>JARDVY010000296.1:2737500-5145584 GCA_029030555.1 Ornithoptera alexandrae | reverse complement strand
CGGAGACCGTCTAAATAGATACCACCGCAGCACCTATTTCTGTTGCTAACCAACAGTGTTTAAATATTACTGTGTTCCGGTTTGAAAGGCGCCGTAGCATGTGTAATTACTGGGGTAACGAGACCCAATATTTTGTCTCAGGCGACGAATGTACACTACACCAATATGGTGTAGTGTATATTATCCTGACCAGCGCAACGTTGTTATGGGTACATGTTACACTTATCGTCGGATGAAAGTTCTACTCGTCTCGTCGCTTACTTAAATAAAAAAAACACCTTACACTTAACATATTTTTAATATAAATAATTAAAATAATTATATTACATCCAACACATTATAGTTTTCACTCCACTCCCCAAAACGAGGTCATTTGCAGTAATCACCACGATTTTCATGAGTTGGCGAGTTCAGGATGCTGTAATGGTCACAAGTTAGTTGCTGCTATTTCTCTGGATTTATTGCATCCTTAGTTGCTTTGTGTACCTTGCGCCTTAGAGAATAAACGCGAGGAGTAGAATTTTGATGTTATCTAAATTTCATGTATTTGTTAAAATATTCATCATTTCAACCGATGGAAGTCAGCTGCTGGACATTATTATATGTCCTCTGTCCACCTAGTGGGGGGTCTGCCAACGCTGCGCTTTTCGGTGCGAGGTCATTACAATATTACTTATTATTAATCACTATTGCAGCACCATCATGCGCAACAATAGTTTGAAAAAACTGAATGTGATACCGAAAGTAGAAAATCGTGTGGTCGTTCACTTATAAGATAGACCCAAAAAAAAGGCTCATCACCCTCCTAATTTTACATAGTCGTAAGAGTTACATCGGACAGTGACCAGTGGAATGAGATCATCAGCACCAGACAGTAACCCTATGAGTGACCATGATCCTCAGACATTACGGATGACCCTAAAAATCGTTGATCAATGAAATCGACAGTGTGCGACTCGCGTACTCGTAAATCCTATTTTTTATATTTTGGACTAGTCATTGATGCTGTATTTTTTATCCTATGAAGAACTAAGTTTCTCCGAGGCTCAATTAATAGTAAATGATAAGCCTGCTCATAATAATTTGGCGCTAATTAGTAAAACACCTTATTGTACTCATCGCCTCTTCCAATCATCATTAGCCGATACACGTCCACTGCTGGACATAGGCCTCCCCCGAATATCTCTACATCAATCGGTATTGCGCTGCTTGCATCCAGGGGTTTCCCGTGACCTTCAGTCGATTGTAGGAGTTCATCATATGAGATTTGGGATATTTCTTACCACGCTGGCTCAATGCCGGTTGGTGGGAGCTAGAGCCTTATTTGTTGATTAACAAGATGCACCACGAGGAGGTGAGGTTGGCTTGGGTCCCGTGAGTTGTTGTGCGGGGCCCCTTACACCCTTCCAATCGGAACACAGTACTGTTTGAGGGCGGAAATAGGCGCTGCGATAATACCTACTTAAACGATCTCCGGCAACAGAGAACTACCACCATCATCATCATAAATCTTTACTGAAGTTAGATGAAAATGTACTTACATTAATTGGAATATTATTTAGATACGTTTAACAGTACAAATTCAGAATATTTGAATGAAAATCCGCAACAATGTTCAGAGAAATTTACATAATCCCCCAGCACTTTATCTGATTCCGCGCCTAGGTCGGCCGGTTTAAGCAGATTAAGAGACAGTATTTTCATTTTGATGCAAAACAGCTTAATGTAAAGTTTATAAATCTATCTTTTGTGAAGGAATAACTTCAGCTTAATATTTCGCATTAAGAAGAACGGAGGGACCCTCGCTTTAGGAGTTATCTCAATGATTATTTTCTTGGAAACTGTACGAGGTATTTAAAACAATTATATCCTACCTTTTAAATCCCTCTGTAATATATTTTGAATATAATATTACAGTATCTATTAGTGGTAGTACTAGTGGTAGTGACTCTGCGGTGTTGATCCTAGTAGATAGTAGTACCCTGAGGAGAACAATGGCTGGACATTGTCTGCGATCATTGAAGTAGTACCCACGAGGATGGTAGGATCTGCATTAAGCAGACGCCGGGACGAGCTATTCCAGCATAGCGTTAGCGGAACCGCGGTTGTGTTCCGAACGGAGATCCCGTGACCTCTCTAAACGTTGAAGGTGACCACCGAGGGGGTTTTAGTGGATAAAAATCTCCACATAACTCTGACTTCCCCCCAGAAGACATTGTATCTTTTTGGAGAATTCCTCCCGAACCAAAAAAAAAGGAGATAGTATTAATATGCAATCATTATTGTGTTTCTTCTTCAAGGCGTGACTCAAGACGACGAGCACAATGTGGTGCTATGCATATTATCCTAACTACCGGGACATTGTTGTGGTCAGGCGTATCACTTACCGTCAGGTCGACGACCCCCACGACTCATCCTTTCATGGTCTAAGAAAGAAGGAACCAGTTTTACCTTAGTCTTTAATATTAAATAGTTGAATGTGATTATCCAATAAGTTTCTGGAAAACGAAAGGTGCGGAGAAGGATTAAGTCATGGTTGAGGAATATCAAGGAATGTACTGGCATATCTGGGAGTCCGAATTGTTCCGCCGAACCAGAGACAGAAGGGACTGTACCACGCTTATCGCCAACTTTCACTAATTGGAGAGGCGCTTTAAGAAGAAGAAGATTAAGTATTAAAGAAGAAACAGCCAAGAAATTTAAAGTATTAAATCGGTAAGCCGCTGGATGCGCACAGCGGAAAACCGATCGGCGTGGAGATTCTTGAAGGAGGCCGATGCCCAGCTGTGGGCGTTATTCGGCTGGTAAGTAAAAATTAAAAATTGACTAAGTATAAAAAAGTATAATGTGTATATGTGTATATATATATATATAAAGATTCCACCTATGTAAAAAATATTGTTTTTACTGAGTATAGATCAGCTAAGAAAAGATTTTACAAAAGTCCTTCCTCAAAGGAAGTTGCGGAAGTATTACGGCAACAAAACAGGCAGAAAACAACTATTATGAAAATAAATTAAAGAAATATACCATAACAGACTTTTCTACCAATGAACAGTTATTTTCGGCTATAACTTTGTAGAAAAAGAAAGAAGTGGAATTTTATGATAACAGATTATTGCCCGAAGACTCTCTCTACTCTTTTCCTTTTATTCAAAAAATTGGTGAATTGAAGTAAAGTAAAATCACTCGTATATGCTATTATATGTATTTATTAATAAACAATTCTTAAAATTATTGTATATATATATATTTATACACCTTTTCTTATTTTAAGAACACTTATTATGTCAATCACCTGACGATTTGACTAGTACAATAGTTTGTAGTGAACAAAAATTGTTATTGTTCGTACAATTTCATTATACATTATGAAAATATGATTTAACAATAATAAATGTTAACATGCAAACCTTTTTAATTGTCTATATGTAGAATATTATGTAATATGCGTAATATTGTATATAAGTACAAAGGCAATACATATTACATTTAATCATTGCACTAACAAACATCAGTCATATTAGTTTTATTTCAGTAAGATGTAACATGGTACGTTTAAATATTATAATTTAGTCTTATTGTATGTACAATTTATTATTTTTTTTTATACAAACCTGCTTACATTTAACTTAATTTCACATGGTGTTAAATATGAATTCGACTATAAGACTATCGGGATGGACCACTGATTTAAAATCGCACAGTACGCTTACTGCTTACACTTATGGAAATAGCTAAGCTTCCCATTTCTCTAAGAGAGACAAGCCAGAATGATGAAATTTATCAAAAATTTAAATTGTTAACGTAGCTTTAAAAACCTGCAATCTGAAATAGCAGTGGGCTGGCCGGTGGTGGAATAAACTTTTGGAGTGGAGGCTGCGTAAGATGCAAGGGTGTACGACGCCTTCACTCGAAATTGACCGGCGAAATCTTAAGAGCGGTCGACAACGATTGGATGCTAAAAGCTGAGGACCATACCTAGTGGCAGACATTGTGGAAGGCTTACATCCAGCAGTGGATTGGGAAAGGCTGAAGATGATGATGTTAAGTATACAGTAATTACAATATGATGTTAGCTATCGAGGCGAATTTGAAGAAACCACTACCAACCAAATTCTACAACAGATGACCCCGGAATCGAAAGACGGAAATCCGTGGTAGTAAGCAAGTAGTTAGCCACTGACCCGGTGTATATAACAAACGATTAATAGAGTTTATACATGATTTTTTTTAAATAATTTCTTAATTGTTATAACCTTTTAGTTTAGTACAAGGATTATAAAACACTACATCTTTAAGACATGAACAATTTTTATAGTATTTATATGATAATGAGATTAATAAAGCTCTTTTGTGCAGAATGTTACTGACTCTAGTCACAACATCAGTAAGATGAGGATTACTTAATTCAAAACCACCTCGTGAAAGAAAGTCCAGCGTTCGGCTGCCATCCTGTTCGTGGCAGGAATGGTGATACAGATTTAGTCATGCCCGCGTTGAAGTCCAAAGAGGAGCCACGGTTTCTGAAGAGATTCAAGTTACCCATAGCGGAGTAGTCTGTCTTCTTAAAGAGATCAGTGTGCGCCATGCCAACTGAAGCTCCAATCTTTTTACTGAAAAATAATTTTGAATAATCTGTTAATTACAATTCGATTGTTTATAACAATACAACGCCAATTCAATACTATATATATTCCTCCCAATCCCTCCTATAATATATTCCTCCCAATAGCTAAGATGCCCTTGTAAACAGTAATGTTTGCACACTACTGGTTGGCGATAGATACATTCGCTGCGGTGGTACTTACATAGATGGTCTCCAGCAACCGATACCGCATATAGAATTTATTCTTAAGTGTTATTAAAAAAATTAACATCTATTAGGTTTATTTAAAACTCATAAAGAGACAATAAATATACGTAAAAATTACTATTGTGTATATGTATAGTGCAAGGGGTAAGCACAACAACTCACGGGATCCAAGCCAACTTCACCTGTTCGTGGTGTACCCTGCTATTCAACACACTACGCTCTGACTTCCACCAACTCGCTTTGGGCTAGCGTGGTGACTATAGCTCCATCGTCCTCATATTGAGGGTAGGCCTGTGCCTCAACAGTGGGGACGTAAATTGGCTCTTATGGTAAGAGTTCTTATGTGTTAAAATTTTAAGTTTATTAAAAAAAAAACTAATGATGCTGATTTATCATCTTCTGTTCAATAGGATAACTTCATACTTACTCGAACATGTATCCCAAATTTCCGCCGTAGGTATTGAAATTGGGAATGTTCGGATTGTTCGGGAAGTTCCTGGTGGCGAAAGCGTTGGCGGTGATATCATGTCGGTTCGTGTTGAGTAAATTTAATTTTCCGGCCGCAGTCATTTGATTTCCGAAGCCCGGTATATGTTGTCCGGTCAAACTTGCGCCGTGCCCGTTGCTGGAAATGATGAAAAGACGCTGATAAAATGGAAAATGGAGTTCGTGAGGTGAATGAAACTTATCAGGTTATTGAATGTTATGACTATAGGCAACTTTTGAATATATCACTGCTTACTATATCTTTAACTTTAAATAGCGAAAGTTGCGTCTCACTACCTCTTTTGATAGGTTTAGCAAGGTAATCTTAGTACTGCTATTATGGAATGTTCTGTTCCTGCCTGCTTTATTCGCCGTAATATAGAATCAGATTTTAAATTTAAACTTAAAATTTGTCAGAAATATTCCCGCCCAGTGGTAATCAGCCGCACCCTGGGGTCCCTTTCCATTATTAACACCCCCGCAACTACGCTTGGGGGAAGAATTTTGTAAAATACTTTCTTAGCTGACCTCTAAATGTAGCAATGGTAGAGGTACCAAATTTTGTTATTAAACATGCTTTTTATATAGTGAATAGTATCTGAATCAAAGAGATAATAAATTGTAAAATTCTCCTTACACATTGTCCCAGGCCAGTCCGCCGCCTGCCGCTTTGAAGCCGCCGTTACCGGAAGCGCCGCTGACTGATCCGAGAGCGCTGAACATGTTTCTATTGCTACCCGTAATCGGCAGTCTAGCAACGCCATTTAATGAACCATCGGGATTCGAACTTATGCTTCCGTGAACTTGACGACGTACTCTTGAGAGACTATTCTTTTCATAGTCTCCGGATTCCGAGATGGTGTCTTCTAAATCATATACTCTTACATTACGACCGTCTTCTATAAACAAGTAGGGACTTTTAAAATTCTCTTTCGTCAAGTACCTACTGCTGACACAAACTACCATCGCTGCGAGGAACAAAATCTTTGATTTAAACATTTCGAGAATTTATCGATGTTTATTAAGATGTGTACAGTACTAACAACTCTCAATGAATGATACTAAATTTGACAAAACTAGTCTTTTATAGTCGACAAGAGCGGGATATCAAAATCCCCGATGACCTGTGTTGACACTGTTACAACGAACAATAACCTCTAAAAGCGACTCAGTATTATTCATGTTGATAAAATAATTATAAAAATTGTTTACAATTAAACATGTAGTAATCAGTTAATTAAAACATAATAAACTTTACTATATGGATGACAAAACGTTTTAAAAAAAATCTTGGTTGATTGTTGTAACTATGTTTATTAATATAGACAAGAAAATATTTATCATAAAAATACCTGCACATTATATATTGAAACATGATTTATATTAATGATAAATAATAATAATAATTTATTTATTAATTGGAGGAGAAAGGTTCGTAATATCCTGGACTTAATTTAATACCAACGAGTCTATACTTGAAGTTGGCATCAAGTAGCGTTTATCATGTTAAGTACAATATCTTATACTTACCTTTTTGAGTCACGTATACCGCCGAGAGGATGTAGCTATTGAGCAACTTGTGGTCCAGGAAAAGGTTGAAGGTACCAGATTATGAGGATGATCGCCTATGAAATGGACTGACCAGATAAAAGCGGCAATAAATAGCTCATGATCCTTACTACTACATGAATGAACGATGCACAGCGACTAGCAGAGAAGACTGGTGACTTGTGAAGTTTGCCACCAACACCTGAAGTGATGACTTTGTCAAGAGTGATACCGACGAAGAAGATATCAATTGATATTTTGCATCTTCCAGTTAAAATTGAATCTTTGTCAGCAATGCGGAGAGAATTCCCCGGAGACTAATTGCATTGTAACAGAACGTAAGAGATAATAACTCGACATACCGATCATAAAACTAAATTTAGCAGTCTGTAGTCTTACTGTGTTATGATAATAAACACAACATGACTAAAATTGTTGCCAAACAGATAACCATATATACTTTATTACTAAGTAATGTGTGACTGTCTCATGATGGATGAGGAGCACCGTAACCCTTAATTCTGCTGGCAAACAGTAGTTTGCAAACATTACTTTATTCTAGATTGAAGGGAGTTGTAGCTAGAGAAATTACTAAGGTAGCAAGACAACTTGCTATGCCACAAAGCGACGAGCGCAATGCGGAGCAGTGTGTATTCTGAAAAACGCCACGATATGCGCACGCGCATCGCTTACCATCAGCTAAACGACCCGCTCCTCTCGTCGTTTCGTTAAATAAAAAAGTGAAATAGGGTATATCCTAGATAGTAATGTAATAAATTTTGAACCATAGACAATTTTAAAGAGTACAATCTTCGGCCAAATTCATCGATTCACTTTGTTTAAAAAAACTTATCGGTACAAACAAAGTTACCCTTTATACAATATTCAACAGAACTCTTAAGTCTAGGTAAAATTGTCGTAAATATATTAAAGAGTTTAAATTTTTGAGATTAGAAAAATATAATATTTAAGAGGTCCAATTAATTGTTCCTGTCCAAAATTCTTTGAAAATTTAAATATTTATTTGAAAACATTATAACATTAAAAATTCTTTGTAAAGAAAAATCTTTTCCGCTTTCAACTTAAATGGGACTGACATTTTATTGTCAGTATAAAGAATTTTATTTAGAAAGCGATTTTCATTTATTCTTTAAACCCTTGCAGTTACTAAATGACACTGAATTTCAAGTGGTTTTTTTATTACATACACATTATCATAATCTTAAATAGATTTGTTTGATATATTTGCTTATTAATATGTGAATAATCATAAATGATTAATCCTGAAGATAACTAGATACTTTAGTGAAACATTTAATTGCTTTTATGGCGAGCTGCATAGTTTTTCCATAACACAGAGCTCCTTGATTCGATTTCCGGTTATGACACGAGATTAGAATAAATATAGTACGATATTCAAATCTCCGATCCCCATACTGTTATCCAAGAATTTGATAATATGTATCCAAGATACTAAACTAGCTACAGCGCACTTCAAATGACAACAGTGATGCTGGCAGAGACTTTTTTTAATCAACGTAACAACGAGACGATCGAAAGGTTACTTGATGGAAATGTTATACACTGCACCACATTGCGCTCGTCGCCTGGAGATATAAGATGTTGAGTCTCGTTACCCTAGTAATTTAAGTAGATACAGCGCCCTTCAATCCACAACACTGTAATGATTGCACACCAATATTTGGTAGCAATAGATGCTGTAGTCGTAGCTACGTAAATGGCCTCCAGCCACATATCTACCACTAGTGACTATAACGAGACAAAAACTTACCACATACACAAACACTATTCATACTTACAGCATCTCGTTTCTTTCCTTTATAAATAATAAATGGTTGGTAATAAATAAAACAGACCATTCGATTGCCTGCCCGAAGAGTTTCAAAGTAATGAAACTGAATAATGCATGCCCGTAAACGTATCCTGAAGGCGCGGAGGCTCTTAAATAGAACAGCCTTCTTCAGGCGGACTTACTTATACACGTGGATTGTGCTACTTTACGCACTACTGTATCTTAATGTAGAAACCATGCCCTTAATTCTACTGTTAGTTAGTAATAAATATCCGAAATGCTTTTCTTTGGATCACAGTCAAGAACTCTGTCTAAAGAGACACTTTAAACAAAAAAAAAATTATCTAAAATGAAAAATACCACAGTAACTCATAATATTCTTCTTTAAGGAAATGGTTAATATTTCGACCAAAGATTTCATTATTATCAGCTTTTCTCAATCCGCTACTGAATTTAGGCCATCCCCAACATCTTCCACCAGCTACGGTACTCAATGATTTAAGTAAAAGTTGATGTTAAGAAAGAAAAAATTCAAAAATAATTTCTTTTCTATATTAATTAATAATACAATTTAACAATACAAATACATAGAAAATCCAATTAGTTTTTATATCTATACTTGAATTAACTTGGATACTAGGATACTCTAAAACCACTTGGTAAAGGACATGCCGGCGCTGGGCTGCCAATTGCTGCTGGGGATGTACGGCGACACGGACTTGCTCATGCCTGCGCTGAAGTCCAGAGAGGAGCTGGGGGTCTTGAACAAATTCAAGTTGCCCATTGCTGAGTAGTCGGTCTTCTTGAAGAGATCGGTGTGTGCCATGCCCAAGGATGCTCCAATCTTGTCGCTGAAAGTGAAGAGACATTTTTTTTTATTCAACCTATCGATCACAGCCATTTATAATACTAGCTGTTCCCCACGCGGTTTGCTAGCTGTAATACAAACATGAAACATTCCTTGAGAGGAACCGCAACAGCAAATGACTATAACAACCGTTACTATAGCAACCGCATAAATAATACGAAATTAAAATGTTTATAAAAGTTATTTGGAAATAAAACGATGAAGGATCTATGGAATTAAAATAATAAGTAGACTATAACCATCTACAAATCGATCGATCGATGTGGGAAGCCTATGTCCAGCAGTGGACGTCTATCGGGGATAGTCATGTTACCGTGTCGATACGTTCACCAGTTTTCACGTGATCCACGAAGAAATAAAACCCATTTTCATTATATATATATATAGATGGCATTACGTAACAATTATTTGAATAGCTTCGCTACTTAATATGTACTTTAACTTTAATATTTTCTTGTCTAAATATATAAGTAACAAATATTATTATACATCAGTTAAGTCAGGAGTTTGTTGTCTTAATTTATAATCAAGTAGGTATTACATAAGTTAGCTTTAGATTGTATTAACTCCAATAATAAAGATTAATATACGAAGCGACGAGACAAACAGGACGTTCACCTGATGGTAAGTGATACGCCTGCCCATAACAGCGTGGCGCTGATTAGAATAAGAAATAAAAAAAATTGAATTAAGTATTATAAAGTACTAACTTGTAAGTGTATCCCACTTTCCCCCCATAAGTGTCGAAATTCGGGATGACGGGGTTGCTGGGGAAGTTTCTTGTGGCGAAAGCGCTGGCGGTGACATCGTGCTTGTCTGAGTGGTGCAAATTCATTTTGCCTGCTGCGGTCAATTGATCACCGAATCCCGGAATGTGTTGTCCGGTCAAAGAGGCACCGTGACCTTTGCTGAAAAATCAAAACATTGATTACTTTACTCGTTTTTTTTTATAAAACATTTCTTTAGTATTATATTACTTATATGTAGAGTATGCGGTATTTATAACATCTTCATTTACTTGTAGGTCTTTGCTGCTGGAGACCGTCGGAGTAGGTATCACCGCAGCTCTTATTACAGCCGCCAAACAGTAGTGTGCAAACATTACTGTGTTCGGTTTCGAAGGGCGTTGTAGCTAGTGAAATTACTAGGGTACCGAGACTGAACACCTTTGTCTCAAGGCGACAAGCGCAATATGGTGTTTATAACATCCTACCTAGCCCTATGTTGTTACAGGCGGGTGTATCACTCACCATCAGATGAACACCCCACTTCTATCGTCGCTTCGAAGTATAAAAGATAAAACATGATGATGACTCGAAGCCTTATTATTATAGTAAGTCCCTAACGTTGTTAACTTTCTCAATTGAACCTCTAAAAATTCTAGTTAATTTAACTTTTAAAAATAAAATCTTAATCTGTCAACACTTACACATTGTCCCAAGCCAATCCGCCACCTGCTGCTTTGTAACCACCATTTCCAGAAGCACCGCCGACTGAGCCAACGGCGCTCAATATATTCTTGTCATCACCAGCTATAGGAATCTTCGCTCCGAAGTTCGATGTCCCATCAGGATTCGTATTCAAAGAACCCTGTGCCTGACGGCGCACTCTTGATGGATATTCTTCATGTAGCTGTTCATCTGAGAGTTCTTGCAGTTCGTAAACTTTGACAATTGAATCATCGTCCACCAGCAGGTATGGTCTCCTTGGATCTTCATTAAGCAAATGTCTGCTACTTACACACGCAGACAAAACCGCAATAATGATAGCAATTGATCGATACATTTCTTTAAATGTTATTTTCGTTCTTGAAGGATACAGAACAAGTGACACCTGTTGAGGTCTGATGCTGTGTCAAAGAAATATTTTCTTATATACTCTTTAACATGGAAATATTAAATCCCCGACGCCCTTTCTTGACATTGATATATAAAGTAGCTTTTACTAGAAGAGCAACGTAATATAATGACTAATTAAATTAATCAAATATTATTGATAGATTTGATAGACTCATGGTAGATCTCTGCTCCAGGAGACTGTCTAAGCAGGTACCACTGCAGCAGCTATTGTAGCCGACAAACGGTATTATGCAAACATTACTGTGTTCCTGTTTGAAGGGCGCTGTCGCTAGTGTAATTACTGAAACAAACAGACTTAAAATCTTATGATTAACGGCGATGAGCACAATGTGGTGTAGTGTATATCATGCTAACTAATGCCGTTGTTATGGGCGGTCGTGACACTTACCATCAGGTGAACCTTTTTTTGTGCTACGAAGCGACAAGACGAGAGAGGCTTTCGCCATTACAATGTGGCGCTAGTTAAGATGATATACACTACACCACGTTGCACTCGTCGCCTTGATACATAAGATGTTAAGTCTCGTTACACCAGTTATTCCACTACTTACAACGCCCTTTAAACTGTAACACAGTAATGTTTGCGCAGTACTAGAGACCTATCACCAGTAAATGACTCTCTCCATGTGAGAAAAAAAAAACTGTTTATTGGTCCAATAAGCTACAATAGGTTTTGAAGAGGTCAACCTGTCCCAACTTTGGGATCATTACGTGGGTTGTTTATTATTATCACTTCTATATTCGAAACAATTGCACCACCGCTTCCTCTACTTCCGCCGCCAAACAGTATTGAGCTAACATTACTGTGTTCCGATTTGTAGGGCGCTGTAGCTAGTGAAGTTACTGAGGTAACGAGATTTGATGTGTTATGCCTCAGACAACGAGTACGACGTGGTGTAGTGTAAGTTCTAACTATCGCCACATTGTAATGGGCAATCGTATCACTTACAATTAGGTGATTGTCTTGTTCGTCTCGTCGCTTCGTCGAATAATTCTTTGTTGTAATTTTTAATGCGAACAATACTTACTTATCTCTTCCAGTGTAAATATGAATGTATATGACACGGAGGAATCCCCGTGATAAGCAGCAGATGCAGTATTACTGGTCACAGGTCGCAGAGGAGCGATAAGAGAATATGTTGATACACATAACTACGTCGACGTGAAGCCCCGCGCTTGTATCAACAATAACATAGTAATTTAATCAGAAACAAAGATTAAAATATAAAAAAAAAAACAATGATTTATTAAAGAATTATTGTATCCTTGTATGTGATTATAGACCTTTTTTATTATACGAACTGTTCACCTGATGGTAAGTGTGTCTGTTCATAACAACGTGACACTATAATCGGCCGATAGACGTCTACCGCTGGACATAGGCCTCCCCTAAAGATCCCCACATCGATCCATCCTGCGCTACTCGCATCCAACGCCTGCCTGTGACCTTTAGTCGTTTGCAAGGATTCATATTGGGGGAATTGGGCTATTTGCAACCACTCTGCCCCAACACGGGTTGGTGGGAGCCAGAGCCTCGCTTGTTGATTAGCAGAATGCACCACGAGTAGGTCAGGTTGGCTTGGATCCTGTGAGCTGTTGTCCGGGTCCCTATATCCGTGACCTATATAGGATGTTATATACAGCACCATATTGTATTCGTGTAACAGAAGCTGCGTTGATACTTAGACGATCTCCGGCAACAGAGACCTACAACAAGTAAAGTTTACTGGTGATAGATCTCTGTTGCTGGACACCGTCTAGTGGCTACTTCTGCCATTAAACAACAGTGTGCAAATATTACTGTGTTTCGATTTGATATGCATTGTAGCTAGTAAAATCACTGAGGTAACGACACTTAATATCTTGTGTGTATACCATCCTAACTAGCGGCACGTTGTTATAAACAAGTGTATCACCACTTACCATCAGGTGAACGCCTCTTTCGTCATGACGCTTCGTAAAATAACTGCGATTTGAACATAGTTTATATGTCAGATTTTATCCTTTAATCCTTATAAAAAAAAAATGAACAGGCAAGGTGATAAAGATAAGATATATAATCAGTTAAATGTTAAGTTACGTCAAAAAACTTCACATTCACAAGTTGAACCTCTTAATACGGAGTCGATATATATAAATAAACCAACCAATCCGATTCACTGACAAGTTCCCCAAGTAAAGAACCTGAATTTTTCATGCCAAAGGTTCTCAAAGCACCCCATTGCAAGTTTATAACTTAAGGAGTGATAAGAATGTATTTTATATACATATATTTTTGTTTGTTTTAACTGGTGGTAGGTCTCTGTTGCCAGAGACCATTTAGGTAGTCACCATCGCAGCTCCTATTTCTGTCGCCAAACAGTGGTCTGCTAACATTACTCTGTTCCGGATTGAAGGGAGTTGTAGCCAGTTAAATTACTGGGGTAACGAAAATCAACGTCTTATGTCTCAACGCGACGAGCTCAATCTAATGAGGTGTATATTATCCTAACTAGCGCTACGTTGTTATGCGCGAGCGTATAACTTACCATGAGATGAACGTAGCGCTCCTCTTATCGTTTCAATGTATAAAAAAATCTTTGCACTCCAAAAAAAATCCTGGCTGAGAAAAAAGGGAGTGGACAGATATTACCAGTTTTGAGCAATCGTTCCATATGGCTCAATACAAGAACAAATTCACAAACCTGATGGCTAACCTGCAGTAAAAGAGAACCACTTTATGAAGAAATTCTCCTTCCCCGTTACATTAATTAGCACTCAAATATCCTCGACATAGATCTCGAAAGATAGTTTTACATCATTTATCATTCCCATGGACCTATTGTACCTATTCTTTTGTATGTCGAGATTGTAAATCTTATAACATTTACTGGTGGTAGATCTCTGTCACAGGAAATAGTCAAGTAAATACCTCCGCAGCGCCTATATCGGCATCCGAACAGTTCTGTGCAGACATTACTACGTTACGGTTTGAAGGACACTATAGCTAGTGTATATACTGAGGTAACGAGACTCCACATGTCATACGCGACGAACGCAATGTAGAATATTTTATACTTACTAGTCCCAGGTTGTTACGCGCAGGCGTATCACTTGTTCATCATCATTACGTGCCCTCTTCAAACTGAAGTTTGGGGATCAGATTGAAAAAATCAATACGCTTTTTAACATAAATTAACTTTTTGGTAAGCTCTTTATCATATTTAACATAAGAGTAAAATAATATGCGTAGTAAACAAGGAACTGATATTGTCGCTGTGCTGCAGAATACGGACCATTCTTTATCTACCATGAACATTTTAACTAATAGGTAGGTCTCTATTGCTGGAGTTTCTCTAGGTAGATACCCCCGCAGCATACTTTAGAGCATTGCTCGGCATGGGATGCCCAGCGCCAAGACCTTGTCGCTGTTGTGGGAGATGACTTCTCACTCTTTGGCTTTATCAAAACCATAGTCAGTAGCGAAAGGTTGTGAGACGCCGGTGTGGCCTTCTGTGAGGAGGTAATGTTGCAGAAAGAGGCTGCTGAGAGGCAGCGAGAAATAAACACCATCTCTCAATTCGCAGGCATACCCGGGCGTCAAAGGAGGATATTTTATGCCTTCCAACCACCATAACATAGGCCATGGTGGCGGATTCGGGGGTAATCTGTCACCAAATATGAAAGGCCTCAAGGTGCTGCGTGCAGTACTTCCGCCTAACACTTGTATAGGGGTGGAGAGCAGTAGCTCCACCCCGAGATGTGGTCTTCTCAAGGCCCCTCGCTGTCGGAACTACGGTTGTGTACGAAAAAGTTTCCGTGATTTCGGCCAAACACGATGAGTGAGAAACCGTGGGATTTTAGCTGGTAAGAGTCCGGCATAACTCTTCTGTTGCCCCGACAGCAGAAGGGTATCCAAAGCAGAATTTCCCCACAGAATAAAAAAGTATCACAACAGCGCCTATTTCTCCCGCCAAACTACTGTGGAAGCATTACTGTGTAACAGTTTAAAAGGCGTAGCTAGTGTAATTACTGAGGTAACGATAAAACATCCTAATCTCAAGGCGACGAACGCAATGTGGTGCGGTGTATATCATCTTAACTAACGACACTTTGTTATGGAACTTTGTTATGGTTATGAAACTTTTTGCTACAATATTTTTTTTTAATTAAAATCGCAAAATTAAATAAAAGGAAATTTGACAGGTAACTCTGGAAAAATCTTATCTATTAAGTTAAAGAGGGTTAAATAATATTCTATATTTATTTTACGTCTTTTATTTTCACTACAATATTACAGTCTTAACTAAATAATACAATTTAGAACCACTTGGTAAACGACATGCCGGCGCTGGGCTGCCAACTGCTGCTGGGGATGTACGGCGACACAGACTTGCTCATGCCTGCGCTGAAGTCCAAAGAGGAGCTGGGGGTCTTGAACAAATTCAAATTGCCCATTGCTGAATAGTCGGTCTTCTTGAAGAGGTCGGTTTGTGCCATTCCCAATGATGCCCCAATCTTGTTGCTGAAAGTGTGTGACAAATATTTTTTTATTATCTGCTCAGTTGAACATCTCTAAAAGTGAATTCGATCCCCACTGAGCTATTCAAAAAAACCAGTTTACGTAGAAATTGATATCCACAATTCCTACATACTCAACTTGGTGTAACTCAAGTACCTGTCTCTTTCTTTAATAAGAGTCTAAGTTCCAGCAATGAGTAATTTAACTTTTGATTGGGTATTTTAACTAATTAAATATAAAAACAGTCAATACGTTTCTATAGTTCTTTATGCTCTTCATCATGTTGATGAATTCAGTCATTTATAACAGTATATAGGAAATACGTACTCATAAGTGTATCCCACTTTCCCGCCATAAGTGTCGAAATTCGGGATGACGGGGTTGCTGGGGAAGTTTCTTGTGGCGAAAGCGCTGGCGGTGACATCGTGCTTGTCTGAGTGGTGCAAATTCATTTTGCCTGCTGCGGTCAATTGATCACCGAATCCCGGAATGTGTTGTCCGGTCAAAGAGGCACCGTGACCTTTGCTGAAAAAAACAAGACATTGATTACTTCACTAGTGTTAAAACATTTTTATACTACATGTTTAGCATTCGGTATTTATAACATCTTCATTTAATGATGATTTGAAGACTTGTTATTATTAAAGTATGTCTCTAACGTTGTTAACTTTCTCAATTGAACATCTAAAAGTTCTAGTTAAGTTAACTTTTAAAAATAAAATCTTAATCTGTCAACACTTACACATTGTCCCAAGCCAATCCGCCACCGGCTGCTTTGTAACTTCCATCTCCAGAAGCACCGCCGACTGAACCAATAGCGCTGAATCGATTCTTGTCATCGCCAGCTATAGGAATCTTCACTCCGAGGTTGGATGATCCATCAGGATTTGTATTCAAATTGCCATGTGCTTGACGACGCACTCTTGGTGAGTACTCTTCAAATAACGGTTGTGGTTGATCTGAGATATCTTCTATTTCGTAAACTCTGAGTTTTCCGCCATCATCAACAAGTAATAACGGACTTCTAAAATCTTCTTTATACAGATGTCGGCTATTTGCACAGGCGATCAACACTGCTAGAAGAATTGTCATTGACCGATACATTTTTAATTATTTTTCTTGTATATGTGGGTAGCGAAGTAAGTCTTCTTATCAACTGATGCAGCTGCAAAGATGTCTTTCCTTATATACTATTCTAATTGAAGATAGTTAATTCCCTGACTCTTTTCAATGACTAATAATTAATAATATAGGTTTCAATGGAAGAGACAAATATTGTTCAAGTTTGTATACTATTAAGAAAATATATATTAGATTTAAATCAATAATATTAAAATTTTAAGTAATAAGATAAAGCAGTAAAATTGAAACTTTGTGTTCTTGTTAATTTGTAAGGGAATGAGAAGAATACAGTATGGAGACGATAAATAGAAGAAGATAGAAGTAGGAAAGAACGAAAAGAGAGAGAGATTAATTGAAACACTTAATGTTACATTGTTCGGATCCTTATACGATGGTAGTGCGGATGCTACGATTGGGAAACCGTATAGAAACGCTTTTTATCTCATTTTTTCATAGCCAAAGCCATGTAACTACTTTTATAGTTATCCCTTTCGTGCTACATTTTTTTGTTTAATAAAATACAAATCACATCGTAAAAAAAATTACTTCGACAATAAATATTTAAAGAAGAACAAACGAATTTTATTGAATAAAGCCAGAGTTTTAACTCTGAAGATTCTGTATCTGATACATAAAAATATTCCATAGAATCTAACAACATATTATAAAGACCTTAACTTGTTCATACAAAATTTTAGTATTTTAGAAATATTTTTTTTTTTGCCTACTATTGAAAAAAGTAATGTATGACTCTTCCAGTGTAGAAATGTATCGATGTTTCAACGACAAGGAATCCCCGAGATGCTGCAATGTAACAAACCGTCGGCGACACGTGATCGATAACCACGCTCCTCGTACATTTTACATATCCTTTTGTTTTGTTATTACCCCATTAATATTACTATTTAAACCTTATTTCATACGATTTACAATTGCATTGTAGGCTTAGAATATCCTCATCTTCATTTAATTCTTTACTTTCTTTCCATTTAGCTCATCATCATCACTACTATATGAATGCCAAGAAGAGGGCCATCAAAGAAGAGTGACGATGTTTTGTGAAGCATGCCAAGAGTAATACCGAAGAAGAACTCTTGCCGCGTCGTTAAAGGCGACTAAGAAAAAATTGCTCCTTGATAACGGGAAGTTGTTCTTCTATGGCCTATATTATATTAATCTCTATGAATGGTAGGACTTTCTTGTCAGAGACCGCTTAGGTGAGTACCATCGCATCTTATATTTTTACCGCCAAACAGTGTAACTATATTAAGGTTGGAAGGGCAGTGAAATTACTGGGATAACGAGACTTAATCTATTGTTTCAAGGCGACAAGCGCAGTGTGGTGCTGTGTACTTATGGGCAGACGTATCACTTAGCATCTCATGAACATTCCGTCTCATCGCTTCGTAAATGAAATAAAAAAACCGTCATTGCTGCCGACAAATGTGCAAATATTGTGTTTAACTTTGAAGCACGATACAGGTAATGAAAATAGTACAGTATCGAAACATTGGTAGTTTATTAACTATGTATTAAAGTACTTGAAACGTGATATAGTAGTAGCCAACTACAGTGTTTCGTTGTTATAATTTGCTACGCCATAGCCCAAGGGATTGAGTAACTGGAACGGGGTCTTGGATCAAGTTAGCATCGTAAATAAACAAACAAGGTCTCTCGTAAATTTCACTCGATACTGTGAAATTTTTAGTCCCTTGGGACACTACCTGTTAAAAGCTGTGATGAAAGTCTAAATTTTACTATTATTAAGTAACGTAATTTTTTTTTATTTATTTAAAGTCTTTTTTGAACGCCAAAAATATGATTGCAATACACGGTCATAGTGCCTATAGGCCTCTACTAGTTAACCTTAGAAGATGCAGTGATAAGGTCAAAAGTTTCCATTTTTAAGAAAAATTTACAATACAGCTTTAATCATAGACACTAATTTAAATAAATACATTTTTAATACATATATAGGTAAATATATGTATTAATAAAATACATATGTAACATAGATAAGGAAGAACTAGACTTGTCTATCTAGGTAATGCTTTTACATTTCTTAATTACTATATTTAATTTAAATCTATTTATAAAAGAGATCTCCCCCTATGTAGAAACTCGTCACGATACTTCTGGAGATAAGGCCTGGAGACTTCATATTTGGTAGAATATTCCTTTTTCCAAATATAATAATAATAATAAGCCCCCTTAACAACCACAAGTCCTAATTGACCTCCTAATCATCTAGGGAGTGGACACACGAATGCAAAATTACTGGCGTGGCTAACGTGGCTCTGGATACCCATTAAACATGGAGACCCGTTCAAAGAGTAAACGTATAAGGCCGCTCCTTGGTGGTGATCGCCGAGGTACACCTGGAGCTGACGATGGGTGTTTCAACATGCGAACCGTCAACGGTGAGGAGTAAAAAAAATGTGGGCATGGCATACGGCTCCAGTAAACAGGCCCTGCCGTATGCGGTGAGCGCCAACCATTTGGTTATTGGTTCGGGAGGGGGCAGTATTTACTGCGCCCCCTAATAACGGCTGTGACTTGTTTCGATGTAAAATTAATCGTTGTCCTAGCTTGCCTAGACTCAACGTCGATCACCGCCTGCGCCGGACCTAATAGCGACTTTACCGTAAAGCGCTCCTTAAACACCATAGCAATATCCCTGGGCTCACTCACACCCGATACACTCACGGGTAGGCTAGGTTTCAAGTTGATTTGTAGTTTTCTAGTATTTACTAAAATGCCTTTTGATGAGTTGCGATCTTTGCTCTTCACAATGACAAAGGTTACCACTGCACCCAGTAAACTGCTAAAGAAAATCTACTTCCCCTAATTTATTATTACATATACTACGATACATATCAATTTGCTCATAGCTTCTTTCACCCCAAATAATTTTATTATTATCATGGAAAATTTGTACTTTTTGTTACAATTGAGTTAAAACGACAATCGATAGTTAATGGCAAATGATCGGAACAATAAACGTTATAATATATATAGACCCGGGAAATAGGACGCCTGGCGCTCTCAGTAACCACACAATGATCCTGACCTCTCTCACTAATCACACAATGACCTTCTACTACCGCAAGCATCGCTTATAAAAGCATGATTTTTAAAGTTTAAACCTAAAAAGTCTACATCAGCACAAACTCATAATTGTTCAGCGCAGAAATTGGGGCGGGGTCACGGATCTGTGTGAGAGCGTTCCCGTGACCCCGCCTTAAAGCGACGAGGAGGAGGAACATCGTTGGGGATTTTAGTCGGTGCAAGTCCGCCATAACCTGTCCTTGCCCCCGCGAGAACGGATATGCACAGGCATTTCCCCCACGTTAAAAAAAAACCGGCTAGCAAAACAGGCGGATAACAGTAATCTTAAATATACTATTATGTGGAAAGTCTTGAAAATATTTATAAAGATTTGACAGAAAAGAAAAAAGTAAAGAAATATAATAATTTCCTTTTAACGTTTATTATTGATTGATACATGAAATCCGGTATATATACACAATTGCTTTTATAAAACTATAATCTCTATCGCTCGTATTAAAAATAACATAACTTTAACTGAAAGTTACATATTCAAAGTTAAAATGTTTCGTTCTGTTCATGCAGCATGTGCAGCTTGAAAAGAGCATGAAACGTTAAGCATTCCACTTCACATGCGAAAGCGCTTTACGATTTATAACAGCTCACTCGAGTGTTAACGTTTGCGAATACAAACGTTCTCCCTCGCTGTCAAACAGATACGTAATACTGAGCGCGCAATGGATATGTCAATGTATTCCATTCTAAATGAGTATTGGATAACAACTTTGCGATGTGGAATACACGAAATGAAATGTTTTATAATCTAAGCTATCCAACAATCACAATTGAACCTTTTACTATCACTGGTGGCAGGTCTCTGATGCTGGAGAGCGTCTAGGTATCATCACCAGCTCTGTAGGCTCAGGCTATTAAGAATAAGACTAAGATATTCCCTGCCTGTCGTACAAAGCGACTAAAAGGGTACACGGTTGCATGAGCCTTGAGGGTGGGGACCCTCAGAGTTCAATGAGCGAGCCTTAGACGGACGGCAAATAGATGGTGATATTGTATTTTCCGTAGCACAGCACGGGTGCTAAGGAACGCTTTGCCCTTCCGTGGGATGTTTTAGCCAGAGCGCAGGGGGCACCGATGGGTTCCGTTGCAGATCCCGGAGTCCCTCGTAATGTACTAACGGAGACCACCGAAAGGGTTTTAATGGGTAAAAGCCCCACGATTAGATTTCGATTTGAGGTTTTCGCTTTCCGGTTTAATCATTGGAATAGCGAGGCTTAGCGTCTTAAGTCTGTATACGACGATCACAATTCGCTGCAGTGTGTGTCATCCTATCGCCACTTGTCATCAAGTGAACGACTTGCTCATCTCGTAATATACGAGTATAAACAAAACTGAATTAGAAATACCATCATCATTATCATCAGACCGCGACAATGTTGCTCATGTCGCATACCAATCGTATATCATGTAGTGTATACCACTTATCATTCACGTGTGGCCTGGAGGTCAGCGGTACTGTAAATGCAATACTTATGGCGGGGATTCCTTCTACTGACCTTTGAATAGATACTGAACTTGATGTTACAGAGGTTATCAGCTTTTATAAATGTCTGCAATATATTAGGGAATTTCCAATTAGACTTGGACTAGGCCCTGATGCGATCTGATCACAGTTTGGAGATGAGGTCACAAGATCACGAATCTATTCGTAGTATAACGAGACTGTAATTAAATTAGTACTAAAAAAATATTAATGAAAAAAGTACGACAAATCTGGTGGTAGGCATCTTTTGCCGGAAATCATCTAGGTACAACCGCAACTTCTATTTCTTCTGCTAAACAAAAGCGTGCAAAAATTCAGTGTTCCGGTTTGAAAGGCGCTGTGTCTAACCAAATTGTTGTGGTAAGAAAATATAAATATTGTCTCATGGCGAGTACAATATGTTGCAGTGTACGTCATCCTAACTAGCGCCACATTGTTATGAGCAGGCTTATTACTTACCAACAGTTAAACATCTCGTTCATCTCATAGCTTCGTAGAATACTACTACTTACTACTCCTCTGGCGCAGCGACCAGAAGTGAGTCTTGGTCTCCGAAACAAGAGAGCGCCAGCGTTGTCTGTCTTGCACTGCCTCTTGCAAGTCCACTGCATGAAGTTCGCATAGTTCCTGCTCTACAGCATCCTTCCAGCGGTATCTGAGCCGGCCGAGAGGTCGGTATTGAGAAACGCTTTTTTGACGATTTGGAGCCAGAGCCTCATTTGTTGTTTAGCAGGATGCACCACGAGCAGGTGAGATTGGCCTGTATCTCGTGGGTTGTCGTGCGGGATCCCTTACACCCCTATTATAACCTATTAAAACATTATTATATAAAAATAGATTTAACAGCTTCGTCAACATATTAACATTCATTTTAATAAATACTCTTATAAATCACTCTTAGGATATAATAAGTTACGCTAGGGTTAAACTGATAAGTAAAGTTCAACGGGGATTTTATACTACGTAGTTAATCTATTTAACCAATCAATATTACTGTTCCACCAGTCATTAAATCAACATCTTAGACTGCTGGTTAAAAAAATGGAAATGTTTATAGTTAAAATATTAATTCTAGTTATTCTAACAATAGGTGTTAACTGTCGACATCTACTGAGAGAAGATTATGGAAGTTCGTACTTTTTAACTGAAGACGGTCAGCGACCTATTTCAACAGAATATCCCAAGACTAAGATGAGAAGTTTTCAACCCTTACACTTCAAGACATTATTAAGAGTAGATCAATATACAGAAAGAGAAAGAAAGAATTCTGTTAAATGTAAACGAACGTAAGAAACCAAAATATATATTAATATTACAACTTCCGGTATACAACAAAGTTTTTATACGATGAGGATAATATAAATTGTGTGCTTAAAGAATAATAAGGGAAGTGTTTGTCTATGAACAAAATGTTGTTTATACATGAAAAACACTTATTTTTCATGGATCAAAAAAAAACTTGTATAACTCATATATTATGAAGATTCATTATAACAAATTGTAATCTTGTGTTACAAGATGAAATGATTCTCCCTACCTACCGCAGCATCTCCCGACTTCCTAGGTGGACTGGTAGGAAATGCCCATAGGCATTGAGTCCACTTATTGCAACCTAATTTTAGGTTTTCAATAAATTTTTAAACAAAAAAATAAATAAAATAAAATCTACTGTATTCAATTATGTAATGTTTTTTTTTGTATACCATAAAGTTAATGAAAATGTAGACTGGTTTTTTTTTATTTTATCCAAAGAAGCAATGAAACGAACAGGACGTTCACCTGATAATAAGTGATACCACCACACTGCACTCGTCACTTTAAGACAGAGTATTGTCTCGTTACCCCAATAAAATCGCTAGCTATAGCGCCCTTCAAATCGGAACACAGTAATGTTTATACATCGCTGTTTGGCAGCAGAAATATGCGCTGCGGTAGTACCTATCTAGATTGCCTCCGGCATCAGAGACCTAAAACTAGTAAAGCGTATTTCCTTAGAATACTCTAGGTCTCATATATAGTTCAGATATCGGAATATAGAAACACTTATTTTTATTCCACGATGAGATGAACAGGTCTTTAATCTAATGGTAAGTGATACTCTCACTCATTACAATTTGGCGCTGTTTAGAATTATATACACAACGCCACATTGTGGTGGAAATAGGAGCTGCAGTGGTATCATTAAATTACTTTGTTATAGCAATGCAAAGTTATTAATAAGCAGCAGTTAAAATACTGCACAGTAACGCTAATTAAATAGTCCACAAACTTTATAATGCACAAAATGTATCTGTGGTATTCTCAAAGGGGATTGCTTTATTCAAATTTCAGTCTGCGGAACTCTCTAGGGTAACTGATGTAGTGTGAAACTTCTGCATCTGCTGAAGCACTGAACAAGAAATCAATTTTTCAAAACTTTATTCCGTTTAATCTACATAATATCTAAAAACTAGATAAAAGACCGTCCAAGTAGGTACCAACGTAGTCTGCCTATACACAGTAGTGTGCAAACATAACTGTGTTCCGAATTAAAGGGTGCTGTAACTAGTCTAATTGCTGAAGTAACGAGCACAATGTGGTGTAGTATATATCATCCTAACTAACGCCATGTTGTTATGGGCGGGCGTGACACCATCAAGAGAATTTTTTTTATGCTACCAAGCTACAAACCTTGCGAGACTTTCACCTGATGATAACTGATACACCTGCTTATATACAGTAGTGTGCACACATTACTATGTTCCGGATCGAAGGGCGTTGTATCTAATGTAATGACTGGGGTAACGAGGAAACATCTTATGTCTCAAGCGACGAGCGTAATGTGGTGCAGTATATATTATCCTAACTAGCGCCACGTTGTTATGGACGGGCGTATCACTTACTATCAGGTGAACGTCCGGCTCCTCTCGTCGGTTAGTTAAATAAAAAAAATGACTGATATATTTAAATGTGTTCTTTTGTGTAGTCTCTGTGAGGTAAATACAATAGGAATACGTGTCGCTTGTAAAATGACTACACCGAGGAAAATAAATACTAATGTTTAAACAAAAGAAGTTATTTGTTTATTTATATGTAAATTAAACTGCACAATTGCGGGGAATCCTACATCTAAATACTGACAATTTCCGGAATTCACTGGTGGTAGTTCATTCTTGTCGGAGTCTGTCTAGCTAGGTACCACCGCAGCGCCTATTTCTGCCATTAAACAGTACTGTGCAAACATGACCCTGTTCCGGTTTGAAGAGAGCTATAGCTAGGTAAATTACTGAGACAACTTGACTCCACAGCTTATGTCTCGAGCGACGAGCGCAATGTGGTGCAGTGTATACCGTTCTAACTAGCGCCACGTTACTATGGGCTAGTGTATCATTTACCACTAAGAAAACAACTTGCACGTCTCATCGCCTAATGAAAATAAAAAAAAACTGTCGTTTAAAATCAAAGGAAAGTCTCTCTTCTTTACTCCAGTTTCAAGTGAACAAATCGTTATGATTTTTCCATAACTCTTCTAGAAGGAGAGCAGGCCGTTAGTAAACGGAAATCAGTTTAAGAAGATATAACAATCATAAATCATAAATTCGTCAACAATAACAAACGGTAAGGAAATAGCGCAGAAATCTATACGCTCTCACAGCTGACTTTGATTTATGAGACAGAACGGCTTCCGGCGCTTGATTTCCGCTCTGGATATACATTTCAGTGGCACTGTAGTGTAATCTACTTCTAATGGTGTGATGCAAGACAACTTCTCTACAGAATAACTGATCATTGATTTTTTATAGTGTATTATCTAGGTCTCGGTCTCTTACAGGGGGGCACCGTTGCGTCCCGTAGGAGATGCCGGAGCCCCTGCTAATGCACTAACGGCGATCACCTAGGGGGTTTAATGGGTAGAAAACCCAATTAACCTTGTCATCCTCGGAGCAGGGTATCTTTTAAGATTTACCTTACGATAAAAAAGAAAAAACTTCCAGGTCTCTGTTGCCAGAGGACGTCTAGATCGGCACTACCGCAACTCCTATTTCTATCGCCAAACAAGGTATACAAACATTACCGTGTTCCGGTTTCAAAGGCGTTATAGCTAATGAAATTAGCAGGATAGACTTAACCTCTTATGTTTTAAGTCGAAGCATATTGTGATACTGCGTATATTATTCCAACTAGCGCCACTTTACGGGTGGGCGTATAACTTACCATCAGGTGATTATATCGCTCGTTTTGTCGTCTGGTTGAATACAGGCTCAACTTAGCTAATACAAAGTGACACGCCTGCCCTTAACAACATGGTGCTGGTTAGGATAATATGTACTGCACCTCATTCGGCTCGTCGCCTGAGACGTAAGATGTTGAATCTTTTTACCCAAATAATTACACCAGCTACAACGCCCTTCAATTCGGAACACAGTAATATTCTCACACTGCTGTTTGGCGGCAGAAATAGACTTTGGATGTTGATAGCATTTTTTTTGTACTCTGCCGTATTGTCGTGTTTGGGCAGTCATCATATGGACGCTGGAGTAGTCTGGTCGAGATTTACCATCTTCGTTATTATACAGGGTGAAAGGCAATAGGTATAAAAGATGTGGAGGGGTCCTAGCTCTCTATGTATGGAATACCCCATCCAAAAACAATGGTTCTGGAGTTATTATTTTTTTAAATATTATTTAAAAAATTCCCAATTTTCTAGAAAAATTTTATGATTTTATTTCGTAGTTATTTCTACCCAAATTGTAACGTAATAATTATTGTTTAATCATTGTTTTATCAAATTAGACAAATAATCATCACTTAGAGGATAAAACTTTTAAATTAGGTTCCTTGAATGTCGTGGCAGTAACAAGTAAGGCGTCATACTTACATTTGTATTTAATCTTAAAATAAAATTTTATTTTTAAAAAACACGTATAAAGCACATAAATAAGTACCTGACTTTAATCCCTATTTGAAAAGGTATAAGAAAGTACATAGTTTCTAAAATTTAGAAAATAAAAACACCTGTAATACAACCAAGTACCATGAAATACCAAACTGTAGAGACTCATAGAAGCAGACCCCGCGCCGGACCTTAATGTGACCCTTTTGTTTTAGTTGTAACACGCGCGAGCTTATTGTTGTAGTTTTAGATATTGAGTTCAGATTAAAATTTTAAAGTAACAATTAATTCAAGCTGACGGCCACGGTTCCTGAGACAAGCACGAAGCCTTTTTCTTAAGTCAGATCGAGTGACTCGCGCTGTGAGCTGTTCTCTTATTTTGTCAGCAGCGACGATGATGCGCGACTTTAAATCTTCTAACGAGTTAATTGGTGTTGTGTACACTGAAGATTTCATGTGTCACCATAAGTAATAACCGCAAGGTTTTTAATCAAGACACCTTGCGGGCCACGGTGTTGGCCTGCCTCGGGCAATCCATCGCTAAAGAAAAGTAGTTTCTAACCTTACTGTTTCTGAACGATAACGTAATGAAGTGGATAACGTCATAGCTAATAACTTAAAAAATCCTGACGAAAACAACATTTCGTTTAATCATATACTAATTTAACAATAAAACTCTCAAAAATAAAACGAAATTTAATATTCATTATATTCACTTAAGTATTTCAAGTAACTAAATACTCCTCAACAGAGTGTAATAACAAAACATCACTTATTTCGTTTGTAATTGAAATTTCACTTAAAACTCTGTAACAAGCACTTAAGTTATCGACTCTGTTATATTAAAGCTAAAACTTCTAAGTGGAAAAGTTTTGTATTGTGGAAATAATAACTTGAAGAGTGCTATCATTAAATATCGAGATATATTATTACTACTATTTACTATTACCATAAAATATAACAGCTTTCTTAAAATTCCCAGTGCTGGGTCTGAAGTCTTCTCGCAAGGAGAGAGTAAAGGTGGGTTAGTATGTATCACATGTCCACTAAAGCTTTTTTCTTATCTTAATATTTTCCTTTACTGGAGGTCAAATTTTAATTGGGATTGAACTCTTAAAATTGCCATACAAACTGAGCAAACATTTAGCTTAAATTATACAACAATCGTAGACAATATTAGAGAATAAGCCAAATCATTTTGTTTTCATTTATCTTCTACTTTTAATATGAAGAACACGTTAAGAAATTTTCAAAGATTTTCATCTTAAAATCTGTACTAGAAAGATCTCCCATAGGTAATTCAGAATTGCTTTTGAAGCGACGGAAATCCCTGGACGTTTGTACGTTTAAGTAAACAGGAAGAGCTTACGTAAAACTGACTATATAACCTACTTAAATGTGATATATATATATACGGAAAAAGAAAACCCAACAAAGTACATTGAAAAGAAATCTAATAACACATTTCAGAAATTTTCTTCACTAGGATTTAGATGATTAACTGCCTCTGTAACAGATAATGTGCTTGGAACGTAGAAGTTCTTATTTCTATTCCAGTGGCTCATTATTCATATGCTAACATATATGTAAGTAATAACAAATAAGACAATATTTTTTTTATAATGATATTGTTTACACTTCACCTAAATTTCACACGGTATTAAGTAACAAAGAGGCCATGGATGGCGAAGTATGCTCGTCCATAACACTCCAGCTCATCTGTTGACAGCTGAAACACAGCAAATTTTTATTGATCATAGATTTAAAATATAAGGGCGGTACCATGCCAATGAAGTAACCTAAGAATCGAACCTGGTACTTCTGTTTTCAAACACTGCATCATCATCATCAGCCAATAGACGTCCACTGCTGGACATAAGACTCCCCCAAAGATTTTCATGTTAGAGTTCATTGAAGGGAATTAATTACTCGCCCAGTACGGGGTGGGTGGTCAGAGCCTCGTCTGTTATTCAGTAGGGTGCACCACGTGTAGATGAAGTTGACTTGGGCTCCATAAGATGTTGGGCAGAGCCCCATACACAGTGTAAATATATCAAATTTACTTTTACATCTTGTTTTACTGACCACGCTTTTGAATCTCTGCCCGTTCACATTTAACTGTTAACTTTTAATAACAATAACCATTAAAATTAATGTAATTTAGCCTGAATAAGAGAGTGAATAGATAATAACTTTAAACATAAGAGCATTAGATAAATTGTGGAATGGTATTTTCATTGATTTCAAACAACAAAAGGAATCTCCTGTGGGAAAACACTGGATTGCTTTCCGAGCATACCGTCTCTACGACAGAAGCGACAAGTTTCGTTCAAATCGGATTTCCAATGGATTCGATTTAAGTATTGTCTCTGCTCAATTTTTTTCCTTAAAGCAGTTTAAGTTTATCGTTAAATTCAGTATAAGTTCATTATAAGTTGTGTCATAAATTAATCGTGACTATTTATAAGGAACTAATATATGTCAAAAACAATAATCGCCTTTAAACATTAAATTCATCTTATTGATAAAATAACTTCACCAGCTACAGCGCCGTTAAAAAAAAGACAATAAAGCTTGCATAAGTATCAACAATAATTTTTTTCCAATCAAGCAACTTGACAAGAAGGACGTTCATCTGATGGTAAACGATACGCCTGTCTATAACAACGTGGTACTAGTTACAATGATATTAATACCACCACACTGCGACGAGCGCCATATTTTAAGCGCCGTATTCTGAGCGGCATGTTTTGAGTGCCATAGTTGGAGCCACGTATTTTGAGCGACATATTTTGAACGCCATAGTTTGAGCTACGTATTTTGAGGGCCATATTTTGAGCCACGTATTTTGAGCGACATATTTCGAGCGCCATAGTTTGAGCCACGTATTTTGAGCGACATATATTGAGCGCCATAGTTTGAGCCACGTATTTTGAGCGACATATATTGAGCGACATATATTGAGCGCCATAGTTTGAGCGACATATTTTGAGCGCCATAGTTTGAGCCACGTATTTTGAGCGACATATATTGAGCGACATATATTGAGCGCCATAGTTTGAGCGACATATTTTGAGCGCCATAGTTTGAGCTACGTATTTTGAGTGCCATATTTTGAGTGCCATAGTTGGAGCCACGTATTTTGAGCGACATATTTTGAGCGCCATAGTTTGAGCTACGTATTTTGAGTGCCATATTTTGAGCGCCATAGTTTGAGCTACTTATTTTGAGTGCCATATTTTGAGCGCCATAGTTTGAGCTACGTATTTTGAGGGCCATAGTTTGAGCCACGTATTTTGAGTGCCATATTTTGAGCACCATAGTTTGAGCTACGTATTTTGAGCGCCATAATTTGAGCATCATATTTGAGCGCCATATTTTGGGGGCCATAGTTTGAGCTACGTATTTTGAACGACAACAACAGAATCCTACCACCAGTAAAAAAATGATATACCCCAGTCTACGTTTAAATTAATTTACATAATTATTGGAATTATAATTCGAATAATCTAAAAAAAAATCCTTACGAAGTAATGATTTAAGTCATTTTTACTTGCACTCATTAAACTGCAGCTAAATACCACTCCGCCTGGGTAAAATATCCTGGTTTCCGCATTAATTACTTTATACTAATAAATATAGGAAAATCATTTATGCGAATAACTTTAAGCTCAGATCAAATTACTCTGAGTAATGCTAATGAGAATATTAATAAAAAAAAGACTGATGTATGTATAAATATGCTACTTACGGGTGGTAAGTCCTGCTGCTGGAGACCGTCTAGGTAGGTACCACCGCAGATGCTATTTCTGCCGTAAACAGTATATCGCAAACATTACTGGGTTCTGGTTTAAAGATCACTGTACCTAGTATCATTACTGCGGTAACGAGACCTAATATATTTTATTCGAACCGACGAGCGCAATAAATCATCCTAACTAGCGCCACATTGTTATGGGCAAGTGTATCATTTACCATCGGGTCTTACTCGTCTCGTCGTTTCGTCGAATAAAAAAAAGTGCTTTTCACCATCGTTTACCGTGTACATTATCACACAGGATCATGGTGAAGCAGTATTCAATTGGACTTAAAAGAAAATCCAAAAGTTTTTTTTTTATTTTTTAAACGATGAGATCTTGATGATTCCCGATATGATTCTATGATGAGACGTGATTCAGCTGATGGTATAGTGATACGCCCACTCATAACAACGTGGCGATTGTTACTATAAAGCCCACATCGCCGGAGATAAAAGATGTTAAGTCTTGTTACCCCAGTAACTTTACTAGCTACAACGCCCTTTAAACCGGAATGCAGTAATGTTTGCGCACTACTGTTTATCGCCTGCGATAGGCACTGCAGAAGATACCTAGATGGTCTCCGGCAAAATAAATCTACCTCCAGTATTATAGGCGGTATATAATTTATGATATGTATATGCAGTTTTACATTGCTCGAAGGATCGACTGCCGATGAGGCGGTAAGGTCTTCGAGTAGCCTTCGCGTACTGGAAGACGTAGCGTTGGGAGACCTCCCACAAGGTGCACCGACGATCTGGTAAGAATCGCGGAAACCTACTGGATGCGAGCAACGCAGGACCGATCGATGTAGAGATCTTTGTGGGAGGCCTATGTCCAGCAGTCGGACGGACATCTATCGGCTGATAATGATGATATGCAGTCTGGATAAGGAACTAATAAAAATTCACCCTCAGCTTAAATAAATATGGTAGTACAAGTTATACGGAACCCACATATAACTTAACAAAGTTATTACAATAAAATCGAGTAGAAGTCTCAAGTTGTACTTTACGTGTGTATATTTCGATTCGAAAACTTTTACAATGTTATTGGTTTCAAGTTATTGTGTTCAAGTTATTCAAGTTTTGCACTTAAAACTTTTCCTTTAATAAAACTAAGCGAAGGCAATATTTTATAAGTTAAAATGAAATTTCTGTAGTTCAGTACGATAGTAGGAAAACCGATTTTTTTTTACTTTATTTTTTTTCCTCGAATATTTCAATAATTTTTTTAAATGTGTTCGTTCATGTCCAACCGTAGGAACCTATTTCTGACGCCAAACAGTAACGTGCAAATATTACTGTGTTCCGGTTTGAAGGGCTTGCAGCTAGTGTTATTACTGGGGTAACGAGAATTAACGTGTAATGTCTCAGACGACAAGCGCAATGTGCTGCTGTATATATCATCCTAACTAACGCTGCGTTATTATGGGCAGACGTATCACTTGCTATCAGGTGAACGTCTCGATGGTCTTGTAGCTTAATTATATAAAAAAGAGCTACATCTCCTCATATATATTTATAATACTTATAAATATATATATATATATATATCTATGTGAGCAGTATTTAGTACTATAAAAAAATGTGTGTACAACAGCCTTGTTGATCATCGTCATTAAGCACGTCTTAAGTTATTTAGATGGACTGTATGCTTAAATGTAAAAAATAAACTAAACATCATAATGTATTATTATTATATGTATTCACAATAATATAGGATATAATTTCTCTCTTCTTCTTTATTGTCTCAAGAAAAAAGTATCAGAACTTCTTAATTCGTTATCTTAATGTAAGCTCTATACTTTCAAGTTATTATTTCCGCTTTATAAAACTTTACCGACCGAGGCTTTTCTTTTTAATACAGCTCGAGACAAAGTTAACTGAAGTGCTTGATACATAGTAGAAATAAGATTTCGATATGAAATTATTGCAACAATATTAACTTAGTTGTATCGTTCATTGTTTTCCTCTCTTCTTTAATTCCTCCCACCATTTCTGTTCTTTCAAAGGTTTATTTCAAGAATAACTTATTTATACATTAGTAGCTTGTTTTTCTTTATATCCATTTATTACATGTACTGAAATAATAAGGCTTTAAGACTTAGAATTTGGTAAGAATGTTATTCTAGTTCTGTTAAAGAGAATAAATATTTTTAAGTTATTGCCTCTTTCTCCGTCGAATCGTTAGTATCAAACTTTATTAAGATAAATTTAATGAATAAGATTAATCACTGGTATCGAAGATGTGCGGAGGGAGATTGGGTGATAGGGACCCCGCACAACAACTCACGGGACTTAAGCAAACCTCACCTGCTCGTGGTGCACCCTGCTAATTAACAAACGGGACTCCAACCCGCATAGGATCAGCGTGGTAGGATATGACCCGAATCCCCCCATATGAATCCAAAAAAACGGCGGCCTTTAGTAGCCGGCGGTACCACAGGCCATGGTGACTATAATGTCGTGGTAAGCTGTTGGATGCGAGCAACACAAAACCGATCGATAAGGAGATTTTTGGGGGAAGCTTATATCCGACAGGGGACGTCTATAGGCTGATAATGATGAATGAAAATGTTATTTGTCTGTGTGTCATCTGTAAGACTTGACATAGGTTTACTCCGAAGAGCTGCATTTCCACGGTTTAGTGGGTTCTTGTTACATTCCCCAAATAGTGGGTTTTTCTTGTATAGAAAAAAGCCTTTCAGCACTTCGTGTACTTGTACGTGGTCGCTACTTGAGGATCTTACTGATCTAGTAAGTTTCATTAAATTTATTAAAATGTAAATATTTTTTTATTCTACAAAACTACAAGACAAGCGAGACGTTCACCGGATGGTAGGTGACACTTTTGTTCATAACGATGTGGCGCTAGTTAGGATAGTATACACTGCACGACATACTCATCGCCGTAGACATAAGACCTTCAGTCATTTACCCCAATGGTTTTACTATCTACAACGCAAATCATTTCAAATCGGAACACAGGATTACTTGCCGGCAGCAATAGGAGCTGCAGCCCCTACCATCAGTAAACATAACTAGCAAATTGTCTATATAACCTACTTGCTTGTTTAAAATGAGTCCGAAACATTTTTTTTTTATATGACAAAATAACGATACTATATAGAGACAAGTTAATTATTTTATGTATAAAGTTTTACGATCAGGACGGACGCAGCAGATCCCGAAATCCGCTTTTCCGCATATCGTTGTATCTCCAGTCGCTTTGTGTATATTTGATGAAATCCGAAAGCCAGGGGATTACAGCCAGTCAATCAGTGCAATTGGTACTACCATTTTGATGGCTTTGTACTGCCGCTTATATACGGACCATCTATTGCGGCATGACGCCAACCATGCTGCTTCATCTAATATGTAATTTAGTACGTCTCGTAAACCTTTTTAATATGACTAGGTACATACTAATCACTGGTGATAGATCTCTGTTATAGGATCGTCTACGTAAGTGCTGATGCTGCTCTTACTGCAGCCGAGAAACAGAAATATGCAAATAATAATCTCCCGAACAAAATCAACCAATACGTCAATATTGAAGAGAATATTGGATACGAGAAATTTTTGTTTTATTCATCTTGGAAATTAAATTGGGAAACTTAATGGATTAAACGGATAACTCGGTGACCCGAGAGTCATAAGCTCATCCGACATGAGATATGTTGTGGATCTAAAGTGTTAATATGTGTACTGTGGTACTAGGTTTGACATCGTATGTCTTAAGGCGACGAGCACAACTAGCATCGCGGTGTTATGTACAGTTATGTCACTTACGTTCAGGTGAACATCTCACATCTCATCGCTACGTCAAATAAAAAATCCTAACAAAGTCTAACTTTCATTCCAACTGCATCACCAAGCAGGCTAAGCTCCATATGTATGTCGCAAGTTATCAAGCTATCTTTTAATAAAGATATAAGTTTTTTCAAGACTTTTTCTTTCCTTAAAAAGCACAGACTCAGTGGATAATGAACTCAGGTCGTAAAGCGTAAAGTTCTACCGCACTTACAAGTCGACTTTGTGGCAGAGTGGCTAACCGCTTGCTTTATAAAACGGACTTACCTTATCCGATTCTGGGACGATTGTGGTGAAGTTTAGTTTTTACTTTACCACCTTCACACTCGTTGTTATTCAACATCAATTGGAATTGGGATAAAATGTTAGTTACCGCTGTCGAAACAATCTAACAGCGGTTTACTGGATATTTTACTTACTGTATCTAACTACGAGATGAATTTGTTTAAAATATCAATATGCAGTAAAGCAAAAGTACTGTAGTAATTAAATATAATACAATTACGTATTTACGTAAAATAAACATTCACCTATTTATTTTATAAACGTCGTTACAAGATTTATTCAGAAAGGGAAATAACTTCACCGAAATCGATCACGTAAATCCATTTCCAATGTTTCGTTTCATTTCCTCTCGATAAACATCTGTTTGCCTTTATAACATTAAGGAGACGAAGTTATCTTTGCCTCTGCTAGTATACTATACCATGACATCATAGCTATATGTTATCGAAAACCCCTACCATCATCAAAACACCAACGTATATGTAGCCTCGGAATTTGAGACTTTCTGTCACAAAGTGAGTGGTTTACCCCTACCCTGTGGAAGCAGACTTTCGATGTATCCGAGTAACTTGACATAAACTTAAATTGGTACGTCAGTAACATAATATAACTTTATACATTTATAATAGGATATAGTAAGTTTTATGAACTGTCTGGAAGCCGTATTGTATTCGTGATGTTATATTTGCTTTTTACGACCTCTCTCTGTCGAGTATTGTTAATGGTTTCTTATAACAAATCTTAGTGTTTATTGTTTGGGATTGTTAAAAAAAAAATGACGTGATGGAAAAAAAAATATTTTATATAATTGTAACGAAAAAGAAAAACTATGAATTTATTTACAAGGTTTACGCTGCAAGGAAATTAAGTAAAACGAAAGTTTGTATCCAAATCCTTCGTCTCCTCGTGTTATGGTTCGAAGCGCTATCCACTACTCTTCCGGCATATTCAGAGCCGCACACGGATAGATAAAACCGGATGTTGTAAAAAATGTAACAATTTTTTTTATATTGAATCGAACTTCAACTAGTACATTTAATTTTATCTACCTCTGTTCTTTACTACTTCAATTAATAAAAAAATTGATATTCAATAGCTCTCCCTGTTTATCATATCCACAGTGTATTTATTTATTTCTTGTAGTATATGGCTGATCTTAGATTTAGTTTTACTGGTGGTAGGTCTCTTGCCGGAGATCATCAAAGTAGGTACCACCGCAACGTCCTATTGCAGTCGACAAACAGCAGTGTGCAATCATTACTGTATTTCAGTTTCACGAGCGCTGTAAATAATGTAACAACTGGGGTAGCGAAACTCAACATCTTATATCTCGGGCAACTAGCACAATGTGGTACCGACCATGTCTATATAATGTGGTATTGAACCACATATATAAACTTCAATCCTAGATAACATTTTCTTCCAGACAACTCTAATAGACATTGAAATTTTGAAAGCGTCACCATAATCGATAATGGAAAGTACCAGTGAATAGACCAGCCTAATTTTTGTGTATTCATCTCATTATCTTACAAATTAACCAGAATACAAAGTTTTACCTCTACTGCTTGTGAACTCAAACCTTTTCTTATAGGTTTATTATTATTGCATACATACATATACATCACGCCTCGTTTCCAGTGGGGTAGGCAGAGACCTCCTCTCTCCACTTGCTACGATCCTGGCGCACCTCTCTCGCTTTCACCACTTTCATGAGCGTCTTCATGTATGCTCGTACACTGCGAGTACTCTTAACCAGGCCTTTCTTTAGGACATCTTCTATAACTTACTTATTTTATTATTATTATATATTATAAATCTACTAGCTACTCCCCACCCGCTTCGGTGACCGTAATATAAAATTAGACTTGAAATTTGACGAAAATATTCCTTGAGAGCAATCTCAACCAGAAATGACTTTTTATAACAACGGTTACTATAGCAACCGCATAGATAATACGAAATGAAAATGATTCTTAAAGTTAATTACAAATACACACACAACTACAAGGATCTATGAAATTCAATAAAAAAAAATAGCATAACCATCTACAAATCATTCCGCGTCGAATGGTCATGTTCCCGTGTCGATACGTTCACTAGTTTTCAAGTGATCGGCGAATAAAGGAACCCTATTTTCGTTATACATATATATATATATAGATTTATAATTCAGTATCTGGCAATGATATACGAGTAAATACTTTAACGACAACTGTAGGTTTACTACTCTCAGGAATTCTATCAATACAATAATTATTTAGTTTATATTACTGTGTGTGAGTTATACGTCTGTGTAGTAGTATTGGGTTACGTTCAGGTTTGGCGCTGATTACTGCATTGATTAAGATATTGAAACGCCGAACGGAATATCAATTACGTGATTAATTGCTAGCATTGAAGAGGATAGTCACAGTAGTTCGGTGGCAGATTTGCTCCTCATATACATATGCCGGATTTCGATATGGCAACGAGACAAGCAAAACGTTCACCTGATAGTAAGTGATACGCTTACCCACAACAAAGTGGCGTTGGTTAGGATTATATACCACCACATTGCGCTCGTCGGCTTGAGATATAACATGTTAAGTCTCCTCTCTCCAGTAATATTACTATCTACAGCGCTCTTCAAACCGGAACACAGTTATGTTTGCACACTATTCTTCGATTTAACACACTAAGTACATAACCATGTAATAACGTTACTGATGATGTTTCACATATTTTTCTTTGGGTTATCGCAACTAACTGTGTTATACAATTTTTAACGACAAGCAAAAGTTAGAGTCATCATCATCATTATGATTTCAATAGTTGGACGTCCACTGCTGGACCTAGGTCTCTTGGAATGTGTTCAAAGCACGGTCTTGCGCTATTTGAATCCAGTGCCTCCTAACGATTTTTATTACGTCCTCTGTCTGTAAGATCAGTTTGCTTTCTCTTAATCAAATAATGTCCTTTTTTAATTATTTAAGTTTAAACAGTTTACAGTAACAGTTAGTTAAAATAAAAATTTAAAGTTTTTTTTTTAATTATTTGACACGATTAGACGGAGACCTTCACTCGCCTATAACAACGTGGCGCCAGTGAACATGATAAACCCTGCACCACATAGTACACGACGTCTTCATACGTAACCTGTTAAGATTCTCAGCTCGAGTAATTTCACTGGCTTCAACGCCCTTCAAACAGAAACACAGTAATATTTGCTTACTACTTTTTTGTGCTGTTAATAGGGGCTGCGGTGGTGTAAGTAGATAGTATTCGGCAACAGAGACCTACCAGTAAACAACATGTTCACAAAAGCTGTTTTTTTTTTATACTATGAAACGGCAAGACAAGCGGGGCGATCACCTGATGGTAAGTGATGTACCCTATAACAATGTAGCGATAGTTATGATGTTATACACAGGACAATCTCACGTCTCATTACCCAAGTAATTTCACTAACTACAGTGCCTTTCGAACGGCAAAAATAGGGGCTGCGGTTGTACCTACCTAGATGATCTCCGGCAGTGAAAGTTATAGATTATTTCGGTTTCCTCTCGATGGTTTCATCGACTGTTCCCCTTAATTACTTTCCTTATCACTTTTTCCAGCAATACATTAAATCACGTATGTGGTACATTTATCTTATTTAATATAATGTTACCATCGCTAATGAAACGTGGAGTTAAGCCATCGCTCGAGTAAAGCCTCCGGGAGAATTTACGTTATTAGTGCGGGTCAACTGCTAATCAATACAATGGCATGGAAACAATTAATGTCTACCTATACGTTTGACAGGATGATGCTTTCTTAGTCGTTTCTTTACAGGTCGTGGGTTCAATGCCAAATATTTTTTCAACAGCCAGTTTAAGTCCCCACTGTTGGGACACAGGCCTATCCTCAATATGTGGGCGATGGGGCCATTGTCACCACGCGAGCCCAATGCGGATTGGTGACTTCACACACACCTTAGAATAAATTCTAATTCATGTGCAGGTTTCCTTCCTTTTCCTTTATCGTTTGTATTTCGCTGTTTTTAGCAAAATTCGCAAATGTACATAACTTAAATATTAAAGTCATCCGTACATGCCAAGATTCGATTCCGCGATCTTCGGAATGAAGACTGCACGCTGTAACCATTAGGCCAGCAAGCTACCGTCAGAGTGACTGTCAGAGAATGCAGACACGCATTAAGTCTGCTTATTGTGGCCTAAAGTTTTGCAATAAACAAATAGATAAATATAAACAATTATTATGAAAGTTTTGATTTTATATCATACACATGAATAAAGTAACCGCATAAAGCAATTTTCCACACATTGCATATTCATTGTGTTTTAACCAAAAACAAGGTAAACTCCCCGTCGGGAAATATCGAATTACTGGCAAAAGAAAATCTCGAGACCCTCAAACGTTTCGAGCAAACATGAGAATATCAGAAATAAAATTGTATTTCGACGATAAAATCAAGTGGAGTAAGAGTAAGGAAAACATACTTTAACTGGGAATTTTAAATTTTGTTTAAATAAGGAAACACTGTGTTTACTGGTAGGTCTCCGTTGTTGGAGACTATCTAGATAGTTACCTCTGTAACTTCCGTTTCTGCCACTAAAGAGTAGTATACAAACGAGACTTAACATCCTGTCTCAATGCGATGAGTGCAATGTGGTGCTGTGTATACCATCCCAACTAGCACCAAGTTGTTATGAGCAGGCGTATCACTTACCATCTAATGAAAGTTCCCCCGATTTCATACATTGAATAAAAAAAATAGTTTATTGATTAATTATTACGACCATTGCTAGTTAACAAGTTTAGTTGAAATTAACTGAAATATATCTTGGTGTATAGTATAACATAAGAAAAATAAAAAAAAAGTTTAAATTAACATATAATACTTCTTCGTAGGCCCTGTTTTTTTGGTTAAATATGTAATACTGTATATGAAAAACAGCATATTTAAATAATATTGTATAAATAAAACATAATTTTCATTTACACCGCACTTTGCTAGCGCGGTGGATAACTAGCTTCTTTCTTTGGGAGAATAGACCCGAGGCCCAACGGTGGGAAAATTAAAACGGTTGTTTATATAAACGTACAACATAAGATATTATACATTTTTTACAAATCTTTTGTATCAGTAAATTTTTCATTACTGTCTTTACCTTCTCTTTATGGAATACTTGACTACTCTTTTCTCTAATTATTTTTTCACATCCGGAAATCATTTATATCATGATAATCATCATTATCATCATTAGCCGAAAGACGTCCACTTCGTCCGTCCGGTAGAGATTATATAGGTGAATTTGGGACAATTTCCCACTACGCTGGCCTAATACGGGTTGGTAGAATCCTGAGCCTCGTTTGTTGATTAGCAGGGTGCTCCAGGGGCTTGGATCCTGTGAGTTATTCTGAGAGAACCCTTTCATTCCATACATACATACATATATCACGCCTCGTTCCCAGTGGGGTACGCAGAGACCACCTCTCTCCACTTGCTACGATCCTGGCACACCTCCCTCGCTTCCTCCACTTTCATGAGCGTCTTCATGCATGCTCATCGGTTGCGAGTACTCTTGACCCAGCCTTTCTTTAGGACATCTTCGATTTGATCGGAATATGTCCGCCTAGGTCGACCTGCACCGATTTTTCCAATCATTACATTCCGTTTGTCATTTATGTGCATATTAAATAATTACAATCAACTACTGCTTCCTACGTAAGTCAATTCGATTCAATTTTAGTCGACTTTTCACTACGAACCCGTCTAATTCCGAACAGTGCTTAAATGTAGCTTGAATTTTCGTCCGTTTGAGAGAGTAATGACTTCAATTAAAGTTAAGTAACTAAGTGACCGAATTACGCTCGGAAATACGACTCCATTGCAGGCATCAGGGATAAATCTTTTCTTTAAAGAGTACTTATAGTAGTTTACTTTATGATGTGGAGGAAGAGGGCTAATTCTTGAAAGATAAAAGAAACTATTGGCTAAATTACCCTCTGTCTTATAAAACAAATGACTCGTAATACAGAGGTATTCAAGGTCATGATGGTATTCTGTTTTTTTTGCTATAGCTTTGACACGGTTTGCAAAAATATAATGCAAATTTAATATTCAGTATCAGTCTTTATGTTTGAATTAAATTTTCTTTGTTTTCTTCAAGTTTATGAGAAATTTTGTAAATTTTTATTACACCTTCTGAGTGAGTACTTGTTATGCATTTGCAAATCCGTCTATCTCTTCATGTAAGTTTCTTTTAAAAAACCTATCACAACACGGGGATTTTAAAATTGACCTTAAAATAACTTAGCCGGCTATTCTTGATTGTTACCGGTGGCCTACGCACCCATTTAGGGACCCAAGGTAATCCCTAATAACCCCTAATCACCTTTTTCTTTCTGTCGTGTTGTATTATGATCTAGGAGTTTAGGAATTTCACTGACCACTACGCCCAACCAAATGAGACACAGTAAATTTAACACAATACTGCTTGACGGTAGACATCAGCAGTTCAAACCCATCACGACTTCATCCATCAAGAGATGTTTGATATTTTTCATAGAAAATTCTAATTATCTATAAAGTAAATTATGCAACTATTTTCAATTTGAACCGATAACTAAGAGGGGTTATCAATTTATAGAAGAAGGGGTGGAATATTCCTTGCTACTTTAACCTAAAGATTTGACTGAGAGTATACATACTAAAATAATCAACAGTGAGGAGGAACTTTTTTTGTAACCTTCGCCAATATTTCGTTATCTAGAACTGAGAGACTTACGTTCAACATAAAAAGTCTACAGACTAGTTTTACAGAGGATAGGATCCTTTGTACCATACCTAGTTTATTATTCCTCATTTTATAACGTTTATATATGGGAACATCTGCGAAACGGCAGCATACCTGCTGAGTGGATACTGACCGTGAGCATTGGAAACATATATAAAATATTTTTGTTCTGTACTCTTATATATATTTATATATATATATATAGACATACGTGTAAATATAAAAATGCAGAAAAAAAATATTTTATTTATGTTGTGTATGTTATATTTAATCCGAGAAATTAAGTTCAGTACTAGCCGGAATGAATCAATATCTTTTTCCGCTTTTTATGACAAGATCATAGTTACTCTTCTATGTTTCAAGTAATCAATACAACTGCTTTATTATTTTGAATATTAATGTAATAAAATTTATAGATTAAAAAATATTACACAAATTTGAAAACGCTCAATGAAATGATCACAATAGCATAAAGCAAAGATATTAGTTCTCGATCTATTCTAGTTTCTTAAAGTCAAAAGAATTACTATTTTTCTAACAAAATATTGTCATAATATTACTAATATTATTATCAATTAATAAATAAATATTATTAATTATAATTTTTTTTTCTTTAATATCCAACATAAATTGGCCTGTTTACTTTGTTTACATTTGCAAGATATAATATTATGGCCCTCGTTAACACAGAAGCGAATAGAAACCTAGCATAACGTATAATTTACGTAAACAACCCCTTTGAGAGGATACATTATTTTAATTAATGGGTTAACAGATAATATTACTAACCTTCCTTATGATATTGGGGATGAAAAGAGTAGGCAACTTCTAATTGAATAAGTGTCTCGTTTGAGGTTTTTTAAAGATTAATAAGAAACTGGTGTTATGTTCTCTTAATTTATTTAATACATGATTTGGAACAATCTTTTTTTTATTCGATAAATCGATGAGACGATCGGGACGTTCACATGATGGTAAGTGGTAACCCTGCCCATGACAATATGACGCTTAGGATGGTTTGTACAGCACGGTTTCAAAACAAATCCTCCTTTCATCGTATAATAAAACTCTTAATCATCATCATCATCAGCCGATAGACGCCCACTGCTGGACATAGGCCTCCCCATAAATCTCCACGTCGATCGGTCCCTTGTTGCTCGTATAATAAGGTATAAATAATAACACATATAGTTCTTTAGTATATAAGAAGGATGTCAATACATATCATTAATTTATATACTCTCTACATTATAAATTACCTAAAAAATAATAGGGGTTTTTTATTAAGAAACAGTAAAATCAGGAAGGAGTATTTTAAAAAAGTTTAATTTAAAGATTTGAATTTAAGATAAATAGTAATGGATGCAAAAAAAATCCCTCGTCTAATTCAAAAGAAAATATATTCCATGCGCGAAAGAAACCGTCGCCTTAACTTGGTCCTCTGCTTCTGAACTTTCCGTTTTAGTCGGAAACTACTCTCACTTTAATTAACTTAATGAAGTCTGATGTGAAATTTGTGAAGTTAATTAAAGCACTAATGTACTAGACGATAATAGTTACTCGTCCCTACCACAATCAATGTAGTTAGAATATTTACTAATCGATAAACAAAATTGATACCCCTATCAAAACTTATATTTACTGGTGGTAGGTCTCTGTTGCCGGAAACCGTCTAGGTAGCTACTACCGCAGCACCTACTACAGTCGCCAAACAGTACTGTGTATCGGTTCGAAGGACGCTGTAGCTAGTGAAATTACTGGGGTAACGAGACTCATCATCTTGTGATGACTGACTCCACATCTGACATGTACCAGGTGACGAACACAATGTAGTGCTATGTACCATCCCAACTAATGCTACGTTATCAGCAGGCGTATCACTTACCATCACGTGAATATCCCGCTTTTCTCATCGTCTCGTTGAACTCAATAAAATATATGTTTTTTTATATTATTTACTACAGGAGAAGAATACACGATGATCATTAGTTATGGTAGGTTTACGTTGTTATGAGCACGCACACTTACCATCAAGTGAATGTCTAGTTAGAGCGATCTGAGATCTGAGAAGATGGCTGGCAATTTTGTGGGTGTAGAAATAATGCATAGAGCCGCGAAGTCTAAAGAAGAACTAAGCAGAAAGCCAAGAACCAAAAAACTACATAGAGTAAGTAGTAACCCCATACTGTATTAAACCTTTACGATTTGTCTTCACTCTCTTTCTCTTCCTAGCTATTACCCCATACGGTAGTAGAGTCAGATTTCTTTCTTCACTTTGCTCTGTCCTCGAAATCATCGTCAGTCACTTGGCACTCACGCATGTCTCTTGACACTAAACTTTTCCACCTTGTTTTGGATCTGCCTGTAGTTCTTTAACCAGAGAGAGAAAGCTGCAGAGCCATGTTGCCAACGTAGTCAGGCGGCCTTCTTTTTACTTAATCGTTCCATAGCTTTTTTCTGAGTTGTCTTTACTATATAAATTAATATTTATTAAACTTCTGATTCGATAATTAAGTCTTCTTCTTCTTTTTCAGCTGGATAACGCCCATTGCTGGGTATACGCCTACATCAGGGATCCTCATTGAGAGGTAATTGGGCCATAGTCCCAACGCGCTAGCCTAGTGAATATTGGTGGGTGGTCAGAGCTTCATCTGTTGTTTAGCAAAGTGCTCCGCGTGCAGATGAGGTTGATTTGGGCTTTGTGAGATGTTGGACAGAATTCCTTACACTCCTTACATAAGTAAAATATAAGAAATAGTAAACGTGCAAATTATTAGAGAGAATTTTTTAGTAGGTCTTTATGAATAAAGACCTTTGAGTCATTTGTAGATATTTCACCCTCGATAAATATGAAAACTGCAGCTGCAGTTTTAATGTAGGCGAATCAATATTGATTGACGTTACCCCCGGCGGTACCGATATATTTCAGAGTGCAAAAGCTCAATCCAACTACTGTACAAATTAAACGTATACTCGGTATACACCGACTACAATATAAATATACAGTTTTATTAATTCAAGTAATAAACACACATTTATTTCCGCCACAGAATATAAGTTCTTCCTTTTAAATATCGCTATCGTTAATAACTTAGTGTTAACCATACTTTTCATGAATAATTACTTGTTTTTTTTTTGCAAGACGAAGCGACGTGGCGCTTGCCTAAACTAACACTGATTTTATATATTTTTTTCTATTTTATAAAACAACGAAACTTGCGATACTTTCACCTGATCGCAAGTGATAAGCCAGCTCATAACAACGTGGCGCCTTAAGCAAGATGTTTAGTCTCGTTACCCGAGTAAATTCACTAGCTACAGCTACGCTTCAAACCGGAAAACAGTAATGTTTGCACACTATCGTTTCGCAGAAATAAAAGCTGCGGTGATACCTACCGAAACGGTTTCCGGCAACAAAGACTTACCACCAGTTAAATTAGTAAACTAGTAGTGCACAAATTTTGCTGTGTCCTGGTTTGAAAGGTGTTATAGCTAATGAATTTACTAGGGTACCGAGGTTTAATAAAGTAACCCTTAGGCGACGAGTACAATATGTTGTGCATATCATACTCACATGACTCATTGTTATAAGCAAATGCAATAATACCATCACGTGAATATATCACTCGTTTCGATGTTTCTTAGAGTTTAAAAATAAAAAATGACATACTAAATGCATAGACGAAAGGCCGTAGACAAATATTAGTACCTAAAATCTTACTAAAATTCTCAATTAAGCTGTTATAGTTGCAGGATTTGTTTCAACTTGATGAAACTGAAAATGTGTACAACCGTTTTTTAAAATACTTAAATAGATAAATCAAGTGGAAAGGAGAGTCGACTTGATTTATGATGCAATCAGTAGCCGGATGAATCAATTGAATTTATTCATCCGAGTATTTAATACCCTTTGGGAACCATCTGAGCAAAAATCCCTATCCAGAGTCCAATTACTGAGCGAGGGTATAAATAAAAACAATCCGGGATCCCATTATCTGCATTATAGTCCATTAGATACTTCAAAGTTCAATTTATTGCTTTATTTACATTTCGTCTTCGCTTTGTATTTATGTAAAAATAAATACATAAGTTAATTTTTTCGTCGTTTCATGAACAATATAAATATCAAAAAGCTAATTTTAAGGTAAATGATAGATTATTCACGATAAAAAAACACATAAACCCCTCAAGAAAATCTTATAGTAGTTTTTTATTTGACGAAGTGACTAGAGCGAAACGATCACTTGCTGGTAAATGATGCTCCTTCCCTAACGACGTGGCGCTATTAATGATGTATACTCTACACCATATGCTCCTCGTCATGAAACACAAGATGTCAAGTCTCTTTATGCCAGTAATTTCACTACCTACAATGCCCTTCAAACCGGAACTTGTAATAAGCACACTATTGTTTAGTAGGATACTCAAAGATTGTCTTAATTTTTGTCTACAATGCATTATTGATGTGTTTATAAATAAAAGTAATATATGTGAATAAATATTTTTATAATAGTCTAGCCAATATTATTAAAAACTTAAACTTTAAGAAATAAATAACAATAAGAGATTCAACAGTTGATCACCAACGGTATTTGAACAGGGCACGACCGCCGTATTCGGAGTTGAACCCGGAGGTCTTTCCGTATGTGCCTTGGAGTGAGAAGTCACCGTTCTTCCCCACCGGCCAGCTGCCACCAGCTCCGGCAGTCACCTAATAACAAATACACGTGTTGGTGTTAAGAAAGTAAAAGTAAAACTTCTTTGACGTATAGAAGAATAACCTACAGACTACAAATATTAATTAAACCCTGTTTGAATGTTACTCTTTCCGTTTCAGTTTTTGGTCGAAGGTAAAGTTTGGATGGTACTTTAAATAGTAAATATATTAAGGTTATAGAGTTAAGCTGCTAATGTATTAAAGTCTTGACCGCAATGTGTACATCTTAAGTAGTAACTCGTTATTATAAGTACCTTGGTCTAAAAGGGGATTCCTAGTAATTATATATACATGAACGGTCGATTCCTTGTTAATTGAATGATGTCTTAAAATTTTGTAATAAGATATACAGAAGCTTACGGAAGTTGGTCCGTGTATCTGTTTGCTGACGTCAAGACTTGCGGCCGCGTTGGAGTCCTGCCATTTTAGAGCACCACCCAGATGGCTGGAGTCGCCGTAAGGGCCCAGCACCCGCGTGCCGTACGCCTGCCCGTCCAACCGTCCGCGCTCATCATCGAAGAATTTGTGCTCGTACCCACCCTTGCCCTGAACAGTTTAAAATTTTAGGAGCGTTAGACAGCATCACTGTCTTCAATTATTCTTGTTTATATTATAAATTGTAGCGCCAGTAGGAGATAGGTGTAACGCTAAAGGCAGTTGGTAAGATGTAGACATATTTTCATACTTATTGCACTGACATCAATTCTCTTAATACATTTATAAAGGCATGAAAGGGAAAAGTCTTTTTAGTTTTATATATACAAGTGCAACAGTTGTTTCATATAAAGGTACAATAACTTGGTAACATAACATAGTATGTGTATATGTATGTATGTATGTATGTGGACGGGTGTACTCACGAACAGGCCCGCGTCGTTCTGTCCGAGTGTGCCGAACACGCGCCCGTTGTCGGTTTTGTGATCAATAGTGACGTCACGGCGATGCCTCAGTTGACCGAGGTAGCTTTGTGTGCCGATGTACCATTCAGGGTAGCTGTAAAACATATCTCATTAATACTAGAACAAGGTTATACTAAACAACTGCAATAGGCTAATATTATGGTTACTGTAAACATAAAAGATTAAGATGGTATTTAACAATAACTTTTGATATTATATGTTTAAGACATTTCAATATAAACAAAACCTAGAAATCTTAGGGTTCCTATCATTTAATATAAAATGTGATAAATATAATAGCTGTCGTATCGTATGCAACAATTAATAGTTTTGGCAACAGGAAGTTATATTTTATTTAAAATCGTGTTGTTGATTTTAAAGGTTTCGTGTTCTGTATTTATCCTCTGACCATCGAATGGTCATAAAGTCTTGGTTGTTTTTGTCATCAACAGCAATTTTACAAGTGAACTATTAAAATATAAAAAAAGTTAAGTTAATTCATACTTGTCGACTAAAACCAGCGGGTGAACTTGGTACTCGTAATGTTGGGCTGCAGCCATGACGACCATGCCGAATAGTATGTACAGGTAACTCATTGTGTCTGTAAATCAGTTAATCAATGAAATTGTTGACTCAGTAGTTTGTACTGTGGTATTACAAGTTATACGATTCTAAGAGGAGCAGGTTCGACTTCACGAAACTTGTGTTAAGTTCAGTAGAGTCGGTAAAGGAAACATGGATATTAAGTCTATTTTCTTTAACAATAGGAGAAAATGTAAAATAACCTGATACATTTAATTTAACTTAATTTTACGTAACAATTATTCTGAAGATGTTGAAGCGTGCTAGTCCAGTCTTTTACGTATTGACAACAGGAACTCGGCAATGGTATTATGACGGAATATTTATAGTATAAAGTAATTATACTGGCATACTGTACCACCAGCCAAAAGTTCACAAGATTTAGATCCCGGAACTAAACCTCAGTTTTACTAGGCAAGCGGCCAGCCACTTCACCACCGAGACAAGTTAGATATCACCTTATTTATCGTGTTACAAGTTATGAGTAATTCGGAACAATAAACATTTATAAAGACTTACCGAATATTTATAGAAATTTGTTTGGAAGAACTTGAGTTACTACTGCCTTACTGGACGCTAGTTAACGAATGATATCCGTTCAACCTTTTCTTCGGTATTTATTCGCGTTGAATGTTTATGAAGATCTCGAGACTTTCTGTGAAGTGCACGAGATAATTCCTTGCAACAGGCGTCCGATGTAATTCCCCTATTACGCTCCGCAATTTATATAGAGCGCGGTACTTTTTTGTTTTGATTGTAACCAGTCGGATGATGATTAAATTCTTCTTCTTATCAGCCGGGTAACACCCACTGATGGGTATAAGCCTTGTTGAGGGATACCACGCTGATCGGTGCAGCGCTGCTGTCATCCAGCGGCATCCCGCTGGCTTCATCAGATCGTCGGTTCACCTAATGGGAGGCTTGCCAGCGCTCCATCTTCCGATACGCAGTTGCCATTCAAAGACCTTACTGCCTCATCGGCCGTCACTCATTCGGACCGAATGTCCTGCCCATTGTCACGTAAGATTAGCAAACTTTTGGACTATACCGATGACCTTAGTTCTCCTGCGGATCTCCTGATTTCTGATTTGATCACACAGGAAAACCCAGAGCTAAGGTTATGCTGTATAACCTTTCCGTTGCTCTTTGTGCGACTTTCAACATTTTCAGCCACGTTTCGGTGCCATAAGAAAATTATAGTAGAGAAATGTATATATAGTTACATAAAATTTTCATTCTTTTATTTACAAGTATCATTATCATCAGCCGATAGACATCTTAACTTAACTTTACTATAGATCATTTCTAAAAGACAAGATCAGTATAAGAATGATTGGTTATTTAAAGAGAAAATTAACAAATGGCTTAGCCATAAATAATTATTATAGCAATAATGAATGTTAAAATAATTGAATTATTCTCTTTAAGGAAATTCGGTTCTTCATACTTTGCAAGGTCTATTTGTGTAGACGAGTAGAAGGATAAATTTTTATCCATTTTTGTTAGTTTACTGTATTAACTGAATTTAAAATCCATTTCAGCCTTGAGATTGTTGGTCGAAGTATTTTTCAGCGAACTTCAAAGACTTGCCGATGTATATTCAATCGGCGTAAACGTTTCCGTCTCGATGGACTCCCTCGCTCAGTTTTTACTGCACGTACAGAATATTTTTACAGTACGTCGTTTGTTCATTATTAAACCAATTTATTCTTAAATTCTATATATAATAAAGCTACTAATTACCCCCAGTTTCACATTGTCATTGATACTCTCTCTCCTAATATTAGTCGAATTAGGATCAGGTAGTAAACAACTGTTGCCGGAGACTATATAGGTAAGACAAATTTACATGATAGCAAATGATACGGCTCCCCATATCAACGTGGCGCTAGTTAGGATGATATACAACCATCACGACATTCCCATCGCCTTGAGACATCACATGTTCAGTCACGTTACCACAAAGCCGACCGGCGGCAGAAATAGGCGCTGCGTTGGTTCCTACCTAGACGGTCTCCGACAACAGAGACCTTTTTTTTGTTAACGAAGTGGGAAAGAATATTCTAAATAAATCCTGCTTCTGGGGGAAGAAAAGGTGGTTATTCTCAATGATTTGCAGCGTCCTCGCGATCTCCTACGGAACGCACTGGTGCCTCCTTGCAGTACACCTAAGCATGTATCAAGGAGAGCCGCAAACCTATCCAGTACCCTCGCGATGCTTTGACAAAGACGTGATCACTTCGTATTTGTTGCCCACACTGGATTCGCGTAATGGACCATGAGCCTTCACATTAAAAGCCCACGTAACCGGAAACCCTTTAAGATGTCTTCTAAGACAGATAGGACTCGCTTCAACCCTATTCTTAATAGGCCGAAACTTGACGACGGCGGGCAACAGAGACTTACCACCATTATAATTAAGTTAATTTTTTAAAATTGTGTATAATTGTGGTAGTCGCAAAATGTTTTGCTCCGGGGTTTAGGGAATCAGTTAACTCTAAATAATGCATGTCTAAATTGCATCCAGTTTTCAGCGTAATGGCCCTAAGGGATTAATTTAACTGCCCGAATTGGGAATTAATTCTGAAACGGTCCGGTTTAATGTTGGCCACAGTATAATAACTATACGTAGACGTGTTAAACTCCTATTTACAGTGTAAAGCTAATTGTGTAAACCTTATGGAATACTTTACTGAAACTATTTGTAGCTTTCCCTTTTTTTGGTTCCGTTCAAAGATATTACAGGGATTTAATTTAACATCATCGTACAAAAAATTTACACACACACCGTATAGTGGTAGGTTGATATTTCTTTTTGGAAACCGTGTAAATATCCCCGCGGTACCTATTTCTACCATCAAACAGTAACGAGTGAAATTTCTAAGGTAACAAGACAACTTCTCAAAATGACAAGCATATTGATGATGTATTGTAAAAATACTAACTATCTCTACATTCTTACAGGCACACGTACTGCTCATCTCCTTACTAAGTCGAATAAAAGCGGTCCAGGGTGAATGATAAATACATAATGCTTTGTTATTTGTGCTACAGAAAGGGGGCTGAGGAAAACTAGCTCTCACTTAGACTTAAGTATACAGCTGAGAAACACCGAAGTGTTCGGGAGATACCAGAAAACACCCCGACAACTAGGAAAATACAACTAGGATTTTAGTGTGTAAAAATCCTATATACGCTTACCTACTCAGAAGCAGGATATATTATCATCATCAGCCGATAGACGTCCATTTACATAGGCCTACTCCAAAGACCTCCAGTTTGTGGGGGTTCATATGAGAGGATTTTGGCCATTTCCCACCACGCTAGCGCAATACAGGTTGGGGGGAGTTAGAGCCTCATTTGTTGATTAGCAGGGTGCATCACGAGCAGGTGAGATTGGCTTGGGTCCCGAGAGTTGTTGTGCTGGACCCCTTTACCCCGGATGTATTATACAGATACAATTTTTTTTTCGAAAAATCTTATAGGTTTGAAATAAATTCCTTTCCGAGGTTTTCCCAAAGAGAAGCAGGATGACATTCTATAATAAGAGTTGAATAATATTTATCTAGGGTCGGCAACCTGGTACTTACAGTTCGGGGTATTAAATAAAAAAATTTCACCTCATCAAAAAAGTTAAGTGCTTATTGTTGGTCGACGCTGTATTTTAAGATCATAATGAGATCCAGTCTACTCTACTATTTATTTCTTCAGCTGATAGAATTATCTAACGTTTCATTTTTCATATCGCACCATAACTTTAAACTGTTGTTTAAACTTTCAATCATTTTAATTGAAACTGAACTTTTCAAGTGGAAACATTCCAGTTAAAGAACCGATTGGATTTGCAACTTTTAAGCAATTAATTTTCTAACAATTAACTCGAACTGAATGATTTAATTTAAGCCGAGCGTCCGGGATATCCGCCGATATAATCGAAAATAAACATAAACTGCTCTCGATTATAATTTATAGGGAACGTAAACATGAGGAGGTACTTGAAAAGGAACCTTAATAAAGTTTTTTTATTACGCCATAAAGAGACAGGAGAAGCAAGACATTAGCCTGCGCGTAAATGCCAAGTCCTTCTAAAATACACACTTATGTTCTACTAAAACTACCTGCCTTTCAGGTTTTGTAACTAAATTACTGAGGTAATGAGCCTTAACACCTTAAGTATCACGAAGAACACTACACCACGTTGGTATAGGCAATGATGTCGCCAGCCGTGAGGTCTTGCTTATTCCTTTCGCTTAGTCGTATAAAATCATATTAATATTATATTACTTGTTTTGTGAAATTTTTGTAAAACAATATTTTGTACAACTTTTATAGTCAATAGAGTCAAGATAGGAAGGTAGTCTCGACGGGGTTGTCGGCGGTAAGAAGCGGTTTTTGCATTTTTGACATTGACTTGCCGTGGTATCTCGCCATTAAGGTACTACTCGCGAAGATGGTAGGGACTACAAGAAACATACCCCGAGTCGGATTATCCCAGCGTAGCGTTAAAGAGTCCGCGGTTGCTTTCCGAACGTAGATTCTGTGACCTCTCCAAACGCTGAAGGTGACCGCCAAGAGAGTTTTAGTGAGTAAAAATCTCCACATAACTTTGACTTCCCCCCAGAACACAGTATCTTTTCAAAGACTTCCCGCCCGAAACCGAAAACAGAAAGGTAGTCTCGAAAAGGTACTGGTTCTATCTTTGTTGAGCTTCAGCTTCCGGTAAAGGAAAAACCAATAGAAAACCAACATGTCCAAGAAGCTTGGACTTTGATTTCCACCATCTTGTACTTAGGCAGCGTGATAGAAAATTATCCTTAGTTTTTTCCTTGGAAAATAATGCCTTAAGTTCAAATAGTGAGAATATTCCAAAAATTGTTTTTATCTATTTAATTTTAATAAGTACTTATTGTGAAGTTTTGTTTGCCTCAGATGAAGGAATCCAATCTCCATTTTATATCGTCCTGTGTGTACAGCTAAGACCAAAACTTATGACCACGAACAGATTTGGGAAAGGAGTAAGTAATATTTTGATCGAAAAAGTCGTTTAGTCATACATCGGTACAATTTATCATTTACTAGAAATGGTTTTAGAAATTGAAGAAAAAAACGTAAGTAAAAAAAAATTGTTTAATTAAAAGACTAGACAAAACAAACGTACAGTACAACATTTATATATAAATAAAGAAATCGTTAGAGGTTCAGGCGGTCTTTTTAAGCTTATTACGAGGCAGTGAGTAATTTTTCAATTCTTCTTAGCCCTTAGTGACCACATACCAGTCCACAAGTATCCTTAAGAATAATTACATAAAGCGCTTTTTTTACAGTTGGCATAGAAATGTTAAATTTAAAAAAAAAAATTTTTACAAATATGTACAACTAAACTGGACTGTCGACTGACATTGCAGGAACTTAAGTCTAGTTAAGCACTTCACCAACGGTATCTGTATTGGGCGCGACCGCCGTATTCAGAATTAAACCCAGAAGTCTTCCCGTAGGTGCCTTGCAATGAGAAGTCACCGTTCTTCCCCACTGGCCACCTACCGCCACCTGCAGCAGTCATCTGAGAACAAAAGGTATTATAAAACATCAAAAATTAATGATATACAAGAAGACTGTGAAAGCAAAATAAGCCGATATAGATCCGTTTGTATAGAGAAGTATGCGTTTCGAAAAAGCGCAAAATAATTCCAACTGTGCTCGAGCTTCCGGTGAAGGAAGACATCGTGAATAAACCGACAACTTCCAGGAACAGTACATTCATTCAGAACATACCATTCATGAATATGTGTCATTTATTCCCCAAGAGACAAAGGTGCGAATTGGTGGATCTTGACTCTTAACCCCCTTCTTTTAACAAAAGCATCCCATTCCCAGCAGTGGAAATATTGAGAGGACTGTATATTTGGCTTAAATGCTCAACTTATTTCTTATGTTAATTTTTTTTTTTAAATTAGTAAGCAAGGACATGCTTACGGAAGTTGGTCCATGAATCTGTTTGCTGATATCAAGCGATGCGGCCGCATTGGAGTTCTGCCAGTTGAGAGCACCACCGAGATGGCTGGAGTCGCCGTAAGGGCCCAGCACCCGCGTGCCGTACGCTTGCCCGTCCAATCGTCCACGGTGATCATCGAAGAATTTGTGCTCGTAGCCACCCTTGCCCTGAATAGTGTGGAATTTTAGGACGGTTATACACTATCACTGTCTTCCATTATTTTTAGTTGTACATATATGTTGATATTATAAGTTGTAGCGCCAATACAAGATTATGGTGTAATGCCAAAGGCAGTTAGCAAGATGAAGACATATCTTCATACTTATTGGACTGACATTAATTCTCTTAATACAGTTATAAAGGCATGAAAGGGAAGAGTCTTTTTAGTTTTATATATACAAGTGCAACAGTTGTTTCATATAAAGGTACAATAACTTGGTAACATAACATAGTATGTGTATATGTATGTATGTATGTATGTGGACGGGTGTACTCACGAACAGGCCCGCGTCGTTCTGTCCGAGTGTGCCGAACACGCGCCCGTTGTTGGTTTTGTGATCGAAAGTGACGTCACGCCGATGCCTCAGCTGGTCGAGGTGGCCTTCTGAACCGATGTACCATTCAGGGTAGCTGTAACAGATACTTACTCATTAATGCTTAATCAAAAAGCTTAATTTCATAGACTCTAAGACTATTTACCACGACATTAAATATTTCAATTTATATAGAAAATTGATTTTATACTTCATACTAGAAGCCAATAATCTTCCTGGTTAATTTTACTTTTAAGCGGTTTTTCTCACAAAACCTTCGGGGTTTTTCGAGAACTGCTTGCATATCTATGTATTATAACAATTTGTACCTGTCAAGAGAGACCTGGGGATGCATTTGGTATTCATATTGCTGTGCCGAGGCCAGAGCGATGATGCCAAACAACAAGTATATGCACTTCATTGTTTCTGTAACAAAAACAAATTTTAGCGTTAAACTAGCACTACAAAGCGCCCGCCATTTTATATTTCAGATAAAAAGTTCTATTCATACAATAGTTATTTTTGGTAGGGATTACTGTTACTCTAATTTCTACCTTAACTATATATTAAAATCAAGGATATACCGTAGCTAATTAAATTATGGCGCAACGAGACGAAACCTGTTATGTACTAGGGGAACGAGTGTAATATGATGAAGTGTGTGTATACGCCTGTCCATCATATGGCACTAGTTAGGATGATTCCTAGTAGCACTACATGGTTTTAGGCAGGCATCATCATCAACAACCGATTTACGTCCCTACTGTTAGGGCACAGGCCTATCCTCAATAATAGGCAGGCATACCATCATATACAAACAGTTAACATCCCGCTCATCTCATTTCATCGAACAAAAAGTTGTCCTTGTCTTAGAACAAGTTTATCTAATAATTCATAACAGCTTTATATATTTATTATATCAAAGCGTTTAGATTAAAAACTTTAGGGTTTAATAAACATATACAAAGGTTACGATAAAGTAGACGTTAATAAACTTACCTGATAACTTAACAGTTGGTACTTTAAGTAAACCTTCTATCTTAGTGAACACAGGTCGTGGAATGATGTCCGTACACCGGTTACCCCGGTATTTATTCACGCCGAGTCTGTATCGAGGTCCCGGGAGTTCCTGGAGGGGTGTAATTATCTCCCTATCGTATGTTATTCCCCGTTTCCGAGCGTTCATCTTAAAACTGCACACTATCAACTTCGCAGCATGCGTAATTGATAACGCTTCATTTGTATATTTTTTTTAATAATGAATCATTTGAAAACTCGTGCGGTGATTCCCGACATTGGTAAGGTTATTGACCTTGGCTTTTGGAGATAGTGAATTAATTTAACTTTTATTATGTAAAGTATTTTATGACTGTAGCGTTATTATGCGAATTTTCCCTACTTAATGTAAGGATAATAAATTATAATAATAATATATACCTAATTAATCTTCTATAAATTTGATTTCGGACCTTATAGAAGCTTTCGATTATAACGTATTGCTAAAGGTCGGTACCGTAAATTTTATCCTAACTAAACAACTGTATCAATATAATTATATATAAACTGTATTACTATGTTTGTAGTGTTTGTAACTATATGTTACATTGTTATAAAGTAATCATTAAAATAAATAATATATATTAATTCAAGAAAAATTCATTGTATGTATTTTTTGTTAATATGTCTGTTACTTTGCTACTCTGTTTTTAAAATTTTTAATATTGTTAATTTTTACTATTAGACTTTTGCGTAAGAAATCTCTTTTCATTTTATAACGCCTAATATATATATATATAACATGACTGATATATATATATAAATATATATATATATCAGTCATGTTGTGTCCATTTATTATTAGATACAATTAGAAAATAACCATATATACATATAAACTTAGATTGATATTATAATCTATGTTGATGATTTGTAATGATTAAAATAACAAAATAATAATAATACGGATGTAGCGATATTTGTTATAAAACTTAGAACAAACTGATGCCAAACCATATTAAATAAATATATGAACAACCCTCTCAGCAATAGCAACGGCTAGGACTCCTAGGTTTCTCTCATGGTAGATGATTTAAAGACATTAGTTCACCACGCTTGCCAAGTCCATCCGTGGATGACACGGCTTCGTGAGCCGTTGTTCTTGTTTCATGCATGCTTCCTCACAACGTATCACCGGCAGTTCAGAATCGGTTGGGATCAAACCCGCGCCTCATCCGGTAGCATCGATCGTGTAGCCGCATTAACAAACTAATCCATCACCACTTTTATATGGATTGTTAGTCAAGCAAAATCATTTCCTTTTAAATCTAAAACATCTTGATCCGATTTTATCTAAAGAGGGTTATCCATTTAGGTCATCGCTAGTTGACACGGCTTCGCATTACTTTTATCTCTCTTTTTTTAGACGTTATCGCGTCGTTAAGTCGGTCTTTCACGGCAAAGAGGCACTAAATTTCAATCTAACCTAATTAATAATGTATGGTGAAATAAAATTGGAGTCTGAACAAGTTAAGGATCTAAAAATCACAGTAAATATTTTTTTACTGTAAAAGTATATAACAACTAGTGGTATATCGCTGTTGCCTGAGACTGTCTGTGTAGATACCACCGCAGCTCCTATTTCTACCGCCAAACATTACTATGTTCCGGTTTGAAGGACGCTGTAGCTAGTATAATTACAGGAATAACGAGATTTAACATGTTATTTCTCAAGGCGACGAGGGCAATGTGGTGCTACGTATACCATCCTAACAAGCGCGTTGTTGTTATAGGCGGACGTATCACTTACCATCGGATGAACATCGCTCTCATCTCTTCGCTACATTGTACAAAAAAAATATATGTAAAAAAAAAACTGTATATGTAAAAGTATTTCCAAGCCCGCTTTGCTTGCCGTAATACCTCCGCAACTGTCTTTGGAGAAGAAATTTTGGAAAATTCGTTCTTAGCTGACCTATACACAGCAAAAAGAATATTTCTACCAAATTTTAAGTCTCCAGGTCATATGGTACCAGAGATATCGTGGTGAGTCTCTACATAAGTAGAAATTCCTATATACCTAGTATCCAGCCATAAGTTTGGTTACAAATGAAAATGCATTTTGTTTTAATAAAGTAATGTAATATTATTAAAAATTATATCTGCATATATATTAGTCTCAGCAAAATAAAAAAAAAATTCTATTCGAAATGGCCACCTTTGAGTTTTACACAGGCCTTTAATCTGTTTGGCCACGAATCTATGGATGTACGCACTGTTTCCAAGGGATATTTCCACCACCGCCACTGCTTGCTCCAAAGATTTTTTAAGAGACTCAATATCGCCGTGTGGTAAGGAGCAGCAGTAGGCCATATCCTCTAAAACTGAACACCTGACCTGACGCACTGAACAACCACAATTTTAAGTCTAAAGGGTTGAGGTCTGGGCTAGATGAGGACCAGTCTCCAGCTCTTATAAAGTCCGGAATGTTCGTTTCAAGCCAGATTGGATAGTTAGTGCCTTGTGACCGGATACAGAGTCCTGCTGGAAAGTCTACGGTATATTTTTAAAAAGTGTATTCCTGAGAGGTTTCACAACATCATCCAAGACTGTATTTTGATACACTTTGGTTGAAATTTTCGCTCCTTTTTTACCATAATGTAGTTTTGTGACTCCGTGATAAGACACGCCCTACCAAACCGTCACTGACGCCGGATGATGACCACGTTGTAACTTTCCGACCACTTGAGCAGCTCCTTTGGAACGGTAAGCGTATACTTTATCATTTTGCTTATTGTAGTGTTGTTCAATCGTGAAAATTTTTTCATTGGTAAAGAAGATATTGTTTTTGTGGCTTTCACCTGCGTATCGCGACAAAAGGTTTCTTCGTTTTGATCGATCCACGCTCTTTAATTATAAAGATTGATTTGGGGCATGTCCTGTATATCGACCGTGACCTGATAAGCACCGAGCTTTAGGTCTTGTTTTATAATACGCGACAAAGTCTTAGCGAGAATCTTCATTGCTCGCGATAAGATCTTTTAATTTGCTTCCTAATGGGGTTTCAACGAAGTCTTGCTTTAACAGTATTAACAGATTTTGTAGTTCTAACAGCACGCGGCCGCCCCCGATCTTTACTGGTCTTCGACAGAGGAAGTGTTGTTGTATCTGTTGATAGTACGATACACGAACACACGGCTGGTACCAAGATTTTCATGTGTCTGAAATATGACCGACCGAACCGGATTCATAACCACTTTGTGCAAAGCGATTACTGCAATCCTGTTTTCTTTAACACCCCATTCCGTATTGTAATTAGATAATGAACACAAAAAAATATGTGAAATGGCCCAAAATCGAAAAAAAATTTTAAAATAATATACTTTTTCCAAATTCAAAATAATTAAAAAGTTGAAAAAAAGAAAACTTTTTATGTAACAGTATTTATGACCAGACTAGTTATATAGATTATGTACTAAAGTAAATGTTCTGCTACAACTTAATATTATTTATGTAATAACGTGTGGTATGTAACTACCACTTCACAGATTTAAAAAGCATAAAATATTTTTTATTTTCGACAAAGTGACGAAACGAAGGAATTCACCTGATGATAAGTAATACGCCTGCCCATAATAACGTGAATGTTCTACACTACACGGCATTGTGCCCGTCGCCTTGAGAAATAAGATGTTGACTCTTGGTACTCCCGTAATTACATTAGGTACAGTGCCTTTCAAACCGAAATACAATATAAATATTTGCAACGAGTACCATTGCCCAATTTACCTTTTATCTTATTCTTTAAGTATTTTGTCAGGTTTATAAGTTCAAACCCTCTAACCGCCGACTCACTTGGCGAGTCCACGTTTACTCCTGTCCTCACCCGGCGAGGTCAGTCCAATACGCGATGGATGTGACATAAGGGAATACTTGGGAATCGCAGTCACATTAAGGCAAAGGAGCGTCAGATACAACGCAAAGTGCCGGGTGAATGGTATTAAAGCCATATCAACGGGGTTACTGTCATAAGCGTACTAGTTTTCCTGGTGGTAGTATTGATATAAAGACGATTCCTGTGTCTTACAGAATCATAACATTTACTTCAAAGTTTGACAGGAGGACATCAGAATAGATGCATATGTATAAATCGATTTGTGCCTCTAACTCTTTATTCACATGAGATGTGCCGCTTAGCTTACAATTGTTTTAATTAATGGGGAGGATATCTTCAAGATACAGCAACTTTGCTCTTGGTCCACCGCAAACCATATCGTCCCAATACACCACTTGACGCATCTCGTTTCCATCATAAAAAACTTTCAAACAATAATAAAACAGAACACATATTACCCAAATCTTTATTATTTAAACCCTTTAAACCTAGTTATTTACAAATAGACTGAATGCCATCGTCACAACTTAAAACATCTCTAAAAACTATTTAACACGTAAAACTACGAAGAATACAAACCGCGTGGTGAAGTCAAAGGGTTAAAAATATCTGACAATCAAAACACGAAGAGGAACATTAAAAGAAATATTATAATGTTCATTAAAACTCATATAAATCTTATAAAGCTTTTGTTCCATGTAAAAACAACCACATTAGTTTAAAAGAAAAACCGATCTAAAATCCAACATTTAATGGTCAGAGATCGGTAACCTTTTGGGACGCTTATAAATTTTCTTTACTTGAATTGAGCTACCGCATGACCTCAATTATCCCCCCAACAGGTTCCCCCGCCTTGTCGTGGCGGAGGGGCTCAGTAACCGTGGCAGGGTCGCCTACGGTGAAGCGAAGAGGAACCCACCCGGCCGGTCCGCGGCGAAGCGTTAGAGCACCAGTTGGATAACTGGAGCTCACCGGAGTGGCTGGGGACTGCAGGGGCAGCTTTATGCTGCCCTTTGCGGCCAGGCTGCAGGGGCGGTTTCATACTGCCCCTTGCAGCCGAGCTGAAGTCGCGGAGGGAGTACCCTCTGCGACTAACCGGTGCCGCTCCGGCGATGCGGCGGTGGTGGGGCCCCGGGGGAAAAAGTGTCGGTATAACGATGCCCCGTACTCCCTATCCTCCGCGGCCGTTTAACGGGTGGCAGCGGGCCCAACATCGGACCCGCCGCAGGGAGCAGCGTGTTTTCTCTCTTGGCTCGTCTGGCTTCTGAGTAACGGGTTCGGGGGAATCCGTTGCCCGTGCGACAGCAGGAGGCCGAAGAGGGGGCGCGCCGCATGTTTCGGCGTGCCCCCACGGAGGTGGAAAGGGAAGGTACAACCTTCCCTCCCGAGGTCGGGCTGCGCAAGCGGCCAGTGCCGACGGGGTCGCGGTTGGTGCGAAAGGGTTCCCGTAGCCCCACCACCAGGCGACAAGTTGGAACATCGTGGGGGTTTTAGTCGGTGCAAGTCCGACATAACCTGTCCTTACCCCCGCGAGGACGGGTATGCGCAAGCATTTTCCCCACGTTGATAAAAAAAAATTACCTCAATTATACTTGGTATTTAATGAAAATGACGTAGGAAGTGAAGCAGCTGATCCCCGATCCAAGTTGTAAAAATACCACTTATAATCATTAAATGTGTCTAAATATAAAAGAAAAATAAAAAAAGTTAAAAACTATATAAACATATTTTTCACGATCAACCGTAATATATATATTAATATAAATAATGCCAACTAATTCAGATAGACGATAAAATCACGAATTAGAAATCTACTAATGTTCAAATCAACGACAGACGTCCAATGCTGGTCACAGCTCTTCCTCAAAGACCTCTTCACCAATTGAAACGTATAAGCAATTGACTTGACCGTCCAGGACTAGGCGGGTGTCGGATGACGATGATAATAATAATAACACCTTGCAACATTTTCTTAAAAAATACGAATCAAGACGTTCGGTATAAAATAAAATAAATCAAATCTGTTGACTAATTTACCAAAAAGAGCCACCATTTTGTTGTACCCGCTACAGGATTTTGAAATTTCTCCACAAAAAAGAGTAAAGACATTTTTTTATTAAATAACGTTAAAATTAATTTTTTTTAAATTTAAACAACAGTTTACATCAATTTAATGAATAGTATTAACTAATAAAGAGTATAAAATTGATTTTAACTGTTGTTTAAATTTTAACGTAATTTAATTAAAAATAGTCTTAACTCTTTTTTGTGGAGAAGTTTCAAAATCTTTTTAGCGGGAACAAACAAAATGGCGGTTCTTTTTGATTTTAGTCACTTCCTAATAAATTTTAGTTGACAATAGTTATAATTTTAGAAAATATTATAAAAACGAGCATTCGTTATCATGATGCTCAACCTTTAAGACTAACTCTCCTCTCAACCCACGGTGTTGCCAGTCTGGAAACGTTTTAATAACCAATAATCAATTTAAACATTAAACATTTTACGGAACCCGAAAATAAATTTTAAAATGCTTTGTAAAAAAAAGTATAAAAACTAGTTTGTACTGTTGCTTATGCTAAGAATTTAATTCAACAACAATCTATGCAGAATGTTGCCATGCGAAAACGTGTTAGTTTAATTGACAACAATCTGTACAGAATGTTACCATTCCAAAATGTGTTAGCTATTTTTATTATTAACTTTTTATAGTAATTTTTAGATGCATACGCCAATCAATTAATATACTTATACAGATCGACTATTAATAAGTATACATATAAAGCCCACATAATATTTCCTCTACTGGGAGCCCTCCCTCATAGGTAGAGTCAAAGCCGTTCATCCTTGCTGGCCAAGAGTGATGAAGATGGATTAATAATAAATAATTAACAATGAATTATTTTTTTAAAATATATTAATGTTATAAACTTATAAGAAACAGTTTTATAAGTTATTGCGGAAACGGAAATAAGTCTCTACATTGAGGTATGTAGCCTACAATGACATATTAAGACGATAAAAAAATTTTTGGGTTAAGATGATCTAGATTGATGTGCATATAGATTGACATCATGATTTTCTTCATCAGCAAATTGACGTCCACTGCTGGACATAAACAATTTCCGAAAGATCTCAGTTTGCAATATGATTTTATTACGTGACGATCCGCAGAGGTCTATCGAGCTGATGATGTGAATGCTAATGGCTGAGGTTATGATGACGAATTGCGACATTTGTACATAATGACTACGCATCAAGATAGTAGTATAAGAAATTTAAATTCAAATATACCATTCGGTTACGTAATAAAGGTAACATTTTAACCGTATCAAAATAGTTTCACTAAAAAAATAGATATACTTTTATATTTAACTACAAAAATAATCGTCTAACTTGTGTTTTTAACTGTTAGATCCTTTGTTCATTGATTCTTTTAAAACTGTGTTTATTTATGTTAAAATAACATTTAGGTCGTTAAAGTACGTGAAGGACATTAGAATACGTAGAGTAATAAACACACTTGACGATCCCACGGCTGGGATTCGTGACCTTTAATGAGGAAGTTAAGGCCGTTTACCCACCGCGCTAGATAAATGTTTAATGACATTTCGGTTTCCCAAAATGGTATTTCTATCACCGGAAGTTCAAGCTCTTTAGGGATTGAACCGGTTTCCATTTACTTATACATACAGACAGCCATCCCTGCTTTTACCCCTTAATTAAACACAACATAATTAAAATATTTCATTAGTTTAAAAATGTTGTAGGTCAAAAAATGGCGGATGTCTCATATTTTTAAAATCCAAATCGTGATAGTAATTTCTATTAATATTAACATGCCATAAATAAATATATCTAAAATGAATATCACTACAAAGTGTTATCATATCACTTAAAACGATATCTTAAAATATTATTGCCAGCAACGTATAAACACAACACAGGAAGCAAAATGGATTCCTATCACATTTGACAAACAAATCGGTTTTGACAACACAATTTTTTTTATTCTACGACGAGACGGACAAGACATACATCTGACGGTAATGATGTTGCCAGACCGTATAGGCACCACCGCAAAGCCAAGTCTTCCATAATGTGGTGTATTGTATATCATCCTATCGATGGACGTCCTGCTTGTCTCAAAGTTTTGTTTAAAAAAAAACATACATTTGTAAATGATATAAACCCTGTTGAAATGTTTACATGGATTCCATATTAAATATGGCTCTGAACTGTGCATGCTCCTGTGACGGCATTTTAAAAGGAAATACTAAAAGTCTATAACTATAAATTATTACACTTAGAACTAAAATCACACTTGTTTTCTATCAACAAATATTAACTCTCAGTTACATATTAAAAGTTATACACTGTATAAATGTTTTGGAAACTTCAAAAGTTCAGGGAACGAGGCTTCAAGGCGGTGTTCCTCAAATACTGATGAGCGAGGATCGTGAGGTCCAGCTGATCTTTAGTCTTGCCGCAAGCGAATATTTCCCACTCGTTGTCAGTCTGTCGAAAATTTTTTTTTTTATTTTACGCGAGTCAATCAGAATAAACACCCGATGATAATGATACACCTTCCCGTAACAATGGAGCGATGGTTAGGATGATATACACTACTATATTGTGCTCGTCGCTTAAGGACACAATTGTTAAGCCATGTTTCTAGAACGGGCGCGTATCCTTGCAATGCTTTTTTTCACCGGATGCTAAGTCTACTTACCCCAATAATTCCACTAGCTACAACACCCTTTAAACCTGAACACTGTGATGTTAGCACAATACTGTTTGGCAGTAGAAATAGGAAGAGTTATGGTGGTACGTACCGAGATCTCTAGCAACAGAAATCTACCACCTGTGCCACGTGTACCAGAGCGTACACGTGGGTCTAACATGCTTGATGTAGCGTATGCATGGACCTCCATGTTGTATTATCGTAAACGAGTTACCTTAGTTAATTAGCAAAATAAACTGTAATTAATACTAACCATTATCAATACTGGTTTCTCTACCGGAAAGTCGGTTGTCTCCTGTTCGAACTTAATCGACCTTACAGCCGACTTCTTCACAACCATCGGCTCACCGGACAAGCGGCGCACCTATAACGGAAGTTGCTTTTCACAGATTTCTCTCAAATATTGGGCAAAAGGTAATTGGCGATAAATTTACATAATACCCTTGTTGCTCTAGAACCATTTTTTTATTTATTTTTCTAACAGCCTTTTCTGTACCTGTTTTATTAATTTATTTATTAATAATTCTAATATTATTGTTGATAAATAACGTGAAAAATAAATTGCATAATGCATATTGTGAAAACGTCCAAAAAACACGACACAACCCTCTGAATTAACTATCAATTCCTCGCAAAACGCCTATTGTAAAGTCGCTTTAATAATAAACCATTTACAATTGAAATTGGATACGAACAGGACGGGACCGATTATTGTGGAACACATTACAAAAGACCTATGTCCAGCAGTGGACGTCCATCGGGTGAAATTATGATGATAATGAATTAAAAGTGGTTGTACATATACAATTTAATAAAAAAAGTTTTTTGTGTAAGTAAATCAAGGTCTGGCATTTTTCTAATACAAAGTTCGCTTCAATATGTAGTACCACCACTATACGTATGCCGCTAGTCGGAAAAATAACTGAAAAAAATTTACTTGGCTAAAAAAGTCTCGTCATAGTACTACAGTGGTGACACAGTTGCCAACTATTACTAACTAATAAAATAATAAAAACAACAGCTCACGTTCAAATGGGACGTCCAACTATGAGCACTCGAGTCCCAATAATGAGAACAATAAGAGAGCTGTTAATTAGTTATTATTAATTGAAATTACTTCTATACCTCATAAGCTTTATATACAGATACAAATGCCTATAATACTTTTCTAATATTGCATGCATTTAGCTACGAAATTAAAAAAAAAAAACAAAACTCAAGTAGAATAATACATTTATTGAAATAAAAAAATGACATCGGATCATTTTTGGAATGGAAATGGAAATACAAACAATATTGACAGTGACTCTAAACTACAATAATAAAAAAAAACACAAACTGTTTACAATATGGTTACCATATTACCACTACGGCTACAGAATAAATTAAAACAATTTAAAAAAAACATAAATTAGTAACAAAAAAAAAACAATTATTCAACAAGATAAATAAATATCGTTTTCTAAAATAAGAAATAAAGTGTAGATTCAACACTGGCCTGTCAATATTGTGATGGGAGCGGAAATGGCGGATAAAGGAAGAAAATGGCGGGAATGAGGTTGGGTATGTCATTTTATTATTTCAACTAAAGTACTTTAAGTATAGCCGCCGATTTACATTAAAATTGTTAATAGTTTTTAACAAAAAAAATCTAGAAATAAATAGCTTCGTAATTAAATTACACGATCCACAACCGATGCGACTGAAAAGTTAATTTTAGTCATGATTATATTAAATCATTAGAATGTTAATAATTTTAACAGGCAAATTACAAAGCTAATTACTAAAACTTAGTGTTTTTTTAAATAAATAATATAGGAGGGATGAGGACTGGATCAACTATAAGGGATGTTAGTATTGCTTGTTTTTGGCAAAAGACTCCACAGCCTTTGCGCCAACGTAAATACTATGAACGTCGACGTTCCGTTCGATACTTTACAACCTAAAAGCCGTAATACTTGAAAATGCTTATAATTTAAAGTTTTTTTTTTTAACCCTAGTAACACTAAAATAATTTGGTGCATGGTAATCTTGAGGTATACTTTTTTGCATAATTACCCTAACTTTAATACCTTTAAAAAAAAACTAATAAACACCTAGCTTTTTTTTACTAATATATTAAAAAAAATCAAAACGAATATTCATTTGATGAAAAATTCATCTTTGGTACTTAAGCCCTAATCTCGATATACGCTAATTATATTTTGGTGCGCTTAAATTTAAATAGAAAGTGAACATAGATGATCGAAATTAATTATTTGAAACATAATTATAAAATAAAAAGAACTGAACGAAATTCATTGACTAGTAAATATCAATGAATAGATAAATCATATAGACATCATCATCATCATTTCAGCCTTATTGCCCATCCACTGCTGGACACATCGATTGCTATAATAAAAATATTAACATTACTCAGAACGAAATTCTTTACTCAGTAGTAGATTTAACTATTTATGTTTTAGTTATTTGTTTATATTAATTAATTTTATTTTTTAGTATTGGATAATCATTCCCAGCAGTGGGGACAATAGGATTGTATCAATAAAAAAAACTATACCACAACGTGTTTTACGCGGGAACAATTTTGACGGTCAATTATTTTGGTAAACAATTTATTCCTTTATAATTGTGTTGCCAGGATATCCGAACGTTGCGACTTTTATGCCATCTATATCTTAATATCCGAAGAACAATTTATACAATCTTATCTACATCTAATTAATATTTTTTCTTTTTAATATATGTTATTTTAATTACTTGTGTAGTTTGTTGTTAATGTTTTAATTGCTAAATGATAAAGTATTTTATTTAAAAAAAAATATGTTTTTCTTAATAAAAAACCTATTTTTTATGAATATTATTTTTTGTTGTTCGCAGTTTTTTTTTTGCCTACATATAAAAATGTCAAAGCAATATTCAGTTTCTTCGAATATAATAAAACATTAAAATTGGATTAAATATTAATAATTTATAAGTTCATAGCGATTTAAGCATATAGATGGAACATTTTGTTTTTAAATATCCAAACGACTAATGTTTGACCTCAATTTCACATGGCCTTAAGAAACAACGATGGCGGAGATGGCGAAGCGTGCTCCGGCTCCTCATGCTAACAGTTGAAACACAGCAATACTGTTATAGTGGCTGATATACAATATGTAGCTTCAACTGCCTCTGTTTGATCACTTTCCTTGTACCACAGACGTTTTAGTCCCTGCTAGCTACCATCATCATATTGTAAATAAAGCTTTATACTAATAACAGCGTTTCTGTTCCAATATAACAAAGCTGATATAATCTGTTACATGTTACTGAGCCGTTAGCCACTGCATCACGGAGACAACCGAGATTGTAAAGGTTACCGGATTGGTTTAGAACATATAATAGTCGTTAGAGAACATGTCGTCTGTCCCTGAATCCTTCTCCTGCCACCATTGGTTCTCCTTTTGATGATTATCATTTTTATTGGTCATTATTTTATTAGTCAATATCTGATTTATGCATGTAGTAGACGGTTTCTGGTTGGTCACTTTGTATATGTGGTCCGCGAGTGCGTTAGCTAGGACCTCTTTGGGTGCTATAAGCGTACTGTTACCGCTGTCGCATGATAATTCGTTAGTCGACGTTATAGTGCGTAACCTCTCCGCGTTTAGCCGCGCGAACGTCCTAGGCGAGTCTAAATTCGTTGACCCTAGACTTGTTGAGTCAAGGTTCGTTATGTTCCTAAACACATCCTGATTAGGGTTAATATGGTTGTAGACCATATCGTACGGATTGTAAGTGTTAGGTGTGGGATTAGTATGGACGGACCGGTGTTGTACCTTTGTTTTCTCTGTGATGACAGACTCTATGTCGATCTCTTTGTATCTAACGTTCTCTGGTGTGTTCTCAGCACTCATCAGGCTGTGAAGGCTCGTGGATTCTTCTAGAAGTGAATTCTTCACAATCGACGGAGGTGAAAAGAGAACTGAACTGTCTCCAGCAAGATTTTTGCTCTGGAACAAGGTATAAATGAAAATTAGTTAAACACAAGTTACATTACATATAAAATAAAAGTTGGTTTACAAGTTAAGCTTTGCTCACTTTATCACATACCATAAGTATATTAAGAATTTGTGATGGTTCAGTTTGTAAGACTGTAGTAAGCGCTATATCCCGAAAGAAACATGGGTTCTACCCTATCGAGTTTAAGGTTCCGGTAAAGGAAAACATCGAGATGACATCGACACGCACATTCATATATGCGCATATATAAAACTATATGTATGTATGCATGTGCATACATGCGTGTATGTATACTTGTGAGTACACGTGCATGAGTCCGCTCACCGGTGTCTCGATGATAAATGACACATCGGGTACAACGAGTTGTGCGCCATGCACGAAGTTCGCGTGCGACGCATGAGGCGTACTCGTCGCAGCTCCCCAGCTGGTCGCAAGCGCTTTCCTTGCGCGCTTATGCGACGGTATGTTCTCCTTGCCCCTTCTGGCGCTGCCAATGCCCGAATCATTCACCTGTCACATTACATTCTTATGTCAATCATCATCATCACCGTTTCATCTTGTAATTATGCACGCCACAAATATTTATTATTAAATATACTTAGGCATATCTATACACTAGGCATTGAATATCACACACCTGACCGTTGGCCTCCTGTTCAGCGGTGGAAGACAACATGGAGTCGTTCAACTGCACAGTGCTATCCGAGTTCTCCTCTCTCTGAATCATCTCCGTTATGTCTTCTACCAGCAACCCCGGACTAGACGGCTCGTATCTTAGACCCGACTTCTTGCCAAGTTCCGCCATTGCTATTTTAAATGGCGTCGGCGTTCTGAAAATTTATTTAATTGTTTATATATACATTGTATTAATCTCAAGTGTTTCTGTAATGATATGTATATTAATTGGAATTTCGTTGGTACAACTTTTTCGCAATCGTCTAGCTGACTACCTTCCATGTATTGTATATCGGCCACTATATTAACTTCGGTATGTTCAAGCTAACATGCCAAAGCCCGAGTGTTAACAGGAATCCAGGTGGATTCTAGAAAACCATACCACAATCCAAATTCCACAATAATTGGACAGTAAATATGAACCGGGGACTAAATGCCTTGTATCAAAAAGGTCAAAAAATTTTACTTACTTAGGCGTAATGTTGCGCAATTGACTTCCGCCGGGGGTTATATTCGCCGGCGTTGGTGTATGAAGTAACGGACTGGCCACCCATTCCTGAAAGACGATGCTTATTCAAGAACCTTACTAAATCTAATAATAACACTGGTATTTGGTCTTTGTTGCGGAAGACCACCTCAACAGGCACTACCACAACCTTTTTCTGTCCAAATAGTAATCTGCAAACATTATGGCTTTCCAGTTTCAAGGAAGCTAATCAATTTACTATGGAAAGAGACAACGATTGCAATGTGATGCAGTCTGCATTATCCGAACCAGCGGCATTTTGTTATGAGAATTCGTATCAGGTAAAGGTGGCATTTCGTCACTTTATAAAATAAAAATATCTATTTATCTGTCATGAACATAAACAAAAAAAAAATCAGTAATTATTCATACCTTGGCATATGTCCGGAGCGGTGTGGAGTCGAACGCCGGAAACGAGACTCCAGCTGGTGAGTTCAGGAACTGGGACGGGCTGAATGGGAGAGCTTTGATTGGAGTGATACCGGTGTCTCGAGATTCTATCGCTTTCTGTATAACGTCGGACCAAGGCTGCATAAAACGATGTCAAATTAGTTATTGCATAAATAAACTAACAAACAATCATAACCTAACTGACGAAGAGAAGAATCGAAAGTGATAATCTGTTAACGTAGTGCAGCGGTAAGTTACTACGACGGTCCCTGATTCAATTCCAATACCACATATATTTCGATTAGTTAGCAGTAGCCGTGACAGCATTGCTGGGTTCATTTATTATAGATTTTAGCAGAAATTAACATATATTTTTTATGTCTATACATATTCAAAACAAAATTAAAATTTCAATGCTTTTGATACAATACATGAACTCACATTGGGGTTAGCAGTGATATGAGTCTTTTTGACCTTCCCTCTCCTAAGAATAGGGGGCGGACTGATCGACGACTCTGTAGATTTCTTCTTAGGCGATGTATAAACTGATGACCCATCTTTATTTGAATCCGTTTGCATTGCGAAAGACCCTAAAAATATTTATTACCATTTATTAACCTAATAATAGCTGTAAGTTAGTCACAGAGACAACCATAGCAGGAAACTGATATGTATGATTTTAGGTACTCACTCTCTTTACTTCTGTAGCATTTGCCTGATATTTTAAGATATCTTACTTCTAGTTTAAGGCCCAGATATAAAAAATCGTTAAGGTAACGAGATTTATCATCTACGACTCTAACCGAAGAGTACAGCGTGGTGCAGTATGTATATCATTCCGACTACCATTACATTGTTATGTTGTTATGGATGGAAGTAGTGCTTACCATCAGGGGAATGTCTCCTCGCCGCTTTGTATAATAAAAGAAAAATCGTATGTAAATATTTGTAAAATAGTTTACCTGAGTTGTGAATATCATTTTCAGAAGATATTGTTTGCGACAAATAATTTTTAGTTGGTGATTCCGATTGCATTGTATCTATGGTGGCGTATCTGAAAAGATGAAATTTATAATATATTTTTCTTAATAACAATTATCATTTCTTATATAATCTTAAGTGACAATGATTCCGAAAATGGTGGAGTGTGGTGCTCGCCTCTAATACTCTAGCTTTTACATGTTAACGAGCTGCAACAAAGCAACATTGCTGTGTTCTTACTGTTGACAATTTTTAGTAAACTAGCATATGAAAAAAAAAATGTTTATACTTTACTCACTTATACGGTGATTCTACAATCTCAATAGTGTCAGCTGCTACCAAACCTTTTCTATCTGGCGATTTGTGCCCATGTGTTTGCTGCTGTAAGTTGTGCAGCTGATTTTTTAGCAGTTGCCTAAAATGCAGCACTGGCTTGGAGGTCGACTGATTTGAAGAATTACTCTTCGCTGAATCATTGAACGGATCTTGCCAGTTCTGAAAAACAAAAGAAAATTAAAGATAAATTTTGTAAGTAATATTGGAGAGGAAGTTACTGATTTGTCTATTCAACATTAACCATATATGTATCTCTCTACAATTATATTTTAATATTTTGAATAAGACAAATGAATTTAGTGTTATAATAGAGATATATATGTGATTAAACAAATTTATTTTTTGCACATACTAGTGATAGGTCTCTGTTGCCCGAGACTTTTAGTTACACTACAGTCGTATTCCTGCCGCCAAGCAGCAGTGTCCAATATTCCTGTCTTCCAGTATAAAGAGTGTTGTAGATAGTGAATTTACTACTTCTACTTAAAATCTTGTTTCAAAATGATAACTACATGTGATATAGTGAAATAATGTTAGTGCAAAGCACAGAAAAGTTTGCAAATCACTCTTTCATGGATGAAATTGGTGTTCAATTGCAGCACTTACCCAGATAAACTCCGGTATCAGATACCTACCACCAATACATACAACATAATCATAAATAGTACATGGTAAATCATCATCATAGTAGATGAATTATAAAATAGATTCAAGGACGTCCAATAAAAATTTCGTTATATCTACTATAAAGAAAGTTAGTCAAAAAAAATTATTAGACAAAAAATAAAGGCTGCATACATACATAGGCCTACTTTAACAATCTGTGAGCTGTAATAACTCAGTTTAGTAGGTCGGTTGTACCCGCTACATAGCTAGAAGAGTGTGGGTTCGATCCCCATTACGCTTGAGTGTCCGGTAAAGGAAAATATCATGAGATAATCTACCATGAACAACAGCTTCGGACATTGGAAAATAAAAATTTAAAATCCAGCAACCCACACTTTCCCAGTGTCGTGGATTATTGGCACTGACTTTCTCTTTACAATTGTAGGCTCTGAGTTCCAGGAGTGGTAACATTGAAAAATAAACTCGATTCAAAATAAACAAGACTAAATAATATACATAAACAATGCAAACAAAAAAAGTTATGGTTTAAAACGATTATGAAATTTAATTTCAGTCCATTGTAAGTACTTACATTTGACACGGTGTTAAGTGACAATGAGACCGTGGATAGTGAAGAGTGAGCGTCGCGCACTCACTCCGAATACTACGGCTCTCAGATTTTGAAAGCCAAAACACGACAGCGTTGTTATGGCAGCATATTCAATATTAGTGCGGAAACTAGTCAGGCCGGGTTTTTAGAACCCCACCAATCAATGAAACTCCCAGTGTAGCCGCGTTTAGTATATGCGCCACAGGGGACACTTTAATCCACTTGATTATGAATATTCTCTGCTTTAATTCTTTAGCAGTAAGATATATTATCATTAGGAATAATTATATTTTGTCGAGTCCTCCAGTATGCCAATCTCATGGTAAGTGATACGGCCGCCCATAACATTGTGGCGCTTAGTTAAAATTATATAAACTAAACCACATAGTTCTCGTTCCTTTGAGACATAAGATGATGTCTCATTACCTTAGTAATTCTACTAGTTACGGGGTCGTACAAACTTAAACAGTAATATTTGCACACCTAACACTAATGAAAATATATATATAATGATTATAATCATATATAATTAGGACAATAAAAAAAATTCATTATCGTTCTTTAAAAAGAAATATATATAACAAAAAAAAACTAACACTGTTATAAACGACTTGCGATTTCTCTTCGATAATATCGCATTCGTTATTAAGGGTATTAACGTTACTATCGCTATACAACGCGATCCTGCCAGGCTTTACCCTTGCTTGCTTCCGCCGTATGTTCTCGTAGCTGTCCAACAGTTCTGGTTCGTATTTCCGCCTCATTGTAGAGTTCCAATGATTTTTTATAGCGTTATCGGTCCTGTAAATTAAAAAACAAAAAGGATTTATTTAACATACAAAAGAAATTATTTCTATACTATAGCGGAAATGCTTAAAGCATTGGGCAAAACAGATTGATTTAAGACATAATTTGGGGTTTACTGGTTTGTATATATATTTAAAAAATGTATTTACGTACTTAAGTATTTTTCTAAAAAAATATATGTTAATGTGTGTTTGTGTATCAATAATAACATTTCTATAAGATAACATTTTATACAAGTAACTATTTACTTTCTTTTACCTAATTCAATAATTTACTTAGTAAAGTAGAGCCCTCATCCCTGGTTGGATCTTAGAGAATGCCAAGAGGCACATAATTAACTGGAACTGCCTATGAATTATGGGCAAACCCACGTTAAGAGAATACCTATAGACATTAAGACTATCTGATTTAGTCTCAGTTTTTTTTTATTTCAATGAGTCTTTTAAATAAATAAAAACGATATGTACTCAGGATACATTCGAGTATTTAAATATGTATCTCACTCACCTGCCCGGCAATAGCTTGGCAATCTTGGCCCACTGGTTACCGAGCTGTTTATGCGCTTGGTATATAACCCTGTCCTCGTGTTCCGTCCACGCTGTCTTCTTGATTGCAGGGTTTAGGTGGTTGTGCCACCGCTCCCTGGTGAATCATAATTTTAGTTCGAATAAATATTAATATCAATTATGGTGTAGACATAACCAGCATAATTTTTTTTTATTCTACGAAGTGACGGGACTGACGGGATGTTATAATTAAGATGATATACATAATTAGGCTGTGCTCGTCGCCTAGCAATCAGATGTTATTTGTTTTTTTTTTAAACAACCAATTTACGTCCCTCATGTTGCGGCACAGGCCTACCCTTAATATGAGAGCGATGGGGCCATAGTCACCACGCAGGCCCAATACGGATTGGTGACTTCACACACACCTTAGAATAAATTCTAATTCACGTGCAAGTTTGCTCACGATGTTTCCCTTCACCGTTTGTATTTCGCTGTTGTAATTATAGTTCACAAATGTACATAACTTAAAATTAATGTCATTGGTGCATACCGAGATTCGAACCCGCGACCTTCGGAACTTAGGCCGACGCTCTAACCATTAGGCCAGCGAGCTTATTTACTTCTTGTTACTCTAGTAATTTCTCAAGGTACAGTGACATTCAAGACAATACACAGTTATTTGCACACTACTGTTTGTCGGCAGAAATCGACGTTCTGATAATACTTATAACTTTTACACAGTACTAGCTTATAGGTCTAGCTTTAACTAACTTCTTTTAGGGACATAATGTTTTAATAGGTCAATGTCTACTACTAACCTGCATTGTTTGCCTATCCTCCCCTTTAAATGCCTTGCAATTAAGGTCCATTTCTTCGGACCGTATTTGGCGACCAACTCCATAACCTTTTCGTCTTCCTGAAAATATAAAAACCATAATTCATAACTTAAATAATAAAACCTAAATTCATAGTTTTTAATAGACAAATGTTTCGTAATAGTAGAGCACCAAAAATTATATATACATATATTTAAAAAGTTTCTAAGTCGACGCTAGTTTTTTTATATTTTATATTGGTAACATGACGATTACTGGTAAGTTTGATGAATGAATAATTTTTTTTTATTATAAAAATTTACATAATAATTTTTATGGATATATTTAAATGTTTATTTTGCTCATTATATTACAATATTAACATGAAAAAAGCATTAACAATTTTTATAAGAAAATTATTTTAAACTGTCTTACATTTCATCAATATACGAAGATATTTTGTTGTAACATTTACAAGTCATAATAATGTATGAAAGTGGACAATATTCTACTTATATTATTCACCTTTTTATGGCTGTTTTTTGTATAAATTATGCCAAAACTTTAAACAGTGACTATATATTTAAAAAGAGGACTAAAGGTTTCTTTCACTATAATATACAGATTAACTAAATCTGTAGTCATAGTTAAGTTTTCCTTATTATGACTAACTATACTGAATCGTAGATTTTATTGAATTGAATTTATTTCTATATATCTTTAATCAATTCCCATATAACACCTTTTTAATTTAAAGGCCTCCAATAAAATTTTCCATGCATACATTGAAACGCGTCGTTGATATAAAAAAAACGATACAATATAAAAATATCAATGGCAATGATAATAAAGATTGAGAACAATAAAAAAAAAACTATATAAAGAACCACCCAAAGTGTTTATAGCGTGCGAAAATTCGTTACATCGCAAGGTGAACAGGTTTCTGGGCGGAAAGTATGACTCCTCGATCAGCTGTGAGGATGGCTGAGCAACGCTTTAAGATTGAGGCCTGCTATGGTGTATGTTATTACTATCGTAATAGTCTATAGTTTATTGATTATTTGACGACGACCTAAATATTTTTTTTATATAAAGAATGCATTAAACGTCTTTATACTGTGATACAAAAGGATACAATGTTTACAAATCTACGAGTAAAAGGTTTTGTTTCTATATATAAACTACAACTGGTGGTAGGTCTTTGTTGCTGGAGACCCTCTATGTAGGGACCAGCACAGCTTATTTCTGCCGTTAAGCAATACTATGCGAACATTACTGTGTTCCGGTTTTAAATGCGTTGCAATTAGTGAAATTACTGGGGTAACCAGACTAAGCATGTTATATCTCAAAGCGACGAGCACAATGTAGTCGTATGTATATCAAGATAACTAGCGCCATTTTGTTATGGGCAGGCGCATCACTTACCATCAGGTGAACGTCGCGCTCATCTCGTCGCTTCGTCGAATAAAAAAAATTACACAAGCATTCATTTTCATTCTTTATTAGGTAGTTTAGAAATGATAGCTGCATAATAATTTAGATCTAGTTTCAGTCAGTGTCTAGTGTTTTTTGTGATCTTAACAGTAATATAAAAAAAATATTACATAAAATATAAAAGCGATTACTAAGAAAAATCAATGAAATATATATTTAAAACGACCAAAACTGGTTATATGTAAACCATATCACTGATATCGTTATCGTCGCAATGAAAACCGATAATTTCAAAGTTATTATAACGTTAAACTATATTTGTCTATTAAGTCATGCAAACGCTAGCTCAAATAGAAGAGCATACAGAAAAAAAACCTGGACGATCCAAGGCTAACTAGGAACATGTCATGGCCTAAAAATGACGCAATGAAACATTCAAACAGATGCTGTTTTGTATTTATGACTACACTTAGTCAATGGATGCAAAAAAGATCTCACTTTAGATTATCAAGTCTGAATTTTAAATAATATAAGCTAGTCCCTATTGTATGCTCTCCAAATAATTATTACAGTAAATATGATGGAAGAAATATAATTTTTTTTTCTAATTTAGCTTATATTACTATATTTAGTTTAGTAGTGGTAGGGCTGTTGCCAGAAACCGTCTAGGTAGGTATCACCGCGGCTCGTATTTCTATCGTCAAGTAATTGTATGCAAACATTACTGTGTTCCGGTTTGAAAGGCACTGTGGCTTGTGAAATTATTGGAATAACGAGACTTAATATATTGTCTTAAGGCGACGAACATAATGTGGTGTATGTCATTCTAACTAGCGGCACTTTATTATTAACAGACGTATCATTTGAACATTAATACAAGCATCACCAATGTTATTTTTAGTAATGTTAACTGAATAGTATGTTGTGCCTACGTATATATATATGTCACTAGTTGAGATGACATACACTGCACTATAATGTGGACGTCGCTTTGAGATATAAGATGTTAGATTTCGTTACCCAAGTTTCACTAGCTACAGCGCACTTTAAACACGAACAAAATAATATTTGCCCAAAACAGATTTGCAGCGGAAATAGGTGTTGCGATGGTACCTAGGTGATACCTAGATGGTCTGTGGCAACAAAGACCTACCACCAGTAAACACCGGGTCTTGTTACATAGGGAAAGCGACAAGATTCTTTATCCACTACGCTGGCCAAATGTGAGTTAATGAATGTCACATTTCAAAGAAAGCTGTTGTTCCTGAAACATCGATTTTCTCACAATATTTTCCTTAATAAGAAACTCAAGTTAGGTTAGGTTGGGAAAAAACTGCCTATAGAAACGGCCGCACCAAAACTAATCTTTCAGCTTCACTACTACCTTGACTAATCATCAATAAGCCATAACGATTTATTATTATACACTTGTAACAATTCAATTATATACTAAGTTTTCCAATTAGCAACATGTATATAAAATTACAGATCTTTTAAGATTTTTTAAATATTACTACTCGCATAATAAAAAGGAAGAATGTATGAATGCTTCTACATCTTTTAAATAATAATAGGTAGAAGATTGAGTATTATATACAAACGTAAAAAACCCAACATCCGCAGTGTCGGTGATGATGTCACAGTAAACTGCATTCCAGATCAATAGACGTGAGAACACGTAGGTTTTTCGTGAGGACTTAAAAAAATATATAATTTGCATAGGTTATAAATTTAAACTATCTTGTAGACCTACAGAACTATACACTAAATATACTGATTAATGAACCCAAATCAGTTTCTTATATATTATCTTAATTTGCGCTCATAAAATTAAATTCTTTATAACAAAACAAACCAACACGACTATAACATTGCGTTTTTTTTTAATATTTTTATAATCTACATAACATCAGGTGTACTTAGCATTTTGCACAACAACAAATATTATATTCCTATGTACTTAATGCACTCTTAATGTTTTTGAACTAACATTTTCGAAAACTGTTAAAAGAAGAAACTTTCAAAGATGTTGTAATGTAATACGAAAAACTGTTTAACAGCTTAAAAATATAATTGCCATAACTCATTTAATTTTTTTTTTTAATAACAATAAAAAAAAATATAATAAGAATAGAAAGTTCAATTGAACTGGTACATCCATATAACGAACATTATCACAAAGGTCATATGAAATTTAGGTCAAATGTTAGGATATTGTAGATAAAAAGTTATTCAATAACTAATATAATATTTTAGCATAATTTTAATGTAGCAGACTACAACGCCGCGCGATGCGATTATGTACGCAAAAAGTAAAAAAAGAAAACACCACCGTGATTTAATCAGCTGTTCTCCATTACGTCAACGTTCTGGCCTCAAGGACGTAATTTAAAAATTATTAGCTATCAAAAGTAATTCCACGACACAATGAGCTCTGGTATTAATAGCTTTGAGCAAGGGCTGTCGATTGTAACTTTATTATTACTCAACCTTCATTATATATGGTATTAAATAACAATGAAGCTGTGGATCGCAAACTGGCTCGCTCAGAATACCCCCGCTCTCAGAGATGTGCACGGAGATTTCGGGTAGGGTATGCAAACCACGAACTAAATCTCTGTGCTTATGAATCATCATCAGTATATCGATAGCCGTCCAATGCTGGAAAGGCCTGCCACATCGATCAGTCCCGCAATGCAGGTATTCAGCGGCTTCCCACGACTCTCACCAGGTCATCGGTCCACCTCCTTAAGGCTTTCCAACACTAAGCTTGTCTATACTTAAAAATAACCTTACTAATTTAACAATTTAGTAAATATAGCACTAATTTAGCAAGTCGAAGCATAGTTGTGTAGTTTTTGAGTAACTTGAAAAATTATTATTCAGATTGGTGTAGGGAATCAGGGTATGCACTGCTTATTTGCCTGTATGGTTGCGCACGCCCCCGCCGTCGCTCATATGTTTACAGTCAGAACAGCAATAAAGCACAGAAATATATTCTAGTATTGATCTAGTGTACCAAATTTCCAATGTCGCCATGGAAACAAATTAGGAACCTTCGTCTCACAAGGGAAGAGATTAACCAGTGCTCAACGTGAAAATATGTTTGCTCTGCATTTTGTATGCAATAAAATAAATTTGAAGACAAAAGAGAACTAAACGCCATTTAGATTCGAACCCGGCCGCTAGCCCTAACGTGGCGGTAACTTTAAATTCATACAACGAACCGTCAAACAATAGGTTCATTCATAAAATCTTAGAAGCTGCGTAGTTATTTGTGAGAATGTGTCATTTGCGGCGTGTGTTGTTTTTAAAGGCATTGTCGAAGTATGAATGGGCGAAAATTTATGAACATTCAAAAGCGCTTGATATCGATTGTTTTACAGTTACACGCGAAATACAATGAAACAATAAAAAAAAGAGATATCAAATATTAATATCTAATGTATTACGCGTACATTTATATATCCATCAAAACAACGGAATATTTTAATATCGACGTTTCAGGACTTGGACAAATACTGAAATTTATACATGTTAAACAAAGAGCTCAAATTTCAACCATTTAATAATTCATTAATAATGTAGAAGTCCTTAATAAGCTATTTATGTAGTTTTTTTTTTATAACTCCTCATGATATATTTTTAATTTTAAAAGAAAGAAAATATTGCTCTCGGTTTAACAGAACATGGGTGATCAATTAAATATGCTTTAAACACTAACACAACTTACAAAAGGCAATAAAAATAATTAACCTAATATTGTTAGTTTGACACTTGACAATTTTTTTATTCGACAAAGCGAAGAGACGACCAAGACGTTCGTCTGAAGGTAAGTGATACGCCTGCCCATAACAATGTGACGCTAGTTAGGACAAGCAAGATGATAAGTTTCTTTTATTACTTTAGAAGTATTTCTAGCTAAATCGTCCTCCGAACCGGAACATAGCAATGTTTCCAGTTTGGCGGTAAGCGTAAGAGCAGCGGTGATACATGCCTAAATGGTTTCCGGCAATAGAGACCTATCGTTTTGAGTTTCATGGCAATAATAGACAGTACAACGGCCACTAGTTAACTCATAATTATTATTAAGAAATTATTCTCTTCCCACATCCCACCTTGACCTTTTGAAGTTGATGAGGAGAAGAGAAGAAAAGAGAAACACTAGACATTGGGGAATGAGGAAGGTCGGTCAAATTTGCATAGAAACAAATGAAAGAATGAATGGGCGTGCGCTATGCGCCGTATGCAATTCAGTGTTAGTGACCTCTGAGTCACCGCACGTTATGATGATAGACGCACCGGCAGCAGAGGTGTGGACCTAACAATATTATTAATTGAGTGTTCATATACTACACTCAATATCGAGGATTCAATTTCGTGACGATAAAATTTGTGACGGTATTAGTACTCCTATAATTGTAATCTTTCAGTTTTAAATTCGACGAAGTATTCGCATGACGAAATACAATGTTTTTTCGACAGAAATAGGCAGGACGTTCACCTGATGGCTTACCATTTTACTCTACATTGTTATAGGCACATCCTACCTGATGTACCTCTTTTAACTACAAAATCCCTTCCGAATGAAAAGGTACAATGTTTGAGTGTCAACGACCCGGCATTTGTTTACACTTCACTACAGAGTACTGCACACACGGTTATCACTTAGCGGCGTGGTCACAGGCGCATGTGAAAGTTGGGTAATAGATTCGGAGCCGAGAGGATTACGAAATAGTGAAATGTACTTTTTTTCTAACTTATCACAAACTCATTATCACAGTTGTCTCTAAGATTACAATAAAATATAGTTTAAACATAAGTGAAAAATAAATAAATATATATCTGTTTTGTGTTCTAATTCAAGTTCATATAAATCTCGAAACACAGGAACATGTTTAATATAAAAAAAAAACACGATTTGCTTAAAACTTTCTCTTTAGTTAGTCCGGAGTAGTATCTATAACTACAAACAGAACTGGTTTCGCTTTACGAGTGAGATGAAGTTAAACGAGTATTAATGAACAGTATTGTATGTAGGCTTAAAACCCTACCTCTTTCGTCCATGGTCCCTTGACTAGTTCCGGATTGACGACCTTCGTCCACCTCTGTTGGCATTGGACATCAGACCGGTCGGTGAATTGGGCGGCAATTGTTTCCCAATTGTCGTTATACATCCTCACGTAGATTTTGAGCCTTTTGTCCTGAAATTAAGCGATATTATCGATTAACATAGTTATGGTTTATTTTAACATAGCATATAAAAAATTTTAAAGCTTAATATGTTGGTAGGAAATAACATAATGTTAATGGAAACGGAAACCGAATATTATAACAGGTAATAAAGGGTTTGAACTGTCATAAATGGATAATAATAAGACGTTAAACATTTCAAGAACACGTTAATTGTATGAGCAAGCCATAGGAGTCGTGCCGTTTCCAGGACACCGTAGTACGTACAGTTGTATACATTAATTACTACTTAAAATTACCGAGAGCGTTTACATGCAGGGGCCGGTAAACAGGATCGCGCAAAACCTATGCTTTTTCATAGTTATAATCTTGAGAGGAGGGCTAACTAAGGTCACCGATATAGTCCAAAAGATTGCTAGTCTCAGGTGGCAATGGGCAGGACACATCGCTCGATCCACTAACAGCCGATGGGGCATTAAGGTTCTCGAATGTCTACCGCGTATCGGAAAACGTAGTGTTGGCAGCCCCCTCCCCCCCCCCCTCCCACCTCGCACCAGGTGGTCCGACAATCTGGTGAAGATTGTTGAAAGCAGCTGGGTGCGAGCGGCACAGAATCGATCGATGTGGAGATCTTTGGGCAAAGCCTATGTCCAACAGTAGACTTCTGTCGACTGATAATGATGACGATGATGATGAGGTCTGTAGCCACCTTTCCTCCTTTTCTGAGACCGTCATAGTTCATAAAGAAGCTGTTGAGCAAAATCAAGAAAGGACAGATGCGTTAAACAGGGACGTGTAAACAAGCCGACAAATAAACCATCCGGCTATCGTAGTTTTTTATACATAGATTTTTTTTTGTGTTCACAAACCATGAAATGTAAAGAAGAGATTGTATGAAACAAGCGTAATTATATTATTTCATCAATATGCTCATAAACTACCTAAGTGCAATCATTCGTTCATCATCAAGTAATATAATGGTGAATCATCATTTTGTACGTACTTGAAGGAACTATTTTTAAACTTGCCGGTATAAATTATGTTAAAGATCAAACTTACCTCCTCTTTCGTCCAACGTCCCCTGTTGATATTCTTCCTCTGCCCAGAGCTTTTGGTTGTAGCCGGCCCATCATCGTACGCCGTCGAGTCCTCCGAATACTCACTTGTTTCAGAATCATAACCGCTACGTCTGCAAACAAAGGATAAAGATAATTATCTTAATTAACGCTTTTTCTATCTACACTGTATAATAATATCTGTCGTGATCCACTTAATCAAAGATCATATACTCAATTTGTCCACTATCCATTTTCATTGCATCAGTTTCTTAGAACTTGTACTGGATAATTTTGGATTACATGGCTACTTTAATCTGTCTGTAGTGCTGCATCCTGCACAAGGAAGTATCATCGCCCAGTTTAAGAAACACTGAACTTGAAACATCTAATACTTCTGTGCTTTTAACGCTCATTAAATCATTTCCGGTGAACGTCTTGAATGTTGCAAATATTTTTACATTACTAACCGGTTTAGTATGTACACGCGAACATATTTCCATTTTCCTATTCAGAAAATAAAAGAATATTTATATGTGAGCACGCATTTTTACAAGATTGTTTTATTTCGCTATGTATCTGTCTACAATATTTATAATTGGGCTTATAAGTGTTATTTTTAATCTATTTTAAATATTATACATTAATTACAATCTCGAATAATAAAAAGAGTTACTTAAAAAAAAAGTAGACGGGCAACCTGTCCTTATCTTTAATCTCCAGCATAGGCTAATGTCTTAATCTTATAAGTATGATATACATTTGGACCACCAAGAAAACATTTTATATAAAACAACTTATGTGCAATATAATATGTTTGTTGTAATATTAAGTAAAATTGAGATTTATAGTAACAAAGAATTTTACGTCGAGATAACTATCAATATGAAAAAAAATTATTAGCGTATTAGTTGATATAAAGGTACACTTTGACTACAGACGAGGAAAAATGTGTTACTTAGAAATTGTCGTTTATATTAAAACTCTTACAAGCTACTATCATTAGTATGATATTATTTCATACTAAAATATTTCTCTGTCACACACTAACCTGCCTTGGCCCATAAAACGCGAATAGAATAATACAAGCAAGCAAGTATAGGATTGTAAACTGGTAGGAAATTGTCTTCAGAAGAACTGTCCGCAGATGAATTACGGTCACTGACATAGCCAAAAAGATTGTTAGACTTAAATGGTAGCGGGCAGGGCACATTACTCGAAAGTTCGACAGCCAATGGTCATAGTCAAAGGCCATCGGGTAAGGGGTACCGGTAGACATAGTGTTGGGAGGCCTCCCACTAGGTGGACCGACGTACCTACCTACCTCCTACCCTACCTACCTCCCGTAGGTGAGAATCGCGGGAGCCCACGGGATGCGAGCAACGAGGACTAATCGACGTGGGGATCTTCGGGGGAGGCCTATGTCCAACAGTGTTCGTCTATCGGCTGATGATGATGATGATGAAAATTGTAAAAGGAATTAGAAAAAAGGATAGAATAAGGACAAATGTAAGATAAGAATGTATAGAAGTAAAGAAATGAACAAAGAAATGTAGTAGAAGTAAGGATGAAAGGCTAGAACGAGGAATGTAAATAATAACTGTACAAAACAAAAGGAATGAAGCCCAGGCCCAGAAATGCCTGGGGGAAAGAGCGTTCAAATAATTTAAAAAAAAAACTGCATTGGGTCAGCACAGTGGGAAATGAGCCAAATCTCCCCCCCCCCCCCCATATGAATCCCCACAAACGTGGAGATTTTTGGGTGAGGCCCATGTCCAGACACAGACAGAGGACGTCTATCGAATGATGACGAATATATTTCAGTCTCTTAATTTTTGGGAGGAAATCTTTCATTTCCTAGTCTCTGTCTATTTAGGTAACGAAAGTATTATACTCTAACCGATTAGTAACAGTTTTTATCCTAAGTAAATATAATAGCTCACTTCTATAAAAACTAATAACATGTAAAGGTAGCTAGTGAAATTACTGAGGGTAATAAAACTTCACATGTCTCAAGGCAACGACCATAATGTAGTGCTGTTTGTCTGTAAAAAATTTAACACAAAAGAAATGAAGCTATTAAATTTCATACAGAGCATTTAAGTCAGTTAAACCGTAAATGTTAAAACTTACTCACCCGGTAAGTTTATATTTATAAAAAAAAAATATGTAATTTTTCGTAAAGCATCTTTAAGAACCTTCACTCCAGTTCCATGCCACAGAGGTCAATGTCGTTTAATCTCCAATTTGCAAAAAAAAAACTGCGGGGCGCCAATCATTCTTCAATTTGTAGACGTATAGCATTCCCAGAACTATGACGCTTATTACACCCCTTGGCAGAGTACCACAATGTAATGGAAATCTTGTTACAAAAGCTGTAGAGGTCAAGATTGTTTGCGTTGAAATGAAACCAATTTGCAGCACTATAACACATACCGGTTTTGAGGAAACCCAATAATAATCCCTGCGTCCGAGACACGATGAGGTAAGAATAGGAATAAAAATACTTAAGTTAATTTATGCATACCAAACGATACATCAGCTGATTCCGAACATGTATGCGAAGTCATTCATTGGCAATGTCGGACGCGGTTGTTAAGGATACATTGAATATTAAGTGTTGAATGAAACCGGCAAATTATAGATAAATGGCTTAAGGTAAATGTTCTTTATTAATGCATATTTTGCATAAAATACAGAGAAAAACGATTGTATAGTAGACGGCATTGCTATAAAATACCAGATAAAACTTGTATGATTTATAAATAACAAATGCAACAGAACTTACACATATAACATCACGTCGAATTAATGATAAATAAACGCCGATGATCTCCTCCAAATACCCTCCATATTAACAAAAACAGTTAAAGTAGTAAACTTAAAACATAAAACCAAAAAATTGCACCGAATAAGTAATACATAAAATATAGATCTTTCCCACCAAAACTTCAAGTTACGACATGTCTACATTGAAAGGGAACTGCACACTGCGTTCACCCGAAACACACTGACAAAGAAGGGAAATTATCCCGACACCCACACTAAATAACATTTATACATATATATATACACTTACACGAAACACGCACACACACAAAAGCCGCTATAAGGGTAAAGAATACAAAAACTTTAAGGGTCGCTTCGGCAATGCTTTAGAAAAGGACTGAAATAATATTCGAGGGCACGAGCAAAAGAGAAGTTAGATACGGTACAGAAGTCATACCCACCAGTGGGAACGTGACGCAAGCGTGCTTAGGTAAGCAGGTGTAAACAACATGCATAGGAGAAGAACAAAGAAAATTAATTTCATGCTTCTTATACCCAAGCCAGTAATGATCATACTAAAACCTATCTATAAAATAATATTTTATTTACATATACAAAAACGACTAAACTTGTTAGTATTGATATATATCATATATATGCAGACCACTTAATATTTTAATACTGGGTCTCTGACGAAAGTTTTAATCATTTAAATTATTATCCAGAAATACATCCTTTTTTACTCACTAATATCGAATTACATATATCAATGATATATATAAAAAAAAACTACTAATGGCATGTCGCTGTTGCCGGAGACTGTCCAGGTAGGTACCACCGCAGCACCCATTTCTGCTGCTAGACAATAGAGTGCAAACATTATTATGTTCTAATTTGATGAACGTTTTAGTTAGTGAAATTACTATTTAACTTATCAAGTCTCATTACTGCGTGGAATATAAAAAAAAAATAAACCAACGCACATGAAGTTTACCGATCCCCGTTTCAGGTTATGCAATGGTACTTTGAATTGGAGCGAACAAAAAATAGCCCCTCCACGTGAGGGAGAAATAGCGGATATTGGAATATTTTTCGAACCCAGAACTTATCGTTTTTGCATATCGTCGAGTGCTCACAGATGTTATATGTCCGTCAGCTGCGGACCCGTAAAGTATTAGGCCACACTGCTGGTTCAGATAAAACAAAAAAGTGAACAACATTGGTAACAAGGATTACGACTACTTTCCGCCTAGTAAAATATTACATGTTAATAGTAAAAAAATAAAAAAAAATAACAACGATTTGATGCTGACACATAGCCTACTCCTGTCAAATAGTACTGTATAAATATTTCTATGTTCTGAAGTTAAATCTAATATCTACGTTAATGTCTAAGTTCATAAGCCCAATGTGTTGCAGTGTATAACATCCTAACTAGCACTGGTTGTCATGAACACGACTCTGGCTCGAGAAGAGAAATGAAAAAAAAATAAAGAAAAATGTATACAGAAATATAGTAAAAAAAAGTAAATTAAAACTTATATATGCTTAGAATATATAGTTTTGTATATACGCTAAGTTTCTTATTTATAGTACAATTTAAAGAAAGTTAGTTGTTTCATTTGGAACTATTGCCTAGATTTAAGGAATTATATGTATTTCTCTTCCTTCAACTACAAGTCCGTCAGAAGAGCATTTCCAAATCATAAACAAATTTACTTACTCATACAAAAAAAATATTTAAAAATACTTACTAAAATTATAATTTTTCGTACAAACAGCTGTAGAAAATATATGCAATTTTAGTAACATTTAGACTATATGTAACACTATAGACAATTTCCTGGACACAGATAAGTGTGATTCAGTATAGTGAATGTTATAGGGCAATGTCAGATATCGTCATAGTAATGATACAGTGATAACAAAGTTTTTCACACCGGATTTACGAAACGTCTGAAGATAACATGCGGAAAGTGTGTAACATGTAACATAAAAACCGGTGGGTTTGTGGGTTTAGACTTTAAGGTCATAAATTTCCTCAATACGATTGTTACTTCTCAAGCCCGGTTTTTTTATGTAAAACAGACTTTACGACAAGCTAAATAAATTTAATAACGAGTTATAATAATAAATATTTTAACAAGTAATTTTATCATGTGTAGAAAAAATTTAAGAATCCTGAATTTTGATGTGTACCTGAACATCGGGAGCATTTTTGCATACTGGATGTTAGAAGACCGCTTCCGAAAACGAAGACAGACGATAGTAGTAACGACACTTTTGATGATGGGACAGAAATAAAATCGATCCTGATAAAAAAAAATCTTATTTTAAAACGTTTTATTAGTATTATTTACGCTACGAGATGTATTTGGTTTCAATTTGAACCTTATGTCATAGGGCCACGGAGCATTTAGATCGGTAAGATGCGTCATACAAAATTTTTATTAATGTAATTTTTAAGTAATGTATTTTTTATGAAACTATCGTTTCATTTAGCTGTATTAACATGATGGAGAGTAAATAATGCTAATAAAACGTTTTAAAAATATATATTTTTTTTTAATCTAGATCAATTTTTTTCCGTCCCATCATCAAAGGTGTCATTAGTACTATAGTATGCCTTCGCTTTCGGAAGCGGTCTCCTCTAATACACAGTATATTCTAATACAAAATATAAAACGAAAAAAAAAGTTTTTAATATCGAAAACTGTTTGATGATATTAATAGAATGCATTTGTTCCACTAACGTATAAAAATTAAGTGGCTCGTAAAAAACTTGTCAAGGGTACGTTTTGCATAGCAAATAAAAACTGAATTACTGTTAATGAAGATTATCCCGCGTTTGCATCTCGGCTTGTTTAATATACAACAAGCATCGCTTTAGGAATATAATAAAAGTGGATGTGCGGCATCCTTCTGATAACTGGTTATAGCAGAAAAATATCATGCAAAAATAACTTTATAATCACCATTTCTTTCATCAGGATAACACAAGTACTTTTAACAGTGTGTACTTTGGTCGGTAAAAGTAATATCGGAACATAAAACTTTTTTTAACGAAGCGACGAGACAAGCGAGACGTTCACCTGATGGTAAAAATTACGCCTGATCATGATAACGTGGCGCTAGATAGGATAACATACACTACAATATGTTATGCTCGTCGGCTTGAGACAAGATATATACTACCATTATCCCAGTTATTTCTCTAAACACTACTGTTTGGCTGCGACCGGCAACAGAGATGTACCACGAGTACGAGTTCTCAAGATAACCAAAATCTATTTTAAAACTCATTAAAAATCCCTTAGTAATATTTAATAATAAAAATAGTAAAAAAGTTTATTAATAATTCAAGGTAAGATTATTTGAACAATAACCGTTTCAGGTGGCTTTAAATTTATTGTTATATAATTAATATACACATTGTCATGTAAAGTATAAAATAGCGTTGAATAGTCAAATCCTTGATAACTTTAATGACGCAGTTGGCATTTCCTAATTATAATAAGGAAGAAGCTAGGGGTCATTTCCACCTGTCCCCAAACTGACCCTCGTCAATACAGATTTCAAGTGAAGATTGCTGCAATAGCGGATGTAGTAGTTACATGATAATTTAAGCATCGTTTGTTAATGATATTAATGTAGCAAGTTCAAATTATTATGTTTTTCCTACTTATTTTTTTTGTTTTGTTTAGATACTCATTGAATTCTTAGTCACCTTGCCGTTAATTAACATGTATCTATCTTTTTTTGGAGTATAACAATATTTAACCAACGGTTATTTTCGTAAGTACAAGTGAATACGTTAGGAATGTGTATGTCCAACATATGGAAAAAGAATACGCTGTATTTGTAACAGAAAAGAGGCTAACGTTAAAACACACAGTTATACATGTAAATGTGTTCAATATAATGAATAAACAATAAAAATTAAACAAAAAAAGGGAAAAATATAAATGTTATAAGTATAACGATAACATTAACCTATTTGACATGTCAGACATTCTATAATTTCCGAGGCTAATTTATGCTATTGTTAGCCCTCGAACCGCCACGGTTCCGATTTACTGGGTAATTAAGGGTCAATTTGCAAAGGAAGTCAAATGACAATAACCTCATATAACAAAACATAAGCAAAGAAGTTGGGGGATCGTAAGGAAGTGTCCTGTTAGGCCGCGCATCCTCCATACTTCCTGCCGTGTCCCCAACGTATTTGACCTTATTGTTTACATGTAAGACACTTTCTAGTTTCTTCAAACGTGGTATGGAATACGTCTTTTGAATACTAGTTGTCGTAGTCTGTAGTGAATAAATATAGCAACGCTATAATGGCAGAAGTCTTGTGTCTAATTTAAACTCCTCCGACAGTCGACAACTTTTTTATAGCCCACTAACTTTTAATAGGATAGTCAATTTACGTTACGAGGTGGTCTTGTCGACACGTATATAAATTACTAGTATTCATGTACTATATTTTTGACAATAATCGAAAATACGGTCATCGAAAAAACAGGAAGGCCTTGTTCAGCAATTGACATCAATAGACCGAAACTATGATGATGATGGAACGGACGACAAAAAATATTAAGCTAATAACTTTTAGTTTCAGTTTCAAAATCTCAAAGGTAGTGCTTACAATATACATATATAATATACATATAATGGATCATTGACATATTCACATTGAATTTTGTACAGTTTTTAAATAGTTTATTAACGAAATATTAATAGCAGATAATAAATCATGAAAGCACAAAAAAATTTATTCAGATCTTCATGGATTTTTATTAATGAACATAAAAATTTTGGATAAAAAATAAAACGATAGTATTTATAAAATCTTGTGATCTTGATCATATTTTTAAAAGCGTAATGCATAATTGTAACCCAAACATATATATACTGTACAATGTGCTTTAAAACATTAACATATATAATGATCTATAATGCTACGACACATTTTGTATGCCGATGATCTCATAATAGCAAGAGCGGCGCCGTAAGTCTAGACACTTGCGCCCATACTGGCTACGAGTCATTCACGATGCTAGGACGAAATAATAACAAACACATCATTGTATTACAAAAACATTGATTCGCTACAAATTGTTTTGTTCGACTAGCAGTAAATTGTTCTCGATAATCTCTTCAGCAAAAACAAGTTGGACACGTTAGGGAGAAAACTACACCTTCTAAGGTATATGGCCTTACACCCTGCCGTTTTAATCATATATTTAACTACCTGTTACCCGCCCGGTTTGCTGGCCGTAATATTAAATTAGACTTAAAATTTGTCGGAATATTCCTTAGAGCAACCGCAGATGACTTTCTGTAGCAACCGTTACCATAGCAACCCCATAAAAAACGAAATGGAAATGTTTATATAAGTTAAGTAGAAATGAAATGATAAACAATCTATGAAATTCAAACGATAAATAGCCTATGACTTATTCAGCGTCGAACGCTCATGTACCCGTTTCGATACATTCCCTAGTTTACACATGATTGGCGAACAAAGAAATCCCATTTTGATTGTATATATATAGATAAGCGGATGTTATGATGTTTCTATAAACATTTCATTACTCTAACATTCGCGACCGCTTTGCAGCAGCTTCAGATAATGGGAGGATATTAATGATAGGTCTCTGTTACCGGATCCCGTTTATGTAGGTCCTACCGCAGTTCATATTTCTGTCGCCAAACGGTAATGTACAAACATTACTGTCTTCCGGTTTGAAGGGCGTTGTAGCCCAGTATAGTAATTACTGGGATAACGAGACTTAACATCATCTCATCATTTACTTACTACCGTACTGTGTACTTAATATCATATCATCTCAAAGCGACGAGCACAATTTGGTGCTGTGTATACCCATCCTAACCAGCGCCAAATTGTTATGAGCAGGCTTATAACTTATCATCAAGTCTGTGCTCCGTTCGTCTCGTCGCTTTGTTGAATAGAAAATAAATGGAGCCTAATCCTGGTCCTAAGCCAGTCGCAATACCCAACCCATATTCTCAATTGAAATTTTGGTGTAATCTTTTTTATTTGAATGTCCTTCTTGGGAGTCGCAGTTTTTAAAAGAGGATCTCTGATCTATTTAATACCTCGTATAAGTCGGCATGATCCAAATCATATTCAAACTTTGATCAGAAATATTGTACAGTTAAATCTACCGGGACGAAAATTAAACTGTTATAGATGTGCTTAAATATAAGTATACAATGTACAGCATCTTCAATCAAACTTATTTGTTGAGAAAGGTATATATGACATGTATCATACATACAATATTGATATATATCGCAAACTTGGATACCAAAGGTATGCTAAGAATAGTTTACGATGAGAACTACGGACCCGTATTAAGTGGAACTAGTAACATAAGTAAGATTCTCTCGTTGCATTGGATCGAGTGACCGGCCATGAGACCCGTTTGACCTGTGAGCTGAATTGGAATAGTGGAGGGCTTCATTGTATTCGTTTTACCTAGAAGACTAAGAATTCAAATACCTTCATTGCAGAAATTATTAAAATACATAACTGTTCCTAGAAATAATTTATTCTAACCTGGCATTGGAAGGTAGTTTTCCGGCCCCATCTTAGAAATAATACATCTGTTAATTACACTACTCACTGCTCCAATTATATGTCGTTCACATGTATGACATAGGTTCAGACTGATGAGATACAGGTCTTTATTAATATTAGCTTATTTTTAAAATTTTTTCTTTTTTCGATTAAGTGACGAGACGAACAACATGTTCACCTGATAGTTAATGATATGCCTGCCCATAATAACGTGGCGCTAGTTAGAATGTTAGATACTGCACCACAATGTGCTCGACGCCTTGGACATAAGATGTTGACTCTTGTTACCTTAGTACTTACACAGTAATGTTTGCACAGTACTGTTTAGCGGCTGAACTAGGCGCTGCGGTAATACCTGCCTAGACTGTCTCCAGCACATAAGATCTACCACCAGTGAATTTGTGTTATTATTATTATTATTATGATATTAATGAATTTACCTACAAACACTATTATTAATATTTATAGATACATACGATACATTCACATATTGATTAAGTGTACATATATGAAATATGTATCCAAAGTTCAAGTGTAATATTAACGGGGAAACTTAACAAAGTTTCCAACAAAATAGTTTAAAACTATAGGAAACTTAATTTTTTTGTTTTATCAAGGATGCTCTAAAACTTAAATTCAATTTTACATTATGTTATGTGATAATGGCTGCGGAGTTAGTAGTGTACTTGTCCAAAATCCTCTAAATATTGACAGTCGTAATACAGGACACATCCCCAGGCAGGTTCGAACAACCGTACACGTGGCATTGGAAGCGAACTAGATACCTTTGTCTTACAAGGCAGTTGGCTAGCTACGTCGCTTTGGTTGTAAGAAAAATTAAGTATTAGCGGGTAATACTTTATACGGCAACACGACACCGGAACATAACTATGTGAAAACTCCGGAGGAGGGCGCGATTGCGGCGGTGGACTTTTTACGTAACCCCATCCTGTCCGCTGAAATGGAAGTAATTATTTTCATCCTTCAAGTCGAAGCGAGAATAAAAAAAATGTATCGGACCGCATGCGTTCGCGACAAAAAACAGCCCAGTTTCAAGTAAAACGGCGTTTGTGAGTCGCTCCCAAAACATTACCAATTTAAATTTTTCATCTCGTTACAGCCGTATCTTTGCTTATTAAAATAATTGCTAATTATATAGAGGTTGCTCTGTATACGCTGATAAGAAATATGAATTGAACTCTACTTTTTTTTAATAAGTAGATCTTGATATTAATAAAGGACTTGCACTATTGCATTAGCTTTAATAAGATAAAATTTTGTATCTAAAACAGGTTAAGTTTTTATATATTTGGCACCATTGCAATTAATTTTTAAGATTGCCTTATAAACTCTGAATAAAGCTAAGTATTCCATTTTTCCTGGTAACCATAAGTCAAGGCCTTAGCTTTCATTATGTCGATAACTAATGGAGACAGAAAATAATTTACGAGCTGAACATTACGTCACCCGATAAGAATAAACCTATTTATTCAAGTGTATACACGTTTGCGAGCCATTCATTGAAAGATAAAGTTAAGGTTGTCACATTAACAAATTTAACATGTTAATTATAGTTTCAGAATACCGGTAATTGTTAATGATTAATAAGCGTTAAGAAATAGTTTTTTAAACACATAAAGAATTAAAGTTTAATGTGTAACTTTTGTATTAACTCAATTCTACCCTACTTCAATGCCATTGATAACACATTATTTCCCCAGTAACATATTGATAAAACAACCCTAGCTTTAACATATATTAGCATGGTTTTACATGTGTATACATATAACGATGTCTAAATAATAAATTATTCATCATTTAACGCGATAACCCATTTTTGTTTCACTTCACATATAATTATTGTATTCGATATTATATAGTCTAGACACATATCTCTCTCTAATAAAACCAAAATAAAAATATCTATCCACAAATCTTTAGTACTAAAGATGAATAAATCCAGTTTTTATACTTGACTCACGTTGCTATAAACAAATATACATATGAGTGAGCACATAAAATTTTTATATATCACATCTAAAGCGTCCCGCCATTTGCATGAGTTATAATAGGCAAGAGTTGTGTATTATAATAAATAGTGTGAACTTTACATACAAAAAATGTGACCAAGATAAAGAATTATCTAATAGAAGAGTCTCCCTTTTTATCTATAAGTAAATAAGTTCAAACAAACAGGTTTACCTACCCCATAGTGTAGGCAAACGCTTAATTTTTGTCTATGCCCATTTATAGCGAGACACAATAGGATATAGCCAAGGGGTAATACGCGAAAATGCTTTAGTCTATTATATGTGATATTTTCTCACGGGCAGGGCCTACGCAATTTATAATTACGAAGTTGATACACGTGGGATACAGGTTTCTTTATTGATAAGAAAACCTGAGAGCTGAGATGCCAACACTGGAATGTGTACTGTTTGTTGTTTGTTTTTCCCCTCGAATAGGGCTTCTTATGTGATCGCCTATAATTTTACACTTAGCGCCGGAGATGTTATTATTTAAATTAGTATATTAATTTATTATTTACATGTTATATCGTAAAAATCACAAAATAAATAAGATTTAGTTACATACAATACATAGTAGAATTAAGTTTAAATGATTATATACAAGAGCTGTGAGATCTAACAATAATTATTTCCCAGTAAATTGATAAATTACAAATACGTATTTCAAAACCATTTATTTTAAAAAGTATATTTAATACAAACAGGAATAAAATAATTCTAACTTTACTACTATTTTCTGTTAACCGTACACATTTTTTATTACACAGATTGCATAAAGATACCCTTAAAGCACGAAGAAGCCTACGTAATGTTTACCACCGGACCCCGGTCTCAAAAGAATTTTAAAATATACTAAACCTCATGTAGGTTAAAAAAGTGAAAGGAAAAAACTTATTCACTGCAACAAATTGAAAAAAAAAAGAAAACCAAAGGTGTGACCCCTAAAAAAGAACCGGCAACAAAAAATCTGGAAGCAACTTCCGACTTGTGTGTTGAATAAGGGGAAGAGATATTTTATCTTGCGTTTTGTTCACGCCGGACGTCTGCCATGTGCTAGTGGTGACACATCTTGTACAAAAGCAGTTTCGTTCTTTGAGCACGAAAAAAAAACATTGTAGCTACATGCACAGACAAGAACACTAACTGAAAAGCAATACGTAAGCAATCAATCTACACTGGCAAATAAATAAGATCTACTTAAACAGAAGCCACGGGACTACCAACACTTTCACCTGATTGTAAATAAAACACAGATTACAACTTGGCGCTAGTAAGGATGAAATACACTATAGCACATTGTGCTCGTCAGCTTGAGAAGAAATATATTCAATCTCGTTACAGTAATATAGCTAAGTACAACGTATTTCAATCCAGAATATTAATATTCGCAAATTACCGTTTGCCTAGGAGAGTTAGGCTGCTCCTCAGAGACGTGTAACAGAAAGTGTAGAGGGGCACCGGTGCGTTCCATAAGAGATCCCAGAACCTCTCCGAATGCACTGATACAAATCACCGAGGGGGTTTCTGTGAGTAAGAATCTCAGATAACTTTCCCACAAAAGCAGGGTATCCTTCGAAAATTTGTAACTCGAAACCAAAATAAAACGCCTTGGTTTGCTGAAGACCTTCTAAGTAAGTACCACCGCGGCGCCAATTTCTGCCGCCAAACAATACATACATATATATCACGCCTCGTTCCCAGTGGGGCAGGCAGAGACCACCTCTCTCCACTTGCTACGTTCCTGGCAAACTTCTCTCGCTTCCTCCACTTTCATGAGCGTCTCTATGCATACTCGTCGGTTGCGTGTACTCTTGACCCGGCCTTTCTTTAGGACATCTTCGATTTGATCGAAATATATCCGCTTAGGTCGACCTGCACCGATTTTTCCAATCATTCTTACCTTGTATACCTCTTTCCTTAATCTTCTTTCATCCATTGCAATTCCATCCATTCCAACAATACCATGGAAACATTATTATGTATGTTCCGGTTTGTAGGATCCTATAGCTAGTGTAATTACTAGGGTAACAAGATGACATATTATGTGTCAAGGCGACGAGCACAATTTGGTGCTATGTATACAATCTTAACTAGTGCCACGTTGTTATGAGCAGGCGTATCGCTTACCATCAGGTGAACGACTGTTTCGTCTCGTCGCTTCGTTGAACTAAAAAAATATGAGCTGCGGTGGTATTTACTTATACAGTCTCCAACAAGACATCGACCACCCGTATTCGTTTTAACTTAACAATTACCAAGCATTTTTTTACAATATAATAACATATTTTAGCACCTGTCTCATTAATATCTATAAACTAACAATCCTACCAATATCCCAGTAATAGACATGAAAATCAAATTATATATGGAAAAGAGAAAGGCAGATGGTTCTGTCGGCGTGGGCTCACGTTGAAAATTAAAATAAAATTCCACCTTGAGACGTGGCGTGAAACATTCCTAAAACCATGAATACATTTTCCACGTACATTAAGGTGAGTGTGGAGGTCATTAGGATAGGTATAAAGGTGGGGTGCAAGGAATAAAGGGACAGCTGCTCCCTCTTGTAATACTGATTACGATCGCGATAGAAGACGAGTAGCGTTACCAACTAAAAAGGTTTAGTATCTTTTTTTTTTTGAATTGGACGATAAGTGACAATATACCAAAAGATGCAAAATCATTATAACAGGCTTGAAAAATATAATCACGTAGTCTTTACGAAAAAATATTATTACCCAAAGTATTCCAGATTTTTTTTCTAAAAGAAGTAATAAAAAACATTATTTTACTTGAATTAGATTAAAAAAGGGATAGGTTTACTGGTGTTGTGTATAACATCCCATCTAACGGAATATTGTAATAGCCAGGAGCGTTACTGATAATCGGGTGAGCGTTTAGGCCGCACGACAAATAAAAAAAAATATAATAAATATATACCAATGTATAATAGAAAACTGAACATGGACTTGCAATTGTGAAAATCTGAAAACGTCCGCTATGGTCAAACAATAGTCTGACGAAGCATGTGAAAAAGTCCATTCTCCCCAGTGTAAAGCTCCGAGGGTGTTCACCTGGGTATTTACCCTTAAGACTAATGTCTAAGGAACACAGTACAATGACTCCCGCGCACATGGCCTGACATTTCAACCCCGTACAGTTTTTTATATTTCCACACTTATTACTGATACAATTGCCACAAGCAGGAGCTACTAAAGGTGTTAGAGAAAGCTTTGGCGAAGCGTTTTATTTATTCCATGTGATGTGAACAATTTTTTTAATTACATCCTAATTAAACCATTAGAATTTAAAATATGGGTAATTTTATATTTGAATAAAGATGTATCACTAATTATTGAGTATTAACGAAATCATAGCAGTTTTTATTAGGAAATTGAACAAAAGTATCTTACACTTAACCGCCCGTAAAGTATTATCAACTTATATTTATATTAATTAAAGTGTATTTAATTACTCACCAGTAATAACTACTAAAATTATTACTTTTTATTTTATATTATAAAGCATTAGTATAAAAGATGATGACCTAGCGCAGCCGGGCAAAGAGTGTCTATATAGGCGAGACAGAAGATATTGTGATGGGTAATACTTAAAGATTATGAGCACAAATGTTTCGTTTAACAAGAAAACTGCTAATATATAATAATCTTACTGTGGTATAGATTAAACATTATACTAACTAACGCTACATTTTGTTCTGCATCCGTACTTACGTTTGGATGAACATTCTGATTGTCTCGTAGCTTAGTAAAATAGAAATATATATTTAACAGCTTACAATATAAATGGTGTACATTGACTTATTTATCAATCGTTTATATTGAAGCTAACTGAAGCAAAATTAGCCACGTATGTGGAACATATCGAGAGGCCCCGGACGGATCCACACATTGTGGGAGGTCATCGTTCTAGCGCCGGGGAGCGAATTGATAATTTATTGCTTCATGTATAAACTATGCCTTAAATGTAATATATCTGGTATTACATACTTTCAAGATAATAGTAAGGTTTATAAAGACAAGCTGAACAAACGAGGAAATTAATTACATGATGGTAAACGATCGTTCTTAAAAAGCTGTAACAACAGGTAGTCTTAGCTGCATCGCTGTATTTTGAAAAAAGGTGAAGCTTTATCTTAAAGACCACCAATGACACAAATCACAGAGAACTGGAAATATTGTCTAGTAATATGCTTACGGTTTATGTCAGATAAAGGGACATATTTCTAGTAATTACAGAGTGGAAATTTTCATGATGTTCTTAAATTCATATGAAAAATAAATATTAATAGATTAGAAAGAAAGTCTTGTGGTCAGGTTCTAACAAAGATTATCATATAATACAGTTGTTCATCCACCAACCTGAATTTGACTAATGAGAATATATGTCCTTGACTTTCTCTTTGAGAAAACTCAGAGTCCCAGTATTGGAAATGCTTAGTGGGCATTATTCAACAATAAATTCGTTTATTGGACAATACAACGAATAAAGTTATTGATATACCCACATCACATCTTGTTCAAATTAAACTAAAATAGCATACGTAGTAATTAAAGTTAATTTGAAAAATCTTCAATCGTGCATACGAAGCCGCAAAACAGAAGTCGATATTCAAAAATCAACCATTTTAAAGTCAACGACCGGTGTGTAGTGATGGGAATGCATTCCCAAAGAATGTGGTCCCCGGACAATCGAGTTCCGGCAAGTCGCGATCTCAGACTTCCCACTAGGGATGTCCAACATTAAAGCAGAATAAGAAAGATTTTTTTTTTTACTTAAAAAAGCAAGGAGACGGGCAGTACGATCACCAAATTGCAAGTAATACCCCTTCCCATGTTCATCATAATTTGGCGCTAATTAAAATGTTATACACAGCATCACATTGTGCTCATCGCCTTAAGATATAAGATGCTAAGTGTAATTAGCGCCTATCATATCGGAACACAGTAATTTTTGGCATTAGAAATAAGCTTCGCGGTGGTATCTAGACGGTCATACATCGACATCAAAAGCAAGTTAACGATTTATGACTGCCTTCGTACACCCCAAGCAGGTAGTTCCACATTCATTTTGACAGCCCCAAGTTTGGCCCGCCTGGAGACGAAGGGCAGGTGATCAGCCATCTGGCGTTAACCACGTGTCAACGTGCGAATCCTACTACCGATTAACAATTATTGGATTTCGATTTTTGGCTTCCGAAGCGGGTTTGTAATGGTTACCGGTTGTACTGATAATTTTTATCGATTTTTAATAGATCAGTCGGCAAAAAATGGCCAAACATTATAGCAATTTTATTCAAATTAAGGTAAAGGGTATAATTTTATTGCATTCTGTATTAGTATTGATAATTTTATGAAATCTGTGAAAAGTATCTAACTGTTATAAACCTTGGACCAAGCGAAGTGAATTTTAATTCACTGCTTTTATATAAAGACTTGTTAAACTTGTTTGAGAAGGTTGACTAAAGATATCATCTGTTCCGGCAATAATTACATTAAATAAACGCACGTGTATAATTACAGTAATTACAGTATTTATAGTTATAAAAATAATAATATATTACGTATGGTTTTTTTAAAATGTGTCAAAAATTGACCTCAATTTCACATAATGTTAACTTAAATGTGGTCAAGCGGGCTCTTGTATGTACATTGACAGTCGGAACACAGAAATGCTGTTATGGGGTAGATTTAAAACATGTGATTGCAAGCCGGAGAATAAATCCTACCACCAACCAATTACTAAATGAAATATATGTTATAAAAAAAATTTTTATATTATCTAAAATGTTTATAAAAAAAATCTATACTCAGAATGTAAAATACAATGCCGAGTTTCGAGTTTTAACGTTCATAGAAACTAGATTTTGTTTTGGTTAAAATAAAATAATAATTTTGTTTTCCTCTACATTTGAACAGAATACAGAATATTGAATGGCAAAGTTCAGAGTTGTTACTTGGAGACATTCTTCTGGTTGGTTGTCTGGCTGCAGTGTTGGTACACTGTTCATAGGTCTCTGCTGCCGAAGACCGTCTAAGTAGTTACCTTTGCAGCGCCTATTTCTGCTGCCAAATAATAGTACGCAAACATTACTGTGTTCCGTTTGAACGCCGCTGTAGGTATTGTAATTCAATAATTAACTACCCAATGGTAATGAGACTCAACATCTTGTCTTAAGACGACGAGCACAATGTGCTGCTGTATATACCATCCTGGCTACCACCACGCTATTATGGACAGGCGTATCACTTACCATCAGGCGAATTTCTCGTTCGTTCCGTCGCTTAGTCCGTTAAGTACGCACGCATTGTAAAAACTTAAATGAGTACTTTGCGTTCTAATGGACAGTTGATTCTATTTTGGAAACCCTAAAATTTCTGGACTCATTTTTTTTTAATATTTTATAATACTGAATTATTGGTAACGACAAATTACCAAAACTTTGTTTACATGTACGAACGAGGGAATGTAAAAATAAAATGTCTGCATAAATACTCATTGAGTATTATCGAATAGCTGGCTGGATAAAAATAATAAAAAAAAAAATTTATCGTAATCGTGCATGGATATCGATTTATCGCGCAGTCGAAATCGGCGGGAGTGCGCGTGCCATCTGCGCCCCCCACGCACAATGGCCGACGGCGCACAGCTGCGCCGGCCGGGGGATGACTAGCGGACGAATTATAACACACGTATTCCCCGATCGATATTTATTAAGTTTGGGGATCTATATTTTTGTAAGTACATGTTTTATTAGTAGGAAGCATAAAAACGTATTTCCAATGATGCAATATTAGATAGTATTTTCTAAAATGATTACTGGTGACGATTTTATTTTTCATTCGTTACCTGGTCCCCGAGTGCCCACTAAGTTTGAAAGTAGAAATAAATTACATTGGAAATAAGTTACTAGACTTATAGTTTAATGTATTCCATCATGTTGACGTTCGACATTCATCAATGTGAGCTTCTTATCTTGAAATTTTCGTTTTTTTTTTTTAATTGAATATATCTTCTCTTGACATATATAACTCAAAGTTATCATTATTCTATTGCCATCTCTGTTCTAATTATTTGTTTTATATTCTGTTTTAGTTTTTTAGTTTTATTTTAAAATTTTTCTTGTACTAATTTATAAAATTTCCTTCACTCTTTATTTTCTGTATTGTTTATATTCTGACAGCTTTTTTTTTTAAATTGAATATTTACACAAATAATTTTCTTGCATTATGCTCACTAGGTTTATGTTTGTACTAAGCATTTTATTTTTGTTTATAATCTTCTTCGCTACTTATAGTATCTAAAAACTTAACTCTTAATTTTTTATTTACTATCAATTCACTTTTAGTTTATTGTTAACAACCTGCGTTATATATTAATTAAATGATATATAAAACAAATCATAGAAAATATTAAACACCTATTTGGCTTAAAAAGTCGACGTAATCACCTTCTGCAATTATTACAACTCGGCAGAGCTGAAAATTTCAGTGACCTATATAAAGGGGAACAACCTCTTAAGGCATTAATTATTCACTGTGAAATTCTCCACTCAAAGGATTCCACCTTCCACTCGTATTGTTTATTAAAACAGGGGGCCCGCAACAATGGATACCTGGCATAGTGAACAATGACGTAAACGAAATTTCGAGAGGGATATCAAAAACATAAGTTCGGACGTTCATTAAAAAATATTGATAATGGTCTTTCTAGATTCGATCAAAAAGGGAATAAAGAAACAAAAATTTCAATATATTAATATAACTAATAATACATATGACAAGTACCGCATAGAATTTACATCATTGTTACAAATAGTTAATCCAAAATTTGGAAGGGAACTTGTAGACATACCTCGAATAAGGGTAAGGATAAAATAATACAAACAGGAATGAAACTTTTACTTTTCTTTCCCCCAATTCTCTAAAACTGAAAATTTTTTATGATTAATTCAGATGAAATAGCAGACAAATGATTTTGTGTTAAATCATAGGTATAATGATATTTTTAGAAGAATGTTGATAAGTACACTTTTAGTTTAATGAAATAAATGTTTTTTTTTTTTATTTAATATAATAGTCACTTTTACATACAAAAAATGGTAAGTAGGGTACAAAAAAGGATATGCTGCTATCTTAACAGTTATATTTTGTCTTAATTTTTTTTATGCATTGTCACATTTTTTATTTCATAATTTCTATAATTCAAGTGGTAAGTCTAGTTTAAACTACATATCTATACTCTATAAAGGAATTTATATTTTTTACTGAAAAGGGTGCCCTTACTTTTGGCTTGTTGTAAACTAACCTTACAATGTAATAAATGAATGAGTGTGAGATGTGAGACGACCGAATGCCCGAGCACGACTTTTAAACAAATTTATGGGGGTCAATACCTCATGGGAAACACTCTCGCGGTAAACAAAGATGTCGTCATACCATCTGGTGGTGAATCGCAAACAAATTTTGACACAGAAAAGATGAGGAGACATGCATAAATGAACTACCCCTCCATTGTACGTGTAATGCAGTCCCCCTTTACAAACGTGGGAATAATATAGAAGATTGAGTACAATCTGTTTAACTCAACCAATATGAGATTTTCAGACGTAAATACTAGTACACAAAATTCATGTTACCACGGCGCATACTACTGCTTTATATATATACCTGTGCTTTACACCCTTACTTAAATTATAGGTGCAATAAATAACAATCACTATTTTGATATCCGTTCACGCACGATTCGGTTCCGAACATTTTTTTCTTTAAATCATATTTTTATGTATAATTGTAAATTTATTATACCGAGGGGGTTTACACCTATAGTATATGGGTCATAAAATATTACGAAGTAGCTATTTGATTTTATATATATATACAAATAAACTTAGTATTTTTTTTAGATGCGATCGATAAATAAAATCTATTTTGAAATAATAGATGTAATGGTAGAAAGATTTGAATGAGCATTAAATTACTGTTATTTTATACTCTGAATTTTCTCTCCATACATTGTAGTAAATTATTTCTGCATATAAGACGAGAGACGCTGGATACGCCTACCTTTAAAAATGAGATGCTAGTAACATATTTGTCTAAATTTCAATAAGTACAAAGCGATTCATTACGTTATTCACTTCTTAACAAATTAACCATCTCATAACGCAGAGCCTAACCAGATAAACACGTGGTGTACTTAATGGCACAGTCTTTCTGAACCCACCAGCTTAGCTAGCTACCACAACGAACCAAATGTAATCGAAGTCAAAACTCGCTCATAAACGAAAAAGTTAGTTGTTGTCATTAACTACACTTCAACCCAGAACACAGTATTTGCTTGCACGCCACAGCTGAGCAGCAGAAATAGGCATTGTGTTGATGGGGGATCCAGAACTAAAACCAGATAAAATTCATCGCGAAATTTACAATAATATAAGTTCGTGTTATACAATAGTAAAAAAAACTATGACGCAATAATTATATGAATATTGCATCAACGTGTCCTATTTAAAACTAAACGAAACATGTTTCGGACATGTTCCAATTATATCGCATCTGTATATTTCAGTATGATGACAAATAAAGGTCATAAGTTCAGTATATTGTGCGTCCGGATGGTTATCACAACCTTCCGACGTCCTATCTCTCCATACATTTAAATGTTTAACTTGTTTGCACTATCGTACAGACAGAGTATTAAATAACTTCAAAATGGCAATACTTCGTGTTACGTAAGTAAAAAGGAGGTTGAATTTTCAAGATTCATCTTGTAGGGTTCGTACTGGTAGTAGGTCTATATTGCCGGAGACCTTCTAATTAGATACCAAACCAAAAATCAATATGCGCAAATATTACTGTGTTCTGGTGTGAAGGGTGTCATAGCTAGTGAAGTTATTGTGGTAGCGAGACAACGTATGTTTCAAGGCGACGTACTAAACGTGGTGCAGTGTTTATCATCCGAACTAGCACCACATTCTTATGAGCAGACTGACCACTTACCATCAGATGAAAATCTCATTCGTCTCATCGTTTCGCGAAATAAAAAAAAGCTACATTTCCGGGAAAACAATCAGTAGACAATGGAAGTGGTTTGTTGATATAGGAATTGTGTAAGACCGAACCTAAATAACATCAGTTCATGTAATCAATCGGATTGTTAAACTTCAGCTTGAACAACATCTTACGATTATGATGATAATGAGATTATAAATATTACGTATTGTCATGAAGATTACCATGACAGAGGCGCCTTTACAGTAAAGTTTATTTATTTAATTACCATATAATTTTACTTCCTATAAAGACAGTAAATTGTGTTAAAGTAATATGTCTATAGGTTATATGAATTGTAAATTACCACATGTTACATCCCAAATGTTACTAGTTAAATTACCATAGAATAACATCGTTCAATTAATTCAGTTCACACGATCCCTTCATATCCTTGCGTGACGGTGCAATATGACTTTCACGCTTCTTCCCACCTAAACGATTCCTATTAACAAGAATATATTAATAGAGTAGCGCTTTATGGCGATTGAGTTAAGCAATTATTCGGTCTATTTGTTACAATGCTTCCCATTTTTTTTTAATGCTAATTGAATCATTAAGCAATCTTAATAACTACGCGATTAAATGATAAGGCATCATCATCATTTCAACCGATGGACGACGTCCTCTGTTGTACATAGGTCTATTGTATTGTGTTCAACAAAGCACGGTCATGAGCTGTTTGAATCTAGTGGTTCACAACTGTTTTTATATCCTCTGTCCATTATATATATATATGTAATGATGAAACCGTAATACTGAAATAACACAATACCTATTGCAATAAGTAATAAAGCAAAAACTATTATATCAATTAACTAGCGGTTCCTCGCCCGCATTGCTGGCCGTAATACTCCTGAAATCTCGTTTGGGGGTAACATTTTGTAAAATCCCTTTTTAGCTCACCTATACTCAGCAAATATTTCTACCAAATTTCAAACCTCTAGGCCTTATGATTCCAAAGATATATATATATATATATATATATATAATTACCACCTATGTAAAGAGCCATCACGATATCTCTGGAATCATAAGGCCTAGAGGCTATATGGATAAATATGTATATATATATATATGTAAGGCAGGAAAAATATTCTACCGTAATCTCTGTTCTTCTTAAGAGCTAACTAAATTATTTGCCAACGTATCCATTATGAGTGTTGTAATTAAAAATATGGTTTGTTTAACTAAAGTCGCGGAATTCAGTCCACAATTCGTCGATTATCTTAAGTTTTCTCAATCTGACCACCGCCAAACTTCAGTTTGCAGAAAATACCATATAATGTCACCGACTGTTGGCTCGTGGTAAGTCTCTGTTGCCGAAGACCGTCCAGCTCGGTACCGCAGTAGCTTCTATTTCTGTCGCCAAACAGCACTGTGCAAATACTACCATGTTTCGATTTAAAGGCGTTGGAGCTAGTAAAATTATTAAGATAATTGATTATATCTAACTTCTTATGTCTCAAAGCGGTAAACATATATACTGTGTAAAGTATTCTCACTAGCACCACATTATTATGGGCAGACGTATCACTATCAGGTGAAAGTTTCGCCCGATTAGTTGCTTCGTTGAGTAATAAAATGAGCGTAAGAGATATATGAAATATATTGGAAACATTTTTTATTTTCAAAGAGAAAAATTAAAGCAACCGATACGTATTTATCGCACACAATGTGAAAATAAAACAAACCACAAACATTGAAAACAAAATGCAAATTGCGAACTAACACATTTCCTATCACAATGCGGGTAGACTTAAAAAACATCGAAGGTGAACATCCTTTGCCCCTATGTCTTTTTAACTTTTATTCCTTCAAGAAAATGTTTGTTACGCACTTAACATGAGGGTTTTTAACATTAGTTGCGGAGTCGTTATTACTTCCGTCAGGCATATGGCCATCGATTACTTTATTCCACCATCGATAATTCTTGTTTCGTTTTTATTTAATAGTCGGACCATTAAAATGATGAAACTTACTTGATAACCTCACTCCAAAAGGGAAATGGTTCTTTAATAGTTTTTATTATGGGTGTAATAAAATGTAGGCGCTAGGGTTAAACGATGTTGCGCCTGTAACCTCTACCTTTCTCCTATTATACATAATAAAAAATAGTGATATTAGAAAAACGAAACTTAATTACACAACAGACCTGCCCTTAAAAAGTTCCCATTGCTGGGACTCAAGATCATTTCTCACAATTGAAGACCACTAATTCACCACGACAGCCCAGTGCCGTTTGACGAGTAACGCATATCCTTGAAATTTTTTGATACATTCCGGTTTCTTCAAAATATTTTCCTTCACCGGAAGCTCAACTTTAATTGTGTACAAAGCTAAATCTCAACTCATCACCACTTAATGTTCCTACTTTTTGGCTGTAAAAATAGGATCTAATTCGGACCCTCGTAATCTTATCTCTGGCAAGAATCAGGGACCGGGACTTATCAACAGTTAACGCTTTTGACTAATTAAAAAAATGTACTTTTTAAACCCCAAAAATCTGTTAAGTATTTCTTTAATAAGTAAAAGTATGAGCAATGAAAGTAAGAGGTCTTTGCACATAAAACTATTTATGTGTAGGCCATAAACTTTACTTAGAAGTGAATTGACGCATTATGCTTTTTGAAAGTCTATTCATGGCATATCTATCAGTGGGTGCATAATTGTATACACCAATACGCTTAGAGGTAGTACGTCATTTTAAATGTTATACCACTGAGTAGGAAAAAAGCGTACATCTGGTCTGATGGTAAACAGCTAGAAGAATCGTAAACGATTAGCCAACCCCGAAATTTATTCATAAGCTAAATTTAATATTATTTAGCGTTAAAAAAGTTTCCCTCGTAAATCAAGTTTTTTATAAAAATATCGAAATACAAGAAAAGCAAACGTAAACCCCAAAAATTAAATCGAGCGAAAAAATTACCCGTATGAACTATGACATACATACGAATCCATGTTAGTTATTTATGTACTAAAAAGCGAAAAAAAAAACAACTATTGCGAATCTGTCCCAACTGAACAAAAGACTGTGCGTTAACCATTGAAGTATCAAAACCTAACGGAGTTCACGAGACAGTCGGTAGACATATAATAAAGCTCCCTGAATTTCTTAGTCCCCCCTTATTTCGTAAATGTTTCTTGTCAGGCGCCGTACCAGCTGGTCTATTGAAACGTTTTTTTTTTTTACAAAAAAAAAAGAAAACATTGAAGCAAGCTGACGAAACACGTGGCCAACGACAGTTACCCTTGTTAATGTTTCTAATAATATAATTTTGTATTGAAATTTGTATTATTAAGGAGTGACAGGAAATGCAGTCTTAGTCAGCATAGTAAATACTAAAATTGATCGCAATACCTAAAAACTACGAAAAATAAAATAATAAACCAGAATTTCGCTTATGGATAATGAAAACGCGAGTCCTAAGCCCGACAATACAGTAATTAAAAAAAATTGTATAATAACTATCTAGAATTTATTAAAACCCAATTTTGTTAAGATCAAGTTTTAGCCAATTCTTCAAACATTCAAAACTTTATATTGTACTTGTGTTTATAAGCAAATTAAATCATCATTAAATATATATAACTTTAGCAAAACTCGTTTATACACCATATTATAATAACCACGAATATTCTCAATACAAACATTTGCAATAACGATAAATAAAAAATAAATAGTCTAATGTTCCTACAACTGGGCCTTCTCTAGAAATATGGAGAATCAAAGCCCTGTATTCACCACATTGGCTTAGTGAGGTAGGTATCACAAGTCCTCAAGAAATCACAAGAGTACTAGAAATTGAACTGGTGTCTATAGAAGACTTAAGAATATACGATTATATTATAAACTATATAATCAGGACTTTCTTAAGAATCATGAAATTATGACTCCACAAACATGAACTTACGACATCCTCTTTTTGCATCGCTAGTAAAAGTACCGACCCCTAAGAAATATAATTGAAAGTAGTCTTAACTATTAAGTTCATCCCGATAAAATATGTATGTAAAATGTCATGTGATGCAGCAAAAAGGTTCTAAGGGTATAGCAAACGCGTTACATACAGTATAAACATTAGTACGGCGTGAGCGGCCGCTGCATCGTGTGAAAGTTGCGTCCCGGCACTCACCCCAATTACGTACGTATTCATAGAATAACTACGATCCGTAGGGATGCGCCGCTAAACGGTCAAACAGTTATCGATTGACACCACTTAAATTATTTGTACGTATATATCCTAATAATAAAATTTGTAACTTGTATTTATTTTATTTATTTATTGTACGAAAATAAACAGCAAAAGCTTGCATAGTAGAAAAGATTTTACTTCAAGATAACTTTCACAATAGAAAAATAACAATAATAGAGTGGATAGATATAGAATATACTCGTAATAAAAATTACAAAAAAAGTTAAATATGTATGTTACATTATGTACGTTAGTAGTAATATGTAGTACAGTAGTAAATAGTTTTGTGCAATATTCAATTAGAGGCGAAGATAAGTCTTTAACTCTCCTCCCAAAGATAACTGAGGACAATCACAAAATCTAAGGAAGAGAAACTTTGTGACTACGATGGCTATATCTGCCATGAGTATTAATATCAGTCTATTCTATGTTTATTTACTGTAAACTGTTAGTAGTATGATTCACTTTGCAGCTCTTCAGTTACACTGAGTGTAGTTCACAGCCTGGAGGTCCCATGTAAATCAATCACACATACTGCACGTATTGAAAAAAGATCCACAAAATCAATTGGATACAACTGTGCGTTTTGATAATGATAAAACTCTATAAATGATGCAATCGATATATACTTAAACTATGTAAATACATAAAAAGTCTTTTTTATGTTCCCACCTGTGGAACTCCAGCCCTTCTAATAAAATTAAAGCCATTTATCCACTACACCAGGCCTAAAGTAGGTTGATGAATAAAACTATACATTGAACATATTATATTTAAAACTATTTGTTAGTTCTTATTAATCAAGCGTTTTAAGTATCGTAGTTTTATTTTTGTCGCTATTTTAACTTCTTAATGTAAATACAGAAATAATTGAATTAGTATTCAAGTTTTTAATTAAGATAAAATTTCAACAAAGGTAAGTGTTGCCATAAATAATCGATAACGCCCATCGATAGAGGGAACATCCCTGGCTCGCACCTTGACTGCCATCTGCCGCGGTGCACGTGAAGTAATTAAGGCGCTCGGGGGTGGCACCCTCCTCGAACTGGTCGTTTACCTTCGCAAGGGGTTGGATCGGTCAATGTACATGCATTTTAATTGTACCCTCCAAAAGGCTATCGGCTTCGAATGTGGGAAAATTTATGTCTATGAATACGAAAAAAGTGATGTCATTCTTTTTTCGACATATTTTTTTAAATCTAATCAAACTATAAGAAATCAACCTGTAACAATAAAACGCTACGATAGATCCAAAGTGCTTTTTACTCCCAGTTTTTTCTTAACCCATGGGTAGTTTGAATTGGAGGCCACGGGAATGTGTTCTGAACAGAAATCCCCTATCCTCTCCAAATGCGACACAAAATCTTCGAATAACCCTGTCTTCCCTCAGACGCCTATATTTTTCTCTACCCAGCCTTCGGTACCAAAATCAAAAAATATGGCTGGTTTTCTTAAACAAGTTAGTGGCCTTATCACACTAATATCGACAACCATCCGTCGAAAAATCATCGTTGTGTTCTAGTTCTTATAAACGAGTTAAAGAGCACTTAAAGACAAGTGTTAGCCTATTGTAATTAAATATTTTTATTCCATGACTAGACTCGTAAGGAAAGCTTAATGCTACTCCTATAAGTGAGGAACTTGTACGTATATAATATATTGATTATATTTAAATGACGCCATGTCGGCCATTTAGTCAAGACAGAGAAACCTGAAGGTCGGCCATTACTTTTTTAGTGGACCATAAGAATAACGAGCACACAGAAACGTGGATTGAATTCAAGAAACATCTGGAACATTATCATTGAAGTAGTAAGCATACCTACGTCCTTTTCCATCTACTCTAAAAACGCAAACATATTACGATATAAAAATACGATTTAGATGTTTTTACTAAGGGACTGCGTTATTTATTTAAAAATGTAAGAATGATAAGTTTGCAAATTTTAAAAATAAATTTATATTCCTTCTTGAGTACTTAATGGAATCAATTTTAATAATAGCTTAGATAAGTGACATAGTTACATAAAAAAATCATTAGAAGACACAAGCTTTAACTCGCATGCAAAATATCAAGACTTCTATACACGGCATTTCTAACAAAAAAAACACAATTATTTCTTTAATATTTTAGTCACCTTTTTAAAGCCTATAAAAGATAAATAATAAATAAATAGACAGTCTCCTCAAAGTTCTGCTGGGACTCGAACAATTCTCACAAAGAGATAGTTGAACCAGGCAGACCTAGTTTGGGTTGTCACAAAAGATTAAAACAGAATAAAACTCCCATCAGAAAGTATCATTCACTGTCATATTTTTTAAAAAAAGTAGTGATATGAGGGTAGATCTGTATACTTATTTAATGAGGATACTATCGCTTCGCTGATATCATCTACAATACTTCAAATGTAACTGTAGCTAGCGAAATTGTATCCCAAGGTAACCGACTAATCGATTGTGTAGCCACAGTACATGTACGCAATTCTAAGTGGGGTGGCTTTGATGTGAGGACAGATCATATCATTTGAAACGAAAGAAAAATTCCTGTAATGACTTAGTCATACATAAAATAATAAATTCTATGTACAGATAAGCAGCTTACTATAATAAACTGTAAATATCTGTAGAGCTAGTCGCAATAAACATGGGCTGTATCGATCATGATTTTATTATAATTACATCTCACAGATTGTAATGCGAGGATTTTAATTATATATGGGCAACACATAATACCGGAATATGTGTGTTCAAACAAGATGTTTAAATTTTCCCTCACCGCTGACCACACAACACGCTTAGTAATATGAAGATTGTAGCTCATAAAACCACTAAAGATTTCAAACACCCACGTCTAGCATTAATGAATACCTTGAAAGTAGGTATATCACCAAGGCCTTGAAGTTGTTCCCAAGGTCTCAGAAAGCACACAAGATCTTTGCGAGTTCAAGGTTATTGAACGGCGGGCTTGAATTTTTTTTGTGCGTAAATCATATGGTACTTGTGGCTCTCGAGCAGTGGGTCCAAGTAAGGCATAGGTACATAACGACCTTCACTTCTTGATAAATAACACAACTTAAATTTGACTTAATAAATTAATAGTCTCGATTTCTTGTTTGATAATAGATATTTTCGTGAAGACTTAAAGGTTACTTTATGTTATAAAAACAGGATTTTTAAAGAGGCGTAACAAGGAATGACATTTTGCATTGTGTAGAGATTGCAATCTAGACCAACGTTTGATCCAACGTGGATATAGCCAGACATTGCTGGTTTTTAATAAGTTATTTTAAGATTTTTAAAACTGATTAATAATGTATTAATAACTTGCCGATTTGAATAGCGTTATAGTTAATGAAATTACTGAGGTAACGAAAAGAAAAGGTCCTTAAGGGATTAAAGCAGCGTGGTGCTCAAAAGCACACTTACTATCAGTTGGACATCGTGTTTTGATCTTCCGCACAAATTTTAATAATTTTGATACTAGCAAAATTAACCTGGTTTGGTAAACATATAAAACATCTCATTATTGTCACATTACCCACGTATTCAAAGAATTCCACTTTGCGAGACACAAAAGAAATGATTTTTCATTGTTGTTTATGAAAAGTACAATAATCAGGAATAATATCGATAAAATAAATAATGAACTTGCGTAAATTTTTTCGGTATTATTAAAAATTACAAATTATTAAACATTTATATTTGTTATTAAATTTTTTTTTAATGTTCTACATAAACCATAAATTCACAAGTTTACATTTATATTTACCGTTTCGTTCATTGTTACATTTATTACAGATGACTTACTTTCGTCGGCGACTGGCTTTTGTGCTGTTTTCAGTTGGGAAGTTGAATTGTTCGCCAAAAATCCGATATTGCAAGTCGTCCTCTTCATTGCTTTGAAATTGCATCTCTTACACCACTTAATACGTACCGATGTGACGAAATGGACCACCCTTATCATTTGACCTTAGAATCATCGTCACTATACATGCTAAACAAATTCACTTTTGGCAAAACGAACGCGTGGAGGCATTGCTCGTTAATTAATTTTAGTACGGTAAAGAGTGTAATAACTAATCATGGATATAAACAACAGATCATTGATGTTTTTTTTTCTAATAGCGAAGGCACAGGAGGCGGCGAATCACGGCCGCAACGCACACGTCGCTGGACTGACTGAGCGGCGGGCGCGGCTCGCCGAGAGCGCGGGAACCGGCATGTTTATCCCTGCTTCCCCCCCTCGCCCGTGGACGGGCGGCCAGGTTCGAAAGATTATAAACAATGGCTTTGGAACTACTCATTAAATGCGACTTCCACAGTTAAATTAAAAACGACAAGAAAAATAATATCATATCTCAATATATTAAAATCATCTAATTTTAACGTTTTAAATTCGGTAATTTACAACAATAATGACATTTAATAAAATTATTTTTTTTTTTCTTAATTTCTCAACTGTTGCCAACCTGACCATTCATTACTGTTGAAAAGTGGTTAATGTAATAAAATAATTAAACCTCAAAAAATACAGCAAGATTTAGTTTTAGAATATTCGCAAAAATGCGTTATATCATTAAACAATAAAGTGTGTTTATTATCGTACATAAGTTTATATAATTTAATTAATTTGTATGTTATTCTTTATGTACGCAATACGGAAACTTACAATAAAATTAAATGTATGTGTGGACAAAGGACAAGTTTAATCGGCATTATATCCGGTTTCTATATAGCTATAGATGGTAGCCCATGGAACACAAATCAAGTAATTCTTGTCGTCACGTCAGCGGAGACCGTCCCGCGTCTGGCGGAGCGAATGTTTGCAACCGAACACCGGAAAGACCACTTCCAGGTTCAAGATAAGATGTATTCAACAATTTCAAGTTCAAAAACCACTTAATCAAACATGACTAAATAGATTTATAAAAGGAAAAATATTTAAATCTAATTAAATCAATGATCAAAATATTTTGCCGAAGCTTTCGTCTATGATACTAAAAATAAAATACCTTGCCTTTGAGTAAGTTTCATAAGTATAGACCCTATGAAAACCTACCCTGACCACAAATGCGCCTGTTATACAACAACATTAAATATATGGGTAGGGTATGACTTAATGATAAAAGTTTTTTAGTAAAATTATCAACTTGATTATTTAACACATTTACGAACAACACTGTGTTTTGTGATATTAGAGTCAATAATTTTTATTATATTTTAATCATCTAAAGGTTTTATTTAAAAAAAAAAGTCATATTAAATAATGTCAAAATTCTTACAGATCATATATTTATAGGAATACTTGGAATAATCATTATTATGAACATTCTTTATATATATATATTTCTTTTATTTAAGCAACAAGACGAACGGGACTTTCACCTGATGGTAAGTTCATATAACAACGTGGCGGTAGTTAGGATGGTACACACAGCACCACATTGCGCTCGTCGCCGGAAACATAAGATGTCGACTCTTACCGTGTTGTCATCCCAGTAATTACACTAGCTATAACCTCGATCTTACCGGTACACGGTAATGTTGGCACACTGATGTTTGGTGGCAGAAACGGGCGCTGCGGTGGTAACCACCTAAACGGTCTCCCGCAACAGACACCTATCATCAGTATGATATCAAATTTTGGCATTTATATCCAATTTTCTCTTCTATTCTTATTCAGGGCTTTTCCTCATCCTATTCTTTACGACATATTCACTACTAATTTATGCTATTTACCTGTTTTTCTAACATTATTTCTATACTTATGCTATCTAATTATCTGATATTCATAAAATAACACAGTATATTATTGTGTCCATATGTATAAACTAATATTTAGTTTCCTCATTTCTATTGTTTACTATCTTACATATTTTTAAGCAATAATTTATGAACTTACTTTTAACTAATTTATTTCTTACTATCTTGGGTAAACTGACTTTATCTATCCTTTAGTCCGTCTCCTGCTCAAAGTATCTATGTATAGGACATTCCGTCAGCAAATGAGGAACCGTTTCCTCCAGTGTCAAATATTATTATAATACACATTCAATTATTATAATATTAATGCTGTTATTTATTTCCTCATCGATATTAGATGCAAATTGCACCAGAAGCACATACATTAAACTACTGTACATTAAAACCTATGCATGTTACTACACTAACAACAAAAAAATACAATAATAGTTATATATAGTATAAGTTGTGTAATATATAAGATGTCGAAGACAAATACAAAATAAATAGAGAAAATAATTAAGTGGTTGTAGCTCTCTGTTGCCGGAGACCGCAAACTTACTGGTGGTAAGCCTCTGTAATCGGAGAACGTCTAGGCAGGTACCACCGCAGGGCCTATTGCAGCCGACAAACACTCCTGTGCAAACATTACTGTGTTTCGGTTTGAAAATCGCTGTAACTAGTGAAATTACTAGGGTAATGAGACCTAACATCTTATGTCTCAATGGGCAGACGTATCACTCACCATTCGGCGAACATGCTGCTTGTCTCGTCGCTTCGTTGTATAAAAAAAAAACACTAGTCGAATTACGGATAATTTTGTAGCTAATCATAAAAGAAATTAGCTATATAATAATCGCTAATAATTACTTACTCGTCGTTGATCACGACGAACTCCTCTTCAACTTCTGTAGATAGTTTCTCCCGAAGCGCCTTCAATCGTTCTCTTTGAAACTGGATATACGATTTAGTGTTCTCATCCTCCATGCTATAACAAAAGAATAAACACTATGATCTACTTTCAAAACATAAATATATACAAAATAATGATTATGTCAAAACTGTCTTAAGCAATAATGATTCTTATAGGATATAACTACCCATTTATTATTGGTGATATTGTGTACACATCACTTGCGTGCTTCCGGTTTCCAGAGCGTTTTTTTTTTTATTCAATTATGCGACAGGACGTACATCTGATGGTAAGTGATACGCTCGCCCATAACAATGTCTCGCTAGTTAGGATGATATATACTGCACCATATTGCGCTCGTTGCCTGAGACATAAGATGTTGAGTTTCATTGTCCCAGTATTTAGCTACAACGCCCTACAAACCTTAACATAATAATGTTTGCGTACTGGTGGTCATGGCATGTTTAAATCTAGACAGTCTCCGGTTACAGAGACCTACCACGAGTAACTTTGCACCAGTGTTGTAGCCAGTGGTATTTCTGGAGCAATATTTCTTAACATGCGTCTCTAAACGACAAACAAAAGAGTTTGTTGAAAGTATATTCTTACTGGCGTCACATTACTATTGTCGGATGTATCACTTACTATCTAGTAAACATTGTTCTCGTCTCGTCATTACGACGAATAAAAAACAAACATAAGTATCGCACGTTCAGAACACAGACCACACTCGTTGACAGAGGTCAATACAGAGTTTATAGTATGTCGCTTGAAAGTATGTAAACAATCAGCAATCAGATAAGCAATCATAAACATAGAAGAAATAAAATGTTTAGTTACGGTCAAATAGAAAACAGGATATTCCAAGGTTTTTCTTGATAACTGCAATGATGCTTGGTCTTATTCAAGTAGCCAAGATTTGCAAGGCTTTAACGCTGGACTTTGACCACAAGAAACAGTTATAGGCTTTCTTATTATTATTATTATATATTATTATTACTTTAAGTTCTATTTACTTTTCTTAAGGAATCATTGTTTCCTTGCATAGAAGTATTACCAATATAAATTTTTACAATATTAAATGGTAAAATTTACCAACACATTACAAACTTGTCGATAAGATGCGATATGCTATAAGTATATTTATACACCGTAAAGGCATTTCGTTTTAATCCCATAATAAATCATGTTATTTACAATAACCTAGAACTTATAATTAGCACGAGCTGAGGTTATATTTTGTATAAATGTCAAAGAACCAAGTCAGTCTTATTAAAGCAATGGTATAAACTATTGCTTTAATAAGACTGACGTTTATCTAAAATTAACTCCATTAACGTCTTGAGACGAGGTCGAAGATAAACGGGAATTAAAAATGTACCATATAATATATTTGTTTGTTATGGTTTTGTGATTAGCCAAGCCAAAGTATAAGAAATGCGTTAAAACAGATACACTTGAATGATGTTTTATAAATTTGTGAACAATGTTTCAATTGTCACGATTTATTATTGTTTAAAAAAAATGTCGAAGGTCTTATTACATTTTAACAACTTAAGTTTTCATAATCAGATTAGTCATTAATGCTATTTTAATGACGTCAACTTTGTCGTAATCGTATCGGAATAACCTATACGTGGTTATAAATATTCATATATGTAACATATTTCTAACGAAAAATTATGAAAGTTAATAGGATAACATAAAACAATTATAAACATTATTTGTTTATCAGAAGTTAGACATTACGTTGCATCATTGCATAACAGCGGACGAGGCTACGACATTGGACGCAGTAAAGAGTCAGAAGACTCGATCTATTTCCAATAAGATTATGGCCATCAAAGGGCATTTATACATTTATAACAAGTTTCGTTAGATACCCCCAGCTGTCAAAATAAATAATAACATTTGAAATAAGAATCCGTTAAATATTTAAAGATCGAATTCGAAGGAAAAACGTTATGGTTAACGGTGTTCCGTGACCCATTTCACATAAACATATTTAAGTCGCAATATCACAACTCACAATTTATATGATGTTGCCAAAAAAATAACACAAACATATATGCTAATTATTTCCTATTCAACATTTATCGTTTCTTTTGTAAACAGATATCAAGACTTATTTGTGGTTATGACGACAGTATTGATCGTACACATACCTTGACTGTTCATTTTTCGCCATATATCCCTTTTTAAACGTTTTTCAAACACACAAGGTTGTTTTGAACATATAAGGATAAGTTTAATGCTTATGATAACATACTAATTAGAATTGCACAGCCCCGAAAAATTTATAAAATCTGCGAGTAAAATAACCACAATTCGTTAACATTCGTTACAATCAAATGGAGACATTTACCCTTTCACTCTTGTTAACGTTAATCATACTTAGTATGAGAGAGACAAAATAAGAACTGTTAAAATATCAGAATGCCAACGCAGACCAGCGCCATCTTTAAAAGGAAATGGAACTATTTTTGGCATAAAATATATGTTGCCATACTAAAATTCACATTATTAAAGAATATGAATTAATTATAAAAAGGTATTTTTGACTTTTCTTACTTAAATTTTAACGATAAAATACAATTACATACGTTTAAAAATATAGTTCATATTTTTTTTTAATTTAAGATATAAAAGAAACACAAATTTATAAGATTCACAGATAATTAACTTTAATTTTAGTCCAAATTTACTAATATTTTTTTTTACCATTGTATTTATTAAATTATACATTTTTTAAATTTGCCATAAGTAGGAACAGAAAGTTTTTTTACCTATTTGCGTCACTTTATTCAGATGTCTAGCTATTATATAACACTTAGAAAATTAAAAAAATAAATATATTTACAATTAAGATTTTTACTTAGACGTCGGGAGCTTTTAAAATTTATCATAATTACATATATCATTAAAAATTATATTATCCCAGAAAATCTTTTAAGATAAACTATTCAAATAATCATTGTTAAAATTATACAAGTTCTAAATAATTAATTAGTATTTCTAAATATATAAATTTTTTTGTCCCAACGTTCTTTGCGCCATATATTTTATTTTGTATATTGTATTCTATTCGTATATTACTGAAGGAAATTCTCTAATTTTAAATAGTTAAAATTTTTTTCAATATGTTCACGAATTTATAAAAAGCAGAAAAAAAGAACTATTAAACATTTTAATTTATTTTGTGGTAGGAAGAAATCAATTTACATTATAATTTATAAATATTTTCTTTTGGATACATAATAAATATAATGGTTTATATGTATGTAAATAAAAATAACATATGTAGTAAAGGTTAATTTTATCAACATTTTTATTAAACAATGAAAATCTTTTTGTTTTTAACATGTAAATAATAAAAAATACTTTTTTTTTTATTTTACACTTTGCCTAATAGACATTTATTTACGTTCGTCGTTTGTTTATTTCCGCGCGCGAACTTTGGAGTAACTTAAGTTTTATTTATACAAATAAAAATTTCATTCTAGAAAATAATGAAGTTTCGTGCTGTTATGATTGATACTGGACTAATGAGAGAATTTTTAAGTAATAATTTTTGGGTAACATTCCAAAAATTAAATTTTTTATGTACTAGCATATCAAACTTTTGTTTTGATTACAGATATTGTAACTACGATTTCTAAGTTATCTAAAGAGTGCGTGTTAAGATTGTCGAGCGACAAGATTTATTTTATAGTTAGTGATGATACAGGTGGTCCCGCACCACCAATACTTTGGTGCGAAATCCCTCAGGCGATGTTTTTTTCTGAATATCAGCTTATTGGTGTGGATGATCAGCACAAGGATATATATTTAGGATTCAGTTCAGGTCTGCATATTTTACAATAGTTTTAGTTAAGGTTACTAATACCTCGTTTTGTGCAGGGAAGAGCGGCAATGTCTCTTATACACAATAATCATAGCCATTAAAACTTTTATCTATATGCTAGCCTCCAAAGACATACTCAGTGTGAGAAGCACTGCTATATAGGTGTAGATCATTAAATTATAAACTTAGGTACAAAACTAACAAAACATTTTTTTTTTAAATGATAAGTAATAAATATATATTTAAATAATATAATCCTTAGTATAATAAGTAACAAAAAATAATTCTATAATATTACCTATTTTATTAGTCCAAGCTTAAAATTGACACATTTCGTAAATTGGCTATTATTGTATGTATAAAAGGTTAAAGTTTTAAAACAATGCTTTTAAGTGCTGTGAACATTTGTTTAACGATTAATTACAGCTCGAATGATTGCTGCTGTGATACTCAACACACAATATTATATATATCATATATCTTTCATGGATTATTATTTTATTTTTAAGCCAATTTAGCAAGACCACTAGTGACACTTAAATCGGCAAACCTATTAAAGATGAAGCTAACTAAGAAACAATGTCCTTGCCTGACGTTAGAAATAGAAATGGTAAATATGGTTTTCATTTGTCTCTGCGGTAAAATCAATGTTTGATAACAGTTTTTTTCTGTGTTTGAATGTAATACAAAATGCACAACTGGCTATGATGCCAACTTGGCCATTTTCATCCCTCTGCTCTTTTCTCACTTTATATAAGCTTAGCACATGTCATTCTCTTTTCATTCTTGTTAAATAACCTTCAGTTCAAAATTTCTGCATATAAATTTATATTTGATACCAAAATTTTACTAAGAAATCAATTTTACCAAAATCTGACAATTTGTTCTCTACTCTTCCATCTATCCATTTCAAATGCTCTCATCATACATACTTGTTACTACTCTCGTTTTCTTACTATTACCACTTTTAAATTCCCTTATATATTCATTTTAATTTCTTTTTTTATATTGTTCATTCTAGTAGTGCTACCAATCTATTTAATAATTCTTTTAATATAGTGGCTATGATAATCCTTGCAGTGACAAGTTTATGAAGTAAATTTAAATATTATTGAAGCTTACTAGGTGATTAATATAATATATATATATGTGTAGTTAATATTTCATGATGCGCATAGGAGTTGACTGGTAGATCAGTCAACCTATGATGTAGGTAGATTCTGTAGTAGGTGGGATAGCAGAATTAATTTTGTTTTTTAGCCATCGTCCACATCTCAAGAGACAAGACAAGTTACCCATGATATACCAGTAACAGTAGTTCCAAGAAAGGTTTGGTCTGACTTTCATGAACCACAGGTGCCAAAACCTGATGTATGTATTAAAATATTTTTTTTTATTCAACAAAGTGATGAGACAAGTGGGAAGATTGTGAGTGATATGCCTCCCCATAACAATGTGGCGCTAGTTAGGATATTATACACTGCACCACATTGTGATTGTCACCTTGAGACAGACAGTCTCATTACTGTTGTAATCATTAGCTACAACACCCTTCAAATCTGAACACAATAATGTTTGTACACTACTGTTTATCGGCTGCAATAGGAGCTGTGGTGGTATCTACCTATGCAGTCTCCAGTAACGGACCTACCACCAGATATGGTAAAGAATCTCTTTATTTACAATAGACCAGACCAACAATTGAATGCACCTAGGTTAAATAACAATGAGTGTGTTAAAGATAAAATAAAATATCCCAAATTTGGACAGCCAGAACACAATATAAATAACAATGCTGTTATGAAAACTGATTTATAATATGATGGTGGTAGGTTAGTCAGTGGGTCTGGTAATAACACTGCCATAAACCAAATTTCTCATCTTGTTGCCCAGGAATCGAACCGGCGACTCACTAGTTACAGTACACTAGGGTACATGCAGTGAGCTATTGCACGACAGAGGCAGTGAATATAGTTTGCCTTATATTTTTAAAATTATTTTATCTCTTTTATGTTGTGTATATGACACCATTATTTTTTTTGAGTTTTAATTGTAGGCGCCATACTCGTTACTGTCTTCAAACATTACTGTATTCAATTTGAAGGGTGCTGTAGCTAGTAAAATACTGCATCTTTGTGTTTGCCGAGATAATAAGTTTTCCAAAGATGAATGTTTTTCTCCACTCATTATTAAGACTAAGAAAAACAAGTGAAATTTTGTTTTTTTAATCCTATATATTTTTGCAAGAAAAATTTCATTTTAGATATCAATAGAACTACCAACACTGAAACTGTTAAGAACGACAATCGACCGAATGAGGACCATGGCTTCTGAAGTGGTTATTAGAGCCTCTGCTGAGGGCAGGCTGACCCTACAGATTAAAACTGATATGGCTAAAGTTTCCACCAGGTTTAAAGGTTTAAGAGTGGACTCCTTCGAAGGTATTCCTTTTGCCTATAACAGGTTAATGTTAGGCATGGTGCTGTGACAATGAGGCAGTGGTTCAAGATGCATGCATGCACAGAATACTTTAACTCTTATAAGTTGACAACCGGAATATTTACTATATGATGGTAGTCAGGCAGGTTTGAAAAAAACCCTACCACTAACCAAAGTGAACCACATGTCTGGAAGATGAACTAGAGACAATTCAAATATTTTACCTCTGATCCATGAGGTGGGTAGATAATTATATTATTGACTAATATTAGTAAATCTTTCAATTAAGCCTCTAGTAAAGTAATATCAAGTAAAAATATCACGTCATAATTTGATAATCAGGATATTCACCTGATGGTAAGTAATTTGTCCGTTCATAAATATATCGTGTTAGTTCGTATGGTATACACTGCACCACATCGTGCTTGTCACTTTGAGATGTAATAAATGTCCTGTTACTCAGTTATTTAGACGGTAACTAGTTCAAAGGTCTTCAGTACAAAAAACTTATTACAAGTATACACTAGTCTGCTACACTACTGCATACTAGTCTTTTAAACTATAGCACTTTTCAAATCGGTACATAGTACTGTTTGACTACTTCATACTGTTTATGGGCTATGTACCTACTTTTTTTTTTTTACTCGTTCCCGCCGGGTATTTTTGGGCCTACATTTCCGATATTTGTTACATTTATTCTCTCCTTTATTTCTTTTCTTTTCTTTCTTTCTGTTTTTATTTATTTCACTTTCTTTCTCCATTCCATTTCCTTCTTACATACTTCGCGCTCTAAATAAAGGGAGACATCCGTTCTTTAAACTTTGCTATTTTTACTTATTCTATTACATTACATATTTTTGATTTATTTTATTTTTACATTCTCTCTTATTTATAGTTATATTCTCTTATTTTATTTGCATGATATTCCTTTTGCTTATTCTAACACATACATTTCATTTTTTTATCTCTATTTGTTACATTATTCCTCTTTTTATTTCTCTGGTTTTGTATGATCTTTTTGCAATACTGTAAAAAGATCGAACGGCTGCAGTCCTCTCTCATCAAAGAGGCGATAGTACTACAATTTACTCTTTCTTTTATTACCATCTCTATCTCCGTTCGCTGCGCTTCGTGTACGCGGCGGTCAGCGAATAGGTGCTGCCCAATCTGGTTCTTGCTCGGGTCGCAGGTACATGAGGGACTCTCCTTGAGTTTAAACCTGTAAAGCTACTCCGAGAATCCTCCGTGTCCTGTGAGCATCTGGACCATGTATTGACTATTTGGGTTGTTCGGAGCACTTTGTGGGCCGATCGGACGTACAAGAAAAAAATCCGCGTGGTGGACGCCGTACTGCCTTCCACATAGCGCCTGTTCCATTTGGTCAGCGTAGCTTGCGTAAGCTGCCGCTTCACGAACGAAACAGGGCATCCCCCGTTATCCGATCGTGTTTTAATCTTCAGGGGCGCATCCTTGGCCAGTTGATCCGCTCTCTCATTCCTCTCCGTCCCCGCGTGCGCTTTTATCCAATACAGCCTAATATCCTTCCCTTCCGCTTTACCTTTCGCTACATTTTCTTTCACTCTTAACGCTAAGAGATGGAGGGTGTCTGATCTTGCGGATCTGGAGTCGCTCGGTAAAGCAAACAACCGATGCGACTCCCTGGCCGCGTACCCAGTTGCTTCAGCTAAGGCCAGCAACTCAGCCTGGTAGACGGTGCAGTAGTCCTCCAACTTGAGTTTCTTAGTTTTAACCTCTACAGCGTCCCGCATAACACAGAACGCACCGCACCCACGTTGCCCTCTATGTGGCTGCCGTCGTGGAAAGCTAGTCTCCCCCTGCACCCTCCCCCAGGCAGAACTCCACACCAACCTGACCAGACGGGCAGTCTCCTGTAGCTTACCGGTACCTGCCGGGAGTGGCCGTGCTTTATATGTACCTACTTATAACGTCTTTGGTAACAGAGATATACTTTATATGTATAGAGATCTATTGCTTACATTTAATGACAGAGTATTTCAGGGCCAATTGAACATTCAGACTCCGAAACAGGGAGTCAAATTAACGAAGACCTATCAAAAGTGTGCACATGTAGAGTGGATGCCAAAAAACTTTCCATGCTCCTCGGCGCTGATCAAATATCACACAACCGTATAATCTGCTGCATTGTCCACAAACGTCTAGTCATATTAAGCCTACAGAGCACTCAGGAAGTGCAATTACAGTGTTATATTACTGGGATTGTCTATTAAAAAAAAATGTAAGTTATTGTATCTTGCACTTTATATATTAAACTACTGCCCAAGTGTGGTGGTTACACATTTGACTTATTAGAAACCATTATTTTTACTTTTTTAATGTGATGAAGATGATGTACAATTCTTGATAGGCAATAATTTTGTACATGACAATGTCGCACTAGTTTTGTCATACACAACACCACATTATGCGATTTCAGTTTTGACATGTCTTCTCCGAGCAATTGCACTAGCTATAGCATCCACAAAATGGGAACAGAGTAGTTTACGTGCTTTAAGGTAGATGCAAGTGTAGCAGTGATACCTACCTAAACTGTCCTTGAAAATAGTGGTACCGGTAAAGATAGATCATTCTAAAAATCTTAACTATAACATTAAAACACCAAATTTTTATCACTTCCTCACAGGGTGGAGATGACGTATCAGTATATAAGTAATATACAGCGTAAGGTTATCCATGGCTGAGACCACAGGTGACATTGATGTCCACCTCCTTCTTGATAGTAATAACGAACTGTACAATGAAATTAAGGTTAAAATAAAATACCAAATACATTTCAAGGAATGACTTTAATTTAAAATTTGTTTTTATTTTTAAATCAACAGACTAAATAACTAACATCATTTGTTAGACTTGGTATATTTACTTAACACTTCGAGAGGAAATATTGAAACAGAATTTTTGATAAATAGTTAATGAAACTGTCACACAACCACACACCCACGCTTTAGTTTTGGAACTTACATCCAGTGCATATAGTATTTCATTGTAATAATGTTTAATAAAAGACAAAATTTGATTTGTTTAGGCAAAAAATCTAATTTGTTTAATGCGCCTGCATTAACGTTGCCACAGATTAAACATATATCACAACATCTATACTTCAATGGCATAAATTTCACTGTGAAAGCATTGTTGCGAAACAATAAAATACAATTTAATGTTTAAGCGTGACCGTCAACATTGCAATAGATTAAACATATTAATATCCATAAACTTTAATGGCGGGAATTTCACTTTAAACAATTGTTGCCATACAGCAAACACGTTTTTCTAATGCGCATGCACAGATGCGTCAACACTGCTCCAGATTAAATTTACCCATACATTTTAGATGTGGAATTTTCAAATTAAAATATTGCAGATTTTACGTAAGGGTTGGTTCTGCAGCGCCTAAATTTAAGAAATACTTGCTCATAGTATAAAATTGAAGAAATGGTCAAATAATACAAGCAAGTGATCTGTCGGATTATATACCATCAGGTGAAATGATGGCGGAAGATTGGAGTAGTTTCTTTAATTTCAGTAATGGTACTGTAATAAAATAATAAAGTATGGACTTTATTTCAACACTACCTCGTGATGTGAAGTCAAATGATAACAATTTCAGATCGATAAGTAGTTTACTGGAGAAAAAAAAGGCTTCTGTAATATGTTGTACTTGATAAAGGAATTTTTAATTTATCTATTCAAGAATCAATTTTTATACCAATGAGAGTTTGTTTTTATATTTCCATTAAATCAGTCGCCAATTTAGACTGAAGATATGATGAATCAGCTTTATCCTCACCAAATGAATTGGGAACATCGGATGTGAATTAATTGTATGTGAGCTGGAAAGACCTCTCGTTGTCCCTTCTCAGGGTGTCGTGGGTGGCCTTCAACTGGTCGAGTCGGGTGGAGATCTGAACAATGGAGCTGTCGATCCACTGCATCGAAGACATGTGTGCGTTGAGAATCCGGCCGATTTGGACGATCTAGACATGAGAAATTAGTTTTTTTTAACCGACGAAACAAGAGGAACATTTATCTGTAGGTAAGTGAAATTCGAAGTATAAGGCGTTCATAGCTGTAAATACTTACAGGGTCATTTGTGTCCTGACTTCTGTTAGTTTCGTTGAGATGCTCAATGACTTCTTTCAGGTCTTCGGACATTTGCCTGAGTTGTGTATCCAAATTTTCGGCAAGGGAATACCTGCGATATTTTTTTCATTAAGTTTTAAGTAGCTTCGGATTTATGGGTTATAAACAAAAAAGCTTTTAAGAGGAAGCTTAACCTTTAACCTTTACTAGACGGTGTTACGCTCGTACATAAAGTGATGCTACTTAGGATGATATATACTGCACCATACACTCACAGCTTAGACACAATATTGTCTCATTACCCTAATTGGTTGATAGAGAATAACAATGCTTACATGTGTTCCCTTTCCGGATCGCGCATTCTGTCCCCAGTTTCATTCAGGAGTTGCTTCTCCATTGGTGTAATCACCTCCTCCAACTCCTTCTGCTGCGCTAGCACAAAGTCTAACTCGTGCTCCAGGCTTTGTTGTTCATTTTTGACTGTCTGTATTGTGTCATTTAACTCTAAAATCTGAAAGGTAGTGTTATGTTAATGAATAATCATTTTGTTTCTATTTATGTAACTTCTAGTACCCAGCATATATTGTATGGCCTATGTTTTTTCCATTCAAAAATTACCACAGTAATGTTTAAATACTACTGTTTGGTGATAAAAACAGAAGCCGTCATCATTAAAGAGTTTATCAATTAATAATATCTGGGATGCATGATACTTGTAATAGCATACTGATGACTGTGTCCTGGTAGAAATAATATTGGCAATTTCTTTACTACATATGGTGAACATAAAATATTATTACAGGAAGTCAATGAAAGCAAGCAGTTTAAAAAACAGTGTGAAGATCTTTGGAGAAGTCATGTACATGTACCGGCTGGCAGATATGATGATAAATGATGCACTTACTATCTCTCCATTAGCAATGAGTAATCTATCCCACGCGTTAATCTGTGTGGCTTGATTAATGAAGATCTTCTCCTGCTCCTCCAATTCCAGAGTCCATTTGTTAATGTTCTCCTCCAATTGAGTGAATGTTATGGATAATATTGGCTGAGGCAGACCAGATGGTGTTGTGCTGAAATCAATTTATATATTGTATTAGGATTCATTTACACACAAATCTATTTTGTGGATGTATACATAAAATAAAAGTATATACTCTCTTTTAAGAGAAGGTATCATGTCCTAGCTATGGGAAGTTTATAGGAGCCGTGTATTATAATAGCATTGCAGTAAACCAGATTTTAACTTGATTTGGTTCATATAAATATTTTCCTTTATCTCCTTCATTAAATTGGATTCACTAATAATATTTTACTTAATACCATTTGACATTTTCAACAAGTCCACCATTGATAAGAGAAAACGGAAATGAGCACACATACAAATAAACAAATTAAAATTCGTTAACTTACGTTGTTGTGGTCTTTAATGTTGCCATAGTGGGAGCTGTGGTTGGTTTACCTAAAGATATAATAGTAGTGGTTGCCGCTGTAACTGCAAAAGATGGTAGTAACTATATAAAAGACAGGATATTTTTTTATCTGCAATAGACAATCTAAAATTCACTTGCTGTTAAGTAGCAATGAGGCTGTGGATTGTAAATTATGCTTGTCCAGAAAACTCTAGTCGCTATTATGAGGGAGTAGCTTAGACATGTTTGACAAAAATCTCCCCATAAAATAAGTTTTTGGTAAGGATGTTCCTATAGGTATCTCCAACCAACAAGAGGCCCTGAAATCGAAGCACGGATACAAAGCTAGTGGTTAGCCTCTGCATCACGAATGTGCTATATGAATATGCACAAAAATAGATATGAACTTAAAATGTTTAAACATGTTTTTCAACAAATGGTGTTGTATTTAGTAGTATATTTCTTTTTAAATAGTGCCTTAGTGTGACAATGTGAGTCAATATTATATTTCCCACCTAAAAGATATTTTTATTTTTATAATCTATGCTACTGGAAACTAAGTATATATGACATGTACCAGTTGTTACTGCTGTAAAATAGTATGTGTTTCTAGGTTGAAAGTGGCTGTTGCTAATAAAACTGGGTCATTATGCTTAACATATCTATAGAGAAACGGCATAATGTAGTGTAGTGTTCATCACCTTCACTTGCGCCATATTGTTGTGGAGGGACTTATCATTCATCATAAGTTTAAGATCATGCTATTTTCGTCTCTTTGTCTAACAAAGGTATATTATGAGTGTTCTTTCCAACACAAAAGAATACTTCAAAACGGTTGTGGCCATAAAAGAAAATAATTTAATTGTAAAATGTCTAAGCATCAATTTCAGTCTTCATAGTTTAATATACAATCATGATTATCATTAGAGATACACTGCTGAACATAGGCATCCCCTGAATATCTCCACACCAGCATCTAAATATTTCCCATCAGCATATAATGCTAGCCATTGCAAATGTTTTATAACATGATTTTGCTTAAACATTTCTAAGCAATTGCTTTACAAGGAGCATTAATAACCAATTATTGGAATAAAAAATCCACACAATATCAAGTTTATTAAGAAATTAGACAAAAAAATCACATCTTTGAAACCACTAACCAATAGATTTTGACTAAAAATATGAAACCTAAATGTCACTTGTCAAGAGTGGTGACATTTACGTTTTTTTTTTCACTGTTTAGGCCAGCAATGGTTATCAGTTGAGATGATGATGATGATGATGAAGTCTTAGAAGTACAGTCCCTACATTAAACATCTATATACAATGACAATGATAGAAAATGTGATGGAGAAAAGGAAAGGAATGAAAGAATATGTAAATAATAAAAGTGAGAACTGAAATGTGAATAAAACAAAGAAGAAAATAAGAGAATTATTCAAAAAAGCCCCATCTCGCAAAGCAGTGGAATACTGTAAAAAAAAAACCACTCTGTATAAAACTATAATTTTTTTATAGATTTTATCATCATTTATATTGTTGTTTTTGGAAAAAAAGTTCCTCCTATTTGTTGAAAATTATGTTCTAAATATATTTAGAAATAAATGCACCAAAAAAAAACATTACAAGAGGTAGCCCCTATTATGTCTATAAGTTGATGTCAAATGGTTTAACTGGTTTCATGGTGTAGTGCCTAAATTATTGCCTTAAACAATGGAAGTCACTGGTTGTATTTTTGGGAATCTGGATGGTGTTTTCGAATCCGCGTGGTTACTTCCAACCCTTATATCGTAAATTTGCCGCCCTAACACCATTACTGTTCTATCAACATAGGAGATGCTTATGCCTAATGGTCCGTATTTATATTTAACACCATGTGAAAATACTAGCCTAAAAATGATAATAGATTACAATCACAATTTAATCTATTACTGTCCACTACTGGATGTAAACCTCCATAAATTGCATAGAGACCAAGCATGTTAAATATAATGTGCGTTAAGTTTAATTTACATTTACTTACCAGTTCCTGTTGTGGTAGCGGTGGTGGTGGTCACAGATGTTTTCCCAAACGACAGTGCAGATGTGGGAAGTGAGGATCCAGTAAATGTTAACCCACCAGTTGTAGCTGCACTGAAACCGAGGGCAGAGGTAGCTGGTGCAGTAATTTGACTAATAGCAGCACTTGTTGTAACGCCGAAGCTAATCTTAGCTGTTTGAGCAGTGGAGCTGGTGGGAAAACCGGTTAAACCGGCGGACTGAAGCCCAGCTTGGCTTACTTGACCAATCTGACCTATTTGCCCTGTTTGGCTAATAAGTCCGGATTGGCTTACTTGTCCTGCTTGGCTTATAAGGCTGGCCTGGCTTGCCTGACCGGCTTGGCTCATTAGTCCAGTTGCAGGGGGCTTAGAGAGCAGATTCATGTTCAGGCCGAAGCCGAGGGGCGCTGATGTCGGCTGGGTCGTTGCCTGCGTTGGTTGTGTAAAACTTAATGGTTGGGCTTGAGTCGCTTGAGGCTGGCTTGATGGAAAACTGGTGGTCGCACCAAATGGGAACCCAGAAGCAGCAGCAGTGGTCGCAGTTGACTGAGATAAGCCAAAAGTTGATGCCTGTTGACCAAACCCAAAGCTGGATGTGGCCACTGGGGTTATGGTTGTAGCTAAAAAAACATTAAGATTATATTCATTATAATATATCAATGACTATATCATTGAAGATGCAAAATAGTTGTACTCACCAGCTGTGGTGGCTGCTACAGTGGTAGTAGTAGAAGCAACAGGTGTTAAACTGAATGAAGACTTGCCAAACATCTGTGAGAATGGTGGTGTGCTTTGCATGAACCCTCCAGCTGATGTTGTTGCTGGAGTCAATGAGAAGTTTGCTTGCGTTGGCTGTGCAGTAGTCTAAAAGTAAACAACTTAAGATGTACATAATGGAACAAATTGGCTAATATTTAACCAATCGTTATTATGCTGGTCATCATTTCAACCGATGCCCTTACACTTTTGGAATGGTTGAGTTGATATATCTTCTAACTTACTCCATAAAGTTGCTTGAAAAAATTAGTAGTAGTTAAAATATTTTAAAATCTGTTAATCACTCACAGCAGCTGTTTGCTGGGGCAAAGAGAAACTGGATGTTGGTGTGAAAGGGTATACTGAAGTTGTTGCCGGCTTCGCAAGCGAGAAACTGGAGTTAACTGCTCCTCCAAAAGTAGCTGAAATATATTTATATAACAACTGAAATAAATAACATTTTCTGACAAGGACAGAGAATTAAGGCTGTTAATTAAATTGTTCATGAGATCTGTTGATGATCAGCTATGTCAGTTTTCTTACTGGAAGTTCAAACTGTGTTAGATTGATAAATCATACTCGTTTCTGAGTAATATAGTAAATGTTTTTGTAGTTTGAAAATGTACTAAAGTAAATAAAAAAAAAAAAATCTTATTGGGAATCAAACCCTCTAAGTTTTGTAATACAATGATAGTACACATGCATGTTCAATGTTGATTACCCTCACATATTGAACTAGTAATGAACACATTATTTATTTTATAGACCAGCGTTTGACTATGATTCAATCAGATGATAGACCAGGTGGTAATAAATATAAATGGTTTACTGACCTTGAGATGTTGCACTTCCGAAAGTGGGAGCAGGTGCTGCTTGCTGTAGGGCTGATGGCTGCCCAAATGACAGGTTTTGTGGTGCATTCTGTAGGTTAAACTATTCCTTGTAGCTCCATGTAGGTAGGTTATGTTTGATGTATTTAGTAATCTTATGTGTACAAAAGTGAGCTTTATTCTAATCATATTCTTTTCCAGCAAACCTTAATAGAGAGGGTTATGAATGGTATATGTGGATGAAATGTGTTGGAAAAGTGGCCTCATATCTATCTCTCAAGAAATTGAGTTCAATGTGGTGCATTGTATGCAGTGTATATCACTTTGTTATGAGCAGATGCCTCAACATCGGATAAATTTTCTGCTAGATTCTCCACTTTGTTAAAAAAATTTGTGCATCAAACATTAACTTAGTAAACTCAAGAGTGAATTACGCTCGCTTGTATTTCATTCCCATAAAATCAGTTTTACTTTATTTACAAAGTAAAACATTAACAAATATATACAAACTGTTAACATATAAAAACACTAGCTTCAATGCAGAAAACTTAGAGGCTAGTTTTAAAAGCTGTATGACTGATTAGCTTAAATTTCCTTTGTAAATAAGTTAACTTTTGTTATGTATGTCAATATAACCTAACTAAAATAATTGTAGTGTGCAGTATAAATATATTACTGGTATTTGCACTTCAACTACTTGGCTACTTAGCTGATTAAAGTTAATAGAAACAACGTTGTTACAAATATTAAGAACAAATTCTTAAAATAAGGAATGAATATATTAGAGGAAGTCTGAAAGTTGCCTCAGTGACAGATAAATTGAGGAGCAAGAGGTTAGTGTGGTACAGGCATGTTATGTGGAGGGATGAAGGATATATAACAAAGAAAGTAATGAGAATGAACATGGATGGTTACAAGGGTAGAGGACAACTGAAGAAAGTGTGGATGAATTGTATGAAAGATGCTATGTGTAAGAAGAGTGAATTCAGATATGACAGCTGATAGAGGGATATGGAAGAGAAGTACATACTGTGCCGATCCCACATAAATGGGAAAAAGGCAGGAGAAAGAAAGATTATAAAAAAATTTTCAAACAAAAAAAAATTGTTTATTTTACACATGCAAAATGAATAATATTGTTTTTATGTAGCTTAGAACAGGCATCAATGATATTGTAAACTTACCTGAGTTGGTGTTTGTCCAAAGCCTGGGCTACCAACTGTTTGGTTAGGTGGAGAGGTGAAGCCACCAAATGTGATTGGTTTTGTGGCACCAAAAGATAAACTTCCGGCAGTTGTCGCAGGGCTAGAAACTGTAATATTACGTTCTTTATAGTTTAAAAAAATGTTGATAAGTTATGGGTAATTTCTATAAAGTACAATGACATAAGACAAGTAAGACATTAACCTGATGACAAAGGAATACATAACATAGTAATGTGGCATTAGTTAGAATTATATATAGCACTAGCACATCATCCTAATGGAATCATAGTAGTGTTTGCCTACTATTGTTTGACAGTAGAAATCGTACTGCTGTGTCTTATCGAGACAGTCTTCCGCAACAAAGACATACAACCTGTAAACATCTAATGCCTTAAGGTGTCTGATAAAACATCCTAATTTGGATCACACTTATGCTTATACTCTTAGATTTAGTACTTCTTGTCAAGTAAATACCCTGAGTTTTGATTCTCAGTGCTGTTGTATAACATACTGTACTATTAATTCTATAATATACTGATATTATTCTGTACAATGCTGATTTTAGTATGTTGTAGTAGTATGCTGATTATAAGTAACAATTAATTCATCCATGGTGCCATTTTTCATAGAAATCTATTAAATAAATCAAACAGGCCAGCCGAGCTATTAATCACTTGGATTTCAAAACAAAAATGTAAATCTAAAGTACTTACATATACCAGTGGTGGCAGCAGTTGTTTTAGCACCAAAGGCAAAACCACCAAATGCTGGTGTACTTGTAGTGGGACTGCTGACGAAGTTTACTTTGTTGTCTAAAAATTAGATTAAAGATTAATTTCAATGTAATTTCTTTCAATTATTTCAACAAATTTTTATGATTAGGTTAGAAATTGTTATCGTCACTTAACTACAATAATTATTTTTTATTCATATATTTTTAACTTAAATTTTTCTCCACGAATTACTAGAAGTGTACTCATTTTAAGTCACTACATATACCTTCTATAACTTGTTATTTTTGTATGTAATACACACAAACAATAAAAAAATAGATTTTTTTAAATTTCATGTGAGAGATCATTATTCCCATTACAATATAATTTTGAAATAAAAATTTGACATTGAGGCAAGATTAGAATAATCCTGCTTCTAAAAACTAAAAATTCTCATTTATATATCCTAGATTTAAATTTGCACTCGTAAATTTTCAGTTATACTTTAAACCAAACAATTTGTAGTTTAAGCTTTAAGCTTTTTCTTACCTAATCCAGGACTTTGAAAAGCTTTTGAGTCTCCACCACCAAACAAAGTTCCTGAAATTTTCATGGCAAATCAATAAAATTAGGTCAAATTATAGCTATGTATTATATACAATTTAAAAATATAGTGTTAATATCCTAATCGGTTTGATGAAATATGGCTATATCGACAATAAAGGTTATTATTTTCCATTTCAATGAAACAGTCCGAAAGAAAAAGCCAAAATATCACTGCCTGTTTCGACCCACTGTTATGAGAAAATGTATTTTGGAACTAAGTTAATAAAATAACCTAGTATTGGAATTATAAAAGTAGGCAACTCATTGCACTTTATGCAAGCTTGAATTTCGATCAGCTCTAGAAAGCGCTTTCCTTCTCTGGACATGGCGTAATAAAGAGGAATCTTGTGTAGATGAATGTCAGAGCCTTTCTCATTTCACAGGTGAGAGATGTGAGGTTAAAAGAGAAGCAAGAAATTGGTAACCAATAATTTCTGAATTTGTGTAATGCTTGATTATAAATTGCAATATTTGCTACTTTTATGATAGTTTTAAGTCGGTATTTACTTAATAAAATTCTTACCTCCCGATAGAGTATTGGTACCAAAAGTGGGACCAGATGTTGTGGTTGTCGTCTGCCCAAAAGTAAAGCTCATGGCTCTGATTTATATGAATTGTTGTTATTAAGTTTATGTTTTGTCTAATCGCTATGTATATGAAGCTTTTAATCTGAATACCGCCAAAATATTTAGCAAAGTATTGTCATTTGCAGACTGTTAAAAATATCAATAACCACAGATTATCATAATTTTCACAGATAATAATCATAGTTAAGTAATACTTTATAACCAAGATGCAATGTTTAAAAAATTACTTATAATTCAGTAACCTATTAATGAGAAATATATTTTTTTATTTTGCTGAAGTGGCAATAGGCGGGCCACATTCCGTGGGAATCGGCCGGCCGATGGAGCATCTTCCTGCTCAAGATATATAAGTGGAGACGTATAGATTAGTGTAACAAAAGGCGACCAGGTGGACTTGTGAGGTAATAAAGTCACAGGGGATTATTAGATGACAGTAGCATCGGATTGGTTGTGCTAGAAATCTGTTAGACAGGTCTAATAGACTTCTAATGGGTTCATCGTTAATATTATTCATAAATAAATCTATGACGCATAACATATAAGCACACAAAAAGCAATTATATTGTGTCCATAAAGTAATTTATTAAAAATTTATATTATCTCTTACTTATTGCTTAATCCTGATCAAAATTATTAACGATTATCAAATATTAGTTGGTGCAATAAGTTGCATCGAATTATTGTATAATTAAGATGTATATATATAATTATATAAAATATAATAACTATAGAAAATTGTTCGCTTGAATGTTTAACCAATAAAGTTATAATAATTATTCAAGGTTTGTTTAAAACAAAAACCAATAAATGAATAAAAGTAGTAAGTACTGAAATAAAAAAGAATGAAACCTATTAGTAGAATCAAATTATTAAATTATAGTGATTAATTTTACAATCCAAAAACTAACTTAAGAAGAACTTTCCCTTCTATCTTCTTACATTGTTTGTTTCAAGTATGTTTCGTAGTGCTTTGTAACATGTAACATTTGTTTTGTGAACTATCAGTTCATACGACACTTTCCAACACTTTACAAAGGAAACTTATCGATTCTTTGGTAACAAACGACTGCTCCGTATTCTGTTTCACTTCGAGTAACTTCTATCCGATGCAGGCTAAAGTTGACTCTTAGACCGAAAACTTTGAAACGATGAGCATTTTGTTAACTTGTTATGTTACAAGATAACGCAAACGTATATCTAAAAGGTATTTATTCTTGCCACAGAGCTCTGTTTAACATTTTTTTTATATATAAATATAAGTCGAAATACATAAAATTACATAATGGGTAAAAGATTATCCGTACTTATATAATACTTACACTCTCTTTAATCGAACAATGATCTGCATTCACAATTTGAAATATTATAGTAAAAAAAATATTGAAAATAATTAGGCGGTTTGCATTTTGAAACTGCTTCGATGCGTATTTATGAGGATCGTGAACATTTTGTACAATATACTAGAAAACAATAGCACATTTCATATAATTAAAAAAGTTACAGCATCCATAAGACTGTATACATATTTGCCAATAAGGTAGATTGGAAAAACTATTAAAAATTCCATTAACACTATAATAAAAGATAATGTACAATGTGTTGATAATCGTAATATAAATGTTTAAGTAAAGCATTATGTAGTTAAGAGATTGAATTTGTTTAAATTAACGATCAAAATTTTCAATGAATTCATAGCAATCAACAATTTTACTGTAAGACAATTAATGAATGCATTGTTGATTTTATAAAATGAATTTACGACTGCTGAAAGGAAATTCCTCTGCAATTTAATTTTTATATTTCGCAAAGAATTTTCCAGGTTTATATTTAAATACCGTTTGTAATTATTTGCAAGTTCTTATTTCAGTATTGTTAGAACGGATGAAATAATCACTGTAGATCATCATTTTGTCAGTATGGAATTAAAATCAGAGAAACAATTCTTAGGAAATGTATTTGACCTTTTCGTACATTTTAAATTCACATGTGTATACTTAATTGTTATATGTATGTACTTTACATGTATACTTGAGTTAACACAGCAGGCAAGGATGATCAAGATATCAAAAAAAATATAAACATCGGGAAGTTTCAAAGCCTTAGCGGAATGTGATGCATTATCGGTCGGTATAAACAGGCTATGAAGAGGAAAAGAAAGTTAAATGATTTTTTTCTAAACTAGTGCACTTAACATTACAAGATCATTGATAAAAAGATAATTGATCGATGTCATCACAACAATCTATTATGATAAAAACGAAGCGAAGAGGTGTATATACATTTCCAAGAGAGATGTGTACAAATTAACTTTGTACATGTGTACTGGCCCCAGCTAGAAATATCAGCGCTGCAGTTTTTGCTGCAACATGTAGCTGAGCTGGACGCCATTTCGGTGCTACTTATGTTTGGTTATGTTGTACTCGTATTTTGAATTTATAGTACCTATTAAACATTTCTTATTACTTTTTTTCATTTATAAAAAATGTACTATAAATTACTTAACGAAGACACTTTATTATCGCCTTATCAATAGAATAGAGTGCAGTCTTGGTTTGAATGGCAGCTGAATTTTCCTTCAATATTGTCCATTGATTCGATAGCTCGCAGTGGCCCACAATGGAAACTTATCCGTCAGCGCTTCATTGGTAACCGCGCAACTGCGCCAAGTTTTGCGGTTTTGAGCATAATTGGTTATTGCAGAAATGTCTCATTGTGTATCTTTATGAAGTGGAACATTTAATGTTATAATGAGGTAAAAAACTACAAAATAATTTTGTTTAATTTATTTTGTAAAATCCGACTCTTTGTTAATTCTTCATGAATTTTTAATGAAATCGTCTTGACTTCTTACGTCTATTGTGCAATTTCTATCCTGTTTCTTTGAATGTTTGGTTCAGGATTTTAGGTTAAGGTTTATAATACAAGAAATGAAATAACATGAAATGTTCATAAAAAAATAACATTATTCTTTACTTTATTTCAAGGTTCTCTTAAATTGAAGTCTACTTATATTGTTTAGATTCTCCGTAGATTATAAGTTATATATTTGTAGGGTATATCAATAAGTATAATACAGATGCTATACGACCAATTTAGTCCTGAGAAAGGATTGGAAAAGGCGGTTTATAATGATTATTGTTTGAATATTTGTTAGAACATATTAAGTAACTGCTTGAAATCTTTTGTTCCTCAGCCGGCAGTTGGCAAAGTGGAGCGCAGTTCGCAACAGTCGTTTGTTACAAACGGACGATAAATAAGTTTCCATTGTTAAACGGCAATGCGGCATCGCTTCCACCGACAATTTTGAAGATTATCGGTTCTCTTTATCCCATAAATCCGATCGTTTGTTCGGATACGATTTGCGGATATTATAAAGTTAGATTTACTTAGACTCATTCACCAAAGTTGATACCTGAGTAATTAGTTGCCTAATAAAATTTCACATTTTATTTCAATTCATAATCAAAAAGTTGAGCCAGTAACTCTTTCTTTTATTTATAGTAATTCCTTTATTATTATCTATTATATTAGGATTAGGAGTCGTGGTGGCCCAATGGCTATGAACTCGGACATCGCAATCAGATGACGAAGGTTCTAATCCCGGCCGGGGCATGCACCTCTTAGGCAGTTTTTCAATGCCTAATATGCATATTGTTACAATTACCACGTACTTAACGGTGAAGGAAAACATCGTGAGGAAACCCGCACACTGAAATTATCTTTGTGTGTGTGTGATGGCCCCAATAAAGTGGCAACAGGCTCGCCCCCTGTTACATGGGACCTAATCTGATCACATCTGGCGAAAAGTGGGTGTTTAAGTGCCTCTGTCTACTTCTACTGGTAAAAAAGACGTGATAGTAGAAAAAAAATTATTAGGATTATGTTAGGAAATATTATTTTTTATATTAGGAGATACGATGCAATATATATATACACATAAGTACCAAGCTTGCGATGATCCATTTCTTAGAGCAAGGGTTAAAAAAATTCCAAGTTCTATGTTTAATATAATTACTACACATCAAAAAATATTTACACCATATAATTCACAAAACATTTAAATTAATTTATTTAGAATTTTATACAATTCCAAACAATTGATTTAATGCTTTTGAAATTCTAAGTTTCTTTGAGCAAAGACAAAATGAGGTAACCGTCACCATCACAAATAAATTAACACATTAAAAGTTATGGTCACACTAAACATAAATTCGTCATAATTTGATGTGAAAATTTACATGCTAAAATCACCGTGAATCGCTTTCGGTATTAAAATGAAAAGAACGTGAAAGCACTAAGAGATGGAATTAAAAAAATACGCTTATCTTGCAAAGGCATCTGTTTAAGTAAGTTGGATTCATTGGATTTGCGTCTCGTTCCAGTTGTAATGTTACTTTGTGGAATGGATTTTTAGAGAGTGGTCGAACTGATTCTATTGGAGATAGATTTGGTTCTATTTCCATGTTTATTTTATATTCAACGGAGCAACGAGACGAACGAAGATTAATATATCGCCTCGTTACAAAGAAAAGCTCGGTGGCAAGGATTTTTATGACCATATACAACTCAGTATTTAGATGACTTGAGAGACTTCTGGACCGCAACTGTTAATTCGTTTATCCAAAATGAAGAAAGTCACAACAGTTCCGTTCTAAAAATAGGTAGATAGTTTAACAAGAGACTTTCTGACCACAACTCTTTCTATTAAAGAGCCAAATACGCAATTACCTATCAACGTTTCCTTATTATACAAGAGTGCAAGATAATTCCTACTACCTATTACACTACATATCACTATAGAATTCAACTATGGTCACTAAGTCGAAATATTGCCCATTGCATTTGTTGGTGGAATAATATCAGGCTCTTATTTCATTGCAATTTATATGCTTTAGCGACTAAAATCTTATCATCTCTTAATATCAGGTGATACTGTGACCGTTGAAAGTAAGTGGATAAAAAAATATTAATCCAATAAAGCTACGGATGTTAAAATAAGACGTCTTGTTATCACAAAGGGCCTACGAAATTCAAGATTATGCTCGGCTGTGTAGAAAAGTTTTCTCTCGATCGATCTCAGGTTACGCAAACGCGGAATAATAGTAAAGTAAGGGTCACCATTTTAATTATGCTACATATGGGATATCAATATTTTGAATCGTGTAATATCTTCTTAACATAATGCTTTTGGATAATATTTTAGATCATCCCAACCAATACGTTAGTTTGGATAGATCACAAATTTTTGCAAAAAATCGATTGTTATCAATGATTTGTGAGGCTATTGTATTTAAAAACATCAAAATTGGAATAAAAATATTGATTGGGTAATACCACCTGATTAGGATCCCATTATTTATTAAATTAAATCAAACACCGAGCACGCCACTAGAAAACTTCAAGATGCAGTAAACTCATTTTGTGTACATCGGAAACATAAATTAAAAAGTTGTAGATACTTCATGATGAGTTGAAGTAATGACTTCTGTCACCTCAATCCCCCCGTGATGGCTGTTGCATAGTGGTTGAAAGGTCATGATGAAGGTCAAGAAAAATATTTATAAAAAGGCGCTAAAATTAAGTTGTATTATATATGTTATAATATTGAACGAGAAACCATAAACCCCACTTCTGGTTTTTGTTATAAGTATATAGTTATAGTGTCATGATTTGATAATCTACTGGAGACTTGAGTAATTCGTCTTAGGAAAACTTTGTTAGAACATTGAAAGAGTGAAACGTTTACAATAGAACTATGTGTATGAAATGAGAGAACAGGAGTGGTGCAAGGAAATAAGAAGAAACATTTTATTAACTAAAACTAAAAATATTAAACGTAGACCCTGTTCAAACTTGCAAGGAAACGAGTAGAAAAAAAAATCGCATGTTATATTAACCTTATTACTTTTAATATTTTATCCTTTTTTTTTTTAAAAGTTGAGGTGTCACTATTGTGTTTCATCAAGCAGATGAACACCACCTCAAATTCTTTCCTTGAAGTTAATAGTGTAATGAAGCGTTCACAACGTTTAATAAGTGAAAATGGGGGAAATCGAGCAAATGACCGTCGTTATTGTTGTTAGAAAATACGTTAAATAACGTTTAAGTAATTTTGTAAGTATAAAACAAATGCTAAATCTTTCTTAGAGCTGATGGAGCCAGCAGATTGAGTATAATAAATATTATCTCGCTATATATATAGTTTAAGTGTTATATATATATATATATATATATATAAGAAATTTCCACTACTGTTATGCTCGCCATGTGACATGGATCCCTGTCATAAACAGACCCTGTTTGTTAATTAAGATCAAATAATTATCAACTGATTCTGAAATAAAGACGATTCCTATTTTAATTTCAGTAGGCATAGTGTTATTCAATCTGTAAACAGTAGTTTTTGCTTTCTACTATGTGGTGGTAGAGGAAACCTATACACAGTAAATGAATAACTTCTTCTTCTTCCTCCTCTTGCCCTTTTCCCATTCTATGTGAGGTCGGCACAGTATGTACTTATTACTTAAATGAATAACTTAGCAAAAAAATTAATTTTAACAAATAATATCCCTTTTTACATCTATTACGTATTTTTATAACTTATTACATACAACGGCATTAAACAAACTGATATTGTAGTATCAATTATACAATCTAAGTATATATATATAAGAGAGAGAGGTGTAAAGAGACCCCTACAACTTACTGGACCCATGCTAAATTCACCTGCTCGTAGTGTACCCTGCTAATCAACAAACAAGGCTCTGTGTAGAAATCTTTGGGAGAGGCCTATACCAGCGTCGTCTAACGGCTGATGATTGATATAAGACATTTCCACGTATGTCATCATATCTCTGGAACCATAAGGCCTGGACACTTGAAATTTAATAGGAATATTCCTTCTGCCAAGTATAAGTCAGCTAAGAACGGAATTAACGTAATTCTTTCCTTAAATCGAGTTGCGGGGATGTTACAGTCAGTAAAGCGGGCGGGGAATAGCTAGTAATTAATTTGTCTCTTATTAACGTTCAATATAATCAAAAGCTCAGCTTTATACGAGTAAGTATAAGAAGGGTTTACTATCAAAGTAAACTTGTTGCCAATTACAGTTCTTATTGTATTAAACGAATAACCTTAAGGAAATAAAATACGAAGGGCCAAAGTTTTACGGCGAGGCTTGTCTTTACGATTGTTTGTTTTAATGTTGTACGATTTTTAATGACCGAAGTTGTTAAGTTATTTCATTAGAGAAATAAGTTTTGGTAACGTAAAAAATTAGGTAAGAATAATATTAAAAGGATATAAAAAAAATATCTTGAATCATTTGTTTCGATATCTATAATAATTATATTTTTACAAGGATGATTTCTTTTTAAGTGATTACGTCTACCTAAGTAACACGGAGGTCCTTCCTTCGATTCTGGACTAAATGTTAAGTTTATTTGGTACATAGAGTTCTTTCAAAGTAGTCAAGCCAGCTACTCCTTTATATTGTAAATCTGCTGCTTTAACAGTATCGATGTTTTCTTGCTGTCAATGTATGAGAGCCGCAGTATTCTGCGTGATCATGCTTCAATATCCTCGGCCTTGGTGTCGCTCAACAGTATGTGAAATTTTGGTAATGTGAGAGTCCGTTATAGATAAATTTTATAGAAAGTGATAATATACACCAGTGAGCTCCCACGTTAGCACATTTTCATCCGCTCCTTTCTAAAAATCAAGATCTGGAATCTTGCCAGTTGTAGGTTACGGTTAGTTGAAAAACATTCCTTGAGTTAAGTTCTCAGCGTGTGTTGATAAGAGATTTGTTCGTTTTGATACTGAGATTTGTTTATTTTGTGTTAGTACTTACAACTGGCGTTGCATGAGTAAGCGATATTTGTAAAGTATATAACTATTGTGTTCAAAATCTTCTCTATGATTTAAATGACAAGAGAAAAACAATATTGATCTGACGTGAGATAATATTGTTAACAAAAATTGGTCTCTCTATCTGTTGGAGTTTGTTTAATAGTCTCCAAAATGCAGTGAAGCGCTTAAAAAATACTACGGTCTCCAAGATTCCAGTATCACATTTTGTGAAGTATGTAGGTAGAGTTATTCTGAAACGGCCTAGCTTGCTACCCTCATATCGTAAATCTGCTGCTATAACAGTATTCCTGTAATTCGGTTGTCATTATATGAGAACCAAAGTATTTCACCAGGCTTCGAAATAAACATCTCTTCATTTTCATTTAACATTATGAAATTAAAGTGAAACATCAACGTATATATATCATCATACATGTACCACCCTAGTTATCTTCCTTACTATATAAATATATGGTAAAAAAGGAGTGATATCAGTAGTGTCCCTTGCCACCAATCTTCTTCTATCTAGAAACTTGTGTCCGAGAGGTTCTTATTTTAGACATTTGAAATTGAGTATCCTACTTATATAGCGAAATACCAAGACCCACTTTGGTCAAGAGGAGTATGCGGAGTATACAAATATGTCCATTAACTGGATCTCTCCGATCTCCGTAATACCAAAGGCACTAACATTTACTTTTAATTAATCTAATTACAACAGTCATTGTCTTCAAGCTCCGTTCAATAAGTTATTCCATCAAGCAATACTCTGTCAAATAAGTATGGTATTACACATCTATATTTTGCAACCCTTTTTTCTTAATTATGATGACTCATTTCAAAGTTCTCAGGTTAATTCAGCAAACGGTGAGAACTTTCAAATTACGGAAACACAAATTCAAATAACGTTAAACGCTAAAAAGCTTTACAAAACTGTTTAAGTAATTTTCTTAAGGGGTCTTCACAAATGCAATGAAAACTCTAATTGGTATCAAGTTAGCTAAGATAATTGTTATGGCGTTTTGCTTTAAGATGTGAGTTCCAGCAAAATATATTTTAATGTTATACAAATAAGGTCTAAAATCGCTTAATGATACAAATACTAGGTTTGGTCTTAACGAACTAATGATTGTGGCTATTAGTTTAGACGACCGCTTATTATTCCTTTATCAGATTTCTTTTCACGTTTCTATTTATTACGTGATTTATACACAACTTTATATTGTGAATATTATCACTTTACATATGTTTTTTATATATCTCAGTTCACTTAAACATTACTACGACTCCAATACATCTCAAACGGACGCATTTACATATATTTATACTGGGTGTTAGGAGACCGCTTCCGAAAACGAAGACAGACGATAGTACTAATGACACCTTTGATGATGGGACAGAAATAAAATCGATCCTGATTAAAAAACAATCATATTTTTAAAACGTTTTATTAGCATTATTTACGCTCGATCATGTTAGTACAGCTAAATGAAACGATAGTTTCATAAAAAATACATTAATTACACAAAAACAGCAATGAAACACAAAATCAAAAACAGCTGATGCTCGGATCAACGAACGCCCGGGCGCGCAAACTAAATGTTCCTTGGCCCTATGCAATAAGGTTCAAAGAGTTTCTCGCCAGACCATCGGTCCACCTTATGGGAGGCCTGCCAACACAACGAGGCGAGGCGTTCACCTGATGATAAGTGATAAACCTTCCCATTTAACGTATCTGCAGTAAGTTTCCTATTTTTGCCGCCAAACAGTGTACAAACGTAATCCGGTTTGAATGGTGTTGTATCTAGTTAAATTACTGGGGGTAACAATACTTAACATCTAACATCTCGAGGCGGCGAGCACAATGCGGTGTTGTGTATATCATTCTAACTAAAGTTACGTTGTCAAAGGTTGTAGGCAGGTGTATCACTTAATCTCAGGTGAACCTCTCGCTCGTCACCTCCGTATCCCTGATTTCAGTTAAGCAAGATTGTTCTTGTAGCCATTAAACCATTGGGCGCGTTTATTTATTTTTCCCACTTTCGCCCTGTCAACTTTGTAGCTCCCCTGATAATAATTCTGCGTCAAGACACAAGCAACTTATCTTTTTGAATAAATAAAAAAAAACGTTGTAATGAGGTTGAGTATAATTAATGCGAAAGATGAAATTAGGTTGCCTCGTGAAAATTTCTTATCTAAGACTCTTTGTAATTTAATTTAAGTAGAAAGAAAAAAAAGACTGGCTTAGCCGTTCGACATTCGTCTGGACTTTTAAAGCAGTGGTTGGAGCAAGCAAGTTTATGTGATGGTGATACTCTAGCCCATAATGTGACACTAGTTAGGATGACATACACTGCATCAATTTAGCTCGTGGTCTTGAGATGGGTTTTTAATATTTTAGCAATTAATTTAATCTTTTTTTATTAAGTTTAAATCGTGGCTTACCTATTTGCCCTTTTAGATGGTAAAGGGAGAATAAAGAAAAAAAAGGTGGTAGATCTCTGTTGCCGGATACCGTCTAGGTTTTACCACAGCAACTGCTGTTCCTGCCGCCCAACATTAGAGTGCATACATTACTGTGTTCCGGTTTGAATGGCGCTGCAACTAGTGTAATTACGGAAGGAATGAGACTTAGCATCTTGTTTTAAACGACGAGTGCAATATAGTGCAGTATATATCATCCTAACTAGCGCAACGTTGTTATGGGCGAGTGTATCACTTACTATTACGTGAACGTTCCGCTCGTGTCATCCATAAGTTAAAAGAAACTGTTCGAAATATTTCAACTATTCATGACTCATAATAATTATAGTTGAGAAGGAATAAAATTTAGAATAAAACAGAGTAAATGAAATAAAACATTGAAGAAAATATTTTTTTTATTTTATGAAGCACCGACAAGAGCGGGACGTTCACCTGATGGTAAGTGATACGCCCGTCAATAACAACGTGGCGGTAGTTAGAACGATATATACAGAAGCATGTTATGCTCGTCGCCTTGAGACATAAGACATAAGTTACACTAGCTGCAGCGCCTTTTAAACCGGAACACGGTAATATTTACACAGTACTGTTTGGCGGCAGGAATAGAAGCTGCTGTGGTACCCACCTAAACGGTCTCCGGCAATAGAGACCAACCACCAGTGTATGTATATAGCCTGGTATTAAAATTAAGAGACTTCTATATTTCTCTTTATGAAACATATACATTGTAATTGGCCTATGTCCAGCAGTGGACATCTATCGGCTGATGATGATGATGATACATAGTAACGACGTTGTTATAATGGATTCCTTAGATTTGTGTTCATCATCATCATTTCGAGCGATGGACGTCCACTGATTGACATAGGTCCCTTGTAATGTGTTCCACAAAGAGATGTAATGAGGAGACTCAGTATCATCCAATCTCTTCAACTGTGAACATTACCTGCTCGTAGTATATCCTGCAGATTGACCAACGGGACTCTGGCGACTGGCTAATGGAAGTATAACCATTCATCATTGGCTGACTTAAATACTAGGATAATAGGTGCTATAGAGTCAGTACTGCGGTCACCAACCCGCCAGACAAGCCTTTCATGTTGAATTATGTATATATGTAAAAGGTCAGTACTAAATGGGCACAGGGCCCTCCAAGTTAGTAAGGTAATTAAAACTTAACGGGCCTCTTCAGTGGATAACACAGTTAAGCAATGTTTACACAGATGTTCTTGATTTCGGTAGATGCTCTCGATCATGGATAAACTAAAGACAACACAAATAGTTTTAAATTTGAATATGAATGAATAGTGTGTGTGAGAAAGACGGCATGTGTAAGAAGAGTGTGAATTCAGATATGACAGCTGATAGAGGGATATAGAAGAGAAGTATATACTGTGCCGACTCCACATAGCTGGGAAAAGAGCAGGAGAAATGAAGGATGAATGAATAAAGTGTAAGTAAATAATTACAAGACTGTTGTGTAAGTTCTTCTTCGTCGTTATAACTCTTGATAGAGTGGTCGTGGTCATCACTTCAGGTATTGATAGCAATGTACCTTCATGATGACTTTGTAGCGAAATTGTTATGGTTTTCCCTTGCCTTCTGTATTAAAGCCTTTTAGGCATTATAAAAACCTAAGGTGCAGGGGGCTGGTGGTGGTCTCTGTTGTCGGAGATCGTCTAGGTAGGTACCACCGCAGCGCCTATTTCTGCCGCCAAACAGTAGTGTGCAAACATTACTGTGGTCCGGTTTGAAGGGCGCTGTGGCCGGTGTAATTACTGGGGTAACGAGACTCAACGTCTTATGTCTCAAAGCGACGAGCGCAATGTGGTGCAGTGTATACCATTCTAACTAGCCTCACGTTGTTATGGACGGGTTAACTTGCCATCGGTTGAAGGTTAAGCTCGTTCCGTTATTATTCACTAAGATGATGCAAGGCATAAGTGTTAAGAGACATTCGTTTATCACTGACTTATTCACACACCGTTAATCTAGATCTCATTTACATAAATGTTTTTGTACCTGCGTTTAGAGCGCTGGCAGAGCTCCAAGTCTAGATTTTAGTCATAGTAACGCGCTGGTTGACCCAAAAATAGCACTGCTCCACATATATGTTGGATAGCTTGTAAATTATTTATATCACTATATCAATAAATGCTATGTAGTCAACTTGGTAATTATTTAACCTATAAAGTCATAAAGAGGAATATAGGCCTCTCTACAACCATCAAGGAAAAAAAATAAAAAAAAATGTTTTTTCGTGGTTACCACCCCTGGGCTAGCTCAGTGCAAAACGAAAAATTCATTTAAGATTTCTTCTTCGATGACCTTAGCCTAAAGGCCCTCATCCATAAAACCTGCAATACAAAAAATTCGTCTAGTTTTTTTTTGTTTTCATTCTATTAAGCGACGGGACAAGTGGAGCGTTCACTTGATGGTAAGTGAAAAACCCTACGATAACAACGTGGCGCTAGTTAGAATGATTTGACATTGTGCTGAATGCCTGAGGCTTAAGATGTTCTCTTTACTTCAGTACATAGTAATGTTCACACACTACTGTTTGGTGGCAGATATAAGCACAGCAGTGGTACCTACCTAGATGTTCTCCGGCAGTAAAGACCTACCAGTAAACTCTAGTTAACTTTTTGATAACCAGACTTCCTCAATCTTATTTTCAATATCTGTTCATCGGCAGCCTACACAGTTATTTTCTTATCAGGTGATTTGTTTAGTGCACAGTAAAGTAAGCTTTCATAAGCCGTTATCATAAGTATGCTCACAATTACATCCCGATAACGATCCCCTTGCAGAATGTAAACTGTAATCCTGAACTTTTACGGCGTTGTTAAGCTTTTATCGTTGCGCTACAATGTGACCTTTTTTTTACGGTTTTAAATGAACGAAGTTATCGCATTTCGGAGATTAAATTGCATTCTGTTTAACGTCAGTTATAACGGCCGTTTGGTCTATCGGGCGGAGTGACTTTTTAATCCGCAAGTTTTTTATATTATTTCACGCATAAGTAAATTTTTTTTTATTCAATTAAGTGACGAGACGATCTAGACGTTCACTTGGTGATAAGTGTTACGCCCGCTCATAACAATTTGGCGTTAGTTATGATGTTATTGCACAGCATTGCGCTCGTCGACAGACGTAAGGTGTTGAGTTTTCTTACCCCAGTATTGTAGTGGTGTAAAGGGTTCCGCCAAGCATCTTACGCTGCCCAAGTCAACCTCACCCGCACGCGGTACATCCTGATGAATAATAGACGAGGCTCTGACCACCCACTAACCCGCGATGAATGAATGAACTCCAATATGTGAAGATCGTGAAGACGGAAGTCGTGCCATATTTCTGGAGTACAGTAGGGGAGTAATTAGTAAAATAATTAAGAGAAGTATGAAAAAATAGTGTATTATAAAATTAAATGAAATGTAAGTAAATAAATAAATAGAATAAGAATAAATAAGTGTGATATGGAAATTATATATAAGAAGAGAAGAAGAAAGAAGAATAGCCTGAAAAACTATGCTACAGGAATGATTGTTTCAGGCCCTCCCCTCCTCTCCAGAAATACAAGGAAGAGGCAGTCTCCACTTCGATCAGAGAGGATGCGTGAAAGAAGGAATTGGGATGGAGCACGAAAGATAAGTAACAGTATGAAAGACAAGTAGGGAAAGACAGATAAGAAAGGATGGTAGGAGAGTATGTGGAAATAAAAATTAATTGATGATAAGTGATTGTTGTTAAAAGACCCTGACCCATCATACGCAGGGGTGAATGCTGAAAAAAAAAAAATATGTGAAGATCTTTGGGGGAGGCCTATGTGACTCCAATATTACACTAGCTACAATACACTTCAAATATGAACACAGTAACGTTTGCACACTACTGTTGGGCTGCAGAAATAAGCTGTTGAAGTTGAAGTTGCTGTGGTACCAGTAAAAATTAAAAAGCAAAACAATTTGTTTTGTTGTTTTTTTTTTAACAAGTTACGTCTAAGGTCTGCGGCTGCATTCGGCCAAGTGAAAGCTAATTGGGCTCTATTCCATTTTACCGAAACTCTTCACCGTTCTATTGGAAAAATGTTTTCGAGCCACTGGACTGGACTGAATACGATTCCATGATAATGGTGGATATGCAAGTTGGGGCTGGGGTTTTTAATGCCCCCTTTACATTGTCTGTCTGGAGCAGATTGTTGTAAAGTGCCTTTTATACTTAACTAATATCAATTGTACTTTATAAAAATAAATTGTGCATTTTTATCGCTCGAAGCGATAAGACGACTATTGGTGGTAGGTCTCTGTTGCTGGAGAGTTTCTAGGTGGGTATCACCGCAGCGTCTATTTCTAATGCCAAAGAGTAGTGTGTAAACATTACTGTGTTTCGGTTTGAAAGGCGATGTTGCTAGTGTAAATACTGGGGTAACGACTTGCATACTTATATCTCAGGCGACAAGTGCAATGTGGTGCAGCGTATGTTGTTGGTCCTAACTATCGCCATCGATATTGTTATGGGCAAGCGTATCACTCACCATCAGGTGAGCATCCCGCTTGTCACGAAGCTTAATTGTATACATAAAAAAAAGAGCGAGACCTTTATCACGATGGTATGTGATATGCTTACCCAGTACGCTAGTCAGGATATATCACATTGTGCTCATCACATGGAGATTTACGGTATTAAGTCTAATTACTCCAATAATTTCATTAGTAAGAACACCCTTCAAACCGGAATACAGAACACTTCGAACACTACTGTGTATTGGTAGAAACAGGAGCTATAGTAATACTTTGTTCGACGGTCTCTGGCAACAGAGATTTATCTCCAGTACAGGAAGTAAGGACAAGAACAAAGATTGGAAGTGTTCAATTGTCGCTGTGGCGCAGTGGCTAAACGTTTGACTTATTATAAAAGCCCCGTGCTTGATTCCGAGACCACGAGATAAAAATAAAAGATATCTTTAATTTTTTTTAAGAATCACTATGTTTCCGGATTAGAGACTAAGTTGTCAACGATTTTATCGATTGCCTCCCTTAAAAACGGCTGAGGGTCAGAATAAATTGCCCCCACTGATGTTCTTAAGCGCAAAAAATCATTATGAATGGCGGACTTTCGGCCGCCTGCGGCTAAATTACGTTAAATTAATCGGAATTCATTTGTAAAACCACTTTATATTAAGCCGGCTAATTATCTTATCAAGGAAGCTTTGAAGAATATTGAATATTCAATTAACGAGAGTATACGTTCTTTTATTAGTGAAACGATTTCGTTACTTAACATTTAACTTAACAACTTCAGCATACCAAGGTTAATAGGCGATTGCACAGATTAATCAGTGTCTATGGCTTTAAGTAATAATTTAACTATACGCAGTAAGAATTGAAGATGGATTAATTACAGCACCAGTTAGAGCTACTCATGCAGTGTGTTTCTATGTTGGTTCCTTTTCCTCTTATTGCGTTGTGGGGAGTTTCTTCATCTCCTAGGAAATACATTTTCCACAATCCCGCATCCTCCTCAATATGCCTATGCACGTTTCAGATAGTCATAGTTCTTACGTTCGCTTAATTTTTTTTAAATTGAAAAAGGTTAGCGCTTGACCTCGATCTCACCAGATGTTAAGTGGTGATGTGGTATGTAGTGGTAAGGCGCATTAATCTACTAACAGCCTATTCACTATTTTCTTGAACACACATTATATTTGTTCGGGAACTCCTCCGGAACTCAAGTTGTTCCACTCTTTTGCTATTCTCATGAAGAATGAGGAGCTGGACTTCTTCGATGGCATACCGGGTAATCTATCTTCTCTCCTCACTCTCTCTTCATCTCTCCGGTAATGAGGTATTTTAATCATAATTTCAATCATCATCTCAACTGATGGACGTCCATCGCAGGACAAGATTTCTGTACATAGATTTTATTCCAGCATCTCAGATTCTATTTGAAACGTGTACTTTGTGTTTAAAAACATTTAATTGCCTTTTTTGTACTTTCTGTATGTAAAGAAAATAAATATTAATTGTCTACAATTCCATTGGCAGATAAACAGGCAACTGTTAGAGCAGTCACTGGCCACTTGCCAACATAACGAGCCCATTGTGGTCTTCTTAACAGTTTGCATTCAAGTCTTACGGTGAATTCCTTGTAATTTATGCTATAGGAACTTAAGGTTTATGTGTAGAAAACTCTATGAGACCTTATAAAAGATTTCATTTAATTTTTTTTTAACTTCTGACTAAGAATTTATAGGAAATAATCTAATAGCTAAGAGAATCTCACGGTAAGTAAGATTAAGTGAACATACGTTCACATTGAGATAGGTTTATATTTAGTAAGCAATTTAGTGTCCAAATTGGCCTATATGCTACCCGATGGGCGGAGAGGCGCTTCAAGTTCGGTTTCGTTAAGTTCCTCTTCGCTTCATCTTGGCTTAGAAAACCATACCTGCCGGGCTATTCCAATCAAGACCTACCAATAACTATTTAACTACTATTGGCAAAAAGAATAGTATTTTTGTTTTTCTTATTATTCCCCTGCAAAGTGGGACATTGACATCTCTTTCACTTTATTATTATATTCTGTTTAATTTACTTTCTCGTATTCTTTTTCTTTATAATCATCACGCTTTTTATCATATTCTTTTCTTCTTTCATCCATCATAATTTCTTCCATTATCATTTTCCATGCATTTATAGCCTCTCGCCATTCAATCCATCTCTTACTATATTACAGTTCCTTGTTATTATTATACATTTCACTCTATTCTCTTACTTTTACTGTATTGTAGATTGTTTAGATTTTGTATATAGTTTATTATATATTTTTACGTTTTTATTACAATTTCTTCACATATTTTACACATTTCTTATTTCATCATCTTAGTTCTTTCTTGTTTCTTTCACTCCTTTTTTATTTCTAAGTTAACGTAATGTTTCTGTTAATTATACCGAATAAGTTACCTGCAATATTTCAAGAATATGTGGCGATTTTTGTCGTTACGCATCAGAGACACTCCAAAGAATATTATTACATTAAACAAGCCACCTTGGACTGCGCCAGGGGTGTATTATTTGTATTTATAAGGTTTTAAATTGTCTACTGTATTTTGGCAAACTTCTAGAGAAATAATAGAAGTTAATATAATTTGTTAAAGCCTCCGATGCACTCGGTTAGTTGGAACCGACCCAGATGTCACTTGAATTACTGCCCGTCAACCACTGTACCGGATACAAGGCTATTTGTATGTATTCTGTGTTATTATATTCTTCTATTTGGTAAAAAACATACCAATTATTACAATACAACTATTTGTATGAGGTAACTATTTAAAAATTAAAAAAAAACATTGGAACTTTCTGTACATTATTCCTGGGAGTTCCTGAATGCACTGAGGATGAAAAGCGAAGAACTTCTCCAGGAGATCTTTTCAAGTTCCACTGAAAAAAACGCGTAAAGTTTTAGTTACGTTGCAAGACCGATTTGTTCAAAGATCTTTGGAGGATAACTATTTTCAGAAATGAGTGTATTTCGACTGATGATGATGACGATCAGTGTGTGGATGGATATAAGTATTCCAAGCAGATTTTGGCTACGTTGTCATAAATTTTTCTTGTTTGACGAAGTGATCAGACGAGCGGAACGTTCATATGATGGCAAGTGTTGCGCCTGTCCATAAAGACGAGGGGATAGTTAGGACGATATGCGCATTACCACACTGTGCTCATTGCGTTGAGACATGATGTTAAGAGTCGTTACCCCAAAAATTTTAAACCAGAGCAGAGTAATATTTGCATAGTTCTATTTTGGTGATCTACATAGATAGCCCCTGGCAATAGAGGCCTAACACCAGTAATTATTTTGTGCATTTGGTGTTCCTCTATAAGGCATGATACTTATATTGTAATGAAATCCCAATACTGATTTAAAACTGTCGGATCAACCGTAATGGTGTTCATGTTTTGTCAATATGTCAAACAATATCTTCCAATCTTAGACCACATTGGAGTACTTTGGTGAACGAGCGACTATCAAAGCAGAAAATTGGAAATTTGCCAAGTTAACGAGCGAATTGTGGCCGTTTTAACTGTTTGTATATAAAGGGGCTTACTTGAAACGGCCTCGTAATGTTTATAATAACTTTTGAAAGGCGCTTAAGTAAGTAAAGCTTAGGTACCACCGGAGTGCCTATTTCGGCCGTCAAACAGCAGTGCAAACATTACTGTTTTCCGGTTTGTAGAGCGCCGTAGATAGAAAAATTATTGGAGTAGGAAAACCTAACTTCTTATGTCCCAAAGGGACAAGCACAATGTGGTGCTGTGTATGTCATCCTAACTAGCGCCACTTTGTTATGGGCCGACGTATCACTTATCATGAAATAAACGCCCCGATCGTCTCGTTGTTTTATAGAATAACAAAAAAATCGTATAAAATAATTGGATTGAAGTGATCATAGTTCATAGCCTTGTACCCCAACAATGGGGACGTAAAAAAGCTGTTTAGTAGTAGTAGTAGATCATAGTTCAGTTTGTTAGACGGCTGTTCCTCCTGTATGTCTCTTTGAGGTGCGAGATTGATTCCTGTTAAGCTTGAGCTTCAGGAAAGAGAAAAAAATAAAAAAGTTACTTCAAATCAAAAATCTTTAAATATACAATTTCTTTTGCAGTAATAAAATAATATAGGGTCTTAAAGAATACAGACTCATCTTGTTTCATTAGCGCACTTCATCAGCGGCAGCGCTGACAGCGATTTCCCAGCACTTTATTAAACAGTCGCTGTTTAAATGGCTTCCTTTAAAAAAACTTCCTAAAAAAATCTGTGAATTTGCAAGGACGTTTTGTTCTTTATTAAATTTCATTTTGGTCGTTGTTGTTAATTTAGATGTTTATTTTAAAATTTCTTGTGTTCCAATATTAAATTTCGTGTCTCGTTTATTTCAATTAGTCTCTCCTAATGAAACTGCGGACCATGTTCTGTACGTATTTATAAAAAAAAAGACTACTCAGTTACTTAAAAATGTACTTAAGTATGTTTTCTTTGATAGCTAATATTATCAACAAAAGAAAAAAAATATTATTATTTCAAGTAAATCAAAGGTAAATAAAATTTTAAAGTTAAAAATAGCATACGATATTATTTCTGTTAGCAGCAAAAAAGGGCTAAAAGGCTTTCTTCGGTCTAGGCTTTTGTCCAGCAATAGACTGCCACGGGCTGTTGATGCTGATGATACTCTGTAAAAAAAAAATACATTTGTAGGTGGTAAGTCTTAGTCGCTAAACACTGTCAAGGAATATATCAGCTTCTTCCGCTGCACAATAAAAGTTAGCAAATATTAGGTCCTTAGCAATGAAATTAGCGTTCTGTCGTACTGGCCACTTTGATCTGAAATATCTCCTCTTTGGTTAAGAATTCCAAATTTAAATTTATAAATTCATTTAGCTGCTACATTTGAATTTTAAAAACAGTCATTCATTTGTTTATTCCTCATTATTGTTTCTTTGGCGTCGCTTATTACCGCGCAATGGAAAACGTGAAATATCGGTATATTTACGAGTACGAGTTCTACCGTGGCACCAGTACCAGTGCTGCAGGAACAGCTCTAAGGATTAATGATGTGTGACGATGTGGTGCTGGTGTCGCAAAAGAAGGCGCGGTACGTTTTTGGTTTCAACGTTTTCGTTCTGAAAATTTTGACCTTCAGAACCAACCCCGTGGACGGCCGGAGACCAAAGTGGAAAATGAAGAATTAAAGACTATTGTGGAACCGCATCTATCACAAAGTACTTCAGAAATAGCAGGATGCAGGATTCGGGGTAAGTGACAAAATTGTACTAATCCACTTGAAGCAAATCGGAAAAGTAAAAAAAATTAACGATGGGTGCCTCGTGAATTGAGTGAATCGAACTTGCGAATACGCGTCGACTGCTGCTGCTGTGTTACTTTGCTCCACCGACACAATAATGAAGAGATTTTAAATCGAATCATTACTTGTGATGAAAAGTGGATACTGTACGATAATCGGTGGCGCTCGACGCAATCTAAATCATGGAGACCCAGCCAAATCCCGCCCTAAACGAAAATTGACTCAGAAAAAGTTACTTGTAAGTGTTTGGTGGACTAGCACCGGTGTCGTTCACTACAGCTTTCTAAAATCTGGCCAAACGATTACGGCAGATATGTATTGTCAGCAACTGTAGACCATGAAGGAAGAACTAGCTGCTAAACAACAGAGATTGGTCAATCGCTCCACTATCAATCAATCGTGCCATTAAGTTAGCTGAGCTACATTTGGAATGTCTGCCACATTCACCGTACTCCCCAGACCTTGCCCCAACAGATTACCATTTTTCCGGAATTTGGACAACTTCTTACAAAGAAAAAAATTCTAATCTGATGCGGCAGTCCAAACCGCCTTCAAAGAGTTTATTGATTCTCGCCTCCATAGTTTTTTTAGTAAAGGGATCAATGAACTACCTATGAGATGGCAAAAGTGCATAGATAACAACGGTGCATACTTTGATTAATTAAATATATTTTATAAAAAAAAAATTACTTTATATTCCTCCCGTACAGAACGTCAAATTCATATCACCTAATACTGCTGTATTCTGATTTCAACGACGCTTTAACTAGTTTAGCTTCAACTAGCACCACGTTGTTATGGGAAGACGCAGCACTTACCATCAGGATAACTTTTTACTCGTACTGTAGTCCATAATAGATGAAATAAATATTTTGTTGTTGTTGGGTTTGTATAAAAAAAAGAATGGATTCATTCCATGTAACGAAGAGGAATCAAACAAAAGACGAACTACGATTAAAATTCAATGGGTTTGTTAAAAAAAAGGGGCTCGCATATGAATTGCATATCGCATGTGTCATGCCACCAGCGACAGAGGCGGCGATTGCAAAACTATTGCTTTGGAGCTTTGCCAGGCTAACGAGCTTTTTTACTTTTTAACGGCGTACATCGAATTTTTACTCGGCTCTGTGAAAGCACAGGTTTTTAACTGAATAAGTTTCCTTATTAAAAGTTTCCGACCGGTTCAGTCTCATTTAATTCAAGTATTTCAATTAATATGTAATCTCATTGACAATATCGATGTTGAACTTTTATCTTAAAAGTAATGTTAACTTAGGTATAACAATATTTTAAAATGCTTAGCGGTTAACCAATTGCCTTGAAACATGAAGATCGCCGTTTACCGGTTGTCTGCTTTGTATGGTAGAAGTATATCTGTGAAACCCTCTCATGTCATCTTTATACTATTGATTTTAGGTCTCTGTTGCCGGAGACAGTCTACAGAGATATAGGATAGGTTACAGCAGCACATGTCGTGCTGTTTATATTTTTTTTGTTTAACGTGGGGGAAATGCTTGCGTATACCCGTCTTCGAGGGGGCAAGGACAGGTTATGTCGGACTTGCACCGATTAAAACCCCCTGGATGTTCCTGCTCGTCTCTTGATGGTAGGGTCACGGGAACGCTTTCGCACACATCCGCGACCCCACCAGCGCCGGCCGCACAAATCAGCCCCACCTCGGGAGGGACGAAAGAACCCCTCTTTCCATCGGTGGTGCGGCACCGCTTAGTCACAGAGGGCACTCCCTACGCGACTCCACCGCGGCTGCAGGGGGCAGCATAACGCCGGTCCTACAGCGTGGCCGCAAAGGGCAGCATAAAGCCGCCTCTACAGACCACCGGTCGCATCCGTGGTGAGCTCGCGGTTTCAAACCGGTACCTGGAGCGTCCGCCTCGGGCCGGCTCTACACCTCGGGCAGGCTGGGTAGGTTTCTCTGCGTTTCACCGTGGGCGACCCAGCCACGGCAATGCGGGAACCTGTTGGCAGGGTACCGTTTATATATTTTTTTTTTATTAAGGTGGGGGAAATGCCTGCGCATACCCGTCCTCGAGGAGGCAAGGATAGGTTATGTCGGACTTGCACTGACAAAAACCCCCACGATGTTCCTCCTCGTCGCCTCATGGCGGGTTTACGCGAACGCTTTCGCACCATCCGCGACCCCGCCGGCGCTGGCCGTTTTCGCAACCCGTCCTCGGGAGGGATGAATGAACCCTCCCTTTCCACCTCCGCAGGGGCACGTCGGAACATACAGCGTGCCCCCTCCTCGGCCTCTTGCAGTCGCGCGGGCGACGGATTCCCCCGAACCCGTCACCCAGAGGCCATGGGAGCCATGAGAGAAAACTCTTCTTGGCTCCATGTGGCGAAACCGCGTTCAGCTTGCGGGCGACCAGAAGACAGCCGTTTCACTGGGTTTCTCTGGCTGTGGCGCCAACACCTCACGCCCATACAAAAACTCGACGACCCATAGTACTGTTGGTCCACTCACTGCCCCCATGCCGACTCTCCATCGAGCATTGAATGCCTATGCTCACCAACAGGAACACAACACCGTCAGTATTATTTCGCTGTTGGGGTATTCTGCAAGGCGGAAGTACTTCCCGAGACAGGCTTCTCATTTATGAGCGGAAATATTCGCTGCGCCCTATCTCTCTTAAAAGGTTATATGGCAAAGCGAATTAAAATAATTTTAATATATATTTACGGAGGATGACACCAGTGACCCAATTCAGACCCATGTCCCCATTGCAGTTCGGTGTGAACAAGTCCGAGACACTTTCGTTAGCGAGTTTTCGCTCTGGTTATTTAGAAAATGATTCCGTTTCCGGCTGCTTGAGTTGCGTAATTTAAAATTTACTTTAATGTAAATAGAATTACGATTCTTATTTCTCCCCTTATATCATTATCCACCTTTTCAATACTTCCACATCCAATATTGTCTCATCTTTCTCCTTCCTCTTTTATATATAAAATTATATGTATATATTTAGGTTTGTGTCTTTAGTTTTTTTTTTGTGTTATTGTTTGTTATGAGTTTTATTTTCAATTTTCTTTTCTTTTGTTTTCTTTTCTCTTTTTTTTTTATTTCGCTTCCGGATACCAGATCTGTGAGCCCTGAGTCGGATGAAGCTGCTATGGTTGTCAAAGAAAGTAGCGGCGCAAAACTTAAACCGCATATAAATACAAAATGGAAAGATTATAAAAATTTATTCTAAATAAAACGTTGAAGGATCTTTGGGAATAAAAAAATAAATAGCCTACAACCATCTACAAATCATTTCGCGTCGAATGGTCATGTTACCATGTCGATACGTTCACTAATTTTCACGTGACTGGTGAACAAACAAAATGCATCTTCGTTATATGTATATAGATTTCAGTTTCAGTTTACTATAATAATTTACAACTAAGAATCATTCATCTATATGCTTTATTCATCAGGTGGCCCTATTTAAGTGTTCACTTTGTGCAGTTTTATTTTCAGTTTTTTTTTTATAAGTTGAATGTATTCGTTTTACTTGAAAATCTGCGGAAATTTTACCCAACCGTAACGTCTACACGAAATACTATGTCAAAGGGAGGCTTTATACAGATTCGGTTTTGAATTTCTGATTTTTATCCATTAAAAACCTTTTCGGTAATCCCCTTCAGCGTTTGGACATGTGACGGGTTCTCCGTTGGCCAATCAACCGTAGCCTCTCTGACGCCATGCTGGTATAGCGCGCTATAGCTGAGTATGTTTTATACAGTCACTACCATCTTCGTGAGTACTATCTCAATGGCAGGTGACCACGACCAGCCATAGTCGTCCCAGAGTCGTATATAAAACGATGAGGACCGTTCTGTGACCGCCTATGACCCGGAACTTTCTACGTGTTAGGTTACCTGATAATGAATATCCATAAGCAGTAAATCCACCTTTTGCAACCTTATTTTAGGTGTTATTATATAGACTACGTATGTGCGGTCGTGGATTGAAAGTAACTTAACGAAGCTTAAACAAAATTTTATGGTTTCCAGGTTGCAATAAAAAGAAATACTTAGCATTAACTGCTCATGGTGATTTACAGTCCTTTCAAAGCGACTGATGCACAACTACCAACTGCCAATGAAAGGCGAAAGAGACGCCATTTTTATTTTTAAATACACGCACACTGGTAACTAGGCCGCCTGTAGTTGCTACGCTCAGATTTACTTGTTTATCCTTTTCATATTTTTGCCATATATTTTTTTTGTTTAATTGGTACTGGTAGTAGGTCTCTGTTGTGCAAATAGGTAATAAAAGATCGTAGAGTTCGTGAGCCTTGAGGGTGGGGGTCCACAGAGTTCAATAAGCGAGCCTTAGGAGGACGGCAAATGCTTGGTGGTCTTATATTTGCCGTGGCACAGAGTGGGTGCTGAGGGCCTTGCTCTTCCGTGGGATGTTTTAGCCAGAGTGCAGGAGAGCACCGATGCAGTCCGTAGGAGATCCCGGAGCCCCTCCTAATGCGCTGACGCAGATTACCGAGGGAGATTTAGTGGGTTCCCCGTAAGTCCCACATAAACTTGTCTTCTCTTCAGAGGCAGGGTATCTGTTAATAAGGTTTTCCACGCGTAAAAATAAGGTAGGTACCACCGGAGCTCTTATTTTTGCTGCCAAATAGTAGTGTGTAAATATTACTGTGTTCCGGATTGAATGAAGTTGTAGCTAGTGAAATAACTGGGGTAAGGGGACTTCACATCTTATGTCTCAAGGCGATAAGCACAGTGTGATGCTATATTTAATAACGCCACGTTCTTGTGGGCGGGCGTGTCACTACATCATCATCATCATCATCATTATTAGATGTCCTTTTCAAACTGAAGTTTGGCGATCATATTGAGGAAACCAATTCGATCTTCAGCTATTCTTTTTAACCGATGAAAGGAGTGGAACGGTTGTAATACAAACCCAGTCCACCCCTTTACGTCGTTAAAGCATTTCTTTCGCTCCATATCAGGTGCACGTTTTCCAGGAATTTTGCTCTCCAGGATCAATCGTGTTACCATCAGGTTAAAAAAGCTCATTATATTATATTTGGAAGTATGACTAACGTATGACAAAGATTTAAAAACGATTTACGATTTTTAAACTTACATAATTATATTTGGAGTTTTTTTTAACACATTTATCTTTCTCTAAAATATTTTCTGTAACCTTTTATATTTTTTCTACGACTTTGCAGATCGATTATGAGACCACTCTATGACATTTTTTGTGTTGCTCTCCGCTTTATCACCATTTAACATCAAATGGAATCGTGATCAAGATAAACTTGTTGATTTAAAAAAAAAAAGCTGAACTATACAAATTAAGTTATAATAAGTATTAATTAATTTCGTATGGCGGCAGGAATACGAACTGTGGACGGTCTCCGGCATCAGAGACCTACCACCAGTAAATGTATAAATATATTTAAGATTTAGACATGCTTATATTGCGTAAACGTACAATTTAGGATATTTATTTACGTTAAATGAATCGGGCGTCGTCGGCTGATTATGGATATTTCGTATTTCCATGATCAATAGATCCGTATCGTGTGTTGGAAGGTGACAAAACTTTGCGGCTCTGGCGTACACGGTTATTCCATCGTTATCCGGCACCAGATATCTACAACACTGCGAAAGGTTTCAAGTACCAAAAGTTCAAAGGCACGAAGGGAATATAAGACGTCTAAGGTTTCTAATACACGTTCAATATCCTCAGGCATATTTGTTATCAGGTCCCTGTGTTACAAGCGATTTGCTACTTACTTGTATATTTATTGTATATAACAATGATTTGTTAGTATTAATTGCTAATTCTTCGTTTATTTTAAATATTCAATGAAGTTATTATACTAACAGCCCTTCGGCGTTTAATGCGTGTTGTTTTACAAGTATGAGCATTAAAGTAAAATTTATTAAGTCTTACATTTATCCAGGAGAATCTAATATTAATATTTATCAGCAATATATAAAGATATCAAAAGGTAAATTAATGAACTGTATGTTATTAGAATTTACATGTGATTTGTGTCACTGTACACACCCTTTGGTGGGTAAATGATCAAAGTCATACTTGGTGAAAGCCGTTATTATCTTGCAGGTCCCACAGTTTAAGTAAGTAAAGTATTGCAGACTCAAAGTTCCAATAATTTCGTATTTTATAACCTAAACTTTAAGAAAAAGGAGAAAACTAACAGAGAGACATAACAAGATACACATTTCCAACAATTCAACATTTAAACAATTTTGAAGGCTTACTTGCTCACATTAAACTAATTAAAAAATTCAAATAACGTTATTTTATATCTAATACTTTCTATCAACATTACGAGTACTAGCAATTTCATCTAAATCACATACATACAGCAGCATTTATTTTAACTTCCTGCAACACCAAGTATTTATTATATACGTTGTTTCATCATCTATTAATTTCTATATGTAAAAGTTTACTTATTTACGAGATTTATTTTTTATACAAAGTATAGAATATCTGTATGTAAAATAAAAAAAAAAACTTAATTATACTGCAACAACAAAAGGCTCTCGCACTACAGCAATAAATATAAACGAGAAAATGAAAGGTAAACAGCGAGGAGCATTCGATAACAACGCAGCTCAAAGTATTACCTCCCGCTTATGAGGTATTCTTGTTCATTCTATTGAAAATGTAATTAGTTTTCTTATTTAATTTTTTTCTAACCATTTAAGCGACCAGACGACCGGAACGTTCACCTGATGGTAAGTGAAACCCACGCCCATCACATCGTGGCGCTAGTTACATTTAAACATATTATGCGCGTCGCCTGAGAGATAAGTTGAGTCTCGTTATGCCCGTAATTACACAAGCTACAACGCCTTTTAAACCGGAACACAGTAATGTTTGCACGCTACTGTTTAAAGGCAGAAACAGGCGCTGTGGCGGTACCCACCTAGATGATCCCCGGTAATCCATCAAAACTATCACTAGTATATTGTTGTGTCATTCATCATCATTATTATCACCATCTCAATCGCTGGACGTCCACTCCTGGAAATAGGTCTCTTGTCTTGCTATTCCATCGTTAACACATACACCAACACGTTAAATATTTTCTGATTCAGTTGCAGCATAGTACTTTTTTATTAAAAAAAAGTGTAGGTGCTCGACTGTGATCCCATCTGGTATTTAGTGGTAATGTGGTGGTGAAGGATATTTACCTAGTAACAACCTATTCAGTCTTTTCTTCAAGACATCGTATTTGGATGGGAACACCGACACCGGCAACTTTTTCCACTCCTTTGTTGTTCTTATAAAGAAGGAGGAGCTAGCTAATCCTCTTCGTTCCCAAAACTGAAGATGCTTTCAACATTAGGATGGACAGTAACATTATTCTAAGCTGGTGGTAGAAATTTTTCGAACCCGACTGACTAGTCACTATGTTGTAAATCTGCCGCAATGACAGCATTGCTCTGACCCACCTGTATACAGATATCAGCCAGAGAATTCTGGGTTAACACGATTTACCATCCACGGCCGCATTATGCTGCCGTCGGTGTAAATGGCCGAATCGGTAGCTGAGGTGGCAAGTTGGACCTCCTCCGCACTTTACCCCAGGCAGGAGAAGTCCACACCAACCTGTTCAGACGGGTGTGGTAGTCTCGAGTAGCTGACTGGTACCTGCAGCTTCCGGTCACCCAGTACTTCTTGAGAGTGGCTGCGCTTTATCTCATATAAAGTGGATGCTTCTTGGACCCGAAGGTCCAGAGGAAGCAGCCCGGCAAGTACTAAGACCGAGTGCAACGACGCGGTCCGGTGAGTTCGCGCAATTTTCTGAGCGAAACCGCGCTGAACCGCATCCAACTGCCTTCGGACCAGAAGATTCTTAGCCGCCGGCGCCCATGCACTCGCTGCATACATAATGATAGGCTCCAACACCGTCATCGATCGATCACGGTAAGCTCCAGAGTTTCGGCGATACTCGCATGATATTACTTAATACTAATGGTAAAAAATCAAGTCAATTTTACTAGCTTATATCTCTAGGGTATTAGGGCCGATGTCAATCCAATAAAGGTTAAACCTAGCGCAATAGAGCTAGAGCCTTAACCTAAGTTCGTTCAAAAAACGTCACGAGCTGTGTTATAGACTAAGTCGGGGTGCGGCCGCGGTCACTGTTTTAATAGACTAAACTTACTATATAATATTTAATATTAAATACTTATTGTATATACTACGTTTATTTTATTGCTGCGTATATATTTTATTTATAATATATATTTCGCTCGCAGTTCTGGTCGTGATGTTTTGGGTGGTGTTAATTCCCCAAGCGTGGCGGGGCGGCGAGCGGTCAACTTAGTTCTCCGTTGACAGGTCGGCCCGTGCTCCGCGCGCACTCTTCGGTCTCCGAGATCTCGCCGCGAGCGAGCGTCGGAATACGGTCAACTAGAGGACGACTCAATATTTTATGAATATATATTTTAAGTGTCTGTCTGTTATTTAACTTTTTCATACAGCTTCTTATTTTCTTTTTCTATAGCAATAGCAATACTTTAGATGCGTATATGTTTACTGTTTGCATATACTTATATTATACTTTATCTATATATATATACCTATTTCTTATTTCCTATTTCCAGGCCCGCCTGCCGCACCCCGAGTCGGTACACCCTTACAATATTTTCACGTACACTCCCGACAATATGGCATTTAATATTTTTAATTTTTAAAATTTTGCCCGAGCGCTGTCGGTAGTCACCGCTAGTGAATGTTTATACTTTTTGTTCTAAAAATATACACAAGCGGTAATGTTTTACGCTGCTTTTTACGCCAATTTTTCCGCTTCGGTTTTTATCTGTTTTCTCGAGATTTTTCAGGAGTAACAGCTTTTGTATGTGTACTCCTGTAGATCTCGAGATGCCGGATCAAATGCACCGAAAAAAGCGGTGAGTCGTCGCTTTTGGTCACGAGTTATTTCGCCTTGAACTTGAGGGCGAAACACGACGTTTTTTTCAACTCAGTTTCCCGCTTAAAAGAAAAGTCGGATTTCCTCGGCCGAGGTGCCTCCGAACTCGGCTGAGCGCACTCTTTCCGGTGGTGTTTTACGAAGCCCCAATCCTCCTCCTAAAGACACTTCCGAATCTGTCTTTTCCAGTTTTCGTTTGCGGGAAAAATCTGCATTCTTCCCGACTGGAGGCAGCAGGGGGGACCGAAAAAATGGTGAGTCACCGATCCCGTTCGCCCGGCGTATCACACGTAAGTTCCGCACTTCCTTATTTGGCACTTAGCCACCAAACCACTGAACCGATTTTTACCGTTTATACCGCGCTACACCCAGGGTTGGAGCGTGCAACTTTTGATACCTTTCTCAGGTAAATCGCAGCACTTTTACCTGTGGCGCAATTTTTGCGTAAGGAGCACAGTGAAAACGATGTTAGCGCGTCTGCGTAACTAATGGTTAATCAAGTGAGTGTTTAACCGTGAAGAGATTCGATCCTAAAGACACGCGCAAGTAAAACTAACTTCCAATTTATCGACACCCACTTTTTGTAAGCTGGATATTAAAAGTAAACAGAAGATTTTTGTTCCTTTACAAATCTTATACTTTGCATAGTTTAACTTACCCGGTAACAACTAAGTTATTTGAGTTTAAACTTGAATGAAACTGTGTGCACAGCAGTAGTTATTGATTAGGGGAATCTCCTTACTCCTTTGACAGTCTCGGGCCTCCGTTACCCGGGATGGGTACTAAGTGGTGAGTAAACAGTCTACATATTGAATCAAGTACATTAGAGATTGTATTCTAGTTATATATCCAATCTACGATTTATTTAAACTTAGAAAGTCAAATCACATTTACTTTATAGGTTACGCCACATTGTAAATGGTGATCAGTCAGTTGATGTAATTGTTTCATTTATTTTCAACTTAAAACAAATTGGTTGAATATACGTTTGAAGTTATTGCAGGCATGTAAAGATCGTCTAATTCTTACTAACAACTAAGAAACTAAGAGTAAACTAAATACAGTCTCTATTTTCCTTTGTATGGTGACTGGCAAAACAATTTCCGAAATAGTTAAAGCTTTCGCGCATTGTCGAGTTTCGTTTGTATAGTTTGGAAAGTTGCGAACAGCAGGGCGGAGTTGCAACCTACCGACAGTTTGTAGTTTTAACTATTACAATAATTGCGGAATTTACTGGTTTATTTTTCAAAAATATTTACTACTACCTTCTCTACAAACTATAACAGTTCAAGCCGTTTGTAGTTATCCTGTGGCGATCCTAATTTACGATTGTTATATTAAATAGATTTAGTCAAAGCTCTTAAAATAGCCATTAATCATTATATCATCAGGGGTGTAAAAGGTCTCGCACAAAAACTTACGGGGTCTAAGCCAATCTCACCTGTTCGTGGTGTACCCTGCTTATTAACGACGAACCCCTAAAAACAACGGTCTCTTAGTGCTGATGAAGCGTGCAAGGGAACACCGATCCATAACAGCCAATTTACGTCCCCACTGTTCGGGCACAGGGCCTACCTTCAACATGAGGGCGATGGAGCCATAGTCACCACGCGGGCCCAATGCGGATTGGTGACTTCACACACACCTTAGGATAAATTCTAATTCATGTGCAGGTTTCCTCACGATCTTTTCCTTCACCGTTTGTATTTCGCTGTTGTTACTAAAGTTCACAAATGTACATAGCTTAAATATTCCAGTCATCGGTACATGACGTGATTAGAACCCGCGTCCTTCGGAATGAAGGCCCCACGCTTTAACCATTAGGCCAGCGAGCTAGAGGCAGGACCGATCGAAGTGGAGATATTTGAGCGAGGCCTATGTCCAGCAGTGGACGTCTCTCGGCTAATGATGATTTAAAACATCCAAACTACATTAACTGTAAATTTCAATTATAATAAAAAAATTTTAATTTTGTACTATTTTTATATATAGATGATAACTAGAGATTAATGGACTTCAGGCTGACACAAGATCTTCGAAACTATTAAATGTAAACACTCAAAATTTGGTAGATATATTGCGTCTGCCGTTAAGAGGTCTGCTAAGAACAGATTTTACAAAACTCCATCCCTAAAGTGAGATACTGAGGTGTTACGGCCAGCAAAGCGGGCGGGGTACAGTTAATAATATATATTATACTACAATCAGGTAATGAGCATACGAAAAGTCAGGACTGAGAACGATCATTTGATTATGGTATGTACCTTTCCTTTTCATAGATTCCTTATAAATATTAAAAAAAAAATGTTTTCTTATTGATAAACTATTTTCCGTTTTAATTCAGCCTCCATCAAGGTAGAATAAGTATATAATTTAAGTCAGCTTTTTTTACACCTGTAAATGGTAGTGGTGATATTATATTTTAACCATCATGCAAAGAAAGGTTTACTTTTTCAGACACCTTCAAAGAGGATCCCTTTATGAGTATCCAAAGTTGATCTTGGAAGGCAAAATTCTTGGAAAATGTGCACCTGGTAGACAGCGTAAAAAATGATTTGAAGATATAAAGGAGTGGATAGGGCTTAAACACCATCAGTTAAAAAGAATAGCTGAGGAACGAACTGGTTTTCTCAATCTGATCGCTCTTCAGTTTGAAGAAGGCATCTAATGATGATGATAATATTTTATACTCTCAAGAGTTTCGTAAAGTCGCAATGTAACACTTTGGATTATTTATATTTTGTCACCTTACTAAGAAAGTACGAATAAATTGTGGTAATAAATGTACTTTAAAGGTAGTGAAATCTACAGGATGATATTAATTTATCATCCTTGTCCTCTGTACTTAGTTTGTGTAATATAACTTTCATCTGCAGGTGCTACCGGTGCAGTATGAAGTAGTTTTGTACTACAAGTTTGTCATGGAGGCACATTCAGTTTTAACTGAACTCCAACCGCTTTTGTAATATGATTTTACAATATTCACGTTGTATATAAAATTAAATAGATCGCTGGCCTAATGGTTAGGGCGTGCGGTCTTCATGTCGAAGGTCGCGGGTTTGAATCACGGCATGTACCGATCACTTTAATATTTAAGTTATGTAGATTTGTGAACTTTAATTACAACAGCGAAATACAAACGGTGAAGGGAAACATCGCGAGGAAACCTGCACGTGAATTAGAATTTATTCTAAGGTGTGGGTGAAGTCACCAATCCGTATTGAGCCCGCGTGGTGACTATGGCCCCATCGCCCTCATATTAAGGGTAGGCCTGTGCCCCAACAGTGAAGACGTAAATTGGTTGTTGAGTATAAAATTAAATAGCTATAACTCCCACTATTGCTATCAAACAACAGTGTGCAAACATTACAGTGTTCCGGTTTGGAAGGCGCTGTAGCTAGTGTAATGACTGGGGTAACGAGACTCAACTTCTTGACACAGGCGACGAGCGCAATGTGATGCCACGTTAGGGGCGGGTGTATTACTGATCATCATGTGACTGTCACGCTCGTCTCCTCGCATAGTTGTATAAAAAAAAATTCGGGACTTCGAGACTCGGGTCATTTCTCACCAGGAGTCAAGACTATTTATTTAAACGCAAATGCTTATTGGTGGGGTTCGGGTGCCAGCGAAAGTTGTTCTCAGTATACGTTGGTTTCCTCCCAATGTTTTTCTTCATTGGAAGCTCAAATTTATCTATGATTTTTTTATTCTACATCGTTTAAACATTACTGTGTTCCTGTTTAATGGGCGCTGTAGCTACTGTAATTACTGGGGTAACGAGAATAAACATTTTGTGTCTTAGGCGATGAGCGCAATGTGGTGCAGCATATGCCATCCTAACTAGCGTTGCGTTGTTATGCGCATGCGTATCACTTATCATCAAGTGAACGTCCCGCTCGTCTGTTTGCTTACTTGCATAAAAAAATATTTCTACATTTTCTCCTACGGTTTCTGAACAGGTTATATTAATTGTTTATTATTATAAATATATTCCAAAGTTAGTTAAGTAAAAAATCTAGATCAAAGATTTAATACTTATTTACTTTTTTATTATATATCTTTTTTTATAGGTTATTTCTTTCATCGTTTAAATCGAGGTTAAAAAAGTATTGTATTGTAATAATTTTTTATAAGATGTTGTTTGCCTGTTAAGATGCGTCAATAAAATGCGTCGAACCCTATTTATTGCTCATTCGGTTGAGGAAATGAAACGGCTGATTGAGGAAGCCGTACCTTTTTGGTTAACAGGCCGCAAGGTCACAAATATGTTGCTATTTTGTTAGCTTATGTGTTATGAAATCAAATAACCTGTTTAACTGCCTCTGTCACCTTCAATTTTGGGGCCTTGCGTGGTGGAGCTTAGATGGGGCATCATAGACCTCAATATCATAATTTGAAGTTAATAGAATAGAAAATTCTCTATTGCACACCAAATAATATTACATCATACAAAAGAATATATATAATAATAAATGCAAAATGGGCGGTCTTATCGCTAAAAGCGATCTCTTCCAGAAAACCTTTGGATGGAAAATATGGAAAATAACTGAAAATTTGATGTGGGTACTTAATTTATATATATATACCCATTCATACATACACATTAAATTAATACTTAAGGTGACTTTATAATATCACATATAATTAATTAAAGCGAAAGATAGATGGTTCCTGACTAGGTTCTTAAAAGCTACTTAAATCAAAAGATGTTCAGCACCGTTATGCGGGGGTGGCTGTGCTGAAATGTCAGTAGTTTTAAATTTAAGGTCTGCGCGTAAATAAATTGCAACTCCTCCACCGCCACGATTCCCACGATCATTACGGATGAGGTGAAAACCTGGTAATGAGTAACTTGTCGAAGGCAGGATGGCTTTAGCCATGATTCGGATATGAGTTTTGCATGGATGTTTTTGGAACTGAAAGCGGCCAGCAAATCAGAGAAATATGCCGGAATACTTTAGGCATTTATATGAGTAACATTAAAATTCTTCGGGACATCGGATAATTGAGAAGATAAGCTTTCAGAGAGAGGCAACGGTCTACCCAGGCTGTCTCCACTACTTGCTGAAAAGAACACATCAGAATCGTCACTATCTTCTATACATAATATATTGGTATAAATGAAACAATGTATATAAAGAATATAAGTCTAAGTAAAAAAAAAGAAAGAAATAAATAAAAGAAAGTAATAATAATATATTAATGAATGAGTTGATATGAAACTAAAGCTAAATATTTCCATCTACCTGTTGAGTGTTTTATAAAAAGATTAATAAACTAAGCTACAATTTAGTTAAAGGCAAGTCTAAAAGAAAACAAGATTAAAACTTGAAGTAATAAAGATTCACATTGTTACACCGGTGTACAAATTAAAATACAATACAAACCTGTAATTCTATTAATGCTTAATTATACTTAAAAACTATTTCATAGATACGCATCTATATAAAAAAACAAATATCACTACTCTTTATAATATCTGAATTTTGAATTTCAGAGACATAATTCAAACTTTACTTTCACCCAATTCATGAGCAAACTAAGTGACACATGTGAACTAGACACACTTAGCTCATTATTAATAATATGCTGTGTGTGCCTTCTCAAATGAATATAGGGTTTTTTTTTATTATTTATGTTTTATAATTCAAATATTGACACAGTAAAGTTTTAGCATGTGCAACACCATATAGCAGTAATTGAAAAAAAAAAGTGAAAAGTGGTGCATATGGGTACAAAGTTAGGGTGCAAAGACAGTGTGGAAAATATACTAATATTTAGATATATAACAAAATAAGACCATTTATAGATAATAGTATCTAAGATAAGATAAAAATTTTATAGTATCTAGTATATTATAAACATCATGTTCGTGACAGTTTGTAGTACCTTGCTGAGCACTATATATTGTATTCAACCATAGTACTTGTATCTAAAGAAGACCTAACATTTTTGAGTAAAGCAAAAAGTTTAGTGCACATTACTTCTTCAGCGCTGCGGTACGCATGTATTCGCCAGTTGCAACTTTTCCAGATGCTTTTGCTATTACTTAAACAGGATATACAATGTCGCGATCCATCACCTTTTGCTGTATATACACATCCCTCTTTGGTCCAACAGTTGGACATTCTAAGACACCGTTTTATATCACCGATGGAAAAATCACCAACCCTTACTTTTTTCTGCATTGCTTCAACTATAACAGATGAGATGTCTTCTTTTGTTTGTTCGAAAACTCCATGATGTAATAATATTTTCCTGCGACTCCTCATCTCCCTGTCATCAGCATTAAGCGCTAAATATTCTACTTACTTTTGAAGATTGCTCAAAGCTTGTCCAATAAATGTTTTAAATGAAACGAAATCAGCAGCAAGACTAGTGACTGTGGAAGTTGGCATGCTAGAGGACTTGCTCAATTCTTCTTCGTTTATTAAACATTTCGATCAGGTCCGTGATAGTGGTGTTCTCCGTGATCTGGCCTTAAGTGTTAAAGTTATTCGATTGAAGAGATAACACTCACTATATTTTTGGTTGATATATTATGCTAAAATTTGTTCATATACACTCACAATACTTAAAATAAGTTTTATTTGTTGAATTTAAAAACAAAACTTAGAGCGAAATTTATGCGTGTTGTTCTATCGACTACCCACATAGAAGGTTAACTGTTAGTCCATTATTGATGCACGATATTATTCCTCCATCCCTTTGTCATCATCGGCCGACTAGGCGCACGGCGATTAACTATCCCAATCTTGTGGACGTCCCCAGTTTGCGGACAAAGCGGTTCAGCTCTTCATTCTTCATGACAACGGCAAAGGAGTAAAACAAATGCCGGCGTCGGTGCTCACGTCCAAAAATTACGTGGGAGTCTTCAAGAAAAGAGTGATTCGGCGGCTACTGAGTTAGTACGGTTTACAACCACTGACCACATTATCACTTAACATTAGATGGAATTGTGGTCAAGCGCTGACCTCGCCGATATGAAAATAGAATTTAAAAGGATATCAGGTTATTAAATCTACAATCTCTTTGGTTCTATTCTGTTATTGATATAACTGATGTTTTATTGCTTATGAAGGCTTTGGCTGTGCTCCCCTTTCATCAGTATACAGCGCTTGCCAGCTCATCAACATAATTTTTCTGGGTGAATCCTCATCTTAGGGAGGATTATAATCAGTGGTAGTAATTAATGAGCTGGAACACCTACCTCATTTTATCTTCACATCATCCAAAATATTAAGCGTTATATTGAGCATACAATGATGAACATATTAGATCCGTACTAGGGGGGATCAAATAGTAGTCAGAATGAGATAGAATATAATGACTATTGATAACTTAATAATGTATTTTTCTACATAGTCTCTGAGTCTCTTTACACACCGAGTCCAGCGCTTTTCCAAGGCTTCCATCCCTTTCAAAAAAAAAGTTTTGTCTTGGTCCTGCAAAAAGCTCTCTACGGCATCCATCGCCTCGTTATCGTCTTCGTACCTGTTTCCCCTTAAGTGTTCTTCCAATTTTGTTAAAGATAAAAATCGCTTGGCGCCAGATCTGGTGAATAAGGGGTGTGGTCAACCAATTCGAAACCAGCTTGCTGAATGGCAGCCATCGCAACTGCCGACCTGTGCGCGGGTGCGTTGTCGTGATGAAACAGCATGCCTCTTTAAAGTTTCCCTCTCCTTTTCTCTTTGATGGCATTCCTGAACTTGGGAATCAAAGCTGCAATATTTGGGCTTTAATAGTGGTTCCACGCTCCAGGTAATTAATCAACAATATCCTTTCTGAGTTCCAAAATATTAAGGCCATAACCTTGCCAACCGATGCCACGGCATGAAATTTCTTCGGGGTCAGTGATGATGGCCGTTTCCATTGCAAAAATTGCTGTTTTGCCTCGGGATCAAAATGATGGACCCATGTTTAGTCCACTGTTATGAAATGAGACAGAAAGTTTTCAGAATCTTCTTGAAACTTGTCCATCAATATCTTGGAAATGTCAAGTCGATTTTGTTTCTGACTGTCGGTTATTATTCTCGGCACCAATCTTGCGGAGACTTTTCTCATATTCAAAGATTGTTTCAATATGGATTGAATACTGCCATATGAAATGCCCGTTTCTTGAATTAAGAATCAGATGGTAACTCTTCGATGCTCAATACAATTTTCTCGACTTTCGCAACATTTTCTTGGGTGACTGACGTCGATAGACGGCCGCAACGATGTTTGTCTTCCGTGCTCGTTCTCCCTACTCGAAATTGAGAAGCCGATCTTGCGACAGTGGAATACGGCGGAGCAGACTCTCCTAATGTTGCCACCAAATCGCAATGAATCTCGTGTCGTTAACTTTTTCAAACAGAGGTATTTGATAACGGCTCGCACTTCGCTTTTCTCCATTTTCGAGAACACGTTCCGACACGAAGCAAACAAATGACTACAAACAGAAAAAGACAGAAGAGAATAGAATTTTTTTTCTATATTTATATTACAAATATGTATCTGAGCTATGCCACTATTTATTTTTTTTCTTACCAAGTATATATATCGTTCTCACTACTTTTTGATCCCTCCTCGTACATATGAAATCAGCGTTTTGTCGTACTGGCCACTTTGATCTGAAATATCTCCTCTATGGTTAATAATTCCAAATTCAAATTTATAAATTCATTTAGCTGGTACATTTGAGTTTAGAAAACAGTCATTCATTTGTTTTTTCCTCATTATTTTTTGTTTGGCGTCGCTTATTACCGTACAATGGAAAACGTGAAATATCGGTATATTTACGAATACGAGTTCGACCGTGGCAACAGTACCAGTGCTGCAGGAACAGCTCGAAGGTTGAAAGATGTGTACAGCGCTGGTGTCGCAAAAGAAAACACGGCACGTTTTGGTTTCATCGTTTTCGTTCTGGAAATTTCGACCTTCAGAACCAACCCCATGGACGGTCGGAGACCAAAGTGGAAAATGAAGAATTAAAGGCTATTGTGGAAACGGAGCCATCACAAAGCACTTCAGAGATAGCGGCAGGCTTCGGGGTAAGTGACAAAACTGTATTATTCTACTTAAAGCAAATCGGGAAAGTAAAAAAATTTGAACGATAGGTATATAGGGTAAGAGTTTATTGAATCTCGCCCCAATGGTTTTTTTTAGTAAAGGGATCAATGAACTACCTATGAGATGGCAACAGTGCATAGATAACAACGGTGCATACTTTGATTAATAAATATATTTTATAAAAAAAAAATTACTTTATATGCCTCCCGTACAAAACGCCAATTTCATATGTAAGGACCTAATATTTACCGGTCGTAGGTTTCTGTTGCTGGAGACCGTCTAGGGAGATACCATCGCAGCTCCTATTTCTACCGACAAAGAGTAGTAGTTCCAATTTGAATGGCACTGTAGCTGGTGAAATTACTAGAGTAACAAGATTTAATACTTTAAGTCTCCAAGTGACGAGCACAATGTGGTGCTGTATATTCTATCCTAACTAGAGCCACATTGTTATTAAAGGGCATATAATTTATCATCAGACGAACTTCCTGTTTGTCTTGTCGCTTCCTACAATAAAAAAAAACTCCCGTCGTTAGAGACATATAAAATCTTGTTACCACAATAATTTCACTAACTATAGCGCCTTCTAAACCGGAACACAATAACATTTGCACATTACTGTTTGTCGACAGAAATGCGAGTGGAAGCTGCTGTGGTACTTAACCTTAATGGTTTCTTTTAACAGAGTAACTTATTAATTTAAGATAAAGGACGATTACTTTTGATAACATATTTTTTTATTTACTTAAGTGAAGAGATGCGCGAGGGTTTTTGCATTAGTTAGAATGATATACATAGAGACATAAGATGTACGCCTGAGACATAAATATTGATTCTCGTTAGCTCAGTAACTACATTAATTATAGCGCCCTTCAAACCGTAACATGGTACTGTTTGCACGCTGTTTGGCAGAAATAGGCGCTGCGGTGGTAACTACGTAGCGGTCTCCAGAAGCAGAGACCTACCATCAGTGAAGTTTATTTTAATGTAGTATAATAAATAGAAGGGTGTACAGGGTCCCGCACAATAACTTACGGGACTCAAGTCAACCTCACTTGATCGTGGTGCACCCTGCTAATCAACAAACGAGGCTGTGGCTTCCACCAACCCGCATTGGGCCAGCGTGGTGGGAAGAGCCTACAAAAGTGGAAATCTTTGGAGAGGCCTATGTATAGCAATGGGCGTCTATCGGCTGATAACAAATCAATAGATTATACTACAGTATAAGTATTAACATCAATTAATTTATTTAATGGGGTTGTTTAATCTAAAATTATCAAACTTTTGGTGCTGATCTAAATTAGTTGTATTTAAGCTGTTCAGCGGGGATGTGTAATAACATTATTTCAGCGGAGCGTACAGCGCATTAACTTGTTTGAATTGTTAATTCGGATGTCAACTGATTTTATTGCAAATTCAAATTTCATCAGCATATATTACATACTGTTCAGTGTATCTGAATGATGCTCGACAGTCTCCGAAGGGCGGCGGCTAAAGAGTTTCCGTGACACACGAAAGTTTTTTCTACTCAATAAAATAACGTATCGAATGGTAAGCGATGCCATACTACCGCTAGTTACGATGGTAAATGGCGGTGAATAACTTTAAGGTGATCCTGTAATTTAACAGCGATATCCTTAAGACCACAAGATGTGTATTTTTTATTCTACGAAGCGACTAGATGAAGCGGAAATTCATCTGATGGTAAGTGATATCTCAGGTCATAATAACGTGACTCTAATTAGGATGATATATAACAAATCGCATTGCACTCGCTAGAGACAGGCGATGTCAAGTCTTGTTACCCCAGTAATTAAACACCAGCCACAGCGTCCTTCAAACCGGAACACAGTAATGTTTGCACATTACTGTTTGGCGGCTGAAATAGGATCTACGATGGTACCTTTCTGGACGGTCTCGGAAATACCTTCCACCAGTTAAAAAATTGAGTTTTTATTGATTTATTATTATCTCTGGAAAAAATCTTCATCATCATCATCAGACGATAGACGTTCACTGTTCGACATAGGCTCTCCCAAAAATTCCCACATCGTGTAGGGATTCATATGGGGTGATTTAAGTAATTTCCCACCGCAGTAGCTCAATGCGGGTTGCTGGGAGCGAGAATCTTGTTTGTTAATTAATAGGGTGCACCACGAGCAAGTACGGTTGGTTTGGATCCTGTGTATCATTGTGCGGGAACCCTTACACCAGACACAGAGCGAGATAAAAATAGACGGGTATATTTCAAAGTAAATCATTATCGTACTTTACGATTAGTTATTTGCTCCGAAGAAAAAGTAGCTAAGTACCTTTATTATATTAAAAATGTATATCTTTGTTCGAGTTGATACAATTTTAACTGGATATGCATTATTGGAGGGAGTGTGGGCGCGACGCCTTCACTGAAGTAGGCATGATTTCCTTAAAAGAATCCGTGAAGGCTTTACCGTGTATCCATCATTTATATTTGATGGGCCGTCTACGTGAGTAGGCGTACGAACATTGTCTTTTCGATATCCTGAGTATATTAAATAATATAATATGAATACGTTACTTATGGTATAAACCAGTAAACATTTTTGATCTGGTTTGCATATATTTTTTTTTCGAGTAATTCATTATCACCATCATCATCATTATCAGCCGACAGACGCCTACTGCACGACATAGGCCTCTCCCAAAAATCTCAAGTGATTATTTAGGTATATTTTCGCATTGCCCTGTAAATATTAGGCTATTAAGAAAAGGACTAAGGTAAGTCCTGTTTGTCGTAGATGGCGACTAAAAGGATTTTCGGTTTCGTAGGCTCTGAAGGTTTGAGGCTCTGAGGGCTCACATTGCTCACTTAATGAATCGGGGGTGAAAGACAAGTGCGTGATAGTTCCGTGCTTGCCAAAGCAAATAGAGGGTTCTGGAGGGGCGAAGTGTACGGCAGTCCCCGGCACGTGCTTTGCAGAGAAGTAACGGTTTGTTCTGTTGGAGTTGCCGGATCTTTTTGCAAAGCACTAAGTATGACCATTGAAGTGGTTTTAGTGGGTAGACATCTCAAATTACCCTGTATTTTCCCCAGAAGTATGTCTTTTTTAGATTCTCCCTCCTAAAAAAAAGGTATATTTTTGCTTCTGGACGTAATAGAAGTAATATTGGTGATAGGTCTCTGTTGCTGGAGACTATCTAAGTAGGTGCCACCGCAGCTCTAAACAGTAGTGTGCAAACGTTACTGTGTCCTATGAAGTGAGCTGTAGCTAATAAAAATACTGAAGTAATGAAAATTTAAATCTCATTATAAGCATCTCTCAAGGTGATAAACATGTGGTGCTGTATACATCATCCTCACTAGCGTCATATTGTTATGAGCTAGCACATAGCTTACCATTAAGTGAACGTCTCTCTCGTCTGGTCGTTTCGTTAAATAAAATAAAGACGGAGATTATAAGGAAGGTTAAAAAATTTTTTTTATTAAATTTTCATATCATTGATGACTATTTTAAATTAGTTTTTTATACATCGCTTAAAATGATGATGATGTTTTGATGCTAAGTTACGGTTTTGTTCAAGGTTTATTAAATATTAAAATAACAAGCTGGGTATATTTAATATAGAAAAATATAAAGGTAATAAAATTTATGAAGGTATATTTATTCTTTAAGGTCGTTGCTCCCAAATTTTTTTTTATTTAAAACAATACTTTAGATCAGATTCTGGTATAAGAGATGTGTTTACAGGTATTTTCCTTGGATTATTTTTACCGGATGCGCTTTTATTTTATTTCCGATTCGCAGATTTTTTTGAGAAGCGGTTATTATTAAATAGAGGAAACGGATAGTCATCACATTTTGTACAGTTCTGGGAGTCTATTTCCTTTCGTTTTTATTGTTGTATCAATTTGCTACGAAAAAGTTCGCGAAACATGTTTTCTCTGGGGAACAACCTGTATACAGCGAATACATCGATAATAAAACGATAAGCCGAAATAACATTTACGTCTTTATCTATTATTCGAAAAGATATTTATATTTTGTTTTGGAGAGGCATAATGGTCATGTACCAGGTTATGTAGCTTCGTTTTCGCAAATGCGATTTCTGTGTTGAAAACGAATACCAGTTGTGGAATGGAATAATTTTAATACATCAATTTCCATACATTATATTTAACTAAGCTAGTTTTAAGTATATTATATTAGGTGGGGGTGTGTATATATTCACACACGTCCGGAGCTTTTAAAAGTTCTTTGCAGTGAAAGAAAGGAAGGTTAGAAGATTTTATCACGACAACGACTTTCTTATTTTTGGTTGGTATTAAATGACTCGAATGTTACATTTAATATAGAATCTTTTTAAATTTTATTCAATGAAAGATTTTTCCTTATATAACAAAAATCAAGAAGGAAACAGGATTAACATCGGATTCGATTTAATTATAAATAATTACAGACGATGTGTTCAGACACTCGGTACACAATACGTTGTCGCCGGGGACGGTAGCGTTAACTTGGCATCTCTCGCGACGCTGTCTTAACTGCTTAGCGTTACTTAAGCAATATAAAATAATTCAATTAAAAACACTTTCAAATAAAATTTACGAAGAGCGATACAGATAATAAATAATACAGATAATATGGATTGTAGATAATAATTAAAAGCAATAACTAGTTGATAACAGAAACAACAAGATATTATATATCGCTTTACAAACTCGATATATATATATGTATAAGATGATTATATATTTAATAGGTTGACGAATAAAAAAAATTCAAAGTGTTGTCCTGATGAATGAAAAACAACATTTAAAGTTTATTATAGTTTTTTATTAAAAAAAATGCTAAAAAAATTTTAAAACTCCCAAAATAATTTCTTCACAACTTGTAAACTGACGCATCAGACAAAACTTAAAACGCAGTATAATTAAAAATAATTTCACATATATAAGGTCGCGCAAAAATAACCTTATAAAAAGCACCTTATTACCTGTGTTATAAGGTACTTTTTATAAGGTTATTTTTGCGCCACCCTATATATACATATACTTATCAACAGGATGACGCTCACTTATGGGTACAAGCATTCCATAAGGATCTCCATGTACACCGATCCTGCATTGATCGCATCCAGCGATTTTCTGCTACCTTCACCATATCGTCGGTCGACCTAGTATAGCTTCTAAACATTGTGTTTTGCGATACGCGGTTGCCATTCGAAGACCTTGCTGCTCCATCGACAGTCAGTTCTTCGTGCGATGTGTCCTGCCCATTGCCACTTAATATTAGCAATCTTTTGGACTATGTTGATGACCTTAGTTTTCTTCCTTCTTCTTCCTTACTTTTCATTGCTCTCCGTGTGCCTTTAAAATTTTTCATAAGGCCTGTAACTGTAAGTGCCTACGTTTCTTTTTATCAGCGTGAAAGCGCCCTCTGGTGGATATAGGCCTCCCACAAGGATATTCATTGAGGGGGAATTGGGCCTTAGCTCTACCACGCTGGCTTAGTGTGAGTTGGTGAGTGGTCAGAGCCTCGTCTGTTGTTTCTTTAGTAGTGCTCCGTGTGTGGCCGGAAGTGGCCGGACTCCGTTACATCCCAAGTGGCCACGTCTCACACAGACACATATATCTATATATATCATTACGTACATATACTTTTTGTTGTATTCAACCTTTTTCTTATAATAAAATTAATTATTTTAAATAATCAATTCCAAATTAGAGTCAAGTACCAGTTAAGCGTCCATAATCGTCGCTACGGTTTCGGAACAGTAATTTAAGTGGCACCTGGACTATTGCCAAGTTAACGAGCGAATCGGTTGTCTTAACAAATTATTAACCACTAACACATGGTGGTAACAACCCTGTTTTTTAAAGTAATCTCGACCTGTTTTTTGAATTCCGGCTGCATTCAATTCGAAATATTACTTCCGTTTAAAAAATCATAACCAAAATTAAACAAAATTTTAACAGGACAAAATTTACACTTTTCGGTTATAATTCTTCATTGTTCAAACTTAACTAACTTTACTAACAAAATTTTAAAAATATATTTATTTCTTTACTCTATGAACCATTTTTTTATTTAATTAAGCAACGATATGAACGGGACATTCACCTGATACGCCTGCCCATAACAACGTTGCGCTCGCTTAGGATATATACTGCATCACATCGCGCTAGCCGCCTGAAATATAAGATGTTGAGTCTCATTACCTCAGTAATTACACTAGCTGCAGCGGCCTTCGTACGAAAATATAATAATGTTTGCACATTACTGATTATCGGCTGCAATGGGCGCTGCGGTTATCGTAGGGCCGGCCCGACGTGGCCGCTCCGGGTGAGCTCCGTGAGCTCACTGCGGATGTGTGCAGGTGAGCTGCAGGGGCAGGCTTTGCAGCCGAGGTGGAGTCGCAGAAGGAGAGGAGTGTCGGTATTGCGATTCGCCGCTCTCTCTACCTTCTCCGACTAAGCGACGCCGCACCGCTGATGCGGCGGCGGTGGGCCCACGGGGGAAGAGGAGTGTCGGTATTGCGATTCGCCGCTCTCTCTACCCTCTCCGACTAAGCGGCGACGCACCGCTGATGCGGCGGCGGTGGGTCCACGGGGGAAGAGGAGTGTCGGTATTGTGATTCGCCGCTCTCTCCATCCTCTCCGACTAAGCGGTGACGCACCGCTGATGCGGCGGCGGTGGGCCCACGGGGGAAGAGGAGTGTCGGTATTGCGATTCGCCGCTCTCTCTATCCTCTCCGACTAAGCGGTGACGCACCGCTGATGCGGCGGCGGTGGGCCCACGGGGGAAGAGGAGTGTCGGTATTATGATTCGCCGCTCTCTCTATCCTCTCCGACTAAGCGGTGACGCACCGCTGATGCGGCGGCGGTGGGCCCACGGGGGAAGAGGAGTGTCGGTATCGCGATTCGCCGCTCTCTCTACCCTCTTCGACTAAGCGGCGACGCACCGCTGATGCGGCGGCGGTGGGCCCACGGGGGAAGAGGAGTGTCGGTATTGCGATTTGCCGCTCTCTCTCTACCCTCTCCTACTAAGCGGCGACGCACCGCTGATGCGGCGGCGGTGGGCCCACGGGGGAAGAGGAGTGTCGGTATCGCGATCGCCGCTCTCTCTATCCTCTCCGACTAAGCGGTGACGCACCGCTGATGCGGCGGCGGTGAGCCCACGGGGGAAGGGGAGTGTCGGTATTGTGATTCGCCGCTCTCTCTATCCTCTCCGACTAAGCGGTGACGCACCGCTTATGCGGCGGCGGTGGGCCCACGGGGGAAGAGGAGTGTCGGTATTGCGATTCGCCGCTCTCTCTACCCTCTCCGACTAAGCGGCGACGCACCGCTGATGCGGCGGCGGTGGGCCCACGGGGGAAGAGGAGTGTCGGTATCGCGATTCGCCGCTCTCTCTACCCTCTTCGACTAAGCGGCGACGCACCGCTGATGCGGCGGCGGTGGGCCCACGGGGGAAGAGGAGTGTCGGTATTGCGATTTGCCGCTCTCTCTCTACCCTCTCCTACTAAGCGGCGACGCACCGCTGATGCGGCGGCGGTGGGCCCACGGGGGAAGAGGAGTGTCGGTATCGCGATCGCCGCTCTCTCTATCCTCTCCGACTAAGCGGTGACGCACCGCTGATGCGGCGGCGGTGAGCCCACGGGGGAAGGGGAGTGTCGGTATTGTGATTCGCCGCTCTCTCTATCCTCTCCGACTAAGCGGTGACGCACCGCTTATGCGGCGGCGGTGGGCCCACGGGGGAAGAGGAGTGTCGGTATTGCGATTCGCCGCTCTCTCTACCCTCTCCGACTAAGCGGCGACGCACCGCTGATGCGGCGGCGGTGGGCCCACGGGGGAAGAGGAGTGTCGGTATTGCGATTCGCCGCTCTCTCTACCCTCTCCGACTAAGCGGCGACGCACCGCTGATGCGGCGGCGGTGGGCCCACGGGGGAAGAGGAGTGTCGGTATTGCGATTCGCCGCTCTCTCTACCCTCTCCGACTAAGCGGCGACGCACCGCTGATGCGGCGGCGGTGGGCCCACGGGGGAAGAGGAGTGTCGGTATTGCGATTCGCCGCTCTCTCTACCCTCTCCGACTAAGCGGCGACGCACCGCTGATGCGGCGGCGGTGGGCCCACGGGGGAAGAGGAGTGTCGGTATTGTGATTCGCCGCTCTCTCTACCCTCTCCGACTAAGCGGCGACGCACTGCTGATGCGGCGGCGGTGAGCCCACGGGGGAAGAGGAGTGTCGGTATCGCGATTCGCCGCTCTCTTTACCCTCTCCGACTAAGCGGCGACGCACCGCTGATGCGGCGGCGGTGGGCCCACGGGGGAAGAGGAGTGTCGGTATTGCGATTCGCCGCTCTCTCTACCCTCTCCGACTAAGCGGCGACGCACCGCTGATGCGGCGGCGGTGGGCCCACGGGGGAAGAGGAGTGTCGGTATTGCGATTCGCCGCTCTCTCTACCCTCTCCGACTAAGCGGCGACGCACCGCTGATGCGGCGGCGGTGGGCCCACGGGGGAAGAGGAGTGTCGGTATCGCGATTCGTCGCTCTCTCTACCCTCTCCGACTAAGCGGCGACGCACCGCTGATGCGGCGGCGGTGGGCCCACGGGGGAAGAGGAGTGTCGGTATTGTGATTCGCCTCACTTCCTATCCTCCGCGGCCGTATAACGGGTGGCGGCGGAAGTTATGACCAGATCAGCCGCTGGGAGTCGGGCGAGTTTTCTTTTTTGATTCCCGTAGCATTTGGGTGACGTATTCGGGGGGAATCCGTTGCCCAGGTGTCTGTGAGAAATCGAGAGAAGGGCGCGCTGTGTGTTCGGGCGTACCCTTACAGATGTGGAAAGGGGAGGTTTTTCCCTCCCGAAGTGGGGGCTGCATGATGCTGCCGGAGGTGTGCGAGAGCGTTCCCGTAACCCTGCCATAAAGCGACGAGGTGAAACATCGTGGGGGTTTTAGTCGGTGCAAGTTCGACATAACTAGTCTTTGCCCCCATTGAGGGCAGCTATGCGAATGCATTTCCCACACGTAAAACAAAAAAAAGGCGCTGCTCCGTCGACAGAGACCTATTATCAATAGACGTAAGTTAAGGTTCTGAGATTCAAGCTGCACTTAGTTCGACAACCAAGTGACACCATGTGTTATAATTTTTTTGTAAAAGTTTTTAATAAATAAAATAAAATAAATAATTTTAAAATGTTTTTATGAAGTTTTTTTTTCAATCTTAATTCGTTCATAGTCGTGATGAAACTCTTCAATTAATAATAACCATCAAAATCTGATCTAAATAAATGTATGGATAGATATAAAATACTCTTTGCTAGTTGGTGACTGTAATGCTCAAGTTATTGAGGAGATTAACTGAAAGCGTAAACTGATGATTTTTTGGATATACATAAAAATGATCTCTAGTGGTAGGTAACTGTTGCCGAAGACTATCTAGGTAGGTTTCACCACACCGACTATTTCTGCCGCCAAACAGTAAACAGTCCAGTTTGAAGAGCGCTGTATGCGACGGGAATGTTACCAAAAAAGAATAATCTTTGTACATTAAAGGAAATATTTTTTACTCGATTTCGCGTGTGTGTGGGGAGACTCCATTCGTCAACATACACCGAGAGCAATTACTTTGTGGGCCAAATTAATTACACGCAAACAAGGCACTTTTTTCCCCTGGCCCATGTCAGTAAATTGCTGTCAGCTTTTATTATATGAAAAAGCGTTTCGCTTTTTACTCGGGGAGTAACTTTACATATAATTCCATTAGTTACTGGTTTCTCCTTCAGCCACATTTTTGCTGAAGTCAAAGTTTATAGGATTCAGTAAAGTTTCCTTACGAACACTTGTAACAAAAAGAGTGGGAAAGCAAGTTGCTCTATATTATTTATAAAGTTACTTATAAAGTTTTCAATAAGTTGAGATAAGATTGAGGCGTTATTGTGGATATAAGCAATTATGAGTGCCTTAAATATTTGTTAATAAAGTCTACTATAATTAAGTAAATAACGACTTACTATAAATATAAAATTTCATGGTACACTCTAAGGTCGCTCCTATAACAAAGACACAAACTTTAGTTTGATAAACTTAATATCCGGTATACTGTGGCAAATATCACAAGAAGCAGGTTAACCAACCAATCTGAAAAAACAACTAACTGTGAGAAAGAGATAGTGAGAGTGATAAATAATACATATTTTAATTGTAGGGAGCGATCAGATGAGCTGGATGTCCACCTGATGGTAAATGATACGCCCGCCCATAACCACGTGGCGCTGGTTGGAATAGTATACACTGCGCTATATTGTGCTCGCCGCCTTGACACATAAGATGTTAAGTCTCATTACCACAGTAATTTGTCTAGCTACAACGCTTTTCTAACTGGTACACAGTAATGTTTGCATATTAGTGTTTGGCGGTAGAAATAGGCTCTGCGGTGGTACCTTTTTTTTTGGTCTAGAACCTTTTAGTCTGCTTCTACGACAGGCAGGGCTTACCTTACTCCTATTCTTACTAGCCCGAGACTACAGGGCTGCTGCGGTGGTACCTACCTAAACGGTCTCCATCAACAGAGATCTACCACGAGCATCTCTTTTGAAAGTGTATTTTTTTTCAGTTACTCTAGATTGTTAGTTTTTTTTTCTCGTAATTCAATTCTATACTGTACTACCTATTCGTAATATAAAATTAGACTTGAGATTTATCTGAAATATTCCTTGAGAGCAATCGCAAATGACTTTCTATAGCAACCGTATAAATTAAACGAAATGAAAATGTTTATAACAATTAATTATAAATAAAATGATGAAAGTTGTATGGAATTCAAATAATAAATGGCTCCTTCAAATTATTCCTCGTCGAATAGTCAGGTTCCTGTCTCGATACGTTCACCAGTTTTCACGTGATTAGCTAACAAAGGAAACTCAATTTCATTATATATATATTAGGTCCTTACATATGAAATTAACGTTTTGTCGTACTGACCACTTTGATCTGAAATATCTCCTCTTTGGTTAAGAATTCCAAATTCAAATTTATAAATTCATTTAGTTGCTACATTTGAGTTTTGAAAACAGTCATTCATTTGTTTTCTCCTCATTATTTTTTTCTTTGGCGTCGCTTATTACCGCACAATGTAAAACGTGAAATATCGGTATATTTACGAGTACGAGTTCTACCGTGGCACCAGTACCAGTGCTGCAGAAACAGCTCGAAAGATTAATGATGTGTACGGCGCTGGTGTCGCAAAAGAAGGCATGGTACGTTTTTCGTTTCAACGTGTTCATTCTGGAAATTTTGACCTTCAGAACCAACCCCGTGGACGGCCGGAGACCATAGTGGAAAATGAAGAATTATACGCTATTGTAGAAGTAAAAACCTTGACCGATGGGTGCCTCGTGAATTGAGTGAATCGAACATGCGAACATGCGGCGACTGCTGCTGCTGTGTTACTTTGCTCAACCGACACAATAATGAAGAGATTTTAAATCAAATCATAACTTGTGATGAAAAGTGGATACTGTACGATAATCGGAAGCGCTCGTCGCAATGGCTGAATCCTCGAGACCCAGCCAAATCCTGCGCTAAACAAAAATTGAATCAGAAAAAGTTACTTGCGAGTGTTTGGTAGACTAGCGCCGGTGTCGTTCACTACAGCTTTCTAAAATCTGGCCAAACGATCAACTGCAAACCATGAAGGAAGAACTAGCTGCTAAACAACCGAGATTGGTCAATCGCTCCAGGCTACTGCTGCTTCACGACAACGCAAGAACACACACTGAATAACAAACAACCACTAAGTTAGATGAGCTACAATTGGAGTGTCTGCGACATCCACCGTACTCCCTGGACCTTGCCCCAACAGATTACCATTTTTTCCGGAATTTGGACAACTTCTTAGAAGGAAAAAATTCAACTCCGATGCAGCAGTTCAAACCGCCTTCAAAGAGTTTATTGATTCTCGCCCCCGTGGTTATTTAGTAAAGGGATCAATGAACTACCTATGAGATGGCAACAGTGCATAGATAACAACGGTGCATACTTTGATTAATTAAATATATTTTACAAAAAAAAATTACTTTATATGCCTCCCGTACAAAACGTCAATTTCATATGTAAGGACTTAATACATTTAATCATGCGCCAAAGATTTAATGTAGAATAAGGTGCGGTACCGGAAAGTTGTTAGATCATTTTGCAAATTAAATTAGATAAAAAATTTCTTTTCAGGAAGAACAGGAACTTTTTTAATAAAAAAAAACTTGTGCCAACAGGTGTCCGGTAACTGATTAGCTTTAAAATAAACGTCACCGAAGCGGAAGTCAAAAAGCTTCAGAGCAAATTTTTTTTTATGTAAGCAAACAAAAAAACATGTTCCTGACTATAACAGGTGGTGCTAATTGGAATGTGTATATCACAGCCCATTCATCATTATCATCAGTCGATAAACATCCGCTGCTGGACATAGGCCTCCCCGAAAGATACATATAGTTACCATGGCCTCCGGTACCACCGAACATTAGGGGCGGTCGTTTGTAGGGGTTCATATAGAAAGAGCTTTTTACCACCATGCTGGCCCAATGTGGGTTGCTGGGAACCAGAGCCTCGTTCGGTTAGCAGGCTGCACCATGAGCAGGTGAAGTGGGCTTGGGTCCCGTAAGTAGTTATACCGAACCCCTTGCATCCCATATTTACCATGGCTTACAGCCCATTGCGTTTAACTATAAGTGTAAATTAGTGTTTATTTCTTAATCAATTAAGCAATGAGATGAACCTAACATCCACCTGATAGTAAGTGATACCCTTACATATAACAACGTGGAGCTACTTCTCAGTGACTACACTAGTTACAGCGCCCTTCATACCGGAACACAGTAATGTTTGTACTTTACTATTCAGCAGCACAAATAGGTGCTGCGGTAATTATGGTAACAAATCACCATGGTTGTAGGTTTTCGTTACCGTAGACAGACTAGATAGGTTTCGGGCAACAGAGATGTAGCGTCTATTTCTGCACCAAACAGTTCTATACTCTGGTTTGAAGGGCGCTGTAGCTAATTAAATTACTGAGGTAACAAGATTCAACAACTTATGTCTCAAGACGACGAGCACAATGTGGTTCTATGTATACCATAATAACTAGCGCTTCATTGTTATGGGCGGGTGTATCACTTACAACCGGGTGAACGTCCCGCTTCGTAGTATAAAAAAAAATGATCACTTTCATAAGTTCACTTTAGCATCCGGTTGTCCACTGATGCACTACGTCCATCATACACGGAAACCGTTTCGCTGGAAACATTTCTCATTGTCATTCAACTTGCTCCATATGCAGAGTAATGACTATTAATCACGAACTGAAAACGAGCGCCGATTACGGAAGTGAATAGGAAGCGGAAACGTTTCTTGTTACGAAAATTATTCTTCTGTGACATTAATTTTTTTTGTAGTTATACACATCCTCCTTTACAAGTCCTTTATAAGAAGGGGCAAGGAGTAAAAACGTTAACAAGATAGTTAACAAGCTAAGTGATATACAAGTTATAAGGGTAGGGTGCTTTACTACCGCCTACCCTATCACCAATTATCACCAAGAGGGATCGTAGTGAAGAACTGTCGTTTTTTATTTAAAAAAAACAACGTATGCTGGCGACTCACAAGACGATAAGTAGTCCCGTGTAGTAAGTAATTATTGTAATGGATGCAGATGACGATGGAAGTAGATGGAGCAGATAAGGAGTTCTGCTTATTTCTACTTCTCCTTAATATTTACTGGTGGTAGTTCTCTTTTGCCGGAGACTGTCTATGTAGGTATCATCGCAATGCCTATTTCTTATATTTCAGAAAGACTATTGTATTCCTAAGTTAAAATGTTAGGTCTAGTTCCTTAGTATCTATACTAGCTACAGTGTCCTTCAAACCGGAAAACGGTAATATTTGTACTCTGCTATTAGCCGACAGAAATAGATGCTGCGGTAATTATGGTAACAAATCTCTGGTGCTTGGTCTCTGTTACCGAAGACCGTCTAGGTAGGTCTTCGGCAAGAAAGACGCAGCGTACATACCTGCGCCACACAGTTTTACGCTCCGGTTAGAAGGGTGCTGTAGCTAGTGTAATTACTGGGGTACTGAGACTGGACATCTCATGTCTCAGGCGACGAGCGCAATGTGGTGCCAAGTTTTTAAGTGCAGGTGTATCACTTACTATCAATTGAACGACCTGTTTGTTTAGTCGATTAATTGAATAAAAAAAATTGTATCATCTTCCAGTTTGTTTGGAAGTAGAATCTTTTACATATCGCATTTTTATTGAAAATATTTGGCCATAACATGTGATGTTTCCGGTGTTAAAATATGATGTCACTTAACATCATGTGAAATTAAAGATCAGTTAAAAAATTAAAACAATATATATATATGGTTATTTAGTATATTTTTAGTTTTTAGCTCTCTAGTGCAGTAGAATGTTACAATGTATTCTACTTTAAAGCAATACAGGAATATGAGACAGCGGCGGGTACTTCCTGGATTTATGTGTCTCCACTGTTCGTGGAAACCAAGTTGTAACAAGTGTACAAAGATATATGTCATTTTAACTGTTACTTATTCTGTGTACTAGTAGATCCCTAAAACAGCAGTTTATGAAGGGCGAATTCGCTTACATGAGCTTAATGACTACACCACCATAAAACAGCCTGATGCTACTTAGTGTTAACACGACTAAGATAAAGGTTGAAAAATTCAGATCATAATTTTTTAAGTAAATTCAATCTTTTTATATAATAAATATAGATTAAATAGATTAATTCATATAAATAATATAGATTAATCGATTCACCACAAAATCTCCGAATCTATGAAGTAAACACTCAAAATTTGGTAGAGATATTGTTTATGTCATTCAGAGGTCAGCTTACAATCACTCTTACTAAATTCCTTCCCCAAAGGGAGTTGCCAGGTTGTTATGACCAGCAAAGCGAGGACGGAAAAGCTAGTCGTCATCATCATCAGCGTTAATCAATTTACTACTGAATTAAGGCCTTCCCCAATGTCTTTCCTTAGATGCGTTTTCCAGTATTTCGCAACCTCCCGCTTTCGAACATTCTTATGATGTCGTCGGTCCATTGTTCCTTAGAGAAATGCCAAGCACAGCTCCCTCCATCGCTCGCTGTGTGACTTTGAATCGGTGGACCAGCAACATGGTCAAGGATCATGTCTCTGCGCCGTGAAGGAACATCATCGTATTATATGTACAATTATTTGTATTTATTTATTAATTTATAATAATTATTATATATAAATTATTTATGTGAAACCTGTTTCAAGTATGCTCTATTATATTATGCGGGCAGTTACCTACAATGCCTCTTGCCTTCCAGGGTTGACTGCCAGAGAATGCTATCACTGCCTTAAGTCTACCCCGTGTACGCTAACTGTCTACCTTAAGAACAAATAAATAACAATAAATAAACTCGTTTAACTTATTCAGAGATTTCATAACCAGTACAGAAAAAAAGTTTGTTAAGTTATAAACTTTTTAGTGCTAACGGGTTGTGTACACTACAGAGTCTGTGACCTATTACTTATAATTATATAGTACATGTAATGATCACGTTTTATAGACCGGATGTATCTTAGAACGGATATCCAATAAAACGTAGCGGTATATTGACATTGGTTGTATACTGTCTGGTAGTTTAGTGCAAGTTTCTTGACATAGGACCAGCCTCGTGTCCGTCGGCGGCTACGGACGCTTTCAGGATGTTTGTCAACTTAGATGTGAGAGCCTTCCCAATGCATACACTTTGGAGGACCATTACTAGGCTACGCAAAACGATACTTCCGTCACCGTGGTTCCGGCATAAGGCGATTAAGTATTATTACATTTATAATATTTTTTAACCAACCGTTGATCAATGTAAAGTAAATGGTATTAACAGAAAATCAATTACTATAAAATAGTATCGTAGGAATAGATTTTTTAAAAGGAGGTACAAGGTATATAAATAAACACTATATTCTAGATATTTATTGAATAGGTGTCATTAGCATCTTCTCTCTTCTCTTTAGCACGAGAAAAATACACAATAACATTATTATATTCCTGTCCATCTTTCTTTCGAAATAATTAACATCTCGTTCTTTTCTCTTGGTTAAGGGCGGATCTGATAGCAGGTTCTGTAACACTATAGAGATATTAAAACTTAAATATCATTATTTTGTTTAATGTGAGTTTAGTAATAAGTAAAGTTTAACTTAATTTCTTTAATTAAAACAGAAAGCGAGATGAACAACAATTAGTATAACGATTACAAAAAGAGGCTTCGTGTTAGTAAGACCCATTTTTATATTTCTTTACATTAAATATTCAATTTATCTGAAAGCAATTTTAAGGAGATTTGGGACGCAAATTGTCTTTTGCGTTTCATATTTTAACAAATTAATGCTGAAAAAATAAATACTTTGTTATGACAACCTTTTAATGAACTACTTCAATAATTAATGATGTTTTAAACTAAAAACAGATTTGTAATAGCTTTGATGCATCTATGTTTGCTAATTTAACATATTTGGATTTTTTTGGTTGGTTTAAATGAAGATTTTTTTTATTGACAATGAACTGAATCTTACCCTCAAATTCACATCAATGTTAAGTAACAATAACGAAGTGATCTCACACAAACGTCTGGCATTTATATATACACAACCGGAAGTATTATAACAATGCTGTTAATGCGGAGGACGAATATTGCTCTTAATTAAAAAAAAAATCGATATATCCGATTGTAGGTTATCGAATATTTTCTAAGTTCCGTTGCTAATACATATAATAAAAATATAAGTACATATAATGAAATAAAATTATGTTATTACTCCTTCAGTGTAGCGATCCAGCGTCTTCGCTTCCATCACGAGATAAAGTCTGCGTTGCCTATCTAAAATATAATTATCTTTATCTGTTTAAGACAATTACAAGTATATAACATTAATACATATAAAATAATATTATCGTATCATTGTTATGGACAAGCGTATCACTATCATATTAAGAAAATATCTTGTCTCATCATTTCGTTAAATAAAACTTATAAGATGTTTCTTCTTACCTTTCTCTTATTAAACATATTTAGACAGTTAACAGCTTAAACTAGTTATTTACCTTTACTTCTTCTTTTATAGTTAACTCTGTAATGGATTCGGTTAAAGCCCTAACTGATTTCTTAAATTGTTGTTTTAGATTTGTTTTTTAAACATCCATATAGAAGAGAAAGATAAGAGTCATCCTTTACGAATTAGAGATTTACCTTAAACTTTTGCAATGTTACAAAAGCCGACAGGGAAAACCTCTTGGATAGAGGGTGAAGAATTAGGAGGTGATTGTATTCCACTTCGGCTAATATCTCTCGGGCCCCCAAGCGATTTATCAACGTCCTTTAAACCGTCCGAGAGTGCTGACGTACGCCGGCCTGCGGGCGACAGCTGAAGCATCGACAGCACTTGAATTGATAAAGCACGAATGCCTTGTCTACTTTGAAACACTTCAATGTTCACGTGGACATATGTCTTAACTCTGGTGATAGTAATCAACATTTCTTCTTCATCTTCACAGTTATAACAGTTTTGACACACTGGTCGAGATCATCAGGTAGTTGCGGTAAACAGAGAGTAACTACAACATTCCTCAATCATCGTTTATGTTATGTCTATTGAAAAGAAAACTTAACCTAAGCGAAGTGGCTAAGCATGATCTCTGATTATGTTTATATCACATATTGAGGAGTGAAGAAGATGGGCAGCACCTCCTTAATCCTACCATCCTTACATTGTAAATCTACTGTCATAGAAGCAACTCTGTTCCGGTTGTCAACACTTTGGAGTTGAATAATTTGAGCGAGAATGCTTTACCATTCTTCTTTCTTCAGTCTTAATACTAACTTAAGTTAATGTTGGGAGATTAAAAGAATAATAGAAATAGAAAATCTTTCACATTTCTCATCTGTAAGTACAAGGACACATTAGGACCCGCCTTCACGCCTTGTGAACTAACTACATATGTTAAGTTTTATATGTGCCTGTATTCCGGATGTTGTTGGAAGTTCAATGCAGGCTACAGACGGAAGGCAACATCATCTTTTTCTCACTAAACATAACTAAAGCACTGCAGCGAAACAGTAAACACTTGAGAATTAGTGGAAGAATTGAGTATTAGTGTAAAACGGTTATATTCAATAATGTATCTATTGTTTCTAGCTTCATTTAATTTTAAATTATTTTAACTTAACGCTTACTTAGCGTGTCCTTGCTTTGTTACACGAAGTCCTTGTTTCGAACCTAGTGTACAAATTCCTCATTTTCCTCATGTTTAAATTCCTAGTTCAGTAACCAGGAGCTTCAAGTAACGAAGGCATGTAAAATATAATGCAACAATCTTTATCTTAATTATCGTGTGTTTGGATGATGTTAAAGTTTTATTGAATTCGTCTGTTTTATTATCACTTAATATCATGTGAAAATGTGCGGTGTAAATAAACTTATACAAGAAGGTGGTGATACCGTCGGTGGAGACCGTCTACGTAGGTACCATCGCGGCGCCTACTTCTGCCGTCAAATATTACTGTATGCCGATTTGAAGGGCGCTGTAGCCAGTGTAATTACTGTAGGTGACTAGCGTCACGTTGTTATTCAGCGGGAGTCACTTACCATCAGGTGAATGTCCCACTCGTCGTTTGATTGAATAAAAAAAGATATATAGCGTATACAGTACAACAAAGTTTTTTGTTGCTATGATTACATGCGTGTGTAGTCATAGCCATTACGATTGTTTGTCTGTATGTTTGCTGTATTATGAAGGAATTAGAAGCTGAACACAAACATCCTGGATTGCATGCCGTTCGTAATGAAGTTGCAGAGCTATTCTCATTCGACTCAGCGATGCATTAGCATAGTCACCGCTACGAAAATTATTCACAAAGTTGTCGGCGCGCCTGGATTTGCATAGTCAAGTCATCAGGCATGCGAAGACTAAAAACTGTGAAGTCATCTATTCTTACTGAAAATATCCTTAAGAAATCGGAATCTTATACACTATCCGTTCAACGAAGGTGTCATTACTACTATCGTCTGTCTTCGTTCTCGGAAGCGGTCTCCTAACACCTAGTATACTGCACACCATGGCACTCGACGTTTTGAGACTAATGATATTGAGCTTCATTACTACAGTAATTTCACTATTTATTTTAGACTTATACCTTACATTGCAGCGTTTAACTTTACTAAATTAATAATATAAACGTTCACCTGATGGTAAGTGGTACGCCCGCTCATAATAACGTGGCGCAATCTACCCCCAATTTCATTAGGTACATCGTCTTTCAAGCCGGAATATTGTATTGTTCGTATATTACTGTATACTACGTAGAAGGTTTTCGGGGACAGAGACTTACTACTATTTTGTGTAATAGACAAATATTTCGACAGATTTATATAAGATCATAAAAGAATATTAAATATTTTGATATTTATATATATTTGCATATATATACATAGCTAGCTGTTCCCTCTCCTCTTTGTTGGCCGTAATGTAGTATTAGAATTAAAATTTCGACTTGAAATTTGTCAGAAATATTCCCACCTAGTAGCAACCTGTCTCCTCTCTGGCCTCTTCCCGTATTAACACCCATAACTCCCTTTGGAGAAGGGATATCGTAAAATCCAGGTCTTAGCTGACCTCTGAATAGCAGAATCAATATCTCTACCAAATTTGAGTGCTTATCTATAATAGTTTGTGAAATCTATATATAATATACATATATGTATATATTTATGTACATATATATACATGGAAGCTGTTGTTTTTGGAACATGTTATTTACTTCTTCGGAAGCTTAGTGGGGATTGAACCCTAACCTCTTCGAGACGTAAATCGTATTATGATTGCCTATAAACTGAGTTATCAGAACACTTAAGGTAGCTTTAATACTTTTATTACTTAACAAATAAAATCTTACACATATGCTAAGAAGTGAAATATTTTTTTAAAAATAGGGTAAATAACATAAAGTTATATTTTACCAACATTGAATACTATTGAAAAGTATTTCCAGTTAACTTCCAATTGATAACGTTTTCCGTTCTGCTGGAGACGAATCGGGATGTGGAAATTGACGCCAAGTCAGCATATAGGTGGAATGCAAGCTTCAGACTTTCCAACATGGTCGAAGGCGGCACATAGATCCGAGTTTATATCAAGTTGTGCGATAAGTTCGCCGGGAAGAGGAATCACGCATCTCCGTGTTAGAAAAATATATTTCCCACATTTAAATATTTCGTATTGATATTTCCGATCTACTCGTAGAATTTCTTTCGTTATAGAGATAAACTCACATTGCTTTTTTTTTTGTTTGATATATCAGCGGCGGTACAAAGTAACAATTATCAATGGAAGGAAATAAAGAATTGTCCAACATTTACTTATACATAACATACAAGATGTAGATTTGGAAAACATTATTAAACTAAGACAAAATGAAGTTTATACATAAGAAATATAACTAAGAGAACAATTTAGTAAAAATTAAAATAAAAAAAATAATATTTTCGGATAAATGGAAGTTATATGTGGTAATCAATGCGGTTCTGATTAAACTAAAGCTGAGCGCAATTTACTTTTGATACTATCAGCATTATTGCGCATCGATGATGGTGCTGGTGCCTGTTCCAATGCGACGAGATTAATGCTTTTCATCTTATGACAGTCGCTAACATATTGTGATTTTGTGCAAATATTTGATATATTAATATTAATATTCCAAGTAATCTGGTGGTAGGTATCACCGCAGCGCCTGTTGCAACCGTTAATCAGTAGTGGGTAAACATTACTGTTTTCCTGTTTGAAGGGCGATGTAGCTAGTGTAATTAAAGAGTGAGAGAGGAAGGGTAGAGAGTCTCATCATCTCACGTCTCAGGCGACGAGCGCAACCTGGTGCTGTATATACCATCCTACCTTCTTCTTAAAGTGCCTCTTCTACTAGTGAAGTTTGGCGATCAGCGTGGTGCAGTCCTTTCTGTCTCTGGTTCGGCGGAACAATTCGGACGTCCCCGATATGCCAGTCCCAATGGGCTGGCATGTCTGGTACCATCCTACCTAGCGCTACGTTATTATCGGCAGGCGTGTATCACTTACCATTAAGTGAACGTCTCATGACTTAATTGAATAAAAGATAATGAAAAAAAGTATATAAAGAACCGCATCAATTTTCTCAATCTAATCGCCAATCTCCAGGCACCTAATGATGATAAGTAGTATGAAAGATATCAAAGTCGTCTCCCCAATTAACAAACTATACAGTTTAATATGTATGAAAACTTTTTATACATCCACGAGATAATACAGTTCCATCTTGTAACTGTTCGGTTGTTTTTCTCTATTTACGAACTTAACAAATAAGCTTTCCCATTTCAGAAAGCAACTGGAGAATTTTGTGTTGTCGATTTGGTCGACACGAGCTCACCAGGGGTTTCTCCTGCCAAGTTTGTGCGGTGCGGTTAATGTTTTTTACCGTAACTATTCTCATCCATTTCTTTAACTGGTATTAACTGTTAGAATAGTTTAACATAAAATTCACTGACATATTCTCATACTTTTCTTTATCAGTCCCTAATAACTTGGAATGTTACGTTTTTATCATTAATTACAATCCTCTTCTAACTATAACGTAGAATTGTTTAATAGTATCAATCTAGATAGGTTTTTGGAGACAAAGATCTTAAAATATTCTGTAAAAGATATTACCTAACCTAAAATCTTAACTGAATATTATATTAGTTGTGTTAAGAAAACCAATTGTAGAGAGTAACAAAATAGCAACATCTTGATTCAATTTATTTTACCCACGCGGTGTCAGACGTTGAAGAAGATAGACAGGCAAAAAATTTCATTACAAGAGATTTTCGCTATTTGCATGGTGTTCGCAATATTAAAAAAAAAAACTAAAGGCAGATTTTATTCATGATAAGATTTAGATTATAAGCAAGCTCAATTAAAGCATTTACATTTTTTTTTGTATTTTGTTAATAATAAGAAATGCAAGATTTATCACTCAATAATTTCACTAGACTTAGAGCCTACTTCAAATTGAGATATATTAATGTTTGTACTCTACTGCTTGGTGGTAAAACGGAAGCGTTTATGGTAAATTAGACTACACGCTTTCAGGATAAGACCTCTAGTAAAGAGAATTTGTAAAATTTTAACCACTACTGGCTATTAAAAGTATTGACTTTTAATAGCCAAGAGTAGTTAAAATTTTCTCTATTCCAAGCGATCTTCGAATAGAGTCGAAACAAAGTCCTATTTTGTTGAATACATTACAAAAGAAAAACATTATTATAATTATTATAATAAACGTTGAATACTAACCAGCACCTATTTCTACCGCCCAACAAACGTGTGCAAACATTCCTGTGTTCCGGTTTGAAGAGTGTTGTACCTAATGATATTATTGTAGTAACGAAACTTAACATCCTATATCTAAAGGCAATGAGCACAATGTGGTGTTTTCTATACTATCCTAACTAGCGCTATGTAGTGATGAACAGGTGTATCACTTACCAGTAGATGAACTGAACTTCTCGCTTCTTCCGTCGCTACCTCGAATAATGATAAAGCAAAAGGCGTTACGTTTGAGCGGTATCGACCGGGGAACGGTCCTGGCACACGCGCCGGCTTACTGCTACGTTCACGGTAATTCACATTTACATAAAACCAATATACAAACAAATCCTATAAATTGCATCGTATTGCTTACACTGCCTTTGATATCTATGTGTTTGTTTTATTTGTTACTATCTATTTTCCATTATCTCAGCCTATCACATGGCAACTGGGACAGAATAAAGTATCATGGTGATATGTGTGTTAGCTCAATATATGTTCGTTTTAACTTAAATGAAACTTGTAGATGTATTGAGGGGGAGTGCGGGGTGTTTCGTAAATGTCAACGCACGCAGCAATATGAGCACTATATTGATAAAGATAGCGCAAGTTACAAAGTACAACGATAATACGAAAATCCAAAGAGATCCAGTTGATGGATACATTTGTATACTTCGTCATAGGCTACTGTCTCGAGTCTTAGTATTACAGAGATCCAAACAGATCCAGTTGATGGATATAATTGCATACCGCATAATGATTTGTTGACCGAAGGAAAAGTACACAAAGATGTTCGATCCTTATAAGGATTTGCGTTGTAATAAACGATAGCTTGATCTATTGTTCATGGTGGCGCCATCTGTTAGGTTGATTGAAAACTTTTTGTTAGAAACTGTTTTTTTTTATTTTTTTTATACAAAGAAGCGACGAGACGAGTGAGAAGTTCACCTGATGATAAGTGATATAACCGCCCATAATAAAGTGTTGCTTGCATTGCGCAAGTCTCGTTACCCTCAGTAATTATACCAGCTACAATGGTTTTCAAATAGGAACAGAGTAATATATGCACAGTGCTGTTTAGCTACAGAAATAAAAGCTGCGGTGGTAAGTACCTAGACAGTCACCGGCAACAGACACTTACCATTAGTTTGTCTCTGATTTTTGATATATATTTTAAAAAAAAATAAATTCAGAGGAATTTATTTATCTATTTACAACATTCTGTTTTCACAAGTAGCGGTTACGAAACGTAAATAATGAAAAAGGAAAATTGGTTTTTCCCCGCCTTGTAAATATTTGTTAGGCGGAGGTCAGATTTGTAACGCGCAAACACTATTCACGTGACTTGCCTCTGTTTGTAGTTTCATCTGTCTAAAAGAAAATACTCCGAAAGTATTATTGCACAGCATAATACCTTTCTACAGTGGGATGTCAATTTCACATGGTGTTAAGTGACGATGAAGCCAAAGATGGAGACGTATGTCAACCCAAAATACTCTCTCATATGTTGACAGCCCGGCGGCAGATTACAAGGCTAGCTAAATGGGTTCGTAAAAATCCGACAACAAACCAAACTCTACATGTCAACCCGGAATCGAACTTGGGACGTACAGATTATTGTGCTTGATCAATTAGTCAATGAAATAATTTTTTTTTTGCATTATCTATATATCCATAACCAATGTCATGGAGACAGTTAAGAGACTGCAATTGGACTTTATGAATAAAGATTAAAAATATCAATAGAGTAGTCAGCAATGAGCTATTTAAGACAATGGTAACTACTTACCATCACTTGGGTTGTATGTTAATTACCTTGGTGGTATAATTGTGTGCAAACATATTTTTTAACGAACATATAATGTACCCGTCAGCTTGTTGCTTTATTGAGTAAGAGATTGTACACATATTAAGTTTATTTTTTTACATGCAGAACCTTAATACTTTTTTTAAATATAACCTACGTTGTACTTTATATCTTCAAGAATATTCTGGTGAAAGTTTTAACAAAAGGGGTCCTTCTTTTTCAAAGTTTACCCAGAACAAACTGACGAGGTATTATATAACCACACAAACAACCGTAGATATTAAGAACAAAGTTGTTTATTAATATTACTTAGAATATAGTATATCATAATTTCAGTTTCAGATCACATGTATTGAACAAATCGAGCACGAAATATATACCCACTTAAATTGACGTGTAGCGTGTACATGCTCTATGAATAAAAGCGACAGGATCGTATCCTTCCGGTATTATCATACTCCATGATGTATTTCGCTTACGCTATCGAATATTCATATAATATTCAAGTTTATTATCTTCGTTTAGTATTCAAACGGCGTATGTATAAGTAAGAGAATGTCAATGATTATAAAATTCCAAAAATAGTAGGGTTTTAACTAAAAAAGCTCAAAGCTCAGGAGAGTAAAGGATACTGCTCAAGTTCAAAAAAATACTGTAGTTATTTTAAGGCGTTATTAATAAAGAAAATATTTTAAACCAGTACTAAGTGTAACAAATATTGAATAAACTATGAACTGTTACTTTTCAATCTTCAGTCTTCTAGTTAGTGCTCTGGGGAGTTCTGAGCTCGAAACGACTTTTAGATTTACTGCAAATTACACCGTCTGTCTCAATGAAATAACTGCATTATTTTATATGGTCTTAAAAAGTTTTTTTATAAGATTTTCATATCAAAGACATTTATAAGTAAGAAGATAATATTATAAGTGTTGTAATATTTAGAGAAGTGTATTGGAATATCTATTTTGGAGTCGATAGAGAGGCGCGCCATAAGGATAGTCGGTGACTATGAGCTGAAACGTACTAAACATGATAGTCTGAGTCACTGGCGTAGGGTAGCGAGCCTCTCGGTATTTTGTGTGCCCAGGAACTTGATAATTTGAATCCGCCATCGCGCTTCTACCACCGGACGTACAGACACACCGCAGGCATTCATCCCACGTTGTCGAGATGCCACACTTTAGGTTGAAGCTTTTCGCTTCTAAATGCGAACAGCGAAGGATTGGAACAGTCTGCCGACGTCAGTGTTTCCGTCCAGATATGACATGGGGATCTTTAACAGAAGAGTGAATGGGCTACTTCTTGATTAATGCACTTTACCACCAAAGACTACATCGCCGCTTACTATAAGGTGGGAACGTTGTCAAGCGCTGGTGTATACAATAAAAAAAAAAAACAAACGTCAGAACACTATAAGATATACAAAACTATGCAGTCGTACACAAGTTCATGCATATTATAATTACATTTAAAATTTCTTTTTACATACTGTTGTATGTCTTAAATATTTCGATAAAGAAATTAGAAACACATTGAAAGCTACGTTTGACTCCTTTTCGGAGAGTACAGATAGTTTATATTTTCATTCAAACTGGTTCTCGCCTTGTCGTGTCGATCTGGTAGTCCTTAGTTCATTTTCGGGGTTAAATGCGGCTGACTTTAATTGGCAAGGTTTTTTTCGAACCCACTTGTTATTATTCTTACATAAATCTATTGACATAGCATGTTATTTCCAGTAACAAACATCATAAGGAATTTAAGATACAATGTTAAACTATTGTAGATAAAAGAGTTAACTAATATTCTGTAATTTGCAAAGTCAATTCAAATGTTCTTGCATTACTAAGTTTCTTCTATGGCGCAGCGATCCAAAGTTAATCTTGGTCTCCGACATAAGAAAGCGCCAGCGTTGTCTGACTTGTACTGCCTCTTGCTAGTCCACCGGTTGAAGCTCGCGTAGCACGCTCTACGGCATCCTCCCAACGATATCTGGACCGGCCGATAGGTCAGCGCCAAAATTGGGTTTACGTCGAACACTTTTTTGACTCTACGATCGTCTCTCATCCTTAGCAAGTGGCCCATCCAGCGAAGTCTATGGGTTTTGGCTTCCCCTATGATGTTCGGTTCGCCAACTAGCCTCTCGATTTCGATATTGCGTCGGGCTCGCCACCTACCGTCCACTCTCTGTGTCGGGATGAAGATCCTACGGATAAATTTCCTTTCGGCAACCAGGAGCTGTTCTTCTTTTTAAAGCGTTTATGTTCAAGTCTCGCTATCACACATCTTATCACTGTCTTGTATATACGAATTTTAGTCTTTCTGCTTAGATAAATCTTGCATTACTTAGCATTAATGAAAAATGGAAATTTATTGACGTTTTTAGAGAAGCGTTTATATTGATTCAATAATAAAGTTAAAGCAGTAAAAAATTGATAATAAAGTTTGAACGGAAATGTTGGTAATTTGTGATTTTAATTACTGATATGAATGCCAACGCCGCATCGATATCTCGCACCCGCTGGGATCTATCGCACAGTTTATAAATTTATTAGCGCCGCACACTAAGTTATGCGCAATTCAGTTCGAATCCCGACGAGGTTTGAATATCTAGTGGATTCAATTTATGTATGAAACTTGTAACTTATATATCAAAACGTGTAGCCAATTTAATATGCATTCAAACTTACTGTATTAAATATATTCAAAAGGGACCTCAAACGTTTTTGTGTATGACGTTCAATGTATTTAGTGATTAAAACGGAACAACCCGCATCAGGTCAGCGTGGTGGGAAATGTCCCAAATCCTTCCATGTGAATCACTACTCGATCGATGAAGGAATCTTTGGGTAAGGCCTATGTCCAACAGTGGACGTATATCGGTTGATAATTAGTGTTTCGAAATGATTATTTTTTCGATTAAATAAGAGTCGATGTTAGATTCCTTAAAAGTGTTCCAGTTATTTTTGACGGTGGTAGGTCTCTGTTGCCGAAGTAGTAGGTACCACTGCAGCTCCTATTCCGGCTGCCAAACAGTAGTGTGCATACATTGCTGTGTTACGGATTTAAAGGAGTTGTTGTTAGTGAAATTACTGGGGTAATGAGACTTAGCATCTTATGTCTCTAAGCGACAAGTGCAATGTGGTGCAGTGTATATCAATTTAACTAACGCCATGTTATTATGAGCGGATGTATTACTTACCACCAGGTAAACGTCCCGCGAGTCTTGTCTCTTCATTGAGTAAAAAAACGGAAGGCTCTAATTATCCACTTTATTAATAACTATCGTAGCATTGCTAAGGTGCCGAAGAGAAGACAATAGAATGAAAGACAGACAACGAGAATACGCTGTCTCATGGTGTCTCTTAAAGCTGATAAACAGAAATATAGGATATAAATAAATAATGGATTTTGCGCCATAGCAACCTCTTAAGAGGAAAGGTAATAAGTAGGCTATTTCGAAAGTAGTGCGCTTTACTGCCAGTCTACATAGCCGCTTACCATCAGATGGAATTGTAATGAAGCATTTATATAATTAAAAAAACCTATGATTAACTTTGGTTTTCTTAGCTTTCCTGGCAGAGAAAATTAAATATTTTCCTATTATCAGTTGACATTATAACAGAATAATATTCTTTGACTAACACATACAAAGGCAAAAGCCTGTGTTGGAACAGACCTCTACGTAGCATATTCCATATAACCTATTAACTTATTCATAATGAAAAGTTTTAAGGGTCAATAAGCTCACCTTAATTAAGGTTTCACGAACACAAGTATTTATAATGCAAATTAGCTTAAACTCGCTGTGAATATTCAAATACTTTACAAAACGTTTCATTTTAATGTAACTCATCCAGTGCTGGTTAAATAGTAAAAATCTATTTGAAGCATCCGAGTGTTTGAAAGGAGCTTAGGTTATCTTTTACGAGCACTTTCAGACCTTAAATATATTAAAACTGTGAATGTACTATTCTAGTACAAGTAAAATTAAAAAGAAGTACTTGTTTCAGGATCTTCACCAATCATTAATAAAATAAAAATATTTAAGATGAATTTAACTTTTATAAAGTAGTAATATTGTTTCCTGTTTATTGGGGAGTATTGCCCATAAGTCACCACCCTGGGCGTGCGGGTTGGCGACTGTAAGATATTGATAGGGATAGGGATATGTGGGAGGAGTGCAGACTTTTGAGAGGAACGTTGTGAAATACACAGAGATAACGAGTAATGTAGGATGTTACTATTTGGACTATTGTGGGGGTAAGGATAGTAACAATGGTGGCAAGCTTCACAACACGCCGCCACTTATATCTGATAGCCGCCTTGCTCGTGCATTCATGTGATAATAATTATGATGAACCATTTGCTGCCGCTGTCAGTCAACCTCATAGGCGATCTTCCTCCTGGCCTGGTATCCTCAAACTTTCCCTGGGCCACACGTCGCTCAATAGCCATAGGTTTGATTACGGGGCCATATAAGAACTAGAGTTTAGATGGTTAACAGATGAATTGCTATCAACTGTGCATATATTGTAGATTAACAAATAACTATATGTCAAATTGGATTACATAAGCCTTACGGTGTTCAGCTTTGAAGGATGCTGTAGCTAGTAAAATTACTGGGGTATCGAGACTTAACATCTTATCTCTCAGGCGACTGACTCTATGTGGTACATTATACATCATCCAAACTAGCGCCACGTTGGTATGGCCCGGCCGTATCACTTACTATCAGGTGAACGTCCCGCTCGTTTCGTGGCTTCATTGATTAAAAAAAAGATTACATTGTATGCCCATGTTGCGGTAAAAGAAGTTTGCATTTTATATCCCGTCGGGAATCACCTTCAATACCAAATTTGATTTTTTTAATTGTAAATAACGAACTAGTACTTGCTATAAATGTCACGTGATGTTAGGTGACAATGAGGCCGCAGAAGGATGTTGACAGTCGGAACACATCAATGCTGTAATGGCAGCAAATTAAAACAAGCAATTATAATATACCAGCTATTCCCCAGCCGCTGTGCTGACCGTAATACACAATCAGACTTGAAATTTGTCAGAAATATTCCTTGAGAGCAACCGCAAATTACTTTCTATAGCAACCGTTACCATAGCAACCGCATAAGGATTATGAAATGAAAATATTTATAACAGTTCATATGAAATAAAATAATAAAGGATCTATGAAAAGTAATAAGTAAAGAGCTTAAAATCATCTACAAAACATTCCGCGTTGAATGATCATGTTCCCGTATCGCTATGTTCACTAATTTTCACGTGATTAGCGAACAAAAAAAAACCATTTTCATTACGTATATATAAATATGTATACATCGTAAAACCGGAAGCTATTTTACTTTAAATATATTAGTGCCGCTATAAAAACTACAAATACTTTTAGTGACCTACATATGGGTTTATTTAAGCCGAAAATGTATTGCTGGCGGATTGCCAACAGTTCGGCGAACGACAACAAATCATTTCCATCCTCCCGATACCATGGGAAACAAGTACTTTAAACCAGATTTTTGAGTAACGTAACATTCACTCATTTTACTGGTAGCTCTCTGATGCAGGAGACCGCCTTGGTACTTGGTTTTCCGCCGCCAGAGAGTAATGTGCAAACATCAGTGTTCCGGTTTGGATGGGGGTGTATCTAGTAAAATTCCTAGGGTAACTAACTTAATATTCTATGTTACCATTAACCAGCACCACCTTGTCGTGAGAAGTCACATTACGTACCAGAATTAGTAGAATAAAAAAATCTTCAATCTTCATAAAAAAAGTGGTGTTATATAAATATAACGCTTGTGTGTCTGTTTAACGGAATTGTATTAATACTATTTTATTTGATTATTCCACAAAGCGACGAGACGAGCAAGACCTTCACCTGATAGTAAGTGATACGCCTGCACATAACAACGTGATGCTACTTAAGACGTTATACACTGCACCACATTGTGCACGTCGTCCTGAGACGTAAGATATTATATTTCGTTACCCCAGTAATTACATTAACTACAACGCCCTTCAAACTGCAAGATAGTAATGTTCTCACATTACTATTTTTTTTGGCATAAATTGTCGCTGCGGTGGTACTTACCTAGACGTTGTCCAGCAACAAAGATCTACCACCAGGAAAATATACTATTTTTTAGATAACGCTTAATCACTGCCCCATAAAGGCTATATTTTAAGCTCATTTATATATTTTATAATTGTTTTTTTTAATGTAAGGGTTCCAAGTCAACTTCACTTGTTCGTGGTGCACCTGCTAATCAACAAACGATTGACCCAGCGTGGTGGGACATGGCCTAAATCCGCCAATATAAATCCCTACTCGATCGAGGTAGGAATCTGTGGGTGAGGCCCATGTCCAGCAGTGGATGTCTATCGACTGATGATGACGTTGTTTTAATAATGACTTCTCATGGTTATAATATGTGAACTTATTAATAAAGGCTCTCTTCAACCTACTGCACTGTCTAAATTTTGACAGCTATAGCAGGTATTGAAAGAAAGAAAGCAAGAAAACTCTAATAATAACTAAATAATTATTTCAATATAAAATTTAAGATATTGGGATTACATTGTGCAAAGGTTATATTGTGTGGATCCACTGGATAACCTCGTCTTTTATCTTGACTCTTTCTCTTTTTCTTTCTAATAAGATTGCTGTATTTGTCTTCGCCCGAGTCGGACCTGTTCACAACCATATTAATGTATAGAATAGTAATTATGATGGTATAATTAAATACCGCTGACACCTTCGGCAAGCATTAATTCTCATTCTGAATTGAAAACTCAATAAATCAGTTTCCTTGTCCCTCTTCCGCTGGATATTTATTGAAAAAGTTCCCGTTACCGTGGAATTTAATTTAAGAATTCTTATCCTCCCCTTTTATTAAAAGAATTAATTCGGATAAATCATTTCACGGAATATCCTATTGCATATTTCGTTATGAAAAAATCTAACGATTTCCTAAATATGACAGAGATTGATCGTGTAACAATGATGAATTTAACTGTTTTCATGTTAATAAGTAAATGAGGCGTAGGTATCTCAGTAAAAAAAACAATAAAAAAAACTAGGTAAAGTACACAGATGAAATTGCGAAGCGACGAGATGAGAGGGGCGGTCACCTGATGGTAAATGCTACACGTGGCGCTAGTAAAAATGGTATACAAAGCCCTAAATTGTATTCGTCGCTTTGAGACATATAGTGTTAAATCTCATTACCCTAGTAATTATGCCAGCTGCAAGGCCCTACAAACCGGAATAGCAGTAGTGTTTACATACTATCGCTTGGTGGTTAGACTTAGACATAGACGCCGCGACCTACCACAAGTACTTTACACAATCATTGTATATATTCATAACATTTGAATAATTTTTAAATTTCAATTATACTCATCTACTAAAGAAGAAAGAGATAATAGAGAAGCCTAACTTTATAAATGTCCAATTATGTTCCCAATGCTGACCTCATAGAGGTCGAAGTTCTTGGTTCATCATTATAGAAATGTTCAGGTCGGTGGAAGTAAAAAGCTTATTCTTAGAACTATGTTAGTTTCATGTATACATTTTCCTATATTAGAAGATTAAGCTTAGTGGAGATCGAACACTCGTGGCTTCTTCACGGTCACAGCAAGTTAAAATAGATTCATCATCATCAGCCGACAGACGTGTGCTGAACATAGTTCAAATAGATCATTATATCAAAAATGCGAATAATATTCCTTTTAAACTTGTACCTTGTTATAAACTTTTCGCCATTTAACAGTTTCAGTTCACTTTCGAACATCATAATGAAGTTCGCCGCAAAGCGCATACAAGATGAGCTGATTTATAGCGTCCTGAGTGCAGGATTATTTATTTTGCGACATAGTTGTGAAATATAGATGTTCACACAACAATAGAAGTAAAATTACGACCGTCCATTCGCATTGTTCATTTAAATTTTATCTATTAAAATATCCTAGACTCTCCCTCACAGACTTTTGAAAGAATAATATAGAACTGTTTTATTATTCAAAAGGAAAACTTGATTTATTTCGTTTACTTGAATTAGTTTTAACATGTTTATGATACTTAACTCTTTCCATTGTCAGTAACAATAATAAAATATAGTGATACTTATGTATATTAAGTAATATTATTAAAATTAAAGATGCCGAACTAGAGTCTGTAGATAGAAACCATAGGTTATATATTTCATATCATATTATATATATCATATTTACTACTTTTCTAGGAAATATTCGTTTTTTTTTCTAATGTTTCCTCTTCATAAACGGGCTCAATATTAAATCTGGAAGCTTGCTGGAACTGTAACTCTTCGCCTTCACAAACATCGGCAATGCGCAATGCCATCAGTGTTGTGCTAGCGTTTTTTCCGGTTTCAGTGAATAGGACCTGAAATTAATAGCCAGTTGCAGTGGACGTATATCGGCTGATGATGATCATGATTTTTACCGTAACGAATTTCTATTTGTTCATATAATACTAGGTTTAGATATTATAACATCGTACGATTTAAAAAAAACTGACGTTCTTTTTGACTTTTTTTTTGTTTATTCCTATAACCATCTAGTCTAGCATAAATGCCGTTAGATTTGAACCAGGAAATTATACGTTCTTGGTCATCACGAAGAATAATAGGCAAGGAATGGATCTTTTTTTTAAAAGCAATAATTACATTTTTCTTATGTAGCGAAATATTCAACTCTTTACTTTAACTTTGGCTGTATAAAAGTGAAGCGTTGGTTAGGATGTTCATACAATCATTTAAACCATCACTTTTAAAAATTGGTCCAGTCTAGTTACAGTGGCAGAATTTAATTCAATCTTTACATCTATTACATAGATCTATAGAAAGAAAGATCTGAATATAAAATAATGAAAGATACTAACCTGTTGATTGATGTTATAATCATTGTAAATTATCTCATTAAATTTAACAAATCCAAGTTCGCAAACTATTTGTTGAATACGCGCTGATGTGAACAAACCGGAAATAGCTGGTACCTTCGCATTGGCTGCTAATCCTATAGCTGACCTTATCATTTCTTTCGCTAATCCTTAATAAACAGAATAACATTATTATAACAATTTCTTTTGGATGTATAACGTAAAAATTGGACATGGTTTTTTATATGACCTTATATGGTATCACGAGATGGACATCACGAGATGTCGATGTGAAATTGGCTTTTCTTACCTCTATGACGATATGTTTTTTTCAACGCTATCACATACATCTTTAAATATTTCCGCACATTCAATTTATCATATAGATTTACAGGTTTTTCAATCTCATTGTAGAACTTCATAATATTGCTGTAAACTAAATTGTAAGTTAATTTCACGCGGCTGAAAGTTCGCGAGAACGCACCTGAAATTTGTTAATAAACCTCTTTTAACAACTTACAGAACAAAAAGTATCAAGAAGTAGAAAAACAATCTCTTAGTCTAATTGTTTAGTTCAGAATTCCTAACATCATGCCTTGAAGATCATTTTCAACGGCGTGCACTTTAGGAGGAAGCTTTTGTAATTGGATAAAGACAATTTTTATTTAGGGTTTAAAACACTATACTACATGTGCAGTTAAGGATACGTAAGACCATTGGTCATGGACATCTCACCATCAAAACTCAGCGACCACAGAATCAAACCATAGACCTCTGTGTTACAATGCAAGCGGTATTAGGAAGCTAGTTACATAGTTTAAAAATTTTTTACGAGTGTTATGGTTTGTATAGGATGGCGCAAAAGTAATCCTCCTATCAGAAAATGCTATAAATTTTGCCTTGATGTAAAAAAATTAAAAGACCAAATAAAAATAATCCACAAGAAGAATCAAAGGTTTTCATATTTTTTTTAAATTACAGCCAAAAAACATCGGAAGGTTATTTTTGCGCCCCCTTGTATACCTTGTATATAATGCTATAAATTTTGCCTTGATGTAAAAAAATTAAAAGACCAAATAAAAATAATCCACAAGAAGAATCAAAGTTTTTCATATTTTTTTTAAATTACAGCCAAAAAACAACGGAAGGTTATTTTTCAAGGCAAAATTTATAGCATTTTCTGATAGGAGGATTACTTTTGCGCCACCATATATATACACGAGTATATATGTAGTTTTGTGTATTGGAAAGATATTACTTTTTTCCTGTATCCTCATAATAAGGACTCCGATGAGCTCATCAGTTTCCTCATTCACAGCGGCTATAGACAACTTGTCTTTCATCCATACACGCGCATTGTTAATGAACTCTTCCGTACCCTCTTCGTCATTTATTATGTCGACAGATTTATATGTTACCTATAAGTAAACATGTATCTGTTAATAAAATAACTTTCTATATTGTTCTTAACGGTTTTTATAACTTAAGTGTTTAATTTAAGTGTCTGAGTTCAATAGTGAGATGTACTGTAAAATGGAGTTAAAATACAGCAGGAAATTATTAAAGAAAATCTAGCACAGTTTCTACTGCTACTGCTACTTTTCTTTGATATCTGAGGATAAACGACTTTTTTTTTTATTTATTAAACCCATGAGACGAGCGGGATGTTCACCTGATAGTAAGTGATACGCTTGCATATAACAAAGTGGCGCTAATTAAAATGATATACACAGCAGCGCTTTGCGCTTGTCGCCTTGAAACAGGATGATCTTTTCTTGAGTAGTCTCAACCATGGGATTGCTCATGCTATGGGCTGGTCATGCAAGCACTTCTTCGTTTCATGGATGATATGCTTACCATTAGAACAGAATGCATATCGTCACATGGATTAAATCGAGATGTAAGTTCTAAATATCTATGTAATATTTTTAGTAACTTTAAGTGTTATAATTAAAAAAGAATGGAATTTCTTGTTAAATATCTATAAAAGAAATACTTTTGTACTTAATTGAAATTAAGTTAACAGTTACTTACCTCTTCATTCAGGTAATGTTCTTTCAACAATTGGACAACTTCGTCATACCTAATATCTTGAAGATCCTCGAAACGTATCCCACATGGCAAGCGGCACCATATAGACGGAGCGTTTATCCTCTCCTCCAAAATCTTCATCCTCTCTATCTCCGCTTCCGCTTCGGTTTTTGTCATTTCTATTTATGATAAACAATTTAACTATTAAAAGATAAACGGTACTTAATTTCACTTTTTACAAAGAACTATGAAATTTTTTTCAACGATGATTCTTTCGTTACTTCCGTTTCATGAATTAATATATATTGACATTTAAAACGTTTAATAATATGACCACTTGAAAATACATTGTTTTAAAATTATGTTTTTTTTTTTGGTATTAGAAAGAAAATAAATTAAAGTTTGGCGTAAAAATAATAAAATATAGTTAGGGCAGACGAGCCGCCGTAAAGATTTATCGAGCAACAGTAAGCGAATGCGAAACGGACGTACCAAACGATCGGTGACGGCCTGGTACCAAAGAATTACTCGGCGACCCGTCGTCACATGAAAAAAGAAGCGAAATCAAGAAATCGATACTTACCGATACCACGTGGAAACTGTGCCTTCAGGTCACAGAGGCAAACTTAACAAAACCATGATTTTATTTTTCAAACACACTACAGGGTTGTTATCCATTTTTATATTTTATTAATGACTTCGTTACATTTTAATTTAACTTATTAAGATACAGTAAAAATTAGACCGTCTATATAGGTACCACTGCAGCTCCTATAGCAGTCAAATAAGGATACCATGTAAATATGTCTTCCAGTTTGAAGCTGGTTAAATTACTGAAGTAACGAAACTTAATATCTTATGTCTCAAGGAGACAAGCATAATGTGATGCTGTGTGTACCATCCTGACTAGCTTCACCTTGTTATGGACAGGCGTATCAGTTACCATCAGGTGAACGTTTATCTCGTTTCGTCGCTTCTTGGTATAAAAAAAAATAAATTGTTTTAACCAATATACTATTACCAGTGTTTTTCCTAATTTTTTATCTGTGAGAATGAGGAGACCAGAAAGGCAGACAAAGTCACAAGAGATACCGCCAGCTCTGGACTGTAAGGGGTCCCGTACGTGACCCAAGCCAAGTTCACCTGATCGTGGTGCATCCTGGTAATCAACAAACGAGGCTGTAGCTCCCACTAACCCTCATTGGGCCAGTATGGTGGCGAATAGTATAAAACCTCTCACAAGAACCCCTACAAACGTGGAGATCTTTAGGAAAAAATCCAGTAGTGGACGTATATCGGCTGATGAAAACTGTCTGTCTACAATCAAGAGCTAGTTTAAGGAATTGAAAAAACATTACCGTTTTGACAGCTTCTGTTACTGCAGTAATTAAGCCTTCCAATGTAATGCTTGTAAACTACTTAGACGATTTTCCTCTACACGGACTAACTAGTTAACCAATTTTATATTTTCATTGTATGATTCTAGTCGGTGCCTTATAAAAATCGACGTTTCTAGTGATTTAGCTAGAAAAAAATATCCTTTATTCTTCATCCTCATCGTTAATAAATGTTAATTGCTAATTGATAGTATATTTGTCCTTTGTAACATAAGTTTATGTATATTCGACTCGTATACACACAGCCTTCGTAATTGATTAATACCACGTCAGGGTGCACGCGGCGCCGATGACTTTATTAAGTTCGCGAGCTTATTTCGCGCCCCTTTTATTGAAATTTCACTGCCAATGAAAAGCTTTACGTCGACGTATATTCGATTCGTAAGCTCTCTATTCAGATATTTAATTGCAGTGTTTCAATCTACGAATGGTAACTTAACTAACTGTTAAAAACAAGCCGGTTTTATTTACCAATAATTGATGATATTAGAAGTGCTGCTATAAAAGTTTTTAAGGGTAATAGTTAGAAGGCACTTTTTGAAAGCTCAAAACTAGCACCTCGTATGTATGTATGTATATTTTGTGTAGTATATATGATCATCATCATCATCATGATCAGCTGTTGGTGGGGGCCAAAGCCTCGTTTGTTGATTAGCAGGGTGCACCACGAGCAGGTGAGATTGGCTCGGATCCCGTGAGATATGGTACGGTACTCGTTACACCCCTTATAACATGTATATAATTATAGGTCTCTATTGGTGGTAGGTTTCTGTTGATGTAGACCATGTTGGTGGCTACTACTGCAGCGCCTATTTCTGCCGACAAACAGTAATGTGCAAACATTACTGTGTTCCGGTTAAGGGTGCTGTAGCTAGTGTTAAAACTGGGATAACGAGACTCAACATTTTATTTCTCAAGGCGATGAGCGCAGTGTGGTACAGTGTGTACAATTTTAGCTGACGCCTATCACTTACCATCAGGTGAAGGTCCAGTTCGTCCTGTCGCTTAAACACATAAGCAATTATAATAGTTTCGTAAATATGTAAATAATATATATGTAAATAAAACAATGATAATATCTGACATTGTGATTCTACCTCACCTGCCACTATATATCTTACATCCTAGGTTGTCTGGTAAAAAAGGCCTACAGGCATTACATCCTCCTACTGAACCCTAAAGTAATAAAAATAAAGGTTTAAAATAAATATAATAAATGTAGCTTTCTATTACCAAAGCACCCTATTTCTGCACCTAGATTAGCGTGCAAATATTATTGTGCTTCAAATCGAAGGGAGTGAAATTACTCGAGTAACAAGACGTCTTCTGTTTCAAGACAAGGTGGTGCTGTGTATAACCATAACTAGTGCTACGTTGTTATGAGCAGGAGTATCATCACCACTATCAGGTGAACGTCTGGCTCTTCTCAATGCTATGTAGACTAAAAAAATGTTAAGTGAGAAAAGTGGTGTACTTCAGCCACTTATAGAAGGGATCTTTATTTTTTTTTATAGATAATAAAGCGACGAAACGAGCGAGTCGTTCATCTGATGGTAAGTGATACTCTCGTCCATAACAACGTGGCGTTAGAATATTATACACAGCATCACATAGAGCCCGTCGCTTGAGACGTAAGATGTTGAGTCTCGTTACCCCAGTAACAGACCAGAACCCAGTAACGTTTGCACACTACTGTTTGGCGGCAGAAACAGGAGCTGCGGTGTACCACCATCTCAATATCATCGGAACTTCACGATATGTGAATTTCTATATCGAACTAGGGACTCCATGTTATAAGATAAGTAGATGCTTGCTAAGCCTGTTGAACTTGTTCATTAATGACATTTGATTTTTTTTTATACTTTTCTTTATAATTTGAAATCTCCGACAAGGATGTAGGAGATTTAAGTAGATACTCCATTTTATCGTGATAATAAAAGTAAGATAGTGTACAATCGTAAAACTTTATTTTGACTACATTTTATGATTTTCAATATCCATAAATACCATTCACGGTCTAAAGTATTTTTGGTGTTAAATGAAAAATATGAAATATTTTCTTATAATATTAGAATAAGTGAAAATCTTAATTTCACGAAACCACAACTTGAACAGGACACTCTCATGGTGGTAAGTTATATATTGGCTCGTTATACTTAGTACTAAAACGTGTAGCTTATATAACTGGTGATAGGTTTCTGTTGCTGAAGACCGTCTACGTAGATACCACCGTAGCTCATTCTGCCGACGAACATTATTTAGCAACTGTGTTCCGGATTGAAGGGTGTTGTAGCTAGTGAAATTACTGCGGTAATGATACTTAACATTTTATGTCTCTAGGCAACGAGCACAATGTGGTGTGCATATCATCTTAACTAGCGCCACTTTGTAATGGGCAAGGGTGTCACTTATCATCAGGCGAACGTCCAGATTGTCTCTTCGTTTAATTAAATAAAAAAAAGAATATTATCAAAACAATAAGATGAACGCGAAATCACTTACTTTTAATTATAAATTGACTCGTATATTTACTAGTAGAACGTATCGCTTATATGTATGGTGGTCGGTTTCTGGTGCTGAAGACAGTTTAGGTAGATACCACCTCGGCCCCTTCTGCCGCCAAATAGTAGTGTGCAAACATTACTATATTTCGTCCTGAAAGAAGATTGTTGCAGTTAGTAAAATTACTGGGGTAACGAAAGTTAATGTATTATGTCTCAATGCGACAAGTACAATATAGTGATATGTATAGTATCTTAATTAGCGCAAGGTTGTTATGGGCAGACTTATCACTACCGCACAGTAAAAAAAAAACTCAAGCTTTAAACTGGACGATAGTAAAGTAATGTTTATATTCTTTCTGTTCTAAAAACAAATATGTTAGATCTAAATATTTTTGTTATAGTAATATTAGTAAGTAAAACTAATTAGAACTAACGTCTAAATAGTAAATTTTTTACAACGGCTGCATAGAAAATATTAAAGCACTGAACGTTTAGAAGTGTTTAGCCAATAAAAGAAAATGGTGCAGTTGTTTCTGAAGGATTATTACCGCACAGTAGAGAACCGACTCGAACAGTAATATCGTTTTGTTCGCAGGCAAGATCTTTCTAAACAGCGCTAGTTAATTAACTAATTAAACTTTGCTTCAGTCGTCAAAATTACCGCGTGTTACGGAGCAGCTGAAATTTACGATGTTACTTACCAGCCACTCGTATTTCAGTTATTTATTAAGTGAACTTATTTTGAACATTGCTTTCACGATATCGAATTCAAAATAACTTAAGCAAATCGTCATACGATAAGTATATACTTTTACTGGTGGTAGATCTCTGTTGCCAAAGCCCATCTGGGTAGATACCACCGCAGCGCCTATTTCAGCCGCCCAACAGTACTGTGCACACATTATTGTATTCCGGTTTGAAAGCAGCTGTAACCTGGTAAAATTATTGCGGTAATGATACCTAAAATCTTATGTCTCGAGGCGACGAGCATAATATGGTGCAGTGTGTAACATCCAAACTAGTGCCACGTTCTTTTTGGCTGGCGTATCAATTAACATGAGGTCAACATTTCGTTCGTCTCAACGTTTTGTAGACTGAATAAAATTTTTTTCGTATGTAAGCAATCTTACACAACAACTCACGGGACCCAAGCCAACCTCACCTGCTCGTGATGCAACGTGCTTATCTTGCTCCCACCAACCCGCATTGGGCCAGCATAGTGGGAAATGGCCCAAATCTCCCCATATGAATCCAAACAAGGAAGCTCGCGAAAAGTCGTTGGATGCGGGTAGTTTAGAACCAATTGATGTGGAGATATTTGAGAGAGGCCTATGTCCAGCTGTGGACGTCTATCGGCTAATAATGATGATGTAAAAATATTATTTAAAGTTGGATCCATAAATATGAAAAGCGTTAAGTTATTTTGAGGTTTAAAACATTAATGTTTTTCACCTGTCTAATCTAAATTTGGTAAAACAACTGTTTGAAAGATATTTCGAAGACAGTCTCGTACAAGTTTCAAAAATATCTTTATCATAGTGTCAAAAACAGGAACTAGGTTGTGATGATCGTTTTAAGTTTATTTAAGAGCAGTTTAATGAAAAAAGTTTAATTTTTGAAATTAACTATATGAACACAAAACAAATACATAATAGTGTCGTATGAAACGTTCGTGTAATAAAAATTTAATATCGCTGATGTTGTTGTCAAATTTTAGTAGTGTGAAACGTTTTATAGCTTACAACAAAATTTCAGTTCATGAATACGGTGTTGTGTTCTGATATACTGTTGCAATAAATTTATTCTATGCGCGGAGATAAAATCTGTGACGAATGATTTGTTTCGTATTGCTCGATATTTTATTAGCTTCTCTTAACAACTACATATCAATATGTTTTTAACGTTAAAGCAATAGATTTTTAATTAGTAGCAGTATATTAACAAGACATTCAATATACATAAACTTGTATAAATTTCGTAAATTTATAGATAGTTTTTTTTTTTAATTCAGGTTAAGAGATACATAATAATTCTTAGGCAACAACATTCCGAATGCCTTGAGACGTGCCGAGAACAGAGCGGTGTGGAGGCAGCTGGTTGACGCGTCATTAAGAACAAATCAAGACCAACACGACCTTCAATCATGAAGTACACGAAAGAGAAAAAGAGATATAATAGTTTATATCGTTAGATGTTAATAGTAATAGTTAGACAATAGTTGTTTAAGGTATGATAGGACTGACCAAAACCTCAAAAAATTTAGATAACTAGGACTTCTTTCACAAAGAGATATTTATTGTTTGAATACTAATATTTGTTTTTTGAATTTTTCTACTGCAGGAAGCCTTCCTAACTTATCTTTAACATCTCTGCTTGCTTAACATAAACTCATATAAACGAGCTTATTTTTTTTATTTATTTTTTTTATCGTTCCCCCTGCGTGTTTTGGGTCAGCGCCGTTTAATATCTATTTCAATTACCATCTTGTTATTCCTTATCTCATTCCAATACTCTCTTATCTTTCATTCCATTCATCATTTTACTCTGTTCTTCTTCCACACTTCTCTTCTCTATCATGCTACATCCCATTTCCTTCTTTCATTCATCCTCTTTGAGTGAAGACGCCTTCTGAAGATGGGGGGGGCGGGAGAGAGCTTGAAAAGATCATTCTCTGTAGCATTCCTTCATTCTTTCTTCTTTCTTCTTCGTCTTCTTGCTTCTGCTGTATTGTTTTTGTTTATTTTTATTTTTATATTCTTCTTTTATTATTATAATTACAATTACAGTTACAGTTATTATTACTATTTACATATATATTTATTTATTTACTTTTTACATTTTATTTCTCCCCAATACTTTCCCCACCACTCTCCTACAATATTTTACAAATATTTCGCGACTTTCGTCTTCACTCATCAGAGAGGCAATGACACCTGCGTCGATCCTCCTTGTAATATCTATTTCACACTCATTCTCCTCTTTCCCGAATAAGGGACAGGAGGTGAGGATGTGCACCACGGTCTGGTCCACCGCTGGGTCACAGAGGCACGCGGGACTCTCCTTGAGCTTGAACCTGTGAAGATACTCGGAGAATCCCTCGTGCCCAGTGAACATCTGGACCAAGACCGTGTCGAGTTTCAGCCGACGAAGTGAGCGATATGCCGACGCGGCGTCCGGGAAAACGAGCTTATTTATCCAAGGAAGCAATGAGACGAGCGGGAGGTTGACTTGATGATAAGAGATACGCCAGCCTACAAGCTGGGGCTGGTTAGGATGATATACTCAGCACCACATGTGGAGTCTTTTCACCAATGTACACTAGCTACAGCGCTCTTCAAATCAGAAAATAATGTTTGCACCCTTCTATTAGGCGGTGGAAGTAAGTTAGACGGTCTCCGGAAATAAAGAACTACCACCAGTTCAATGATCTTTTTTTACTAACTCGTCGCCGATACAACAACGTATATATCCGGTTACAGTTTTTTTTCCTACGTTTTAATTTTTCATCTTTCCTAATTAAACCAACGTCGTAAAAGTCGATGCAGTAAAGAAGCTGCCAAGCAATATAAGCACACGCGTCAACTATTTCGTTAAAATAATGAAACCCTTCCTATTATTTCCATCAACATGATCTCTGGATTGTAAAGTCGGAATTACTGAATTGAATATGGCACAGTGTGAATAATAAAATTAAGAAATGTTTCCATTTATTCAATTGCGGCAAGGCAATAATATTATACGAGACTCGGTTACGACTAGCATAGAATATAACTTACATTTTCTTTTCTCTCGGAACTGGGGGATATGAAAAGTGTTATTGTTCTTTTCAACGTATTTTTCGTTTTAAAATTCTATGCAGCAGTAAATTGGCTGATTTACTTACATTGAATTTTTTAAATAAATAAATGGATACGAATTGTGGAACCCCGTCTTAAAGCAGCTCTGTTTCAGAGAGATTATTTCTTGAAATTAGTCAAAAGTCAGACATTTTTATTATCAACTTACAACAACCTTAGTAGTTTAGTCACTAACTTGTATATTATTATATGTTAATATCTAATCATATTTTTTTTTGTAAATATGTTACAACAATTTTCTGAAATATATTCTCTTTTAAACACGCTTATAGTATATTGAGTAATTAATCTTGTTTAAAATGTATCACAGTGATCACAACTTCAAAGAACAGAATCGAAGTAAACGCAGCAAGTGCTATCTCGTTTCTTTTGTGAACACAACATCTCATCATGAAAGGCATCTTTAATTTACCGCTTTCCTTTATCACGAAAAGTTTTTAATGGATTTTCCTTTTAAGAAAAATAAGGCGTTTAATTCTCCGAACAGACGGACGGCACGACAGTATCTAAAACTCATTAAAACAGTGGACAATATGCAACTAAAGCGAAACCCTCGCCATCGACGTACTTTGTTGCTGATCTTTACGAGTTTTTATTTTTACGCTTTTTTACCACTTGAGTTTATGTGATGGTTAAACAGCTTCGTCTTTTTTAGCAATGAATATTTTTTGCTTTGCCAAATTTGGGGCTCTCCGATCTAAAATTCTTGTGCGAGCTTAATTAATATGAATTAAGATATATAAATATTTATTTATAATTCGACTAAATAAAGTAAAAAACGGTTGTATTCGTCGGAGGTCTCTGATGCTGGAGAGCGCCTGGGTAGGTACTACCACAGCGCTCATTTCTGCAGCTAAACAGTGTGGAAATATAACTGTGTTATGGTTTGAAGGACGCTGTAGCTAGTGTAGTTACTGGGATAACGAGACTCAACATATAATCAGGCGACAAGTGCAATGTGGTGCGGTGTATATCATCCTAAAATCATTACGGTGTATATCATTCTAACTAGCGCCGCGTTATTTTGGTCGAGCGTATGATTATTAGGTTTACGTCCAGCTCGTTTTATCGCTTTATTAAATAAAAAATAGATAAGAAGGTGGGGTTTTATTCGTTTGGGAGGAGGAGAGGGTAGGCAAGCGAACATATAATACTGTTATAGTGGTTGATTTACAATCTCTGCAAGCTAGACCAGGAAATTATTAAAATGATACTATCAACAATACTTAACGACATATGATCTCGGGTTTCGTACTACAAACCTATTCACCAAGGGTATAAAATGTGAAATGTACATAAAAACTATTGAACAGCGAACGAAGTGAAAAGAGTTAAATGCGAAATAAAACTGTTAGTAAACAAAACGAACAGCAGCGCGCGCGGTGAATGCGAGACAGCTTTACGAGATTTCAATCCGTGTTGTTTTATGTAAACATAAATTATTTTGTTCAACACAATAAACGTATAGGGAATTATTTTACGCATTTAACAACACCATATATATGTATTATTCAAATACGGATGAAATGTTAAGCTTTATTGCAATAGAATTAAGCTTTTATCGGTACCTATTCATATTTCCGTTTCGTATAATGGATAAATGAAAAGTATTGAGAATTCATATATTTGAAAAGCTACCGTATTAAGTGGTGGAAGGGGTGCCGCCCAACGTTTTACGGAACCCAAGTCATCCTCACCTGCACGTGGTGCATCTTGTTGAACAACAGACGAGGCTCTCACAACCTATCAATCCGCACTGGGTCAGTCCGGAAATGTTTTTGTTTTTAAGCAACGAAACAATGAGATGAGTAAGACGTTCACCTGATGGTAAGTGATACGCCTGCCCATAAAAACGTGGCGCTAGTTGAATGATATACACAACATAGTGCTCGTCGCTTTGAGACAATATTTTAAGTCTCGTTACCGCAGTAATTTCATTAATCCCGCTTGAAGACGATGCCGTGTTCCCCTGCCTTAATGGCCCCTTTGCGGTCGTTGGCGGTCAAGACGGGGTTTCTCATCGGCTTCTAAATGAGTTTGAGGAGGACATTGGCTGGACGTGGTCTCCGCTTATTGAAGTAACATTGAGGTTGGTAGGGTCTGTATAAAATAGACCCTGCGTTGGGCTAGCTCAGAATAGCGTTAGCATGGCCGCGGTTGTTTTTCGAACGGAAATCCCGTGACCTCTCCAACGCTGAAGTTGTCCACCGAGACGGTTTATAGTGGATAAAAATCTCCATATAACTCTGACTTCACCCCAGAAGGCATAGTATCTTTTCGACGGTTTACCACCGAAACATAGAAGAAAAAGTAATTTCATTAACTACAGCGTCTTTGGACTCCCACAATAATATTTGCACATGAATTTTTGGCGGCAGAAATAGGACATACTCTGGTACCTACCTAGACCATCTCCGGCAACAGAGACCTACCATTAGTAAAAACGTATCGTCACCTTATATATAGGTTAGATGTAATTAATAATACTTAATGTTTATACACTTAATATTGTATAAAACTTGTGTAGTGCTGATTATTATATTACCTGTCTGAGGAGAACCTCAGAAGTATGATATATAAAAAGATTTCCCTCGGAAAGTGTGTAAATATATAAATCACCCCTTTTATCCTATGTTAAGAATATTATAAGGAAATTTTTGTTCTCTGCCTCCGTGGTCCCTGATTCGGATCTGGTGCAGGTTGGGGGTATTAAGGTTTTTGTAAATCTTTTCCTTCAATAGCATAAAGTATAAGTCTATTGTAGATAAAGTAATCGGTTAAGTGAAAATAACTTTAAGCAATTTCAAGTTCGCATAAAGTGAAAACATGCACGCTCTTTACTTAATTGTACCGTCAAGTGCAGATGGTTCCCAACGATTTAACGATTCCCGGAGACTACAATCGCTGGTTTAAGTTATGGTTTATAATAAATACATTGCATTGTTTTTTTAATTAAAATAGAAAAATATGTTAATTTGTTTACTAGCTGTTTCCCTCACGCTTTACTGACCGTAACACCCCCGCAACTCCTTTTTAGGGGAACTAATTTTGTAAAATCTATTCTTAGTTGACCCCTAAATGGCAGAAGCAATATCTCTATTAAAATTTGAGTATTTATACATAATATTTTCGGAGATCTTTTGACCGGTCAATGAACCCTTAGATATCTCCTATATATATGAATTAATAGTTAGCACTTAACCTAACCCCAATTTCAAATGATGATAAGTGACTTGAAGTGACTTGTGATAAGTTCTTTGGTGAAAGTGCTTACGGGCGTAAAATTTGTTTCTACCCCTTTCGAAAGTGTATTTAATTATTTCGGGGAGGGGTACCGGACACAGTCCATCATCTTTCGGTTCATGATATTGATGATTTAATTATTTCCTCTATTTAGCTGTACTCTTAATTATATTGTGATGTTAATTAGCTGTCTATTACAACAGAAATAAAACTGTAAAGTTTCTTAATGTTATCATGTTTTGGTTGAATAAAAACACATTTGACAAACAGTTTTTTTTTTATTTACTTACTCCAGTGCTTAAATGTAATATCAGGGCGAGAAAACCTTACTGAAAAACATTCTTTCTTAGTTTACTAAGTAAATAGTTCGAACTTGTCATAAAGTCTCGTCTTCTCTTGCTTACAATGTCTCTTTAATATATCTAAGTAATTTTTATGTCGCCGTTTTATGAATATTTTACATAAACTAATCACGTGTAAAATGTCACATATTTTAGTTTTCAGTATTAATGCGAGTTTATTCTGTAGCAAATAGGTTTCCTAAATAAAAATACCTCACGTCTCCCGATAGAGAAGTAAGCAACGAACACGACATTACTTTCCTGACTCAATCAAAGGAGCTTACGGGCTCCAGATGAGAGAAAATTACGTCACATTTCCATTCCAGACTATTTAGTAGACGTATTGATTTGTGAAATAATTTAGATGAAGAAAAAAATATATTTTCTTTTCGTTTTGATACCCTTTTTCTATCTAGGTTACCTACTGGGTAAGATTTCCAGATTCGTCTAAATAGATATTTAAAGAGACCGGTGCGTTTATTTCTACAGCAAAGAAATATTATGCAAACGTAATGAAATTACTGTGGTAATGAAACCTGTTATCTTATACTACATAAACACCGTTACTGGTGTTTGATTATTATTGAGAAATGGAGTATTTACCACCAGGTTAAGAGCTGCTTGTATCATCGCATTTTAGTATGAAACGAACTTTTGCATTAACATTCTCCTTTCTCTTAAATAATTGTTCATTGAATGTTTACATCAAAGATGATGTATCGGAATATTTGATTTAGGGTACTAAGATTGGTATAGAACAAGTTCAAAGGTGAAATCAAAGATACCGATATTTATCTGTTATTTGCAACATAAACAAATCCAACGGCGCCGGCGTAACTGAAGGCGATACAGGGCTTTACGAGATTTGAGCGATATTGGTTTTATGTAAATGTATGTTGCAAGGAGTAATGAGTTTACGCAACACGAACACCCTCTATATATATATATATAGTAGTACATTAGAGAGGTAGCTGATAGTCTCTTTATCCAATTTTTAGACTCCGAATGGTCGCTTATGTGTAAAGGGAGTCTAATTTAGCAGATCTAAACCTCGTAAAAACCGCAGAAATCTCTTTCGATTTAACATTACAGAGAAGATGCTGTTTTAAACGGATATTAGAATGCAAACATTTTAAGGTTTCACTTACCATCACGAATGATGGCAGATAGATAAACAATTTTTACTGGTGATAGGTCTCTGTTGCCAGAGACTGTATAGTAAGGATCCCAGCGCCACACAATTGTAGTTTGTAAACCTTATTATCATGATATGAAATGTTCAGGTTTAAAGGGTACCGCTGGTTATCTGTAGCAGAAATTACTTCGGTAACAAGAATTACGATTATTTATCATCATATCTAGGGATATAATATATACGTGAGTTTGTTTTATAATTCATGTAACATGTAAGGTCACAGTTCTTGTATTCATAGCCGGGGCCGGGATATTCCTGACAGCACTTCGACCTTATCGGACCCTTTGCACCAGAAAGTACCGACGGTGAAAAGTACCTCATCTTCTTAACCGACGGTAGCATTTCATTTATAATAGCGATTCAATAGTCTGTTAAAAAAATTGAGGGTCGAATACGTAGCTATCACGATAAATCGCTACGTACACGGGTTTCCGATAGATTTGCGGGGTCCAGGTGGCAGTGCTGCTGTAAAAACCACTACCTTTATCAAACAGGTCGGTAAAAAGAATTGTTCTATGCTCTGCTAAAATTTAGTTAATGAAAGGATTGATACAGACATTTATTCCTTTCAAATGAATTTAATAATTATTATGAAAAGAGCGTACCGCAACTCCTCAATCCTTTCGGGGAAGAAGTTTTGTGAAATCCGTTCCTAGCTGACCTATATTTGGCAAAAGGTCTCTAGGCTTTATGCTTCCAGAAATATCCAGATGAGTTTATACATATACCTAGTCCGGCCAAAAGTTCGGTTACTAATGAAAATGCATTTTTTTAATGAAGTAATGTAATATTATTAAAATTTCTACCTACATATTTATTAGTCTCGGCAAAAAATAAAAAAAAAATATTCGAAATGACCACCTTCGGCCTTTAAACACAGCCTTTGTAGTTCAAACAGCACGCGACCGCACTGATCTTTTCTGGTCTTCGACAGAGGAAGTGTTGTTGTATCTGTTGATAGTACGATACACGAACATATAGCTGATACCAAGCTTTTGAAGTGTCTGGAGTATGAGCGACCGGAGCGGCTCCATACCCACTTTGTGCAAGGCGATCACTGCAATACTCTTCCCATACCCCCCCTTCTTTAACTAACCATTCCATATTGTAATTTGATAATGAACACGAAAAAATATGTGAAATGGCGCTAAATCGAAACAAGTTTCTAAAATAATATACTTGTTCCTAATTTAAAATAATTAAAAAGTTGAAAAAAAGATTTTTTTTTATGTAACTGTATTTATGACCAGACTTGTTACATATACAATGGGAAGCCATTGGATCCGGGCAAAATTTGTGGTTTAATGAATACACTTATAGATAAGAATCCTTCCATATAACACCAGAGTAATAAATACCGTAATATAATATACTGCTGGTAAGTTGTACTTAACTAGCCTGGATTCCCTATTTGTGGTATAAGGCTCCGTATCACATCTGTGAGAAGATTATAATATATTTTTACTCTTTATCGTTTGACTACTTGTTTGACGTGAATATTATATGTTTCATCTTATGATTAATATTATTAATTACTCTTAATTAATTTACTCTTGCATACAAACGAATTTCAATTAAATAATTTATATATTTCCGCCTTGCTTACAGTTTATATTAGCTTACCCGGACAAAAATATTTTGGGTTAACTTTAAATTATTTACGAAATAAAACCTTTGAATAATTAATTCCACTTCTAACTTATGTTTTTACGGCGCAAGCGAAATATTTTAATTAGTCTGTCCGAACCCACGGAACCCCAAAACCCAAAGTGTGACGCTTTGAATGGCGTTATGCAGTAATGCCATTTCTTTTGAATATGGTTATGAAGGTTGCGAGAAACAGGTGGATGCGGACAACGCAGGGTCGGCCGATATGGAGATATTTCGGGGAGGCCTATGTCCAGTAGTGGAAGTCTGTCGGCGGATGATGGTGATCACTAATCTCCATATTATTTAGCTCTAGTTATGCCCTGGGAGAACTTACAACTTACTACTGTCATGAATTTATAGTTCGTAGTAAGACAAAGTTAATTTTCGCACTCTCTCTCTATTCTTCTTACTTCTAGCGAAACGATCGCCTGATGGTAAATGATACGCCTGCCCATAACACGTGGAGCCAGTTACAATAGTGCCCACCACTACCACATTGTTCTCGCCGCCTTAAGACAATGTTAAGTTATATCAGTACTTTTATTAGACACAACGCCCATCAAGCCGGATAACAATTATGTTTGCACACTTAGACGGTCTCCGGCAACAAAGTCATTACGTTACGATTAATGAGCTTTCCTTTGGCATATTTTAGTTCCTTGGTGTAACTTCAGTCTAATATTCTACATATTTCGACGGTTTCCGGTAACTGAGACCTTCCGCTAGTGTATGAAACACAATATGAAGAATATCTGTTTAAAGATTAAATTTCTAAAGAAAAGTGTTTATCACTTGTAATAAATAAATTAAAATTAACACTATTAGCGTAAATATATTATTAAACATGGATTGCTCTGCCAGTGACGAGGATATAGTGATGAATTTACTGAAAGATCTTTGTTCGTGGAGACCGTCTAGGTAGGTACCACCGCAAGGTAAAAAGTAATGTGTAAATTTCCGGTTCCGGTTCCGGTTTAAAAGGTGTTGTAGCTAGATAGGGGATATGGGGTCCGCACAACAACTCATGAGACCTAAGTCAATGTCATCTTCTCATGGTGCACCCTGTTAAACAACAAACGAGGCTCTAGCTACCACCAACCCTGGGAAATGGCTCAAATCCACCTCATATAAACCCCTACAAACGACGGCCCCTAGTTCTGGCGGTTTTGCGGGCAGCGCGGGACCGATCGATGAGGAGATCTTTAACGGAGGCTTATGTGACTTTTATCGGCTGATGATAGATAGTATGATATCTAGTGTAATTACCGGGGTAACGAGATCTAACATCTTATGTCTCAAGGCAACGAGTGAGATATGTTTCAATTTATAACATCCTAACTAGCGCCACGTTGTTATCGTCGGGCGTATCACTTACCATGAAGTATAAGTCCCGCCCGTCTCTTTGCTTTGTAGTATAAAAAAAAACGTAATTTCGTTCGGTGAAAAATTAAATGAAACCTTAATGCATAACAGCATCAGTAGTCACACTTGCCTGAATTTTTAATGACATACAGTGAAGTGTGTTGCGGTGTGCACTAATTCGTAATTACAGCCGGGTGTTAAGCAATTTCAGTATTTTCTGAAGTAAGTTAAATGAGCAGCCGGGGTTCAAGCTTAGGAAGTTAATGTTATATACGTGCCATAGTAAATTATACGTACTTTGATGCTGGTGGTAAAGGTTTCGTGTAAATGTGAATGTATTAATATTCATTCATCTTGCATTAACGGATATATTTTGTAGTTTCATTTGAAAAAAGAGAAAGTTTCTCTGCACGATCGAATCAGAAATGTGGAGACCAGCATTGGTCAAAAGATTGCTAGAGTTAAATGACAGTGAGCAGGGCACATTGCTCGAAGGACCGACGGCTGATAGGGCAGTAAAGTCCTCGAGTGGCGCCCGCGTACCGGTAGACGTAGTGTTGAGAAACCTCCCACAAGGTGGATCGATGATCTGGTAAGAATCGCGGGAATCCACTGGATTCGGGCAACGCGAGATCGATCGATGTGGAGATCTTAGGGGGAGGCCTATGTCCAGCAGTGGACGTCTATCAGCTGATGATGATTATTTGTTAAATATTATTACCGGGGTTCTTGCACAACAACTCATGTGATCCAAGGCAACGTCACCTATTCATGGGGCATCCTGCTAATCAATAGACGAGGTTCTGGCTCCACCAACCCGTATTGAAATAATACGGTGGAATCTTTGGAGGAGGCCTGTGTCCAGCAGTGGACGTCTATCAGCTGATGATGATTATTTGTTAAATATTATTACCGGGGTTCTTGCACAACAACTCATGTGATCCAAGGCAACGTCACCTATTCATGGGGCATCCTGCTAATCAATAGACGAGGCTCTGGCTCCACCAACCCGTATTGAAATAATACGGTGGAATCTTTAGAGGAGGCCTGTGTCCAGCAGTGGACGTCTATCAGCTGATGATGATTATTTGTTAAATATTATTACCGGGGTTCTTGCACAACAACTCATGTGATCCAAGGCAACGTCACCTATTCATGGGGCATCCTGCTAATCAATAGACGAGGCTCTGGCTCCACCAACCCGTATTGAAATAATACGGTGGAATCTTTAGAGGAGGCCTGTGTCCAGCAGTGAATGTCTGTCGGCTAATGATGGTGAAATATTATTACCAGTTCTGCTAGTGAGTGTGTATATATTTTAAGGTGACGGAATTAGTGTCAGGTCTTTGTTGCTGGAGTCTGTTTGGGTAGGCACCACTGCACCTCTTATTACTATCGACAGAGAAAATTATGCAACATTACTGTGTTCTGGTTTGAAAACTTATGTTTCAAAGCCACCAGTGCAATGTGGTGCAGTGTATACCATCCTCACTAGTGCCATATTATTTTTATCAGGCGTATCACTATTAGGTGAAGGTCCGTGCCGAAACGTAACAGGTTTTTTTTTATTGAACTAAGCGACGTGACGAGCGGGACGTTTATTTTTCACTTGCTATAATTTCTCTCAATCCGGAGCACAGTAGTGTTTGTATACTACTGTTTGTTGTCAGAATCAGTTTTTTTTTTACAATAAATAGTATTTATGACAAAGGTGAGGGAGAAAACAAATAAATTTATAATTATGTCCTTGTTGAATATGGAAAAAGTATCTTTCGTATTGGTTTAAGAGAGAGGATAACTTAAATTTCTTTAATTAAAATTAATGTTTCTTTTAATTTTCATCTTCTAATTTTTAAGATAAAAACTAAGTAAGGAACGAAGAAAGTTGTTTTATTATAAACAAGTACGAAATAACTTTTTACCTTGTTACCCTAGTTAAATTTTTAATTAACCCATGAAGTTGGCCATAAAATATAAATGCACGTGTTTGTTTCTGTTTAGAACTGGAGCAAGTCAAATGGTTGCGAGAGTAATGAGACCCACTTCTGACTTTAATTATACGTTGGCTAATTACGCTCACTTCGGAGGATGTACTTTGTTGATAAATTAAAAAACAAGTCCCACTTAAAAGGGAGAAGTACAAATTAAACCTAGGATTCTAACTAGTCAAACTTTAAACTTATACGCTTTTGTTAATAAATGTATGATGTATATCCTTATAAAAAAAAACTAATTTTTTCGGATATAAAATTAGTCTAAATGATTGATGACATTTAGAAAGCAAAATAGTGAAATAAAAAAATATATATTTATTTAAAGAATATTTCACCTTAGTTGTACAAACAAATTTTTTTTCTTATTCGAACTCGGCGATAAGACGAACGGACGTTCACCTGATGGTAAGTGATACGTCTGTCCATAATAATTTAGCGCTAGTTACTATGGTATATACTGCGCCATATTGCGCTCGTCATCTATAACATAACGTCACTTCAGCAATTACAGTAGCTAGAGCGCTCTTCAAACCGGAACACTGTAATGTTAATACACTGCTATTTGGCGGCAAAAATACTCGCTGCGGTGGTACCTACCTAGACGGTCTTGGCAAAAAAGACCTACCATCAGTAAGAAAGTCTAGCAGTTACTAGTCTAGTAGTAGTACTAGTAATAATATATATACTAGTGTATTAGTAATAATATACATTTATAATGCCGCGGTAGCATTCGCAATTTTTGCGAAATAAATACTTTTCTTTTAGATTTGACAACTGTTATGAACAATTTTCAATTATACAAAAGAACCTTTAACAAAAGTCAAAATTAAATGTCAAACATAATTTTTAAAGCAAGTTTTACTACAATAATTCTTTAAAATAAAAAACATTTATGCAATATCATTGTTGATGGACGAAGAAAATAAAACAAATAGAGAAGATGAACACGATTATGGTTTAAAAGTAGGAAGTGAAAAAGTAACACAAATAGCTCACGCATTAGACGACGCCGGGCCTTCAAGAGTTATACCTTTGCCCGGAGAAATACCAACTAGCCCAAAAAATGCTTACCAATCAAAAACTGGGAAATCCAAATCGGAACATAGTTTACGACAGTTCATAACCAGCCAAGATGTTGCAAACGCCTTAAAGCTGTCCTCTTTAAGCTTCAGTCCAACCAGCGAATCTATAAAGAACATAAATTTCAAAGATCTCAAAATTCCAGTTTCACACAAAAACGAGGACAAAGACAAATGCGATCCCGCTACATTTTTAGAATTGAAGAAATTTGTAGCCTCCTGCTTCATTTCAAATAAAGAAATTGAGAACTTAGCTCTGGCGGATGTTCCGAATGTTCAAAATGCACACACCGCTATAAGTTCAGTGGTTATAGAACCAACTCCAGATGTACACCGCTTCCAGAATCCACATACGGAAATAGTTGACGTCGTCAATATATCTAACGACATCAGAGTGCAAAACACAAATTTGGTTGATACGAAACAGTCAAAGACTATAGAAGGACACAAGAAGAAAACTTCGGGTAATCTTTCAGAAAAGTCAGACTTTGGATTAGCGACGAGAGATTCTCTTTCAAGTATCGGTTCCAATGTATGTCGAATTTGTATGACCAAAGGAAGGGAGAGGCAAGTAAATTTTTTGACAGATTATCCTTTCATCTTAACAGAACAAAATTTTTACGAAAGTGAATATAATAGATGACCAAAGAATAATATTCTTTTATATACAGGTTGATTTCACCTTGTAACTGTAAAGGTTCGCTGGCGAATGTTCATTTATCATGCTTAGAAAGATGGCTTAATCAAGTCGGTAGAAACCATTGCGAACTTTGTGGCTTCAGGTGAGTTTAGGTTATTAATGTTTGCATTTTTCAGCAGTCTTTTTAAGACCGAGTAGAAAGTTTCACATAACAATATTATTAATTATTAATAAAGTAGTATAAGACCTTTATTGTTTCCATTGTGAAGCAGGAATTTTGAAGTAGAGAAAGGAAAAGAAACAACGTTACTTTTTCACAGAGTCGTAACTTCAGATAGTTTTGGTTTCCCTTCCAAATATATACTTTGAACCGAAGTATACATCCTTGTCATGGTTCATGTGGATCTAATTTCGCTCGTCTTCTTTACTGAACACGAAGGTATACGTGCACGTACAAATACAGCAGCACAGTACAAAACTATGGACTAAATAAACAAGCATGCAATTATTGAACTTTAAATACTTGATTAGAATTTTTTTATTTAGCTTCGGTTATAAGTTATAAATATTTGCATTTGTTGACATAAAACCAAAGTTATAGTTTTTATTTACAGTTACCCAGCAATACGCACGCCTAGATATACAGTGCTGCAAGCTCTCCGTTTGTGGTTTGGCAACCCTCGCAACAGGAGCCATTTGCAGGTGGGTGCGTTTTGGATCGGGGAGTTCCTGATTTCTTGATGCGGCAATGTGGTTTCGATTATTGCGACGAGTTTACAACTAATATTATTTAAAATTTACTTTACCATCATCGCAAAAAATTTGTCGCATTGCGATTTAAAATTATCTGGTCTTTCTACCTGGCAATCAGTTCACCTATTGGTAACAGCAGGTGGTCGCAGCATCTAATCCTGCTATCGAGAAGCTTTAACGTAATGATATTTTGAGGTTAAGAAGGCATAGTTATTGTAATTACTGCGGTAGGAACACTTATCATCATGTTAGGCGTAATTAGCTAACGGGAGACTTATCTTTCGTTTTGTCAGTAAAATCCAACATGGTAAATAAAGAAATTTATTTATTTATTTATACTTTATTGTAAACCAGTTACAAGATATGGGATACATTATATATATATACATTAATGTACTATGGGCGGTCTTATTGCTCGAAAAGCAATTTCTTCCAGACAACCCATTGGAGAGAAAGACTTGAACTAAAAGCAAAGATAAGATAGTAGTGCACTAAATAATTAAACACTACAACACTTGACGACAGATGCAGGCAATAGCACAATTAGAAAGAAATTATAATTTAAACTTTATGAAAGTAGTTAAGTGTCTTTTGAAAGAAATTTAATAAGCAGCTTAATTTAAAAAACGAAATTTAGCCGTTGAATGTAATGGAGAATTATGTAGGATATTTGCAATGTACCGCTGTTGCCGGAAGCAATGCCTTCGCACCAATACATAATTCATAGGCAGCTTGAAGCGTGGCACCTAATACCGCAATATTAATTTCCTGCGACGCTTGAATTAAAGGCAATTTATCAAAAGCAGACGTTTTCATTTACAAAATCTCTCCCTTATAAGAGAAACAATGAGAAAAAAGACAAGTTATACATTATCTGTTACGAAGAAGTATTAACGGTAAAAACAAGTTAAAATATTAAAAAAAAAATATGTAATAATCTTTGATGTGCTATTGGATTTTATATTTTTTTTTCATGAAGCTATATTCTGACAGTAATAATGATATACACTGCATCACATTGTGGTCGTTGCCTAAAAAGATAAGTCTCGTTATCGTAGTAATTTCACTAGGTAGCTAGTCTATATGGTCTATCAAAGCGGAATATAATTTTAGCATACTACTGTTTGGTGAAATAGGAGCTACAGTGGTATCTAGATTAGATGATTTGCAACAGAAACTTACCACCAGACTTTTCTTTGGATTATCCATTTCAAAAGTTAGGTTATGATCGGAGTTTAAAAGGTATATGTATCCATTTTTAAAAGTATGATCCACCTAGACTGTCGCCGACAACAGTCAGTAAAAGTTAATAAATTCCATATTTTGCTAAATTTTAATTAAAAGGTTTTAGTACCAAAATCGTTAAAGAAATTTCCGGTGTTCGATCTCAATTTCATGTGATGTTGAATGAGTACTAAGACTTTGATTCAGTATGTTGTGGATCGGAACACAGCAGTACTGTTAGATGAGGAATATGAATTTCGAAGTAAGTTAGGTGTGCTTGAAAAAATCCTACCATCTTACACCAACTCGCATGGATCTGGAATAAAAGTAGTGACTTCATTTTACAAGGGAGGTAGATAGATGCCGCTATAGAGACACTTAGATGTAGTGCATGGATTCTTCGCTGGTTTCTGATTACTTTGTCCTTGTCCGCAGTCCGACTGCCTCATATTTTGGTTGCTTTCCACTGTGACCGCGGGGCTACTGGCGGTATGCATCGTTGGCACTCAGTACTTTGTTATTGAGGGCAACAAATTTGGTAAGCTCGATCCAGGTGCTAGAAAAGATGAAGGTTTGTCATTTTTGTTTGTTTTTTTTTTTTTTTAATTTTGTTTATTTTCCCACTAACTGATTGTAACTTTAATAATTATATATATACAATATAAAAACCACTCTATAGAGAGGCGGAATTTTGAGGTAATACAAATTTGACTTCCCAGCCAACCTATGGGGGTAGATATTTACTGAAAAGTATAGTAAGATGGTCAATTTTAATATATGTTAATAATATATTAGTACATACACAATTACTTTAATAAGAGATATATTGTGATGAGATTTATGAGGGGTAATGTATTCTAAACAAACACGCGTTCCAGTCTTCGGTCATATTATAACATAATAGTAAGATCTAAAAAAGGAGACTATGCGCTTTTTTTGATTTTTTAATAATTTTTTTTTATTTAGTACAATGCACATATAATCGTATCGATAATTAGTGTACGTCTGACCTTCACCGATATACTGCTTGCAAACCCATGGTCCATCCGTGACGTGTACAGCAAAAATATGTAAAATTGTGGAAGCCTATGTCCAGCAGTGGACATCAACAGACTAGCATATAAATTAGGGATATGGAAATTCTTAATTTATTAGTTCACAGAGATGAACAGCATGTTAACAGGTCAGAAAATACGTTTTTTTCGACTAATTGTGGACACGAGCCAGATATGTGATGATTACGTAATTATGATCATAAACACTGCACCATATTGTGCTCGTCGCCTTGTAACTGTAAGATGTAACTGTTACCCTAGTAATTTCACTAGTCAACAGCTACTTATGAACCGGGTTAACGTTTGTACCTACCTAGACGGTCTCCGGCAACAGACACCTACCACCAGTTTAGGACACGACATTTAGTAAAGAAGGGCAAGGGTGCTGTCTGCGGTTTTATGTTAGTATTGTACAATAGAACAATTTTGCAGGTATATCCCATCGTATAACAGAGACGGCTATGGATTTTTTCATGGCGATCGTACTTTGCGGCTACTCGGTCACAGTGTACCTGCTGTGGAAGGACCACTACGTGATGTGGAACCGTTGGCGGCGCGCGAACGTCAACGTCAGGCTTCTACTGTCGCCGGATTCGAATCCGGTGCCGTTTGTGCCGAGATCTAGATATAACGTTGTTTAGATATTATTATAAATATACCGTTTCAAATAGCTTTGCTTTATTTTTACATATTTTAACGAAGGGACATTGATGTTTTCCTGAATGCTTATAATTTGACAACAGTCGCGTCCTCTTGTGTCGGAGGCTAATACTCACTTTGGATCTCTGCACCAGAAGAGTAAGTGCTTATATCTAAATTTTTGAGTAAAAACTCTATTCACCGTTTTAGTAAAAGTTATATATTTGTAATGAATAATGTTACTTACATTCTGGTTTTTTTTATATTCGACAAAGCGTCGATGCGAACAAGATGTTTAATAGTGTACGTAAAGATGGTTTATACAACACCAATTGTGTATATCGCTTTGAGAGATGATGTTGTCTTGTAACTCCAGAAAAGTTTACTAGCTACAGCATTCTTTAAACTGGAAGTCAGTAATGTTTGCATGTTACTGTTTGGCGCCAGAGAAAGGAATTGCAGTGGTTCTTATCTAGATATCTCTGGCAACAGAAATCAAGCTTTATTTTGGCTTTGTATGGTGTTTCAAAGATGTACGTATCCATTATCAAAAGTATATCAACATAGTTTTGCAGGATCTAATCATGCTTGTTTACACGTGGTAAACACATATTAGATGTGTTGAAATTGTTACTAGCTACCGTTCTAAACGTTGGCGACAAGCCAGGCCCGAATACAGAATATGTATAGCGAAATTTACGATGCCTGCGGTTTCGATATCGCTAATTAATTACGCTAATATTCAACAACAATTTCATAGTCCTACATTTTTACACTACATACGTAAATCTAGATTAAAAATCTGTTTCATTGCTTATTACTACGTATTAAAATATTCACAGTTTTTCTATTTAGATGACGCTTTTAAATTCATCGGTTGATGCCGCATTAGAATTACTGGAAGTTCTACAGTTTTTATTACTAACAATAAAGGCACGAATTAAACAATTCATAATGCAACGAAACTCCTTTCAGAGAAAGCGCCGAACGAGCTTTTATATAATGAATGTGAATCCGCCAACAATTCACTGAATATGACTTAAAATGACTTCAAAAGTAATTATAGCAGAGTACGCTGACGACTGCATCCTTTGTACAATTTAATTATCAGCCCTGCCGTTCTCTCTTTCTCCTTATATCCAAGTACAGGAGATTGTTCAATAACTCATTTATTAGTTATATTGATATGTATAGATAATACTTAAAAAAATGGACAGGTTTCTCTGCTAAAATTCGAAATCTGCTTTAGGTTGAGGCGGTACAAAAAATAACCAATACTAACTATTATATTATAGAGTTGCAATTTAACGAATGATACATGCAAAAAATACGATACAGTATATAAATACGTAGATAAGTAACCAACTTAAAGTTCTCACTACTGGGACTCGGGACTTCTTGTTATAATATGACAGTCAAGCCCTTTATCCACCACGATAACAATGTCCTGTACATTAGTAGATGTCACATACCGACGAAAGCTGTTGTTCTTCGAATGTGTTGCTTTCCTCTACGATATTTTCCTCCACCAGAAATTCAAAATCGGACGGGATTGAACTCGAGCCCTTTCGATACATACAGCGATTTCAACCACTTTACTTTCACGACTTCTTTTTATACTTTGTATAAATATAATGTTAGGAAATATATAAATTTGATTACAGAATTAAATAAAATGATATATATATATATAGTATATACGCTAAAATGTACGTTTGCAATATTTTACTAATATAAGTATTACTTAAATCAAATTAATTCTCTTCAAGGAATAGGAAATCAGTGAAGTAAATTTTCACTGGTCAATTAAGTTGATCAAAGATTGTCCAAGTTTCCACGCAAAGAAACTTTACACGTCCGAAGGATCGGGATCAAAGCGCACTAGTACTTCAGAAGTGATTTCATTAAGGTCAGTAATATTATTTATTGGCGAGGACCACCTGAGAGTGGGTTAATATACGTAATATTGGTTTACACTGATTGGTTAATTACTAAACCGCAATATCGTTAACTCGTAATTTTACATCTAATTTTAGGTTTCTCTTCGTGGGAGATTGTTTAAGATATACTCACCAATAACTTATGTTCAGATTATTGTTGAAGAAGTTAAGGAGAAGAATGGTGGAAAACTTAGAAGGTAGCCTTTTTTTGAGGAGTTAGGGTAATTTGGAATTTTTAGCAAATAAAACCGTTTTTGTGTTTATCCTCGTTGCCTTACGCTTTAACGTCCTTAAGATTTAATGAGGTGGATGTGGTTATTCAGCAATGGACTTCAAAAGGGTAAAATTGTGATATAATGTAGAAATATTTCATACAATCCGTATTGTTTTCAATATCTATTCTATCATAGCCATCATTAGCCGATAGATGCTTACAGCTAGATCTAGGCTCACGCCAAAGATCTCATCGATCAACGTCCATACCACACTGTGTATGTAACTATCGGTACTCGGCCGCCGTATTAGTACAGATTGCTCAGGATTTCATCCTGTAAATGATTATTTAAGGTTGCATATGAAATCTCGTGATAATGAAACACACGAACCTCTAATTGTTCACCACAAGACCACGGCTGAGCGTTACAAAGTAATGTTTCACTAATTACAATTTTCAGAGCACTAGATGCAACGCTGAAGAAAATGAAGCCTTCGCAGCGGTGGCTTTACGACATTGTTTGGCTCTTAGTCTCATTTGCGCTTACAAAATTGGACCAACTGGAATGTTCGAAGTTTCGAGACAAACATTTTGGTCGGTAAATGTTCACAGTGTCCTTATTATGGTAAACATAATAAAAATACAAATTAAAATTGTTTTACTTAGGTACATTCAAAATTTCGTTGTACTTCACATCTCAGTGTTAGATAACGACTCGGATTACTGTAACACAATGCTTGTACCTGTAACTGTAATATTTTTGATCTAGAAACGTACAAACAATTCATTTATTTAATATACTACGAAGTGAATATGCTCGTGAATGTGCTCGTCCCCTCGAGACCTAAGACGCTAAGTGTCATTACCACCCTGCTACGCCCTTCAAACTGGAACATAGTAATGTTTCCATATTATTGTTTGACAGCAGAAATATAAGCTGCCGTTGAACCTATCTAGATAATCTTAGTAAAACATAGCTACAACTAGTTCAATTTCAGATGGTGATGAGGTTGTTGACGTTTCAGCGCTCGCACCTAGGATTTCTGACTCTTGTACATTAACGGGAGGAACATTTCTGTTACGGATGTGGAAATACAATATGAGGGTAGTAGATTAGTATGCATTTGTAAAAACCTTATCATCAACTAGCTTGGCGCGATGGGCTTATTAATTTGATTACCGAATCTTGACTTCATACTTAAATACACCTAACTTCAGCGTGAGATGTGCTTAAGAATAGTACAGAACGGTGCTGATATGTTTTGTGAACCCAGGATCCATGTATCAAAGTTTAATAAGAAACCTTATTTTACTTCTTCACAGAACAATACTACTTGATATCTTTTTGATACAAATACAGTAGTTTCTAGACCGTCAGCATCATCATCATCATTATCAACCTTTGTTTAACCACTGCTGGATGTCTGCCTTCCCCAATGTCTTCCACCAAATGCGATCCTCAGCTTCTCGCATCCACCTACTTTCGACCGCTCTGATGATGTCTTCGGTCCATCGGAAGGCAGGGCGTTCTACACTTCTGCGACTTGTACGCGCCCTCCACTCCAAGACTTTTCTCCCCTATCGGCCGTCTCTAATACGACAGACCTGGCCGGCCCACTGCCACTTCAGCTTGCAGATGTTGAGAGCTACGTTAACAATTTTAGTTCTCCATCGAATTTCATCGTTCCGGATTTTCCCCCTAAGAGAAATGCCAAGCATAGCTCTCTCTATCGTTCGCTGTGCCACTTTGAATCAATAGACCAGCCCGATGGTCAGGTGGTGTCTCTGCACCGTAACTAAGGGGACTCTTCTTCTGGACTGTGTTTGTACCGTATCTATTCTGATACCACCTACTACAATTATTTTATTTAAATTATATTCAGCCCTTTATATACTTTTTACGGTTCAACTTTACGTACTTCGTGTCATTAAGTTAGCCATCAACACTCCTTCAATTCGCTTAAACGACGAGTAGTTTTCTCATTAAGTTGGCAACAACTATTTACCGGGATTTTCAAATGCTCGTTCGCGCTTAACTGTATAAGCTTTCCATGTTTAATACAAGGTGTAACTGTAGATTGCACTTTACATAACAAAGTTGCTTTGGATATTATATTAAGGCTCTTCATCTCTGTTATTTTTTTAGACCATCTTCAGCTATTATTGTTTTATTAAAATGACCATTACATGTAAATTTCGTTACCATCATACCGATAGATGTCTACTGACGTATATAGGTGTAATTATAAATATAAATAAATAACTTCTGAACCAATGTATCTTGATACTCTCGTATTGTAAATCTGTGTCCATAACAGCGCTGCTGTATTACGTAATCTATTATACGAGCGTGTGTCTAACTCTAAGGCCGACTCGTCCATTTTGGCAGTAAATGTTATAGAGGTTTGAACATCCCACTGTGTGTAGGGTACACGACGCAATCTCTGGTACTTAATATCATAAAATCGAATCCCACGTACAAATGTCGTAAACCGTACACTATTTTATTGCAATAATTCAAGTCGTCGTCGAAATCGGTTAGTAACATCTTCTTTGACTGTAGTAGGGGTGTAATGGTTTCCATTCAACTCGATCCAAGCGTACCTCACATGCTCGTAGTGCACCCTGCTAATCAACAACTCAGACAGTCATAGACCCGCATTAGGCCAGCGTGGTGGGAAATGGTCCAGCCCCTCCATATGAATCCCTATAAACAACGGTTTTTAGTGCCTAGCCGCACCGGAAGACTATAAAATCGCGGGGTACCACTGGATCCGAGCGGTGCAGGCCCGATAGGTGTAGGGATGCCTATGTCCAGCAGTGGACGTCTATCAGCTGATGATTGATTGATCGTAGACTTAATTTTTTTCAAAATTCATGCATACATTTTTAACTGTAATAAAGTCACACTTGAATATACATGATTTTCAATGACAACGAGGCCATGGATTGTGAAGTTCGCTCTGAATATCTCCGCCTCAGACTTAAATTCGACGCTCCTTTTTTTGGCGTGGAGAAGTCCTGCTTGGACGATTTTTCGTTGCGGGGGCAATAAAAAAGTAATACCGAACTCTCATTGGCTAAAATCGCCAGGTATTACCGCTGCAGATTGGGCTGGAATTGTACGAACGTTTTCGCATACTACAGCAGTTCCGGTAACGTTGATCCACTAATGGGCCTCAACATAACAAGTGTCTTGGATCCCCGCGGGGGACCAAAGACAGTGATTCTCCGCAGAAAATATCACAGGCGCCTTCGTGAGGCCTAATATATTGGGTGGCAGATGTCCTCGTAGCTGCCGCTTAAGCTTTGTTACGGATTTGGAGAAGGGTATGATCTCCCCTCGAACACGTTTCTCTGTGAGCTCACCTCAGATGTGTGCATTTCTCGGCTGTCACCGCGGCAGGTTTGCATTGCTCTTCGCAGCCGTGTTGGTGTCATGGAGCGAGAGAAATATCGGTATTGCGTCCCGCCGCACTCTCTATCGTTCACAGCCGTATAACGATTGGCAACGGACACCAAGCCTAGATCCGCTGAAACGACCCGAGAGAGGTTTCTCTCCTGGCTCCCATGGCACCTGAGTGATGGATTCGGCGGGATTCTTTGCTAAGGTGACGGTAAGAGGCCGAGAAGAAAAGGGTGCGCTGTTATTCCTGCGCGCCCTTACAAAGGTGGAAAGAGGGAAGTTTCTCTCCCGAGAGAGAGGGGGCTGCATGGTGTTAGCGGCGCTGGCGGGGTCGCAGATATATGCGAAAGCGTTCCCGTGGCCCGCTGTAAAACGAGGCGAGTGGAACAACGTAAGATTTTTAGTAGGTGCAAGTCCGACATAACCTATTCTTGCCCCCGTGAAGGCAGGTATGCGAAGGCGTTTCCCCCACGAAAACAAAAAAAGGGCACTATCCCTTTGCTTTCGACGTCTGGAGCTCTGGCTACGGACCTCTGGGGAGGTTAGCTGATGCTTTTCGCAACCTCATTCTACGAAATCTGATAATTTTGTGTTATAATGCAAATGGTTAACCAAACTTCCACGGAGGCTGTTAAAATAAATGCTTGTATCAAAATTTCAAAATTTAAAATTATTTCAATATATATTGAAAATAATTTATTAACCCCATCATCGGGGTGTTTTATTCGCATCTAATTTATAAAGCTTCATTATTACTGGTATAACTGGTTGAACTAGTTAAAGCATTAATTAGCGCTTAGTCGTTAGTATGTTAATAGAAAACAACAGTTTTAAACAGAATATTAAACCAACTTTATATCTAATTAAGTTAACGTTAATTAAGTAAAGCAACACACATTATTAACACATGGACGTAGCGCTATAACATATCGTGTGTATCATCAATGTCTGGAGGCAAATTACCGTATATTCGATAAATGGATTCAGTAAGCGATCGCTTGCTGGTCTGGTTATATTAATCGGGGAGACAGGGCGTAACAAGTTACCTACGTCATAATAACTTGAATAGTTACATGGATAACAGAACCTCATTTGTCTTTGGTACTTTTGGGATGATTGTATTAACACATAAAAAAAGACAGCTTTTTCAATGCACTACTAATGATCAGATGAGTTTCAAAATATTTAACATTTTGCGTTATGCTAGCTTAAGGTCTGTTGCCGAGACCTAGGTAGGTACCATCGCAGCTTCTATAGAAATAGGTACACACTAGTGTGCAAACGTTATTGTGTTCCGCATTGAAGGAAGTTGTAGCTAGTGAAATTACTAGGGTAACGATACTTAACATATTGTCTTAAGGCAGGGAGCACAAATTGTTGCAGTGTATATATATCTAACTAACGCCACGTTGTTACGAGCGAGCGTAACCTCAGCTGATAGTATAATAATCATCATCATCAGCCGATAGACGTCCACTGCTGGACATAGGCCTCCCCCAAAAATTTCCACATCGATCGGTCTTGCGTTGCTTGCATCCAGTGGGTTCCCGCGCTTCTCACCAGATCGTCGGTCCACCTTGGTGGAGGTTTCCCAATACTACGTCTACCGGTACGCGGGCACCACACGACGATCTTACTGCCCCATCGGCCGTCGGTCCTTCGAATAATGCGCTCTGCCTACTGCCACTTAAATCTAGCAATCTTTTGGGCTATGTCCGTGACCCTAGTTCTTCTGCGTTTCTCCACATTTCTGATTCGAATACGCAGATAAACTAATAATAGTTTTCAAACATAATAATAATGAGAATAAATTTACAGTTTCAAGTTAAACAATAGTAACTTAATAAGAGCTAAATGCTCGGAGGAATCAGTGAATCGGAACGAAACCGGATGCGACCGCGTAGCACATCCGGTCATTGGTCTCAATTAGATTACTAACCTAACATCCGCTGTAAACTTCAATATTAGACTTTCATCATGTAATGAAATTTGTATTATAAAAAAAAATATTAAATAAAGTGTTTCTTTTGATTGTAATACTATATCTAGACTTTTTATTAGCAGTTTAGTTTTTTCACTGATTGTAGAAGTTAAAAGCGTAATATTTGATAAGCTGATTAACAAATAAAAAAGGATTTACCGATCCTTATGTAGATCGGTGTAAAGTCCTTATCAAACCCGATGTATTGAATACTTACCGTTGATTTTCAAAACTATGAAAAAAGTTTTTAAGCTAAAATCGGTGGTGATAAGTTTAGTATTCACCAGCAAAACCTATCGATTTTAACATATTAGGTTCTGTTAGTTTTATATAGTGTAAAGAAAAAAATATACTTATGTACTAAACTTTAATAACTAGTCTATAATTTCCTTTTTATTACATTTCATTCATTCATTTCAATATACACTTTGATGGTATTAAGCTTAATATTATGACCAAAGCTGTGTCCACCTACAACAGGCATACATATTTAATATTGTACAACATACCTAGAACATAAGATAATATATAGCATGTTATGCTATTGGTTTACAAGATAAATAAATAAACAAAAATGGAACAATATAACAAGGAGTGTGTTCAAACAGCCCAACAGATGGCGCCACTATGAAAAATAGAACACGCTATCGTTTATCATAGCAAATCCTCGTAAGGATCGAACATCTTTGGTAACATTGAATTCGGCATTACGGAGTATACAGTTGTATCCATTAATTGGATCTCTCTGGATCTTCATAACACTATGAGGGGGAACTACTATTGTTATAAGTATCAGTCGCTGATTTCCGCACCGCACCGCAATACTTCTTCAACAATTAACATAAAATAAGTACAAAATAAGTTTACCAAGATTATCACAAAGTAACAAATAATAACAATCCTATAAAGATATATCTGGTGACGTTTCAGTTTCGACTTTAATGCGTACATTCCTTATGAAAATTATACGCAAGTGTTTAGATATTAATCCCTCGAGGGAGTTTGCGATCTATTGGAACCGTTTATTGAATATTCGGCAATTTCCGTCAAACAAAGCCCACTATGTAATCTCATACGGTTATTGTACAGTAAATATAACGAATTTCTACGGTCATAAATATCTTGAAAGCATTTGATGAACTCTGTTATTTGTTTTTATGTTTTATATTAAGTTATACATAGTCCTCGCATATGTTCAAATAGCCTTTTACTAATAGTCAAATAGTCAATAGTAATCCTTTATTTTGACTTTAACTATTCCAATTTTAGGAATATTGTATATGAACCACAGTCAAATATCATTTCGACCTTCGACTTTCTATATTTGAAATTGTTAAAATATTTTTTTTTGAATATAGAAAATTATAATTTTTATCAGCCGATAGAAGTTAAATAGGAAATATTAACCAATAATTCGATAAGAGCTTACGAACGAAAAAAAGCTCGAAGTTCGTTGTTGCAATTAAATTTTAAAACACAGAACATTTTTAGGTTGTTTTTGAGTTTTTTAGAAACCGGGTAGCTAGATACTTTATTATTTAATACTTGACCTTAATAATATATATTGTTAAATGGCAATGAGGCCGTGGATGGTGGAGCGTCAGATGTATACAGCTGAAACACAGCAACGATAGCGGCATATTTACAAAAGGGAGTTGTAACTAACTAGATGGCTTTGTAAAAACCAAGTAGCCAATTCCACTGGGGACCTCCAGTTATCCACACGAAGGTAGTTATAGTTACTTTGATGAATACCCTCTATGAATGTATGAGAGCCGCAACATTCTAGTCTCGTTGTTACTTAATGCAAAACTTACATCAAAAGTTTGTCTATAAAAGTTTACAAAAATATATATATCTTCTTAAAATTTGTTACTACGTAGCCTTCGTTATATAAAACATACTTGTTAGTTTTACTTCAACTTTATCTGTATCAATGTTTTTAGGCTTGAGCTTAACTTCGAATGGACCTTCAGAATCTAATCAAAGTTATTTCGCATGTAAACTTATTCAATCAGAAACTGACCGTTAATTGATTTATAGTAACAACGGTTAGATAAACGAAAACTATATGGGGAGATTATCTCAAACTGATAAAGTAACGATCTTTAAAGATGTTTTATTAGATACATTTATAGTCATTATTTTATTGTTACAAGCAGAATTGTGAGGAAATTGACATTTCATAACATTTACTGGAGATGTGATGTCAACTCGCACTTGATCAGTGATGGATTAGCTTGACACTTTCCTTGCAGGAAAAGATTTAGAGTTCCAGCTATGGGAATACTATGAGAACTTTTTCTTGTTATTTCTTGAAAGAAATAATATAAAGTCGAATTGATACATTAATCTTCGCTTATGCTGAAACTCTCAGTTTATCAACGTTTAAATTTTATCACAGTTTTCACGTGTATATGGACTTTATTGTGATTTTGTAAAAAAGTGTATTTTTAGTAAGTATTTAGGTAAATTACTAGCCTACAGAAGCGAACTAGTTTGTTTTGAACTATGTTTTTCGATGTAGAAGGTGCGGACGCTGTCGTAACTGGGGCACATTCACAAGGGTTTTCGCATTTATCGATCATTTACATTTGATGGATTACCGTGTAGGGTGAGGGAATATTACATTATTTAAGGCTACGCGCAAAACTTGTAACAGTTTTTATAACAGACCCTGGAGTACCGTATGCCTAATAATGTGTGCTTGTCGGCTGGTGTTGATAAAATTTGCATAATCACTTCTTTTTAACCTCTACTTTGTAATACAATCATGTAATACCAATGATAGTTACATACGGGGTCTATTCCTTAAAGCATGTAGTACAAATCTACTCTCTAGATACAGGTCAGTGATAAGTGCCGAAGAGAAGGCTTCTCGAGTTACCCTTCTTTGCAAGAAAAACTGAAAGTTATATGGGATTCATACCCGCCGAAACTTGCTCTGTGGTCGTTCTCAGGACATTAAAGTCTTACTAAATGATCTAGTGTCTGAAATTTCAGACAAGAAAACACAGCCTTTCTCGGTAGTATACTTCATCAAACACAATGTATAGTTTACTATCTTATTCAATCTCTAAAACCTGTGACACGGAAGGCTCTGGTGGTCGCCCCCAAGAAAAAGCAAAGATTTTTAGTACTAGTAGCTCTTGACTATAGGATAGATATCTGTAGGTCTGTACAATGTAGAATTTTTTTATTATATTTAAAAGGTTAAAAATACTTATTTTACATTTTAACAATAATAAAAATTTGTACGGGTAGCTGTTCCAGATTATTATATGCTGAAAAGAGCGCCTTTGAATTCTATTTAGTGTAATAAACCTCAGTAAGTTCTGTCGCCATAAAAATAACGGTGGTTTCCGATGGTTTATAAGTGGGGGTGTTAACATATGTTTTTTAAACGGAAATTTGTTATTATAAAATTATTTTAATATTCCTATTAAGTTCTGTAATACGTGTACGAGTGAACCCTTCACCGCGACGGTTAGAGTAACAGTACACAGAAATCTTATTATGTTAGGTTATGACAGATTTTAATTAAATATATTTTCATTATACAAGGAAACTCGTTGCCCGTAAGCGTCGTATAATAACATTTCAGGACCTTATATTATTAATGGCTCTTTATTGTTTCTCTTTAATTTTCCCTTTTTAATTTATTTCCCGTAACTTTTGTTTTCGCTTGTAATAAAATTGTTTCTTAAAAATATCTGTCTTATGAAATAGAATGAAACATATTTACGTTTAGAGTGTAAGGGGTAGCGCAAAGCAACTCCCGGGATTGAAGCCAACTTCATCTGCTCGTGGTGCAAAAATTGTGTATTGCCATAATGAAGGCCACAATGAAGCCGTGATTATTCAGTTTGGAAGGCGGTCGAACGCCCTATACACTGAGCTTGAGCTTCCGGTGAAGGAAAACTTTGTGCGGAAACCGACACGTACCACGAACAGCTTTTGTGGATATGTTTACTAGTAGTAGGTCTCTATTTCCGGAGACCGTCTAGGTAGAAACCACCGCAGCGCCTATTTCTATCACTAAACAGTAGTGCCCAAACATTACTGTGTTCTGATTTGAAGGAAGCTCGGGTAAGTGAAACTACTGGAGTAAAAGATTTAACATCTTAAATTTCATGGCAACGAACACAATCTGGTGCTGTGTTATGGGCAAGCGTGTCACTCACTATTAGAAGAATCTCCCGCTAGTCTAATAAAAAAAAAAATGTTACATCCGCCAACCCGTACTTGGACAGACAGACAAGTAAAATGCTTTGAACTATCTTATGGTGAGGGAAGTCTTCGAGTTTCAGTATTAGGAACATTAAGTAGGCTGTTTATTTATTTATACTTAAGGAGAGTAGCGATAAATAAGCTACGAATTATGTAATAATTATCGTTTATTCTAACATTAAGGTGATAATTGAAGTAAGGGTTTTCTATTTTTAATTATTTTGAGTGTTTGTTATAACGTTTAATATTGTTTTCGGGAGCAACAGTAGAATCACTGTGCGTATGACGTTCAGAAGTGAAACGCCAAAACGGTTCTGGCCATGTTCCAAACCAATAGTTTTCCAATCGTCGCTTCCTATTGCAGGGTCAGCGGTATACGCAAATTGAAAGTTTTATATATTTTAATCGTCATTAACTTAAATACACATTGATTGTAATGATAGCTGTTCTCCGCCAGCTATGGTAACCGTGACAACCCTGCAACTCGCTTTAAGGGAATTTTTCTTATTAAATCCATTCTTAGTTGACCTCTAAATGGAAGAAACAATATCTTTATGAAATTTTGAGTGTTTACGTCTAATAGTTCCGGAGATCTCTTGATAAGTCAATGAAGTTCTGGATATCTCCTCTTCTATCGTATAGAAGATATATAACACAAACAAGTATTGTATAATAAAAAGAGATATGGATTTAAATACAATAATTAAAGCTATTTAACAGTACTTTAAATTCACAATACATTGTACCGAATTACATTGACGCAAGTACTTTCAGCAACGGAAATGTAAAAACCTTTTACGCCGTAATAAAAATTTCGACGCTCCCCCTTCACACTTTATAATTAACGAAATCGTTGTATCAGCGATATAACAATGAGTAATTATTATATTTTTAACTAAATAAAGCTGTAAAATAACAATTAAGTTAATTAACTGACAAAGGGTGTATGTATGGATAGGATTTTTAGCCAGTTAAACAGAACAGATAGTGAATAATATCAAAAATAATTCTTAAATTAGGAACTATACTGGTGGTAGGTGGGTACCGCCGCAGCGCCTATTTCAGCTGCAAAATAGTACTGTGCAAATACTACTGTATTCCGGCTTGAAGGGCGCTCCAGCGAGTATAATTACTGGGGTATCAAGACTCACAATTTTGTCTCGAAACGACGAGTAAACCATAGCGCAGTGTATATATAAAATCTTTTTTTTTTGGTCTCTGGGGGAAACTCTTCGATAGATACGCTGCTTCTGAGTGGAAGTCAGGATTATGTGAGATTCTTACTCACTAAAACCCCCTCGGTTTTCTGCATCAGTGTATTCAGAGAGGCTTCGGGATCTCTTACGGAACGCACCGGTGCCACTCTACACTTTTTGTTACACGTTTCTGAGGAGGAGCCTAATCCTCCTGGGCACCATCGCTGAGCCATATGCTGTCCCACGCAGGTTTGCTGGTTGAGCGAAAAAGGCTCCTACCCTCAATGCCCGCGAAGCTCCTAGACCCTTTTAGTCACCTACGACAGGCAGGGCTTACCTTAGTCCTATTCTTACTAGTCCGAGACTACAGGGCTGATACTGTCGTATCTAGCACCACGTTGTTCTTTGCAGACGTGTCACCTAACATCAGGTGGACGTCACGCTCGTTTAATCGCTGCGTTGGATAATAAAAAATTACCACTACTGTGCATTTTGATCACCAGTCACTTTTTGTTATAATTCGCTTGCCCATAAGAACGTGGCGCTTGTTAGGATAATATATACAGTACCACATTGCAATCACCTTCAGACGATAAAGAGATGCCAAGTGTCGTTACCCCAAAAATATCACCAGCTACAACCCCATTCTGATCAATAAAATATTATTTTTTTCATCATTTGATTAACTTTCATTCTAATCTAAAAAAAATTATGTAATCCTTTAATGTGTTTTATAAAGTAAGTTTTACAAAAGTATGTAACGAAAGCGAAATAATATTGGTATTAAAGCTGAATTTAATTCCATATAACATTTTCTGTTTTAATTACCTAGTATTACTGGTAATTCACAGCTGGATAATCCGCTAACTCGTAGTTATTTTGTTAACAAAAATTTCATTTCGTTAACCAGAGTATTTGTGTTCGTTTGTAATTGAAGTTATTGCAATTCAAACGTAACGGTACACTTATCCTATACTTTTGTAGTTTTTTTTTGTTCTATTATACGAAGCGTCGAGACGAACTGGATGTTCACCTGATGGTGGTGTTTGCCTTTAGCAACGTGGCACAAGCTAGAATGATTTACAGTGTACTACATTGTGCCCATCGCCTTGAGACTTAAGATGTATGTATGTTTAGTGGCGTTACTCCATAAATTTCACTAGTTACAGCGTCCTTCAAGCAGGAACACAGTAGTGTTTGCACAGTACTTTTGACGATTGAAATAGGCACTGAGTTGGTACGTTGGTATCTACCTAAACGGTCTTTGGAAACAGCGATTTCCAAAGACCGTCTAGGTAGGTATCTAGGTAACCATTTTCTGTTTTACTGGTGGTAGATCTCCATTTACCACCAGTAAAATTGAAAATGAATTATTAATACTGAGCTTTAAATTGATTTTATTAATAATAACATATAAATGGCCGCTTTGGGATATATTCGCAGTACAGTGTTCATTACTAATACCGTCCAAGAAGAATAAACGAGAATTTCATTGTGATTAGTATATGAATTAGCTATACTCTCTTATATATAAAAAATGGTATTTTCCTGAAGATTTCCAATCGGTTATTATTACGATAATACTGCATGGAGCATTAAAATAAAAACCTATATGAAATCAAAGTTAACTTCATCAATAATCTCTATCTCTACCTAGTCTATCTTTTATGATGCAGTAAAAATCAGTTTGATTGCAAACAGACCTACAACAAACTTTTATATAAGAGAGTTAATTAATCAAAGGATTGCCAGTTAATATCGGGGAGTGGTTTAAAATTAAAACTACCACTTGATGCAGTTATTCAAATACTTTTTTAATTCTTTATATTGTTATAAATACCTATATATAAGTGTTATGTATATAATGATGTAAATAATAAAGTATACAGTAGGTACTCGTTTTATAATACTTCTGCATTAGATCTTCATTCCTAGAGATATAAGAGAAAGTCTTGAGGATCTTTTTTGGATTCTTGAAGACTTACAAGACTAATGTTGACCTAGTTTAAGGATTAAATATTTGGGCTGAAATATAAGTTTCTTATATATTACTTTTATATTTTTCTATATGAATATAATTTGATTGAAATGAAAATAAAAGGTTAATATCCATTTCCTACTTAATTATATATGACACTAACTATATACGTAAAGTACATCATCAGGCGGTAGACGTCCACTGCTGGACATAGGCCTCCTGCAAATATCTTCACGTCGACCGGTCCCGCGTTGCTCGCATCCAGTGGGTTTCCGCGATTCTCACCAGATCGTCGGTCACTCGAGATCCTTACTGCACCATCGGCCGTCGGTCCTTCGAGCAATGTGCCCTGCCCACTGCCACTTCATTCTTGCATTCTTTTGGTCTATTTCAGTTAATCCTTACCACCTACCATTTCCATCGGCAGTAATGAGTATAATGTAACATTGGCAGAACAAATTAAATAAAAACTGATTAAACGCCATACATAATGAATAATAACGTAACTGTAGAAGGGTTAACGGGATTGTACTCGTAATTCAACTTCTGAAACGCGAATAACTTTGTTCATTTAAAATTGCAAAAAAGCACACTGTAGCGAAATGATTGAGGTTTAACTACCTCGTAAAACTTTTAAATTACAGTTAAAATTTTGTTAATGTGCTTTTACAGGAAAGTTAACTATTATTACATGAAAAATGTCTGTGCAATAGTCTCAAGAGGCGGTTACGTGGGGACACATTCTTTGTTCTTTAACTAAGTTACGGTTATCTGATTGTACTCGTGGTGGGTCTCTCTTGCCGGAGATCAGGTAGGAACTACCGCTACTTCTAATTCTGTTGCCAAACAGTAGTGTGCAAACACTACTATGTTACGGTATGTTGATGTTGCTACTTAAATTAATAGGCAATGAGACTTAACAAAAACGAAACGTCTCAAGTCGACGAGAGTAATACGGTGCATTGTATACCACCCTATCTAGCGCCACGTTATTAAATGCGGGCGTATCACTTACCATCAGATGAAAGTCTCAATTCTCTTTACTTCATTGAATAAAAAAAATTACCATTTTTATCGATTTTAACATCTTAACTAGCACTGCATTATTAAGGATCATATAACTTCCGTCCAGTTTCATCCATCGTTTATATAGAAGAAGAAAGACAAAACAAGTTAGATGATTTTTGCAGACTGGTGGTAACCTCTGTTGCCGGAGACCGTTTAGCTAGGTACCACCGCAAACCTCTGCTGCCAAGCAATAGTGTGCAAACATTACTGAGTTCCGATTTGAACGGCGCTGTAGCTATTTAAATTATTGGAGTAACGATACTTTATATATTATTTCCGGAGACTACGAACACAATGTGGTGCTGTGTATACCATCCTATCTAACGCTATGTGTTATGAGTAAGGGTTAGTTATGACCAAGTAAATGTCAAAGTCTTCGCGTCACTTTATTGAAAAGAAAAAGCAAACTCTCCGCTTTATTGTCTGACCCAATTATATCTTTACATGAAGCTTAATAAGTGTTAATTAGTTTGTTAACTTGCCGATGACCCAGTTTAATTGTTACAGGAAATTGTAAGGTTTTTGTTTAAATAGAATTATTTACCTTTCCGTTATGCAACAGTATAGTACATATAAATTATTTGTATTTAATATAAGAATAGTTTACAAGCTACTGATTACTAAAAAGACGTTTAAACTTTTCTCTATCGGTTTGTAGCTTGTAATCAATTGACGTAGATGATTTTAACGTAGCTTAAATAGGCAGCTTATAACTTGATTTATTTTCGTATGAAAATAATGTTATATCTCTATTAAAATAAAACGTTTAAAATATACGAGGTCAGTATTCTTCAAAATCATCGATACATAGTAGATAAAATCTAAACAAGTGTGGGAAGTAGATAAGAATTATTCTGCTCCTGGTTTTATTTCTTTTGTAACATTGTCATAGTTAAATTTCTTTTTAGAAGTTCTAATATTTTATAATATTTAAATAACTGTCGAACTCGAAAAAGTATGCACTAAATGCGACGACTTTGATCAAGCATCCTGGAGTTGCAATCTAGAATTGCAAACATATCTGAAAAAAAAAGCCGAAAATCTAATTCAGTTATCCATCGGAATTGGCAAGCTGGTTGGCGTCGATCTCAGAGAGTGGCACCAGGTCTGACCATTGTGTGGCTCCGGATGTTCCGAGTGATAGACCAAAAAATATTGTGTTGTAATAAACTACCCGACGACTGCATGATGATATGATTGCCGCCGCGCGACTTCGCCGCACAGTTGTTTGGTGACGGTGACAGGAAGGTCGCTCAAAGTCCTCACTTCTACGTTAACGAACGCCTGATTCGAAAAATAAAATACTGTTTAGTAACGCACGTCAATTGGTTAAGACTAAAAGCTACAAATTTGTTTGGGTGAAGAACGGCAACATCCTGGTAAGAAAAAGTGACGATTCACGTTTAATATATAGGTGGTGCAAAAGTAATCCTCCTATCAGAAAATGCTATAAATTTTGCTTTGATGTAAAAAAATTAAAAGACCAAATAAAAATAATCCACAAGAAGAATCAAAGTTTTTCATATTTTTTTTAAATTACAGCCAAAAAACATAGGAAGGTTATTTTTGCACCACCTTGTATACCTTGTATAAATATATAATATAATATAAAAAAATATAGTAATAACATCAATTGTTATGCCTGAAAATGAACCTTGATAAATTGTCTGTATTTAAAGAAAATTGTGAAGGTTTAAACACTAAATTAACACAATTAAAATTAAACTTGCTGACTAGTAACTACGATTTTATAGTCTTAGCGGAAACCTGGTTCACTGATGCAATTTTATACGGTGAAGTCGAAACTAAAGGGTACAGTCTATTCCGCCGTGATAGAAATCGCGTTATCTTTAAAAAGAAAAAAGGCGGTGGTGTTCTGGTGTTTGTGAAAAAATGTATTCATGTGATCAGATAATTCGAATCAGAGGCTACCGATTAAGAACAAATATACATTTATTTCTCTTTACTGTCTGGATTGCTACTATGTGCTTGCTGCATACCACTTGCATCCAAAATGATTATTTATGAAAAGTTATTTAACAAATTACACAAGATACATTCTGAGGCATACCCATTATATGATTATCGGTGACATCAATTTATCCAACCTTCAATGGTCACTTGATGAAAATTCTACAGGTCCATCTGTAACTACCACTGACACCGCTAAACTCTTATCTTACGCTATGGCTTTCATGAATTTAAAACAAATAAACACAGTTCAAAACGAAAAAGGCAGGATACTTGATCTTGTCCTATGTACTATATTGAATTGGTTTCTTAAAACTACAGATGACTCGCTTCTAAAGATAGTCCCGCACCATCCCCCACTAGATATAACGTTCACATTAACAGACAACAGTACTGTGTCCACAGCATCGAATTTTAAAAGAAACTTCTTCAAAGCAAACTACGACGAAATTAATGAGATTTCTCGCATAGATTGGGTCACAGAATTAAAGTCTTGTTGCGTGTACTCATTAATGGATATATTTTATAAATATATTAATAGCATCATCGAAACACATGTACCACTCATTAAGGTTAAATCATCTGTTTCCTTTATGGTTTTCGAAGAGTCTAATACATACACTTAATTCGTATACAAAATTTCCTTTAACGGCATCAAGGGGAATCTTCTTCGTTGGTTTGCCTCTTACTTAAAAAACCGCACACAAACTGTAGTCATCAATGGTCATTGTTCCTCACCTGTGGAGGTCACTTCCGGCGTACCACAGGGGTCGATGATCGGGCCATTGCTTTTCATCTTATTTGTTAATGATATTTCATCATGCTTTAAAGATAACAATTTTTTTTATACGACCATGTCTTAAAATTATATCATTCAATATCAAACGTAAATGACATAGACATAATGCAAAATGTCCGAGACAGGCTGAATTACTACTGTAAAATAAATAAACTGCATTTGGCATACAAGTGCAAGCATGTAACTTTTATAAAAATAAAATTTTATTAACTACTTTACTACTCTACTATTCGGGACCTGGGAGTGATTCTAGATGGGAGGTTAACCCTTGATAAGCAAATCGACTAAATTTTAATCACTCGTGTAACAAGACTTTTTAAATGTAAAGATACTTTCATTGTTATGTATAACTCATTAGTGAGATCACAATTAGAATACGCGAGCTTTATCTGGAATCCATATACACGTCTAAGATCGAAGCCGTGCAAAAGAAATTTTTTTATATACTTAATTATCGAATGCGTTGTACTCGCGATTCCTAAGAAAACTTATTAACAAAACATAAAATGCTCTCGCTCCAAATTAGGCGATCTTTGTTTGACGCATACACTCTCAGTTACATATGTATTGGAGAGATGAATAGTCCTGTCCAAGTCCTGCATTGCTGTCGAAGTTTCTAGTACCATGTAAGGTAACACGACCCAAACACCTATTCCATGTTTCGTCAACCCGAACCAATACAGGTAAACGCGACCCTCTATAGAGTATGTGTGACTTCCACAATAAATGTTTCAGTAACCTAGGTATAGGATAGGTATAGGACAAAATAAAAAAATACTGTGCAACAATGTATAAATGTTCCTGTTTTATTTTTCGTATGTCTGTCGTAGTTTTCTAATTCTATGTAAATTTTTTGCTTTACATTAAAATTTTATTTAACTTGTAACCATAATCTGTACTTATGCTTCAAATTACTATTTATTAAACTCGTGTTGCCAAATCAATAATGTTCTCAGTGAGATTATCTAAGGAAGCAATTGTAATTATTTTTATGTATTTTCGCTGTTTATTGGACTTAGTTTCTGTTTGTCTCCAACAAAGAAAATAAAATCAAATAGAATTACTTTCATGATTAGCTTAACTGTCTCCATAACATAATGGCTGAAAACTTACCTTGTAAAACGAAAGTGCCATGTTCGAATCTGGTCAAAACGTTGTGAACTCTAGTTGATAATGGGGGTGAGGCATCTATTTAACTTTTTGTCTAAATTTATAATTAATAAAAGTAAATTTTTCATGTCTATACATATATGTATGTATATAATGTTTAAAATCTACAGACGTTGCTGTTCAGTAGATATATAATTTTACCTATATGGATAGTTAATCGAAAATTCTGTGTTTATATTGTCGTAGAAGTTTTAAAGAAGAGTAAATGAATGGTCTATACAATAATGATGCAACATCATTAACTTTACAGATAACAGGCTAATGAAAACCCTTGTTAATGAAAAGAAAATATATATAAGCTTTAATGTTTATTTGTTTTATTTATGCTTTCGCTCTTATTCATGCTTCACCTTGCTCGCCCACTTCATTAACATTCAATAACAAATCTCATTTTAACTAGGTACAACAACCTTTTGTAATAATGAACTTAAGTCAAATGAAAAAGAAAATCTCTCTCCTGATTGCTGATCCAGGTTTTACCTGATCGAATCGCCCCGACTAATCGTAAAGGTTCCGTTTGATAGAGTAACGCTTTAGGACGACCTAAATCCTACCTACTTAATCAAAATCTTTTTTGAAACCAATTTTTCTAATTCGTTCACCTATCCCACGCAAGTGGTTTTAGGAACTTTGTATAATTACGAAACGGTGATAGCACAATTTTAAAGGTTCGATTCAAACTGATCTTGAGCTTTTGGTCAAGGAGATCATGGTAATGATATTCGCTGGTGCCCAAAACGCATTTGTAGATATGTTACATCAATCAACTCGCACGTGGCCATCATGCCAGATAAATAGTTTTAACTATGTGACAAGGTCCAACTCCCACCCGTGGGAACAATAACAGAGTTGTTTATTACATAGCTTTGAGATTAAAAAGTTCTATTATATAAATATCAATTGTGTCATCCTTTAAGGATTAACTTTATATTATGATTTACTCTAGTCTCTCAAAAAAGATATATGTCAGTAAGTATTTTAGATAAAGTGATTTTTTTTTGGTACACTCCTGTTAATGCCACCGAAATATATTCACATCCGGAAGCTACAAAGTAGCCAATTTTATTTAATTCCGATATTCAAAAACAAAATGAATGAAAAAGGAAGACGGCGTAACTGCGTTATGGAGGATAATAACGTTTCGGTGAACTAAGTGAATTTTGTCATTGGAAAATGTATCCGAGTATTCGAAGGTCTGCCGTTTTTTTTTTCTTATAATCCGTGTATATTGAATTATATATACGTTTTCTATATAACTTATAACCTTTGTACAAAAAGGTTCATTCGAAAGAGCGACGAGAATGAAGATCATCTTATCGTTGTACTTCTGCCGAATACAATTTAATGCTAATCAAGGCGATGTCCAGCAGTGGACGTCTAACGGCTGATGATGATGATGAGGGCGATAAGATAAAGTCCTGTTATTCCTAACACTACAACGCCCTTCAATTGGTACACAGGATTTTCACACTACTGTCTGGCAATAAAAATAGCTGTTGCGGTGTGTACTCGGATCGTAATAAAGACATACAGCCAGTAAAATGTCAATTAGATGGAAACAACTTCGTTGCTTAAATGTACATTAATATTATATATATATATAATGAAAATGAGTTTTATTTGTTAGCCAATCACGTTAAAAGTTGGTGAATATATCGACACGTTAACACGACCATTCGACGCGGAATGATTTGTAGACGGTTATATGCTATAAATTTTGTGATCATCACAGATCTTTCATCATTTTATTTTTAGATAACTTTTATAAATGTTTTCTTTTCGTATTATTTATGCGGTTACTATTGTAGCGGTTGCTACAGATAGACATTTGTGGTTGCGGTTGCTCTCAATTTCTCAATTTTGAGTTCAGCTGGATGGTGGTAGGTCTCTTGTCGGAGACCGTCTATGTAAGTTTATTTCTGCCGCCAAATATTACTGTATTACACTTTGAAGGGCGCTGTAGCTAGTGTAATTACTGGGGTAACGAGATTTAAAATCTTATGTCTCAGGCGACGAGCGCAATGTGGTGCTATGAATACCATCTTAACTACAGCCACATTGTTATGTACAGGCGTATCACTTACCATCAGCTGAACGTAACGCTCTTGTAGTTATATTATGAATAAAAAGAGATAGGTATATAAATGGAGATAAGGGTTAATAGTAAAATTTAAAATTACGTCACTGTGTCATTATCACCACCATCATTATGTATATATTACGTACAATGCCGGACATAGGCCTTCCGCAAAGATCTCCACATCTTTCGATCCAGCGCTGCCCGCAGTCAGCTGCTTCCAGCAACGATCACCAGACCATCGGACCGCTTGGTGGCGGCCCTGCCAACACTATGTCTTCCGGTACGTGGTCGCTATTCGAGGACCTTAATGCTCCATCGGCTGTCAATCCTTCGAGCGATATGTCCTGCCCATTGCCACTTGAGGCCAGTAACCTTTGCGTCACTGTGTGATGGTATTATTATTATAACAATATAAAAACATTGTTTCACTTCCAATAGTTGTTATAACTAAACGTTTGAAATAAAAATGTTAACATACAAACTCTAATATTTTCTCATTTCAATGGATAGCAAGATAAATAGATAAAATTGCGTGTACTGTTTCGTAACTAAATACGGGATTTCCAGTGATATTGGGTTTATGGAAATGTATGTTGCACACGTGAACAAATGAGATCGCAGCGTGATCTCTGTCGTAGACAACCGTACATACGAACAAGCACTCTTATATTACTTACGAACATCTTAAAGGGAATATTAAATGCGAGGATGATTAGACGGGACAAGTACATCACTTGCGTACATCTACAACTATAAAAATGTTTATAAATCTATAAAAAAATATTTATTTTTCATGACTCGATTAACCCTTTGATGAGTTGGAGTGGTGATGTTAATGTGGTGCTAGATATTTACAAAGCAAAACCTAATCCTAACATATTGGGTTGGTGTTGTTAAAACTAAATTACACTTGAAGCTGTATACAAAAGGCGATGTGTTTTTTTGGTTTGACGAAACGATGACACTTGCAAGAGTTTCACCTGATGATAAGTGTTTTATTGGTGATAGTTCTCTGTTGTCAGAGACAGTCTAAGTAGGTACCACCACAGCGCCTATTTGTGCTTCTAAACAATTCTGTGCAAAGATTATTTTGTTCCGCTTTGAAATGCGCTGTAACTAGTGAAATTACTGCGATAACGAGACTTAACTGTTTTAAATCTTATTTAGCGCCACGTTGTTATGATCAGGCGTATCGTTTAACATCAGTAGAACGTTGCGTTCATCTCGTCACTTCGTTAAATTAAAAAAAAAAATCTACTGTCTATAATAATTTGTCGCTAGTTACGATTATATCCACTACACCATATTATGTTTGTCGCTCTTTAGACATTCTCATTACACCAGTTATTTTATTAACCATAGCGCCCTTCAATCAGGAACACTGTAATGTTTGAACACTATTATTTGGTAAAATAGACGCTGCGGTTGAACCTACATAGACAGTCGCTGGCAACAAAGACCTACCACCAGGTATTTTATGTAGGATGAGTAAGATAGGATTTATTTTTATCAGATAATAATTAAATGAAAACCGATTAAATCTTTTGAAGGTTATCAATTTTTTTTAGAGTTTTTATTAGGGAATATCGGTTACCATCGAAGATGGTCAGTGCTCTTACTATCAATAACCACATTACTGATAAACGTCTAATCATGTTAATGGTCAAGTATTTTTTATTCTACGAAGCGATGGCAAGTGATACGCCTGCCTATAACAACGCGGCGTTAGGTTGATATACACTGTACGACAATGTGTTGGCCGCCTTAACACTTAAGATGTTACTCCAGTAATAATACTAAAGGAATTATCGGATGTTCGATTCTTACTTTTAGTTTTTTCCTTCGGTTATTATTTCAGTTAATACCTCTAAAAATACGTAAAATACGGGTAGTATTTTACGCCGTCGAGGTCATGGCGGTCCATTTACTTTATTGTAGCAAAATATCCATAAGCGAATCTCTCCCAAAGGCGAATGTAGCAATTTAATGGTCGTCCGTTCTCCATCGTAAATCATGAAAGGGCCCGCTGGAAATTAATGATTTTCATCTCGAGTCACATGGTATATGTGTAGTACCGCTTATGCATTACTACAAAAAATTTGAACTATTTTTGAATCTCACATAGATTCATCATCAGTCGATAGACGTCCACTGCTGGACATAGTCCTCCGTCATCGAACGGTCTAGCGTTCCCGCATCCAACGGCTTCCCATGAGCTTCAGTCGTTTGTAGGAGTTCATATTTCCAAATCCTTTCTATGTGGGCCATTTCCCATCACGCTGGCCAAATGTGGTTTCATAGGAGCCAGTTCCCCGTTTGTTTATTAGCAGGAAGCATCATGAACAGGTGAGGTCGCTTTAGATCTCAGAGTGCCCCCCGAACAGGTTCCCGGCTTGTCGTGGCAGTGGGGTTTAATGGCCATGGCTTGGTCACCCTTGGTGAAGCTAAGTGGCCGCTCCGAGGCGTAGTCCCAACTAAAGGTGGCCGCTCCGGGTAAGCTCCTTGAGCTCACCTAGGATGTATGCCGGTGGGCTGCAGGGGCAGGTTTATGCTCTCTTTTGCAGCCGAGGTGGACTCGCGGAGGGATAGGAGTGTTAGTATTGCGCGTTCAGCCGCTCTCCCTATCTTCTACGGCCGTATGACGGTTGGCGGCGGAACCCAAGACCAGATCCGCCGCAGGAAGTTGGAAGAGTTTTCTCTCTTAGTTCCCATGGCCTCTGGGTGACGGATTCGGGGGGATTCGTTGCCCAGGTGACGTGTAAAAGGCCGAGAGGGAGGCGCGCTATGTGTTCCGGAATGCCCTTACAGAGGTGGGAAGGAAGGGTTCTTCCCTCTCGTGGTAGGGCTGCATGGTGCAGCCAGCGCTGGCGGGGTCTCGGAGATGTGCAAGAGCGTTCTCGTGACTTTGCCATAAGGCGACGAGGTAGAACATAGTCGGGGTTTTAGTCGGTGCAAGTCCGACATAACCTGTCTTTGTCCCCGCGAGGGCAGGTATGCGAAAGCATTTCCCCATGTAAAAAAAACGGTCTCGAAGTGCGGGGTTATTACTATAAATTGGTGGTAAGTCTCAAGACCGTCTTGATAGATACCACCGCAGCGCCCATTTTTGCCACCAACCAGTAGTGTACAAACATTCCTGTATTCCGGTTAGAAGGTTGCTGTAGCTAGTGGAAGAGACAAGATGTGATGTTTCAAGGTGATGAGCATAATGTGGTAGATGTTTAGTAACTATCACGTGAAAGTCTCCCTCGTAGTTCCCTTATAAAATAATATGATCAAATTCTAATATGAGCTCTTAAATTTTCTTTATTGCGACGCTAGGGTATATTACCACATGAAGCTAAGTTCTTTATGATTAGCGATACTACGAGTATATTCTAATTTGCAATGATAATGAAATATAAAAGTTATCGATATGCCAAAAAAAAAAAAACCATTTTGTAAAAGACTATAAAGGATATTCACATGCATGGTACATTTTGGAGTAAAGCCAAATCGCTGTTACAAAATTTCTGCATATTTTTTTATTAATAATAATACACTGCAATTATTTTATAAGGATTTATACTAAAATGGCGGAAGCAGTATATATGTGTAAAAAACTGTTGCTATGTTCCGCTTTTAAAAGTGCTCTATCTATTGAATTGTCTGGCGTAATGAGGCTTAATAGTCTAGTGTCGTGTGTAATGGAAGTAAATGGCGTAACATCATTAAGAACAGGTTATCGATAAGGAGTCACGATCATTGAGGTATAGACTTAGAGAGAGAGAGAGAGAGAGAGTAAATCTTGTAACAAGCATTACAATGTTATTGGCGGTCGTATCATCTAACATCAGATACTTCCTTTTCTCGTTGCTACGATACATAAAAATAATGTTTATATTTTTAACTGATATTTTAACCGATTCAAGTTAACTATAGTTTAAATGTTACTTTATACCAAAAGACAATAAAAAAATAGCAAAATATGTAAACGCTAGAAAAGAATAGATTTTTATTTTCAATGTGAATATTATATTTAGATTTTAGGTAAAATTTCTTGAAAATCATAACGACTTTAACATATATATCATCATCATCATCATCATTATCAGCCGATAGACGTCCACTGCTGGACATAGGCCTCACCCGAAGATCTCCACATTGATCGATCCTGTGCTGTCCGCATCCAGCTGCTTCCTTCAACCTTCACCAGATCCTCGACTATAAATATATTTTAATACACACATTTATTTATTTTTTTTATTTCTGGACATTTCACAAAAAATGCAAATATATTTCTATAGCTACTTCTATAATTAGTTTGCAAACAATGAAATTTCTCTTGGTTTTAACCTATGAATTCATCACTAGGCGATGTCTCTATTGAGGAAACCCAGGACACAAAACACAAAAAAAAACTATGTTAATGAATTCGTAGCTTAGTTTGTAAGGCAGTTGCTGATGCTGAATGTCTTGAAGAGGCCCTGGGTTCGATACTCACTGAGCTTAAGTTTTGAATGAAAGAAACCGTCGCGAGAAAACCGACCTGTTTTAATGACACATTATTTTTTCCTTGTACTAAGCGGCGAGACGATCGGACTGTTCACTAGATGGTAAATGATACGCCAGTCCATAACAATGTAACGTATACATTACAACATATTCTGTTGTTTTATTACTTATTAAGTCTCGTTAACTCGGTAAATATACTAGCTACAACGGTCTTCAAAGCGGAACATAGTAATATTTGCACAATACTACTGGGCGGTAGAAATAGGCGCTGCGGTGATATCTTCCTAGAAGGTCTTTAGCAAAAGAGACACAAAACTCAGGCTAGTGTGATATATATATGGTATATTAATATATATGTAACGAAGAGAGGATGGTTGGATGTAGGCGTTCTTCGTCCCTCTGAACTTCATTCATTGTAGATTTTAAGAAATAATACTTGATAAGTTCTTAGGTTTTGTCTTAAGGATTAATTCAACATACTGATTACAAAACTACAAAGTAGGACGGAGGGCGGCTACACTCGTGTTCACCGTCATCTGACCTCCGAAAGAGTGTCCGCTCCCGCTCCGCGTTCCTCTATTTATCATTTCTCGAAATGATATTGACATTTAACAAATAAACCGCAGTGTTACTCACTACTATATCCGAATACCCCCAAATCGGTTAAAATATGACCTTGCTTCCCCCAATCTCCGACATATATATGACACTGGTTCTTCTTGTGAAGGAAAGTGCAGAATCCCGGTAATGAGAACATTATACACCGTGAAAGGTAATAGGTGTAAGAGATGTGAAGTATAGCTCGTATCTTATTTATCTATGTATGGAATACTACATCCAAAAACAATGGTTCTGGAGTTATTAATTTTTTAAATATTTTTCAAAAGCTTCCCGATTTTCTCGCAGTAGACTTTTCTTCATAGTAAACTTTTCGTCACAGTATAATTTTCCTCACAAAAGACTTCCTTATAGTAGACTTTTCCTCACAGTGGACTTTTCCTCACAGTAGACTTTCTTAACAGTAAACTTTTCCTCACAGTTAACTTTTCCTAGCAGTAAACTTTTCCTATCAGTAAATTTTTCCTTGCAGTAGACTTTTCCTCACAGTTAACTTTTCTTCGCAGTAAACTTTTCTTCGCAGTAAACTTTTCCTCACAGTAAACTTTTCTTTGAATTAAAACTTTTTTTAGCAGTAGTTTCCTTACAGTAAACTTTTCTTTGCAGTTAACTTTTCCTAGCAGTAAACTTTTCCTCGCAGTAGACTTTTCTTTACAGTAAAATTTTCCGGGCAGTAGACTTTTCAACACAATAAAATTTTTTAGCAGTAAAGTTTTCCTCACAAGTAACGTTTCTTTGAAGTAAATTTTCTCTCACTGTAGACTTTTCTCCACTGTAAACTTTTCTTAGCAGTAAACTTTTCCTCACAGTTAACGTTTCTTTGAAGTAAATTTCTCTTAGCAGTAAATTTTCTCTCACTGTAGACTTTTCTCCACTGTAAACTTTTCTTAGCAGTAAACTTGTCCTCGGAGTAGATTTTTTCTCCCAGTAAACTTTTCTTAGCAGTAAAGTTTCCTTACAGTAAACTTTTCTTTGCAGTAAACTTTTCCTCGCAGTAAACTTTTCTCCGCAGTAAACTTTCTTAACAGTAAATTTCTTCACAGTAGACTTCCTCGCAGTAAACTTTTCTTCACAGTAGCCTTTTCTTTGCAGTAAACTTTTTTTAACAGTTAACTTTTCTTAGCTATAGACTTTTCCTAACAGTAGACTTTTCCTCACAGTTAACTTTTCTTCGCAGTATACTTTTCCTAACAGTAAACTTTTCCTCGCAGTAGACTTTTCTCCGCAGTAAACATTTATTAGCAGTAAACTTTTCTTAGCAGTAAACTTTTTCTCGCAGTAGACTTTTCCTCACAGTAATTTCCCCACAGTAGACTTCTCCTCATAGCAGACTTTTGAGCCCTGTGAGCTGTACTCTTATTTTGTTAGCAGCGACGATGATGCGTGACTTTAAAACTTCGAACGAGTTTATTGGAGTTGTACACTAAAGATTTCCTTTGACCCCATAAGTAATAATCGCAAGGTGTTAAATCAGAACATATTGCGGGCCGCGGTGTTGGTCCGTGTCGGCCAATCCATCGCCGAGTGAAATAGCGTCTAACCACTGTTTTACGCCGAGACGCAAATGGGCGGGACAACCGTCATGCTGGAACACCATTTCTCTTCTGGTTTCCAATGGTATCTCCTCCAGATAATTAAAAAATGATTTCAAAAAAAATCTTCGTACGTCTCCCTAATTAAATTGTTGCGCAATAAGATTGGGCCTATCAAGTAAGTATGAATTATGTCCATCCATAAATGTAAGGAGAATCTTCGCTGATGACCTATTTCTCTAATCACGTGGAGATTTAGGAGAGAACAGCTCACACGGCGAGTCACTCGATCTGACTTAAGAAAAAGGCTTCGTGTTTGTATCAGGAACCGTAGCCGTCAGTTTGAGCAAGTGTTTTTTTTTCTAAATTTTAGAAACTTTATGTACTTTCTTATACCTTGTCGGATAGCGATTGAAGTCAGGTACTTATTTATGTGCTTTATACATATTTTTTATAAATAAAAAATAATTTTAAGATTAAAAAAAATTAAGTATGACGCGTTATTTTTTACTGTTACGACTTTCAAAGAACCTAATTTAAAAGTTTTAGCCTATAAGTCATGATTATTAAATAATTTTAATAAAACAATGACTAAAAAATAATTATTACATTAAAATTTTTGTAGAAATAAGTAAGAAATATAATGATGGAATGTTTTCCTAGAAAATCAGGAATTTTTTGAAAAATATCTAAAAAGTTATTAACTCCAAAAGCATTGTTTTTGTATGGGGTATTCCATACATAGATAGATATGATACGAGCTATACTTAACCCCTCCAGATCTTTTGCACCTATTACCTTTCACCCTGTATAGGTTATGTATATGTACTGTGTTCTACTTATTTTAATTTTAGAACAGTTTTTTGTATAAGTTGAAGTATTCTTATTCTTGTATGAAAAGAAATAACAGATAATAATACATTACATTTATGCAACATGAAATCTTTATCCGCTGAGTAAAGCAAATAAAACCGCTCGTGAAAGTTTTCCTTATCTCGTTTTGAAATTCGGAATACGCTTTATGACGTGTAAACTATTTTATGTATGATACGCCGTGCGACTTCATAAAATAACATAGTATGACAATAACATACATGGATATGACGCAATATAGTCACTATTTAATTTGTTATATCATCATCACCCCGCGGCTGAACACAGCTGGACATAAGTCTATCACGCAATCGGCTAAACCTTTACTTCGCTGTCAAGAATATTGAGGCATAGTTTACTTGGTGGATGGAAGTCTATCAGGTTGTAGGTAATCTCCATCATTTGAGTGGCTTGCTAGTTTTTGTACATGTTATTTATTAGTTTATTTATTTTCTACCATTCAACTTGAATTGATACCGACTACAGTGATAAGAGTTCCCACACCAAGGTCCAAACCATATTTTTTTTACCTTACGAAAAGAAGGTTATTTACTACAGTAATTTCTCTTGAAATTTGCGTTAGTGCCTAGACTGTCTTCTGCAACAGAGAACTACCATTAACGTCCAGGTGTGGCTCTGTAAAAGAAGAGACTATATCTCATATGCTGATACGGTGCCCGATATATTTAAATATCAGCAATTAATTAGAAACAGTAAACAATAAGGTTAGTAGATAAGTTCTTCAATTATTGTAAAATGCTAACATATAAAGTTATTTGTAAAAATAATAGAAATTAAATATATAAAAATTAATACAATAGGTTAAGAAAACGTGTAAATAATAGAAGTTTAGACATTTAATTTAAAATCATATAGAAGAAATTGTTACAAAATTGTAAAAAGAAAGGAAATATGTAGAAGAAAAAAAGAGCAAAATGTGATTTCTGACCTTTGTCAAAGAGAAGGAGAATAAAATAAATAAATGAATACTGCCACTGGTAGGCTTACAAAATGGCGGATAGTTTACGTGTAATGGCGGCCTTCAACCTGTGATCTTTGACTCGCGTATCTCCAATTATTACGCTATAAGCGATTTCACTTAGAATCTCTGAACAATAAAGACATTAGGTATCCGTAAGATTCAGCAATATTATTTTGCAGTTATAAACTTGTCTACCGAACTATACAGCGGTAAGTGCTCTATTTTTCTACGTAACAAAGAAACAAAAGTGGCTTAGAAATTTACTCGTTATGATATATTGAATAATAGGCCGCGCTACATGCTTTCTTTCTAGGCCTTGAAGGTTAAACGAAGGTCGGACTGGCGCCGTAATAAAATTGTTTCGCTCAGTGATTTTTTATGTTATTAATGTTGGTGGTATACTACATGTTTGTATTTCTATATAAAAGAAAAAAGAGTAGAGGTCACAACAGGAAGGAACAAAAAAACAACAGACAGGTCTACATTGATGTTCAGTCTTTATAGAGTAACTTGTAATTAAATGATTCAATCATCTCAAGGAACTCATTGAGTCTTAAGTTTGATTCCAAGCAACATGTGAACTATATTCGACAAAGCAAACAGATAAGCGACACGTTCATTCTATAGTGTGTCGCAAAAATAACCTTATAAAAAGTACCTTATAACACAGGTAATAAGGTACTTTTTATACGGTTATTTTTGCGCGACCCTATATAATGAGTGATATACATGTGTATAATCATGCAGCGTTGGTTAGGGTGAAAAACACTGCATATTATTGTGGTCGTCAAACATATGTGATGTCTCGTTATTCCAGTAATTCCATTGGGTACAACGCCTTTAAAACTGGAACATTACTGTTCGTAGCCGAAATGTAACTGCTGTGATATCTGACTAAACGGTCTCCAGCCAATTACTGGAGACTGTTTAGGCCTACCACTAATGTATTGATGAGACTCGTCTACTTATGATGACTTTACTATCACCGTGGTGTTGCTACTAAGGGCTTGACTTGAAACACAAAAATAATCGGTTCGATTCTGGGTCAAATTTTGCAGAGGTTGGTAGTACAAATCTAATGGATTTTGTAAGTCTGCTGCTGTATCAGCATTGTTGTACTCTGATGTCATCGTATAGGTGACAGTGTATTCTGAGCAAATTTTATCATTGTGGGTCTCATTGTTACACCATGTAAATTTGTGGTCAAGTATTACGCCATATATATATATATAGAGTATTCTCATGTGTCCCTGCTCCATGATTTTTCCGTAAGTTCGCCATTCCGTAGAAGATCTAAGATCGCTTGACATATCTATTGTTCTAGGAAACGGTAAGGCTAATGGGTATGCCGTACTAAGAAGATTCTAGAGTGGGAGTGGAATGGCGGCTTACCGTCCCAATAATCTAGTGAAGACAGGGATAGTATGCAAGTGGTATCAGATCAGATACGCTGAAAATCGTCAGAAGTGGCATATGTTCAGCATGGGCTAATGACTGAAATAATGGTTATGATTTATTGGACTTAGGTTTCATTTGTGGGAGGCAATAATATGTGCTGTGTGATTTTAAATAATATAATCTTTCTTTTCTGCATTTGTCAGACGAATTAGGGTTATCTCAAAGGCATCAATCATCAGCCGATAGACGTCCACTGCTGGACATAGTCTTCCTCCAAAGAGTCACACATCGATGACTTAGTGATTCATTTGAGAGGATTTGGGACATTTCTCACCACACTGCCAGCCAGGGTCTCGTTTTTTGATTCGCAAGGTGCACCACGAGCAAGTGAGGTAGGCTTGGGCCTCGTGAGTTGTGCGGGATCTCTCAAGGTTTAAAAACATTTAAATTGGACATCATCACTCTGTAATGTTTGAATGAAATGATGTTATATAAAAAATCGTATCAACTAGTTTCGTCTGTCACCCCACTGGTTAAGTTATCTCGTTAGGGTTAACTGTGGGCGGCACTTCGACATTTATAAACTGCACGATGGTATTTTCTCCGACGTCAGCCGCCATAAATATTTATGTTGGTTCTGTTTCGAATGTTACAACATTACCATTTGATGTGCTCGCCGTAAAAGAAGGTCAATGTACGTATCCCTAAATGATGTATAAGATCTAAAATCCCTGAAAAGAATATTTAAAACGGGATTTAATTTAGCGTTTAATATTATACAGCAGGGGTGGGGTCTGCAATCCATACAACATATTTATTTATTGTTTTAGGATCTAGCATTTCTTTATCCAAATTGATCTGATTCTGATACTATGTTCGTCAGTGAATCTATTAAGATGTTATTTCTTCTATTTACGCTCAATTATCTTCTTTTCTTTCCCTTGTCTTAATTCTATTTTAATAGTAGTGGAAAAAGTTACAAAATATTACACGTTCAATACATTATATTCCCTTGACAATTTTTTATATATTTATATCCTTACTCAATTGATGCTGTGGATTAAAAATTTGTAATGTGTTCGTTTAAGTTTTCGATATACGCCAAAGTTAATTTAATTATGAAATAATTTAACATAAAGCTAAAACATTTCCTCTTGAAAATTTACATTAATTAAGATGAAAGAGCGAAATACGTCGTATATTTCGATGTAAGGCGCGTTATAAAGGCGAAAAGCCTTCACTTCCGCTACACCTTTTTAACCATCGCAGCTAGACTTCATTTTAGAGTTCTAGTTAAAATTTTTAAAAGAGGGTTAGAATCAAGGTTTATTTATATTTACAAAATATTGAAGGTTTAAAGTTATATTAAATAGAGTATCAAATTGTTGAAACATATCCTATGCTCTTTGCATATGCGGTGCAAGTTAAGATGTTTACACAACAAAAAATTGAGATTCTTATTTTAAAAAATAAATTATTAAATATCATACCTTTAATAGTTTTAATGGCTATAGTGTTTTTTAAATTGAAACTCAGTAATGGTGCTAAACGATAGAGCCCTCTCATCTATCAGGATGTATTCATTTAGCATCGAATATCTTTTTTTAATCAACGAAGCGAAGAGACGAGCAAGACGTTCACCTGATGGTAAGTGATACGTTTGCCCATAAGAACGTGACGCTATATAAGATGATATACATTGCACCACATTGTGCTGGTCGCCTTGAGACAAAATGTTAAGACTAGTTATCTCAGTAATTTTGTTAGCTACAACACCAATCTACTCGGAATACTGTAATCGTAATTATCCGGAAAACGGATATCTAGATAGCTGATAGTAGTAGAGTTGAAGCTTGGCACTAAACAAACGTAACTTTTCCAAGAGTGTCAAATTAACGTGGTGATTTATCAATCAACCCTCATTACCTCAACCGAGCCGCGATGTCTACTACCAAACTAGACGACTTGTCACCGATATACGTTACTTACTGCGAAATGATACTACATATATATATATATATATATATATATCTGTGTGTATATATACTATGCTTAAAGTTAATGTTTGTACATTTGTCGGTTTATAGACAAACACAATATAGATCAAAGATGAAAGATTTATTTTTTTAATAAAAATCTTAGCGTTGGTTCTGTTTTGTGTTTGGGTCTGACTACTTGATTTCTCTTTCCATGTTGCTCAATCGTCTTCTAGAAGATCGTAGCTCTTCATCGTCGTTCTCCTCACGTAACATTGCAGTTCCTAAAGCTACTATCTATGAACTGGGGGTGTAAAGAGTCCCGCATAACAACTCATGGGATCCAAGTCAACTTCACCTATTCGTGGTGCACTGTGCTAATCAACAAACGAGGCTTTGGCTCAACCCGCATTGGGCCAGCGTGGTGGAAAATGGCTCAAACCCCGGTAGGTACCCCTCCAACAACGGACCTTAGTGCCCAGCGGTACCGGAGGCCATGCTATCTGTAGACCTTTGGGAGAGGCCTATGTCCAGCAATGGTCGTCTTCGCCCATGATGATGCACTGGTAGGTCTCTGTTCTCGGAGACCGTTTATGTAGGTGCAAACATTACCGTTATCCATTTTAAAAGTTAGTACTTTATGAAATTACTGTTAATTAGTGAATTTACTGGGACAATGACAACATCTTATGTTTCAAGGCGACGATCACAATGTGGTGCTGTGTATCATCCTAACTAGCACATTATTATGGGCATTTTTATCTTGTACCATCAAACGAACATGGTCGTCTCGTCTAAAAAAAATGTTCAGACCTCCTTTTTAGATGCACAAACCGCCACATCCTGTCTTCCAGGCGAAGTCCGATAAAATGTTTAGCGAAAGAAGTATTACTTTCTTCTATATGTCGGTGAAATATTTTGCAGGTAAAATAAAATCTATATTTATATAAGCCATAACATGTCGGACGCCATTTGGGGCCACTCACCCGTCCAAAAGTTCACAACTTTTACTAACTGGCCATTTTTCGTATGAAATTGTTTTTAAAACACTGAAAAAGTACGAAAATTCGTTTACACGCGAGGGGATGATTTTTTTCATTCATCGATACCTCCGGGAATTCTCTTCTAGGAAGGGATTGTTAAAGGTTTTGCCTTTTATTTATTAAATGTTACTTTTAGACTGCGGCAATTTTTTTTACTAGTTACAAAAATAATAATAAACAGTTCTTTCAGTCCCACTACTGGGACTATTTCTTTTATAGAGGAGACAGTTAATACCATTTTATTATAACACTAGGTATGTGCTGCTCGGCATATGTCCTTACATGTTTTACAAAACATCGATTTGTTTAGTATGTTTGCTTTTAAGGAGTTTACCTTTCTAAAAGAAGTAGAGGGTTTCCTAAATAGAGCTATGAATCGCTACAGAGGGTATCCCAATAAAAGGACCAAGTCTATGATAGTTATAATGATATCATTCACGCTAAATTTCATCAACATGCTAAATGTGGAGGTCTGTACGACAAGCGATTTTGATCTAGATTTTGGACATTCGGATTAGAGTGTTCTTATTTACCTATACAATAATAATAATTACTACATATTTCATGAGTTTCTTTAGCAAATATATTATACCTGAAACGATTATTTAACTTTATTCTTCGAAGAGATTTCTGCTTATCATCATATATGCTTTAAGTAGTTTTCGTTTCTATTATCATATAATCACCAATTAACTTGCTAAGTTATAATTCAAGATATTATTTAATTGTTTTCGTTATTACGTTAAGTAGGTTTATTTTATGAATTCACATTTTTTATATACCAAAAAAAAAAGGATTAAACAGGAGAATCGCTGTAATGTCGCGGAATAAAATGTATCGGGAAACTCTATTCAGTTCTTGCGTAAAATTGGAAATGTCCAATAGCAATAGATGAGATTAATGTAAAGGTCGATCCTTTTTTTTTAAACCAGCTCTATTTTTTTCCGAAATGAAAAAGATTTTTTTTAAATCTATACAACGATAAGATTAAAGAGACATTAATCTATTTTGTACTTGCTGTTCCTCCTCCGTTTTTCTGGTCGTAATGTAGAATTAACTTGAAATTTGTCTGAAATTTTCCTTGAGAGCAACCACAACCGCAAATGACTTTATATCAACCGTTACTATAGCAACCACTTATATGATACTACATAAAAATGTTTATAAAAGTTAATTAAAAATAAAATGGTGAAAAATCTATGGAATCCAAAGAGTAAATAGCCTATAACTATCTAAAAGAATTCTCCGTCGAATGGTCCTGTTCTTGTACTTTTTTACTTGGGGTTACAATAACACACCAAAATACACTATCACTGTACTTTTCGATTTATTATAATCTTTTTAAAAATTAACCACACACCACTACCACCATAACACACACAAACTACTCTAACAACGGGTTACAACAATTCATACATTTAAAACTATTTACAATCCATAATATATAATATTATAACATATGCTATTGTTCATACTAATTCAGTATATTTTGAATAATAGTAATAGAGACATATTTTGGATGGAAATTATAGGTAAAACTTTTAGCTAAGCTATCTGTTAAAGTTATCTATTAGCGTGGTGGAAATTGGCCCAACCATTCATATATGAACCCTTCCAAACGACTGAAGGATGCGGGAACACGCTGAATGCAGGCAGCGCAGTACAGATAGTGTTAGGAGGAGGCCTATGTCCAGCAGTGGACGTCGGTGGGCTGATGAAGATGATGATGATCTATTAAAAACAAATGATTGAATCGTATATCATGCCTCCATTATACATTAAAAATAAGTACAAATATCTCACTTTTTCACTTCACCTCTTAAAGATTATTCAGAAAAAAAAACACAAAAATAATAAAAAGCCAAGTTCTTAGTTTGAATTTTTAGATTTTAGCCCTACTCATGGTGATGTAGAAAAGAAAAAGGATTTCCTGTATATCTCAATAGCAAGCGCCTAATACATTGTATAGCTTAGTCCTTGGAAGGAAGGGCACTGCAGAAGGTGAAATGTTGGCGAAGTAAACTTCCGAAGAAACATACATAGCGGAACAGCCTTCGCGATCAAGAAACTTTTGTTCAGTGCATAGCAATTATTCTAACTTAACTAGAACAAACTACTTTAGAAGTCAAGTTATACTCTTAATGAATATTAGATGGTTTAAGGATTTAATAAAGCGTATTGTGGATTTGTTTTTGTTCTTACCTATAACACTATTGAAAAGGATTTTCTTTAAATAATGCAATATAAGAAGATAATGAAACATGGGTTCAATCCTCAGGCTGAGCTATCGGTAAAAGAAAATAGTATATGGAAACCGACGTGTTCCAATAACAATATTTAAGTTATGTACAAACCGGGGTGTGTGTGAGGGGTCCCGCACAACATCTCACGGACACGAGCTCACCTGCTCGTGGTGCACTCTGTTAATCAACAAACGAAGCTCTGGCTTCCACCAACCCGCATTGGGCTAGCCTGATGTGAAATGGCCCAAAATCCCTCCCTATGAATTCCTACAAAAGAATCTTGCGGAAAGCCGTTGGATGCAGGTAGAGCAGAACCGATTGATGTGATCGTTGTGGGAGGTCTATGTCCTGCAGTGGACATCTATCGGCTGATGATGATGATGATTACAATGATACCAACCGGCTCTTGCCAGCGTGGTAGAAAAATAATCTTAACTCTGTTGTTAGTGAAGATCTAGACCCAATAGTGTGAAGATGGAATGGGCTCCTTATGTCGTGTTTAATTTGACTCAACTTTGGATTTTTAAGTCGTAGTTAAGTTTATGTCGACAGTGCGCGTTCGTACTACTCGTAGCATATTTCACTCTATTCAAAAGATAAAGTTGAAAGCATAAGTAATGACTTACATTAAGTAGAAGTGCACTCTAAGGTATTTTACGTAATTACAGCATTACTGGTGCGGAGTGCGCCGTGTATCTAAAAAGCGGGAAACGAAGCAGCGGTTACTTATTTGTTTCAAGTTAAAAGAATTAAATTCCTCTGAACTAGTAAATATATTCAGAGATTTTTGGACTTTATAGTATATATTTATTTCTTTCATAAACATGATAGACTTTTTATATACAACGTCGTAGTTATTAAGTTAGAAGTAAGTGTTACATCCCTTCTAATAAAATTTAGGGTTGTTAAATATAGGACCTCATAGAGCTGGATGTTATCAGTCTAATGTCGTTGTGTTATTATCCTAACATCGATTACGTCACATCACTTGTAACTTACAAAATAAAATAATTGTTTATCGTCATTATTTTTTTTAACGCAATCTCAGTTAAAAGCTGTTGTGTAAAGTGTTTAAGTAGTATCACCTAGTAAATGAACATCATAAAAACTTGCGAAGAATTCTACACATGTTATTGATATAACTGTTTTATATTAGACTTGAAAGCTTTAGGACATTGACAAGCTATTTAAGCCGCCATTATTATTCACTAATAGATAACTTAGTAAATGCTATCAAGGATATAAAGAGAAAAAAGTATAAACCAAAACATATCAGATTATAAAACATATAATAGATACTTTTCAAAGGAAATATCTAGGTCGAAAAGAACTGTAAAGTTTTGTCAGTATGATCGTTTCATGCAAAGTTAAAGTAGTTCTTAAAATGACAAAACTCTTTTGCACTCGCATGCGGTCCATAAATTCTTGGTACGACACGGCAAAGCTTCTTAGTTCAAATAAATTTTGTTCCGGAAATAGTGTAACTTTAAGTTGACTGTAATATCCGGAGAAAATTATCTTAATAAATTTAGTTAAATTTAGTTTTAATTATATCTATGAATATTCACAAGCTTCTAAGTATAAACTTAATACGATTGAAACAGCTATTAAATTATAGTTATAGCTATCCATACTGGTGATAGATCTCTGTTGCTGGAGACTGTGTAGATAAGTACCACCACAACGTTTCTACCTGCTGCCTAACAGTAGTATGCAAACTTTACTTTGTTGCAGTTTGTAGGGCGCTATAGCTAGTGTAATTACTGGAGTAACGAGACTCAACATCTTATTTATCAAGGCGATGAGCATAATGTGGTGTTGTATATAGCATCCTATCAAGCGCCATGTCGTTTAGAACAGGCGTATAACTAAACATCAGGTGATCGTCTCGCTCGTCGAAATACAAGTTATTGTGATGGCTTTTTATGAAAGAGGCAGCCTCATCCAAACTGCCTTTTAAACATTAACTCTTTCACAAGATTTAACGGTCGAAACTATGGAGAGATGTAGCGGAAACATTGTATCAGAACTGTTTGTTTTAGCACTGAATTAACTTAAAAAGACACCACGAAATTGGTCACACTTACACCGAAAAATTAAAAACATTTTTATTGTGAATCTCGAAAACTTGAAATTGCGGATATAAAAACAATGGCACAAGGCGAGATTAAATGTTTTCGCAACGAGCAAAGCGGAAATAATGTGCATACATTATTCCAGCTCAAGTAAGCAGTCCGCCGCTGCGTCGAGTCGACTGCTACAATTTACATAACTTATTTCAGTTACAATTATTTCGAATGTTATTAAATTAACTATGGGTAAGTCCTCTCTGATATTGATATACTTCTTGACTATTATCTATTAATAATAAAAACGTTACAAGCCTTTTATTTTGCAAACCAACTGAGCGGAAACGTAAATGCAACAAAATATTACAACTGACCGATTATATTACTTCCATTCTTTTATGATACTGGTGGTAAAAGACCGTCTAGGTAGATACCACCGCAACAGTAGTATGCTAACATTACTGTGTTCTGGTTTGTAGGGCGCTGTAGATAGTGTAATTATTCGCATAACGAGATATATTAGATCTCAGGCGAGCGAAATGTATTGCAGTATATACTTGTTTGTTAAGGGCAGATGTCCTGCTCATCTAGTTGCTTAATCGAATAAAAAAAAATTTACTAAAAAGCACAAAGCAACAGCTTGGTGTGGTCACATATACAAAATGTTGCCTTTTTAATAAGTTTCGATTTTCATGACAAACAACTATTATTAGTCCCGTAGAATTATTTTTAACTTCATTTACTAACTGTTTTGTTAAACTGGCTACAAATTCTATCCTTACATATGTACTTTGCTAATTAATTAACTTAATTGTTATTTTACAGTTTTATTTGGTTAAAAATATAATTACTTATTGTAATATCGCTGATACGATTCCATTAATTATAAAGTGTGAAGGGGAAGTGTCGAAATTTTTGTTACGGCGTAAAAGCTTTTAACATTTCCGTTGGTAAAAGTATTTGCGTCAATGCAATTCGGTACAATGTATTGTGAATGTAAAGTACTATTAATGAGCTTTAATTATTGTGTTTAAATCCATATCTTGTTGCGAAACATCTGCTCTTGAATAAATTAATGTTAAACGTTGAAATTAATCACAACGTGTAATGCGTTTAATACATTTATTTATTTTTAACGTTCTAAGTTAAGCTAAGGGCACAGAAGCTGGACTTAACGCCATACAGGTATTTTCTGCCAGTCAACCCAGGGTAAGAAGTGAATTTTGCATGTTGATGTTAAAAATTTAATTAATGAACAAATTATAAACATGTACATCATTATACAAGCGATATATAGACACGTAAAATAATACTTATGTATATATATATATATATAATTATTTATATAACATTATTTGTATGTAATTACAAAGAGATAATTACTATGAACTTTTATAACTATTTAATCAATACATTTTTAAGTTGGAAGTAGGTTTTGTTTTGTGTGTACTACATCTTTATTATTGATGTACTTAGGATGACAAGCCACAATCTTTAGATCATGGGGAAATCTATTCCTTCTTAAGCCAAAATTATAATAACAGTGTAGTACCTTAACTTTGTAGTTAATAAGTAAAATACTAGATTATTATATTATATTGTAAATGGTGTTATAAAGGATTTTTTTCGAAAGATATCCTTACGTTTTAAAAGGAAAATCTGTAGAGAATAAACCAATAAACGACATATAGCGATAACACACAGAATACAATCTTTTACTTTATATTTATACTTAAAAGTAGTATTAGTAATAATCATATATTTACCATATAATACATATATTAACACACCGATGTCAGCATAACGCATATTTACTTGACAGCGTGTAATTGTATCCTGCGAGCTAGCATCGCTGAGTCCCATCTATCTGAGAGCGCGCGCGCGATGTTGCGAGAGGATGTCTCGCACTCGCTTAAGTAAAGAGGGGCGGCGTTTACGAACATGGCGGAAGAGCTGCAATAACGCGGCAACCCCTCCAGCACCCTGAACACGTTATTATACTGCACGCGCAGGTCGCTGGATGCCCTCCGCGTACAGTTAACCCTTAGACCGCATGCATTAAAAGATTGGCGATATGCTTTAAAAAGAGTCGACTTAACTCGTTTAGTACATTTGTGAAATTAGACACATAAGTGCATTATATGAAAGTCCTGCTCTTTTAACAAAGAAGGAAACAATACCCTTGATATATGTTACAATAAAAACTTCAAGCTGTTTCGGAACTTTGTTAAACATACAGATGAACTCGCATTCAATTTGTAAGGAGTTTATTAACAAGATTAGTAGCGATACAACAAAAATATGAAATCAGACTCAATTGCACGAACGGACCATCCATTTATTAGTGATTGTAGTGAAATTAAACTAGGACTTACTAGTGATAGGTCTCCGTTGCCGGAGATCGTTTAGGTAGGTACCACCGCAGCGCCTATCTCTGGCGTAAAACAGTACTGTGAAAATATTACTGTGTTCCGGTTTGAACGGCGCTCTAGCTAGTGTAATTACTGGGGTAACATCAACAACTTATGTATCAGGCGATGAGTGCAATGTGGTGCAGTCCATAATCTTAACTAGCGTCACGTTGTTATGAGCGGGCGTATCGCTTTCTTCAGGTGAACGTCCCGCTCGTCTCGTCGCTTAATAACATAAAAAAATTTAAATATGTCACAGTTCATTTACAAGTTTTTAATATAATTTATAAAAATGTGAAAGGAAATAAGAATAACCAAACATTTCCGTTTTCTCCTAAGTGTTGGGGTTTATTTTTTGTTTTAATCCTAGCTGAATCTGTTGAGCTTCAAACAAAAGAAAACGGAATGTGTTACGGGCTGTGAATGTTAGCTCTCCTCTGACATGTAATTTCAGATTTTGTCAAGAGTGTAGCAGGAAATGTTATGATAATACGCGATATTACGTGATAATAATGAAAAATACTAATATTAAACTCGCAAGTGGAAAATTTTTTTTCCCTTATCTTGTCTTCTATACTAACAATTTAGGTACATATGCATATGGCTATTTACTTATAGCGGGTCTCTATTAATGGAGACCGTCTGGGTAGATACCATCTCAGCTCCTGTTTCCGCCGATAATAAATATTCATCATCATCAGCCGATAGACGTCCATTGCTGGACGTGGGCCTACCTCAAAGATCTCCACATTGATCGTTCCCGCGTTGCTCGCATCCAGTGGATTCCCGCGATTCTCACCAGGTCGTGGGTCCACCTTGTAGGAGGCCTTCCAACACTACGTCTACTGGTACGCGGACGCCACTCGAAGACCTTACTGCTCCATCGGCTGTCGGTTCTTCGAGCAATGTGCCCTGCCCACTGCCTCTTAAGTCTAGCAATCTTTTGAGCTGTCGGTAACCTTAGTTCTTCGGCGGATCTCCGCAGTTCTGATTCGATCGCGCTGTGAAACTCCGAGCATAGCCCTCTCCATTGCTCTTTGGGTGACTTTCAGCCCTTTTATAAGGCCGATAGTAAAGGGCACGTCTTAGATGTGTATGTCAACTTTGCCACACGCACGAGTTGAAGACTTTTGTCTTCAGACACGGCTGCATCTGAGACTAAAAGATGCTATGGAATATTACTGACTTTTGGCTTGAAGGATGTTGTAGCTAGAGAAATTATTGGGGTAACGAGACTTATTGTTTTAAGGCGCGAGTGTAATTTGATGCAGTGTATGTCATCCTAATTAGAGTCATATTATTATGGAGATTCAAATCGGAACAGTAGTGTATATTGGTAGAAATAGGAGCTCCGATGGTAGCTAGACGGTCTCCGGCAACAAAGACCTACCATCAGTAAATTGGCAATTGACCATCACTAGGTTATAAGCATAATCAGTCCTGTAGTTTCGGGCTAGTAAGAATAGAACTTAGCCCTGCCTGTCGTAGAAGGTGACTGAAAAGGTCTAGGAGTTTCGCGGGCCTCAGGGGAGTGATCTTATCGATTAACAAGCGAATTTGCGTGGAACAGAAGACAGAGGACTTGGCCCTTCCTGAGATACGTGTTGATACAAAGTGTAGAGGGACACCGGTGCGTTATATAAGAGATCCCGGAACCTCTCCGAATACAGAGCACCGAGGAAGTTTTAATGAGTAAGGATCTTACATAACCTTGATTTCCGCCCCCCAAAAGCCGGGTTGTCATTGTCAAAGATTTCATCCCGAAACCTAAAATAAAATTATAGGCGTCATATATAAGATTAATTATATCCTTCATATTAATCTGAAGATGTTATTTAATACTGTCCCACATATCTAAAACATGTGTTTCTAAATATTTCCAACGTTTCAGTAGTGTAATACATAATGTCGCTATGTTACGTAGATTTCTTTCACGAAAGGAAATACAACCTGAAATGTCGTACGTTCCTAACATCAAGTACATTTTGTATTCAGCTTCCGTCTGAATGTCTAAATTTAATTTTACTTCACGAGTACTTTTGACAGTGCTATGATATTTGAATATGATTGCTTAGAAATGAGCATTACGCGACGATTTGAGATAAAGAAGATTTAAATAACAAAATGACTTGTGACCTCTTTAATGTTTGGTAGCGTATTTTTTTATCTCTCTTATTGCGTTTTTTTAAATGTAACTACATCGTTTTTTAATATAACTTAGAAAATAAGTTAAGCAGTTTAAAGTATATCACTTAATTTCATTGGAAGAGCATTTGGTATAATATCATCGAGATGTTATTTTCTGAAATGCTTCTATCTGAATCATACAAAGAATTTCAAGAGATATGAAATATCAATATAATTTTTGCAATGTACTTTCTTTTTTATTCACCAAAGCGACGAGAGGAGCGGGATGTTTATTTGGTAGTAAGTGATACACCTGGTCATTATAACGTGGCGATATAATGGTTGGATGGTAACACATGCACCCGTCACCTTGAGATATAGGACGTTAAGTTTCGTTACCCTTGTATTTTAAGTATTTACAAGTCTCTTCAATTTGGAACACAGTAATATTTGCACACTACTGTTTGGCAGTACTAAATGGGAGCTGAGGTAATACCTACCTAGATAGTCTCCAGCAGCAGAGACCCACCTCCAGTAACCAGCATAAGGGTGGTACTATGTAAATCTTTTCTAGATTCTAGAAGCGGGTAAGTTCTTATAGTTTAAGTAGTAACAAATCTCTGGATATTTTATGACATCCATTAAATATGATGTTAGAATAGGTGTATATGTAAGAATAGCGATCGTAGTTATTATAATTATTATTAACAGCAAGTGTAGCTTAAGATAAACAATTATTTATATATTCTTTTTTAAATTTAAATTTGATCCTGTGTTTGTACAGATTGTCTTGTATTAATCTTAGAAATAATGATTATGTAGATAGCCTTTTGTTCTCTATGGCTATCAATTTACTAAGTAATCTTTTGAGCCGTCTACGGATCGCCTACGAGATTCGCTACGCCGTAGAAGAATAATTTTCAATTAAGCTGGAGTAAATAAACATCACAGCGTACCGGGACATACGCAATTATTTTCGTTGAAATAATTATGTAAATTGGTACAGACAACTCGTTGCAGTGAGCCCGGAATAATGTATGCATCGCTTCGTGCAACACTATAAGCTTAACCCCCGAACATCCCCATTTAAATTTTATCTCCACACAAAAGATTGTGTTAATGGGAATTTTAGGAGACGAAAGTTCTCATATCGGCGCTCTATATTTTGACACCTTTTTTAATGATAACTTTACAACTTTAAGATTTTACAAAGTGGGTGGTCTCTGTTACCGCAGACCGTCTAGGTAGATACCACCGCAGAACCTATTTCTGCAGCCAAACTGAAGTGTGAAAACTTTAATGTGTTTCAGTTTCAAGAACGTGTAATACGGTGCACTATATATCATCCTAATTGGCGCCTCATTGTTATGGGCGGACGTATCACTTACCATCAGCAGAACGACCTGCTCGTCTCGTCGCTTAATTGAATAAAAAAAAAATATTCGGTCATATAAAAGTTAAAATAATTAAATATCGGAGTCAAACTTTGCTGTAAATTTTGTAAAGTATCATGGTGTATCACAACAGGGATATATTTTATGGCAATGGTTACTTCTTTAATGGATATACTGGATAAGAATTAAACCTCAGCTTGAATGGATCGTCATCATCAGCCACTACTGGACATATCCCCACCAAAAATCTCCACATCGCGTCCCGCGTTGTTCGCATCCAGTGGGTTCCCGCGATTTTCATCAGATCGTCGGTCCACCTTGAATGGATATGGTTGATAAAACTCCTCCTATTTTTGCTATGAAAAAGTTATACATAACGATTAATAATTATTTAGTATTAAACTGTTTTCTATGACATCCAACCGACTGCATTATGTCAGGCTAGCTTTTTAACAATTCCTATAGGGATGAAATTCGTGCTCTGTTTCTCTTAACATGAGTGGGGTTGATAGTTGATATTATAATATCAGATTGTTTTTGAAGAAGCTGTAAAATTCACAAGAGAAAAGGTTAACAGTACCGAACATGAATATAATCAGTAACAAATTTCATATCCTCGAGCCTTGAGTCGAAAAGGATAAAAGTCAGATAAACAATTCGAAGGAAATTTACTCTGTTATAGAAAATACTTTGTTTTCATGTTAGAAACATCGTGAACTTTCATAACGAAACCTTTCATATAACAATTCGCTTTGTATAATAAATTCCTTAGTTATTCACGGACGGTGGTTAGTTGCGGGTTTTCTTTCTTTTTACTTGAAATGACAGTTAATTTAAGTTTCCTATTGTGTAATGGAAACAAACGGCGAATGAAAAATACGGAAAAAATCCTTCGTAATGGTGAAAAGGTACGCGATGTCTTTTACGATAAGACTTGAACAATACCGGTTTTATTTAGTACTTTAAAAATATTTTCAAATAAATATAATGTTGTGTAAGTTTTTTAAATAACATATTTATGAAAGCAAAAAAAAACTTGTCTTATTTTTCAAGTGAAGACGGTTAAATTTGTGAGTTAATTCCAGTGCATGTGTGCTAAAGTAATTCTCAAAACATTATTTAGTACCTTCGAACCGGAAAACATATCATCATCGTACACGGAAACGTATATACAGTAAGTTATTTCCAGCTTGAAGGACATCAAAGACAAAATCTCCTGGATGCAACACAGCTTAGTTCCTAAATGAAACGTCTAGTTTAACTATATTACTCGGACTAGATATATAGAAATGCGATATATTTTTATGTATGTAGGTTATTAGTGTAGCCGGAGGTAGGACGGGATGGCGAAACATCATGGAGACAAGAGTGATGGGTGGAGGTAGTCATAATTCTCAAACATGAGGAATACGAGTAGATAAACTCGTACAGTATAGAATAGAATAGTCAATCAATCAGAATTACAAAACTACCTGAGTAAAGTTTGCGAAGAAAGCTCTTCTAAAGTTTTTCTACTTTAACGAGAAAACAGAGATGTAGGCAATTAATCAGAGTTACCAAATCTCTCTCACAGTAACTGCCCAAAACAATATGGCGCTAGTTATATTGGATATTACTTACGCGATAGATTAGATATTTAATGTTAATGATGATTACTAAATGTACTTTAACTCTTAGTTGTTCTGAGATAATACATCTCACATTATTGTAAATTTTTTTATTCAACAAAGCGAAGATACGAGGACGACGTTCACTTGATGGTAAGCGAAACGTCTGCTCATAACAATATTGAGCTAATTAGGATAATATAATATATTAATAATTACATCACAATGCGCTCGTCGTCTAAGACAAGATGTTGAGTATTGTTACCCCAGTAATTATACTAACAACCTCTTCAAACTGGAACACAGTAATGTTAGCATATTACTGTTTGGTGGTACAAATAGGCGTCGCGGTGGTACCTACCTGGACGGTCTCCATGAGGATCGATAGAGACCTACCAGTAAATAAGATTATTATCATTTTTGCCTCCAGTCTCACAGTATAGCAAAGATATTTTTTTCCATTTCTAGGTCTTCTCATAAAATAATTAATAATTTCATATATAAAGTATTAATAAATAATAATACTGTTATGGCATTAAGTTATTTACGACACAATATGGTTTGTTTTCTTCATTAATTATTTTGTTTATTGTAGTGTATATAATCAAGATCACAGTATCTAATTGATTCCGTGAAGTAAGATAAAATTCTATTTTTTCTTATTTATAAACTAAACTAGTTTACTTTTTGTTATTTAATTAAACGACGAGACGGATGAGATGTTCACGTAATGGTAAGTGATACGCCTGCCTATGAACAACGTGGCGCTAGTCAGCATAACATTCACAGCATCCATTGTGCTTGTGACCTTGAGACATAAAATGTTATGTCTCGTTACTTTAGCAATTACACTAGCTAGAGCGCCCTTCAAACCAGAACACACTAATGTTCGCCCATTAATGCCTGGAGGGAGAAATACGAGCTGCTGTGGTACCTACCTAGACGGTATCCGACAAGATCTACTATCAGTTGAAGAAGTAGTCTGTTACTGAGTACAGCTTTTTGTGGAATTTGAATGAATTGCCTCCTCCTGAATTTCCTTGTCTTTACCAAGAATTATGTTTCAACCTAGATTAATTACGTTTACTTAGAATTCATCACAAATATTACTTTGACTTACAATGGAGGCGATGCAAATAGGAATGTATAAACATTGAATGTTAAACTTAACAGGGAAACTTTAAGCTGCACTTTGCATTGCTAACTTTTTAGAGGCTTTGTGCTGTAACTCGATTGTTAATTAAAACTCTTCGCGGAGGAGTACATCCTTAATTTGTTAATAAATGTTTAAGTAGTAATTAATAGAGGAATTCTATTATGTTATATATGGATATAATAATGAAATAAGTATAAACTTTTTTTTATTTTTACATAAATTACTATAAGCTTAAAAGCTTTCATGTCGTCATAATGTTCAATGGTTATCCGTAAGTTTAATACAGTATTTAAGATGCTATGTATAAAGTTATTTTAATTAGTGAAATCTAATCTATAGAAAATCTTTCATAATTACATAGCTGAAAAAGGCTAGTTACATCTTAACCTGATGATGTATTACGATATCTGTTACCACTGCTCTAAGATTACCTGATAATTATAAAATATAATCGTCGTTGGTTACGATCTTAATTAACATGACTTTTGGTGATAAGTTATGGGATAAGAAATTTGTTAAGTACCGTAGGGAAATGGTTAAGTACTTGGCTTTGCAAGACGGGGGACTCTGATTCGATTTATGCCCTTCGTGGTGTGGGGGAAGGTATTTTTTGGAACCAATCTAGTAAGTTATTGTACCACTCCCCAATTGTCATTCTGTCGAAATAATATTACAGAGCCTTATTCTTAACGAGTGCGCTCTAATCTATTTCTTTATCAACATTTACATCATGATAGTCTCTTCTAGGTAGAAAAGCATCTGAGTGTATCATGAGATTATATACAATATAATGTGACAGAGATGATCATACGCAGTTTGATACACAATACACAATGCAGGCTGTTCTGAAACAAAAGCTTATAGGAAGTTCCGCTATGGATACAAGCGCTCATGAAAAGTTTCCGAGACAATACAAACAACCACGCTTCCGTTTCTTTTGTTTGTGGAATTTTATTTCTTCCTTCTGTTTGTCAGTAACTTTACTTGTGATTATTTCTGGCTTGTTTTCTACGAGATGAACTACTCGGTATTTATCTCGAATTTATAATCTAAATATGATGCGGTCAATCTTTTACTTCTAACTTATTCATGATTCAGTATTCAGATGTGAGAGCTTAACAAGATCGTCTTTTAAACCGGAATAAAGTAATGTTTGTCGGAAAAATAGGAGCTGAAGTGGTACCTACCTAGACGATCTCCGGTAACAGATACCTTCCACCATTTGAAACTCCAGTTATTACTCCGTAAATCCTCGACCTGCTGCAGCATTAAACGTGAACATAGTTATGCATGTTATTAATTGGTACCAGAGTTTAAGGTAAGAAACCTACCTAGTAAAGGACAGCTTTACTTGATGGTAATACATTCTGTGTTCATCATCATCATCATCATCAGCTCATAAACGTCCACTGCTGGACGTCCTCTCCCAAAGATCTTCTGAACGGTCCCGAGTTGCTGGCATTCAGTGGGTTCCCGCAATTCTCACCAGATCGTCGGTCCACCTTGTGGGAGGCCTCCATATGCTACGTCTACCGGAACGTGGGCACCACTTGAGGACCTTACTGCCCCCTCGGCCGTCGGTCTTTCGAGCAATGTGTTCTGCCCATCGCCATTCTGTGTCACCATGAACTAATCTTAATATGTTCTTATGTAAGCAGATACATTAAAACCCTTTTATATATACTCGTAAAGTTGAAAATATTTAACTTGTAAACTTTGTTAGTGCCTTTTAATTGTACGTAGCGTTGTGTGCGAACACTAGTTGAATAATTAACAACATTACACTACATTTGTTCACTTCATTACTGCGGCATGATTTCATTAAACCTTCCAATTACGCGAAGCGCGGACTCGCTCAATCACGAAGCTGCGGTTCATATAAAGAGCGATGGCATCATACCACTTCTTTCTGACTCTCATTACATCCACACAGAACTTGTAGCTTATTATTATGTTATATATAGGAGATAACCACAGATTCATTGAGTGATCTCGTGATCTCCTAAACGTAAACATTCAAAATTTGGTTGAGATATTTCTTCTGCCATTTAGAGGTCAGCTAAGCAACTGTTGATTGATCTCTGGTACCAGAGACCGTCCAGATATATATATCTGCCAACAAACAATAGTGTGCAAACATTACTGTGTTACAGTTTGAAGGGTATTGTAGCCAGTGAAATTAATAGAGTAATAAGACCTAAAAAGTCTCAAATCGATGAGCACAATATGGTGTTGTGTATATTATCCTGACTAGAGCCACGTTATCGGCCGTCCTATTTGTTATCATTAGGTGAATGTCCTGCTCGTCTTGTCACTTCGTTGAATAAAAAAAGCTAAGAACGATTCTTACAAAAATCTCTTTTTGGGGTATGTTGATAAAGGTAAAGGGCACGCGGGGTGGCGGATTGTTGTCAAGAGGGAATATTTCCGATAAATTTCAAGACTAATTTTATATTACAGCCAGCACAGCGGGAGGGAGTTGCTAATTAATATATAATTGGAATAATCCTATTATTTTCTACATATGATCAAATTCTGTAAATTCTACTTTTATATTCGACCTAACAACAACTTTCTTAATAACCCTTGATGTCTGCCTAAACAATATAGTAATATTTAGCTTGATATCCACACCACTATATAATGGTTGTAGCCTTAATATGAGATGTCTCGCTACCACTTTAATTTTACTAGTTGGAACGTTTTCAAACTAGCACATAGTAATGTTTTCATTTTACTGGGTCTCTGGCATCAGAGTCGAGTAAATCACCATCGATATATATTTAGGTGAGCCCAATGCTACGCAGTGAGCCGGCGGCGGCGAAGGGCCGGCCTAAGCCCTCGCCACTGAATATGTCATACTCGAGTTGCATCTATGGGTTCATAATTACTCGCACCAATCCGCATTGGGCCAGCGTGGTGGGTAATGACCTAAATTCCCTCGAATGAACCTCTCTTAACGACGGCTCCTGGTTGGCGATGCGGGCAGCGAAGGACCGATCGACCTGAGGATCTTTTGGGGAGGCCTATGTTCAGCAGTGGACATCTATCGGCTGGTGATGATGTATATTTTACTTTAGTAAATATATTTCTAAATGTCGAAGGTTTATGATGTATACATAGTTATTAAATTTGCCTTAGAATTATTGTATAAGTTTATAGTAAATTTTAGGAACAGAGCAAATCGAAATGGTGGAAATCTTTGTATGAAGCGAGTCCATAATGACTACTAAAGTAAACTTAATATTAAGTTCAATTAAAAAGAATTAAGCATTTATTTGTACCCGAATAAAGTTTGTAACAAATTTATGTTCAAAAACAAACTGCTTTAACTCGAAAGCTTTTAAAAGTTCCTTTGCGGATGTTGACAGAAACTTTTCAGTATTGAAAAACATTCCTACTGAGATTGTGATCCGCTTTGTTTTTGTGTCTTTTTGTCTATTAACTGTATGTTATCGATGTTTTTCAACTATTGCTAATCATTTGAAAATAAACTATTTTTCATTATGAAGTAATTTCAAAATACATTATTTACTCCTTTATCTAATAATTATGTTAATTAGTAACTAACTAATAAGTTATTTAGAATACTATGTTTAACAAATTGTGATCAGAATATGTATTAGATTTAAACTTTAAAAATAACTGCTGATCATATACCATCCAGGTATCATTTCTGCTATTAACAGTAATGTGTAAATATTACTGCATTCCAGTTAAAAGGGCTGTGCAGTAGTAATTACTGGGGTAGTAAGATTTAACATCTAGTGTCTTAAGGCGATGTGCAATAAGAAACAGCGTTTATCATATTAACTAGCGCCACGTTTGTAATGGTTCTGCGTTTCACTTGTAATCAGGTGATAGTCGTGTAGTCTCTCCATCATATAAAAAAAGCTTAATAATCGTTAAGCCCTGGTAGGAATATAGCATGAAATAATAAGCGCTTCGAGTATACCTTGGTCTTGTAATATACTACCACCTTTTTTTATTACGTTGATGATCTGATGCTAAGTAATACACCTGCCTAAAGCAACGTGTGGTCAGTTAGGATGATATACACTGCACTACATTGTGCTTGTCACCTTAAGACATAAGATGTTAAGTCAAATTATTTCATTAGCTACAACTCCCTTTTAACTTGAACACGGTAACGTCTGCACACTACTGTATACTATTTCCTCGCATCACTGTATTTTTTAATTCTTACTTACCTTTTTCACGTTCATTTAAGGTTATGTATACGTTTCGATTGTTCCTGCAGTAAATCGGTAGGAATGGTTATCATCGGGCTTACAAATTTGCAGCAATATGTGATGATAATGTTACAAGCATTAGAGGGAAAGTCCATTCGACAGTTAACTTTTGTAAGTCCCTTGTGTGCGAAGAGGTGACCAGGTATATATTAGAACTGGGATTATAAAATAGAGAGAATCTTCGTCTCTACATATGTTTATTAAAAATTGATATAAATCAGCTTTCTTTATCATCATCAGCCGATAGAAATAAACGTAGTCAACTGCGGGAACTTTTATATATAGCAAAATGATTACATTATATTGAAGTAGTTATTCCCCGTCCACTTCGCTTTCCGTAACACCCCCGTAACTTATTTTGGGGGTAATATTTTGTAAATATTTCCTACCAAATTTCAAGTCTTATGGTTCCAGAGATAACGTGATGAGTTTCTACATAGGTGGAAATTTTATATATACAGATGATTATAAATTTGTTGTTTGAACCGTTGCAGATAAATCAATGTATAGGGTGGCGCAAAATTAATCCTCCTATCAGAAAAATGCTATAAATTTTGCCTTGATGTAAAAAAATTAAAAGACCAAATAAAAATAATCCACAAGAAGAATCAAAGTTTTTCATATTTTTTTTTTAAATTACAGCCAAAAAACAACGGAAGGTTGATTGGCTGTAATTTAAAAAAAATATGAAAAACTGATTCTTCTTGTGGATTATTTTTATTTGGTCTTTTAATTTTTTTACATCAAGGCAAAATTTATAACATTTTTCTGATAGGAGGATTACGTTTGCGCCACCCTGTAGTTTTGTGCAAACAATGATTGTGTTAATTTTTTTTTACAATCAGAACTATGGAGTTCATGGACACAGTAATAATGGGTTATAATGTCCAGTGCTCGTGTTAAAGAACCCCAATAAATATTTATGTAAGAGCATTTACGGCGTCGGTGCCCTCGTATAAAAATCTTTGATGTTAAGCCCGTCGTCTATACGTATACACGAAAAGATAAAACTATTTTTATGCTATACCTTAGACCTAAAATTGAAATTGGGTTATATGGAAAAATTAAACGGTTTCCGAAGGTATACGTCATATTTATCACATAACCTTCTCTCTGGGGTCGTTACTTCATATCTTAGGTTCGTGGTCAGTGCAAGGGTTGCCGTCTGGAGCGGACGATCTGCTTTTACCGGTACCTGTCCAACTTCTTATTTACGACTGTGTATAATTTAGATGACGAATGAATCTTTAACCTGATCGGTTCATCTGGCTGGTGAATGACCGGATGAACTTTTGTCTTCAGTATTACCAACGACAATCTGTTGTTTTCAGACGATCGTCGCTACATATATTAATGTATAAAATACATATAAATCAGTAGTGTAGTGGTGTAAAGCAATTACTTAATTATAACTTGCAGAATTGGTTAACGTATAATAGAAGAAGACTTGTGTGTTACAGTAATAGCTGCGTGTGTGTTGTCTTCCACTCTTGAGGTTCTTCCGTGAGTTGGCGAATGAATGAACAATGCAGATGCCGCGTCACTCCGCGTGGACGGCGTGCTTATTTCCGAATACCACCAACCTGCATTGGGGAATAGCCCCAATCCTCATATATGAATTCCTTCTCGATGTATATGGGAATTTTTGGGTGACGCCTATGTCCAGTTGTGGATGTCTATCGGATGATGATGAGACAAATCTTAAGATCACCAAAAATAGGTTCATCATTATCAGCCGACAGACGTCCATTGCTGGACATAGGCCTCTCCCAAAGATCTTCACATCGATCGATCCTGCGCTGCCCGCATCGGACTGCTTCATAACCTTCACCAGATCGCCGGACCACCTGGTGAGGTGCCTGCCAGCACTACGTCTTCCGGTACGTGGTCGCCATTTGAGGACCTTAGTGCCCCATCGGCTGTTAGTCCAAAAAATAGGTTAATGATATAAATTTATAATGTCTCACTTTATACAGTTGTCCTTATTTAAATAACCCTGACTTCGTAAGTTCATCATGATATATATTATCGAACATACATCCCTAGATGAAGGAATCCTTGCTATACTTGCCATGCTTTGTCTACACGATGACTAGTTTAATATCATGGTAATGGTCACAAGGGAAATTGCTCCTCTTTCCCAGGAATCATTGCCATTGTCGCCTGTTGTAACGAGTCAGGGTGGATAGACGGGGGGTATATAATATCTCGTCTTCCAAGCGGCGCTTATAACAAACGATCTCTGTAGTACATAATAGTTTTACTTACTACCTTAACTTAAAATATATTTGTAGTAGTATTTCAATTTAGAAGTCTATAAATATTATCCTGTTCCAGAATTAAAGGCAATGTAACTAGTGGAATTACTAAGTTAATATTTTTTTTATTTAGTCACGGAACGCGACCAGCCGTACTTTCACTAGATGATAAGTGATACGCCTGTCCATAACAACGTGGCGCTAGTTTGGATGGTATATACTGCACCACATAGCGCTCGATGTCTGAGACGTAAGCTGTTAAGTCTCGTTACCCCAGTAATTACACTAGCAACAGCACTCTTCAACCGGAACATAGCAAAGTCTGCACACTACTCTTTAAAATAGGCGCTGCGGTGGCTATTTACTATTTATAACTTTGTTTCCGGAGGTTGTATATATGATTGCATAATGGTTACCACCACAGAGTTGTATTCAAGGGTATAGTTTACCACCAAGCTATGGATTTTAGGAACACGTAATGTACATTAGTCTTTCTTAACTAACAGCGGACTATAGCAGACTGATGATGATGGTTACTCTGTTTCTTAAGTTTTTAAATTAGATACATACCGGAAGAAGAAATCGCGTCAGTGTGAATAAGTAGATGTAAATTTTTTATTCATTTATTCAATTGCGCCGAGGTAATGTAATGTAAGGACAGTCCCGGGCGCGACAATCGTAGCTCGCAGCTCCTAATTTACATATCAATTTATATATTAAAGTAATTTCTTTCTCAGTACAAATCTCTACCGCCAAACGTAGTGTGCAAACATTACTGCATTCCAGTTTGAAAGGCGTTGTAGCTAGTGAAATTACTGAAGTACTGACTTAACATCTTATGTCTTAAGGCTATAAGTACTATGTTGCGAGGTGTGTATCATCCTAACGCCACGTTTTTTTTTTTATAGGAAGGGTGGGCAAACGAGCGAACAGTTCACCTGGTGGATTGTGATCACTGGCCCTCATGTCGTATTAACTCGATCGTTGTGAACTTAAAGTTAGATAACTTATTAAAGAAATATATATTTTCTGTATGGCTGTAGTAAAGTAGTTTATATTAATAAATTAGTTAAATGTATAGATCGTTTAACTAATTTAACCCAAGTTAAGTTATTGCTATAATTTCTGTGTTAATGTTATTTTTTAAAACCATTGTTCCATCACTTTAAGAAAGTATATATGGGCGCTTCGTGGTGCTGCCATCTACCGTAAAATTAATGTAACCATATTTTATTATGTTATTCTGTCATCATCATCAGTCAATAGACGTACACTGTTGGACATAGGCCTCCCTTAAAGATCTTCACATCGATCACAGTCGGCAGTCTCCGGTACTGCCGGGTGCCTTGTTTGTAGGGGTTCATAGAGGGGGATTTGGGCCAATTCCCACCACGCTGGCCCAATGCGAGTTGGCAGGAGCCAGAACCTCGTTTGTTGATTAACAGGGTGCACCACGGTGCGGTTGGTTTGGATCCCATAAGTTGTTGTGCGGGACCCCTTACACCCCTTCTTCTGTATTTTTGTATTCACCTCTGTTTTAACATGAAATATAAGTTAAGACTAATTATCTAAATAAATTTTCTGTGCAGTTATTCATTCTGTAATAATCAAATAATTTCCTTACTTCATGATTGTCTTTCATATGGATTTTGAGGACAATCCCTAAGGATATATACGTCTTCATCTTGTAACAGGTTTTATATACTCTACTTTATAATTTTCTATCATAATTAAATTTTTGCATAGAGAAAGTAACTCGGTACGAATGAATAAATACTGTTATAGGGTTGAAACCCATTATTAAAATACTTTGTGATATGAAAAATAATGGGACGATTTAAGATGTTAATGCAAAGCCTAAACTGCTTAATAAAAAAGTAATCATACTTTTATTCTTCTTCTTCCTCCTGCACTTTTCCCAGCGATGTGGGGTCGGCACAGTATGTACTTCTCTTCTACATCCTTCTCTCAGCCGTCATATTTGAATTCACACTATGTCATATTTCACACAGTCCCTCTACACTTTCTTCGGTCTTCCTCTGCCCTTATAACCATCCACGTTCATTCTCATTACTTTCTTTGTTATATGTCCTTCATCCCTCTGAATATCATTCCCGTACTGCGCTAACCTCTAGCTCCTCAATTTTTCTGTCATACTCTTATTGTATATTGAACATTACTCTATCCTCTATTAAATAAATGAATAAAGCGTGCTGAGGATATTATTTGTAGGCTATGTTTTTTTTTTATTATTTTAAAATCTTAATTTTTGGTTTTATATGAAAATGCTGGACTTAAATAAACAAACGTAGAGTGAATTAGTAAAAGTATTTAATCATTACTTTCCTCCAAATCAATGGGCTGAATGTTGAACCTGGAAGAGCGTTGCGGCTGAACCTCTTCTGGTTCGTCGACATCGGGGATTCGGTAACCCATTAAAGCTGCCCCGTAGTTGCCCATTCCCGTGTCGAAGAAAGCAATCTGAAATCCAATTATTTCTTCTTACCGTTTTCTTTTGGTTAAAATTTAAGGTCGTGTCTCAGGCGACGGATGGTTTATATCAGTAAAACGTAAAGTTTCTTTATATATATAATGTATGAGTTTAATTGCTTAAAAAGCTTTACACGGATTCCATTGATAGTGTTAAATAATAGTGATCATGTAAGGGTTGTTACTAACCCCTCTTCGACCTTAAAGAAGACGCCTTATACAGCAGTCCATATCGTAACTACAACTGTTACTTATGCCTACAATTTAAATATTAATAAGTATGTTAAGTTAAAAATTGTTGACTCAAACGTTATGTATAAGTTAATTTGTATATTTACAATGATTTTTTTTTTGTCTCACGATCTTTGCACTATGTGCCATTGCCATGTTAGTTACGTTTTTATTACAAGTCATCTCATTCCTGATTTATAAATACAGAGCGAACTCGTTTCCATAGCTCAATGAAGTCCTGAGTATTTTTATCGAATTGCCTAGTTTACTTCTGGAGAATTACTAATATTATTTGGATAAAAAAAAGGTATTTTTTATTACGCATTATACTATAAAAACCTCCACAAATAAATAATATTATCCTTAACTTTAAACCTAATAATGTAATGCTTGAAACTAACGTTAAATCAAATAAACGAAATTTCAATTTCTTTTACTCTTTGTTTAAAATAAACAGTATTTTAATATCAAGGAACTTTAAGTTACCTCGTTGTTGATTAGGTAACGTATGTAGTAAATTTCATTGTACTTGACAAAGCCGAGGTTCTGGGCTATGACTTGACCGCGGGTACTTGTTACGATACCCGCTATGGCTGGCACGCCGGCGCTTGAAGCGAGAGCTATTGCCGCTTTAAGCATATCTGTTGAAATACCTTAAAAATCGTGAAAAGTTAAGTTGAGTACAAAGCATATTATAATTTTTAAGTTTTCTATAATATTTTTTATCATCTATATGTATTGGATAATTGAAAACATTACTTTATATAATATAACAAAGCAAAGAAATAATCAGTACTTTTCTTTACTAATATAGTGTCAGTTAAAATGGTCTTGATTCGTAACAGCCAATTTAAGTCCTCACTGTTGGGGCACAGGCCTACCCTCAAAATGAGGGCGATGGGCCATAGTCACCACGCGGGCCCAATGCGGATTGGTGACTTCACACACACCTTAGAATAAATTCTAATTCATTTACGGGTTTCCTCACGATGTTTTCCTTCACCGTTTATATCTTGTCGTTGTAATTAAAGTTCACAAATGTGCATAACTTAAATATTAAAGTTATCGGTACATGCCGAGATTCGATCCCGCGACCTTCGGAATGAAGATCGCACGCTCTAACCATTAGGCTAGCGAGCTACTTCTTGACTTGAAAGCTATTTGATTATATGTGATATATTACTAAGTTATTTCATAGTTACATATAGTAATTAAAGTATATATACTATAAGCATATAGAAAGAGTGAAAATTTCAGCAATATTTCTAAATAACTTCTTAGAACAAATTCGTATATAGAAGACGGTGATAAGATCGATCTTGATGTACGGTAGCAAAACCTGGACACTAAGGCTTAAAGAAGTGTGGCTCTTGGATCCCGAGTGAAAAATCATGCGTAGGGTCTTCGGCCCGTCTGAGAGATAAGACGGTAAATAGTGAGTCCGACGCAATATTGAAATTGAGTGGCTGGCGAACCGAACATCATTCGAGAAGCCAAAGCCCGCAGACTTCGCTGGATGAGCCACTTACTAAGGATGGGAGACGATCGTAGCGTCAAGAACGTGTTCCTCGGAACCCCAATTGGCTGCCGACTCATAAGCCGGCTCAGATATAGCTGGAGCTTGAAACAGTGGACTTGCAAAAGGCAGCGCGAGACAGATCACTGGCGCTCCCTTGTGTCGGAGGCCAAGACTTTGGGTGCTGCGCCAGAGAATTAAGTCTTCGCATACATAATCTTTTTAGATGGTCTCCTTTGAATGAAGAATCTACAGAGCAATGAAGTAAATAATCAATGATTTTCTTACCTCTATGTCGATAGCGGGTTTTTAAAGCCAGGATATAAAACTTTAAGTAACGTCTAATATCCATTTTCTCGTACAAGTTAACGGGTTTCTCGATCTCGTTGTAGAAAGTCATAACGCGGGTATAAAGAGGGTTATGAGTGATTTTCACTCGACTAAATGTTCTTGAAAATGCATCTGAAAAGAAGTTTTTACTATCACCTCTGCTCAACCTTACACTGAAAGATATCTTAACTCAATAATGCTGATTTAAGTAGAATTTTATACTTTCTGATTTGTAAAATAAGAGATATCGTTCATTTTCATATTACATAAAAATATATTTCAGCTATCCAATGTCTGTAAGATTAGCAATAAACAGCCCACTTAATGTTATAGCTGCTATCACTGGAGGCACTTATCTACCATGGCTAAGCCTAGGTTGGCGAATGTCCATGATAGCTGTTGTTAGACCATATCGGTTTCATTACGATGTTTTCCTTTAACAGAAGTTAAAACTTAGTGAGAATCGAAGCTGCGTGTTCTCGAGATAAATACAGTTTAAAAACTGAACTGTTACTGCGATATTATATGTAAAGGATATTAGATTATGTCCTACATACTTTTCTCTTGTATCCTCATTAAAAGGACTCCGACTAACTGATTTGTTCCTTCTTTAACCGCCGCTATCGACATTTTGTCCTTCATCCATATGCGGACGTTGTGAACGAATTCATCGGTGCCTTCTTTGTCTTCTATAATTTTAACAGACCGGTATGTAACCTGTAAATATATATATATATATATATATATATATATATGCTATATAATTTTATTATACAAATAGCTTAGTGCTTGACCACAGTCCTAATCGGTGTTAAGTAGTGATTTACTGTTGATAGGTCTTTGTAGCTAGAAAGCCTACGTAGGTACTCCTGCATGATTTATTTTTTGCGCAAAACAGTGCAGGCGTTGTTGTGTTCCGGTTTGTAGGCCGTTCTAGCTAGTGAAATCGCTTGGTTAACGACGTAACGTATTCAATCTCAAAGCGGCGAGTACAACGTGCTCAGTGCATATCATCGTAACTAGCGTCACGTTGTCATGGGCAGATAACCTTACCATCAGGTGAACGTTTCGCTTTTCCTATCGTTTCTATAAAAAACTGATGTAATCTATGGTGATAAAGTGCAGTAACTTATTAATTGTCAAATGATTCTTGTCTTCAATTAAGTTATTTCACTTCTATGCAGGTCTTATTATATGCATATTGTAGAGTTTGAATGGTAGATGTTCGAACCCGGGCTAGATCCTACCATCATATTATGAATGTGATGCTATAACATTATCCTTGTGTTCCGGCTGTCAATCTTGAGAGTCACAGTATTCTAGGCCAGCACGCTTCCCCATAGACGGCCTCATTATTACTTAAACCATATTAAATTGAGTTATAGAGATATAGAGAAGTTAAAATAATTATAAATTCGGCTTTACCTCATTATAAGTTTAGGAAAGACCTGTTGCTACTCTATTGCCAGAAGATATCCAAACAGCGCAAGACCGATCGATATGGAGATCTTTGGGTGAGGCCTATGTCCAGCTGTGGACGTCTATCGGCTGATAATGATGATGAACTAGAATATAATTTAGGACTGGATAATCAATCACCTCTTCGGTTAGATAATGTTTCTTCAATAATTTTATAGCTTCATCGTATCTAGTGTCTTGAAGGTCTTCGAAACGAATACCGCATGGAACTCTTCCCCATATCGACGGAGCCTTTATCCTTTCTTCTAACATCCTCATTTTGTCCAACTCCGTTAATCCCTCAGGATTTGCCATTATGATAATTAAAAATATATCTGTAAGATTTAATTATATTTTTAACGGTTGTAAGTCGTGATAAGTCAGGCGGTTGTAAACGTTATACATCTCAAAGAAGCGAAGGGCTCAAAACCCACTAAACTTGAGCTTCCGGTTAAAGAAAATATAGTGAGGAAACCGACATGTTCCAAGAACAGCAGCTTTGTAGGATGCGATGACTTAGCCAGGGTGGCGGATAAATAGCCTTGACTCTGTCCTTGTGAGAGAATGCTCTCAGCAGTAGAAATATCAGGTGAGCATTTTTATTATTAATGATTGTAAAATGTTTTTTATCCTATATTCCTTTGTTTCAACCAAAATTACAAAGATTTGCTACAAATAAATTATTTTCTACATACCCTGAAGAGAATTCTAAAGCCTTGAATTTTCTTGAAACAAGATATTGTATACAACTTAGATTTGCCGCTCGTTCACAAAATATACATTCAAATGTATGATCATAGTTTGTTAGTAAATATTTTCTAAAACAAGAATGTTAAATAACGTATGTAAGAAATATTCAAAAACGCGATTTTAAAATAAATTTGACAGTTTTATATATGTTATATGTTAAATGATTTTGACACTTTTGTCTTTAGTACGATGTTGTCAACATGCACCGAGAAATATAAGAAGTGTAAGTATAGTATACGTTTTGTATGTTTATATATAAGCTGTATTAAAAAAGTAAAATTATAAAACATTACATATAGGAGAATATTGAATTATTATTTTATTTTTTTTTATTACAAGAAGCGACAAGCCAAGTGCGATGTTTACTTAATGGTAAGTAATGCGCCTGCCCTCAACAACGTGGCGTTAGTTTGTATGATATACATTATGCTGATCTCCTTGTGACAAAAGACGTTAAGTCTTATTACTCCGGTAATTTCACTGGCTACAACACCTTTCAAAATGGAAAACAGAAATGTTTGTATATTAGGTTGGGGAAAAAGTGTTCTCGCATTATAGTATGTGTGAACTTGTAATAAAATATCTTCGGCTATACTATTTGTATCTGGCGGGTTTTGGTATCATTGAATGTTTAAATTTTAAAGAACATAATTCCAAATTCAAATTAGGAAAATGTGTGATTTTCATTTGCTTTTTGTACTGTTAAGATGAGTGAATCTAATGAAGAAATTCGATACATTTTAAAATTTTACTACAAAAAACTTAAAAATGCAACGCAAGCCGCGAAAAATATTTGCGATGTTCATGGAGCTAGTGCACAGTCTGTGATCACTGTGTAGCACAAATTTGGTTTAAACATTTACAATTCGGAAATTTGGATGTCAAAGATGCATGTCGCTCTGGTCGCCCTATTACGGATAAAATGGATACCGTTTTTGAAAAAGTGGAGCAAGATCGGCATACCAGTAGCTATAACGTAGCTGAAGAACTGGGAATTGTCCACAAAACAGTTTTGGCGCATTTGAAACAAATTGGGTACACAAAAAGCTCGAAATTTGGGTACCTCACGAGCTCACTGAAAGAAACCTAATAATGAACCGTGTACTCGTTTGTGATTATTTGTTACAACCTTAATGAAACCGAACCATTCTTGAAGAAGTTGACAACTGGTGATGAAAAGTGGATCACGTACGACGTGCAAAAAAGGTCGTGGTCAAAGACCGGTCAGGCTTCCCAGACTGTGACGAAACCCGGGTTAACTCGCAATAATGCTGTGTGTGTGGTGGGATTGGAAGGGCATTATTCATTATGCGCTATTACCACCAGGCAGGACCATCGATTTAGAACTCTACTGCGAACAACTGATGAGATTAAAGCAAGAAGTTAAGAGAAAGCGGCCGGAATTAATCAACAAAAGGGGTTTAGTTTTACATCATGATACCGCTAGACCTCACACATCCTTAGCCACTCAGCAAAAATTAAGAGAGTTTGGCTGGGCGGTGTTAATGCAACCGCCGTATAGTCCTGACCTTGTACCTTCAGATTCCCACCTGTTTCGGTCTATTCAGAATTCTTTAAGCAGTGTCAGGTTAACATCAGGAGAGGACTGCCAAAACCACTTGCCGCGGTATTTTGATCAGAAGTCCCAAAATTTCTATAGCAATGGGATCATGTCGCTACCTACAAGATGGCGAAAAGTTATCAAACAAAATGGTACCTACATACTTTAGTTGAATATAAATAAACTATATTAAAATATGTTCTGAATTATCTTAAAAAATGCGAAGAAACTTTTTCCCCAACTTAATAGTACTGTTTATCGGTTGCAATAAGCGCTACGGTGGTACTTACCTAGACGGTGACCGGCAACAGAGACCTATCACCAGTGAACTGTGTTGAATATTGGTTTCCAAAATCAACAGTGGGAAAAAGTATTCATATTTTTTTTAAAGGGGGTACAAATTTATAAAAGACGTATAGTACGTATAGGCAGACAGTACACAAACGTTTTTACTGTCTCTGTACAATATTATTCGAACTTATTACGCCGACATCAGAGTCTCAGTGGACGCTCATCCGTTGTGATGATGACGATGAATAAGCCGACTGTTGGCTGTACATAAGTATTTTTAAAATGAACTGAAAAATAGAACTTTACCAATTACCCCAAAACATAGATCAAGCACAGACTGGCACCGTCAAGTAGTATATTTCATAAAAAATTAAAACGGAAATTAATGCAATTGGGCAAACTTAAGTTTTTCAAGGTATCCGCCAAAGCTGTCAAAGAAACTAAGTTCAAAGTTACATTGATGCGGAGTAAACGTAGTCTTGAACTTTATTTTCATTAAGTTAATTTGAAATTGATTAAAGCCAAACTCACCTGTTCGTCATGCACCCTGCTAATTAACAAACAAGGCTTTAGCCCCAACCAACCCGCATTAGAGCAGAGTGGTAGAAAATGGCAAAAATCAATAACTAATAACCCTATTCGATCAAGGTGGGAATCTTTGAGATAGGTCTATGTTCAGCTGTGGACGTTTATTGGCTGAAGATGATAATGATCATGAATTTGAAACTTGCATTCACTGAGACATTTGCTTACCATCTTATACACTGTTAAGTGACAGTAATATCAAAGATAATGACGTCTATTAATCATGAAAATACTCTATTTAAAGCCCCTACTCAAAGCCTTCTTTTACAAGGACGAAGTTACTGCTATTTATCCACCAAACTAGGCAAGTGTTTATAATTCACCTTACTTTACTGGTCATAGGTCTCTAGCCGGAGACTGTCTAGGTAGGTACTACCTCTTGCATTGTATTCTTGGTCTGTTAATAGGACCAAGGTAAACACTGCTTGTCGTAGAAAGCGACTGAAAAGATTTCCGGATTCTTAGGCATTGAAGGTGGAGGCCCTCATCGCCCACTAAGCGAGCGCGGGGTGAATGACAAGTACGAGGTGGTCTCGGTATTGTCGTACGGATGTCAAGTAGGGTTACGGCCCTCCCTGGGACGTACTGTTAGGCGTAGTACGGGGACAGTGGAAACAGTAGTGTGGAAATATAAATGCTTCCGGTTTGAAAGGTGCTATAGCTAATGAAATTATTGCGGTGAAGACACTTAACATCTTATATCTCGGGCGACTCAATGTGGTACTGTGTACATCTTCTCAATAATATGCTACGTAGTAAGTATGCACACTGAACTACGAGTTGGGATATGTACTCGTATATAGATTACCTAGACCTATGCAGCTTATTGCCGTATGATAAATTTTGCGTGAATATTAAAGCAGATTCTATTCTCCAAACGACCTATCATTAGCATATGGCATACTATATGGGAACCGCGATTCTCTTCAAATATCCTGCAAAAATTCTTGCGACGTCATTGCACGGGAACGTTATATCAAAAAATGCTTCAGTAACCCCACAGAGAATTTTTTCATACTTTCCAGTGGTAGGTCTCCGTTGCCGGGGACCATCTAGGTAGTATACCACCGCAGCTTCCATATCTGCCGACAAATATTAGCGAGTAAACATTACTGTGTTATCGTTTGAAGGGTGTCTTATCTAATAAAATTACTGCAGCATCGACACCTATCATTTTATGTCTCAAAGCGATGAGCACCGTGGTGCAGTGTATATCATCCTAACTAGCGCTACGTTAATATGGGTAGGCGTATAATTTACCATTAGCTGTAAGTTTCGTTCGTCTCATCACCTCGTAGAGTAAAAAAAAGTTCTGTCATATTTTTTAAATAATACAGGTTCATATTTAAAAAAATAATAACTCAGTACTTCCCGTTTCTTAACACTAGTTACAAGTATCTATAGTTATACTTGAAAGGGGATGACCGGTTGCAAGGTGGACGAATGACCTAATGAAGATTATAAGATTGGGGTTGTCTATGTTAATCAGCTTGCCGCCATACTGATGATGATGACGATCCTACTTGCAGGTCAAATGTTCTAGTACTAGCGAGCTAATTACTATGAAGACCTCATGTTCATCACTTTTTACATATATAAAATTATGTTTCCAGGTTTTGGGGTTGCCCACGAACGACTGGTGACCTGTTTTTTTTTCTACGAAACGAGGAGTCGAGCAAGAACTTCTCCTGATGGTAAGTGATATATATATAACAACAGATTATGCTATTGCAAGACTTAAGATATTAAATCTCATTATTCCATTAATGTTTCTCGGCAGAAGTAGTAGCTGCAGTACGGACTCTGAAACAGACTGACTAACAGTAAAGTCTTATTGTTTTTTAATCGCTCACTCTGATTACACTTAGTCGACAAAATTTTTTTTTATTAAATTTGTACACAAAGTGTGCACGGTCTTTTCAATTTTGCTATTTCTACCTATGTAGAGAATCATTAAAGTATCTCTGGAATGGTAAGGCCTAAAGTCTTGAAATTTGGTAGGAATACTCCTTTTACCGAATGTAGGTCAGTTAAGGATGGATTTTACAAAATTCTTTCCTCAAAGGGACTTGCTCTCCACAAATGTTAGAATGAAGGTCCGAGGGGTAGAGCGTTGTTGCCAGGTGGGAATATTTCTGAAAAAACAAAGCAGGTGGGGAACAGTTACTATTTATATATGATTGTTTTTTGTCCTAAAACGTCGTAAGAATAAATAAAAATAAGAGCAACAATTTCAAATGAAATAAACGGTTTTAAGCGTGTACAGTACAATAGCAGTCTTAAATAAAAATAACATCGTCGCTATATCAATTTTGTCTGAAGGAATGTGTCCTGGGGAACCAATTTGCCGCACATCGCGCGCTCTCCTACGTAACATCTAAAAGGCTTTTATTCTGCTCTTTGAACTGTAACAGAATAATCTCTATCTTAAACAATAATAAAATTATAAATCTTTAAATTCCTTGTTAAATTATTATTGTTAATATTGTATCATATTAAAAAGTACAAGTTTAAACTTATAATAATATCTATGAACATAAGAATTTTAGGACTAAAAAAGTTTCTGATAGGTATTTAGATTTTATATAGAATATTACGTTATATTAAAATATCGAAAAGACATTTAAAATTGATTAATTTTTAAGATAATACATTACCCGATTTTTTTAAGATAAACCATTAAGCATAAATAAGACGAGATAAGTATCGGTATGCAAAGGATCTCTACGTATTCCATAGATCTTTAACAGTTCAATTATGTCATTAAAATTACCAGTTTGTTTACTTTTAAATAATAGTATGGAATCTGAATATAAACATTTTTTGAGCAGAACGCGAAGTATTTTTTATCTCGGATAAAAAGATATTACTAAACATGTTAACAAAGTAACATGTGCGATTAAATAATCTAACATTGTACAACATGATATACATCAGTTTCAATATAAGTTAGCAATACTTAGTATTTGTCAGGATATACTAATTTAGAATATATTTTTCTTGTCACAACTTGTGCTATAACTTTAGATATAATTTTTATATTTATATGCTTATACTTACTCCTCTTGGCAGAGCGAATTAAAGTAAGTCTCGGTATTCGACACAAGAGAGCACCAATCTATCTCTTTATATATATATTATATGTATATACCTTTCATTTAATGGTTTGGGAATATAGTCTATAAAATATATGAGATAATATTGTTGACGAAGTAATTATAATATATATAAATAGCTATACAACAAAAACTTGGAGGAATTATATATACGATATTTTATTCGACTTCCTAGGACTGCAGAGACCCTGGAAAAATTAATTTGAATTCAATCCGTCCTGGCGCTAACGGTATAAATATTAATGGGATCTGAAACAGCTGGTCATTAGCATGTAATAGCCTGTCATGTATGCTCCGAGGATCGTAGCGCCGGAGCTCTCGATTTCTGAACGGTAAATTTAATTTTCAATTGAAATTAGAGTTTAATGTTTGAATGACTTCTGTTATCATACGTCAGTAGCTTCTACGATATGCAGTCTGTTGTTATAATAGTAAACTATTTCGATTACGACCATGTCAGGTGTTGTCAGTACCAGTAGTGCTTCTCTTTTAAAGTAGTCTTCATTTCACCGGTTAATCTATATACAGGGAATATCCAGAGATTCAATGGCTCATCACAAGATTTCTGAAATTATAGAGGTCAGATAAGAATAGATTTTATAAAACTCCTACCCCAAAATGAGTTACGGGATTTAATGAAAGGAAGGGGTCCATGGTTTGCGAGTTGCCGCCGAGCAGGAATATTTCTGACAAATTTCAAGTTTAAATTAGATTACCTCCAGCAAATCAAGCGGGGACCACTTAGTATACTATAATGAGATATTTAAAATAACATCTATGTCTAATTTAATTAATAAAATGATTACCCGAAAAACCGCACAGCAGGTAAATAGCAAAAAAATAGTGCAGCGTCCTCGCCCAGAATACTCTAGTTCTTTCATCTTGACAATTGGATCACAGAAATTTTGTTATCGCGGCAGATTTATCTGAGAATGGTAACTATTCAAGCGGGTTCAAAAGAAACTACCAACATATAAACTAAACTAAATTTGATCTTTGAATTGATCTAGGGACTTCCGTGTTAATAAACAAACGGTTGGATGCTATTACGGAAGCAATTAGTTTTGTCAGTTGTTGTTTCTGGTTTTAATGTACTTTCTGTACTATTGTTAGTATATCTATGAAGAGTTTAGTTTTGACCGATTTGTTTGTTGTTATTCTATGATATGTGTGTTGTACACAACAGAGATATAATATGTCGTCGTTGCCGCATTGCTTTGAGACGCCCGCAACTAATTTCCCCGGACAGTAATTCTACCAATGTTCGGTGTTGCGTCCAAAATATCCTACTGTCGAATATAATTACTAACTTGCAGGAAAATTCCGGATGTGTGATACAAGCATCACGAATAAGCATTACAACAAGTAGATGAGTATGAACATTTTTAAGATCAAAAGAAGGAATAAGAGGAGTTAAAAGATCAGATAAGGTTTGATTGTGAATGTTTATGTTATATATATGTGTGTTTTATGTATGACCTATGTTGACCTTATTGTGAATATGATTATAATAATGGCTAACTTAAGTTTACGATACTTCTCAACAGATAACATTTCTTGTAAACTGATGTTAAAATTAACTGATTGACGACTAAACAATATACAATTGTAATGTAATAGAAAAAATATAAGTTTGACTTCGATATGAGAAGATGATATTCTCAAACAATTTTTAGAGATCTACGTTTATATAAATAAACAGGTATTTTTATTAACTGTAATTATGATTGGTAAAGAATATAAAACAAAATTTTTACAAAGGAAATTTACACGATCCAAACACCTGTTAGAAAAGCTTTTTCGTTATCACTGTTGCATTTAGCAGAATAAATATGATCACAATTAACTAAATATATATTAATCATATTTATGATAGCGTAAAATAATAGAAAAAAAAAATAAGTAAAGGAAACAGTAAAGAAAAGAAAGGTAATTATGTAGCACATGAGAACCTCAACGTGTATAGTTGACCTTCAAAATAGCATTGATTATGTTTTTGCAAGCAATGAAGGACAGAAGATTCTTCTGGTGGTAGGTCTTCGTTGCCGGAGATTGTTTAGGTAGATACCATCGCAGCGCCTATTTCCGCCGCCAAACAGTAGTGTGCATATACTGCATTCCACTTTGAAGGTCTCTGTAGCTAGTATAATAACTGGAGTAACGAGACTCAACATCTTATGTCTCGGGAGACGAGCACAATGTGGTGCAGCGTATATCATCCTGACTAGCGCCACATTGTTACGGGCAAGCGTATCACTTACCATCAGGTGAACGTTCGAAAAAATAAATGAATTTTCACCATTAAGCTACCAGATAGATAAGTATTACATATAAGCGATGAAATGACTAAATGACTAGTTCTGGTCAGCTCAGTTCCGCCGGAAGCATACTTTCATAACATGTTTGTAGCTTCTTTATCACGATATGTACACTTTTAGCTACAATAGAGTCACACTTGCTCTGAACTTTAAATACTAAGTATTAAATAACAATAAAGCCGTGGATGGAGAATTTGTGTGGAATACTCTGTGACTTTTGTATATTGGTAATCAGAACAGCAATGTTTGTATGGAGAAACATTAACAAAATAATAGTTATACCTAGTCAGGTTGGAAAAAAGCCTGTCACCAACCCAACTACAGAATATGTAGTTCCGGAAACGAACCAAGCATATCCATGTTTAAATATTTAACTCATACAATTCAATGTTTAAACAATAGGCTTTACGTTTGAGCGGTATCGACCGGGGAATGATCCTGACCCACGCGCCTGCTTACTGCTACGGTTATAGTAATTCACATTTACATAAAACCTCTATACAAACAAATTCTAAAAATTTTACAGTTTACTAGGAACAGTGTATTAGTCTTCACTCCTTAGTTACTACGATATTTACGCAGATATTGTAGTCTTAAATATTTTTTAATCTCCTTAGGTTTGATGAAAAATATAAGTATATCATGAATATATAAATTGCAAATAACCAACACGAGTCTTAGATAAATAGTCTTGACTCTCTCTTTATGAGAAAAGACCAGCGTCCCAGTAGTGGGAAAAATAATAAGGCTGTTTATTTTTATGTTTATTAAGGACAAATGTGTAATATTTTTATTATGTTTCTCAATACATATAAAGAATATAAAGCTTCTCATTGTTTTACAAAAAAGACTCTTACATCACTCATATATGCGATATATACATTATAGTCGCTATTTTTTTTTCTGAAATGTAACCAAAGATGAAATGTACTCCAGTCAGCATTATATAAAACGTTGTAATATAAAAAATTTTTTTTAAGATAATAGCTGATTTTGTCTGTCGCATGGAAAAGTTCTGTTCGAAGTGCTTACGAAAATTGCAAGCTCGTTTTAAGTTTATATGGTCCTGCTCACTCTTGCTGAATCTATCGGATAATCGAAAAAAAAAATGTGACACAGGAAACATTGCTCATTAAACTTTTCCCATTACAGGGAAACTTGTTTCTACCGTAACGTCAATACCGAAAAAATTCTGTTCATCAAAATTGGACACTTTATTAGCCTGTTATTAATATGACATTTTTATGTAATTACTTCTCTTTAAACGATTTTCTTTATTTTTTGTTTTAGATACTTAGCTTAAAAGTTAAGAAAGTGTTGTAAAGTTAAGAGGTAAAAGAAGAGTCTTTATTATAATTTTTAAATACCCAATTTGCTATATAAATCCGTTATTCTTTATCTTCTAAAGACGTACACATACGAAAAGTTCATTAATTGCTCCCTTTGTTTCGATTAAAGACGGGGGAAGAAAAAACTATATTACGACAAGTGTGTTTATTTTAAAGTATTTTTTGAAAAATAAATATAAAATTTTTATATGAGATAAGATGAAGTTCTAAAGTACGTAGACAGCAGTAACTTTCATGAACGTTACCGATTTCCTTTTCAAGATAAAACTTCTTGTCGATGTTTTGAATCTGCACTAGATTTAAGTTGTTGCAAACATGATATTTTTTTAAATCCATCCAAGACTGAAGTATCACTGTATAATTCGTCTTCTTCTTCCTCCTGCCTTTCTCCCAGCTATGTGGGGTCGGCACAGTATGTACTTCTCTTTCATATCCCCCTAGCAGCCGTCATATCTGAATTCGCACTCTTCTTACACATGTCATCTTTCACACAATCCATCCGCACTTTCTTAGGTCTTCCTCTACCCTTATAACCATCGACGTTCATTCTCATTACTTTCATTGTTATATATATGTCCTTCATCCCTCCGCATAACATGCCCGTAACACGCTAACCCCTTGCTCCTCAATATAAGTATTATATAACTATTTTAATTAATATTATTAGCAACATAAAGATTACTTATACACGAATACTATACGTTCAATAAAAGTTATCGTGTTTTTTTAGTTATTTTACTACCCCCACGTTCTGATTGGTTTAAATAAACGCGATGAAATTAAAAAATGTTACATTTTTAATAAAGTTAAAGAAAGCATCTAAAATAATAGTTTAATTTGATGATGCAATTATAAAGAGCATTTAAGATGAAATAATAATCGCCTGTTAATATGAATAACAATAGAAATAATTCTTTGTTACTGATATTAGCAATGTGTGTTACTAAACCGGAAATCAATTTGATTGGCAACACTGTAGGTTGTGGTTTTGCCTCAGTGTTGCATTGTGCAAACTTTTTGGATCGCCAGTATCTGTTTCTGACTATATAAGCTAATATGTAAACAGTTTAAGTGTATAAAAAACCGATGTTATGTAAGATAGTAAACAATAGAAATAAGGATAAGTAAATGTACTTTATACATATGGACAAAATAATATTTTGTGTATTTCTGTAAATTTTAGATAATTAGATAGCATGAGTATAGATAACGTAAAAAAAATAAAAATAATGTTAGATAAAAAATTTATAAAAATTTGTAGACGAAATGTTGTAAGTAAATATTGTGAAAATGTAGTAAATAATAAGATAAGGTAAAGCCCTGAATAATAATATCAGGAAAAAGAAATAACTGATGTGTGTAATCTACTGTTGAATTTTGTTATTATAAAGACTAGTTTTTCCTCAATCGCTTTGCAGACCTTAATATGGAAAAACTCACACCCCTCCACAAACCTCTTTTTAGGAAGAATTTTGTAAAATCTATTCTTAGCTGATGTCTAAATTGCAGAAGCAATATCGCCACCAAATTTTGAGAGTTTGCGTCTAATAGTATTGGAGATCTCTTGAAGAGTCATGATACTCGGGATATGTCCTATTCATATATATGTATAATATATATTTATAGATTATGGTGTAAGGATTCCCGCACAACAACTCACAGTATCCAAGCCAATTTCACCTGCTCGTGGTGCATCATGCTAATCAACAAACAAGGCTCTGGCTCTCATTAACCCGCATTGGGTCAGCGTGGTGGGAAATCCTCCCATATGGATCCCTACCCGATCGTATGGGTATCTTTGGGGGAAGCCTATGCCCAGTAGTGGATGTCTATTGGCTGATGATGTTGGCGATGATAATATGTATAGATGGATATCGACGATATAACACTGATACTATAAACATTCTTGAATCAGAGATATTATGATATTAAAATAATGACTCTGTTTCTTGCTGTGCTCTTCTCACGAGAGTCTGTGGAATCAGCATAAAAATCACACTATAACTTCTATCAATTAAATAGACTTCTTTCAGAAAACTTTGAATCATCGATATAACAAGTGTGTTATGTTATATGTGATATGTTTGACTGCTCGTCGCATAGATGGTAGAAGACAAATAGCAGGTTCGTATAATTTTCAGATCGGCAGCGGGGGAGAGCTGGTGAACTACTTCGTAAATTAACATCGCCCCGGCAACTTCATAAATAATTTCCCTATCGGTAACTATGCTAATGTAATGCCGAGTAAATGAAAATAGCTGAGCAATTTCATTTCGCACGGCATTTCATGCGATGTTTAGGTTCAACTACTTACACGATTGCTTCGTATTTTAGCATGCTAATGTAATCATAAACATTAAGATAAATTATTGTTTCTGAACGTAATTGATATTAGAGAGAGAGGGTTAAAAGAAAGGAATAGAAGGGCGGAGAAGAATGCATGAAAAATGCATAAGACTGTGACGCTTATTGGTAAAAGATTAAAAACTGATTTTTCTAATAATCCTTTTATTAACGAGACCCCCTTAATTTAATTATACGTGGGGGCTCGTTATTATAAATAAATCTTAAAAAATATGAAAATAATTAGGTTGTGATAAATATTAATGGTTCGGGTACGTTAAAGGTTTCATCATAATAATACCGAAAAGTAAAAATAATGTATGAGATATCCTCCTACGTGGAGACAGGTAATATCTCTGGAACCTTGAGACCTAGAAACTTGAAATTTGGAACGAATATTACTTTTACCGAGTATAGGTCAGCTAAGGATGAAGTTTATGAAATATTTTCCCTCAAAGAGTTGCGGGGATATTAATAATGATAAAAGACCTGGGAGGGCGAGAATATTTTTGATAAATTTCAAGTCTAAATTTTAGATCTAATTCTATATTATCACCTACCTCATAAATATTTCTCAAGGTGCAAAGAGAATAAGGAGAGCATTGTAGAACAAATATAGCATTTAGAAATAAAAATCAAAAAAATATTTTATCAGTAACATCCTGTTTTCATTTGCAAAAATTTCAATCAAATCCTTTGCTCTTCCCGCTCCTCTCCATTGTGCAATACGTAATGTGTATTTGTGATGATTAAAAAAATCCATAAAATCAACATGTATTCATACGAAAGTATCGTACTAATTACGTATGTGTTAAAAAGGAAATGGAAAGTAAACATCGCTTGCTAAATACACAAACAACACTGCGCTGATGAGATTGCCTGCTAAGCTACCGCGTTAATTAATATTGAATTCGCATCGTTTCGCATTGCTGTATAGTTAGAATTGCGTAAACAGTTTTCCTGATTACATTATAATATAGCACGATCTACACAAAGATTATATTTAACAATAATAACCAAGCAATGAAAAAATAAACTATCACATGGAGAAAAACTCCTTCTTCGAGTCTCTCTTTAAGCGAAAAGGATCGTAATGTAACAGTAAGTATATGTTCTAATATTATCTATTTCTATTTGTTTCACTCATATACGTATTATTATATAAAAAAAAACCTAAAAGTTTAGCAATAGAGAGTTGAAAGAAAGAGTAAGAAAGAGCTATAGGGAAATAAAAGAGAGAGAGGGTATGTTAAAGGAATAAGCATATCCAAACGTTATATATTGAATAAAGAATATAATCATGAAGTAACTATATATATATATTAGTATATTTGTATATGATTCTAGTATCGTCTAGAATAAAATAATATAAAAGATTAGCTGAGGATCGAATTGGTTTTTCCTACCTCATCGCCAAACTTTTAGTTTGAAGAGGGCCCCTAATGATGATGATCTTCCTAGTATCCTAATATCTATAAAGCATCCCCGAAAATAAATGTACACAATATATGTAAGAGATTTTTTTTAATGTTTTATACTTGTCTTCTTCTCGAGATATTATAATAATATTTAATTATAAATACTAATTTAATACATGTCATTATTAAATTGGTATTGTACCTTACGACGCACTGTCCTCTGAGAGGAACAGACAAGAAATTCGTAGAGTCTTTCGGTTTTTATAATCATCCCCTTAATTATATAATACGTATTGTGAATAAAGAGATTAATTCATACTAAGTATTATCGTTTAAATTTAAATTGCATTAGACTATTAGTTGCAGAGTTTGGTATTTTTAAACGAATTTAACCCTAGGGGATCTAATTGTAGACTAATTGAATATTCTAGCGATCGCATCATGGGGTGAAAAGTTTGCGAGAAAATTCGTGGATATGACTTGTTGTCCAATATAGTGACTTTGTTGTATATATAAGCTAAGTCATCAGTCCCTGAGCTTTGTGTACATAAGGCAACATTGTTACTGCTGTATTACGTTGTATTAATTATCGACTAACAGGACTTCCTTTGGTATCAAATGTCACTTGTAAACAAGGAGACTTAGTTACTAACTTAACTGGAACATTAATTAAAACAGCCACATTCTATTTAATCATTCACATTTTTTTTTAAATGTTATATGTTATGTTAAGTTATATTAAACGATCTTATGTAATAAAAAAATATTCTTCGACAAATGAAGATGATGATAATGATTGGATGTTTCGAATAGAGGTGCATTAGTTGAGATATTTACACAGTACGGTATTGCGGATAATAATAATAATGTTGTATCATCATTATCAGCCGATAGATGTCCACAGCTGGACACAGGCCTCCCCTAAAGATTCCCACAGGATCGGGTAGGAATTCATACCAGTGGATATAGGCTATTTCCCACCACGCTAGCCCAATGACAGTTGGTGCGTGCCAGAGCGTAGTTTGTTGATTAGCAGGATACACCACGAGTAGGTAAGGTTGGCTGTGATGTGGTGTGGCTGTGTTGTGTAAATAACTGCACGAAATTATTTTCAATCTGTCTTTTTTTATTTATATGAAGCGATGAGAGAAGCAAGACGTTAACCTGATGGTGATACGCACGCCCTTACAAACGTGGCGCTAGTTAGGATGTTACACACAGCACCACATTGCGCTCGTCGCCTTAAGATATAAGATGTTGTCTCGTTACTCCAGTAATTTCACTAACCATAGTGCCTATAAAACCGGATCATTACTTTGTTCCGATTTTATAAGTTTTTGCACACTGCAGTTTGGCGGCTGAAATAGGCGCTGCCGTGGTACTCACCTAGACAGTTTCCAAAAACAAAGACCAACCACCAATTACCTTTTTAACTTTAAAATTTTTGTAATTACTTAATAATGATGATTTATAAAAGAAGTCTCTTTAATCATGCTCCGCTTGAGCGTAAACGTGGCTTCTATAATCTCCTAACAACAAGGGTAAGGAGTAAGGGTCAGCGCCGTCGGGAAGCATCTTTGTTATCCGAGCAAAATTACACTTAACCGCTGGCACTTTGTTAATGGCAAACGTTCTTCTAATTTCTTTCTTAATATTCCCAAGAAAAACTGCGAAACAAAGAATAAGCATTATTTTTACTTTTAATTAACTTGTTATTAAAAGCTTACATTACTTTTATTATGAAATATTAAATGACTATGTAATACTCTTTCGTTTGAATGTCTAAACTCCGTTTTGTGTGGTACAGAAGCTGTGACGTCATAGTTTAGTAGAAACTATTACAGATTCGTCGACGGCTGACTACTGTAAATTACACTGCAAAACTGATAGGAATGATTAATATAGCTACTGATTTTTTTTATTCTACGTAACGACTAGACTAGCTAGATGTTCACCTGATGATTATAGATACGTGATATACACTACGCCACATGATCGTTGCTTTGATGTATAAGATCTTAAATTTCACTGTAATTTCACAAGCTGCTACGCCGTTCGAATGGGAACACAATATTGTGAGGATATAGTTGTTGCGGTGGTGCCTACCTATACAATTTCCGGAAATGGAGATGTACGACTAGAATAAGGCATTTATTTGCCGTTTTAGAAAGCCACAAAACATACACATATATCTACCGTCAAACAGTGGCATGTTCTAATTTGAATAGCTGTGTATCATATTACTAAAATAACCAACTATAAAATATCCTGTTTAACAGCGACAAGTTTCATCATCAGCCGATAGACATTGGCTGCACGCATAGGCCTCCCCCAAAGATTCCCACATCCATCAGGTAGGGATTCATACGAAGAAATTTGCGCCATTTCCCACCATGCTGGCCCAATGTGGGTTGGTAGGTGCCATAGTATCGTTTGTCGATTAGCAGGGTGTACCACGAGCAGGTGAGGTTGGCTTGGGTCCTACAGTGATGAGTATAACATGCTGATATATAAACATCCTAACCAACGTCACATTGTTAGGCATCGACGTATCATTTACTATAAAGTGAAAATCTTGTTTGTAACCTGATACAGTTGTAGAATTATTTTTAAACACCAGTAGATATGAGAAAAGTAGGATATTTACTTAATGTAATAGTTAATAATAGAGGAATTATACACTACATTAGAAATATATATATTTACGTATTTAGCTGTCGAATGGCAGCACGTCTGTTTCTTTTTTGTTCAACAATATTTTGCACTTCATTCGACATTAAACACTATGACTAAACGCAGTAAGTGCATTATCGCCATCGAAAATGCCGACGAGTCCACGGTTGTTAGCTGCGGTAAATGTACCCTATATTGGCACGATGTTTGTGTTGGGTTGCGCTGTCCACCGCAAGACAAGCTTAACTGGTGCTGCGACACATGCCGTATTGTAAAAAAAACTGAATGAAATAAGCCGCCAATCTCTAAAAACCTCTCCCCGCCAAAACTCTTAGAGAAAGATATTATAAGTAGTAATCAAGGATCTCAGGAAAGAGCTTGAATCGATCAAAAAAGATGTTAAGAAGAGGATACCTGGTGCCAAGATGGGGTTGGAGGAAAGAATAGAAAGAGTGGAAGTGAAAATAATGGACCTTGAGAATATCACTGATTTATTTAATAACTTAGAATCAAGTGTTACAGCAGTTGAAGAACGTAAAAACTATCTAAAGCAATCCGAACGAGTAAACAACTTGGAACTTCACGGAATAACTGAATACGAGAAGGAACAACTGACGGACGTCGCTCTCCAAATTGCAGACACCCTCGGAATAGATTTCGTTGAAATCGGACCTTAAGATGGTGATGATTAGGTACTCAAAATCGGAAAAGCAATAACAAACCGTGGTTTGTTATTGCTTTTCCGTGGTCGTGACCAGTTCTCATAAAATTTTATGACTAAAATAAGAGAAACACGCTTCTCCGAACTATGAGAACAAAACGAGGTATCAAAATGGCAGCACTGGGTTTTGAAATGGACAAAAATATTGTATTCGTTTCAGACAATTTAACACTTACTAATCGCAGTATCTTTTACGAAGTTCGAAGACTGCAAGATTTCTAATTTGCTTGGACATATAACTGTCGCATATATCTCCGTAAGAACAGATCTCTGTTCAGGAATCTTCCTTATGTATACACATCAAGTCAAAAAATCAATTAAATTCTCTTACACAGAAAGTAAAAGGCAGTAAAAAATTTTATTCAAGAAAACAAATTAATTACGTACGAAGAGATTCAGCATACTTTGCAGGTTGGTTCAGGAAGTGTTCACAAGATTTTGCACGAGCACTTTTGCGTAAGGGGCACTTCTCGCTGGGTGCCGCGAAACCTCACCGAAGCTCAGAGACAGGCCTGTGTGGATTGGTGTCGCTATATGATATAAACAATTGATGCAGGCTCGTCACGGCGCGTTTACGACATTGTGACAGGTGACGAATTCTGGATTTATCGATCGATGAGTGCAGGGAAAATTTTAATCGCTAGGTTCTTCATTTTGACGGGGTACATAATTTCAATTCCACTTCGAGACCAAAGCAGCGTCAACGCCGAATAACACAAAATGCCTGCCAGAAGTTTTTTCTGCAATGAGCAACAAGCGACTGAACACCAGGCTCCTCGGGATCCTTCTTCCTCACGACAATGCGCCCGCGCCCTCTGCGATCCAAACAAGGGATTTCCTGGACTCCACACCGGTCAGAGTCTTGGGACACCCTCCTTACAGTCCTGATTTGGCTCCGTGTAACTTCTTTTTATTCCCTAAAATTAAAAATCAGCTCAAAGGGATACAGTCCGGAAGATGCGCTAGCAGCGTTTGAGAAGGCCGTGGATGAGGTCTCTGCGGAGGACTAGAAAAAATGTTTTGAAAATTGGTTCACACGCATGAAACTTTCTATAGAGGCCGGTCGAGAGTTCTTTGAAAATATTTTTTTCATAGAAGTTAGTTTTTTAGTTTCTCAAAACTTTATGAGTATCCCACGTACATAGACTTAAGTTTTTTTTTTAGACAACTAAATGTATTATTATTATTACTATACAATTTTGCACACCACGCCTTGAGGCACGAGAATAAAAAATTTAACCACTTTATTCGAACAACTTTACTAGCTACATTGTCCTTTAAAATGGAACACTGTAATGATTGCATAGTATTATTTGGTACTACAAGTTCCTGTGGTGGTACCTATCTATACGGTTAACGGCAATAAAAACCTACCACCCGTAAAACACTAAATCGACCAAAAATGATATAAAGTAATCAATCGTAAAGGATCACCTATAACTTGGCGTTCTCATTTATTGTATATGAATACGCAGTCATGCAATAAAAGTGGTTCTGAATTAAAATAATAACCACGTTGTGATAATGCAGTTTTTTTTACGTACATTAAAGTACTAAAGAAAATTAAAAATAAACACTGCAAGCAATCAATACACGAACTCAATACAAAATTACTCCGCATTGTTCCAACGTGCGGTGAGTTGGCTCCTTTATTAAATGTTTATAATGTTAATGAGAAAAAAATGGTAAAACATTTTCAATAGCATTTAATCACAATATTAATTAACATCTCTATTTAAGATATTTTATGTTGTGTCATCCATCATCGCTCAGCAGTCCAGTGTAGGACACATTTAAAGAAAACTACTTAGCCCGATCTTCATCTAGTCGCTGACAGCCGCCTTGTGCTGCTCGTTGCTCCATGTGGCCCACGCATGTTTATATACATTTACTCCACCGGTGGTCATAGTCATATGCCCAAACTATTGTTATGTAAATTTGCATATTCAGAAGGCTATTTCAGTTGTCTTAATTTTTTGGCGGTGTAATTCAAAATCTTCTCCACCTTAGAAACGTCGTATCTCTTTTCATCACTCTTTGAGAGACTAAGCTTATGGTGTAGGCCCATCTCACTGGTCAAAGATTTCTGTCTTCAGGCTTTAAGGTATGGGAGATAACTAAATCCGATTAAGCTTATAGAAAACAGTCCGACCCAATTGTATTATCCTGTAGATTTCTTTCTCTATAATATCACTATATGTTAGTGTATTTATTCTTTAATTTTATAACTGCTTTTAGAACAGTATCTAGCTTGATAGAGAAGACTACGCTAGCTTTTTGTGTTCTTGTTTTGTTTTTAGAATATACAGCGATATTACATAGAAACTAGAATTGCCATTAATAATAAACACGTTAGGCTTTAGCCAAGTGGAGTTAATTTTATAGTACTTACTTATTGGTGACATCAACCAGTAAAAACTTTTTAACGATCCAATAGGTATTAAGGATTTCGGCTTTTTGTATAACACAATACAAATCTGTTTCGATATTATATCAGTGGTGAAAAATAACAATGGTACAATATACACGTTGTTATTATAATGTGATATACACAGCATCATATTGTACTCGTCGTCTTCAGAAATAAGACATTAAGTCTCTTTATACACTAGTAAAAATTACTAAATTTTAATAGCTACAACACACTTCAAACTGTGAACTGTTTGATGGAAGAAATAGGAGCTGCGGTGGGAGTTAGACGGTCTCCGGCAAAAAGACCACCAGTAAAGGTGTGGGGTTCACTGTGAGATTTTACATAAATATATGTATGAATTGACGCTTCATTAAATATGTAGCACTTTGCACTCGGCAACATATTGCGATATAAAATCGTCATTAAAGTCGGGCTTAATTTCATTTCCGCAATGTGGGTATTAATTTGCGTGTATTATAGGCACTTCACGGTGGGATAACTCGGCGAGCTGTGGTTATTTTGTTTACAAACATCCATTTGTTAAGCACAATATTCGTGTTTATGTTTGTAATTCAAACATTAACCTGCAATTCAAAGTTTATTATGAGCGTACGCTAGTATTGTGAAACAACTCAGTGCTAAATTGTTCACTACAACCTTATTTGTGTGTGCAAGTAAATATAAATCGAAGTTTTCGAGACTAGTATGACGTTGGTCTGTTGCAGATGAAGATACATCTGCTCATAACGATGGTAGTTAGGATGATATACACTGCATTATATTATGCTCATCGCTTTCTTATGTATTTTGTAAATCCAATCATTTCACAAGCCACAGCACTCTTCAAACCGGAACACATCAATGTTTGCACTATACTGTTCCGCGACAGAAATAGGCACTGTGGTGTTACCTACCTAAGCGGTTTTCAACTTTGAAGATAACCAGCAACAGCGGTTCTTTCGTCATAAGGTTTTGACGATTTTTTCTCTTGAATTTGTATCTAAAAATATATATCTATATTTTTTCATTACTTGTACGTTTAAGTGCACATTTTTTGATGTACTTATATTCCATAGTAATATCAATTCTAAATGAAAATTTATTCGTAATACACTGGCCCGTCTATTGTAAGTGTCTGTTAAGAGTTTCAATCAAGATTTCAAATAAATAAAATGACAAAGTATATGTAAAATATACTTTATTTCATCAGCTATTTGCTAGTGAAAGTCCCGTCTAAATCGGCACAGCCGTTTGGGATATTACACGTAACAAACGTAAATACAAACACGTTGAATACTAGATTTTTTGTTACCTCGAGTAATTAGTAGTAATTTTGATATTACAATCTCACGCTAATTTTTATTTACGGAGTAATAAATCAAACGTAGTTTTTTTTTCAGGTTATTTTCTTAACAAACGAATACTTAACCGCTTGTACTCATTGAAATTCGCCGCGTTTGTATTAATCTCAGCTTAATCACTTTGACCATTAACAATGTTTGGCATTAAGCTAAGTAACCTTTTTACTAACCTGTTGCACGTAATTTTTCAATTGTAATTATTTCCTACATTTTATATTCTAACAATCAAATTTGATTTAGACTGCAGTGCAACTTAAAAAACATTTTAATTTGGACTATCCTTTACATTAAGCAAAATACAGCGTTAAGTAAATCAAAAATTAAACTTAAAAGCAATAAACTGTAAAGTTTAGTATCTGAACCTCATGGTATAAGATTGTTCTTCGCGATGGTATCAAAACATGTACTTTTTTTTAAATCGTTAGGTCTCTGTTGGCAGAGACCGTCTAGGAAGGTTCTATTTGTACGGTCAAATAGAAGTGTGGAATCGTCGTGTTCCGTTTTGAAGAGGGCTAGTGTCAGAGACTTAACATGTTATGTTTTGAGGCAACGAAGACAATGTGAAGCAGTGTATATTATTCTGACTAGCATCACATTGTTATTGACAGGTGTATCACAAAATAAACATACTATATTAAGCTGTAGAATTACTTACTCACTGAGATGTTCCCAAGAAGCTGCAATAAAGAGTTATTCAAAAAAACCGTTGCAAGGTTTCTTCGAGGTCCTAAAATTAAAATATGTGATAGTAAATAGCGTCCGATAATAGATAAATATCTCTGTTATTGAAATTTAATATTAATTTAGAACTTTCTACGCATTACTAGACATAACTACTCGGAGATTTTGGGTTATCCAAATCTGTGGAATCTGTCATTAATTACATCCCTTAATCTGCCGCTGAAAGGTTTCTTTATTTTTATAATAGTGTCTGTACCTCTTATGTACTAGAAAATTTGTTGCCTTAAAACTATTCCCTCGTCAGAAGGGTGAGTGGTATGAACATCCAATCGCTACTTTACCTTCGGCGCGTTGCAAAATGTAATCCATAAGAATCAATAATCAGGACCTCGCTGCCGATGACGATAAAACGTAAGGGTAACGTCTAGCTCTCTCGTAATTTAGTACTCAACCCAAAAACATAAAGATATCCTTTTACAACTGTTATTTATTGTTATGTTTGTGTTTCTTGCGGCTTTACCACTTCGAGGTTGCGTATTAAGCTGTTACGTATACATATATTAAATACTTTGCTACTATGAAAAAAGCTCAGGGTCGAAAAGTTTTATGTAGCGCCGGCTTATGAGTTCGGTGTACATATACTGGAGCTTCGGAAGTTTATTACTTATACACTTATCTTTTATTTACCGAAGTGATGAGTGGTGATATTTTGTGATATTTGGTGATTAGGATGGTATACATATCACTACAATATATACCTCGCATTGAAATATATAATGTCTCGGTTCCGCAATAATTTTACTAGCTACAACGCCGTTCACACAGAAACATAGTGATATTTACAAAGTACAATTTGATGATAACAATAGGAGTTGCTGTATCTACCTTGATGTTACCCGGCAATAGAGATCTACCACCAGTTGATACTCCAGTTGTTACCCCCATAATTCCATCCCCAATAGTAATTTATATTACTATAGTAGATAGAACATCCAATTGGTTTATAGTACCGATATCTTACAATCCGAAAATATATAGCATAGTAATAACTTGTCTTGATATGTTTTAACGATTAGTATGGAAATTTATATCTACGTTCAGGATCTTGAAGTCTCTGACCGCAGAGACCTGTCACCAATGTTATACTGTAAACTATTCGATTAACATTTTTTTTTAATTCAAAGAATCAACGAGACTAATGGGACGTTCACTATATGGTAAGTGATATTTCTACCCGTACTAACATCGCTAGTTAGGACAATATACACAGTACCATATTACGCTCGTCGCCTTCATACATAAGATGTTTAGTCTCGTTGCTCCAGTCACTGCACTAGCTACGGTGTCCTTCAGAATGGCACATAGTAATGTTTGCATACTGTTTGGCGGTAGAAAAAGAAGCTACGGTTGTACCTACCTAGATAGTCTCTCTTTATGTATATTAGTTATTTCAATATGATAATCTCACACACGCACACGCACACGCACACGCACACGCACACGCACACGCACACGCACACGCACACACACACGCACACGCACACGCACACGCACACGCACATCACACGCACACGCACACGCACATCACACGCACACGCACACGCACACGCACACGCACACGCACACGCACACGCACACGCACACGCACACGCACACGCACACGCACACGCACACGCACACGCACACGCACACGCACACGCACACGCACACGCACACGCACACGCACACGCACACGCACACGCACACGCGAACGCGACGCGAACGCACACGCACACGCACACGCACACGCGAACGCGACGCGAACGCACACGCACACGCACACGCACACGCGAACGCGAACGCGAACGCACACGCACACGCACACGATACGCACAACATATACACTGCTATAGGGTGTAAGGGGTCCCGCAAAATAACTCACAGGACTCAAGCCAATCTCACCTGTTCGTGGTGCACCCAGGTAAGCAACAAACGAGACTCAGGCTCCCACCAACTCGCATTAGGCCAGTATGGTGGGAAGTAGCCCAAATTCCCCCATATGAACTCCTACAAACGACAGCCCCTGGTGACCGACGGTACCAGAATACATGTTGACTGTAAGGTCGCTGAAAGCCGCTGTATGCGGGCAGCGTAGGACTGAAGGATACAGGAATCTTTGAGGGACGTCTGTGTCCAGCAGTGGACGTCTATCGGCTGATGATTGTTATATACTATTCCTCTTGAGTTAGATTTCTTGTACAAACGTCTACTTATTATGTGTGAACTTGTTATAAAAGTTAGTTTACGTTTACATGAACAATTGATAAATCGCCCAGTTAATATTAACATTCGGAATTAATGTTAAGTTATCCAGCTTTGAGCCACACTTTGTCTTGTAGTTAAGTTATTGCTTTGGTTACGTGACATCAATATCCATTGTACTGATGTCAAAGTTGTAGTGATGGAACATTAGTGACACTGGTTAGTTAAATCGTATGTATTTATAACTATATTATATTTTATGTCATCTATAACTTAAACACTATGTTGCACATAAATTTTGAGTATAGAACATCAATCGTGATAACTTATTCTCTGGCCCACTTTTGTAATAACTGTTCATTATTACTAGTAAAGCGTTTAGGATTTTTTCAACGAAAGTTATATACGTGTTTAATTTTTTTGAGCAAACGAGCAGACTGTTCACCTGGTGGAAAGTGATCAGTGATACCCATGGGCAGTCGCAACATCACAGGAGTCGCGGCCGCGCTGCTGACCTTTAAGGAAATGATAGACTCTATATAGAAACTCCCGAAAAATTTATTTTTATGATAACTTTAGTTTGTCTCTGTGTCGCAGACCGTCTAGGTGGGCACCTATTTCTGCTGACTAATTAATGTCTCATTAATTTGTTCTGGTTTTAAGGGCGCTATAGCTAGTGAAAAAACTGGGCACAAAGCCATGCAGCGTATATGCTTATCGCTTCTCTCTAACGGGCAGATATAACTTTTCGTTTTTTTTTTAAAAAAAGCTAATTCTTCTGACATAATGCCTTAATTTTATGGATAGATGTATCACTTACTTAAGGTGAATGCCATGCACGTTTTGTCGTTGTTGTTGTTAAAAAAAATTAAATAATCTCAATAAAAACAAACTCAAGTACAACACCAGTGTCTTTTTTTAACTGATGGTAAATGATACGCCCGCCTATAACAACGTAACGCAGTTAACACATAAAATGTTAAGGCTCGTTATCAATTAAACTAGCTACAGCACTCCTCAAATCGGAACACATTAATGTTTGCACACTACTGTGTTGCGGCAGAAAGAGAAGCTGCGGTGCTACCTACCTAGGCGGTCTCCGGCAACGAATACTTACCATTACTTTATTCTACAATAAAATAATCTATTCGACGATACCATTTTTGTCCAGCTCTTAGACTAAATCCACTATTTCAAAACATTGTAATAACAACTAGAGGAAATTACTGTTGCCATGGCAACAACAGTCCTCGATCCCATAATACTATTTATGGTACTATAACAAAACAATAGATCACTTAAAATAGGAGTGCCGAAAATTGTAAATAGATTTCTAGAGACGCAATAACACTTTTATTTAGATTCACGTTAAAATATGTTTTCTTTTACTATATTAGATCTTTTATATGAAAAACCTTCATTTCGAGGATTGAAATAGAATTTTTGTTTTTATTAGTTTGTATGGAAAGTTTGGAGTAAATTAGTCGCATGGGTTCCATCTCAAACATCATAGAGGGAGTTGGTAAAGTTTGAACAGAACAACAGTATGCAGTAGATCACTAGAAGCAATAGTCTAGAAGCCGATAACATTTTTTTATTCGACGTCGCAAGGGGACGAGCGATTCGTTCACCTAATGTTAAGTGCTGCTAAGTCCACAATTTGCTTGTCGCCATGAGTCTAATTACCCCACTAATCTCAGTACTTTAGCTACAACGCCTTTAAAACCGGAACTGTTCGGATACTACTGCTTAACGGCTGGAATAGCGGCTGCAGTGATATCTACGTATAGTCTCCGGCAATAGATACCTATCATCAGCAAACAATATCTCAGCACAAATAAACTAGATTTTTGATTAACAGACGTGTTGTGATCCTTCTTAGCATATGTATACAACAATATATCATATGAAAGATAGGATAAAGCACCACCATTGCTCTGTAATATCTACGCCTCTATTTAAAACTTAACAAAAAAGTTTTTAGGAGGATTACTTCTTCGCCACAAAATTCTTCAATCCATAATAACAGAGTCTCCTGTATGAACCTCACCGTCATTGTACACTACAGTACAATAAACAATGGTGTTACCATAAACAATATTGAATCAAGCAATAAATATAAACAATTGTACTATAAAAATATATAAACAGTTAATAAATTAATATTTACGTCTCCTGCAACGTAACAGTCGTTTCCTTCCGGGTGCAGTAAAAGCGTTTATACTCAGCTGCAGCCGACAAAGCAATTAAATATAAGCTTGTTGAAATACGATCGCTTTTAGTGCTGGTTCTAAGCTGTAAATGCTTAACTGTCTCTATTTGTAACACGGTCGTCTCTGGTTCGATTCCGGAGTCACATGTTGTTTCTTTGGTGGTAGTTTTCAGGCCTCGTCGTTGACGATAGGTAGCTACACCAGGTTACAAGAACGTGGCGTTTGTTAGGATATTATACGCATTACCACATTATGCTTGTCTTGATACATCATTTGTTAAATATAGATACTTCGGAAATTTCTTTAGCTACAGCGCCCTTCAAACCGGAACACAGTACCGTTCACTGGTGGTAAGTTAATCTAACGGGAGACCATCTAGGCAAATACGAAGAAAGCTAGTTAGTGACCTACAGCACCTTTTAATGCGGAACATTTAGACTTAATTACTGAGGTAAAGAGACTCAAGATCTTATCTCAGGCGATGAGCGTGATATGGTGCAGTATATATCATCATAACTAGTGCCACACGGTTATAACTTAAGTAAAATGTTACTTTGAGAATTGTCTTCTACTCTCTCTCTCTCTCACATGAACTCTACTTGGTCCAAATTCTGTATATCCGACATGTTTTAAAAAGGATACTTCACGAGGATACATCGTCCTCTGGAGTAAATAAAAACTTTATAGTTTATCCCGCACCGTAGCTTAAGTAAGGACCCTGATGACTTAAAAACTTCCAAGGACGCGTTAGGGACCCGCTTAACAAAGCCAAAAATAACAAAGGGTTGATTTATGTTGCTGAATGGCGTAACTTTATTATATATACTAAAAGATAACTAAAGGTATTATCATTATATAAGATACATTACGAAGTTATTTATGCTATACCATCTTTAAAACTTAATGGTCTTATGCCAACTGGAGATGCGTTGGTTATAATTTGATCGAATGAAACTGTAGTCAGAGATGAAAACGTTTATTACTTCTAGTAACAAAATTCAAAATAAAATAAGCCTTTCTCTTTTTCTCTCTCTCTAGAGTCATTCCCTCATATCTGAGGATCGTGGTCAGTGCTAGGGTAAAAAGCCTTCCACAGGTCCAAAATAACTAATCAAGTATATAGCTCTTATCGCTCGTATAGATTAATTGCAGTATCGTCTTGAAGTTCAAAACGGGAATAAAATGCCGAACGATTACATATGTGCATAGTCATCTCGCCGACCATTCTAGATATTTCCAGAGAACTCGTTCTTTTGATGCAACAATTATTAATTATTAGTGATGACTCGTTTATTGTAAACTCCTCGCCGGAAACCCGACTCGCGGCGCGTCACTCTCTTTATATTTCTCGAACGTTCTAGTACCATATTCGATCGTGATAATTTTTCTAACAATATTTCCATCCTAAAGTTTTTTAAAAATCTTTTCTTAAACAATATTATATAAACAACATTAATCTTTATATGTAATGCAAATGATTTTGGTGCCGATCACGTGAAAACTGGTGAACGTATCGACACGGGAACATGACCATTCGACGCTTAATGATATGTAGATAGTTATAGGCTATTAATTTTTCAATTTCATATATCTTTTGTAATTTTATTTCTAATTAACTTTTATAAACATTTTCATTTGGCATTAAATAAGCGGTTGCTATAGCAACGGTTATCATAGAAAATCATTTGCGGTTACGGTTGCTCTGAAGGAATATTTCAGACAAACTTTAAGTCTAATTTTTTATTATGACCAGCAAAGCGGCCAGGGAATATAGCGATCTAGTATATATTGTAATAGTATACCTTAAACCAGCGGTTCTTAACCAATGTGTGGCTAAAAAAATGTATTTGTGCTTAGAGGTGTCTTGAATTTGTAGAGTAAATGCATCGCTAAGTAAAATTAGATTGAGAACCGCTGCTTTAGACCTTTAGATGCGGACTGTTCAAATAAATTTTAATATTAACTTTTAAAGATATATTTACACAGGTGGTAAGTCACGGTTACTATATACCGAGTGGAGATATACCACTGCAGGGCTTTCTGCTACCAAGTAGTAACATGCATTACTATGTTCCAGTTGCCGCAGGGAATTATGGGGTAACAATTGGGGCTGTTCTCTATTGCCGGATACCGTCTAAGTTGGTATCACCGCTATTTCTATTTCTGCCGCCATATGCAAAAGTTGGTATGTCCTAGCTTAACTGTTTCCAGAAATACCAATGCAAGTTTTAGTAATTTACTATTTGTACTTGTGTCACGCGTCTGTAACTTAGCATATACATGGTGTAAGGTTATAGATACGTATAGCCTCTAGACTGTGGGAAAATTACCTTATATGCGATAAATGGATTCAATCAGGGGTAGCCGGTGTGCCTTGGGAGATTAATTGTCCCAACACATGGCCACAGGTTATGTATTGACGACCTTATCTGAAATAAGCCATTGTTCTTTGCATGTACTGAATTTCAATCAATATTATCCATCAGTAATTTACAGATACGTAATCCATTATTAATATGACTGAAAACAGTTTTTGAAAGCATTTATCTACCTATAAATATCAATATACATATAATGAAAATTGGTCGTGTTTGTGCGCCGTTCACGTAAAAACTAGTGAACAAATCGAGATGGGACTATAAGCATTCGACGAGAAATAGTTTGTTGATGGTTAGAGGCTTATTAATTTTTGAGTTCCATAGATACTACATCATTTTTTTTATAATTACCTAGTATGAACATCTTAATTTGATATTATTTGTGTTTGCTGTAGTAATGGTTGATGCAGAAAGTCATTTACGGTTGTAGTTGGTCTCAAGGAATATTTCAGACAAATGTCAAGTTATATAAATAATATGTATATATATAAAAACGCTTTATTGAAACACTCACAATTAAGATGTAAATAAGCTGATTTGATTCTTGTAGGCATTCTCTAAAGATAAATTTAGGACATGAAGAAGTGCACTCCTAGGTATATAGGTACAAGAAGCGGAAACGAAATTACAGAAATAATACAACTCAATGCAAATAATGGCCTAAGTCCCCATATAGAGACCATTACAAACGATAACACCTGGTGCTCGACGGCATTGGAGGCCATGCTGACGGTAATATCGCGTGAAGCAGCTGGATGCGGACAGCGCAGAACCGATCGATTTGGAGATCTTTGCCGAAGTCTTATGTTCAGCAGTGGACGTCTATGGCCTGATGATTGAATGCCTCCCTCCATCAAACACTCTTACTTTTCATGTCTTCTGGTATTTAAAAATAGGTTTTATTTGTACACAGCATCAGAAAAATAAAGATCACCTTTAATTTAATCTCAAATTATAAGCAAGCACTACTGGGCTTGAGACAGTTCACGAAGTCATAACAAATGTCTTCGAAAGCTATTGATATTATCAGTTTCTTCTCGATGATTCTCTTCACCGAAACCTCATGCTCATACTGTGAGTTCTTCAATCACAGTTATGAACTGCACCATCGCTACATATATATTTATATTGTTTAACTAATTATCATGGTGGCTATAATAATCTTATAATATAAAAAAAATATGATGATGTGTTCCACGTCTGCGGGATACAGCTGGTGAGATAAATAAATAGCATCCAGTAAAATATTTCGCTACGTACTTCATACCACCTGAAAATGGGGAGCGTTTCAGTACAAACATGCCACGTTTACGGCGAAGACAAATTACTGTAACACAGTACGGTCTGTTTCGCTTGACGAATACAGTTTACAACTGTCTCGAACCTCTGCCTTTTTATTACTAAGTTTAATTTATTAATGTAACAGATGCTTCGTGTCGAGACTTTATGTTTACTTGTTGTTTTAGACTAAACTTATTAATATTAACTTGCGAAAAACATTACTTTAGAATTATAAGGAAAATGTTGGTCTCTTTTGACGGAGACCGTCTAGGTAAATATCACAGCAGCAACTGTTTCTGCTGCCAAACAGTAGTGGAAAATATTACTGTGTTCCGGTTTGAAGGGCGCTGTAGCTAGTGTAATTATCGATCCAAAAAGACTCATCATCTTATGTCTCATGTATATTACCATAACTAGCGCTACGTTGTTATAGGCGGGCGTATTACTTACTATCAGGTGAACGTTCCGTTCGTCTCGTCCCTTCGTTGAACAAAAAAAAAAAATTGATAAATGAAATTTTACCAATTATTATTTAACTTATAGATAAATAAATTCTAATTTTATTTACTCTGCATATCTTGACATAAAATATTAGGTATTTAGTCCCAGTTTATACTTTATAAATGTATTATTTATTTAATTACTTTCTCTTAAAACACAACTGGGGATAATTCCTGTATTTTGGGGAGCTATTTCCGTTACAGTTTAATTGCTGTCAAAACGATCTATAGAAAAAAGAAAAAAAAGTAAAAAATTGCAATATGCAAGGTTTTTTTTAATGATATTTAAAATTTGTGACTGGCAGTTACAAACTAGTGCAATGAAAAATAAAAAAATAATTGGTTATGAATTGCTTGCAATTCGTGTGCGCATGCGCGAATCTGCTCGTGCAGGCGTGCGTGCCTGCGCTGTGCGTGTGGCTTATACAAGCGTTTGTGTGTATTCATGCGTGCGTGTGTCGCGTGTGCATATGTCATCAATTTTGTGAGAAGACATACCATTCAAATGATAGTGCTCGATATGTTTACTCATAATAATATGGCGTTAGTTAGGATTATGTAAACTGCAGCAGCACGTTGTGCTCATCGTTTTGAGACAACAGATGTAAGTTTTTTTACCACACTAATTTCACTAGCTACAATGTATTTCATTCCGGAACACAATATTGTTTGGCGGTAGAAATAGTCTTTGCGGTGGTAAGATAATAAAGAGTTCTCACTTACTTTAGTACGAGTATAATATAATTAATTTTGATATATGCTTCTGTTCCTTGATAACTTGCAAGTGGTGATATACGATAAATCCATCGTAATTTAACATCCGTAATCTCCTATGCAGTTAGGCGATTGGATCGAAAGCGGAAACGTCTGTGACACATCCGGCCTAATGACCACAATCAGACTACCAACTTAGCATCGGTCATGTGCACTGCATCTGGACTACTCAGCATTATATAACAGAATCTATTTTGATTACTAAGTTTGTTTATTTTAATTTACGGACGTGAGATGATGATGATAATAAATTTACCGTAAAACAACCCATAATTCTTTAATACAATCTTTACTTAGTGAAGGGCCGCTTTTGCCAAGGTAACTCGACAATTATTTTCGTCGTCGGTTTGAAGGGCGCTGTTGCCAACGAAACTTATTTTCTCTAGAGACTCTAGTGCCCGGCAGCCCCGCTATTCCTAGCTCTGGCATAGGGTATCAAAAAGGGTGGCAATTGCAGGGCAGGGGGTGTTAAGAATCTCCGGAGTACATTCCGCTGCCAATCCCGAGGATTGGACTTGACAACGTATAACGCATACTTGAGGAGCGACGAAAAGCAATTGAATAAACAGTCTAAAAGTTCTCAGTCACCAACGTCTCAATGATATTATTAAGGTTTCTTATTTCCTTCCGTTATGGTTGAAAAAATTATTTCCATATTATTGCGAACCCAAAAAACCCAGTCTGCCAGGTGGACTTACTTGTGAAGATCGCATGAAGGCAATAAATGAACCAGTCGCACCAGAATTTGAGGCCTATCTTCAACAGTGGATATCAACAGGCTGAAATAACTATAAATGAGGCAATGTTTAAGTATTTCAAGTTTTCCGACAGTTATCTGTGATCATAGATAGAAAAAGGATTACAAAATAAATAGATCTATTGAGAAAGTCCTTGTCGCATGACAATGGTTGTAACGTCCTCACATTCTAACTTAAGAGAAAATTTATACTCTTTACGTGTAACTTTCAGCTCATGAATAACGACTTATGATGTATTTTGCGCTATTTAGTACCCAGTAGTTAGGACTTACTTTACTCGACTTCTGTATTTTAGACTTGGGTATAGAGTTTTATGGGAAAACTAAAAAAGTTAGGATATAAACGTACAGCTGTTGCTGGTGTGATCTGATGAGAATAATAAATGTTGTAGTAGTCGATCAGATGCGTAGTCGTAACCGCGAGCAGGGTGCCACTGTAGAGTTTACTGAGGTAGGGTGCGGGTCTTCGGTGAGTGACCACGCACGCAGCAATATCAGCCACTATATTGGTAATGAGCACTATAACAGCATTACGAAGATCCAGAGAGATCCAGATGATGGATACAGTTGTATGCTTCATGATAGGCTACTGTCTCGATTCTTGGTATTACGAAGATCCAAAGAGATCCAGTAAATGGTACAATTGTATTACTCAATAATGACTTGTTGAGCTAAGTTCATGTACACAAAGATGTATGATTCGTATAAGAATTTTGTGATAAACAATAGCATCAGGCATTGTTCATGGTGGCGCCATCTATTTACTTGTTAGAAATCTTGTTACAATGTTGTTTTCGTATTCGTGAAGCGACGAGACTGGCGAGATGTTCATCTGATGGTAAGTGATACGCGAGCCTATAATAATATATATACTCCACCACATTGCTTTCTTGGTCTGAGACACAAATTGCTTTCTCATTACTCCAGTAGTTACACTAGCTACAGCGCCCTTCAAATCGGAACACAGCAATGTTTGCACGCTACTCTTTGGCGGCAGAAACAGTCGCTGCGATGGCAGCTTGACGGTGTCTGGCTTCAGAGATCTTCCACCAGTAAACGTCGGAGAAATTGGAGATATCAGCGTGTTTAAAGCGTAGACTTATAAGGTTTTCATGATAGCGACGTGTAGTTTAAGCCAAAAAAAGCATAATCTCCATTTTGCATACACGGCTCCAGTGAGGCAGCAATTGGATAACTGTTGGCTTGGAATGCGGCCAAGCTAACAAGCTTTTGGCTTTCTAATGGCATATGCGCAGTTGTTTCACGTAGTTATTTAATTTTAAAGTAAAGATACGTATTATATTAATAAAATTATAACTTATGTTAGAACCAATGTCATGGTGGTTAAAAAAACTAAGAAACCACGGCGCTACAACCCTTCGTAACAGTACTATTCCTCTCCACATATGGTGACTGTCTGCATTCTTCTTCCATACAGTAAACTTTATACTGGTGGTAGATCTTTGCTGCCGGAGGCCGTCGAGGTAGGTAACATCGCAGCGTCTATTTCTGCTGCCAAACAGCAATGTACAAACATTGCTGTGTACCGGTCTCAAGGGAGGTAATTATTGTAATTACTGAGGTAATGAGTCTCAACATTTTATATCTCAAAGCGACAAGTGCAATGTTATTATGAACAGGCGTATCACTTACCATAAAGTGATCGTCTCGCTCGTCTCGAAGCTTAATTGAATAAAAAAATCAGTTGGAAACTATTAGCAGATTCTGTAAGTCCCAACTACTTCTCTGGGCAGGATACTTGTCACGCATAACAGATATCTAACACCCTCCGTACTTACGGTTTGGTAGTATGTGGACGCCACTGCAAAGGAGACCAAGGGATAGAACAAAGAAAAAATGGATAGATGGTGTAGATAACAGGAGAATTCCTTAAGACATTTCCTTAGAAAGCGTATTTTTTTTATCCGTAGACGTTCACCTGATGGTAAGTGACTCGCTTGCCCATAACAAGGTGGTGCTAGTTAGAATAGTATACACTGCACCACATTGCGTTTGTGGCCTTGAGACATAGCTTGTCAAGTTTCTTCACCGTAGTAATTTCACTAACTACAGCGCCTATCAAACAGGAATAACATGGTAATATTTGTACGCTACTGTTTGTCGGCAGAAATACTTGATATTAGAGAACTACCGCCAGTGAAAGTATAAGTTGTTACTTAATAATGCACAGAGATTTGTTATAGGGTATGCTTACTTGAACTTTGAGGAAGGCCTATACTCAGCAGTGGACGACTATGGGCTGATAATGATGATCCCTCTTCACTTTAATGCGGAACTTTCTCATTTTTTCACGAGCTATCTTCTTTATCCTTTTCCACAAAATCAATTAAAGAAATCTTTATACTCGTGTAAAGGAGTTTTAAGAGGGAATAAGTAATCTTAATTATAACTCCTTAATAAATATGTTTCGTCCAAATAGGGTATTTGTATTATTTGTTATCTAGTTGCGATATCATATATATCACATCATCTACCTATACTATCATCAAGAATATTTGAGGACCGGATTAGTATTCTCAATCTGATCGCCGAATTTTAGTTTAAAGCGAGCATCTCATGATAATGATGATCTAGTGCTCCCCCTTTTCTCTTCCTCATCCACATTCTCTTCCTTAGAACTACTTCGCTATCAACCTTAGTTTTATTAAATATGCTTCTTCACCGAATATATTCGTTAACGAAAAAATACTAGGTACTTATGTCTTGATATATTTTATGTCACAAATGCGTGTTAGACGTTTACATTTATACAAGTGTTTATTTAAAAAAAAATGTTACATTATAGTTAAGTTATTGCTATCAATAAATACTTGAATTGTCATTCATCATTGTAATAACTTCATTGAATTTAAAACTAGTGAATAACATTAGCTGTTGAACACTTGAAATTACTGGAGTAACAGGAATTTAAAATCCTATGTTTCAATGCAACAAACACATACCCATCAAGTGAACGTTTAGCTTGTCTTGTCGCTTTATCGAGAAATTAAGAAAAAGTAACTAAGTTTAAATAATACTTTTTTTATTATCATACAAACCAACGAGACAAATAAGACGTTCACCTGATGTTAAGTGATATGTCTATCCATTACAACGTGGTGCAAGTTAGGATGAAACACAGTGCACCACATTGCGCTCGTCGCCTGAAATATAAAATGTTGAGTCTCGTTACCACAGTAATTACACTAGCTACATATGAAGCAGAGTGAAGTAGCCTTTGGGATAGGCCTATGTTCAGCCGTGGCCTGTCGCGGACCGATGATGACGATGTTGACACACATGGATGGAGACGGCATTGATAATCTGACGGTGGAAGCCGCTGTGTGATGTGAATTCCATTAAAGTGCCTATGTTCAGCAGTTATGTTATATGTTGTATAAATCCTCAATTGCTCGATGATTGTTTAATATTTATAGGCAGGGAGGACCCTCCAACCTCTTATGGCTCCACCCACCCAAAGGTCATACGAGCCGAATTACGGGAGAGCGTACGCGGTCTAGCTTCTGTTCGGCTTCACGTACACCTTCTTCATTATCTACATATAATTTATTCTCGTTCTTCGTCACTATATTTCTGGCGTCGACTCCGTTGACGTTAAATTCATCTAATAAACTTCACCGAAAATATTTCATGGTAGCCGAGATTGAATCTTGCTATCTTGGCTGCAAATACCAGCTTTGTTTAATGTGCTCGCCGTTAACAATCGTATCATGTTCGTTACGCTTAACTAGCTTCAAAACATTGTCCAACGAAGCGTTGAAGAGTATCTGTAAACACGAATAGAGCTCTTTTGGGTTACACTTGACTAGCAGAACCAGTGCAGCTACTTCATTGATATAGGAATAATCAGGAATGAAAATTTACCTAATCCAAAAAAGATATTCCAAATTTAGTTTCTGTTTAACAATACTCAAGTAAACTATTGGATAACTAACAAATAATTTAACTTGTACGTTTGACTTTCTATTAAACTAGTTTCACAAACAGCTGAAAAGTTAGTTTTTTTTTTTAATAAGAAGGGAACGAAAATAGAGGAGTGAGACAACAATTCACTTCGTGGAAAGTGATCACTGACGCCCATGGTCAGTCTCAACATCAGAGTTAGCGACGTTGCATGTCGACGCTTTGATTTACGGACCTTGTGAGGACATAAAACATTTTTCTAATTTAATTACTTGCAAGAACTTTTAAAAGGAATAATATTCTTTAAATACATATTCTGCAACAATTATAATGTATCGTGATTAAATTAGAGATTAAGAGATCCGCAGAAGAACAAGCATCACCGACACAGCCCCACGAGTGGCGAGACAGAAGTGGCACTGAACGGAGCACATTGCGCGTAGAACTGATGGACGTTGGAGTCTTAAAGTGCTGGAATGGCGACCTCTCACCGAAAAACGTAGCGTTGGCAGACTCCACACTTGATGGACAGACGAGATAAAAAGAATTTCTGGGAGCCATTGGACTCAAATAAGTGGAACACATTTCAGGAGAGCTATCTTCAGCGGTGGACTTTCATAGGTTGAAAGCTGAGGTTGAAAGTTGAGTTGAAATGATGATGATGTTAACGATACAAAATAGCATTATTAAGAAATCTATTCGATCTTCATTTGGAGCGATACGTATAAAGCAACTACCAGAGAAAAAAATAAGATTTGGTTTGTTTGACTTATATTGTCTTTTGTTGTTTTGTGTTGATTGTTGTCTTTTACATTTCTGTAAAAAAATCGTAATCAAAGACACCAAATCGACCCAATTATAAAATTCTTCGAGTTCAAAATATACAAAAACGATCTTCCTTCTTAAAATGATCTATCATGTAGCTTTTACATCCAAATAACCTTCTTTATCTGAAAGATGTTTAGAACTACATATAATTTACTTGGCACTTTATTTATCAGTTACCACTATTTGAAGACTGAAACACTTGATAGCTCTCTTCGTCATATAAGTTGCAAATAACTTATTCAGGACTATAATAAGACATTTTAAAACAACCTTAAAATAAAAAAAATTGTAATATTAAATAACTAAAAATTACATACCAATGAAATAAAGTGCAGCTAGCGCTTTAAAGGAAAACGACAATCTGCTCCGACTATATGCGTCATAGTTCCCTTGGTTCCACAATGGAGACTTATCTGTCAGCTTTATTGATCATTATGAAAAACTCTGCCAGGTTTCTGAGAGCAGTCGGCAGATTATTTAATACTTACATAAGCCTCTGGCGCAGCGACCCAAAATGAGTCTTGGCCTCCGACACAAAAGAGTTCCCGCGCTGGTCCTCGCGGCGTATGGAGAGCGTCTACCGGGTGGCGGATGAGAGAAGGGTCGCTAGCATAGCCAAATTAAGCTGACCGGCTAAACCTGATGATTGACTAAATTAGGCTGTGGTCCTCCAGCAATATGAGGATTGTGCGGTGGGCTCACAATCCACCCATGTAAAAAAATGAAATTAATAATAAGTTAAAATCAATCCGCAGATTATTTAATAATGTTCGAAATTATTAAAAAAATCTAGGTTTTCGTTATAGAGAGATATCATAGCAGTGTCAATACTTCGTGCGTAGCAGTATGCAAACATTACTGTGTTACGGTTTAAATAATAATGTAGGTAGTATTCTGGTAACGATTTTTAATATATCAGGCGACGACGGCTATACTGAGTTGTGTAAACATTTAACTAGGGCTCCCATGCTATGGTAGGCTTCTACTACTTTGTGGTATTACTTGTGGTAGGTCTGTGCCGAAGATTGTCTAGGTAGGTACTACCGCAGCACCTGTTGCAATCGCCAAACAGTAGTCTACAAACATTACTGTGTTCCGGTTTGAAGGGTGCTGTAGCTAGTGTAATTACTGGGATAACGATACTCAATATTTTACTTTTCAGGCAATAACCGCAATGTGGTGCAGTGTATATCATCCTAACAAGTGCCACGTTCTTATGAGCAGGCGTATCACTAATCATCAGGTGAAACTCCCGCTCGTATCGTCGCTTAACTGAATAAAAATAAACCACTAACTGGTCATCAGGCCCACTCCTCGCTTCATTTGGTAAGAAAATGTTTCACTAGCAAGGTATATGTGATATAGCCATACAATAAATTGAAAAAATTTACGCCTGCATAATAGAAAAATATAAGTAATAAATTTAAATATTGCTATAAATATTTTACCAGGCGTTTGTTCATTATTGTATTAATGTACTGTTAATAATAGTGAATTGTGTGATTTATTGTATTATAATTTCATGAAAACTATATTAATAGTTTACTTATAAGTACATATTTATGTTTTTTTTAAATTAATAGTATTGCAGTTTGAGTAAAAAATTATTTGAATATATGCTGTTAATGGTTGCAAGCGAAACTATTATTTTGTATGTTTACAAGATTGCAATCCAAACTTAGCTTTTCTAGACTTTATTAGCAGCAGGAGTTTACCAAAACTTGAATATAAGCTGAACTCAACGAACAAACAAGACGTGGTAAATATGATTTTTTATTGATAATGAGATAACAACGTTATTACTATGTGACCGAAGATCGAGAAGTGTGCTTGCTCAGAACACTTGCACCCATATACACCCATACGTATCAAAGAGTGATATGAAAATGTTATCCTGTTATTATGTATAAAATTTTAAATGTTATTAGGTCTTCTGTGCTATAATCTAATAGATAAAGCCTTTATTAAAATGGGGTGCGGACTCATGGTGCATTACAGACGGCTCTGGAATTTTCTTCGAAGCAATTTGTATATTTTTTCCTGGTTTTCAGCGACGATATTTGTATTTATGAAATAACTTTTACAGAATTTCGATAAGAGTTTGACTAAAAAAAAAAGGATTGTTAAAAGTTTGTAAACCTCCGGACGGACGAGGGCACCCGAACAATCTTTAGCGTGTTAACGCTGAAATAAATGTGGTCTATATATTTTTTCACCCACTACAACGAGGCGGACCCAAATCTGACGCGAATATTTTTGTAACTTTTTGCTGTAGGGGCTGGTATCCATCTTCGATGCAGGTTAAAATTAACCAAAATATGAGATATATAAGGACGTTTGGGACAGAGATTATTATACATTCATATTGCCTTTGATGAAACATTTTTCTCTTTCGAATTGAGTCCGATGTATTGCGAAAACGAATTAAGTATATCTTTACAAAATTATTTACTATAAATAAAGTCTGGGTAATGATATATTGATGTGACACTGTTTGGTTGGTCCCACAGCCTGCGGAGACGTTATGACGTATTGTTACTTAGGGCCCATGTGATAGATCGTGTGACCAGATTGCTTTCAACTCTTTTATTTATGTTTTTACTTCGTTGTAAATATTATTGTTTATTGCATTAACACAATACTTTATTAAACACACCAAACATCATGAACAATATATGTAAATATAAAAAACCCATGTCAGATGTTAGTTAGTTAGAATGTTGAAAAATGTCTACACTTTTTCAACATTCTAACTAAAAGGAACATGGGTTAAAATGATTTTAATTTATATGCTATTAATAAATTATATTTATATGTAGTTAGTATTAAGAGTGATTTGTTATTTTAAAAAACAAAGAAAATTCATAACTTCATAATATGACTGCAGAATTGAATCAAAGATCTTCGTATCATAAGATTCTATAGCTACTGTGCCATTTAAATATAAGAAAGTATTTTTGACGTGCGAGCCAAGAAACATTAGTAATAAATCAAAGTCCAAACGAATCCTTCAAGGGATAAATCCAATTGTGTCGAAAATGTAGGCCAAAGGAAACGTTAAAGGGAATTTGTATGTTTGCTTTAACTTTCATAAGAAAAAAAGGTCTTCCTATGAAACAGACTTAATACCAAAATGTTCTTTTACTACCATCATCCCTTCTTACGCTATATTTTATTGATATTACAATATTGTATGTTAATAAAAAACCTTTGACGGTAATTCGATTGTTCGACTCGGTGTTGATTATATGTCGTAAACGAATTTAAAATAACTTTTCACTTAATGCGAAGTAATTATAATATATCCGTCGGTGATCGCTTCAATGCGATATTGTTTGATGAGTTAGAGATTCTATCTCTTCATTTGTTCCAAGTTATATTAAATAACTTCTTTTTCTCCGCGAATTTTCCATCGAATTTCATTAAAACTTTTTATGACAATGGACGCTGGCGATTGGAGATGCTCGGATATTAAATCAATTTATCATTTAGTGTTTCTGAGTTTCGAAGATCTTAGAAATTATATCCAAGTCGAAAAAGGTGTACATCATGATCAAACTTGTAATTTTTTCCTACCAAAGTTTGAATAATTTTAACGAAGATCCGTAGCTAATACCTAATCATTGCATTTGAAGGTAATTAAATCCTTTCGATAGTTAAACTAGAAATGATCTACTATTGAAATTATTTAAGATTCAGTAGGTTATTTATTCACGCATATGATTATTGGATTTAAAATAAAAAGGTGGGTACGAATGGAAGAGAAATTCAATCAGGAAAAGGGAAATTCAATAATGTTTTGCAGATGGGAACACTCCCCTTGTCCATGTTGCGTAATAAATACGACGTATACATTATGTGCGGAATCAATCAATGTTTATGTAAATAAATAATTAGCATTAGACCACATATAATATAACTGATACGGTTATTGTATTAAAAGGCGTTAAGATTAAATTAAAAATTACTTGTAACAACTGTATAAAATTTGGAAGTCATAATTCACAAACTTCTACAACAGCGTCCAAGAGACAATCTAACGATTTAGTATGAATGGGAGGACTTTGGGGAGATTGTGTTTCCTGAAATCCCTCAGCTTGAGTTCTACTTTCATAGCCAACTTACTCATGTAAAGCAAATACATATATAAGGATAAATATTATAAATTAAATGTATTATATAACAAAAAATACAAAAGGGTAAGAATAAAAAGAGTAAATATGTATGTGAGTAAACATAGTATGTCCAGTAGTGGACGTCTATCGGCTGATGATGATGATGAATCATAGTATATATATAATGTAAAGTTATCGATAGTAAGTTCGTAAAGGATTGTAAAAAATAAGTTTTTTTATTAATTAAGCGATGAGATGAGCCGAAGGTTCACCTCATGGTAAGTGATACGCCTGCCCATAACGTAGTGCTATTTAGGACGATATAATTTGCGTCCCATTACGCTCGTCGCCTTGCAACATAAGATGTTGATGTCGTTACCTCAGTAATTACATTAGCTACAGCGCCCTGAAAACCGGAACACAGTAATGTCAGCGTTTCCGGTCAAGACGCGGGTCTCTACAAGAAAAGAGTGAGTAGGCTGTTACTAGGTTAGGTTAAGGTTGCAGTTTTTCGGGTCGATGGCTGCACGTGGTCTCCGGTCATTGAAGTACTCACGAGGCTGGTAGGGTCTACATAAAACAGACCCCGAGACGGGCTATCCCAGCACACAGATTTTTTTGTTTTATACTCGTTCCTCCCGGGCATTTGTAGGCCTGGCCTTTCGTTCTAGTTTTAAAATCTCCAATTTATTTCCTTCAATCTCTCGTTTCTTTCTCTTCCTCTTTCTTCCTGTTCTTATTTTTCTTTCCGTCATTTATTCTCATTCATTCTTTATTCTATTTCTTTCCCTTATATATTGCGCTCAAAGTAAAGGTGAAAGCCTTTCTTCTTATTTAAATTTCTTTTCTTATTCTATTTTACATTTTTTTTCCTTAACTATTAAATTTTTCCTTTCTCTTTTGATTCTTCTTTTATTCTACATATACATTCTTGTACTTATTTTAATTCTATTTTATATTTGCCATTTCTTACTTTCTATTACATTTATTTATCTGCACTTCCTTTAATTGCTTTACTACCTTCCTTTGTTGTTTTTGTTTTACGTTTAATTCCTTTCTATTATCTTTCGTATAATCTTTTTGCAAAACTGCAAAAGAATTGGACGGCTGTGGCCCTGTCTCACCAGAGAGGAGCTTGTACTACCTTCTATTTTGCCTATCTGATTTTCCAATTCCGCGCGCTGCGCCCCATGTACGGGGCAGTCAGCGATTAGGTGCTGCACGGTGCTTTCTCTTGTCGGATCACAGGTACACGAAGGATTCTCCTTGAGTTTAAACCTTTAGAGGTACTCCGAGAATCCCCCGTGTCCCGTGAGCATTTGGACAATGTATGGCTCCAGCTGGGTCTTACGGAGCACACTGTGGGCTGATCTGATATCCGGGAAAACATCCGCGTGGTGGACACCGTACTACCTTCCATATATCGTCTGTTCCATTCGTGAGCGTAGCTTGCCTAAGATGCCGCTTCACGAATGAAACAGGGCATCCCTCGTAGTCCGCTCGTGTTTTACGTTTTAGGGCCGCATCCTTGACCAGTTGGTCCGCCCTCTCATTGCCCTCCATCCCCACGTGCTCTTTTAACAAAAATAACCTTATGTCATTCCCCTCCGCTTTTACTTTCGCTACATTGACTATCCCTCTCATCGCTAAGGGATGGAGAGTGACTGATCTTGCGACTGTCTCCAGGACGGATCTGGAGTCGCTCAATGTAGCACATGATTGATGCGACTCCCTGGCCGCATACTTTGCCGCTTCTGTCAAAGCCAGCAGCTCAGGCTGGTAGACGGTACAGTAATCCTCCAGTTTGAGTTTTTTGGTCTTTATCTCTACGGCGTCCTGCATAACGCATAACGCCGCACCTACTTTGCCTTTTATGCAGCTGCTGTCCGTGTATACGGTGGCAGCTGCAGTGAGAAGCTGGTCTCCCACTGCATCCTCTCCCAGACAGGATAATTCCACACCAACCAGACCAAACGGGTGTTGCAGTCTCCTGTAACTTAGCGGTACCTCCAGGTCCCGGTCTTCCAGTGCCTACCGGGAGAAGCCGCGGTTTATTTCAAATAAAGCGGCTGCTTCTTGGACCCGAAGGTCCAGAGGACGCAGCCGGGCAAGCACTAGGACCGAGTGCGGTAGAAGCGACGCGGTCCGATGCTTCCGCGCAATTTTTTGCGCGAATCCGCGTTGAACCGCGTCGAGCTGCCTGTGGATCAACAGTATCTTAGACGCCGGCGCCCACGCACTCGCCGCATACAGAATTACAGGCTGCCCCACTGGCAAATACATCGTTCTGATTGTCTCCGGGATCAACCCCCACGATACTTTTGCAGCTCTGCACAACTGGCGATAGAGGTTTTGCACCTTTTTGCTCACGTTATTCACGTGCGTTTTGAACGTGAGCCTATCGTCAATTGTGAGGCCTAGTATCCGGACTTCCCAAATTCGACCAAGGGACACCTTCCCATGGACAGTATTGAGTTGTCGTACTTCAGCTTATTAGTTAGCACCATCTCATTTGTCTTGTGAGGTGAAAACTTTAGCTCGTTTCTGACTCCCCAATCATGCACATCGCCTAGAACCGCGTTAGCCTTCCTTGTGATGTCCCCGGTTTCTTGCCCCGAGAACACTAGCAAGATGTCATCTGCGAACGCTCCCAGCATACCGTTAGCGAGGCCGGGATTGTATTCCGAACGGAGATCCCGTGACCTCTCCAACCGCCGGAGTTGACCACGGAAAGTGTTTTAGTGGGTAAACATCTCCACATATCTCTGACTTCACCCCAGAAAGAGTATCTATTGAAAAATTTCCCTCTCGAAACCAAAAGGGTTGCAATTTAACACCACAGCCCAGGTCACCTCTTATCCTTGTCTTTATAAAAAAAATGTTTACTCACTACTGTTAAGCTGTACAAATAGCAACTGCGATGGTTCCTACCTAGATGGTCTCCAGCAACAGAGACCTACCACCACTAATATGCCATCATACTAACACGTAGAAGAAAGAAGGAGCAAAATGAGATCCCTAAACGTGATGCCAGGGGTAAGAAAATGTAATTGAAATATGTTATATAATAGTTTCACTATACTTCGCTATTGTTACATATGAACTACAGTTTTCAGTGAGCTTACACCACCATAACATAACTTGAGGTTAAGTAAACTTTAAGTATGTATTACCGATTGTATATGAACTTCACTATTTAAAATACTTTGATTAAAATATATATATAACAACAAATCTGAGCAATAGTAAATGCTACTAGAGGATACTTTAGTGTCCTGTGATTCTTCAGTATCCTAGTATGTAAAATATGAGAGAAATCTGAAATTTTTTTAAAGGTTATTTTCGAGTAGTGTAGGAAAAAAAAACTTCAAAAACTTCGAAATCCTGTAGAGCTTTTCGACGCTGAAAAGTTTCGCACTAGCAATTTACATTAATTAAGATGAAAGTGTGAGGCGTGTTGTAGCAAATTCGGTAGCACAGCTCGCTCGGAGGTTGAGGAGCTGGTTGTAAATGGATGCCGCAGCAGCCGACTTTTAATTAGAGGTCAAATATTAAACGCGCCATGTCGCTAAACCTTGGTTAGACGAGATAAATGATATAACATGTAATTTACCAGTTCTGTTAATTTCGTAAGTGATGATAACTTTAGTCTCTATCGTAGATAAAGTAAAATTACAAGGAAAACTTAATAAAATTTACTCTTTTTTTTTTTCAAACAAAGTTTCGACTTGAACGTTACATTCACCTAATGGTAAGTGATACGCTCGTCCATAACAAAGTGACGCTAGTTAGGATGATATACACGGGAGCAAATTGTGCTCGTTGCTTTGGGACATAAGATGTCGATTCTCATTACCCCAATAATTTCACTAGCCACAGCGCCTTTCACACCGGATCACAGTAATGTTTTCACACTACTGTTTGATAGCAGAAAGAGGCAGTGCGCTTGTATATAAACCTATCCGTAAGGAGCTCTGTATGTGGGCCAGGTTTAAATATCCTTATCACCACTCTCTATCCTGTGAAATAATTATATTACCTACAATATAATTATTCTAAGAAAAGAGCAACTTCCCATGTAACTGTTATTATCCAAGAATGATAGTCAATGGTGATAGGTGCCTGTTGCTGGAGATCGTCCAGGTAGGTACCATCGCAGCGTTTTTTTTTTACCGGCAAACAGTACTATGTACACAATACCGGGTTCAATTTTGAACGACGTTGTTGCTAGTGGAATTACTGTGGTAACGAGATTTTTATCGCATTAGGAAGAACAAAATATAATGCTGTGTATACCATCCTATCTAGCCCTACTTTGTTATGAGTATGTGTATTACTTACCATCAGATGAATGTCCCGCTCGTCGCGTCAAATGAAAAGATATCGTCTTCAAAGGAGTCCAATAACTTAACAATAATGTTGACGGTATATTTCTGAATAGGTCTGTCTTTTATTAATTTTTTTTTTATTTAAAAACAATAAGCAGTCATTTGTAAGGAAGCACGTTACTTGGTTTCAATGTCGCTTAAATAAATTCTCGAGCTTAGGAATTAATATAGTTAAGAGTTTCCCGTTGGACCTTCTTGAATATTCAAACGTCTACATTTAGCGAGTTAAGTCCCCGCTCCTTTACAATTTTATATTACCTTCCGAACGAATAAATTCAATTAGTAACTGGAAAAATATAATTTCACGTAAAAACCATTTAAATAGAATACAATCCATCATTAACAGTTAAAGATATTATACCTTTTTTTATAAAACAAATTAGGCATATAATTATTTGTTCCCGTACACCGTATAAGTTTGTATGACGATGGTTCTAAGGATTTAGATTTAAGAGGTTAAAGTGCCTCTCCAACTAATGAAGGTTGGCGATCAGCGTGATACAGTCCTTTCTGTCTCTAGTTCGGCGGAACAATTCGGACGCCTCAGATGTCCCAGTCCTTTCCCTGATATTCCTCAACCATGACTTTTTTGATTATTAGTATCCTATATTTGCACGTTTGATATATCGTCAAGGACTTATTTTAAGTATCCATTCAGGGATAGGAAATAGGAAACTGAGAACAGTGTGAACTAGCGTAATACGCTTAGGTTTATTATAATGCGGTATTAAGATACTCCGTATATATTGTTATCTGATAGGATTTAACGTATCCCGAACCGGTTATATGATTACAATTGAAGTAATTACATGATCTACCTTTCAAAATAATAGCCATGATAAATTGTTATGAGATTTGCATTTACTCTTAACAATGGAAATAATAATGGCAGTTTTAGTTGTTTAATATTAGTGATAGGTCTCTGTTGCCGGAGGTCGTCTAGGTAGGTCGTATAGGCAGCTCGTATTCTTGCCGCCAAACAGTACTGTGCAAACATTACTGTGCTCCCTTTGAAATGATAATACTGAAGTGGTAAGTAGACAAGTACTGAAGAGAATTTTCATCTTAAATCTAAAAGCGAAAAGTACAATGTGATGCTGTGTATATCATCTTAACAAGCGTTGCGTTGTTATTTGTTGTATCACTTACCATGATAATATAATGTAGATATATTATGATGGACATAGGTCTTCACCAAACACTTCCACGTTGATCGGTCCCGCGTTGCCCGCAGCCAGTGGCTTCCCGCGATTCTCACCAAATTGTCGGTCCATCTTATGTGGTGGTCTCCCAACACTAGAAGCAGTGGAATTCTATCGGCTGATAATGATGATAATAATGATGTTATAATTATTAAAACTAGTTTTAAAAAGGAATCGTCTTTTTTACGATATAGACTAAAGGATCGAAACTGCTTAAAACTGCTAAGGTATATTAACTGAAAACTTACTTAATAATTATTCTTAAGTATGTTTACGCTGTATTAATGTTCCCATTGCTGAGATTCCGGAGCCTTCTTTAACAAGAAGAGAAACAAGATCCAGGACGCTGTCAATATGCTGGTTGGTGGGGGTTATATGACTTCGGAATAAATTGTTCTGGTAATGTGATGATTTCTTGTCGATGCCTTTCTTCACCAGAAGCTTAAGCTGTGGTAATAAAACCCAAATCTTTTAAAACCTCATTACGAATTAAACTCTTACATGTTCTTACATACTACAAAAGAGATCGTGAAGTTTAATTTGTGGATAATGTTTCAGTAGATTCCGTCAAGTTATTCAGATATCCTGCAATGCAGCTAAGTGAATAATTAAAAAAACCTTAGAGTGGGTCAAATGTTAATTTCGTTAATAGCGAAATTCACAGTTGCTAAAGCAAACTATGCGGTCAGTTACCAACTTTGTTGCTAGGCGCCAAGCAAATTATTTCAACTACATTAGCTCGAATAAAAGTTTCGTGAATACCGTCACTTTAGTTGCATCTCCAAATGAAATTGAACTCTTTCTATCTTGTTTTAAGGATTATTGTCGCATGTTTGAAATTAAATATAAGCTTGATAGATAAATGATAAAAACGCACTAATAATTTTTACGGTGCTACACCATCAAACCAGTTTTTTTACTATATTAAATAAGTCAAACGTTTTCCAATAACAGCGTGGCGTTAGTGAGGAAGATATACACATCACACTGTGCTCGTGGCCTTGAGACACAAGATGTTAAGTCTCCTACCCCAGGAATTACTACTGGTGATAGGCCTTTGTTGCCGGAGATCGTCTAGGTGGGTACCACCGCTGAGCTTATTTCTGCCACCAAACAGTAGTGTGTAAACATTACTGTTTTCCCGTTATAACGAGCGCAATGTGGTGCAGTGCATACTATTCTAACTAGTGCCACGTTATTACGGGCAGGTGTATCACTTACTATCAGGTGTACGTCCCGTTTGTCTCGTCACTTAATGGAATAAAAAACTATAATAAAGCTATATATAACGTGTCGTAAAGGGTCCCGTAACACAACTCACGGGATCCAAGCAAGCCTGTTCGTGGAACACCCTGCAAATTAACAAAGAGAGCTCTGATTTCCTAAAACGGCATTGGGTAAGGTGGTGAGAAATGGCACAAATCCCCCCGCATGATGTGAAAATTTTTAGGGGAGGTCTGCCCAGCAGTGAAGGTCATTCTGATTATTAAAAGCTACAGATTTTTAATATACATACAATATCAATTCTCATATATTTGTTGGAAAAAACTATGTATATATCATACATTCATCGCGAAGTGGGTAGTAAATGAGAGCAGCAATTTTTTTTCTTTTGTTTAAAACATCAGCTGGATAAGTAAAACGTGATTAAAAATATATTCATGTTTATTTCCAAGTAACTGAGTTTTTTTTTCTCATTTGTCTTTGTATATTTTTAAAACACTTATACTATATTAGTTCAAACGTGTTATTTTTGTTATTATACATAATTGAAGGAAAAAGGTATACAGATACCATTGAACTGTTTCATGTCAAAATTAATATAAAGATATTTTTTTTTTATTTCATTCTAGTATGATACTTTTATGGAGTTCAACACCAACTCACGGGACCCAAACCAACCTCGCTTGCTAGTGGCACACCCTGCTAATCACCCCTCCAACGGGTTCTCGCCTTGTCGTGGCGGAGGGGCTTAGTAACCGTGATGCGGAACACGGTGAAGCTAAGTGGAACCCACCCGGCAGGCCCGCGGCGAAGGGCTGGCCGAAGCGGCCGCTCCAGGTTCGAGCTCCGGAGGCCCACCGAGAGCTCACCCGAGCGGCGGGGGGTCGCAGGGGCGGCTGTGTGCTGCCCTAGCGGCCGAGGTGAGGTCGCGGAGGGAGTACCCTCTGCGGCCAACCGGTGTCGCACCGGCGATGCGGCGGCGGTGGGGCCGCGGGGGAAGAGGAGTGCCGGTATTGAGATGCGCCGTTCTCTCTATCCTCCGCGGCCGTTGATAGGTAGCGGCGGGTCCAACATCTCTCCGCCGCCGGGAGCCGGGAGAGGTTTTCTCCAGTGGCTCCCATGGCCTCTGGGCGACAGGTTCGGGGGAACCGGTCGCCCGCACACGCATGAGGTCGGGGAAGGGGAGCGCTGCATGTTCCGGCGCGCCCTGGAAGAAGAGGGTTCATCCCTCCCTCCCGAGGGGGGCTGCATAAGCGGCCAGCGCCGGCAGGGTCGCGGTTGAGTGCATGCATTCCCGTGACCCTGCCATCATGGCGACGAGGCAGAACATCGTGGAGGTTTTAGTCGGTGCAAGTCCGACATAATCCATCCTCGCCCCCGCAAGGACGGGTATGCGTAGGCATTTCCCCCACGTAAAACAAAAAAAAAAACACACTGCTAATCAACAAACGAGGCTCTGGCTCCCACCAACCTGAATTGGACCAGCGTGGTCGTAAATGTGCACGGCGATATCGAAAGCCATGCTGACTCTATGTAGAGATCTTTGGGGACGTCTCTCGGCTGATGATGATGATTATGATGATACATACGTATATATATATATGTGTGGAGATATCCAGAGATTCATTGACTCGTCACAAGATCTCCGAAACTAGACTACAGCAGAGGTATTGCTTATGATATTTAGATGTTAGTTAACAATGGATTTAACAAAATTCTTTCCCCAAAGGGAGTTACGGGGGTGTTAATAACAGGAAGATGCTCTGGAGGCGGAGGGCTGCCGCCGTTCGGAAATATTTTGGATAAATTTCAATATAAATTTCAAGTGTAATTCTATATTAGGACCAGTAAAATGATCAGGGAACAACTAGTATATTTATTGTTCTCCTAACTTTCAATTAGCAATATGTGTTACAAATTTAGGTGAATACAGTTAAGTTAAATAATTGGAGCAATGCTCATCATAATGGTTAAATTAGCGAATAGAAAGATAGTACATAGCAAAATGTTCATGCTTAGTAGTAATTAAAACGTTTCTTAACAACTACGTTAAGTTAGAATTTTTACACAACACCACAATGCTCTCAGTCTCAAAATAAAATAGTGATAATTTGATTTTCTCCTTTTTAAGGTCTGTATGAGTTGACTCAAATTAAAATCATGACAGAATCTTATGCTAAGAAACCTGACCTTTGCAGCTAAGTAAATATTTCGTAAGACGTTTTTAAAATCATCGTAAAACCTTGTTATCTTTACGATATCATAAAATAAACTAATTTAGATAACCTTTTCACGGTTTAAATCCAGTAAAGCGTCGGGAGGCAGTTTACAGCCGCTCTTCAATCAGATTTCATGAAAGAAATAGTTCACAAAATGTCATATGCCTATATAATTAAAAAACTGAAAGATAATATTTCAGGTATAATCTATATGAGGTAATCAAAATTGAGTGCAATTTCAAAATTTGTGTTGATAGAACCGTCAATTAGTAAAATACAGCATCAACACAATTTCATCACCATCTCAACGGATGGACGTCCACTGCTGGACATAGATATAAGAAGCGGTAGTAATATTTTCTTAGAAGTTAATAGTAATTAAAAAACCTGTCAACGTTAGAAACGCTGTTAGTTTTTTTATAACTGAAACTAGAAATTATAAAAAAAATTATAACAAAGTACCTACTAACACACATTAGTTAAATATATAATAAGTAGTGTAATTATTAGTTTTTTTTTTTATCATCGATTTTGTATGTAACACTGTAACTATATTTTGACTCTATAAATGTACCTAACGTTGCTTTGTGTATATTATACCATACGACTTTTAGATTAGTATATTTTATTGTCTATTTAATTGTTATTTTTTTAAATAAATAAATATAAAAATTAAATATATGCTTTCGATAATATGACGAAACAATGACGTGTCATATTGAGTTAACTATGTAGTTAATAATCGAGTCCGCGCTCCGTATTCGTATAATTGGAAGGCTTAATGAAAGTAATTAAGTCACAATAATGAAGTGGACAAATGTAACGCGATAACGTTATTATCACACACAGTTTAACTGTTTGTTTATAACTTTAACTATTAATTATCATAAGATTAATATGGTCATAGAACGGAAAATTTCAGTGTATACTAGTAAGGAAACTAGCCACTTGTCTCTAAACGTCGAGCGCAATGTGGCTTTTTTTATTTAACGGAGCAACTAGCTGAGCTGAACGTTCACCTGATGGTAAGTGACACGCCTGTCCATAACAACGTGGTGCTAATTACTGTGATATACACTGCACCACATTGCGATCGTCGCCTGAGACGTAATATATTTTATCTCTTTGTTTCAGTAATACAGTAATATTTGCAAACTGGTTGTCGCCTGCAATAAGCGCTGCGGTGGTGCAGAGTATACCATTCTAACTAGCTCCACGTCATTATGGGCAGGTTACTTGCCATCAGGAGTACTTCCCGCTCATCTCGTCACTCCCCTTAATAAAAAAAATTACGTTTTTAAAAAAATTACGTCATCAATGAAGTAATCAATCTTTAAGTGAAACCTCTTGCACTAAAAACTAAACTAAACTAAGTTATACACTTGCCGTTAATTAGGTGGCATTTCATCATCATCATCAAGGCAGTCTGTTAACGATGATAATGATGAACGTTGCGACTTAAGATGAGGCATATTATTATTACAGTTTATTTTACTATCCAAAGCTATCTCTAAATCAGAGCTGTAGTAATGTATGCATACTACCTTAAATATTCTCTTTACTATACTACTAAAAGAAATGATTTTTTGATTATAATAATTGATGGGAAAAACTATACAAATTGAATATGTTTACACTACATATTTCCCTTGCTGTTTATTTAAGCAAAACACGTTGGTGGTGTTTTGCTCTTCGATATATAAAGTTCTTTTATGATTTTCCTACGGTATTATGTTACCGCCACTGATAAAGTTTATTGTTTGTCATAAAAATGACGAAAACGAATAATAGTTTCTTTTTGATATTATGATTTTATCATATGCATGGTTATTTGATCCAATCCCCTGAACTACTTGTTTGGTATATACTCGCTGATACTCGAAACGATAGAGAACGCTGCTGTGTTCGTAAACGCTCGGTTTTTGACAAGGTGACAATGTATCCGGAAGTGGTGAAGAGTACTCGATGAGAATATCCTGTCTCTCAATATTGACAGGCGGAAAACAATGATGCGGTTACTACGGCAGATATAGACGTTGTATATATCTAGGTGGATTTATAACACTATTACTACTTTTTCTTTATCTCTTGGTCGAAGGTTTTTGCTGCCAGAGTCTGCTGCTGTCTAAGTAGGTGTGCAAACATTACTATTTTCTGGTTTGAAATAATGAATGAATACTGAGGTAGCGAGACAAAATCTTATGTCTCAAAGTGACGAGCACACTGTGATGCAGTGTATACCATTTTAACTAGAGCCACCTTGTTATGGGTAGGAGCATTATTTACCATCAAATGAAGGTCTCGTCGCTTCGTAAAATAAAAAATTTGAATAATGTCTCTAAGGCAATATATTTAAGTTTTGCAATCATTGGAATGATAACCTTTTTTTCATGTTGTAATTGGCGCCGCTAGTTATTTTGACAATTATTGCAATTTTATCGGACTCAGATAAATTAAAATAAAAAGAATATCAAATTAAAGAAAATGAGTAAAAACTGGAAATAAACACAATGACACAAAACGGGAATAATTACCTAGAGAGCCTAGATAACTGAAATTTGGTAGGAATACTCCTTATGCAGAATTTTACAAAATTCTTTCTCCGAAAGAAGTTGCGGGGGTGTTACAGCCAGCCAAACGTCAGGGCATATAACAGCTAGTCTATACTCGTATTATAACAGACAAAATATTTTAAGTATTATATTTCCTTGAATATATAATTTAACAAAAACAAACGTACAGCTGGTCCGACGTTCCGCTGAAGGTTGCCAGCAGCGTAGGATCGATCGATGTGGAGATCTTTGGGAGAGGCCTATGTTCAGCAGTGGACGTCTATCTGCTGATAATGATGATTAAAAGTACAGTATCAACAATACATATCAGAACTAGAGTATACGAATCAGTTGGTTAAAAATGCACATGAATACATTTTTAATCACGTTTCACGTATTCAGCTGATGTTTTTAAACAAAAGGGGCGGGAAATTACTGTTTGCATTTAATACGCATTTCGCTGTGTACTATTATGTACGAGAGATTGTATTTTTTTCAGTGAATAAATGAGGATAGTTAGTGAGAAGAGGGTGTGTAATTGTGAGGATTCAACGAGAGAATATATGAGTGTATACCCGCAGTTAGTTTACTAAAGCTAAAAGAAGAAATAGATTTTATCTTCTATATAAAAAGAAAATGGGTTTTGTTTGTTCGCCTGGGATATAACATGTTGAGTCTCCTTACCCCAGTAATTACATTAGCTGCAGCGCCCTTGGAACTGGAACACGGTAATGTTTGCACACTACCGTCTGTCGGCTGCAATAGACGCTGCGGTGGTACCTACCTTGACGGTCTCCGGCGACAGTTGTTTACCACCAGTGAAATTTCGGTGAACATTTACTTTAGCAAAATTTTATCCTTTTAAAATTAATTTCCTTACACCAGGAGCTTTGCAGAAGCATAGAAATACGGTTATTATGTAATGCATTTATTCTGCACATAGAACTAGGTGAATTCAAAAGAGCTAAATTAGACAGATACAAATTGTGCTCCCTCGTCCTTTATCCCAACATTTCACCTCCGAGCCATATAAAAGCGCACCGTTTCGCGGAGAGCTCCACATTTCAAAGCTATTATAAGAAAATCTTATACTCTTACATTTTCAGCGTTAGCTCTTTGAGTATTTAGCATGATTTCAGTACAGACGAATAACCACGAATTAATGCAAGTAATTTCATTCCTTTGAAACAATTTCTTTAACATCTTACACATCTTAATATTGTGCTATCAAATTTATTATTAACAATTGCGATCAACGTGTTTAAATTAATAGATACTTATATTTAACGCTTTATATTTTTAAACTTAACATTTAAGCAAGGAGATAAGCAAAGTACTGTGCTGATGCTTAAAGATACGCCTAACTTATAATATGTGATGCTTCATCTTTAGAATCGGCGGAGTGGTCGTGATCATTTTGTTAATATTAGCTACAAGTTATACATTATTAATTCATTTCTAGAGATGCAATAAATCTTTAATGAAGCAGTATTTCTACGTCTAATTATAATTAACCTTAATATTTAATTAAGTTTTAAATGTTCAGTTATATATAAAAGCAGTTTTTGTAAGTAACCATAAAGTTAATACGGCGAAGAAAATACGGTAATGGCATACGTTGTGTTTTTTTTTTGTTTGTTTTATTTGGGGGGGGGGGGGATTCTTCTAAAAAGATACCTCGCTTCTAGGGTGAAGACAAGATCATGTGGGATCCATACCCACTAAAACCTCCTTGGTGATAATTTTCAGTGCGTTGGGCCCCGGGATCTCCGACGGAACGCACTGGAGCCTCCTGGCGCTGTGCCTAAGGCATGTTTTAGCGGGGACCGTAGCTCTCCTCTACATCCTGTCTAGTATTCCTTAGAAGAAAGAACTAGACCACCTCGTACTTTCATTCATCCCGGGTTCGCTTAGTCAAAGCTCACGAACTCAAAAACTATTTTAGTCGCCTTCTACGACAAGCAGAGCCTACCTTAGTCCTATTCTTAATAGCCTGAGACTACAGGGCAATGAACTGAGATGTCTAACGCTGAAACCGCATGTAGTCATTTGAATAATGTAGATTTTGGAAAACTTTCGACTAAACCTTTTCCAGCAGCTCTGCTTAGTCTGAAAACTTTAAAGCTTCATACATAATGTATGATCGGAAAGAAAATAATAAAGGCTGAAGGTACTTCATTATTTTCATTGCTGCTGCTGAAGGTATCATATTATATTATTTCGGCGTACCGCTTACTATTTAATGGTGGTTGGTCTCCGTTTCCAGGAACTTCTATTTCTGTCAGCTTACAATAGTGTGTAAACATTTCTGTGTTCCGATTTGAAAGGCGTTGTATTTAGAGAAATTAACGAGGTAAGGAGACTGAACGTCTCATGTTGCGAGGTGATGATCTTATGTAAGCGCCGAGTACAGTCGTGCAGTTTATATCATCTTAACTTAATCCACATTGTTTGGGATCGACTATTATCTACCACCACGTTAATATCATGTCATTCAGTTCATTAGAAAAAAATCCACTTCAGTCCTCGTGGGTGTTTTAAAGCAAAGGAAACGTCGGATAATAATAATGTCCTTATATAGCATTCATTATTTTTGACAAAAAAAAATATTTAAAGCTACAGATTAGCTATATAATAATAGACAGTCTGTTTAAATTACTCCTACCGGAAGTTAATTAAACAGGAATCTAATAAGGTTCTCTGTGGTATAACGCCGAGCGCTTCAATACCGCGATACAGAGACGGTTAAATATATTAAGTATATATTATAAAAAAAATCTTTTGGTGGTAGCTCTCTAGTTGATGGTGATTAGGTTGATATCACCGCTGTTCCTATTTCCGCTGCCAAACAGTAGTGTGTAAAAATTACCATATTCTGGTTTGGACGCCGTTGTACCAAGTGAAATCACTGCGGTAACAGGACTTAACATGTTATGTCTCATGGCGACGAGCACGCGGTGCTGTGTATATCATCTTAACTAGCACCAGGTTATCGCGCGTATCACTTACCATCAAGTGAATGTCACGCTTATCTCGTTACTTTGTAAAATAAAAAAATATTTATTAAAATTAGATAACTAAGTTCTACATCCCAAAATTTAGTCTCGGATATGTCTCTGTATTTCTCAAACGGATCTAGATTTAGGCTATCCATCACTTTTACTTATATGTGTTTATAGGATATGAGCTGTGAGCGAAAAAGAATGCTTTTCTATGTAATTTCGATATCTTTGGTCTTCTCTTTCTCCTGTTTCGTAGCGTGTCTACTACTCTATCGCCGTCTCTCTCTACTTCTCTTTGTGTACCGCATGTATAGTGTATGAATCAAAGTACAAAGTTTCATTTCCGCCGTGCTAGAATTCAATTTTTTTTTCATTTTTACTTTAAGTAATTGTTATAGTTTACGTTTAGTCGTTACACAGAGTATAAGAGGATATTTTAAGGATATACTCGTAGACTTAACTCCTCGAATATTATAAATGCTCACAAAAAGCAAACGGAAGTCACGTAGTTGCTTAAGAGCTTCGTCACTAGGACATTGTTATACCAGTGTCCCGGCGGTGGCACCTTAATGGTGCTTCACTTCGTTTATCTTCTAGAGTTTCAGCGTTATTTATCTTACCGTCTAGCGTTGCTCCGAGTATACACTTTTAGTTTTATACCATTTTTAAATTGAACCTTGCAAATATCATCGAGTATCTCACGTTTACTTTAACGTTGATTCTATAGAGAGAGATATCATACTTCGTTCCTATAGAGTAGCTTTTTATTTTCAGTTAAAAAATCTATAGAAATTGCTTATATTATATAGCCTATAAACTTAGAACGATAAAATTTACTGGTGGTAGGTCTTTGTTGCCAGAGACCGTATAGGTAGGTATCGCCGCAGCGCCTATTGCAATCGACAGCCAGGAGTGTGCAAACATTGCTATGTTCCAGATTGAAGGGCGCTGTAGCTAGTGTAATTACTCCCGTAAAGAGACTCAACATCTTATGTCTCAGAAGAAGAGCCCAATATGGTGCTGTATATATCATTCCAACTAGTGCGAAGTTGTTATGGGCGGGCGTATCACTTACCATCAGGTAAACGTCCCGTTCGTCTCGTCGCTTAATTACATTAAAAAAAATTACAAATTATTATTATTTAAACCTTTAGAGAACTAAAACTGCCTCTGTTACTTAGTTGATTGCTTGCCTTATACAATTAAGATAACAAGTTAGATCGCTGTTAGGATCTATGCCCAATTATTAAATTCTAAAGGTAGTAGGGGTTCGAACGAAAAGGTGATTATGGTTTCATTATTTACTAATCTTATATTGTATTTTTTTAATCCATGAAGCCGAGGTGAACTTCCTCGTCTTACTAGACGAGGGAACAGTTCACCAGATGTTAAGCGGTGCGCCTGGCCACGTTCGTTGTGCTTACTCAATATTTTTGTATATATTTTTTATTCATTTTATCTGCCATACGTGTCTATGAATTAACGAACGCTTCCGCGAACAGTTAGTTCACCTATTAATATTAATTTAAATGTCGCTCCGCGCGCCCCGGAAACGAATGTAGGCCACTTCCATAACCTGCAAACACTCGACAACACGCTTAGCATTTAAAATATTAATTTAAAGTAAAATAATTTATAGCGGAGCGTTAACGTTTAACGGCGGGCATATTGTGTATGGACGACTCGTCATCATCAGAGGCAAAGAGTAGAACGTTCACCTGTGATACAGTTAGTATCACAGCAATGTTGAGTTAGTTAAGATGATATACATTGCTCATTATTATGCTGGGTGTTTTGAAACCAAATGTCAGTTACCCCAGTAATTTTACACATTACGGTTTGTCAGCTGAAATAGGCGCTACGATGCTGTTGATGATCTTTAAACTGAAGTTAGGCTCGCAGTTGATGAAAAATTTCGAGATCATATGTGACTAGCAATAGATAGAAATATGAGTGTTAAATACTTTCTTTTTATTATCATTACTTAGTAATATTTGAGGAACAGTTAAATGCTCTGTGGATGTGCTTAGTACAAAAGGTACGTTTTACGATAAGTAAGAGTTTGCTTAACATTTTTAAATAGTACATTTTTATTGTTACATAAAACTTATATTGCTGTTAGTGTGTTCACATAATAATTCCGGTTTCTACGTTAAATTATAACTAGGCTTTAACATATTGCATAATAAACATTATAAATAAAACGGAAATAAAACCAGCACAGTCGCATTCTCGGCGCAAAGCGGTAGGGAATTCATATTTTTAATATAACCTAGTTCTTCATCATCATTCAACTTTCATAAGTATTCGCGGTGATATTTTTAGAAGTATTTTTTTTATTCGATGAAGCGACGAGTAAAGCGAGATGTTCCCACGGCGGTGATATGCCTACTCATGACAACGTGGCGCTGGTTATGTTGGTATTCACGGCACCACTTCATGCTCATCGCTTTAGGTCATAATTTAACTAGTTACGACCCCCTTTCAGACTGAACCAAACAAATGTTTGCGCCCTACTGTTGGGCAGAAATAGAAGCTGCTGTGATCCGTCTAGGTAGGTACCATCCGCAGCGCCTTTATCTGCTGCCAAACAGTAGTGTGCACACATTACCGTGTTCCGGTTTGAAAGGCGCTGCAGCTCGGGAAATTACTGTGGTATCGAGACTCAACCTCTTCTGTCTCAAGGGGACGTGTGCAATGTGGTGCTGTGTATAACACTTTAATTAGCGCCACGTTATTATGGGCGGGCGTGTCACATACCATCAGGTGAATGCCCTGCTAGTCTCGTCACTTCTTAGTATAAAAAAAAAACGAAAATAAAAATCGTTCGAACAAATCTATAATAAATTAAGGGATCTACTGAAATGTTTTGCTTTTACTACGAGTAAAGAGAATATTAAGTACAGCTAAACTTAACAGTTTTAGTTTAATAGAATTGTAGTTATTAAATATAGCTTTTAAAGAAATATATAGTTATGCACTTTAAGATATTTAACTCGATAATTTATTGAATTTAACAAGGTTTTTAGAACTGAAATGTTGAGTTCGACATTCAAATGAAATTCTTCGACTACTGGAACTTTTTAATAAAGGTATAGAAGAGGTTATGACTTGAAATTTAATTTGAATAAAAGCAGAGACGTTGATATAATGACGTCTATTCATAATTTCCATGCAATTTATATTTTTCATATCATTAATTTCTAGATAGAACATATTAGATACGCCACTCCATTCATATTTTTTTTTATACAACGAAACGACGCGACGTGCGGGACGTTAACCTAGTGGTAAGTGATACGCCCGCCTATAACAATGTAGCGCTAGTTAAAATGGTATACACTGCACCACATTGCCCTCGTCACCTTGACACATAAGATGTTGAGTCTCTTTACCCCAGTACTAGTACTCTTAGTACTCAAACCGAAACACAGTAAGGTTTGCACACTACTGTTTACCGTAGAAAGAAGTGAAGAAGGGTAGAAATAAGCGCTACGGTAGTACGTACATTTTTTTGTTATCGAGGGCGAAATCTTCTAAAAATATATCCGGCTTCTGGAGAGAAGACCAGGTTATGTAAGATTTACATCTATTAAAACCCTCTCCGTGGTCATCCTCAGTGCGTTATGGGAGGTCCTGAGATCTACGGAACGTGCCAGTGCCTCTCTGCATTATTCCTTAAGCACGTCCTAGCGAGGGCCATAGCTCTCCTCGGTACCGTCGCTATGATACGAGAAGCAATAAAGCATCTCATACTTGTCGTTCATCCCGGACTCCCTTAGTAGACAATGATGGCCCCGACATTCAAAGTCCGCGAACCCGAAAATCTGAAAGTGTCTTCGGGTTCGTCAGTTGCTGAAAAGTAGTCTTATACCGCAGGAAGGGCTTACCTTAGTCCTATTTTTAATAGCTCAAGTCTACAAGGCAAGCGGTGGTACTTACTTAGACGGTCACCGTCAATAGATACCACCAGTGAATGTAATTGCAACGGTGAGAATAATAAATAAATAAATAAAACCTCAGCCTTCATGAAACATCACCATCTCCGAATTGTTTTTGCTGTAGTCGCACCTTCTTTTCGTAGTTTTAACGAGTTTCAGATACTGTTGTGACGTTAATTCGAAGAATTAAATGCCTTATTTTTCTTAGGGGAAATTTCATTAAAAACTTTCCCCAGACAAAGGGAAGCGGTAAATTAAAGATGCCTTTCATCATGTGATGCGGTGCTTACAAAAGAAATAAAATTGAGCATTACAAGAAATTTGTTTTTTTTTTTTTATTCTTCTCAAGTCGTGTTCACGACATTTTTGTCGATAACGGTTTCTCTAGTGATATTTCTCAAACAATGGTCATTTAGTAATTTATCGAAATTAGGTTTTATCGTGGTAAATTGATAATAAATGAAAAAGCTAGATGTAGACAGAAACAATAGCTAATTTATATTTAAAATTACTAATTAACAAATTACAGCTTTCAATGAAGATTCAAGTGTTTATTGCTATTTTCAACAGTAGTCTCTGTAGGGATCTAAATCCTTTTTTCATTATTATCAGCCGACAGACGTCCACTGCTGGACATAGGTCTCCAGCTAAGATTTCCACATCGATTGATCCTGCGCTGCCCGCATCCAGCTGCTTCCCGCAACCTTCACCAGATCGTCGTACCACGTGGTGCGAGGGCCGCCAACACTTCGTCTTCAGGTACGCGGCCGCTATTCAAGGACCTCAGTGTCCTATCGGCTGTCAGTCCACCGAGCGATGTGTCCTGCCAATTGCCACTAGAGGATAACAATCTTTTGGGCTATGTCCGTGACTATAGTTCTTCTGCGGATCTCCTCATTTCTGATACGATCACACAGAGAAACTTCGAGCATAGCCCGTTCCATTGCTCTCTGTGGGACTTGAAGCCTCTTCACGCGGCACACTGTAAGCGCACAGGTCTCGTTGCTCTAAGTTAAGTTAACAAGGCACCACACACGAGTTAAAGACCTTTGCCTTTATACAGTGCAGTAGTTAACACCCCTTTTAATAATACCATATTTAGTTCAACCCGCATTGACCAACGTGGTGGGAAATCCCCACATAGCAGTGGACGTCTATCGGCTGATGATATTTTGCACACAACCGTTTGGCGATAGAAATAGATCCTGCGGTGGTACTTACCCAAACGGTCTCTGGCGACAGTGACCCCACCATCAACATCATCATTTTAACTGATGGATGTCTACCACCAGTAAATTAAAAAATGTCTGTATAAAATTCTCACAACTGATTGTTTGACTACACGACGTATGTCTTGTTCTCAAAGCATTGGCAGATTAATTACCTTATAAATATAAATGGTTCATATGAATGTAGTACAAATACTATTAAAATAAAGGAGAAAGAGAGTAACGACATAAATATTAATAAAGGCACTGCCTGGAACGAGCTCTCGTTAGCATATGACATCCCGGTCATGTAAGGATCGAGATCTGTATGGACGTGATGCTCGTACGAAACATTTTGCGTTCTCATGGAAAAGTACACTAATATCGAAATAATACGAGTCGGCAAACGTAAGGGCCTTTTTATACAATACATTGTATTAAATATATAGACTACCACAATGTACTTGTCACCAAGTGAAACACTGGTGGTAAGTGTATTGCCAGAAACCGTCTACGTAAGTACCACCGCATTACATACTTCTGCCGCTAAACAGTAATGTTTAAATCTTACTGTATTCTGGATTGAAGGGTGTTGTATCTAGTGAAATGTCTCAAGGCTACCGGCACAATGTGGTGCTGTGTATATCATAGAGCCACGTATTTATGAGCAGGCGAATGACCTACCATCAGATGAACGTCCAGCTGGGCTCGTTACTTCGTAGATTAAAAAAAAGGTAAGTACCACAACAGCGCCTACTTCTACCGCCAAACAATAGTGTGCAAACATTACTGTGTTACAGTTTGAAAGGAGTTGTGCTTATGGATAAAGTAAGAACTTCATACAAAATTTAATTTAACGAATACAGCCTTACTATATAACAGTCAGATTATGGAATAGTAAGCTAGTAAAATATTCAGTAACTCTACTTCAGCAGATTGGATTTTACTGTCTAGTTCCCAGATAAATACATCATAGCAGTGATGTCATTTGACATATGATCCCAAATATTTATGACAAAACTTGGTATTTACTTTTAATCACTTAGTATGCTAACTTAATTGAAATTGTTACGGAAAATGTAACGAGGTTACCGTTTTATATAATAAGGTAACGACATTGAAAATGACATGGCATGATTTTTTTTTATTAAATTAAGTGACGAGACGAGTGCGATGTTCCCTTAATGGTAAGTGATTTTTTTTTTGTTTTACGTGGGGGAAATGCCTACGCATACCTGTTCTCGCGGGGGCGAAGACGGGTTATGTCGGACTTCCACCGACTAAAACCCCCACGATGTTCCGCCTCATCGCCATGATGGCAGGGTCACGGGAACGCGGGTGCTCAACCACGACCCTGCCGGCGCTGGCCGCTTGCGCAGCCCCCCTCGGGAGGGAGGGATGAACCCTCTTCTTCCAGGGCGCGCCGGAACATGCAGCGCTCCCCTTCCCCGACCTCATGCGTGTGCGGGCGACCGGTTCCCCCGAACCTGTCGCCCAGAGGCCATGGGAGCCACTGGAGAAAACCTCTCCCGGCTCCCGGCGGCGGAGAGATGTTGGACCCGCCGCTACCTATCAACGGCCGCGGAGGATAGGGAGAACGGCGCATCTCAATACCGGCACTCCTCTTCCCCCGCGGCCCCATCGCCGCCGCATCGCCGGTGCGACACCGGTTGGTCGCAGAGGGTACTCCCTCCGCGACCTCACCTCGGCCGCTAGGGCAGCACACAGCCGCCCCTGCGACCCCCGGCCGCTCGGGTGAGCTCTCGGTGGGCCTCCGGAGCTCGAACCTGGAGCGGCCGCTTCGGCCAGCCCTTCGCCGCGGGCCTGCCGGGTGGGTTCCACTTAGCTTCACCGTTTTGGGCGCCATGGTTACTAAGCCCCTCCGCCACGACAAGGCGAGAACCCGTTGGAAGGGTAATGGTAAGTGATACGCCAGCCCATAACAACGTGGCGCTAGTTGGAATGATATATACCGTATCACATTACGCTCGACGCCTGAAACGTAAAATATTATCTCGTTATCCTAGTAATTATATTAGCTACAACATCCTTCAAAACGGAACTCAGTAATATTCGAACAATACTGTTTGGCGGCAGAAATAGGACCTGTACCAGTATTAATCTAGACGGTCTTCGAAAATAGAGTTATCACCAGAGTATTTTTGGATGTTGATCAATAAATATTTTTTTTTAAAAATTATTATCTAGTAACAAAAGTGTTTAATAAAAATAATTTCAATTTCACGTGATGCAATGAGCTTCCGGGAAGCAATTTACTTCACGTCGTGTGGTTCTTGTCATCCAACGACGGCAAGCAGGATTCTTTAGTACACTTTAGCTATATCCTTAATAACCGAGAATCAGAGAGTTGTTTTTATCTTATATAAAAAGAAATAATTGTATAGAACACATATATCAGAGTATCTGGAGTTTGAACGGAGAGGGGTGTAAGAGTTTTCACACAACAAAAACGGGATCCAAGCCAACCTCACTTGCCCGTGGTGTACCCTGCTAATCACCACATGAGATTCTGGCTCCCACTAACCCGCATTGGGCCAGCGTGACAGAAAATCGCCCAAAACCCGCCATATAAATCCGTACCAGATAGATGTGGGAGTCTTTAGGGGAGGTCTATATTCAGCAGTAGAAGTATACCAGCTGATGATGATGATGATGATGATCGGGAGTTTGAAGGTACTCCTTGCTTGTTTTGCTTTAATTGATACAAAGATTGATTTTAATTAATTTTGGTTAGCTTGTTAATAATATCATCATCAGCCGATAGACGTTCACAGCTGGTCATAGGGCTTCGCCAAAGATCTTCACATCGATTAGACCTACGTTCTTTGCATCCAGTGGCTTCTCTCGACTTTCACCAGATTGTCGGTCCACTTTGTAGGAGGCCTCTCATCACTACGTCCACTGGTACGCGGGCGCCACTCGAGGACCTTACTGACCCATCGGCTGTCAGTCCTTCGAGCAATGTGCCCACTGCCACTTAAGTCTAGTAATCTTTGGGGCTATGTCGATGACGATAGTTATTTATAATATATATTATTATAAATTATTAATAGATTGACTAATATTGTTTATTTCGTAAGGGATACTCTACAATAATCGGAAGCGCTCGTCGCATTGGCTCGACCCTGGAGACCCAGCCAAATCCTGCCCTAAACGAAAATTGGCTCAGAAAACGTTGCTTGTGTTTGGTGGACTAGCGTCGGTGTCGTTCACTACAGTGTTCTAAAATCTGGCCAAACGATTACGGCAGATATCTATTGTCAGCAACTGCAAACCATGAAGGAAGAACTAGCTGCTAAACAACCGTGATTGGTCAATCGCTCTAGGCCACTGCTGCTTCACGACAACGCAAGACCACATACTGCACAACAAACAACCACTAAGTTAGATGAGCCACAATTGAAATCTCTGCGACATCCACCGTACTTCCCGGACATTGCTCCAACAGATTTCCATTTTTTCTGGAATTTGGACAACTTCTTACAAGGAAAAAAATTCAACTCCAATGCGGCAGTCCAAACTACCTTCAAAGAGTTTATTGATTCTCGTTCCCATGGTTTTTTAGTAAAACGATCAATGAACTATCTATGAGATGGCAAAATTGCATAGACAACAACGGTGCATATTTGGTTAATTAAACATATTTTACAAAACAAAATATAACTTTATATTCCTCCCGTACAAAACGCCAATTTCATATGTAAGGACCTAATATATAAACGTAAAATTTACACACCACATACTAATTTAATTACACTTTGTTGTGCTGCGGAGTGTGGCGGACGGTTACAACGTGATGTTAATATAAATAAGGCAGTGTTTACAGTCGTTTTGTAATTTTTTTTAAACAAAGCTTTGGGAACAGCTGAACTATGAACTCACGTGGACAATTGAAAAGGTTCTATGAGAGAAAAATTCGTTGTAGATGGAAGTATTAATGTTTATAGTTTTACTGCTTTGTTAGAGGCTGCTCTTTTAAATATATGACAAGAAACTAAGGAGTAGTTTTAATAAGATGATATCTGTTATTTTAGAATATTTACAATATTGTGCGATATCTTCGTTAATTAAACGTTTACAGTAACAAAAGATAATAACGTTAATAATTATATTAGATGTTTTATACACTTCAATCATACTCCACGACTCGCCCTCGACAGTTAGTGAAATTCAACTGGCGACTCAAAAGCAAAGATTATCTGGTGTTGCCAATTAAAACAGTTTTAGCTTTTCTTAGAAACAAATCCACAGTATTAAATTCGAAACAAATGACCTAGATATATGTAGGAAATCAGCTTTGTAACCGTAATACAGAATCATCTTTCTATAGCAACAGTTACTATAGCACCCCATAAATAATTCGAAATGCAAATATTTATAAAAGTTACTTAGAAATAAAATGATGACAGAAATTAAAAAAATAAATAGCCTATAATTATCTCCAAATCATTCAGCGTCGAATAGTCATGATCCCATATCGATACCTTCACTAATTTTCACGTGATAGGTGAACAAAGTAAACCTATTTTCATTATATATAGATAGCCAGATATTTATTGACTCATCACGTGATCCCTGAAACTATTAGACGTAAAGACTCAAAATTTGGTGGAGATACTACTTCTGCCGTTTGGAAATCAGTTAAGAATGGATTTTACAAAATTCCTTTTACAAAAGGAGTTTTGGGGGTGTCACAGCCAGCAATGTGGGCGGGCAACAGATAGTCCTTAAATAACATTGATTAGTTCCGAAGGATTATTTGTAATGTTACTATTTATTAATCGATTATAAATATAGCGCACTTCAAATCGGAACAAAGTAAATAGTATAGTATAGTACAGTGGAGTATAGTATAGTGTACTCAACCATCGATTTCCTGAAACGGAGACTTGCACTGTGAATTTTATGTAGGACTACGAAAAAGCTCATCTACAGTGATGCCGTAACTAGCTCCCATTGCTCCATTCATTTAATTTTTGATAGTTTCCATCAGAACTTTTAACGATGTCGTCGGGGAGTTTGATTTAAATTTTTAATTATCATCGTTATTAATATTTACAAGTTTCTACTAACGCCGATTTTGTAAAAACAGTTTTTTTTTATCAGTTTTTAACACCTGTAATAGCAGTCAAAGGTCTATTTTTCTTAAAAATTATTATGTGATTTTTAATTTTCTACTGGCGATAGGTTTCTTTTGCTAGAGACCTTCTAGGTAAACAGTAGTATGCAAACGTTATTGTTCCGGTTTGAAGAGCGCTGTAGCTAGTGTAATTACTAGGGTAACGAGACAACATTTTTATGTTTCAGGCGACGAGCACAATGTGGTGCAGTACATATTCTAACGAGCGCCACGTTGTTATGGGCAGGGATATCACTTATCATCAGGTAAACGTTCCGCTAGTTTCGTAGCATAATTAAAAAAATGCTAAGTTACTATTTAACTTGATTATTTATTTAAAGATAATTCAATAGCTTAGTTTATAAGGGACAATTTGCTTTAAGTTGAGCTGAGCTTGAGCTTCCTGTAAAGAAAGATATCATAAGGAAGTCGGTGTATTCCAAAAGCAACAAATTTTTAGATACAACATCCACTAGTTTGTACTTGAATATATGACCGTGACTTTCTCCTTTTTTAAGAACGCACCAAGTCCCACCTGTGGGAATAATAAGTGTACTGTTTATGTTATACATGTTTTTAACGCTAGATATCTTTGTTTTTTGGGATCCATGTTATATTTGTAGTTATTATAGGTTTTTTATATATAATAATTATAATTGATAATGAATTTGGAAAGTGGATTGTTCAAATAAGGATAACGCTGTTTCCGGTTAATACATGTGCTTTTTAATTAAATATCATCATCATTATTAGGCTTTTCCCAAAGATCTCCATAACGATACAACCACACTCAGCATGGCCTCCGGTACCGCCGGGGACTAGGGCGGTCGTTTGTAGAGGTTCATATGGGGGATTTGAGCCATATCCCATCACACTGGCCCAATGGTGGTAGGTGCGGCGTTTGTTGATTATCAGGGTTCACCACGAGCAGGTGAGGTTGGCTTGGGTCCCCTGAGTTGTTGTACCGTACCCTTAACACCTCACACAATCAAATGTACTCGTAAATACAGTAATAAAATATGAACTAAAGACTAACAGAATGATATATATGTTCAGTCATACACGAGTTGAATATACACGGTGTGGCCATAAAAACTGTTTTCTTAATAAGTTAATATTTGACTAGCAATCAACTATACAGCTAATAAAATTTCCGGTTTGCGAAATTGTAAAACTGTTTGTATTTTTATTAAGCGTATCGAATGGGTGGACATAAAATGCTGGTGAAAACACAAAAACAAACTATGCTGTATTAAAATCAAGTTACATAAATTTAATCAACGATTTTAATTGGTTCAACTGGTAAATGTTTCCAGATTTTTCTTTTGATATTTTCTGGCCCAAACGGAGACACATCTGCAGTTCCTACACCCATTATCTGCCTCCATAAACCGCTGAGACGCAAACAATCCGAGGCAAGGCGTGCGTTAAAATCTGTACCATTACGGAGAGACCTGCCTCACCTCACTTATTTTGTCGAAAGCAGCACTCGAAGGCAGCAATGCGTATCTGTTGAGGGGTACAACTAAACTGGCAGTGGAACGTATTTTATAGCATCATAGAGTCTAAACTTTATCAAAGTCTCGTAAATAAACAGAAACTTCGTCTCAATTGTTCGCCTAGAGGCGACGCAACCTATGCTAAACGGTATTAGGGTCCAATCTTTTTTGCGGCTTGTTTTTTCGTTTAATTCTTTAAGAAAAGATGTGGAAGAGAAGAACCGATGCGATCAAAGTGCCCACAGAAAATCGTGGCACCTTTTACAAAAAAGAATTTAGATTGTTAAATGATGCATCCTATGATAATAATCTAGTAACTAACAAAAAGTTTTAAATAATAAATTCTCCACTGTTACTATTATACCTGTGTATAAGATGTTACTTTAAAGTTTACTAACTTATCCGCATCCAAATACAATATAGTATAGCTTATATTCTACTATCAGTTAGAAATTTGTGGATAGATCTCCTTATCAGTTACATGAATAAGGGTCATAATTGATATACTTAATTTGCTTGAATGAGAATTTGAACTGTTTGCGATATTAAGGTGTCATCTTCAACTTAGTAGGTTGAAAAATTTTTACTTTGTTATAATATTACCTCTAATTGGCTGTCTTCCAATCACTCACTTCTAAGAGGAGCAAATCAGTTAAGTTTTTGACTAAGAAAGATTCTATAGAAATTTATTATAAAAATATTCTCAATTTCCTGTGCCACTTTGAAAATCGCAACGAATTGAGGGATGAAGGTGGCATTGAACCCAATTTCCTAACAATCGAGATCGAGGTCTTTCAAGTGACCATTATCAGTAGACTGGAACTATGATGATAACGAATTCTCGACCGTCTATATCATCTACCCATTAAGTCCTTTGAAGTTTTTGCATATAAAAATAATATTAGAAAATCCAGTAAAGGTACCACAATCATGTAATTATATTTGTTTCTCTTTTACAATGTTGTATTTGTCTATCGTTATGTCTTTAATACTATTGCTCTGTTGCTCTATATTCCATAACAATATTATTCAGAGCCCAATATTTAATAAGGGAAATTTTCTTGTTCTAATACTTATATATAAACGTAAACTTGCAAAAATTAATTAATTTGCTTTAATTGCATTAAAAACTTAAGTTTTATTTCAGACTAGATATACCTCTCTCTCTTTGCTGGCCATAACACCTCTGTAACCCTGTTTGGCGTAGGACTTTCGTAAAATCCGTTTTAAGTTAACCTATACACAATAATAGGATTATTCTCACTAAATTTCAAGTGTTTTCAAGGCTTTATGGTTGCAGATATATCGTGATGAGTCCTATACATAGAGGGAAATATTTTATATATAGATAGGCATAATATCTAATAATGATACTTAGTCATCGTTTTTTTTAATAAGAAAGAGGGCAGACCATTGAAATAAGTTACAAAAATGTCAGTGTAATAAAATTGAAGCAGTATGTTGAAAACGAAACCTGTTCTTCAACTGAGTTTGCAGAGTTAGCGACGAGATCGCAAGCAGCATACGAGATGAGTTGGAATTTTGCAGTGTAGAGTTAGAAATAGTTTGAGATATCTATTTACTTGGCGACACGTCGGTATAAGTAAAAATAAGAAAATAATTATATAAATAATTTTAAATGTACAATCAAGCTTTAATCGATAAATTTAATAAAAGTTATAACATAAAGTTCAAAAATTGAATTATCTAATTAAATTTTCAATCAGATCTAGTTTCATCATCAGCCGATAGACGTCCATTGCTGGACATAGGCCTCCCTTTTAAAATCTCTACATCGATCGGTCCCGCGTTGTTCGCACTCAGTGGGTTCCAGCGATTCTCACCAGATCGTCGGTCTACCTTTGGGAGGCCTCCCAACACTTCGTCTTCCGGTACCAGACCGGACCTTATTGCTCCATCGGCCATCGGTCCTTCGAGTAATGTGCCCTGCCCACTGCTACTTAAGTTTACCAATCTTTCAGGCTAACTCGGTGAGCTTAGTTCTTTTAGCGCAGAGTAACTTCGAGCCTCCCCATTGCCCTTTAGGTGACTTTGAGCCTTTTTATAAGGCCGATAGTAAGGAGCCACGATCTAAGATATTTTTTTTAAATTCAAATTAAGCGACTAGACGAGCGGGACATTTATCTGATGGTAAGTGATTCTCTGGTTCATAACAATGTGGTGCTAGTTAGGATGTTATTTACACCATCACAATGTGCTCGTCGTCTTGAGACACAAGATATTGAGTCTCGATACTGCAGTAATTTCACTAGCTATAGCGTCTTCTAAACTGGAACACAGTGATGTCTTCACACTGCTGCTTTCGGCTGCAATAGGCGCTGCGGTGGTACCTACCGAGACGGTCTACAGCAACAAAAACTAGGATTTACAGGTTTTACAATAATGTAACAATTTAATAGGTAGTATAAAGTATAACCACAATATATTTAATAGTAGTGTTAAAAGGTCTCTGTTGCCAATTAATATTAATCAAGTATTTCTACCACCATTTCACTAAGTTAACTAAACTATATTTTTATCACAAAGCTATGAACACGTTATGATGCAGTGTGTATCATCCTAACTAGCACCACATTGTCATGGATAGACATATTATATATGAACAATAAATATTTACTAGTTGTAAGCTTTTGTTGGCGTCTAGGTACGTACCAGCGCAGTTCCTATCTCTGTCGACATAAAATAGCGTAAATATTATCGTGTTCCGGTTTTAAGGGCGTTACAGCTAGTAATGTACTTGGGTAAAGAGACTTAATATATTACGAGTATCTCTCAAAGCGACGAGCACAATGTGATGCTGTTTATATTATCATACTTGTAACAATTGTTTTATTTATCTAAATTATATATATTGTCAAAGAAGAATTATTAAGTTTAAGTCGCCTAAGACAAGTTTCGTTTGGAGCCATCAAAACTAAATGAATCGGAAAACTTGGTTACTCACTGCGTGAATAAATTAATTTTATTGAAAGCATACTTCCGTTTTACGATCGAACTTTTAATGATTCCGCTCAGGTGAATACAGGAAGCGGTACCGCCGTTGATGGATTATGTTTAAACACATTTACTGTTTTGATGACTATTTCATTAATTTCCTTACCTTCTTTAATATGAACAGGAACTTGAAGACACTGCTCATAACTGACAACAAGCTACTCTCTTGTTGAACACATTCAGACTTTTTTTTTAACAATATTGGTTTACAAATTTTAAAGCGATCATTTTTAAAGGATCGCTTTTTAGAAGCTTTTATAGGTATTCTTCTTTAAGCAACTAAAAAAAAAAGTACTCCAGAGTTAACAAGTTAAACCGATTAACCCAGCTTCAGGATCAAAGATGTCTCAAAGGCAGACAAAGATACATATATAAGTGTAGCTATCTTTTATTTTGCTTACTACACAAGCAAATTGTAGTTTTTAAGGAACTATTTAGTCAAGATCATTTATTACATAACTTGATTCTTGTTTTCGATAGAATAAGAAGGATAGAAAGAAAGAGTAGTGTTGTCTAAAGAAAGGGAAGTGTTGTCTCTGTCTGTTGGAAAAACTATGCCAAAAGGACAGCCGGTTTCTTTGTCTTCCTACCAGCATACTGTGGTTGCTGTATCTCATGCCAAAATCTGACTACTACAGTAATTATTTATAAAGTTTTAATGGCCTATTTTCAACAATGGAAATAAACTTGTTGAAATGATAGAGATAGAGAAACCTGTCATAATTTGAATAACTGTTTTGGTTTCTATTTCTAGAATATTGGACGATTAGTGATTTTTTTTTAAGATATAATTTCCTGATGATAGAATAGGCTGGTGTCATTTGTAAATATTTATACCGGTATTTAGAATTGGCGGGCCGAAAATGATTTGTTGGTGTTTATCATTCCGATAGTTGGCGATCCGCCAGTGCCACATTTGCGCCCTAAATAAACAATAATTTGGGTCAAAGTAACTACCTAATGTTAATTAGAACATTAAACTTTTTATATCTGTTTATATGTTCTCCTTTATTGTAGAATAATACATTCATTAACACAAAAGATATAAAGAGAAAGACTAATGTCAAATCTGTAACAACGATATTTCAAGAGTTTTATAACTCACGTTAATAACAACACTATATAATATACTTAATAACGTTAACAAAGTATATATCAACATATAAAAAAATTGTATTTCATTCTCATACAATGTAACTATTAAATCACAGAGAGATGTTTACAATTATTATATATATACAAAGATGTAACGTTTATTTTACACGCTTTTCCATAAAAATAAGTCTTTGTATATAATGATATTTATACAGGACCACATTATTTAGGGGTAACCATTATAAAGTGCTTACCTTGAGCCATAAAATGTTATTGTTTCCCTAAAATTTCATTAGCTACAGCGACCTTCAAACCGGTACATTGGGCACTATTGCATAGCAGCCGATAGAGAGCTGTTCCGGTAATGAAATATATCAAGAGAATCATTGACTCGTCAAGGGATCTCTGAAACTATTAGATATAACAAAGGTTTTAAATATATATTATAAGCTATTCTTTGATATTTATATGTATAGATATAATGTGAGTAAATTTATATAACGATAAGCAGTAGTGTAAAGTATTATTCTTCATATTTGAGGATACGATATAATTTTACGGCTGATGAATGTAGCGGCAGATTGAATTCAATCATGAGGGCATTATCGGTATTTGTGTCGCACCAATCGAACAGGTATTGAAATTTCCGATGTGAATATATACTGTTATATACTAAACAACGTACTCATAAACATCCAGCTTAATATCCTCACAGCAGAGGTCTCTGTTGCCGGAGACCGTCTAGGTGGGTACAACCGCAGCGCCTATATCTAGCCGTCAAAAACTACTGTAAAAACATTACTGGGTTACAGTTTGAAGAGCGTTGTAGCTAATTTAATTACTGAGGTAACGAGACTCAACATCTAATGCCTCAGGCGACGATCGCAATGTGGGGCAGTGTATAACATTCTAACTAGCGCGAAGTTGTTATATGCAGGCGTATGACTTACCATCAGATGAACGTCCCGCTTGTATCGTCGCTTAATTGTATATAAAAAAAAGGAGACAAGATCACTTTTTCATCACACAGCCTCAGTAGAGGCTGATAGATACCATATATCTTTGAAAGCCATGATTCGACCAGACGATCGAGCCGTTCATCTGATTGTAAATGATAACCCTGTCCATTAATAGTTATTTGGGATGATATACACAACACCACACTGCTCATCCCCTTGAGATAAAAGGTGTCAAGTTTCGTTACCGTAGTAATTTCTTTGGCTACAATTTGGTAAAGTTTGCATAATATTTGACGGCGCAAATAGGTACTACGTTGTATCTACCTAGACAGTCTCGGGCAACAGAGACCTAGCAATAGTTCATCACGCTCAAATACAGTAAGGATTGAACCAACGCCTCTTCGTTTTATTCGTAGTAAATTTTACTATAACCACAGTAAGCCATTATTGTTTTACACAATAGTAGTAGTGAAGAAGAGTAAGAATTTAGTGTTAATATATATATATCGATGCGCTAACAAATAAATCAATTTAGATTTATCAATGAATTCCACAAAATCGGTAGCGTACAAACAAATAAAGGAAACGGGATATAAAAGTGTCAGTAGATAAAAAGAAATGTATGTATCCATGGTAACCTGTGCCCGTTCCACGGCATTTCGCATCGTATGGTTTTATGTTCACATAAATTACGTAGACCGCCGGCGGTAGACTTGTTATGTGTTTTTTCGTGTTGTCAATCATGTTGTCCGATTGCTAAGGTTGTTTTTTTAAAACGAAGGTTTTATTGGAAAGCAACATAAACTACTTTATCCGATCGAACTTTTTAAACCTTGCCAATATTATTTAATACGATATTAAAAAAGTAGAAATCTTTAGCAGCTCCATTTGTATCGCTTATCACTTCTTTACTGTTTTTCTTTCCTTTAATAGATAGAATGTTATCCTATCTTTTCATCTATCTTCTGGTTATATATGATGGATCTACTTCTCATTCACCACAAGGAGCTTTCTTCAAACTGAAATTTCACAATCAGATTGAAAAAACCGATTTGATCCTCGGCTATTCTTTTTAACTGATGTTATTTAAACCCGATCTAAAGATTTATGTTGTTTCTTCCGCTGCACAACAGATGCACGTTTTCCAGGAACTTTGTCCTCCAGGATGAACCTTGGAAACTCATAAAGGGATCTCTTCTATCTATGCACATGTTTCATCCTTTAATTCAAAGTTTCATCGTCTTCGATCAGTTGAGACAAACTTTTTCGCTCCTGTGCCATTCTCTTTCATTATCATCATCAACCAATAGACGTCCACTTCTAGATATAGGCCTCAACCAAACATCTTCACATACAGTCAGCATGGCCTCCGGTACGGCTGGGCACGAGGAGCTATCGTATTTAAGGGTTCATAAGGGGATTTGGGCCAATTCCCGCCACGCTGGCCCGATGCGGATTGGTGGAAGCCAAAGCCTCATTTGTTGATTAGCAAGGTGCATTACGAGCAGGTGACGTTGGCTTGGGTCTCGTGAATTGTTGTGCGGGACCCCTTACACCACCATTCTCTTTAGTGTAGAGTAATTATAAAGTGTTCTATACTCTTATACCATCTAATCACTTTCCTCGTTATCTCCCGTAAGCGCGTTTTGTGAGAATTATGCCTTCGGAAATAAGCTTTCGAAAATACAAAGGAGAACTTATTTGTAGGTGACCGAAATAAGCAACCTTTTTTTTGCATACGGTTGTCATCCGCTATCGTTTTAAGTTTATTAAGTAGCCATTTGCGACACGCATATTGAGACGAATCGATGCATCTTTACATTAGCTGTATTAATTGAATCTGAAAGTATATAATCTGTAAAGATAAGTAACTTAGACTAATATTATATGAGTTTACCCTAATCTAGCTGAGATTGAAGTAGAACATACGGCTAGGGGAGGCTTTATTTGAATCAATACACATGCAACAGATCCGCAGTCGTACTATGCAGCCTTTACCGATTTGGCTTTAGTTTGCAACTTTTAATTACTTAATTTTTAGCATATACATAAGATGGAAATAGGTTAACTTTTTTTCAATAAAATTAGTTTTAGATATATGAAACATTAAGTAAAATATTTAGTTCAAATTGCGAAAATGATTTATTTTCTGTACAAAGATATAATTACAATTAAATGAGATAACGAAGAAAACGTATATCTATACCAATAAGGTGTTAAGAAATTTACTTATATATTGACACCCTTACGTCTCAATTACTTTGTAAATATATTAAATCTCGTTATTCTAGTAGCAGAACTTTTTAAACCGGAAGTATGTGATATATGCACAACCACAGAAGTAGTAATAGTCGTGATTATACTTAAGTAGACATTTACCCATGTTATTAATCTGGCCGCAGAGATTTATAAATGCGAATACAAAAAAGTTTAAATACCACAGTATAGCTTCAGTCAGGTGGTGATGGTGGTAGGTCTCTGTTGCCGGAAACCGTCCAGGTGGCCGTCAAACAGTAGTGTACAAACATTAGTACGTTCTGGTATGAAAGGCGTAGCAGATATTGTAATTGCTAGGGTAGAGGTCTCTCTAGATAGACGTCTCGCCTGAGACAAGATGTTGAGTCTTCAACATGTCTCAGGTGACGGACGCAATGTGGGGCAGTGTATACCATCCTAACTAGCGACACGTTATGGACAGGTATCGCTTATCATCAGGTGAACGTCCCGGTCGTCTCGTCGATTAATGGTATAAAAAAAAATTTGTTATACGTTGAGGTTATAATTAACTACAAACTAAAATTGTCTATATATATTTTCGTGTTGTTATAAGTATGAGGGAGCTTTAAACTGGTTGAGGTCGTTTTTAAAATAGTTTGGGGTACAATAAGGTTCATTTACTTTACTACCCTTCGAATTTTATGAAATACTTAATAAACCGCCTAAAACAAACTTAACATAAATACATTATTCATAAGGGGGCTGACTTTCCTAAGCTGATTGTATAATTTTAACAAGTTTATTTAAATAGCAACTTGATAAATTTTGATTTATCTTTATCACAAATATGTGTATTTTTTTAAATATTATTTAACAAGTTTACTAAAGTTTAGTGGTAGAACTTAACGCTTATAGTTCATTATGAAAGTAACTTAAGGCCATCGTAAAAGAAAGTGAAATAATTTCACATTTAATTTAAAGCCATGAAGTCTAATTTTGAGATGCTGCATTTTAGAGAATATAGGGTCTATGTTTAGGCATGCCGTGTCAAACTTTTAAGGTATTTAAACCCTTTATCTATCTCCATGGTTATAAGGGGTCCTGCGTAACAACTCACGGGATCCAAGCCAACATCACCTGCTCGTGGTGCACTGTGCTCACAAAAGAGGCTCTGGCTCCCACCAATCTGCATTGGGCAAGTATGATCTCATGAAATCCCCCAAATGATCTTCTAAAAACGACGGCTCCTAGTGCCCACCCGTACCGATGGCCATGCTGACCGTGGTGAAGGTTGCGCGAAGCTGCTGAAAGCCGATGTGGAGATCTTTGGGGGAGGTCTACGTCGAACAGATATTGATGATGATTGATAGCAATGGTGAAATTCTATTTCGTTGGCAACAAAGTTTATTAAAACTCCTTATCGTATTAAAAAAAGTTTGGAGAATATCCTCGCCATCATTTTATATACCAATATAGGGGGAAATTATTGTAGATTATCTATTGTAATTGTTGGTAGGTTTCTGTTGCCGGAGACCGCCCAGGTACGTACCACCTCAGTACAAACATTACCATGTTCCGGTTTTAAGGGCGTTGTGGCTAGTGCAATTACTGCGGTAAAGACACTCAAGATCTTACGTCTCAAACGACGAGGATAATATGGTGGTGCGTATGCCAACCTAACTAGCACCATTTTGTTATGGGCGGGCATAACACTTCCCATCAGGTGATCGTCCCGTTGATCTCATCGTTTATTTGAATTAGAAAAATGTATATTTATAATATGTTGTCCATGTATAATATACGAGTATATATATATGGATAACATATTATAAAGATACGGGTATATTAAGGCAAGAGGCTGGTACTATAAACGGTTTATATTATATTTATTACCAGACACATAACTAGTGTCGCGTCGCCCTTTTTATTTTTCTCGAATGTTCTACTACTACATACGTTATTATAATTATAATTACGAAAAAATACTTTAAGGTGATAATAAATGCACCTAAGTTAAGATTTCCAAGAACATAAGTATTAACAATGCAAATGAGATTTTACTTAAGCCCCTCTGAATATTCAAATCGCTTGGAATAACATCTCCATTGCCTTCAATTTTCTTTTTGTGGGACAGGTTCAATAGTAAAAATTTATTGGGCTCGAGTTTAAATTAAAACGGTTAAGTGCCTGAAAACAGTTTTGAGGGTTTCCAAGCAAAGAAACTTAAATAATTTAAGTTAAAACATTAATTTTATTCTGATTACTTTCCTTTATTTCGTTGTAAGGGGTCCCGCACAACAACTCACAGGACCCAAACCAACCTCACCTGGTCGTAGTGCACCCTGTTAATCAATAGACGAGGCTCTCTCAACCCGTATTGGGTCAGCGTGGTGGGAAATGGTCCAAACCAAATCCTTAATCCTGATCGTGTGAGAATCTCTGGGGGAGGGAGAATCAGCAGAGGACGTCTATTGGCTGATAATGATGATAATAATGATTTCGTTGTAATATTTACAAAACCGATAGTTCGTTGGTAAAGGTCACAATAAGTGCTGCTACTTTATGGTGGTCGTGTCGTTCTAATTCGTCTGCCCCACGCAAAGTCAATAACCGGAAACAAACAAGGGTTCCAGATAAGTCTAAAATTTCTCTGATTTAATATAAAAATATGCGTACAAAAGACACACAAAACATTCCCAGGTCACAGGAGAACTGTTGACAAACATTTGTTCTGCAATAACGATCATATTTATCTTACACAACAACGTGGGGAAAGTTTGTGTGAGAAAGTAAAATATATATTTTAACTACTTGCCTTACTTAATATTTACTTATCACAGATCTTACTCGCTCTTGGTATGCAACTAGAAACAATGCATGAATTCATCAGTGGTCTGTTGCCGGAGACAGCTTAAGTTCTGCCGCCAAATAGAAGTGAACAAACATTAGTGTGTTCCAGTTTGAAGGGCGTTATAGCTAGTGAAATTACTGGGGTAACTTATAACTTAGACTTAACATCTTATGTCTCAACACGACCATTTTTTTTATGAAGTTTGCGCCTCAAGTTTTATTGACAAATATTGCAGCTTCATCGGACTCGGGGCTCGCTGATCTGGTATCCGCGAGCTGAAACAAGGCGACGAGAACAATGTGTTGTTATATATATTACCATAACTATTACTTTACTTATGCGGTGATAATCAAATGGTGTCTGGAAGAGAGCGAATGCATCCACAATAATATTTTAAAGTTTATGTTACACTTTTGTATATAACATCATGCATAACTACCCATTGCAATTCATTTTATACGAAGCCAGCGTGATCTTATGATAATGAATTTTCATATCATGAGACAGTTTTAGCATATGCAGGGCACTTCATCGCAATTCAGATGAAACTTCTTTACTGTTACGACGTCACCATACGAGCGAACAGTACAGCTTTCGAGTGGTATAAAAGTTTTGAATAAACTTTAAAATATGTATATGATGTACACAAACATAATTTTTTTTTGTTGATTCCTCGAAACGACTTTGTGATTGATCTTTCCGCTAAGTACTTTGGATGGTCTAGTAGTAAAGTATAATGCTTTCTTCGATAGAATGCCGTGGAATCGACTCCCAACTTAACTCACGACTCGAATACCGACTCAACACCCTATTAATCACCCGTCTCAATTCTCAACTCAATTCCCGAGTTGACCACCAACTCGACTCCCTACTCATCACCCGACTCAACTCCGGACTCATTGTGCAGCTGAACTCACAACTCGTCATACAACTCAATTTTTTATTCAAATTCGAACTCGACTCGACTCTCGATTCGACTCACGATTCGATTCCTGGTTGACGCATGTCTCGGTTCCCAACTCAACGTCCAACTCGACTCCCGACATAACTCCTAGTTTTACTCCTGACTCAACTCCAGACTGCACAGCTAACATGATTCTCGACTTGACTCCTGTTTATCACTATCTTTATTTTTATTTTATTTTCTTGAAGATAAACAGATTTTTTTTTACTTTTCACTACTTGGCGACTAGAATTTAATAAATAATAATTTGAAGCATAAATATGGATTACGAAATGACCAACTGGAATTCAATTTATGTAAAGCACATGTTTGATTATGGCTAGCTTATGATATGGTATATATTACAGTTATGTATCATGAGCAAATGTTACCTTGTACAAGACACTTCATCTAAGTTCAGGTTAGGAGATCAAATTATATAAAAATTGCACCACATTGTTATTATTGCCTTGCGACGTACGATCCAAATCTTCTTAATCTGATAATTTATTAAGTATCATTGTAAGCATCTATTGCTGGATACCGTTAAAGTTTTATAGATTCTATTGTTGACCTTGAGTTGTTTGCAAGAAATATTTTGATCTCGTAAGGAAATTTTAGCAAAAATTTTATTATGTACATAAGACTTGACATATTTCGTCACAAGACGACGAAGGCGAAATGGTGCTGCGTCAGGAGCGGCATTTATTCACGGACAGGCTATTACTTATCATAAGATGTATATCCTTTTTATCTCGTCGCTTTGTTTTATAAAAAAAATTATATTAACACGTTTCTAAATAATATAAAATATTATAAAGTAGTTACAATATATTTTTTATTCAACGAAACGAGTAGTGAGGTGTTCACTAAAAATCGTGACGTTAGTTAGAAAGATTTACACAGCACCACATTGTGCTCATTGCCTTTGAATCCTAAGATGTTAAAGCTCGTTACCCCAGTAATTACACTAGCTACAAGTTTATTCAATCCGGAATACGGTAATGTTTGCTTATTACTATTCGGCGGCAGAAACAGAAACTGAAAGACTACCTCTCCGGCAACAGAGATATACCACCTAGTAGGTGGGTCGTGCATAATTGTGCCGACCCATCCGTGCTGTGCTGTTGCCAATTATAAAATGAATTTAAAATAAGTTATGTAATGTAAAATCTAAAATAAAATGTTAGCTTGTTATAACGTTATGTTTTCAGAAAGTAATTGCATGTTCACAAATCCTTGGGGGCCGCACTTGCAGACCATAAATATTAAAAAGCATACGTGGTATAATTCAGAGCTTTTTTCATCTTTATGATGCTACAGATATTCCAATTTAGTAAAGTGGTTTTGCAATATCTTATATCCAATACGGTGATTTATGATGATGCGTATTTAATATTTCCAATATGATTTATCTTAAACAAACAATTTTTTTTATTTGTAAATTAGACATAATTATTTAATTTAAATAACTACCGTTTTTTAAAGAAGGAAGGATTACGGACGGAAGAGTCATACGTTAAAATTTTTGATCCGAACCAGAGAGATGATGGACGTTGGAATTCGAAAACAGAGAAATCGAGAGACTGATAGGCGAATTGAATATGAAGTAGAGAAGTCAAAGTCTCCGATGTATGGGCCACTAGCTGATGGTAGATGGTTGTAGCATAAAGAAAGCGTAAGAACCTAGATTAGCCGTGGATCTATTAATGGAGTAGGTATCGTTGAAAGTACTATGGCGACCTCTAAGCAGCTGGCAGGAGACAGTGCGACACTGAAGACGTTGGCACTCATCTAGTGTGGAATATCAAGGATCCTATTGGGTCGCTGTATCAGAAGAATTACCCTAATATATCCTATATTTGTTTCCGTCTTATTACTTCAGAATATTCAATTAAATTTTAGATATTATTTCCCTGAATTACCTATTTTGTTATCACCTATATCTATAAGACTTTTTGTATTAAGAGACGGACGCCGTTATGTAAATATTATTATTTCATTGATATTAGAAATGTTTGTTTAACTTGTTTTTTATCAACTTAAATATTTCTAACACGTATTTCTGCATTATGTAGTAATTCACACTTCCAAAACTTTCTCCGCTGTATGAACTTCTACTTCTTCGCCGAGTTTACAGGCACAAATAAACATTCAGCGGAAGTTACCGGCGTATTTCAACACATTTAAAGTATTGCATTCAATTTGCCCAAGGTTTTGATTCTAGAAAATTCATAATATTTTTATATGAGTTAATTCCAAACCTGGTTGATTTGTTCATAGAGAAAAACAAGTAAACAGAGAATATTTTACTATCGACAATTTCGGAATCAATCAATATATAATATGGTCTCATCCATAGCGTGGACTGAAGTTATAAGAAGTCCATTAACAGGGTTCAGTTTTCCTGTTTACCTTTCTAAGAATAGTTCACGTGTTATTCGACGGGACGTGACAAAGCTTTTGAGCCGGTTTTGATGTGTTTTCGGAAGCTTACCTCGATCATATAAATAGATTTACTATTCTCCGGGAAAAAAACTGATTTTCGGTTAAAAAACTTATGATAAGTTGAAAAAGGATACTGGTAGAATCATTATCATTTCTTTATAAATTTATTGTTTATGGGAAATCGTAGTTAGGCAGTTTGATCAAGACAAAAAAAAGTTAAGGCTTTAAGGAATGATTAATGTAGTAGAAGCATATCAAAGTAATGTAATAATGTTGAACAAGGATGATCTATTAAACGTATGTGATCGGAAAATTTCACACATAGTGGAAGGACGGTCGTAAAACCGTTTTTATATTGCCTTCGGGGCATGTTAACAGTAATATTAGTGTACGATATTTTAACACGTATAAAATATATAGACATACATAATCTCTGTGGAGTTACGATTATCGGCTTGTAGTACGGAGGGCCCTAATTCAATTAAAAAGTTATACGTGGAGTTTTACGGATACTCCATTTCATTATTAACTCTTTACTGATTTTTGTATATGTATATATACAATAGGTTAAAAGCTAAAAAGGATGTTATTAATTTTAAGTTGTTGATATGAACACTTAATATGCAAGGATTTAGCTTTGCAAAGCAGATTGTGTATTTAAAATGTATGTGCAATTTGCTTCGCGGCAGCCCGTGAAATGATGGAAAGTAACGTGCTGTTATATTACGTTATATTCCTAATTTGTTTATATAATAAATTTATTGTTAATTTTAATGCAAAGTGGAAAATGAATAGGATAATGATCTTTTCCTTATTTGTTAAAAAACGGTTCAACTTTATTCAATAAAACAATACACTAATGTCTCTTGAGTAAATGAAAGAGACAAGTTGCAAACTAACGAATAATTAAATATTGATACTTGCTTGTCTAATGATATATTGACCTGAAGGTTACTACTGGTAGAGGTCTCTGTTGCCGGAGACCGGTCAGGTATGTACCACAGCATCTATCACTGTCGCCAAACAGTAGTGTGGGAACATTACTGTGTTGCGGTTTAAACAGTATTGCAGCTGGTGAAATTATTGAGTAAACGATACTTAATATCTTGTGTCTGGTGCTGTGTATATCATCTTAACTATCCCCACGTTTTTATAGGCATACGTATTATTTAGCATCAGGTAAATCGTCTCGGCGCTTTGTCAAATAAGAAAATTATAAACAAACGTTAAACAATGACTCCTTTAATATTAATTCAAAATTTCAAATAACAAGCGAAAAGAAAAAAATCTGTAACGAACAAGAAAAGAGCTTTACAAAGTTCTGTATAACGCTTGAATTACTTTGCATATTAAACAGGATTTTTTTTTTTAAATTATTTACAAATGCTCAAGAAAAGAAATTGAGTTATTCAAAGCTTTATAATTATGAAAGCTTCATTTTCAAGTGACGAAATAAAAGATATAATTATGTACATTGTTCAATACATTTCCGACCGCGTGTATGTAAGAACTCATTTGTCAGCAATGTACTGCGTAAATTCAATTGGCCTTTGGCCTTATTTGCTTTTAACGCGCAAACATTGTTCAAAAAGGTTTCGATCGAAGTTAAATGCAAATACAGGAAGAGAATTCCGCACAGTCCCTCATTTTCCTCGTAGCCGGATATTACGAGTAAAGTTGACAGCGTTCTAAGCAACTTTGCATTTGAAAGGTTTTTCGAGGTTGTATTTTCTATTGCATGTCATTTTGTATTCACGTTTTTACCGGGAGCACGACATAATTATTTCTTTCTAAAGGTAAAAAACCACAAATTTTCTGGTCTGTATAAATAAGTTATGTGTATAAATTTATAAGAGACTCATCACGATCTCTGTGGATCATATGGCCGGGAGACTTGAAATTTTGTAGGAATATTTCTTCTAGCTAGTACAGGTCAGCTAAGAACGGATTTTATAAAATTCCAACCCCAAAGAGAATTGCGGTGGTGTTACAGTCAGTAAAGTGGGCGGAGATCAGCTAGTAATATATAAATTTTACTATATTATAGAAATATACTGTTGTATCTTTCATCTGTAGTTTGAGCTGTAGGAGTAATAATATAATGTACTTTTCTTAATAAACTAAACTGTTATGAGTGTCTCTTAATTACTTAAAATCACGTGATAACCTTGTTTGATCCACTTCATTTCATGTTAAAGTCTCATGAATATAATTAGTACCAATATTAATTAAATTTCTGACAGTAAGCCCCTAATATCTAGGACTTCCTCAAGCCTAGATAGGACAGGGGATCCCGAAACTTCTCACGCTCGGAAGGGGATCATTGACGAAAGGTTTTTAATGGGGATGATGTCTACCTGACTTTTTTATCTCGCTTAAAGAATAATAGTAGCCAGTTAAATTTCTGAAGGAGAGACTGGACATCTTATATCCTAAAGCAATAAGCTTTTTGTGTTGCAGTATTTTTCATCCTAATTTATTATTAGTAGATGTACAAACATCTGGTGAACTACTAACGCATGTCGTTGCTTTTAATTTTTTTTTTAAAACTCGTTCACGTTTAAAGGATTTATTTTTATTGCAAATTATTTTTTTTTACATTCAATATAATATATTTCTCTATAAACTAACTATTATACACGCTTTCTGGAATCAATGTAAAGTTGCAGACGATTACAATATTTCTCATGTCAATAACGATTTGGATCGTTTTTATGTCAAGATCTTAATTTATAGAATATATAATGTTTAAAAACGTATTTTACTTATTTATTATTTTCTTAGGTTCATGGCTGGTTGAAATATTTAATTAAAAATTTATGAGCACGCTTCTATTGCTGACGGGAATTGAAGTTTTCCGCCGCATCGGAACTAGTCGTTTTAACAAGATGCCGCTGGAGCTCGGCGCTTGCATTTCGCTTTTGTAAGGCAAATATTACCTAACAAATAACTAGATACAATTGTAGCGAAATTTGCACAATAAAAGAAGCAAATGCCTTCGCATTTTATAGCAGTTAAGCTGGTTTAGCAATTTCGTAATGCACTCTTTAATTTTCGTTTCATAATCATTAATTTGTTTTACGAGCTTATTGTATTGAACATAGCTTAACATTAAAAGGTATTACTATTGTACCGTCATTACTTTGATGTTTGTATATATTTTAATAATCTCTATTTATTCTAGTTTTTCTTATATATCATATATTCAAAAGATATATAAACTATTATTAACTTTTATATGTATATATTTATTTTATTATCCAATTATTCTGTCTGCCCGTACCCACATACTTTATAAGATATTAAGTATTTTAAATAGTTATACGATAAGATATAAATTGTAACGTTTACTTCTATATGAATAAAATAGAAAAAAACATACTTATTAGATTGTGTGTAAATATCTAGGATATGTTTTGTCTGGGTGTATACCATCATACAACTTCACATACACGTTTTAAATTTCAATATTATTTGCATGAAAATCATTATTAGTTACTTACACATTCATAGTTTTATTTCTGGTCATCGATCCTGAAGCAAGAGTTACACGGTGTAAGATCGTTTCGCGTCTTATTCTTCTGTTCTTATCCTCTTATTAAAACAGTACGTCGACCTTTTGCGAGATGGTTTACGGAGGCTATGCACTCGAAAATACAACGCATTATATAAAACTGTTTTAGCATGCAGAGAGTACTCCACAAAAGTGTTCACTTTGTACGTTCGCGGAAATGGCTCGAACATACGGAAAAGCGTTGCAATTTCTGCATGCCTTTTATTACTTGAAAACTTAAAAAGGAATTTTGCTCCTTTTGTGTGCGAAATCGCAACAGAGTGCAGAAGTCACGCGAGAAATTTCGCCCGTGACAACTTTAATTATATCATCAAATATTTAACTATATGAAAACGTTATAAAAACATTACTGTTAGTAAAGTACCCCGGGATTACAATACAGTTAAATTTATTAGGAGTATAAGCACATGATCCTTAAAGTATCTTCCGGTGAAAGGAAACATTTTTAGGAATGCTACTTGTTACAATAAAAACGCTTCCCTAGACATGTGACATCCTGTAACCCTCACTACGCCAGAGTGGTGGATGTACAGCCTTAACTGTCTCCTTGTGATGACTCCGAAATCTAGTAGTAATATTAAAAGAGATGTTTATAAATAATATATTAAATTTTTTTTTATAACAATACTTTAAAATAAGGTCACAAGTATTAGATGTAATGTATGAATATGGAGTAGAGAATACCGTTTTTCCGATATTTAATAGTTTTTTTTTATCTCCACTATATTTTATACCAGGGGGTGCATTTATACTAGGGGATGCCAATCTATGTTATAAGCTTATTTTGCTATCAAAGTAGTAAATGTTTGTTTTTATGTCTCTCTAACAGTGAGATTAATTACAGTTTTATTTTGCATGATGCTTGTGCTCTTAATCTTGACGACTTTTAGAGCTACATCGGAATTAGGGCTCGTGGATTCTGTATCCGCAAGCCCTGAGAAGAATGTGATTGAATTAAAAGAATCGATAAATACATGTGTATATCATTTAACTAAAAAAGTATATCGGTATTAAGATGAATTCGAATGAAACCAATATCAAAAGTTAAATCACACATGTTATCCAAATCCAATAATCATATGGAGTCCATACACTTCATATTTGGATATCGCATTTTCCCGACACGGCGCCGACTATGCGAATGACACAAACTTATCGAATAACTTAAACTTACTCGCATCTTACACGCGGCGTTCACTCATCCCTAAGACGTCGGAAGAAAACTTCGGTATCAAAAATAACTTAGGAGCAGTTTAATAAAGGAAAACATTATTTATGTTAATAGATTAACAAAATCAGTTATTTAATTTACTGGTGGTAAATCTCTGTTACCAGACATCGTCTGTGTAGTTACCACCAGTGGTTACTTCTGCCGCAAAACCGTAGTGTGTAAACATTACTGCGTTCCGATCTGAAGACATTGTAGTTGGTAAAACTACTGGGATCACAAGGCTCTCAATATCTCGTTTCAAGGCTTTGAGCTCAATGTGGTATCGTGTATAACATATTAACTAGCATCACGTTATCAACAGGATTTTCACCATCAGATAAACGTACGGCTCGTCTCGTCGCCTGGATGAATAAAAAAAATCTTTAACTTAAAGTATACAGGAAAGTCTTTATATCATTCTTTTACCTATTCCTGTTTCCTTCATAGTCATCATCATCATTATATCTTTATCCTGATACTGTGTAATTGTAGTATGAATTATAGTGTACTGGTTTTAAAAACCTACACTCTCTCTCATCTGTCTTAATACTGTAGTAAAGAGGAATATTAAAAAGCGTGTCTTAAAGCGATTATTGCAATTACTTTCTATGTAAACATCTTAAGTAGTTACTTAGCTTCCCAAATTGTTATGAGAGGGCATGTTATTAACAAACAGGTTAACGTTAATTGTTGGATAAACAAATGTTTAACTTAGATATTAGCTCTTGTTATCTAAGGTTTATATTGTCCTAACGTGATAGGAGAATGTTGGACTATATACATAAGAAATGCAAGAGATTCATTTCGTGTTAACCGACGAAGTGTATACAGTTCTCTTTTTTTATTTGTCTTATAATTATCTTATACAAATTATGCATGTGAAAAGTCTTTCATTTGTGTGGTATATACAAAGGAAGTAATTCCCCTGAAAGAGTCATAATGTAGAGTCATGTATATATAGTAGATGTCATAAGAAAGAGTATATATACTTAAATTTTATAGTAATACATATATTTATTACTAGTATGTAGATATATCAATAATATTTCATATATGTTTTTAATTATCATAACAGTGTTAAATGAACTTAGTCTAAAATTTTCAAAACATATCGAAATATTTCTCATAATCTTTTAAATCAAGTTTCAAACCCATAAAATAGAAAATGATTTGTATCTAAAAGGAAAATGAAATTTATTATGAAAAGTGACATGAAAACAACAAGTTGACCTAAGTTTGTTATCAGTCGTTATCAGACAACGGCTTTTCACAAGCTGACTTTTGTAAGAAACTATTGACGATTAAAAGTTTAACAAAATTTAATAAATGAACTTAAATTTTTAAGTTTAAAATGGATTTAGATATTTTAAACTTACAGCACTTTGAAAAGTTTAAATTCTATTTCACAGACTAGGGTCCCGTTCAAAAGTACTTTATGAAACAGACATTTGACATAATTCGAGAAGATAAAGTTTTAAAGTTATGCGGCAACCTCATATCATGCACTACTTGCGAACTACAGCGAACTTTACGAAACGCGCTCTCCTTTCAAAATACCTTATATTAACTGCTTTTTTTCAATTTTATCCTAACCGTATTAACATTAATGTTTACAGAGCCAATCAATCGTTAGCCAAAAGATGTCTACTGCTGGACCTAGGCCTATCCCAAAGATTTCCAGATCGATTGGTCCCGCGCTGTCAGTATCCAGCGGCTTCCCGCGAACTTCACGAGTTCACAGTCGTTTGTAGGAGATTTGGGCTATTTCCCACCACGCTAGCCCAATGCTGGGAGCCAGAACCTTGTTTGTTGATTAGCAGAGGCGATCACGAGAAGGTGAGGTTGGTTTAAGTCACGTAAATTGTTGTGCGAGTCCTTACAGAGTAGTTTGTTTACAGAGCACATAACATTAATATTAAATCCATTTGTAAAGCACTCTAAATATTTTAAAGTTAACTTTAACTAAACCTCTCTTAACTTAAACCAATGATTACGTCGAGTAAATATTTAAGTGCTTTTAATTAATTCAATGGGTAAACTTTAACCAGCGCTCTGCAAGTATCTGTAATTGCCTTGTTTGATGTCATAATTAGTATAAATCTCCTTTGTGTGAAACTGGCGGGACCAGCTGGAGGATTATTGTCACCGTATGTCTGAAATTCGATGGCTTTGATATTCAGATCTTCATGGCGATCAGTTAATTAATAATGGCAAGTGTTGGAACAGTACTCACAAAAATTTTACTCTATGGTATGATACATAAATGATACAATTTTATTTTGCTATATATCATTGCAGAAGACATCAAAGTGAGACTGAAGGATAGAGCTTCGATCGAGTACCGATGAAGTTCTCAGGTTACCTGTAATTTTATTGGTAGATCTCTTGCCGGTGACCGGAGAGCTAGATACCACACCAGCTGCTATTTCTGTCTCCAAACAGTACAGTGAAAATATTACTGAGTTTCGGATTGAAGGGAGTCGTAGCTAGTGAAATTACAGAGGTAATGATACAACCTCTAATTTCTTAAAACTTCGAGCACAGTATGGTACAGTGTATATCATCTTAACTAGTACTTAGTTGTTATGGGTATTATCTACTGTTTATCTTCTTTCTAAAGAGTAGTATCTCTTAATAAATCAATATTAATGAATTTTTAATAATTATGTCTGATGCCTTCTTCTACTACAACAATTCGCTTTACCTCTATACAAAGTCTACAGGGCTTAAGTCTGCTAATTACTATAGTTCCTAAAAATAATGTCGTATGTAAAGGACTGAAGTCTCAGAACCGGAAACAATAAAACAGATGCTAATGTTGTACCTGTGTAATATATAACAATTTTTGAGTTAAATTTGTCATAATAACCGTTTTCTTTGACTATATTATATTAATAAAACTCGTAGAAGAGCATCCTTTACTTAAAAGGAAGTCGCATTTCCGCAATGGCTCACTTAATTACAGCATTGTTTACAGCGTCGAAGTGCGCAATTAAATATCTTGTTAAATGGCAACCCTCGTTTGCGAGAACTTGAGGCGAATTTATTTACATCTCTCGTATAATTGTAGGAGGGGTTTAAGAGGCAATTTTGAGTGTACCGGATTCGATTGCAGCGCGCAGCGCATTTATACGATTGAATTAAGCTGATAGTACTGTTTCAAAAACTTATTGCTTTCAATGATATGATGATTAAGATAATACATTTTTGAAGACAAGTAAGAAAAAAAAAATTAATGGTTCCTTATATTTAAATCAAAAGTTCTGAACTGGGTAGGCACCCTAATTCATCAGTGATAACATAGTTCTGTTGTTTGATAAATAAGTTTTGAATACTACTCATCTGTCTAATTTTTTTTTTATTTCTTATGCGCGATATAATTATCTTTACGTATCCAGTAAAAGAAAACATTAAGAAACCAACATGTACTAAGAAAGCCTTGACTAACATTACTTAAGCTTACGTAGCAATGACTAATGCCCAATAACAAATAAATGGGTTTTACCCTCCACTATGGAGAGTCCAAGTAGTGGTTAAACTAAAAGGATTATTAATTATTTATTATTTTTTTAAAAATAGTTCAATAAATAATAAGGAAATCTTAGTATTTATTTACAGCTTACGAGTTAGGAATTAATATAATATATCGTTTGCAAATATTAGGTCCTTACATATGAAATTGGCGTTTTTTTTCGGGAGGAATATAAAGTAAATTTTTTTTGATAAAATATATTTAATAAATCAAAGTATGCACCATTGTTATATATGCACTTTTGCCATCTCATAGGTAGTTCATTGATCCCTTTACTAAATAACCACGGGGGCGAGAATCAATAAACTCTTTGAAGGCGGTTTGGACTGCCGCATCGGAGTTGAATTTTTTCCTTGTAAAAAGTTGTCCAAATTCCGGAAAAAGTGAGTGACTTTTTTCAAAACTTAACTGTAGCAGCTAAATGAATTTATAAATTTGAATTTAGAATTCTTAACCAAAGAGGAGATATTTCAGATCAAAGTGGTCAGTACGACAAAACGCTAATTACATGTATATATGTATATTAGGACCTAGTATTAACTGCACTCTTAAAAAATCTTTCATTCTTAATATCTACCTTGTTTAGTAAAGTCTCAATATTGTTTTTATCAATTAATTTATTGCCTTAAAGGCGATATTATGCAAATGTAGTTTTTTCTTTTAGCTTTCGTATTTCATTACAAAATATAGTTTATAGTAACTTCATGTACAAAGTCTTAAATGTTTTTTCTTTTTTTTTTCATTCTGTTACTAATGGACAAACAGATCGATCCAGTCACACGCTTTCGCTTATATAAGTATAAACGAAGTAGAACTGCAAATGTTTCCGTCCGTGGACTTGTTACATATTTATATTTTACCTGAATACTTAGAAAATGCATCATTACTATGTTCGTTAAAAATTCCTTGTAGTATATTAATTTTTTTTTGTTTTATTTCATTACTTTTATAAACTATGTATACTACAATTACTACATCATTACTAGTTTCATAAAATTAACAACTTACGTAATAGGATCTAGTTTGGCGAAAATACTAACAAGAAAAATTGCAGGTAGTGAGTTTAAAACTGTCGCGTCGACAACCGCAGTTGCCATCGCAATCTACCTTCATGAAAATCATGATCGAAATAAAGCTTCAAGCTTCGAGATGGCACCTATAAACAACGGTGGCTGTGGTATGGCGAAGGGATCGACCCATATAAACTCTCACCTTCTGCGACGTTTGGTCAATAGTGCCATCGGACGGTACGTATCATCAAGTACTCCTCGGGTTCCTTTTATCCGCTTATTCCATTAAAAAAAGGGAAACATTCTGAAGTAAAACAAATTAAGCTGTCCTAAGGCGACAATTTTTAGCGGCCATCATATAAATTTCACGGCGGCCGGCCCCTGGATTCAACCGCAATTTATATAATGTATGGGCTCGGCTTTCCAGGCTAATGTTGCTTTAAGCTGGGCCATACAGTGCACTAAATGCCTTTATTCATGTGAAAATGAGACTTTCAGATTGTCAAATGTTGCTTCATATGAATAGAAAGCTCCCTTTTTCCTTCACAAAACATGAGATTATGATGTCATGTATAAGCTTTGAGATAATAAAATTTAAGCTTTTAATTACGTTATGTCTAGATTTGTATTTTAATTGTTAGTAGTATGTAAAGTACGTAAAGTTTATTAGTAACCAGTAAAATTACCTTCCTTTAATATTACCATCATTATCAATCTACCGGTTCTATTCTCACTTCACGTGGGCTTGGCACATGTCTTCCCCTGCAATCAAATCTCAATAAATACAAAATAATTCAAACAATTTTTTATAAGTTACAGATAAAAGTATTATTTATACTTTTTATTATTTTAATACAGTTAATTTTTAATAAATTCTCTTTTCTTGTATCAAAGTGTTTTTGATAAAATTCGTTAAGTGAGTAAAGGATACTAAACAATACGCGCGTCTATAACTATGTGGTCTTATTAAAGATATTTATACAACACAATTTATTTATATGAGTAATTTCAATAAATCCCTTCAACTCTTTAAATCAAAGGGAAAATCTAGCACAGACTATTTCCGTTGATTAAAACAAATAAGCGACGGAACTAGTTTCGGCGGTAGTCTCTAAACTTTTGATATGAGAGATCACTGATCGGATGTATACACAGTCATAATTTACATTATTTTATTAAAGCGAATAACTCCATCGGTACAATTTGATGGTGTGTATTTGTGGAGGAATGTGCAAACAGAGTCGCCCAGTCGTCCATCACGTCGACGCCTCAGCAGTCGGTAACATTCCGATCGCGTACCGCTTGTTTACATTGAAGCCATTTCGATTGGCAACATTGTAGAAGAAACCTTATAAAAGTTACACGAAATAAATGTTTTTATCAAAAACGTACTATTTGTAACATAGGAATAATTCGAAATTCATGAAATATCATCATCATCAGCCGATAGACGTCCACTGCTGGGCATACGAGTAGGCTTCCCTCAAAGATCTCTACGTCGGTCCTGCGTTGCTCGCATCCAGTAGGTTCCCGCGATTCTCACCAGATCGTCGGTTTACCTTGTAGGAGGCCTTCCAACACTACGTCTACAGGTACGCGGGCGCTACCCCAGGACCTTACTGCCCCATCGACCGTCATTCCTTCCAGCGATGTGCTCTGCCCACTGCCACTTAATTCTAATAATATTTTGGGCTATGTAGATGACCTTAGTTCTTCTGCAGATCTCCACATAAAATAAGTGAAATATGTACGACAATAACTTTGCAGACTTTAATACACATGTACATGTGAACATATATTCATAAGGACACGCACACATTCTCAAACTAATTAATGTCCTAAAAATATTTTCTTTTTGGACATTTTATATTTTTTTTATCTTCTAAGAAAAACAGTGAGTCATTGGATTGTTTCAGATGTTTCGCTAATTATATTCGCTACATCGTTTTCTATCCAACAAATGAACAAATAATTTGTTTCTTAATCATTAAGAAAATTATGTGTGTATATGTCGTATATTTAACTTAAAACTTATCGTAATATAAAGGGAAAGTAGAAACCATATAAACATAGTGAAACTTTGCTTGCAGAAGATATCTCACGGCCGATAGAGATTCGATGATTTGTTTATAAATAAATAGCACTCTTAATGATCCCACTACTGGGAGTAGTCTACTCTTATAAGGAAAGAGTCAATGTTTTTTATCCACCACGATTGCCAAGTGTGTTTTGGTGGATTTCACATTTCCACGAGTACTTAACAAAACAAAACCTTCAGAGGACTAAACCTCTTTCTGCCGACAAATTGTAATGTACAAATAAACCGTGTTACGGTTTGAAGGGCATTGTAGCTGGTAAAATAGCTGGCGTTACGAGACTTAACCTCTTGTGTCTTAAGGTCATGAGCACAATGTTGTACTGTGTATAGCATCCTAACTAGCGCAACGTTGTAATGCGTATCCATACAATGAACATCTCCCTCCTCTTGTAGCTTCGTTGAATAAAGAAAAAAAAAACAAATTCTTACCGATGCACATTTAAATCTATAGAAAAATGTAGAGTCGCTGTTTGCTATGCTAACTCTCGAAAGCCGACAGGAGCTAAGCCGTTTGTAATGCAAATGCACTCCACTAAAGGAACTTAAAAGTTTTCCATGTAGAATCGATCCGGAATTACCTATAATGGGTGTATGGTTGTTTTCATTGTTCTAAGGTCAAAAATTGGCTCTAGCTAAGAGATCATCTACCGTCAGTGAATGATTTCAATGTACAGATGAATATGCAATCAAAGAACCGCCGCTCTTTTTTCACCTATATATTATTTAGATACCGTTGACAAAATCGAGGAGAGGCATGATCATAACATTAAAAACCTTTTCCTATTCACTTCAGTATTCAGCGCTCGCTTTCAGTTCGTGATTAATAGTCATTACTCTGCATATGGAGCAAGTTGAATGACAATGAGAAATGTTTCCAGCGAAATGACTGTTTCCGTATATGATGGACGTCGTGGTGCTTCAATGGACAAATGGACGCGAAAGTAGAATTACACGAATTATGAACGAGTCCTGCTAGTGTTCACTCAGGGCGTACTCTGCACTTTACAAAAATGCTTTTATAAAATATCACAGAACGAGGAAAGCTGGCGTTCTTAGAACAATTTTATTTTCTCACGATTTTTCCTTTACCGGTAGCTCAAACTTAGTAGAGATCGAACCTGCACCTCCTCAAGACATACAGCGCATATGCCTTCCTTCAAAACTCAGATACCATGGTTACTTGTTAGTCCCTATTGTTTTAAAATAAATACTTTCATATATATATATATATATATATATACGTTTATAATATAATAATAAATATGTTTTGATTTCTTGTTGAATTCTTTTATAGAAATTTCAGAAAAAAATATTTTGCAAATTCATTTATATATATATATAGCACATTGCCCGAAGGACCGACGGCCGATGGGGCAGTAAGGTCCTCGAGTATCGCGTGCGTATCGGTAGGCGTGTTAGTGTTGAGTGGCCTCCTACAATGTGGACCGATTATTTGGTGAGAATTATCTATAATTGTAATTAAACCTTACATTGTATGATTTACTAAATTGTGAGTTTACTTTCACGTTATTTTACTAGCCACGCAAAATGATCAGGTAATAAGAACAAAGTTAGAGAGACTGAGAAAGGTAAAATTAAACATGTAAGGATCAAGTACGGAATATAGATGCAATAAAATAGACAGTAATATTAGTATATAGTGAACATAGATCTCCCGCCAACCCGAATTGGGCTAGGGTGGTGGGAAAAGGTCCAATTCCTTTCATATAAACCCCTCCCAAAAAAAAGACGGTCTCTAGTACCCAGCAGTGAGAGAAGCCGTTGGATGCGAGCAACGCGGGACCTATCGACGTGGAGATCTGCGAGGGAGGCCTATGTCCAGCAGCGGAGGTCTATCGGTTGATGATGTTGACATATATATAAATACATTTGTGTTAATACCTATAATTAACATTTTCCTGAAATTTCTATAAAAGAGTTCAACTAGAGAGTAAAACTAAATCAAAACGTTTTTATTTGTTTGATTTTTTATGATTACAAGTAAACATATATATGAAGAGTTTTGAAATAATTTTAATGAACATGTAATACAATTTAGAAAGGTAATAATATTATAGTGAAAAGGAGCGTAAACGTATCATAAACCATTAACATGATTTATAATTGGAAAAAATAATTATACCACGTATACAATACACATATCATTTTATACGTAATACATAAAGTACGCAATAAGCGAGATTTTTGTATGGATATAGATATTTTGAAAAAGATTATTATACATGAAAAGCAGAATATATACAATGGGCCTCATCTTCATGCCTCATTTGCCCATTCCCCACAAAAGGGAGAATAAATTGCAAAAATAAACACTAACGAATATTTTATGTTAAAAGTTAGCGCCCCAGTTACACTGATTAACCTCCGGCCGACGGAGAGCTGAGCTGCGGGCACATTGGGTGGAAATCGTAGTTTAATTAGGCGACTGCCTGAGCAAGGGAATAGTAACACTTGACTACGACGTAGTAAGGCGAGAAGTCACTTCGTAGAATATTTAGTCATCAATCAACGAACGCACGGGCGCAGCGGGAACTCGAGATGTATTTGGTTTCAATTTGAATCTTATTTCATAGGGCCATGGAGCATTTAGATTGCACACCCGTGCGTTCCTTGATCCGAGCATCAGCTGTTTTTGATTTTGTGTTTCATTGCTTGTTTTTTTTTAGTAATGTATTTTTTATGAAACTATCGTTTCATTTAGCTATACTAACATGATGGGGAGCGTAAATAATGCTAATAAAACGTTTTTAAAAAAGGTTTTTTTTTTTTAATCAAAATTGATTATTTATCCGTCCCATCACCGAAGGTGTCATTAATACTATTATCTGTCTTAGTTTTCGGAAGCGGTTTCCTAACACCCAATATATTATTAGCAGTTCCTCGTCCACTTTGCTGGCCCTTACACCACCCTACTCCTTTTGGTAAAGATATTTTTGTAAAATTCGTTTTTAGCTCACCTCTAAATGGCTGAACCAATATCTCTAACATTTGATTGTTTATGACTAATAGTTTCGGAGGTCTCGTGATGAGTCAATGAAATTCTGGATATCTTGCAAAATCACATCAGCTGAGACATTTTTTTAACTAGTAAATTATTTTCGGAGTTTACAGCCAAGCTTTAGAATAAAAGAGACACAAGACGGAAATAATTGTAAAAAAATGTTTTCGATAGTCGTTTGATATGCAACCAGCTTTATAATGACGTACCAAAGAAAATTTTGTTGATTTCTTATTTTCAAAGAGGATGAGAGATATTCGACCAAATTATTGTTACAAAAATTATCGTGGTTGGATGTAGTATTAGAACAATCGAGAAAAATAAAAAGGGTCACGTAGCGTGAGTTAAGGTGACAAAGGAATGATCAGGAAATTTCTAGAATGGTATTCTCTAGAAATTTCTAGAGTAAACGGCGGACGACATATTCATAGGTGTTGGACGAGTGACTGATTCATTCTCGTTTTGAACTTCGAGGCGATAATGTAATTATTCTCTAAGGGTGATACGAGAGATATACAGCTTGGATAGTAATTTGGAGTTTAAGAACAGCTTATTTAATTTTGACTTTTGCTAAGTTAAACTTTTCAGTAATAATAAACGTTTTCATCTCGGAATACCGTTTCGTTCGACCAAATGCAGCAGCACGTAAAATAATTTAGTTCAATAATATTATGCATATCGATGAGTTTGAAAGTAAATTTTAGCATAGTATATTGATCAAATTATCTTGGTAATAATGATGGTAAAGGATGGTAAAATAGTAAATTTCGGTTACTAGGAGTCAGATGAAGTGAAACTTTATTTCCTGCGACGTGAACTACAAATCTATATTATCCGCTCTTAATACCTTACGAGCGCCGGAAAATGTATATAACATGAATATCTTCCTGAGCGTGAAATGGGAATACGTTCTGTAAAAATGTCTTAGGAAACAAAATACATTATGTATGTTGGTAAAATTTCAATATTCTATATAATATATAGGTGTATTTGATATATGAGATATCAATTAAATTAGTAAGATATATGTAAGCAGCCGAGTATGAATATGTTTCTAAAAATCGTCAAATGTTCATACAGTTTTGGTTTGGAAAGTTCCAGAATATTTTAGCTATAACTAAAAAAAACTATCAAAGGTTAAAGATAAGTATCCTTTAGCTTGTAACGAAGTTATTATTAATTAATATTATTTTTCATCAGAAATTTGACAATAGAAATCTTAGTTTCTTATCTAAAAATCTGCGTATGTGGTCTAAAGTGTACGAGGAAATTATAATCTACTGTTAATTGTGATTTTTTTTATTTCAAGATACTTTAAAATTACATATATAATAATTGTCGATAATTACCCGTATTGTTACTGTAATAATAACAACTTGGTTTCATCAAGAACCAAATTAATTCATTACGTGTTTACAGTATACTCAGTAACAAGGATTTAAATTATTTGAGTTTTCTCCTTATAAGGATTTCAATGTGAAAATAGTGAAGTATCCAATTTTGTTATAAATCATATTTTTAACCAATAAACCTTACAGATTTTTACTGGTGGTAAGGATATGTTGCCGGAGATCGTTCAAGAGGATTGTATTTAATGAATTTACTGGTGTAAAGAGACTATACATCTTATGACTGAAACCGAGGAGCACAATGTGGTGCTGTGTATATCATCCTAACTAACGCCAAGTTGTTTTAGGCAGGCGTCTTACTTACCATCAGGTGAATGTCTCGTTCGACTCATCTCGTTGTATAAATATAGATTTAAAGTTTATTCTATGTTTATTATTTCTGTATTATATCAAATAGGTTTTCTATTTATGTAAAATATAAAAAAAAAACTTTTGATTTGATTACAGAATAAAGTTAAATTATCACTCGTTCAGTAACCCACCTCACGGAAAAATGGCTGCAATCATTACCTAATAACTTCGTCGCCCCCTCACTTTGGACGCAGATAAAATGGAAATTTACAGCACTTTCATCGCGCCGTTGAATATTAGTTCAGTTAAATCATTCTTATATATATACATCGTAAATATTATGTACGTACATAAGATTTTTTTTATCTACAATAGATTAACGCATAACTTCACATAATATTAAGTAATGTAGACAAAGTCGATGAAATGTGCTAACTTATACTTTGGCTTTGACCGACACCGTGATAAGTCACTTTGTAGATCGATCATAAACGCCATACATATCGGAGGCGCAGGTTTTACTCCTATTGAACTTGAGATCCCGATGAAGGAAAAAAAATTCAAGAACGGTCTCTTTTGCTTGTGACATCCACCAACCCGTATTTGACCAGCGTGGTCGATCAACGTCCATGACTCTCTTGTAATACAAGGCCCTGAATCCCAGCAGTAGAAACATTAATTCGACTAGTAGTACCTTGGTACTTACATATGAAATTGGCGTTTTGTACGGGAGGAATATAAAGTAATTTTTTTTGTAAAATATATTTAATAAATCAAAGTATGCACCTTTGTTATCTATGCACTTTTGCCTTCTCATAGGCAGTTCATTGACCCATTTACTAAAAAAATAAATGAATGACTGTTTCCAAAACTCAAATGTACCAGCTAAATGAATTTCTAAATTTGAATTTGGAATTCTTAACCAAAGAGGAGATATTTCAGATCAAAGGGGTCAGTACGACAAAACGCTAATTTCATATGTAAAGACCTAATATTATTGTTTTATACTTTGGCTGTAATAAATAGCAATCCTATAAAAGTCTAGCTCAAAGGTTTATAATATAAGAGTGGCTCTGGACGATTTTTTTTAGATAGCCTCTGGCTGATGCTTTCATTTCTTCTTTATTCATTTACTTACAGTGATCTATGTTCACTTATAGTATTATTATTATCTATTTCATTGCATCCATATTCTTTATTTGATCCTTACACATCTTTTATTTTATCCTTCTTCGTCTCCCTAACTTTGTTCTTATCATCTGGGAATTTTACGTAGCCAGTGAGACCTTAGACATTCATAATTTAGTAAATCATACAATGTAAGGTTTAGTTACAATCAAAGATAATTCTTAACCTTCGTACACTGAGTTATCTAATTAACTTGCGATAACTTTACTTATGCATCAACTAGTCTTAACTGCTACGTCTCCAGTTTGTCACAGGGTAAGATAAAGAGAAAAAAGTTTTCTTTTCAAACTTGTTAAGGAATAATAGATATATGTGTCCTGGAAATAAAACGAATTCAAAGTCGTACGTATTTGCTTCCTCCGTCTGCGACTGTTATCACTACAACATCTATTTGGAGCCAGAATTATTTATTGGGTGCGCTATCTCTTTTAAATCGCAATATATTTTCTCTATATTCTATAGTTACGTAGTTATTTAGTACAATTGTCTAGTAAACTTAAAATATTTTTATTCTTCTTGTTATATTAAAAAGTGTCTTTAACTTTCCTTCCTGTAGTGACAGTTTTCCCAGTCGATATTTACTTAGCCCTTTGCTTATTTTGCCTAAATAATCGTACACGTCCTAGATCTTTAAATAGACTGACGATTATAAAAATATACTTATTAATATTTTATCTATTGCTTTAGCAATCTTTTTGTGGCTTCTTAATATCAGAAAGAAGAGCAGTATTAATTTTTATAACTTTCTAGATATTTTTATAATGATAGTACACACAGCGTTATTGAGAGATACGTAGAGAGGAAATTAATATTCTATGGTTGGACCTTTGCAGAACGTCTGCTAGTACATAATGTAGGTCGAAATATAGAATATTACTAGTACATTAGTATTTTAGTCATAACAAAAAGAAACAAGAAGTTTCCTCCATTTATCTCGATACGTTTTTTGTAAGCTAAATGTTTCACTTAAAATTACATTAGGCCGGCCACGGCATCTCATACATAAATTATGACCAAGGTTCGGGTTATGTACTGCTGAAGTTTACATGAGCTCTTTAATGTCACCAGTTTTCGAGGTTTTATGTATATATATCCGTATATTATACTTCTAAAGCATATGAATATTTTGGAGCGCAGAAAGTTGAGATGTTTGCATGATATTCAACAAACCACAGAGGTGGTTTGTTGAATATCATGAGAGTTGGAGAGTAGACTAGACAACTAGAGAGTTGGAGATAGGTTAGTTATTCTCTTCATCTTTTTTCCATGGGCGATTCTCCACATAGTTTAGGCTTTTACTGACAATATGGCGGCTTACTAGAACGTAGATCCTCCTCATTAGACCCATCAATACTACGTCCGGTAAAAGATCGCTTCTCGAGCATCTTGTTAGTTCATCATTCTTCGTTCTTTCTTGTATTATGTCCTACTCGTTGCCATCTAAGCTATTTTTTGAGATATATCAGTGAACTTACTCTCCTTCGGATGTCTTCATTTCTGATTTGAAACAACACAAATGAAGATACCGAAACAGTCATCAATCCTGTGTGTTCATTGTGGGAACATTAACATTATTACCGAAAACGAAATAGCAAGTCAGCTACTGTTCGTGTTGGAAACGGGGAAAAATTAATGTTGCCGACCAGTCATCGTAAGGTTAATGATACACATTGCTCAAACATTTTTTTTATATACAAACACTCCGGTGTCGGTATACGGACCCTTGAAATGGAACAGTTATAGTAGTCTATATACGACTGTAACACCAGAAGCATCTCTTGCGTATTGACCACCCAGAAAGTACAGTTTTGCGCCTCTTTAGAAAACATCTTAAGATAATTTCTAATCCATGACTCTTAAAGCAGTCTAATGAATAAGCAACATATAGAACTCGCAGAAAACCGCTGATTGTAGGCAACTCAGTACGAATTGGTGTAGAGAACTTTGGAGAAAGCCTATGTACAGCAGTTAATCTCCTGCTGATGATAAAGATATAGTACTAATTTAAACGAAAATTCTTTATGCATTTTCTATACAATAATATAAATATCCCGACGAGAAGGATGTTTAATCGTTCCTACTAGCGCAAGGATACACACCGAAGATTTGCGTAAGAAAGTCTTGGGCCCGTGCTAATGCCTTCTAGGTAACGACTGAAGAGTCTATGGGTATAAAATTCATATATTCCCGCCTTTTTCCTATAAGGCAGTAAACTCTCCGATACAAAGATAGAGTGTTCACTTGTTCGATAGTGACAAAATTTCCTCTAATATGGAAAGATTACATACAGTCACATCACGTTTACACGCGCTATATTTACATTATTTAGAGATCAAGTAAACCATTAGACGGTTACATTTGGACTCTACTACTTGAGATTTATGGTTAACAGACCAGCCGCTTACCATCAGGTGGGATAGTAGTCAAACATTTGTTTATATTTTGTAAAGTACTCAAAATACTTCCAAACAAATTTGCTTTGTATGTATCCTAAACTTTAACGCGAGCTGTATCGTAATCAGTTCCAAGTCAATCAGTGTTACTGGAGCGCTAACTTTTAACCTAATTGTTTATTTGTATTGTAGACCTAGTATCATTGATTTTGTACGAAAATGTTTATAAAACTGTTAGCAAGAGAAAAATTGTGTGCTAAGAACCTGTTTGAACGGTAGAACTGTTGTCAAACAGATATAGCTAATTGATTCTGTAAGGTCCATCTAAACATATATAAATTTAAACATTTTTAGAAAGAAAGTTTTAGAAATTCCCAAAGCTTGGACTAAATGTATTAAATTATTTTATTTTTACATACTTACACCATTTTTATACTACTGTAGAATAGAATACAAAGGCTACATAGACCTTGATATTACGAGAAGTCTTTAACTAAAACAACATTTATATAAATATCAAAAATAATATAAAACTGTTGATGAAAATTTGGAAATTATTTATAAAAATTTTTTTGTATATTATATTATATATATTTCCTATAACACTTTACTAGCACTTTGTTGTTTAATGCGATTTGTTGATTCTGCGAAGAGTATGAAAACTTCGTGGAAACTTCCTTTACCATATTCACACGATTATATAGGTGCAGGAAAATGGAAGAAGATATTATTAAGTAATGTATTTAGTGACAGTAAAAATGCAGTTTTTTTTGTGTATTTACAATCTTGTCGATATAAGGGTTGATTGTTCGTCAAAAAAAAAAAAAAATATATTGTTCACGTATTTTGATTCAAGTTGAGTATGATTATCTCCCGGTGATAAGTTATACCAGTTAATCATACATATATCTGTATATATGTATGATTAAATGACTGATGTCTTAAGTCTCGTTACACCAGTACTATCATTAATATTAGGTCCTAACATGAAATTGGCGTTACCGGAGGAAAACAAAGTAATTTTTTTTTTGGAAAATATATTTAATTAATCAAAGTATGCACCGTTCTTTTCTATGCACATTTTCCATCTCATGGGTAGTTCATTGGTTCCTTTACTGAAAAAACCATGGGGGCGAGAATCAATAAACTCTTTGAGGACGGTTTGGACTGACGCATCGGATGTTGAATTTTTTTCCTTGTAAGAAGTTGTCTAACTTCCGGAAAAATAATAATCTGTTGGGGCAAGGTCCGGGGAGTACGGTGGATGTCGCAGACATTCCAATCGTAGCTTATCTAACTTAATGGTTGTTTGTTGTGCAGTGTGTGTTCTTGCGTTGTCGTGAAGCAGCAGTGGCCTAGAGCGATTGACCAATAACGGTTGTTTATCAGCTAGTTCTTCCTTCATGGTTTGCAGTTGCTGACAATAGATATTTGCCGTAATCGTTTGGCCAGATTTTAGAAAGCTGTAGTGAACGACACCACCGCCAGTCCACCAAACACTCACAAGTAACTTTTTCTGAGTTAACTTTTGTTTAGGGCAGGATTTGGCTGGGTCCCCAAGGTTTAACCATTGCGACAAGTGCTTCCGATTATCGTAAAGTATCCACCTTTCATCACAAGTAATAATTCGTCTTAAAATCTCTTCGTTATTGTGTCGGTTAAGCAAAGTAACACAGCAGCAGCAGTCGACGCGTGTTCGCAAGTTCGATTCAGTCAATTCATGAGGTATCCATCGTTCAAGTTTTTTTTACTTTCTCGATTTGCTTCAAGTGGAGTAATACAGTTTTGTCACTTACCCCGAAGCCTGCAGCTATCTTTGAAGTGCTTTGTGATGAATCCGCTTCCACAATAGCCTTTAATTCTTCATTTTCCACTTTGGTCTTCGGCCGTCCACGGGGTTGGTTCTGACGGTCGAAATTTCCAGAACGAAAACGTTGAAACTAAAACGTACCTTAGTTTCTTTTGCGACACCTGCGCCGTACACATCATTAATCCTCCGAGCTGTTTCTGCAGCACTGGTACTGGTGCCATGGTAGAACTCGTACTCGTAAATATACCAATATTTCATGGTTTCCATTGTGCCGTAATAAGCGATGCCAAATAATGAGGAAAAAACAAATGAATGACTGCTTTCAAAAATAAAATGTACCAGCTAAAAGAATTTATAAATTTGAATCTGGAATTCTTAACCAAAGAGGAGATATTTCAGATCAAAGTGGTCAAACGCTAATTTCATATGTACGGACCTAATATATTATTCATACACTAGTACAGTGGTGGATGTTTATAGGCGGATGTTCATGTTGAATCATATGAGCATACATACATAGTAATAGTAGAAACTAAGAAATTATTATTATTAAAAAATATTTTTATTTTTGAAAGATTCATTGATCTTTCTAGTTAAATGATTTCAATGTAAATATAGTGTATACATAAATCATGTGAGTGATGATGTTATTTATTTGCACAGAGCCCATGGTGAAAGTACAACACATAGAAATTTTGTTGAAAAGTAGTGTTGGTTCCAATATGACAATAAAATTTATCTTGATATAAATAAAAAAAAGTTATGGAAGCAGACAATATAAGGGTGGTAGCTAACCAAGTGGAGTCATCCAATCTTCACCACTTGTGTGACCCTGGTTACTGATTCAGGCTGTTACAATTGCCTAGCCTCTTATATATATAAGGGATTTCCAACCATGTAGAGATTCATCACAATATCTCTGGAACCATAAGATCTAGAAAGTTGAAATTGAGCAGAAATCTTCCTTTTACTGAGACTAGGTCAGCTAAGAAAGGATTTTACAAAATTCTTTCCTCAAAGGCAGTTGCGGGGGTGTTACGGCCAGCAAAGCGGACACGGATCGGCTAGGTCCTTATATATAATCCTTGAATGTCATATTATAAAACGAGATATAAAATAATTTACGTTACTTTTTTACGGACGGAAATAAATTTTTACAGTGATGAGAACTTTACTGACCGAAGTGGACTTACATCCCCAATGGAGGATTTACGACTGTAACATAAAATTTACGTCGTCCGTTAGAATGCCGGTTAAAGGGCGGTACTTCAGCATTTCTCTCGTTGATGATAAGCTACAGGTGGTAGAGGACGGTTATGTGTTCTGTAATGGTGGATATAGCCTTCTAATCAGCACAACCAGCTTCTGGCAATTTGATTCTAAGAAGAAACGAATTTACGTAACAGAACTTTGTATTTATTTGTTTTTACTTATATCAACAAAAACCTTTCTAATTTTAAGCGATGTTGAAAGACATGAAGCTGTATGTATTAAAGCGTTTTCTTCAAGAATATTATCTGTTTTACATTATACAAGTGATTACCGGAATGTAACAATGATGTTGACGATATGAAGATGATACTTAGTCTCAAAGGTCTACCTATGAATATGAGATTGTATTAGTTTATATAATATCATTACTCAAGACATATAGACAAAGTAAATCGGAAGCTGAATTTAATTAAGATGAAGCATTGAATCTTTTTCCCACGGAAACCGTTATGGATGCCTTTTACCCGCAGGGGCGGCAGATGAGTTATGTCAAACTATTATCGGTGGAACCTTGCCGAAGTGAGGTTTGTAAATATATATATTTTTTATGGTAAATCTATTTACTAACCATTCATAATAAGGTTATAAATGGAGAAAATGTTTGAGTCTGTTTTCACGGACAAACCTCTAAACCTATTGGACGTAGATCTATTTTGTTGTTGAAGAACTTTATGAGGACGAAGATTTAAAGTTTGTTTCGGCAAAAAAAAATCATTTAAGTAATTTTGTTCTGTTCCGAATGATCTCCGGAATAGTAAGACTAATTTTGATAAACCTATCTATCATACAATTGATGACAAGGTATTGTTTGTAGTATTAAACTAAGGTATTATATGTCTGCTTAAAAGATAAGCAAAGTTTAAAATTGTGTTAGTGATTTAAATGAAATTACTAGCAAGTGCTTTAATTTGTAAGAAATTATATAGATTTATATATAATGAAAAGTATGGCTCACAGAAATTCTGCTGGATCAACTACTTATGAAACCAAATCTTAGAGGCAATTAAGACAAACGAATACTACAGCGTCAAACGTTTGGTTAAGAAATAAGAACAAAAATACCGTTTACTGCAGAAATGTGGTACATTGGGTAATATAAAAAGTAAAATTGTTGCCTTACCTAATATTAGTTACACAGCGTCTAATAATAAAAGTGCAATTTTATTTCCGTATTACACCGCAAAAAGTGGACGTATTCAATTTCACGCCTATTGTCATTATTGGGTAAACTGTTATTGGCACCTGTATTAAGTTCTCAAGTTAATGGCTGTTAAAACAAAAATCACGAGACTTTATATAGAATAGAAAAAAAATTATTCATCCCAACGACTAGACGAGTGAGACCTTCACCTGATAGTGAATACACCTACGCATAACGTGATGCTATTTAGAATAATATACACTGCATCACACTGTGCTCGTAGCCTTTAGATATATGAGGCGAACTTAATGCCTGGATATCATTCCCTGCCATTCAACCCTGGGTGACATGAAAACGTTAGAAGTCAGTTGTAATAAAAATTATATTATTTAAATAATAATCAAACCTACAAATATAAATAGTACTTATATTAAAATGATGAATTTGTATAAAATATGTCAGCATGATTGTGACTTCAGGTAATGGAGATGAAACATCCTCTTAAAAGCAAGTTTATTGATTGTACATATGACGTCTATTGGGTAAGACATTCGAAAGAAGAAGAGACCGAAGATAAAAGATGAATTAAAAAACCGAGTTTTGCTCAGATATTCTTATTTTGAGAAGATTAATGGAACGAGGCTCTTGATTTCATAAACTCTCCAACTAACCATAAAAATCTTTTCATGAAAGTATATAACACTGCAATTATCATATAAAATAGTGAAGTGGTGTTTTTCTGATGGTGAGTCTTGTTTTTATCATTTAATCCAATAACGGAATGGGTATCGTGTTATTTGTATTTCACTGCGGAACCAGTGGACGTATTCAATTTCACGCCCAAATAGCTCTTCATTGTGCCACGCAGCCATTTTCTTGTCACTCAAGTGACTTATCGGAGCCGTATGGGATTTGAGTTATTTTGACGTTCAATTTAGGTCCGCGTTCAATTCACATTCACACACTAATATAATAATTCAAGTTGCTTCATTTAATACATTTACAATACTTTGAAACTTGTTAAGTTATCGACTTCAAATTGGGGGTGGTAAAATACACAACTGGTTAAAGCGCCTTGTAGTACAGCTACGCTTTTCCACTACACCCTGCAGTCTCAGGTTAGTAAGAATAGGACTAAGGTAAGCCCAGCCTGTCGTAGAAGGCGACCAAAAGGGTCTAGTAGGAGTTCCGCAGGCCTTGAGGGTGGGGGCCTTTACCGCTCAGCAAGTGAACCTGCGTGGGAAAGCTTATAGCTCATCGATGGTGCCTAGGAGGATCGGGCCCTTCCTCAGAGATGTGTTAACACAAAGTGTAGAGGGGCACCGGTGCGTTTCATCAGAGATCCCGGAGGCTCTCCTAATGCAATGATGCCGACCACCGTTGGCGTTTTAGTGAGTAACACTCACATAACCCTGACTTCCCACCAGGTTGGCTCAATGCGGGTTGGCGGGATCATAGCGTCATTTGTTGATTAGCAGTGTACACCATGAGCAAGTGAAGTTGACATTGGATCCTGTGAGTTGTTCTAAATCTATTACAGATTTATTTACTTACTTTTTATTTTGTTATATTAATAATGAAAACAATAAGTTTTAATACAATAAAAAATAGAGAACAAATCTAAACATCAAACATTGTCGTAATCTATAAAGAAGTGATATATTATTTAATCGAAAAATAACCTTTTGATATTCAAAAAGTTTATTTCCAACATAAAGCGTGGAGAGTCGCAAAGCGTTTGTTTTATTAGCAAGCGATTCTCTCTAACAATAACAAAGTAATATAAATACATTACTAACAATTTACGTTGAGTGCACATTGCAACAGAATTGGTTCTACTTTGTGTTTTTAACATTATTAGTTCATTCTTAACTTAACCACATCTAACTTTGTTAAAACACTATATACGTAAGGCTATCCTTTAACTAAATACCATCACTAAGATATATTATATGTTTATCTGACTTCAATAAATAAATACACATAAAACTAAATTAGATGAATCATAAATTAATTTGACTATATCTGAATTTTTTTTATACAATCAAACGAAGAGACAAGCGGGTCGTTCCCCTGATGGTTAGTGATACGCCAGCCTGTAAAAACGTGACGCTAGTAAGGATGCTGTGTGCATCACATTGAACTAGTCGCATGTGACATAAGATGTTGAAATTCATCACTCCCAGTAAAGTCACTAGGCACAACGCCCTTAAAACCGGAACACAATCCAGTTCGCACGCTTCTCTATGCCGCCATATATAGACGTTGCCGCGGAACCTAGACGGTCTCCGGCAATAGAGACCTACCATCAGTAAATTGTGTTTTATTAATATTTAATTTAGTCAAAGACAGAGGTTCAAAGATAAAATTTTGCGAATATTCAGGTTCATTTAACAACCGGAAGTGTAATTAGGCTTACGTCACGGATTCCAATAGCAAATTGTCGTTCAATACTGTCACATACGTCAGCGATAATAATGTAATGCCGCACGAATAGTAGTAGTAATCGATTTTATACGGAAGCTATCTTAATTAATTTCGGTAGAATTACTTGTTCTATAAAAATTATATACTTATAATATAATAACAATAATAAATAAACTTTATTTCAGTCTCTGGGGCCATTGTGTTAGTGAATTAGTAAAAATTTTTGCTCAATGGCTACATTAGTAACAGTGTAGTAATTTTATAATTTTATTTTGTATAAATTTTTATTACTTATTTTATATTTTATATAAAATTTGTTTATTTGAAATAATTGGCAGAGTAAACAAATAAGAATCAAATACAAAGTCATTAGATAAACAAAATGGCAAACATAATGTCATAGCACATTTTCTTCCATTCAAGCTTTCGGGTTGTGTTCAAAAGAAAATTTAATAAATAAAGTATTATTGGGTGTATAAAAATTAATAGTATAATTACAGACATAGAACGGGCATAGAGCCGACATCAAATGGGCATAGAGCACACATAGAACAGATTTTTAGCACACAGGGAGCATACATAGAGCAGGCATAGAACAAACAGAGTACACACAGAGCAAACATATAGCAGACATAGTGCCGATATAGAGCCCACGTAGAGCAAATATAAAGTACACATAGAGCACATAGGGAGCATACATAGAGCAGGCATAGAACAAACAGAGTACACGCAGAGCAAACATATAGCAGACATAGTGCCGATATAGAGCCAACGTAGAGCAAATATAAAGTACACATAGAGCACATAGGGAGCATACATAGAGCAGGCATAGAACAAACAGAGTACACGCAGAGCAAACATATAGCAGACATAGTGCCGATATAGAGCCAACGTAGAGCAAATATAAAGTACACATAGAGCACATAGGGAGCATACATAGAGCAGGCATAGAACAAACAGAGTACACACAGAGCAAACATATAGCAGACATAGTGCCGATATAGAGCCAACGTAGAGCAAATATAAAGTACACATAGAGCACATAGGGAGCATACATAGAGCAGGCATAGAACAAACAGAGTACACGCAGAGCAAACATATAGCAGACATAGTGCCGATATAGAGCCAACGTAGAGCAAATATAAAGTACACATAGAGCACATAGGGAGCATACATAGAGCAGGCATAGAACAAACAGAGTACACGCAGAGCAAACATATAGCAGACATAGTGCCGATATAGAGCCAACGTAGAGCAAATATAAAGTACACATAGAGCACATAGGGAGCATACATAGAGCAGGCATAGAACAAACAGAGTACACGCAGAGCAAACATATAGCAGACATAGTGCCGATATAGAGCCAACGTAGAGCAAATATAAAGTACACATAGAGCACATAGGGAGCATACATAGAGCAGGCATAGAACAAACAGAGTACACGCAGAGCAAACATATAGCAGACATAGTGCCGATATAGAGCCAACGTAGAGCAAATATAAAGTACACATAGAGCACTCAGGGAGCATACATAGAGCAGGCATAGAACAAACAGAGTACACACAGAGCAAACATATAGCAGACATAGTGCCGATATAGAGCCAACGTAGAGCAAATATAAAGTACACATAGAGCACTCAGGGAGCATACATAGAGCAGGCATAGAACACATACAGAGCAAACATAGAACACATACAGAGCAAACATAGAGCACATACAGAGCAAACATAGAGGAGACATAGAGCGGATATAGAGCAGACATAGAGCACACAAAACTCATATAGAGTACACATAGAACAGACATAGAGCACACAAAGCTCATATAGAGCATACATAGAACAGACATAGAGCACACATAAAACAGACATGAAGCACACATAGAGCACCAGTTTGAAGGACACTGTAGCTACGGGATTACTGGGGTAACTAGACTCAACATATTATGTCTCAAGGTTACGAGTACAACATGGCGCAGCGTATAACAACCTATTACCACGTTGTTATGGACAGGCGTATCACTTAACATCACGTGAAAGTCACGCTCGTCTCGTTGCTTCGTTGAATTAAAAATAAAAATCTAGATCTCCTGAAACAGAAGCCAAGCATTAGTTACAAGATGCACCATCAGAATAATTTAACCATTAAACATTCTAAATCATTCAAATATAATACACAGTGGGAAACGAAATTTGAATTTCTAAAGAGATGCTCCGGGACAAATCACAAAGTAGCGTACTTTGTATAACGACTTTATCGTCCACCGGAAACGGAATAGTTTAGCGAATCTACTAGCGCTTTGTGCATTGGACAGCACTACGCAATTTCCTTTTAGAATTGAATGCGGCAAAGAAAATGCAACATACTGTAAGCTAGGGATTTTAAGTAATATATGACGACGATCTGTCGCTAGAATTCTAGGGGAGTCCTATAGCAGTGACCGTCTATCGGCTGATGATATATATATATGGGGCAGTAAGGTTCTTGAGTGACGGCTGCGTACCGGTAGAGGTAGTGTTGGGAGGCCCCCTCACGATATGGACCGACGACCTGATGAGAGTCGCGGAAAGCCGCTTGATGCGGGCAACGCGCAACCTATCGATGTGGAGATCTTTGGAAGAGCCCTAAATCCAGTAGCCGATGTCTATCGGCTGACGCTAATGATATATTTTATACTACAAAGGGACGTTCACTTGATGATAAGTGATACACCCGCCCATAACAACTTGGCGTTAGTTAAAACTTATACATAGACTCATACATACATATAGACTGCACCACATTGTGTTCGTCGCCTTGAGACATAAGATGTTAGGCTTCGCTAATCTAGTAATTTTACCAGCTACAGCGCCCTTCAAACAGGAACACAGTAATGTTTGCACATTACTGTTTGGCAGTAGAAATAGGCGCTGCAGTGGTACCAACTTTTTTTTTATGTTATCGGAAGGAAATCTTCTTAAAAGATACCTTGCTTCTGACGGAAGGACAAGGTTATGCGGGGCTTCTACCCACTAAAACACCCTCAGTGGTATCCTGCAGTGCGTTAGGAGGGGCTCCGGGAACGCACCGATGTCCCCCTGCATTCTGCCTAAAACATCAAGCAAAGCTCTCCTTAGCACCCACGCTGTACTACGGCAAATACAAGACCACCATGCATTTGTTGTCCCCCTGAGCATCACTTATTGAGCTCTGACGGCCGTTACCCTCAACGCTCACGAACCTGAACACTCTTTTAGATGCCTTATACGACAGGCAGGGAATACCTTAGTCCTATTCTTAATAGCCTGAGACTACAGAGCTAGTGGTACCTACCTAGACGGTCTTTGGCAACAAAGACCTCACCACCACCTCACCATAAGTTTTCTCAAGTCTATGTTGTTTCCGATGGATAAACTTATATCATAAGGCGCTTCATTTTCAAAACTTAAGTAATCTCTGAAGTTTATATAAAAGCAGAGACTCAGCAGCACAGTTTCAATAAGTTTGTTCCCTAAGTATTCTGTGTAGTGAACCGCTTAAATCTTCTTCCGTCTCTCAATAGTTGTAACTTTAAAAGCTTCGTTGATATTGTTGATGTTGGAAATGTTTTAGGAAACTTCTATTCACTACAAACTGTATTGTCTTTTTTTGTTACCAAATAATAAAAAAGTAGCAGTTGGTAACAGTTAATACTTATCTGTAGTAATAAACATTTAATTTTTTTTAATATAACCGCTAATTTTGTTACAAATAATAGTAATCAGAGATCACAGACTAAGTAGGTACCACGGCGGCGCCTATTTCTGCCGACAAACAGTAGTGTGCAAAAATTACTGTATTCCAGTTTGAAGGGTCTTGTAGCTAGTGAAATTACTGGGATAACGAGACTCAAAGTCTTACGTCTCAGGTGACGAGCGCAAAGTAGCGCAGTATATATCATCTGCAATCAACAATCGCATTAACTAGCGCCACCTTATTATGGGCAGGCATATTACTTATCATCAGGTGAACGACCCGCTTATTTCGTAGTTTAATAGAATAAAAAAAATTAATTATTATTAAGTAAACCTTACAAATTTTGTTTTGTGTACTTTGAAACCAAGTTTATTTAAGTCTTCGAAGATACATCTATTGAAAGTTTAGTATCTTAAATTTGTTGTTATAAATGGAGTTCAATAGTTTTATGGCAGCATAAATAAATCTAAGATCAGTTTACAAAAATTCGCTGCAAGTAAATCTAGTGTCACATATATGGTCCGTTTAAAACTACATTAAAACTCTAACCCGACCCCATTCATTACGTTTACGGAGACCCGCGCCGGGGTCAGGGCGGCGTCTAGATTTATGTAACGTTACATTAAAATATCCTCGCCTTACGGCTACTTAGATCTTTTCACTTAGGACACATCTATTTTAATAATAGATAAAGTGGTTTTTGGTATGCTATTTTGCCTTTACGCCGTTATAGCCCAAAAGATTGCTAAATTTAAGCGGCAGTGGGCAGGACACATGATCGAAGGACCGGCGGCTGATGGGGCAGTAAGATCCTCGAGTGGCGCCCGCGTACCGGTAGACGTAGCGTTGGGAGGCCTCCCACAAGGTGGACCGACGATCTGGTGAGAATTGCGTGAATCCACTTGATGCGAGCAACGCGGGACCGATCGATGTGGAGATCTTTGGGAGTGGCTTATGTCCAGCAGTGTAAGTCTATCGACTGATGATGATAATGATTTTGCAATTGAAATATCACAGCGGATGGAATATCTAGCTTTTCCTAAACTCATACGCATTGTCCTATTATATTTACTAAAAATACCATATAGATTACTCTTTGGTCATTATTTAAAAACTTATTAAACGAAATCCAACAAGCACCTATTGACGTAATAAATAATCAGTCCACCAGATAAATATAAGTATAAGTACTTATTTTACTAAAATTAATAAAGGTATCAAAATATATTACAAATACATCATATAATTGTAAATATATCTCATCATATAATAGCTCCTTTCTAATTTTGATTAGAATTTTTTTTTAACAAAGCAGTGATTCTAATGATATTAGAAAGTGCTAGAAAATGGCTCATGATAGTCTATTGATCAACACGAACCATAAATATAGATTCTTCAGTTAGAGCAATAAATAATGTCAAGAGTCAGGCAGCATTTTAATGGAAAAAATTCAAAATAGAAAATTCTTTTAATAATATATATCTATAGCTAATAACTGCTGTTTCAAACCTACAGTTGAGGAGGTCGAAACTAAAAAAAAGAAGAATTATATTTATAGTCAAAAACTTTACGGTGATTGAAAAGCGTTTGATTCATTTTGAGGTATAAATGTTTTAAATGAAAATACTTGTATTATACAATATAAATAAAATATTTATTGGAGATAGTCTATAGAGTCGAGATTCCCACAAACGGCGCTATAGAACAGTTGGCAAGTGATTTATAACGTCCGTCCCCGTGATTTAATACCTGCTGTGTGGTATTAGGCGCGAAGCTCTACTGCAAATATATCCATTGCAACAGGTACACTGAACATAATAATATTATTGCACACTAACTATTCAACCTTCTATTCTATTCTTCATCTAATTTAATGCTATAAATTGTATAATTTCCCACTGAGTAATATGAAATTTATTAAAAGCTGAAAACCCACGAACAATCTGTGATATGGGTACATTTGGGATAAAGGTAGGTATTACTACAATTATACGGATTTACTAAGCAGATGTTTTCTATTATATATTTATTTTATCTCTATATTTGACAAGGATCGAAAGGATATATCAATTTCTTTTTATTCAATGAAGTGTCGAGACGAGTGGGATTTTCCCCTGCTGGTAAGTGATACGCTTATTATTCTTATATCCTTATTATTCTTATATGTTATTTCCTGTTTTAAGTATTTAGATACTAACCACGACAAAGATATTCGCTCCTCTAACAACCAGCTTCTTTTGTGCCCTTCCCACACCTCTGATATTGTCCACTCTTCCTTTTTTATCCAGTCTATTCTTCTCTGGAATGCACTCCCTCTAAATATCAGGACAGTAACTAATCGGTATACTTTTAAGCAGAAAGTACGCGACATTCTTCTCAATGCCATTAAGACTGAGTAGTCTTCCTTGTAATCATTTTTAATACTTAGTCAATATCATGTATGTGTGTCTATATATATATGTATGTGTATGTATTTATATGTATGTATGTATGTGTATACATTTATCTGTATATGTATATGTAGGTGTATATATATTTATATGCATTTTTAATATATGTATACTCATGTATTATATATTATATTGTTATTATTTGATGCACCTACCTCATCATCTCTGCATTACCCAAGGTAGACTGGAGGATAATGCCAATGGCATTAAGTCCGCCTTTACACGTGGTGTAAAAAGTTAAATAAATAAATACGCTTGCTCATAACACCATCGCGCCGGTTATAATAATATATACTGCACTATATTGCGCTCGTCACCTAAGACATAAAATTTTAATTTTACTAGTTCAGTCTCTGTTCAGTCCGGAACACAGTAAACTTTGCACACTACAATTAGGTGTAAGAAATAGGAGCTGTGGTGGTACCTAGACGGCCTTCGGTAACAGAGACCTACCACCTGTATAAATTATGAGGTACAGATAAAAGACAATAAAGTTTCATCTTTTACAACTAAGGATATTTAAAAAAAGCACATCGCTGAAAAAAAATTAACTTTATTACTGAGACTAGGAAACTGTAGAAATAAAAACAAATGATTTACCTTTAAAACGGATATTATAATAAACAGTTGTTATATCGGGTATGTTATGATACACATTAATACATATTAATATAGTATGTCGGGTAAAAGATCAATCGTATCTATTTAAAAAAAAAGTTATTTACTATAGGAAAATATTATTCGTTTTGACATTTATTATAAAATATAGTCACTGTCTTTTTCAAAGTCTAACAATAGGATACAAATAATAAAGTTATCACTCCAATGTCATCGCTTTTGTAATCCTTCATTGGCAGTACTGATATCTATTGAATAACTCATATCTAGTAAGATTCGTAACTTATCGTAAAAAAAAATAAAAACTTATCTCTAGTAACAGAAATCATCGAATATTGTTAAAATGAACAACCCTTTTAATGTCCCTTCCATTAGGAGTCGAGCCTTCTTTCACAAGAGGAGAGACAATGATATTTATCTAACATACTAAAAAATAAATACTGTACTTGGAAGATATATGTTCACTATCACTAGAAACTAAAGTTCAGGGGTGATCAACCCTGTGCCTCTTAGAGACTTTTTTAAACTATCACGGCTTCATAAATAATTTAAAATTTCATCCTGCTACGGTAATGCTAAAATAAATAAACTGACTAATAATCTATTATTCTCAATTTCAAGATACCTCAGTACTCGGCAAATGCATCATAGGCAAGCATCTATTAATTATGCTATCTGTACCTCTGTATTAAGGTCAAACGATGACCTGTGGACAAAGGTCGACCGAAATCGATCAGCGGTAGTTTACATAGCAGGATGAGCACGAATCACGATAATATCCGTTTTGTTAAGGATCGCTGAACTTGCTGCAGTATATACGGTGGTTTATGTTAAATATACAGTAATGAATGATTGCTATTTACTGAAAGATTATATTATACTTCATAACCTATAATAAATGTAGCCAGCAATAAGAATAAACCTCAAAGAGTGGCCATACATACGAATTTTCCCAAGATTCATACGTATAGTATTACAGTTCTAGCACTTTAGATAATGCGATCTGTCACTATCCGAGAATTCAGATAATTCGCAGACGATTACAGCTTTCTTCGATATTAATTATTATTACTCAAGCATTACCAGATAATTTTTTTTCTATATATCTTGATTGACGGCTTAGCAGATAAATGACAAGGAAAAATCTATTAGATAATAATTTTAACATTACCTTTTCTTTGTACAGCAAAAAAAATATTTCATTGAAAGAGAACTTTGTTTTTAGCAGCAAAGTTTTCCATTTCTTTGTCTGTGAAGGAATAAATAGTGTTGCATTGTGAATTGCAAATGAATGTCTCTTACCTTTTTTTTCCTTTCAACAGATTAGTCAACACTTTAAATTGAGACGGTGTAATAAGATTTATAACCTGAATTTTCTCACTGAAGAACCTTTCTTTGAAGCACAAAATGGATATAAACTCGAGAGGACGGAACCAATAAATCACTCTCTAAGTGTTCTGTAACAACTTCGATGCGGGAAACGATGATGAAGGAAAAACATCTTGATGTACTTCGAACCTTATGAGAAAATAAGCTCTCGGACATTTAAGGCCTATGATATTAGTACCTATTGGATGATATACTATTTAAATCAATTGATAATGCTCATTTAACCATTTAATCAAGGGACTAGTATAGAAATATTTTTAATAGAACTAAATAAACTCTGTAGATTGAATTCTCCAAATAAATATTGATTTTACCTGCATATGAACCCCTTGAAATGGAAAGTTGGTAAATAGTAATTGATTAAATGGTACAGATGGTAAGTAATGTAAGGTTAAATGATTGAAATAACAAAAAAAAGATTTAATAAAAGTATATATTTATGTCATATTTATAATAAGCAGGTTTTAGACATTATCTTGCTCTATTTATACACTATATGTTAATGAATCACTCTTACATTTGTTACTAACATTGAACACAAAATGGTGAATAAGAATAACCATGTCAGCAAAGGTAAAAGAACAGGATAAAATTATGCTTTAAGGAAATCTATAGATGGTTATATATTTGTGACGTACTATTGTTATAAAATATTATTTATTTAGCGCATTAACAACATTTATATTTAATATATATAACAGATTCTTTTAATGGTACGAATGGGTGATTCATAGATAATGGCAACATTAGAATTAAATTCAGGGGAATGCAATAATCTATTTTCAACGCTAGAAACTAAAAAGAAGGGCCGTTTTATCGCTAAAAGAAATGTCTTTCAGACAATAGATATATAGACATAGATACATAGACATAGATATAATATAGACTTGTTCCGAATGAGACCGGTGTAAAATATATACAAAACGTATAGAATTAATGGAAGCAAATTTCGAGACTAGGTTTAAAATATAATATTAGTCTAACTCGATACAATATTTAGGTCACTATTTATTTAAACAATAGTTGTGGCAACAAAATATACAGCAGTTTTAATACCTATAATTAGTATAACTATGTGGACACACAGATAACTTATAAAGTGAAAAAGAGAGCATGTCTAATATTGAAGAAGTAATATGTAAGTGAACGCCTGTAGTGGAAAAAAATATTCAACAGCTCTAAAATGATGTAAATTACAAATAGCGACATTAATTTCTAAGAATAACACACCATACAACACTGGATCGTATGTATTTAATTATCTTTACATAAAACGTTAATTTCTTTAGTCTACTGAGACAGCCATTCCTCTTTTATCATGTCACAAGCTTTTTCAGCAATCATTATTGTTGGTGCATTCGTATTACCTCTGACTATTTTGGGCATGATGGATGAATCTATAACACGAAGCTGTTCTATTTCGTAAACTTTCAATCTGGGACTTACTACGGCGTCACGATCCCAAGCTGGACCCATTTTACAAGTACCTACCGGGTGATATATAGTGGAAGTGTATTGCATGAGAATACATATGAAATAATCATTCGAACCCCACATATAAGATTCACAACCTTTTATCGGTGTTTTAATAAACTTTGCACCGCTTTGTTTGAATGCATCCGTATTTTCTAAACTTATAACGTATCGCATTCCCGCTAAAAGCTTTTCTAAGTCTTCTTTAACCGTAAAAAATCTAGTATATATTAATGGTTGACCAAAAATAGGATCCGTGTCATTGAGTAACACATAACCTCTACTTTTAGGCGTTAATAATAATGGTCTAGCAGCTAAACCGTCGTAAAATGACAACGGGAATATTTTTGATGCTAAATAATTAGTAGGATCCGAATACAACTCCCGTACGTTAATTGCATCAAAGTGAAATTGTATGTCCGGAGCGTCATCTACCGCGTATACGGTCTTTATGAAAGCAATTCCACTTAAAGTACCTGTGGCAGACATGGGTCCATATTTTGAAGGATACTGATGATGATATTTAGATACTTCGTCTAATAATTGATCACCGCCAATTAAAGTTGAAGTTTTATTTGAAAGTTGTATAGCTAACACATCTGTCGTCACATGATCTTGAAGATTATAACCTACTTTCAGATCAGATAGCACAGGTATATTAAGACTTTCCAGGTGGTATTTAGGCCCAATTCCAGATAACATTAGAAGTTTAGGGGAGTTTAACGACCCTGCACTGACTATCACTTCTTTTTTACTAAATACAGCATATGAAACGCCTTTTTTGACATAGTGAACACCTATAGCGGCTCTGGTTGTCAGGTCTATTAATATTTTCGTGACATAAGCATCATTAATAATTTTTAAATTAGGCCTCGTTTCTCGAATTGGTCTTATGTAAGCTACATTTACAGACATTCTCCGCCCATCTTTAGATGTTGACTGAGCTATATCGGTGCCAATTTGATTTTGGCCATTAAAATCTGTTACAGGTAATCCCATCTCTTTGAATGCTTGCACCAACATCAGTGTATTTATATCTGTGTAAGGAAATCTCTCAACGTTCAAAGGTCCTTTACTAGAGTGGAAGTAAAAATCATGAGCTTCAATGTCTTGATTATTTTCTGACTTTTTAAAATATGGCAAGACCTGTAATGATAAATAATGACTCATTATATAGGTTAGACTTTAAAGCATTGATTTTGGAGTGATGTAAGGGTTTATTGATGGATGTATATGAGTAGCAAGAAGGGACGAAAAGCGTAATAAAGCATGAAGAAGAAATAACATAATAAAGAAACTATAGAAGTTATTGAAAATTAAATTTTTTTTCTTCATTTCGTACTAATCTTTAAATGAGTAAAACATAAAAATGATTTATACATGCCTCTCGATAACTCCATCCGTAGTTTTCCATTTCCGCCCACGAATCGTAATCTCTCTTGTTTCCTCTCATATATACCATGTAGTTAATTGCACTTGATCCACCCATAGATTTTCCCCTGAAATTAATATAACAAATAATTAAAAGAATAGTAATTTACAGTTACGTACCATATACCAACTACATTTTAAAGCATTTAATAAAAATACTAATAGTGTATTATTTTTAACCAAAAAATTTTCTGTTCAAACTAATTTTCTTTCATATTCTAGACTATGGGCAGTGTTCTAATTTAAAATGCTTATAAGCTACGTAAAATTTTCTAAAATGTGCTGTCATGACATGTATTAATTAATTGTTTACAATTATTAAACACTACTTATCGGTGCCTTACCTATTAATTACATTTATACTAACCATAACACCTAAGATGTATAAATAAAATAAATAGTGACATTAGTAAACTAATTTTAAGAAAAAACTTACCAAGAATAAAAAATAAAAAAATGTTATTTAAAAAATTATCGATCTTTGTTTATTATTTAGGAATTAAATTCCTTAATAATAAATATATAAATAAAATACTTGTACGGTATGCAATAATTTATTATCGGCAAAATTTTTACACGGACTATATATACATTAGGTATATCATACATTAAAACAAATTTCTAAATCTTCCAACTTTCTTTTATCATATCAGAGACTTTTTCACCTATCATGATAACAGGAGCATTTGTGTTACCCCGTACTATATTTGGCATTATCGAGGCATCAGCTACTCTGAGATTCTTAATCCCGTATACTCTCAATTTGTTATCAACCACAGCGTTGTTATCTTCTTTTGGTCCCATTTTACAGGTACCCGATGGGTGGAAAATCGTGGCAGTGTATCTAGTTAGTAAGCACACAAAATAATCATAAGTACCCCACTTGTAGTTCTCACAGGCCTTAACCGGAACTCGTATGAACTCGACTTCGTTTCTTTTAAACGCCTCTGTATTTTCCAACGTAATAGCAAATTTCAGTGCTGCGACTAATGTATCAACGTCCCTTTTATCAGTGAAAAAATTTGGATATATAAGGGGTTGACCAAGAACTGGGTTAGTTTTGTTTAGGGTAAGATAACCCCTACTTTTTGGTAATAGAAGAATAGGTCTAACATTAATGCTATCGTAATATGCTAATGGTAGAACGTTGGAAGCTAAGTATGTTGTAGGATCGGAATAGAAATCTTTCATATGTCGCCCATCGAAGTGAAACTGTATGTCAGGAACTGCCTCGTCATTATCTGCATATTTAGTTCTAATAAACGCTGTTATTTGCAGTGGCCCAGTTGCAGCTAATAATCCATCTCTTTGTTTATAATATTTTAATACTTCATTCAAAATTTGTTTACTACTAATCGAAGTTGAAGTTTTTTCTGAAAGTCTCATTAAAAATGCATCGGTAGTTGCGTGATCATGTAAATTGTATCCAACTTTTAAATCTTTGTACACAGAAATGCCAAGTGACGTTAAAGCTTTTCTGGGGCCAATACCAGAGAGTAATAAAATTTTAGGAGAGTTTAAAGCACCGGCACTGATTATGACTTCCTTCCTCGCAAAAGCCGTCTTCAAAACTCCGTTTCTTAAATATTTTACACCATAAGCTTTGAGATTATCTTGTTTAATTAGTATCTTGATAACTTGGGCGTCGGTTGTAACTTGCAAATTTTTCCGCTTCATTCTAACTGGTCTCACAAAAGCCCTATTAGTGGACACTCGCATTCCATCTTGTGAAGTCGTTTGTGTCGTCATTGTTCCTATCTGTTGTGCACCATTAAAGTCTACGAGAGGTAGTCCAGTTTCATTAAATGCTGCAATGAGCATTGGTATATTCTTATCAATATTCGTAAATCTTTCCACGTTTAATGGTCCACCTACTCCATGATAATATTTATCCTTAGCTTCAATATCACGATTATTTTCAGATTTTATGAAATATGGAAGAACCTGGAAAGATTTAATACTTGCAAAACTGAAGTTTCATGTACAGTTATTTCTTTTTTTAAATAAGGACATACGTACATTTCTGTAATTCCACCCTTTGTTACCTAAAGCCGCCCAATCATCGTAGTCTTTTTTATTGCCTCTCATATACACTAAATAATTGATTGCACTAGAACCACCCATTACACGTCCGCTATAATATTTAGGAGAGAAAAGAGATATAAATAATTATTCGTATCATACGTAAAATATATTAGACAAAAGCGAAAACAATCTTAGTAGACATAAATAATATAGAAGAAACTATTCAAAGCGAAGTAAATGAAATATAAAGTTGTAGAAGGAGTTTAAGTTACCCGAAGTGAACAAGATATGTAATTCAAAATCTACTTACACATTCCTCTTTAATGGTGAATTCATCTGTATTTGTTTCTTTTAAAATAAAATAGAACTTATTTAAAAAGCTTTACCTCAGCCATGCGCATGTTTCATCTCTTTGTGCTCTGCATGTTAATTCTTCCGGTTGAGTTCTGTACATCCAGTCGATGCTTGATCTGCCTAAAACCGGTGCCAAGCTCGGCACGCTAGTTACGTCTGGTTCTTCTGGACCGGCCTCCAGTAACAATATCTGTATATGAACCCATTTTTATATTTATATTTTTTATTTTACTGAAACACGAGATGCAATTCGATTCATATTGATACACCTGTCTATAACAACGTAATGCTAGACCGTTTACACTGCACCATATAAAGCACATCTTAACAGTTTATATTCTTTTGATACTGTTATCGCTATTAACCAAATTTAACTTTATTTTTTCGTTTTATACGTTTATTTGTTGTAAAGTCATTAAAACCTTTATTCAGGTAGAATCAATTTTAAGACTTAACGACTTTATCATACATATTAAATACTATGATAAATTTAGTTACTTTGTTATCACATTTAAAATTCTCTCAAGAGTTACTATCTCTAAGCTTGATACTGATTTGTTTATAAAACCGGTTCCCTGGGATATTGAACCACCGCAATTAAATCTGTATCGTATCGATAAATAAGCAATTAATCGTTAACAATGGCTTACGAAATTAAAATCTATGGAGACAATATAACAGCAAAGAACAATAGGGAACATTTTCTCACAATAGCGACAGTGAATTTGCGTGTACGTGAAATAGAAATTTTATTGAGCATTCCCATATACATCAGATACTTATACAACAGTATATTCAAGAATAATAAGTTTTGAAAATACGAAAATCTTGGAAAATGGACATAGCTATAGATTCTCTAGCATACAGCGCGTAACAATTTATATATCACGTCATAAGCAGAGTAGAGAATTGTTTCAAAATATTTCACGATATTTTGCTATAAATACTATTTTTTTATACAGTTACCTCTGGTTAAAAGCACATAATATTTTTTTTTATATCTTTTTTTTCTGTAAAAATTACATAAAGGAAAAGGAAGTAACGAAAATGTAAGAAAATTAAAAACGTGCTATAATTTGGCCATGTCCAGTGTGAACGTTATTCAGCTGACGATGATAACAAAAATAGTTTTTCCACTACTCAATAGATTTTTTTCTATTATATTCTATAGCATAGTATTTTTTTTATTATTCGAGCCAACTGGACGAGCTGAACGTCTACTTGATTTTAAGTTATACAATCGTCTATAAGAATGTGGCGCTAGTTATGATGATATTCGCTTCATCGCTTTGTGCTCGTTTTTTACTAGATACATCGCCCTTTGAACCAGATGGTAGTAATATTGGTATACTACTATTTGACGGTATACATTTAGTTTTCTGATTACATACAGTTATCGCCTTATTGAATAAAGTAATGTATGGAATAAAAGAAATAATTACCCGCCATTTTTTAACTTCAGAGAGTCGGTTTGCAATCACGCAGCCAGCCGACCCAGCGCCCACAATTATGAAGTCGTACTCATTCAAAGAGCTCCTTTTCTGCCTTCGTTTCCTACTCTTCTTATTATCATTATCTTTCATTGTTACTTTCTCGGAACTACTTGTTTCACTGTCAACGTAGCTTCTTTTTTTAATATTATCGCGCCCGCGTCTATTGTATTTCTTAAATGGATTTGAAAAAGCCCCAGATTCAAATTCAAAATCTGGCCCCGTATAAAAGTGTGCCGTCGAATATCCCGTCGGTTTTTGATATTTCGTTGTAAGTATATCCGGTTCTATTATCGGTCCGAAGGCACTTGGTTCCGTTTCTTCGTTATGGTTGAAAATGTCCGGTTCTACATTGACTACGGGTGTTATTTCACTTACAGATTTCGCCGCTGTACTATAAGCATTATGTGCGTCGTTCAAATAACCAAGTCCATGGTGTGGTGTGTAAGGGTTGACCGGCAGATGGTATTGTTTGTCAAAAGATCCTCCGAACAACCGTGCCACTAAGGCTAGAAACATAAATCCAGTTTGCGAACACTGAGTTAAAGGTGCGGTGGATTCTGCGCAGATGTCGCTCACGTCAGGGGGGATCCAGTTCACATTAGCCATGTTTATTCTTCTTTCACTTTATATTTGTATTTACATCGCATTAACAGCGGCTGCTGTCTAATCGACACCACCACTCGCGTTAGAATGGCGCTCTCTAAATTCGCACAGGGTGACCTGCCTGCACTCCAGTTCAGCAATGACTATTAGGAAATCATTAGTTCTTGCATATTTACATCATCGTAATTTGCAAATAGTATTCAAACATAATGAATTGTCATTCTTATTCAATTACTAATACTGACCATCCTGGTATATTAATGCGAACGTCATATAATTCCGTAAAGAATGGATATTACTTCATTTGAACATTATTTTAAATATTTTTCTTCGTAACATCATCTAAAAAAAGTACACTATCCGGGAAAGAAGACTGTAAGTTCCAGCTGTGAGAGCATTAAGAAGCCTGGTTCTTTATTCATTAAAAGGATTATTTTAATGCATTCTTCATTTTGCTTTAATATACATAATTACTTGACCAGCATAGAAGATAAACAGTCCCAGCATTAGGAATATTAAGAAGCATGTTTTGTTTATACATTATGAAGTCGTTGCCCTGACACAGATACATGAGGTAAAGTTTACAGTTTTAAACGCAGAGCATTCCTCTTTTCGCTTCAGAACTTGGGCAATACAGTAGATAAAAATATGAAACTCTTTCCTTTGCGAAAGATGACTATGAGTTCCAGCAGTGAGAATATCGAAAAGGCTTTTGTATTATATTGGCTTGGTGATACAGTTACATAAGTAAAGTTATAGTGTTCGTGGTTTTGTTTTGGTATACAATATACACTTGTACATAGTTAACATGATAGAAAGGGTCGCAACTCTATCCTTGTGAGAGAAGACCACGAGTCCCAGCGGTGGGAATATTAAAAAGTCTGTTATAATAGATCTGTGCGGTGACAAAGATAAAGGGGGTAAATTTATAGCATCCTTCTTTTTGCTTCGGATGATGAAAAACGAAAACAACGCAATGCAGTCGCATAGCCACATGGTCCCGCATAATACCCGGTGATATATCATTTTTACGAGCCCCTTCAGTACTTAGTGGGTGTTAGCGTGTCCTTGTTAATATTAACTCCGTAATTACATTCGTATACTAATGCTGGGTTTATGTCTAGACGGGAATTTACAAACACGTTAGCCGAGAATTAATGTTCACACATTACGGAAGGAGACTCTTAATGAATGTTTTCAGGAGACAGGAGCGTGGACACGATTCATATAATAATACAGAATGCGTACACAGTGATAAATCTTGTTGGAAATTTTAGTACATGTAACAGTCATGTGATGATGGCTTCTTCTTCTTAAAGTGCCTCTCCAATTAGTGAAAGTTGGCGATCAGCGTGGTACAGTCCCTTCTGTCTCTGGTTCGGCGGAACAGTTCCGACACCTCAGATATGCCAGTCCATTCCCTGATATTCCTAAACCATGACTTTTTCTTTCTGATGATGATGGTGGCGCTCAGCTCAAAATACTTTTTTTTTAATTGTTTTGACTAGCGCTTAATTACGATCCTACCTGATGATAAGCAGCGATGTAGTCTTTGGTGGTAAAGTGGTAGCCTATAATACACTGGGAATAAGTCTAAATTTAATCAAATTACATCGAAAACTCTTCCACTGTGTAATAAACTCCTTCTTACCCTTTTATCTAGAACATTATTTGAAACAAGAAGATGTTTAAATTTTATGACATCTTGTACAAACAGATGATGTCACAAAAAGAAAGTAGATTAAATCTCTAGGAGCGGAAGGAATGCTTCCTTCCCACTGTTTTGCAACCCCTATAAAAAAAGGCCAAGAGTTTAATATTGTATAAAGCCTTGTTGTAATTAAGACGTGTTAATTTTAATTTCTCCAATTATTAGTATTACATTACATCATTATTAAAGTATTCACATTACACCATTTGTAAATATTTGTCTGTATATCAGATAGACTAACTAACGAACTTGATCACAGCGAACAAATGAAAAAGAATGTGCTCGCAGCCTTGAGACACAATACGTCAAGTCATGCCCCAATAATATGAATAGCTACAGCGCCCTTCAAACCAGGATGTAGTAACGTTTTGACACTACTAAACTAGGTGCTACAATAAGTCGGCCTCCGGCAAATGATATTTCAGCAACATTCAACAAGAACAAGTGCAAGAGATTAAGTATTTCAAGGTCAACGGTTTTGAAATACTCGTGGTGGCTATTGTTCAAAAAAGTAAACGAAGGTCGACCTCTAGTTAATCAACTAGTAACTCTTACGGTAATATCATTTTAACAAATTATGTAATTAAATAATTATATAAATAAATAATAACAAAGACAATGAGGTGATATGTAGATCAACACACAGAGTCCTTTCCTGTCTCCGAATTAAAGCTGGTGTTGGTACTTGCACCATATTGCTCTCATCGCTTACAGGCACAAATAGGAGATGTTAGGGTAGTAAAATGACTAATTAGATTTACACTAATAATTAGTATTCGTACTTCAAGTAAAATACGCCTAAAAATAATCATCATCACGCCTAATCATATACACCACTTATAATTGACAATAAGAAATTGTAAAGGGAGAAATATAGATAAGAAGAAAAAGAGAAAATGAAGGAAATGATTTTAGTTACCTTGCATTAATCTTAATGTTTAAAAATAGTGGAAAACAGGAAATTAGTAAGCTTATAATAACGAGGAATGATGACTTGAATATTAGAAATAATGATCAAAACATAAATTTAAAAAAAAAATCTTTTTGTTTTAGTATAAAAAATGTAATAATACGCAGTAAATCGAATCTGAAATAATTTTAATAATATATTATTGTATAAATATAACGATTATTTACTAATCATCATCTTCACCAATAGACGTCCACTGCTGGGCATAGGCCTCCTCCCCCAACATAGGGTGATTTGGGCTATTCCCTACAACGTTTGCCCAGTGCGGGTTGGTGGGACAGAGCCTCGTTTGTTGACTAGCAGGGTACATCACGAGCAGGTGAGGTTGACTTAGGTCGCGTAAGTTGTTGCGCAGGACCCCTTACATCCCTTATTTTGAATATTTTATATGTTATCAATTATATTGACGCGTTTATACTATATACCATAAATGTTGTCGCGCGGTAATTTGTTGGATTAGTGCATTTTACTATCGCGGACCACATCACTAACATCCGGTGGAATCGTAGTTAAGCACTAACCTGTTTATTTAAAAAAAAAAACAATATAAATAGATCCTTTTTTTAGCAATTAAGCGACGAAACGAGCTAAACGTTCAACAGATGGTAAGTGATACGCCTAATCGTAATAATGTGGCGCTAGTTAGGATGGTATATACTGCACCTCATTGTGCTCGTCGGCTGACACACGATTTTCAGCATATACCCCAGTACACTAGCTATATCGCCCTGCAACCGGGAACACAGTAATGTTGGCACACTACTGCTTCTTCTTTTTCTTCTTCTTAAAGTGGCTTTCCAACTAGTGAAGCTTGGCGATCAGCGTGGTACAATCGTTTCTGTCTCTGGTTCGGCGGAACAATTCCGACACTTCAGATATGCCAGTCCATTTCCTATATTCCTCAAACTACTAACACGCTTGGCGACGGAAATAAGTCCTGCGGTGGTACCTACCTAGACGGTCTCCGGAAACAGAGATCTACCACCAATAGAAATAATCGTATTACACGTAGTAGTTTAGTACACACTTGCTTCTCCTCAGAATATGTATTTATAGTAAAAATGCAATCAAAGTGATTACTAAGTATAAAATCGCTAATACTTAATTCGTATTATTTAATTAATAGTAAATACCGTGTTTCAGTAAACATTATACTAGTAAAGAGGCGTTGGTTTGATTCCCACTGAGGCTCAGCTTCCAGTGAAGGAAAACATAACGAGGAAATCGACATGTACCTTTTTACGCACTAACCCAGTTTGATGGATGGACTTTCACTTTCTATATATAAATGAAAATCATTAGTCCCATCAGTGGGAATGTGATAATTGCTCCTTCTATTTATTTTTATTACGCGATTGTCGCTTTAGTTAGTGCAACCGTTGAGCAACGTTAAATAACGGTTCGTAACGTCTAACTATTTCGTTACGCGTCTCGTGTTGAGTCATTTTAAACATATCTCAGGTCCTATTTGAGAGCTAAACTTTCGAATTACCGTAAAAAACGTGTATTGCTTAAATTCAATTTTTATCTTTTTGCAATTGATTCGCAAGAAATTTACAAATAATGATTCGTTATGTTATATAACATGTTTCTTTATCGTTATTGCTATTTATTAATTTTATATTTGCTTATCACGTGCTCTGTCTAGATTTGATTGTTAAGCCTATAATTGATGACGGAGACTGCTCTCGTAAATATAACATTTCGGATTGACTGACAACCTGAATGAAGTTAATCGCAACTTAAACCAGCTTAATCCATTGTTGTGGTAGCGCAAACATTTACTAAGACCATTTAATTAAGACCTTTACATAGGCAAAATCTTCGCTCGCATTTGTATTAGCAATTTAAAGAGTAATCTTTAATGTGTATTTACTGCCATTTTCAGACTTTAACAATTTTTTTTAGTTCTCTTTTTCTTTAGTAACTTTTCGCATTAGTCAGAAGACCTTACTGTAGTATCTTCTTGTCGTGTGACGGGGTCTGCATTTCTTTTCTTTCTCGTTCCATACTGGATATAATCGGTAATCGTCTAGGTAATCTGTTTGCTACTAAACAGTATTTTGCAAACATATGTAATCTGATTTGAACGGTGCTGTAGCTAGTGTAATTACTGGTACGACTGGTAGTAACGAGATTTAACATCTTACTCCTCACAGCGATGAGCACAATGTTCTGCTGTCTATATCATCGTACTTGTTACGTTATTATAAGCAAACGTATGACTTACGATGTGGTGACTATCTCGCTCGCCTTGTTACTTCTTGAAATATGTAATACTGTATAGAAGCTTTTTAGTTATAATACTAAGACACCTATCTAGACTTAAGAATATTTACAATGCTCTTCAAACTTTATCTATATTAAGTAATAGATTAAGAATACATTAACAAAGCAGTTTTGGTTTTTGCTTTTATTCTTAGAAATAGTTGTTTGAAATGGCCACACCATTAGTTATGTAAATATGTTAAAGCGAGGCAGTAAATAACAAAGATGGTTGGGTGACGGTAGATCGAGTCCGCAAGACCAAAAACAGAAAAATAATAGTTGGGTGCAAAACCGAAGAAGCTCGATAAAAAGTTAAGAAGCGATTGTAAGGCGTTGCAGACCATCACAACGGCGAAGATATAAAAAACCAAAATCCCATGGTGGTTCTTAAAGACGTCTTGTCATATAACACGGACGAATACATTCTAATGGCGTTCAGGAATCAAAATGGGGATCTGTACCGAGGTCTATACCTATGGTCTATACCAGGAGAAGGCCATAATAGAGATACGGTACAGGAGAAGAGCGTGAAACCAGTATTGCGCACACGTAGTTCTTAGAGTTTTGCCACAAATAATGGAAAAGGGACATGTACTCGTATGTATAGACATGCAGCGTATCAGGATTAAGGACCATATGCCGCTTATCTAGTGCTCAGTTTGCTTAGGATATGGCCATGGAACTGTGTAAGGAGGTCATATCGAAATGCAGTCACGGGGAAAAAAACTATGCGGGCTGGAAGGCAGGGAAAGTTCCAAAATGCTGTAACTGCAGTGCGGCCAAGCTTGGCCAAATAGAACATAACGCATTTAGCGCTGAGTGCGCAGTGCGCAGAAAGTGGGAAGCCCTAACCAGAACTTGTTTTTATGGTGATGTTGGCGCCGCAGTTTTATTGACAACCATTGGACATCTTCATCAGCTTCATCGGACTCAAGGCTCGCGGATCTGGTATCCGCGAGCTAAAATAATAATAAATTAGCCAGAGCTATAATAGCGTATTATTGATATACGTGCCAAGAGCTCTCTTCCTCCCCCCAACAGGTTCCCACCTTGCCGTAGCGGTGGGGCTCAGTAGCCATAGCTTAGTAGCCTACGGTGAAACGAAGTGGAACCTACTCGGCCGGCCCGAGGGGTGGGGCAGGCCCGAGGCGTCCGCTCTGGTCTGGAGTCTCGCCTCGGATGCATGCTGTAGACCGAGGAGTCAGAAGTCAGAGGAGAGGAAAATCGGTTGGTGTTGGACAACGTGGCGACTATATTTAAAGTGACCACGTCGTCTAAAAATTTAAAGAGCACCTTTGTGCATGCCATAAAGGAGGCAGCGATGTCGATCAAGGAAGCAGTCGCAGTATTAAGCGCCAGATCAGTGTCGAAGGAGACGAAGAAACTGCAGGCAGATAAAGCCAGGCTTAAGGCGGATTTGGCTGATCTTCGCGAAGACATGGCACAGATCAGGATGGAGTTAGCTGAGGCAATGAAAAAAACTTACAATTCTTCCTTCCCAGTCGCTCCTCCACATACACAAGATGCAATTACTTCCCTTCTGGAGACTTTTACGCGCACCATCTTCGACCAAGTGGGCACAATGGTAAACGCAAAAATAAAATCCCTGAAGGGAAGGCTGGTGCCATAGTCAGGAATGCGCCTGCCACTTGCCGCGGACGGGTTGGGATTCGTCAAAACCGTCTGGGAAGGGTGACAATAAAAATGACCTGACCACCAAAAGGACGGATCGGGATACTCAAGGATACATCGTACACCCACAAGTCTCGGAGAAGAGAAAGAAAAAAGGAAAGGGGAAAAGAAAAAAGGAAGCACAAGGAGCTTTGCAAAGTGTACTTATTTCTGAAATAAATAGCGCAACAATGACAAAGCCTGCAACTTCGGATGGACAGGCTTACAAAATGCTCAGAAATGCGTATTTCTGGGCTAGACAATTCCGTCACAGCAGACGAAGTTGTGACGGCTATCGCGAAGGTAAGCGAGTGCCCCAGGGATTGAGTGAAGTGCGGCGATATAAGATCTGACCACTCAGGTCTGGACACAGCCAGGGTACGGTGCCCGACACCCGACGCCAAAAAAGTGGCCATGAGAGAGAGATTACTGGTGGGCTGGGTAACCGCCCAAATAAATCTGCTAGCGCCTAGAATGCTCCGCTGCTATCGATGCCTAGAAACTGGACACGTCAGAGGACAATGTAACGCTGAAGTGGATCGTAGCAATATATACTACCGTTGCAGTCAACCGAGACATAGAGCGGGACAATGTACTGTGCCGCATTATACACTATGTGCTGATCTCAATAGACCAGCTGAACATGGAATCGCCAGAGGAGCTTGTAAATTCCAGCCTGATAAATAAAATATAAGAAAGGAATATAACAGAAATATATCTATCCGGCAGCCGGCTTTACCCACAGCAAGGGCCAAGGTGGAATCTAGAGACATGGAAAAATAATAGGCAAACGATTTTTGCAGGGTAATATTATCAACTGTGCTAGAGCCCAGGACCTACTAGTTCAGAGCCTGGCAGAGCGGTTAATACACGTTGCGATTATCGCCGAACCCTATTCGATACCTCTTAAGGAAAACTGGGTAGGCGATCTAGAGACCAAAATGCTCATAGTCACACAGACTGGACTGCTGTTGGCTCCCCGACTTTTGGAAATGTAGCAAAGGGTTGGGGATACGTGTGGATGGCCTATCAGTGGGTTGGTGTCTATTTCTCGCCTAACCGAAATCTAGCTGACTTTGAGCAATTTTATCTACACGTTGGGGACATGATCAACCTATATCGACCAAATCCAGTGCTGGTTGCTGGGGATATCAATGCCAAATGAGTGGCGTGGGAATCTCCAGCAACTGATACACGTGGGGAGGTGTTAGAGGAGTGGGTTATAGCGAAATAGAGGGACGTGCTAATGCTACCCTCGACTATGTTCAGCAGTGGGGTGACCAAAAAAAGTTGAGGTTCGCACCGCACAAGACACGTGCAATGGTGATTACGAACAAACTCAAGTACGACACCCCACAGTTGAGTATGGCAGGGACCTGCATTAGTATGTCTAGGGAAGTCCAGATTTTGGGGCTAATTATTGATTATCGCCTAACGTTTAATAGCCATGTGGCAAATCAGTGCGAAAAAGCATTGGGATTGTATGGGCAAATCACTCGGGTGGCCAAAATCTCCTAGAGTCTTGACTCTGAAATCATCCGATTCATCAACATAGCTGCGGTGGAGCCGATTGTGCTGTACACGGCTGCGGCCTGGGCACCAGCAGGCAAGAAACTAGGGATTCAGAGGCATCTCAACACCGTACAGAGAGGATTTACGATAAAACTCTGGAGATCGTACCGCACCGTCTCTCTACATTCGGCCCCGTTGTTGTCGGGGATACTGCCTCTGAATCTTAGAATTCAGGAGGCGTTCGACCTGTATGAGACTAGGAGAGGGTGGTCCCAGACACTTCTAGGCGATAGGGAAGTAGAGCGGATTGTAGGATTTGCAGACTCCTCACCCCGCTACGCAAATGAATCTTACAAAGGGCAACACCGCATATATCACTAAGTTATTTTTCTCGAACGCAGCAGAGGCATATCAGTTAATAAGGAAGTCCGGCCTACTGGACAGTTAATCTAGATATTCACTAGCCACGGTGGATTCTCCAAATATACAAAACAGTTTCAAGTGTCGGGAGACCCGGTCGTGCAAATGTGATGACACCGTGGGGGAAACAGTTCCTTATTTGCTGACGGAGTGTCCTATACATAGATGCTTAAGGTATGACTTTGAGCTGGAGACAGGCTTAAGAAACGATATAGCCAGTCTACCCGAGATGATAAAAAATAAATTAGTTAGAAGTAAGTTCTTAAAGTTGTGTATAAAAAAATGTACACAATAAAAATAAATTTAAATAAATGTTACTTTATCCATATCTACACAATAATATTGTGTATTTCTGTCTATGTATGATAGCATAAGTATAGATAATGTAAAAAAAATTATAATTAGAAAAAAAAATGTGTATAAATTAGTAGTGAATATTTTGTAAGTAAATGTTGTAAATAATAGGATAAGGTAAAGCCCTGAATAATAATATCAGAGAAAATTAGAAATAAATAAATAAAAAAAATACGTTAAACAAATGTTCAATCATACGTCAGTGGTTTGATTCATTAAAACTTTTCTACCTAAGTCAATATTTATCTCATGCTTCAAACAATTCGAAAAGTAGAATCCGATGCAATCGAGAGCACGACTATTACGCAACGTAGGCATTGAATGGAAAAGTGAGCAGGCCGCGTTCACAGCGCCTCATGTTAAACGATTTAAGCGATTCAAGTAATCAACCTTACCTGTTTTATTTAACTTAGCGACGAGACGGGCACGTTTTTTTTTCTACGAAATGACGACACAGTGAGACATTCACCAGTGATTGATAACGCCTGCCCATAACCACGTGGTGCTAGTGAAAATGATACATACCGAAACACAAGGCTCGTAGCCTTCAGAAATAAGATAAGTCTCGTTACTCCGGTAATTTTATTGGCTGCAGCGCCTTTCAAACCGGAATGCAATAATATTTGCACACTACTATTTGGCGGAAGCAGTGGAAGCTGTGTTGGTAATTACATAGATGGTTTTCGACAACAGGGACCTATAATCAGTAGCTACAGTCACAACTATGTAAGTTCATTATTTAGTTTTGTTTATTAATCTTTCTATTATTAATAATATAAATAATATACGTTAAATATAACTAAATCGGGAGAAATCCGATATAGGCATTTTAAGTGAAATGTTGTCACATCCATGCAGTAAAGAAGCAAAAATTTTTTTCAGATTTATGGCGAACCAAGTTGTTAAGTAGGTTTTTACAATATATAAGTAGTATAAGGTACGATAGGCCTGACAACCGCATCCAGCGTAAAGGTCATAAAATAGTAGAAAAAATAAATAAATGTAAAGTCCAAGTAACATCTGTCGGATTTTTTTTTAATACAATTAATCGTCGACAGGAGTGGAACATCCACCTGAAGGTAAATGATACGCCTGCTCATAACAAATTGGCACTAAATAGGATGATATTAACGTTATAAATTACAGCACCATATTACGGTCGTCGCCTGAGACAAGAAATGTTGAGTCTCGTTAGCTTAGTAATTACACTAGCCACGACACCTTTGGGGGGTGTAAGGACCCGCACAACAACAAACGGGACCCAAGCCAAACTCACCTGCTCGTGGTGCATCCTGCTAATCAACAAACGATGTTCTGACTCCCACCAACCCGCATTGCATTGGGCTAGCGTCGTGGGAAATGGCCCACACCCCATATGAACCCCTATAAACGCGGATTTCTTTAGGGGAGACTTGTGTCCTGCAATGGACGTCTATAGGCTGATGATGATGATGACAGCGCCTTTTAAATCGAAGCATAGTAATTTTTGCACATATTATTTGGCGGTAGAAATATGCGCTTCGGTGGTGGTGGCAACCTACCTAGATGGTCTCCGGCAAGAGACCTACCACCGGTGAATTTTAGAATATTTTATGTTGGTGATAAGAAATACGCTTAAGCTTATGTCACGGACGGGATCTCTCACCACAGTCGATGTGTGGTATGAAGAGTGAATCGATTTAATAACGGCACTCCCGATTTTATGCTTCGTTGGCGTTTTATTCCCAACATGCGGTAAGCGAACTTCATAATTTTTAATTTCTAAAAGTTTTTTGTAAATCAATCAACTTATATATATACTAATCAGTCTAGTCATCAGCCGATAGACTTCCACTGCTGGACATAGGACTCCCCCAAAGATGTCTTTGGGGATCCAGGCCATTTCCTACCACGCTGGCCCAATGCGGGTTGGTGGGAGCTAGAGCCACGTTTGTTGATTACCAGGGTGCACCACGAGCAGGTGAGGTTGGCTTGGGTCCTGTGAGTTGTTATGCAGGACTCCTTACACGTTGTATATATTTGTAAGTTGATTGACTCATAAGTCATATATAAATGTAACAAAAATACAGTAACGAACTAATTTATATGTACAATATATTAAAAATTGCAGTTCAACCAACAACAATATAATAGTGGTGGTTCAAACAATCTAGAAACCCCGGAATCAAAACAATAATATTTCTTGGTCTATGGGAGCACAGACAGGCGAGACGATCACATGATGGACCTAGTGAGAATGATATACACAGAACCACATTATACTCGTCGCTTGAAGACATGAGATGTTAAGTTTCGTTACGTCAGTATGTTTTCACACCACTGTTTGGCGGCAGAAATAGGTGCTGAGGTGATACCTAACTCGACAATGTCCGGCAACAGAGACCTGTTACCATCATCAGGTTCTATTACTGACTCTTACGAAATTACCTACAAAATTTTAAGTGAAGTGAATTTCAAGAATCATCAACGCATTGTAAGTAGACAGACATGGAAAAAGCCTGGAAATTACGCAAAGATTCCATCCTAAGCTTCAACTCGGCAAGTCTAAATCATCTTAAGTTATAAAATATTTAACAATCACCCTGTCGGAGTGTAAACGTTTTATTTCTTTAAGCCATTTCTATCCGCATTGCGGACCAATTTGTGTCAAAGGAGGAAACCTCAGCGACCCTTTTTATTTATGTATGGAACAATTCTAAATTACTAAAGGAAGAAGTTTAAACTAGAAACTTGTATTTATGGTTAACATAACCGTTGGCTTTCAGGAAGAAGGTTTTTATCATGTTTGATATATTTTTTCAGCTTATCCCTGATATTAATGTTTAGGGCTTTGGGGATGCCATTTCGTAAAATCCTGACTAACCTACACTCGGTAAAAGGAATATTCCTATCTAATTTCAAGTCTCCAGACGTTATGGTTGCAAAGATATCGTGATGAATCTCTTTTTCTTCTGGGTCGATATCACTCTTGATGAGTCTGACATCTTACCAAACATCTTGACAGGTGGAAATCTAATATGTAGATTACTTATATCTATGCTTTGACTTATTATCTATCTTATTATTATTACCTTACATACTATTGTATATACATGTAAATGAAGATTTACTTGTACTTATTTGTATTGTTCACTATGTTCCATATTATTGGCATTACTTGATAAACGTATTTTTAAATTATCCATAGACAATTTTTTTATTAGATCATCTATATTATCTCTGTGTCCTAAATGCTGGTTCCTGTCTAAAATCATGTCTTCGTTTTCTTTGAATGGAACACTCAGTATTAATATTTTCCCGCATCTGTGATCTGAGTATTTATTAGAATCTAATGAAGATCTACATTAATAATTTTTTAACATAATTTGCGACAGTGAAAAATAGGTCTAAAATTTGTCGTTTACAACAAAATTTTCTTTTCTAAACCATTATATGCTTTGTAAGCTCAATATAGAACCATTAGATTCGCTAACATCTGTCATAGGAGGACCACACGCCGAGAGATAGATTGCTTTTAAACGACACATTGCATTATAGTACATAAAATCTCTCTTACGTTATTCTTTGCTGTGATATTCGCAAAAAACAAGCTTAGTTAAGAATATTTATTGAACGCCACTTCAACACCATCGGTGAAAGTTGCGTTAACACTATCATCATCGTTATCATAATTGTCATCAGTCTTTTTATATAAATATTGACAGATTATATGATACTAAGATGAATAAATGATTTTTTAATGTCTGATAAGAGATTATGAATAAACAGAAACAATCCAAAAGAATTCTCAAACTAGTAAAGGTTTATGGCTCAAGTATGGCACAAAAGTTTCTAGATGTGCTCCTTTAAAATCTAATATTATATCATCATCATCTCAACCGATGGATGTGCACTGCTGGACATAATAGTCAAGAGAAAATATATTACGAGTAATGTATTTCACAAGATACGGTCTTGCGCTCTTTGAGTTCATTGGCTTCCAGCGATTCTTTTAAATTCGTCTGTCCACCTTGTAGGGGATCTGCCGACGCTTGCGATTTCAGGTGCAGGGTCGGCATTCCAGTACTTTTAGTCTCCGAAGTCCATTAGTTCTGTGAACCAAGTGCTCCGCCCATTTCCACTTCAGTCTCGCGACTTGTGGGTCGATGTCATTAACTCTAGTTCTTCTGCGAATGTCTTCATTTCTGATTTAATCACGCGGAGAGCCCTGCCCTCTTCATCTTTTTTTTATTCAATAAAGCGACGAGACGACCGGACGTTCACCTGATAGTATGTGGTACACCTCCTTCACGTTGTGGTCTTCCCATTGAGACATACGATGTTAAGTTTTGGTACCCCTGTAATGTAACTAGCTACAACTCCGTTAAATTCGGAATCAGGTAGTGTTAGCATGTTACTGTTTAGCGGCAGCAATAAGAGCTGCAGTAGTACCTGCTTAGACAGTTTCCGGCAACAGAGTCCTACTACCAGTAGATCCCTGTCCCCCACAATCCGCTGTGTGAGTCCGAGATTTTCTATGTAGCCCATAGATTACGGCAAAACCGTAACATTATATACTGCAAAGGAATGTTATAACTTCATGGCGTTTTTGTTTCTATCCAAGCACTTGATGGTGTCAAAACCTTTTGTAGGATCTGGCTCGTTGTAAAATTGTTCTATAGACGCCGCCACTCTATTCAAATTTTCTTTCTTCACAATCTCTGGAATAAACAGATCAAAGTCAGAAAGAGTAGAGGCTTTTATTAGATCATATTAACAAATATATTTAGTATCAAGTATTAGGTTTACTAATATTGTATCATCATCATCAACCGAAAAACGTTCACCGCTGGACGTAGGCCTTATGTTGTATATTCTTAAAAAAAATTGGATAGATAAATAACTGACTATAAATACTTGTTTCATATCCCTCCATTTCGAATTTTTTTTTACGATAAAGGTCTTTGATATGCTGTTAATACACGTGATATTTAGTGATACACTTACATAACGATAAGCCGGTTATAGAAATTACTGACGCAATCTCTTCAAGAAAATAATTAACCAAAGTTAGTTTAAGTTAATTGAATTGCTTAAGATTTTAAATGAATGTTAGTGAAGTGGGTTAAGAGATTTATTTCCATTTTAGTAATTTGAAGCTCCAGTGAATATTTAAAGAAAATTAAATTTTAAGATTACAGTTATTGTAGTGTTTTGCTTTAATTGTGGAATCAAGGTAAGATTGAATGATATTTCGGCTTGATATAACCTTCGTTCGTAGCATCTAATAAATAGAAATAATAGACTATGTAGTCACGGCAGGAATTGCTTGTACTATAGTGTATACCTAGTATCGTATAGTCAGAAGCGTCTCCTCTATACATGCAAGTCAGCACTGCATACCCTGGCTCCCCAAACCTATTTAAATAATTGTCTCTGAAATTTCTCAAAAAATACACAACTATGCTTATACTATTGCTAAATTGGTGGTAAATTGACTAAATTGGTAAGTTTATTTTTAAGTACAAATAAGCACAGAGATTTCGGTTGTAGTTTATATGATTTTAATGCACGTTTCTGCGTAGAATAGTATATACTAGGTATATATCACTGTGATCCGAATTAAAGGGTGATGCAGTAGTTAAAAGGCGGTGTAATAGTATAACGAGACAAGTACTAGTTTTAAAGCAACGATAGCATTATTTAATATTTGGAATGGGTTCACTTCTAACCCATGGTAATCTGCAGGGCTATGCTCAGAGTTTCTCTGCGTCTGATTAAGATATTAAGAGATCCGTATAGGAACTACGGTCACCGATATAGCCCAAAGGATTATTACACTGAAGGCAATGAACAGGACGGCACATTGTTCGGAGGATTGACGGCTGATAGTACAGAAGGCCCTAGAGCAGCATCCGCGCCTCTTTAGATGCAATGCTGAATAGCTAGCTCCCCACAAAGTGGACCGACGATAATGGTGGTGACGGTTACGAGAAACTACTGGATAGGGGCAGCAGAGAATCTATCGGAGAGGAAAATTTTGGTGGATGTCTATTTTCTGCTGTGGGCGTCTAACACTTGTTCTTATTATATGGTGCAGTGACTATGAAGCCGTGAAGAGAAAGGAGACTATTATACATTCATATTTAGTTTAAGATATTGTTGCAGCGGCAGATTTATAAAATAAGAGTATATAACTAGGTTTAAAAAAAACTTAATGAGTATGAAAACTACACCCAAGTAGTCTTCCATGTCAGATTGAAAAATATAGCATGTTCACGGAAGTTTTTCTAGAAACATGGCGTTGTCGTTGCTAAGTATTTCTTTGAATGAAACTTAAGCTTAAATCGTCCCAGCGGCTCTTCTAGTCTTATAGCGCGTATGTTTAGGTGTTTACCGAGTGAATTTTTTTTTATTCAACGTTGCAAGGGGATAAGCAAGACGTTCAGATGATGATGATAAGCCTGCTCATAACAAAGTAGCTCTAGTTAAAGTTTATAAATACTAGATCAGATTGTACTCGCTGCTTTAAGACAGAAAGTATTAAGACTCCTTACTTTCGTAATTTCACTAGCTATAGCGCCCTTCAATCCATATCACAATAATATTAGCACACGACTGTTTGATGGTACATATAGAAGATATGGTACCTAAATAGACTCTAGCAAGAGAGAGAGAGAGAGCTTTGGTCCGGTACTTTGAATATAATGCGATATAAAAAAAAGGTTTAATAAGTAATACCTGTTAATGCATTAGAATGGTATCGTTTCTTTATAGAGCGGTGTAGTTCAGTAATAATATATGAAAACCTCTTAATTCTGTACTCCAGTGAGGGTTCTCAACGCGCCCGGGGTGTTTGTAAGGGTGAGATATTGTTTGTCAGGACAAAGCGATGCGCAGCTTGCTTGCCTGCAAAATAAATGTTCAGTCTGCGGATAGCACATTTTCATTGGTGCGTTTACTTTGCATAAGGATATGAAGAGATTCGCATCAGTCAGCTCCAGCAGAAATTTACAACTTCTTACTTGCTTTGTTATTATATATATACATATATAGTATACTAAAATATCAAATTATTGAAATTATTCCTTAGAACTATGAAACTGTTAACCTTTTGACTGATTTGACTAAGTAAATAAATGAACAGACGTTTTGGTAACTGGAATCTAGAAGCTAACTTAAATTACAAGCGTAAATAAATATGTACATATACCATAAAGAGAAGAGGAGGAAGATGGAGAGGAGGAGGAGAAACAAAAGACATAAATAGTAATATAAAATAGAAAAGTTAGAAGTGAGATCAATTCATAAATAGATATATAAATAAAACTAATAGTCCATTTACCTATAGTAAGTTATACTTTGACCGACAATGTGGGTAAGTAAGGTTTTTTACATTGCACAATGTGCTACAATCATCACAGTATGTAACACAGTTCGTTACTACGCTAATTTCATTAGCTATAACGCCCTTCAAAGCGGATTACAGTTGTGATAACATACTAGTCCTAGGCGACAGGACTAGACACCGTGGTGGTACCCACCATTATATACAGGTACAATAAAAACTGAAAGTTAAAGTTAAGTTATGTTACTTTTTTCCAAGCTAATATTCCCAGCTCACCTTTAATGAGATTGGCGTCTTTTCATTCCCACCTCTTAAGTAAGAATATTATTAATTAAAATTCTCTAAAGAAATAGTCTTTTCAGTTTCATTCGGTCTTCATCACATCATTTTATAAGTTAATAATCACATCTTTTTATTTTATAAGTTAATTCAAGATGATAACTTTTTTATAGTCCTTACATATTTGTAATTTATATCTCTGAACTCTTATTTAAGTTAGGCTTGTTTATAAGTAACAGTGAGTAACTTATATTCTGTATTCTTGATCTCGTTTTCTTTGGGGAGAGATTTATTTCCAGCAACGAGGGTCTATCGGCTGACGATGATGATGAACATTCATTGGAGAATCCATTTTTTTCATTAGATCAATTACCTTGTAAAAGCTGGGAACTGCATTTGAAGCAAGGTAATAGAAGTAAGGTTGAACCCCATTACCTTTAAATGAACCTGTAACCTTTAAGTAAGATTACGATAGATAATACTTTTTAAATTAACTAAGCGACGAGATGAGCGAAAATTTCACCTGTTAGTAAGAGATGCGCCTGCCCATAACAACTAGCGAGTTAGGATGACATACACAGCACCATTTTGTGCTAGTCCCCTTGATTTCACTAGCTACAACGACTTTCAAGCCGGAAAACAGTAATGTTTGCACACGTGTTGCTGTGTATACCTTTCTAACTAGCGGTACATTGGCATGGAATGACGTATCACTCACCATCAGGTGAACATCCCGCTCGCTCACTTTGTTCAACAAATATAATAATAACTGTCTTCTGATTTTTATGGCGTTGGAGCTATTAAAGTTATTGGCGTAAGGCGACTTAACATCTGTTTCAAGTCGATGGGCTTCAATATGGTGTTGTGTATATCATCCTAACTACCATAAGGTGAACATCATGCTAATCCAGTCGCGTTGTAGAATAAAAAACGATTGTATCTACCATACCAACTCATTAAATTAACTACGAAAGGAAACTAAGTAAAAATGTTTCCTATTTATAAAACATTAATTATTTAACTTAAGCACAATAGTATCTAGTGTTAAATAAAAAATATGATTTAACTGCAAAAAAATCGTATTGTTATTTCAAGTTAAAGTTAAGCAACACTGAAGTCGAACATGATGTCGTTACACCGTTATCTTTGACGCGGTAAAAAACGTTGTACCTCTATTCTTAGAAAACATGAAACGAGTTAAAACCTGCTGAGGACTTACCTAACTGTCGGTTAGTATGCAATTTTTGTTTTATTCTTACTAGCTTTAGTTTTAGTCCTACGATTGTGTTTTTAATGGAATTTCGTTTCGTTATTCATTTAGACATTAGTCGTGTACGAGCGGCTAATTAAGTAGTGAAGCTTTTTTTAAACGGTGCGAATTGAAACGAAATTGAGAAGAGAATATATATATTTCTAGTATATAAGCTGCGAGATCAAGATCAACAGCCCGAACTCCATCGATGGACAATTTGTCACCAAGTGCACAGCTCTGAGAACAGAATGCAACATCCAGCATCGGATAGTCTCCGTGTGGCTAAAATGACGAGAAGTGACTGGTGTTACTTGTAATAGAAGGATGCCTGTGAAACTCAAGGGTTTAATCTATAAGAGCATCATAAGACCTGTACTTTTGTACGGCAGCGAAACCTGGGTCGTTAATTAAAAGATACCATCTAAGTTGTTGAAATGAAATTGCTGAGATGAATGTGCGGCGTGACTAGACTTGATAAAATCTGCAAGAAAGTAGGTTGGGATGGTATGGTCTCATAAAAAGAAGGATACTTGACTACGTTGGAAACTTGGTAGACCCAAAATAAGGTGAATAAATGTAGTATCAAGAGACTTGAATGCCAAGTGACTAACGATGGTGTTGAAGGCAGAGCGAAGTGGAGGAGAAAAATAAAGAAAGCAGATCCGACCACTATTGGGAAAATAGAGAGATTTAGGCTGCGAGAAAATGTGAAGAAACGCTTTTTTATATAGTTCCCTTATTCTTCGTTTCTTCCATGTGCTATGGTTTAACTTGCTCTCTTCTCTATCAGCTTATACAGAGAGATGAACTCGAATTTTATATTTAATCCAAGTATTTCTATCTCTACTAAAATTTATCTTCAACTGCTTCAATCATTACCTCTTTTGTTCTTTACTATTTCAATAGATAAAATGATTGCTCAATTGCTCTCTCTTACTAATTATCATACTGAAGAGCTTCAAAGTGAAGTTTAGTCATGACCTCTGGTCAGTGGATTGCTTTCTGTCTACAACCTCTGTACTGTATTCATCTCATTCAGATGTCACTTCTATGGTATGGTCAAGTCACAATCGTTTTGTTTATTATACATTAAAAAAAAAACTAGAATCAAAAAGATTGCAGATTGCTAGACTTAAGTGGCAGTGGGCAGGGCACATTGCTCCAAGGACTGACAGCGGATGCGACAGTAAGGTCCTCGAGTGGCGCCCGCGCACCGGTAGACTTGGTCTTGGGAGGCCTCCCACAAGCTGGACCGATGATCTGGTGAGACTTGAGGGAACCCACTGGATGCAAACAACGCAGTACCGATCGATTTGGAGATCTTTGGGGGAGTGCTATGTCAAGCAATGGACGTCTATCGGCTGATGATACTAATGATGAATAATACTGAATAAGATTATAGAATTGTAAAGAGGTTTATACATTTCAAAACATAATATATTTGCTTTGTATATTTCACAAAAAAAAAACATCAACATAAAAGACTATAACATGATTGTATCATGAATCCGGTGATGCATCCGATAATACAGGTGTCCGTAGGTTACGGTTACTGCTTATGTGAGCCTCATGCTTGTTTGCCACTTGAGTAGTATAAAGAAAATCTAGATCTTTCTAGTGGCCTAATAAGAGTTTAGCACTAGCAACAAAGTCGTCTAGTATCACAAAGTCACTTTCAAAAAGTATGGTAGTTGATAATTGACATTCATTTCTTCGGGTCAGTTCTGACCTTTGTGCGGAGTTCAGTTTGTTCCTAACAACAGAAAATATGTAATTAATATCTTCAAGGGAATGGTTAAGGGTACTAGGCCTCGAGGAAGATCGCCTATGAGGTGGAATGACCAGATAAAAGCGCCAGTAAATAGGTCATAATTGTTACCACTATATGAATGCAATAGAAAAGCGGCCATCAGAGAAGAGTGGCAACGTGTTGTGAAGCTGGCCACTAACGCCTTAAGTAATGATAAGTGATGGAGTGAACGGGTCCCGCATAAGAACTCAAGGGACCATTTTTTTTTCGTTTTACGTGGGGGAAATCCCCCGTTTTCCATTTCTGTAAGGGCACGCCGGATCATACAGCGCACCGTCCTCTCGGCTCCTTACAGTCATTTGGGCAACGGATCCCCTCGAACCCATCACCCTGAGGCCATGAGAGCCAAGAGATAAAACTTTCCCAACTCCTTGCGGCGGATCTGGTCTTGGGTTCCGCCGCCAAACGATATACGGCCGCAGAGGATAGGGAGAGCAGCGGAACGTAATACCGACACTCCTGTCGCTCCACGACTCCACCTCGGCTGCAAAGGGCAATATAAACTGCCTCTGTAACCCACCGCTACATATCCGAGGTGAGCTCACGGAGCTCACCTGGAGCGGCCACCTCGGTCCGGCTGGGTAGGTTTCTCTTACCTTCTTCACCGTGGGTGACCTAGCCACAGTTACTAAGCTCCACCGCCATGACAAGGCGGGAACCTGTTCGAGGGGAACTCACGGGACCTAAGCCAACTTCACCTGCTCGTGGTGCACCCTGCTATCCATATAGGACCAGATCTCCCCCACGGGGACCGCAGGACCGATGTGGGGATCTTTTAGGGGAGGCCTATGTCCAATATTAGACGTCTATCGGCTGGTGATAATAATGACGACTGATCGTCACTCTGTCAAGCGTGATACCAACGAAGAAGAAAAGTTTATAGCTTATATACTTATTCCTTGTTACTGTTTGTATGCTTTAAGGTAACATTGTTTTCGTAACAAATAGCGGAAGTGAACGTAATAAATTAATTTAATATTGATCTAAACTTTTCATTATTATCCTCCAGAGTTTTCGTCTGCATTTAACTATTCAATTTTATTCAACCTGCGAAAAATTTTCCCGACGGAGCCAATAAAGTTGGCAAACTTTAAACATATTTCGCTGGGATCGTATATATATGACTTTTACGGTATTTTACAAGCAAATTGGCACTTCGGAACAGTGCAAAGATTTTATTGTTATTGAAATTTTTAATATTTTCGATCGTAAACAATACAACTGGATGAAAATAAAATTTTAATTTATAATCTTCGCATGAAGAATGGAAGTATAAACAGACCGATTTATGATCCCACAGCTGGGACTCGGCTTCTATCAAAAGGAAAACTGTAAACCATATGCGATTAAAGACATCAACCAAAGCCGGATGCTCTGGAATGTTCATGACTCATGACGGTTTAATGAGAATGTTTTCGTTAACCGGAAGCTGCAGCTCAGTGGGGAACGAACCAATGCATCTTAGAGTCGTATAACAGGAAGTTGCGCACATTCTACCAAGTTGAAGTCGCTCTCAAGTTGTCGCTCTTGGGATAAGTCGGTGATGCTATCCTAACTTTGAAAGTAATTTTCTATGTTTTAGGTATGTCACATAACCTAAGACATAATATTATTAACTTACATTTATTATTTATGAAGATATTTTTAAATCGCTTGAGGTTTCTTATTTTTAAAATACATAAAATATGTAAAAATAATATTTATAATTTTTCATAAATAACATACTACCTATTAACTTTCACATAATTTTCAGTTAGAAATTATATATTTCTAGCTACTACTACTTAAAGGCCACTTACTTAAATCTACTTGGTAATCAGAGACGATTAAGTTCAAGTTAGTGAGTAGCAAAAAAAAACAACGGCTGTATAATTTGATGGAGATGACGTCATCAAATTCTAGTGAACCTTTTTGGGACTTAATGAGCAGTACAATAAATAAGCAGATTGTTTTTAATGATATAATGAATAATAACCTCGAACATCGCAACATTTCATACAGGGTTAACCGAATGTCCATTTACCCCTTTTTTCATGAAGAGTTACGGTCATCCAGTGAGATTATTTACGCTGGTAATTTTGCAAGGATTGAAAAGGTGCTTTATCATCACTGTTTCCTTTGCGAAGGCAATTACGAAGGACCCCGTACAGATTATCGGCAATATATCTATTTAATGGTTGGTATTGTTTATAAACGTGTCCGCTTCCGTAAACCTTCGCACTCGTAAATCTTACGGTGTTATTTTTTTTTTTCGTACAGTTATGTTAGTTCAGTCTTAAACGAATTTCCGGGATGTTGACTCGTTGAAGACGTCTTCATATTCATGATACTAGAAAAAAACTAGTTGTATAGATGTAAAGTATTCTAGTCACGGGACTTTATAGTTTAAGCATGTTACAATTACGAGCAAACTATTAAAATTTAATACAGTTACTCTTAACTACGCTGATCATCCTCTCTGATCTTTACCTGAGTAAGAACTATCGTATTGGTTACCAGGTACTAAGTAGTAGATAACTGTATATACTTAGATAGATACTGTTATGAACAATTCTCCTCGACGAGGAGTATAGAAACTGATTAAAGTATATTAATGTATTATACATTACAATTTATCAAGCGATGAGAAAATTTACTCTTAAGTCCACTACTAACTAACGATTAAGCAATTCTATCACTTTTGTTATGAAGATTTTAACCATCGATAAAAAGGAGGGTTTCAATTCATTACATAATTTAATAAAGGTTTCCGGTAAATAAAGCCACAGTGAGAAAACCGACATATTACAAGAGTGACTTCTTGTGGACAGTTTTGTAACCCTACAGTGGGCACAGTAAGTGGACTGCTTATGTTCTGTTAAGTTTAACGAATTAAGTAATTTTCTGTAAGACACTAGTGGAAGGTGTTTATTGCCTTTTGAAAACATCTTCAAAGAACAAACTATTTTTATGTAAGAAATTTGATAAAAAAAATCGACTATGTAACAATTTAATTGACAGCTTACTTTTAACCGAAATTAAAACGTGTTTCGTTGAAATTTAGTTAATTATTTACCAAAGTAAATCTATTGTAGCTAAAGTTTGGCGTTTCTTAATAAACGGAACCCTTAAGCAATCAAAGGAATAACTTCGGAATAAATAATTTCGTTTCAAGCAGCCACCCCGCACTGCGCAAAGGGATTTACGTTGTTTATTAAAATATTTCATTGTTTTATAACTTCTTTTAGTTTTCTAAGTAATATTTGAAGAGTTTGCCATAATTCCAAATTATCACGTTTCAAAAATTATACAAAGATCAATTCATATTTGATCTTTGTCTTCTTTGCTATTTGGTGAAAAGACTGGTTCAGATAAAATCATCTTTATTATTATCGTATTTTAAGGAACTTCCCAGCATGTTTGTTATCGGCAGGCTGTGACTGCTACCAATTGTTACCATCACCATCTCCTCAGGATGCATCATATGATACGTAATCATCATATGATTATGTACTATATCTAACTTTAAATACTTAATGTCTGCGATAGCTATATCTATATTATTCGAAAGGTTTCTTAGGTACTTATGGTTCTCTGAATAACTTTCTAACTACTCTTATCTATAGATAAAACAGAATTATTTTTATGATAAATTATTATACGTTTATAGAAATACTTGTTAAGAAAATATAAATAAATAAAATAGCTTCGATATTCGCACGACTGGGAGTTTAGACCTCAGAGATCCACTTTCTCTCGCATGGAGAGTCAATGCCATCTATCTACTATACTGACCAAGTTCGGGTTAATGGATGTCACATGTTAAAGGAAACTTGTTGTTGGAACACATCGATTTCCTCATAATGTTTTCATTCACCGGAAGCCACGACAACTCAATTTCTAAAGCACACACTTCTCCAAGCGGCGAAGGTTCGATTGTCTGTATAAACTGAGCTATAAAGACTGAGTAAAGGATATATGAAATCTATAACTTTATGTGTGACTATCTTTTCCTCTCCCAATTAGCTGGCCGTAACACCTGCTGATACTCGGTAAAAGGAATATTTATTTCTTTTTGTTGTAACAGTCAACAGAAGTAGAAGAAGAAGTAAATTTTGTAATATTCCTACCAAATTTCAAGTCCCTAACCCTTATGACTCCAGAAATATCGTATATATAAACATCTGAAATATATATGTATATATGTATGTATATGTATAAGTTTTTGTATGACTTAAAATTTATTTCAAACTTTACTGATTTGAGTTATGGTTAATAAATTTACAACGGAAGCAGGAATTAGGAATGGAACAAAAGAAACGTTGGAGTAGATATTGCGCCAAGAGAAAATTGCAACGTAATCCCGGGGTTGCGTGCTAAACTTACAATGGAAAAACTAAGAAACTTGAAATTAGTTTCGGTCTCTCCCCAGTTTGTTTTTATTATCAACTGATAATGTAAGCAAAGCAAACCCCCGGAGAGATTGTGGAGTCGTGATCTTTTGAAAAAAGTCTTTAAGACATCATGTCATTCTATACTATGATGAAAAAGAGAAGGATAAAATATTACTTTATAGACTAAAGACAAAAAGAAAAACGAAAGTGTCATTCCGCAGTCGATCTACCTCTGATGGTTATTGAACCTTTATGTCCTCTGGAGTGTCATCTTTATAATAATCACATCAAACGTAAAGAAGTCGCTTTCAATACGAAACAATGAAATACTGTTTCCGTGCAATACTTTAGAACAAAGCAAATATACACAACAACCGTGATATTTTAATGACTGATCTCGAATAGAAACAATGTGAACAATCCGTTTAACGTTTAATGCGAAAACAACCTTAACTCAGAACAATAAGATCGTAAATACATTGATAGTGGACGGACGGTTTTATCGCAAGTAAAATTAACTCTGAAAATTTTTAACTTCTTATTAAGTTAATAAGTATACAACGACATTGATATTAATGAGCAAACTTTTGTGATGGTTTTTATTTGATTCATATATATATATATATATGAATTTTATATTGTTTGTTTTTAATTAATCGCAAATTGAAAGACTTCAAAGACTATTGAAAAATATGTATAAAGTATTCGAAATGTATTGCCAATATAAAGGTTCTTATTTAAGTATACTAAAGTATTGAAAATATAACTTAACGTTAATCTTTTTTCATCGCATTTATTTAAATATATGTTATCTGATAATTCAGATGCTTGCTGATGCAAATTGCAATTTGTATGGATGTGAGGCTTGGATTATTAAAGAAGATCTCAAGAAACTTAATAAAACTTTTGAGATGTGGACATATAGACGCGTGTTGTCTACTTGCTGGATTTAGTGAGTGACCGATGTCAGTGTTCTTCTACGAGCTGGACAAAAGCATAACCTCATGCTTACGGTTAAGGAACGTAAAATTTCCTACCTCGTTCATGTACTCCGTCATCAGCGATATGGTCTTCTGTAGCTGATTATAATGGGTAAAGTTTCTGGATAACGAAAGGCGGGGAGAAGAAAAAAGTCATGGTTGAGGAATATCAGGGAATGGCCTGGCTGAAATGTCTGTACTACGCTGATCGCCAACCTTCACTAGTTGGAGAGGCACTTTAAGAAGAGAAGCTGATGTACATTCATGGTGACTGAAGTGACGGATATCCTGATGTTATACTCATGACGGAGCAATAAAGATGCCTTGTTCTATATTAGTTATTGCCCGTCCGCTTTGCGGGTCGTAACATCTCACACCCTAACAACTCTCTTCGGGGAAGGAATTTCGTAAAATGCATTCTCAGCTGACCTCAAGTTTGCAGAAGCAACATCTCTAAAATTTATGTAAATTTTGGGGATGTCCCCATCGTTGGGACACAGGCATAATTGTATAATTTTAAGTGGTACGTCTGTTGCCGGAGGCTGTCTAGCTAACCCAGTAGCTTCTTTATCTGCCTTCAAACATCTTATTTCTCCAACTGACTATCAGAGGGTCTCGTTATCATCCAAGCCATTAATAAATTCTGCTTTTTTCAGGACAAATATAGTATAAAAATTCATAACCTACATTTCGATTGTTTCTCTTTATCTCGATAGATATTTAGATTTTTAGGAGTTATCAAAAATAAAAAAAAAGAATTTGCTAAAAGCAATTACGATCGTGACTGATTGAAATTAAACTTATTAAAGGCTTTCACTGAAGCCTTCGCAGTCAATTACATTGCTCATCATCGTTACTTTGTAAAACCCTTCCGATATCAAAGTAAATTTTATAACAACAATTGTTTTCGTTCAATTTCAATATAATATTTATATATATATATAGGTTAAGGGTTGGTGTATCACTTAATATTATGTATATCGTTCATTCGGTAACTACACAATGCGGAGCTAATTGGAATGATATATACAGCACCGCATCGCCTTAACATAAGATGTAAAATCTCGTTACTTTAGCAATTTCAATAGGTACAGCGCCCTTCAAACTGGAACACAGTAATATTTGCATACTACCTACCTTGGTTCTTTCCTAGACGGTCTTTGGCAATAGAGAACTATCACTAGAAGACTTGGCAGGTAGGTAGGTTAGTTCTATAAAATATTAGTTATATGAAACATAAAATGTTCCTCACTTCCCTTCTAACAATCTTGGCGGTAAATGAATTAGTTTTTTTTTATCTGGACATTACCTTAAATTGCGTTTTCGGGATCCGGTTTCAGCAATTTGTGACGTAATTAGCAAGATTTGTGCCTTATCGAGAAGGTTTCAGGCGCTCGTAGCTATTAAACATTTATATTTCACTTTATAAACCCTGTTATAAACTTAGTACCTAATTGCAGGGGATATTTAGTGCAGATAGCTTTTAATACCCTTAACTTACGATGCAATTAACTAGAATTTGAAAACTATTTAATATTATAATAAATGGTAGTATTTTCTCTATGCTACGAAACTAGGAGACGAGCGGGACGTTCACCCGATGGTAAATGATACGCCCGCTCATAACAACCTGGCGCTAGTTAGGATGTTATAAACATTTCCACATTATATTCGTCGCCTTGAGATATAAGATATTGAAACTAGTTACCATAGTAATTTCACTAGCTATAACTCCCTTCATATGGGGGGACTTGGGCCATTTCCAACCACGCTAGCTCAATGCGGGTTGGTGGGAACCAGTGTCTCGTTTGTTGATTAGTAGGGTGCACTACGAGCAGGTGAAGTTAGCTTGGGTCCCGTGAGTTGCTGTGCGGGACTCTTTACACCTCGTCCCCCATATGAACTCCTAAAAACGACGGCCCGTGGTTCCCGGCGATGCAGGCAGCGAAGTACCAATAGATATAGGGATCTATCGGGGAGGCCGATGTACAGCAGTGGACGTCTATCGGTGGTGATGATGATAGCTCCTTTCAAACCTTCTTCACTTTACGTTAATTAAATAGTCTTCTTATCGTTCCCACTATTGGAATTTGGAGTTTTTTCTGTCAAGAGAGTCAGAGTCATTTAACCATCAAGCCAGGTAAGTACGGTTTATAAGTGGATATCGTATCAACGAAAGCTGTTCTTAGATGAAGTCGGATTTTCCGCAATTTTTTTTTTTTAATTGAAGCTTAGTGAAGATCAAACCCGCGTCTCTTCTAGTCGAAGTCTTTTAAACAACAAAAATCTGACCTATTACGGCTTCTTCTAACTTTTCTGTAAAACAGTAAGAAAATTACGAGATCCTTTTTCCGCTACTGATAAAATGTGAACACGACTTAATAAAAGCAACATTGAAAATAGATCCCTTAAAATGGCAACGAAAATAAAGATTAAATGAAAAGTTCACGAAACAAAGTCAACGAATCTTTCAAATAAAGGAAAAAGAAAAGCTGTGAAAAAGCTTTCTTATCGATGTCATTTAGCTTTTAAAGCGAGATTTGGGACACGTAACCGAAATGATTTCCGGTTGTAATTCAGTATAATGTATATTATTTTCTTTATGATTTCGTTAACTTTAAGCTAATTGGTGTCTATTTAACTGATAAAGAAACTCTTAAAATAAAAACCCTTTTTATTTTTCCCACTACTGGGACCCGGGATCTTCTTTCTCAAGGATAGAATGATGGTCATCCACCAAGCTGGCTAAGTATCGAAATCCGTTGTGTTTAGATCATGTCAATTTCCTCACGATGGTTTTCTTCATCTTAAGTTGTGGTGGCTGAATTTGTGAAGCAGTTTTATAGTATTCGATTTCCACTGTGCCTAAGCATCCGGTAAATAAAAAAAGTTCAATAGAAATATATAAATAAATAAGGAAACACTGTGACATTAAGATAGGCTTTAGTATAGATAAGAAAGAAAACTATTTTGTAACAAAAAAAGTATTTAGATATAAGGTTTTATAGAAATGTGATAAAAATTCAATGTTTACAGGATAAGACTGTCTTTAATCTTCAAGAGGTATGGAAGGGGGAAATCGGGTGTAGTATGTTAATGGGGAATTAAGTGTAGAAGGAGAACCGAGTATGAAAGATAAGAGAGAAAGAAAGCACAGTATGAGTTGTTAAGATAATAAATTGTCGATTGTAAATGAAAAAGATGGGTGTAAGTTGGCCCTACACATCAACTCAGGGGACCCAAGCCAACCTCGCCCACTCGTGGTGCACCCTGCTAATTAACAAATGAGGCTCTGGCTCTCTTTAACCCGCATTGGGCCAGCGTGGTGAGAAATAGCTCAAATCCCCTCATATGAACCTCTACAAACGACGGCCCCTAGTGCCCGGCGGTACCGGATACTATGCTGACAGTAGGCTGCGGGAAGCCTGTGTATACGGGCAGCGCAGGACCGATCGGTATGTAGATCTTTGGGGGAGGCTTATATCCAGCAGTGGACGTCTTTCGGCTGATGAAAAAAGAAAGTAAAAAGTCTTGACTCAATCCACAGGGGAACGCATTAAAGAAAAACCTAAAGGTTCTCAAGGCTATGAGTATCTGTTAACAGAGGATATGGATTTTAATGATTCTGTATCTATCGTAAAAGTACAATTAAAAGTTGACTCATTATGAATATCTAAGTTAAATCAAAGAGAAAAAAATAAAATAACTCAGATTTAAGTAATTTCTTTTGGGAAGTTTTTTGAAGTTTGAATCACCTTATAGAAATTCTGTTAACAAGTCTTTGTGGTACTGCTATATATCCTTATTAAAAAAAGTTATATAGGAGGCTGTTAAAATTACTATGTTTACTTCAGGAAGTTACGCGACATTGAATTTATCGAGAGCTCCTCGCTTCCTTTGATATCGGTCTGGATTTCTGGTATCGCTTTTGGTGAAATAATTCCCATGATTTCCCGAGAGGCCCGTATTTCTCCGTTGTGATAACTAGCGGAGTCATGGGTTTTTCATTAAACTTAATAAATATATATCAAATATTATTAGTCCTACTGACGTATGTTATTCATTTGTTAGTTATTCCTTACGCGTTATGTCTAGATGCCTAGATGATTTACTGCTGGTACGTCTCTGTTGCCGGAGAGCATCTAGATAAGGTACCACCGCAGCTCTTATTTTTACCGCCAAAAAGTAGTGTGCAAATATACTGTAGTCCGGATTGGATGGAGTTGTAGCTAGTGAAATTACTGCGGTAACGAGACTTAACATCTTATGACGCAAAGCGATGAGCGCATTGTGGTGCAGTGTACATCATCCTCAATAGCGCCACGTTATTATGGGCGAGGGTATCACTTACCATCATGTGTACGTCCCGCTCACCACATTGCGTTATTGTATATAAAAAATGCTACTGGGACTTTTATTATTATCTTTAAGCTGCAATGATAACAAGCTGCTGTATATATGTTATTCACAATACTGACGTACGTATATCTAAGCGATGAGTGACTTTTTTCAGGTTATCATTTTTCTAATCGAAATAATTTCTAAAATTATAATAACCACTACCTTTACACAACCCTCACTGTAAAAGGTGGCTAAAGAAGTAATAAACTCAGGGGAAGAGCAGTAGCTTTCCATCTAACGGATTCCAGCACACTACGCTTGTTAACCCAATTTTCAGTCTAGAATACCGCAATTATCCTCGAAATTGGGCCAACGTTTAACAAAGGTAGATCAATAGGCTGAAATGATGATAATAATAATTATGATGACATGTCATAAATTAATTTGAATAAATAAAGTTATCCGGTATCCGTTAAAGTCCAGTTTAACGTTTGTTAATTAATGAGTTTGCAACTTAATACCGAGCGCGATAACGATTAGAGGAACTGAAATATCTATAAAGATATCTATAACTAAAAATAATGAAACACATAAAATTTTACCAATGATTTCCTCAACAAATCTCTACTTTTTATTTCTTCGCATTATGTTTTTTTTTTCTTTGAGTTATAAGCACTTCGTGCAAAAAAAATCACCACCTTAATCTATCGATTCTGTACAAAGTACCATTTAGTTATAAAGAAAAGATCCACCTTTGAATGAGTACTTCCAATTTGTAGTAGATAAAAATATTATTAATATTATATGATGTAACAGGAATTTTCAAAAAAACTCAACAGATGACGTCACCGCATTTAATACATCGCGCTTTCATCTGCCATAACATATAACGTTCGAACATTCTTGTATATATAGATTAGCTCGCGGATACCAGATACACGAGCCCTGAGTCCGATGAAGCCGCAAGGGTTGTCAATAAAACTGGGGCGCAAACATCACAGTTAACATCAAGTTAACCAGGTCCAATAAATGGATACAATTGTGTATCCATTTACTGGATCTTCGTAATACCATGAATCGAGACGGTAGCCTATCACAAAGTATAACTATATCCATCAACTGAATCTTTCGGGATCTTCGTAATACTATTTACTAAATAACTTATACTAAATAGTATTTAGACGAGGGTTATAACAGGATAAACATAATATCTGTTATTACTGTTACTGTTACCCAATAATAACAGGTACCAATTTCTTTTATTAAATAAAAAGTGTTATTTTTTACACTTTGTTTTATTCGGGTTATAATATTAGGTGCATCTCGTTTTAACAACAATATATACAATGAGTGTGAGCGAGATAAATTAATCAACGAAATAACAGTTAACACCAACTAATTAAGGAGTGACCTTTTGAGGATAAATATCTTCTTGTAAAATTACAATTTCTATTTTTCGCGTTACAATACTAGGTGCTTCTCGTTTTAACAACAGTCTATCAAATGGGTGTGAGCGAGATAGTTTAATCAACCAAATAACAGATAACACGATCTAATTAAGAATTCGCTTTTCAAAGAGGATTTCTTCTTATGAAACGACTTACTATAATTTTGGTTTAGTTCAAATAAATACTAGTTGTGTCGCGTTTTAGCTCATGACAATATTATTTAAAAGACAAGAATAGTTGTTTCATTATTTATTTACTGTTCTGTTATTTCAAGCTATGTTAGTGACCGGCTGTTATCGAATACCGAAATGTTGATCGTTGATAGTGGTTCAATAACTTGAGTATGGTGAATTACAAATGATATTTTTTAACAGATATTATAACATCACAAGAACAACTGTTATCTGATATCTATGAATACTTCTGATTTATCTATGTTATGATAAATACGCCTTACTCCTAATATTATTGTACTTAGTAACTTGATCTGTACTTTAAATTGCTCTGCTCATTATCAATTAGTGCTGATATTTCTGCGTGCGTTATCATTCACCAAAGACCCTGCACCTCACTTGAATACCTCTACGGTAGCGCCCAACGCGGGGCTACGACTACAGGCACCTGATTGACTATTACAATGATTTTTTTTCTTGTCAACGTTTGACCTCAATTTCACTTGGACTTATTTGACATTGCGACCCTGGACGATAACGCGGGCTTGGTCACAATAGTCTAGTTATCAGCCAGAACACAGTGATGTTGAGAAGATACCTTACAAATTCTACATAAGGCAGGTCTTGAAAATATTTTATTAAACGAATAATGTGTATAAGATACAGATTTTGGACCCATCCTAGAAAGGGAGTCTCCGATACAATAGTAAAATCGGGAGGCTGATGATGAGTGTAAGCATACAGATTCTTTTGGATGAACCGCTTACTGGGTATTAGATATGATCATAAAGTAGAGGAAATAAGTATCTCGAACCACGTCTACTAGTTCACGATCTATCAATTGATCTAGGTGTCTATGAAAAGGCGCTGTGAATATCGACTTAGTAGGGCTCTATGCATTTCACAGGCAGCAACAGACAGAAGACCTTTTTTTTTTTTTTTTTGTTTTACGTGGGGGAAATGCCTACGCATATTCGTCCTCGCGGGGGCAAGGACGTGTTATGTCGGACTTGCACCGACTAAAACCCCCCCGATGTTCCGCCTCATCGCCATGATGGCAGGGTCACGGGAACGCTCGCACTCAACCGCGACCCTGCCGGCACTGGCCGCTTGCGCAGCCCCACCTCAGGAGGGAGGGATGAACCCTCCCTTTCCAAGGCGCGCCGGAACATGCAGCGCGTCCCCTCCTCGACCTCATGCGTGTACGGGCGACCGGTTCCCCCGAACCTGTTGCCCAGAGGCCATGGGAGTCACTAGAGAAAACCTCTCCCGGCTCCCCGCGGCAGAGAGATGTTAGGCCCGCCGCTACCTGTCAACGGCCGCGGAGGATAGGGAGAGCGGCGCATCTCAATACCGGCACTCCTCTTCCCCCGCGGCCCCACCGCCGCCGCATCGCCGGTGCGACACCGGTTGGCCGCAGAGGGTACTCCCTCCGCGACCCCACCTCGGCTGCGAGGGGCGGTATAAAACTGACCCTGCAGCCGGCTGCTAGGCAGCACACAGCCGCCCCTGCGGCCTCCGGCCGCTGCGGTGAGCTCCAGTTACCCCAACCGGTGCTCGAACCTGGAGCGGCCGCTTCGGCCAGCCCATCGTCGCAGGCCGGCCGGGTGGGTTCCACTTGGCTTCACCGTGTACCGGACCACGGTTACTAAGCCCCTCCGCCACAACAAGGCGAGAACCCGTTGGAGGGGAGACAGAAGACCTTGGCGTTCTCTTGTGTTGAAAGCCTGGGTTCATTTTAGGTAGCGATATCACATAAATAAGTATAATGCAGAGGTGTAAGAATTTAGTAGCTTTTGTAATAATTAATGTAGTTATCTGAAGAAAATTTCATATTGAAATATATATATATGGTTACCGTGAAAGACCGATATCGTAGAATGTCGACATTCACCGCTGAATGTCAACAAACACTAAATTCGTCGGTGTAAGATCGAATATTTCATTACATTCTTGTACATTCGGACCTGCACCTGCGCTTCGGGAAGCCCAGTTGGTGATGGCACGCGTTGCGCGAGGCCGTCTCGTCCGGTAATTTGGCCAGCGCCCGTCTTGTGGCGCGGCAACATCGAGTCCCTTTTGCCTGCACCCATCACGGGGCGCGGCATTCCCGCCGCTAAAACTGCTGCCGACGTTTCGTCGGCGTCTCTCCGCTGTGCACACACTCCACCTCTCAAAACAGTTTTGTCCACGCCAGAGTACGAAGGGCAGACGGTGCTAGGCACCGTGTGGGATTCCCCAGCCTAACGGCCGGAACCCACCTGGGGACATACGTCTTTTAAACTGTCATTCATGTTTGTGTATTTGGTGCTGATCCACAGCTTTGGGCGCTAACGACCAAATTCTCCTTGGCCATTCATCCCATCGGCACGTCGTACTTTAGGATTGCGGTGATGTAAGAGGTTGTCTTCCTTTTGACTCCAGTCGCAATGACCGCAGTCCCCGCTCCCGCTCGGGGTATGCTATAAGCGGGCTACGGGTGCGCCCGACATGGCCGAAGCCAATAGTTGCCCTAGGGGCGGACTCGTCGCCCGACTCGACTGCTTGCACCGAAGAGAAAACTGTATCAAGGGATAAACCAGTCCTCGCTTCTGCGGACGGAGGGGTCGTCACATCCCTATGCCGTATCGACTGATTGCACTGAAGAAAAAACCGAATTATCCCTTGAGGATTAATTCAGTTTTCACTTCAGCGGGCGGTATAGTCGTCACATCCCTACGCCGCTGGCTGTTAGGTTTTTTTTTGTTTTATGTGAGGGAAATGCCTACGCATACTGGTCCTCGCGGGGGCAAAGACGGGTTAAGTCGGACTTGCACCGACTAAAACCTCCACGATGTTCCGCCTCATCACGTGATGGCAGGGTCACGGGAACACTTTCGCTCGCAACCGTGACCCTGCCGACGTTGGCCGCTTTCGCAGCACCCCCCTCTGGAGAGAGGGATGAACCCTCCATTTCCATGGCGTGCCGGGGCATGCAGCGCGCTCCCTCCTCGGCCTTATGCTGTCATGCGGGCAACGGATTCCTCCGAACTCGTTGCCCAGAGGCCATGGGAGCCACGGGAGAAAACCTTTCTCAGCTCCTTGCGGCGAAGAGACGTTGAGTCCGCCGCTAACCGTTAACGGCCGCGGCGTGCGACACCGGTTAATCGCAGAGGGTACTCCCTCCGCGACTCTACTTTGGCTGCAAGGGGCTGTATGAAATCGCCCCTGCAGCTTGGCCGCAAAGGGCAGCATAAAGCCGCCCCTGCACCCCCCGGCCGTTGCGGTGAGCTCCAGTTATCCAACCGGTGCTCGAACCTGGGGGGGTCGCTTCGGTCGTCCCTTCGCCGCGTGCCGGGCGGGTGGGTTCCACTTCGCTTCACCATATATCGGTCTACGGTTACTAAGCCCCTCGGCCACGACAAGGCGGGAACTCGTTGGGGGACTGGCTGTTAGGTTAATTTTTTTTTTAAGTTAGGTTAGGTTAGTATGTTTTTTACTTTTATTATTTTCCTTTCTCATTTTGAAAGTACTGTTAAGTTTTTTAAGTTCTTAGTTATTCCTCTCAGAAAGAGAAGCGTAAAATTTATCGCGATTGAAATACGGAAAAAAATATATCTAGGACATGTTCAACATTCACCATTAATGCATGGTGAATGTCGACATTCACCGGTGAAAGTCAGAAATAAGGGTAATTAGCAAATATTTCGGATATACACACATACACCAAGCGACTATGTAAATGTTGACATTCACCGGTAAATGTCGACTTTCTCCTGATTTCGGTGTTTCACCGTAACATATATACTCCTAAAGCGACGCTAGACCGCGTGGATTACAATTTACATCTTACCATTACAATCATATTTTGGCTCCTAATACTAACTTTCATTTAATAATATAATCATGTTTATTTACAGTTTCACTTTAAATATATGGATTTACACCGCCATATAAGCTCTATATACCAATTTCTATTTACTGGTTCTCTGGAAGAAAGCGCTTTAAGCGATAAGACATCCTTTACAGCCTTCATTATATTAGGTCCCCTTACATATGAAATTGGCGCTTTGCTGTACTGACAACTTTGATCTGAAATATCTCCTCTTTGGTTAAGAATTCCAAATTCAAATTTATAAATTCATTTAGCTGGTACATTGGTACATAGTAATATTTCCTTATCTTTACATTTTCATGTACTTCGTGGTGTGTAAATAAATAACTTAATATTAACAACTAAACTCTAAATTACAACTAAAACAAATATATTACAAACTGCATTATTTGTATAATATTTTTGTAGGGTAGTTTTAATAATTTTTTTACGCTTCATCGCCGTTCATATTATTATAAAAGAAGATGCGTTATTTTGTTTTTGTTTATAGTAACATCGACTTTATAAACAATACATAATCAATGTTATATACTTAATATATTGAAGCAATGAAATCTGATGCGTCTGAGATATCCTCTGTCTCTTGGTGTTAAATATTGCATAGCATTAAGGAAATTGAACATCCGTCTACAGTGAGGACAGTGAAAAAGGACGAGCTCGTATAAATGTTAATGCGCCTAAAATGTCCTGATAAGAAAATGTATGTCCAACATTAACATGAGAAGCTACCCGGACACTTACCAGTGTATATTTTTTCTTGACACGTTAACGTCTAATAACTGAGGATAGGTCTCTGTTGCCGAAGATCGTCTAGGTAAGCATATTCTAGACTAGAGCGCTATACAACCTAGGCTACATCTGCGGAAACTATTGGTAAAATCGTAGTCAAGCACTGGTCTACATATATAAATATAAAAAAAAATTTAAGGAGAAATGTCTAGGTCTATCTTTGGGGAAGACCTATTTCCAGCAGTGGACGCAATCTGTTGATGTGTTCCGGTGGTAGGTAGGAAATGATTGTCTAGGTATGTATTACCGCAGCGTCTATTTCTGCCGCCGAACAGTAATGTGCAAACAATACTGTGTTCCGGATTGAAGGACGCTGTTGCTAGTGAAATTGAGGTAATGAGACTTAATATCTTGTCTCAAGGTGACGAGTACAAGTTGGTGCTGTGCATACCGTTATAACTAGTGCCCATTAAATGATTGTTCTGCTAGTCTCGTTACTTCTAGATTAGAAAAAAAAAAAACAAAATCTCTTTATGTCTACATATAGATAATTCTAAATTACTCTTCATGGAGCTCATATTTATTGATAACGAATAGTGAATAGCGCATTAATAAATTAGATCGTCTAGAAGAGAAGACCTATTTTATATTCATTACAAGATAATCAGTTGAAGTAAACATGTAGGCCCTAGCAGAATTTTTGTTTAATTCGAAATAGCTTTTTACGTAATGAAATTATACTAAGATACTTATTATTTGCCTCTTTATTAGCTGTTACGGAAGTTTAATTTAAAACATTAATTATATATTTACGATAACATATAATAATATATCGAAATGGTGGTAAGCTTCTGTTCGAAGGACCGACGGCCGATGGGGCAGAAAGATCTTTGCTTTGGGCGGCGCCCGCATACCCATAGACGTAATGTTGGGGAGCCTCCCACAAGGTGGACCGACGGTCTGGTGATCTGGTGATCTAACGAGAATGGTGGGAACCCACAGGACGCGAGCAACGCGGGACCGATCGACGTGGAGATCTTTGGAGGAGGTCTATGTCCAGCTATGGACGTCTATCGGCTGATGATGACGATGAAGCTTCTGTCGCCCGGAGACTGCCTCGGTCACCACAGCTCCAATTCCTGTTGCCATACTATATAAGTATTACTGTGTTCCCCTTTGAATGGTGTTATAGGTAGTGAAATTACTGGGGTAACAAAACTTACTACCAGATGATTGGCTCGCTCGTCACGGAGCTACTTTAAAAAACGAATTAATGTTGACTCCGTGCGAGAAAAGAGAAATGATGTATGTATAAAAGTTTTAATAACTTTGATAATAATAAATACCAACTTTGAGAAAATATGCGTTAAAATTTGTCTCTAAAGCGTGGTTTATGTTAATGAAACAACCCTCTTAAGTTTCCCACTATGTATACATAACAGATTTCTCCTTATGTAGAGACTCATCACGATATATCTAGAAACAAAGCCTAGAAACATTAAAATAGTTAGAAATATTGTGTTTAAAGAGTATTGGTGAGCTAAGAACGGTGTTTACCAAATTCTTTTCCCGAAAGGGAGATACGAGGGTAACCAGCAAAGCGGGCAAGGAACATATAGTGTTTAATATACTTAAAGCCATTTTAATTAGAGACAGGGATGTGATATCATTTATCAATGTTTCAATAATAAAAGCATTGAACGGTGGTTACATATATAAAGTCGCCCCTTTATAAACGGATTAATAACGATTCGGGTTCTGCCCGCCGTACCGATCGGACGCGTCCTATGCTGCCGTTATCAGTGCGCGCTACCGCTACACCCCGCCCCCGCCCGACCCGCTCGTGCCCAGTGCGTGGCAAGACGCCGCTAGTTCGGCCACCGTTAGCGCTCGCGTGCGCTCGTGTAGTGCAGTGAAGCAGTGCGTGTATCCAGCGTGCGAAAACTCTGCCGGAGCTTGGTTCCGGCACTGTAAGTAGCCAATTTTATTCGCCTCAGAGGCGTTAATAGGATTATCAATAGGCCTGTCGCATTAGGCGACAGATAGGCTCGCTACGCAAGTAAGCACTCATCCCCCACGCCGTACGGCGGGGCGGCTACACCTCAAAATGGCGGCCATGCCAATGGACGCCGTATTAGCCAAGTTTGCGCGCTTCGCGCGTAAACAGTTCCCGCAAGCGTGGGAACAATTCATTAACTCCCCTCCCTCCATTCCCCCAACGTCCGTGAATATTGACACGGACAGCCCGGCGTCCCCGGACCCAACCCCCGCGACCCGCGCGCCGCCAAAACCAAGGGCCCCCGTGGCGGGGCCTTCTATGCCCGTCCTGCCCGCCTCTTCCGACTCGGACTCGGAAATTAGCGGCAGCGACATGGAGGTGGAATCTCCACCATCCAATCGTGCCGACAACGAGGGCTTCACCCTCGTCGTCAAGAAGCGCAAACGCGCTTCCAAACGCTCATCCGAGTCTAACTCGGACCGCGCCTCGCCGACGAGCACGCCGGCAAAAAAGGCCGCGCCTTCTGCGCACCCCGCCAACACCTCGGCCCCGCCCGAGAAACGTGGCCCGAAGCCACCTCCCCCGATTGTCCTCCAGGACAAAACAAAGTGGAACGCAGTTTCCAAGTGGTTCGCGGACCACAAAATTGAATGCCCGAAAGCGCAAAACACCGCGCAGGGCATTCGTATCAACCTCGCCACGGTTGATGATTTCCGGGCTGCTACCAAGCACCTGCGAAACGCCGGTCTCGGCTTTCACACCTTCGCTCTCCCCGAGGAGAAGCAGCTCCGCGTCGTAATTCGCGGAATCCCCCTCGAAATCGACATCTCTGAGGTCATCGACGACCTCAAAAAACAAAACCTCCCTGTAGTGGAAGCTCGTCGCATGACCAACATGCGCACGAGGGCAACACTACCGCTCATCCTTACGACCCTCGATCTTTCCCCGGAGGGGAAAAAAATATTCGGCATTGACCGATTGTGCAATCTCACTAGCGTGAAGGTTGAGATCCCGCACAAAAAGGGCATCATTGGCCAATGCCACAGATGCCAATTTTACGGCCATTCGGCCCGTAATTGCTATGCCCGCCCGAGATGCGTCAAATGCACCGGGGACCACGGGACAAAAGAATGCCCCCGCCCCCGCACCGCGGAAGCGACGAACCCCCCGAGCTGCGTCCTGTGCAAAGCCGAGGGGCACCCCGCGAATTACCGCGGGTGCTCCAAAGCCCCGCGCAGGCCCCCCGGGGGTCCCCAGCGCCCAACCACCGCTCCCACAAAGGCTGCACCGCAGCTCTCCGCCCCCGCCCGCTCGGGGCCTCTGCCCGCGCAGCCGGCCCCTTCGCCGGCGGTCTCGGCGTGGAGCAAACCGCTCCCCCGACCCAAACCCACCGAGGCTCCCAAAACCGCCCCTTCGTCGGGGCCATCAAAACCCCAGGCTGCTCCTAGCCAAATGCCTCCGTTGGAGAATATCCAAAAACTGATCACCTATATTAAAAAGGTGAACATAAAAGATATTCTCGTCTTCGGCGAAAAACTGCGAGTCGCGAAGAACTCGCAGGACAGGCTCCAAGCCTTCCTTGAGCACAGCGAAACTCTCGCTGCGCTGGAGGAAGACTTCTGCTAATCCTCCCAGGATTCAGTCCGCGACCCTTGGTTCTCGTTTTTAATCCTCGAAAATGGGTACCAAAATCCTGGGCAGAATTAAACCCCGCTCTCTAACTGTCGCGTACTTCAACGCGGACGGCATCCACTCTCAAAAGGAGGAAATATGCCTATTTCTCAGGAACCACGACGTAGACGTCATGCTCATTCAGGAAACATTCCTCAAACCTTTTAATCGCGACCCGAAAATCGCGAATTATCATATCATCCGCCACGATAGGTTGTCCGGCCCAAAAGGCGGCACCCTAATCTATTTCAAACGGTCCCTGCACTGCATACCGCTTGATAGTCCACCCCTCGCCAACATAGAAGTCTCGGCGTGCAAAATCTCCCTCACCGGTCATCAACCGATTGTCATCGCATCCGTCTATCTGTCCCCCTCCAAAGCGGTGCGGGGAACAGACATAAGAACCCTTCTCGACCTAGGCCAGTCTGTTATCCTCGCTGGCGATTTAAACAGCAGGCATAGCACCTGGGACACGCACAACTCCAACCCAAACGGGTTAATTTTATATAAACTTGCGGGTAAGCTCAATTTTAACATTGTAGCCCCGCCAACCCCGACGAGATTCCCGCCTAACGGATCTCACAACCCGTCCACTTTGGATATTGCGTTGTTCAACAACGTCACCATCCCACTGCATTCGATCGAGACCATCGACGATCTCAGATCCGACCATCGCCCGGTTCTTATGAAGCTGGGCCGGCCCGCTGGTGAGGTCCCTCTGACCAAAACCATCGTCAACTGGCGCATCCTCGAGGTCAAACTCAAGGCCGCGGAACCCCAGCACCTAGACGGAATCCCCAGCACGATCGACTCGCTCGAAACCGCAAACCGAGCGATCGACTCGTTATCCCACCACATCGCCACAGCCGTCGAGGAATCGTCGAGGACGGTTCCCGAATCAGATTACCTACTCGGGTCCCTCCCGGCCGACCTTCGACGGCTGATCAGAACGAAAAACGCCGCCTTGAGACTATACTCTCGATATAGATCCGAGGAGAGTAGGATAAAATTGCGCCGCCTTCAAAGGCTAGTAAAAGAGCGCATATCCGAACTCAGATCTGACAGATGGGACAATCTGCTTTGCGACTTGGAGCCGTCGGATGCCACGTTCTGGCGTCTGGCCCGCAGTCTCAAAGCGGAAAATATGGCCCGTATGCCTCCCCTCGTAATGAGCAACGGTTCCTCCCTTGCGTTGGAGGATGCCGATAAAGCCGAGTGTCTTGCCGACAGTCTAGAGAGCCAGTGCACTCCCTCAACCACACCAGTGGACCCCGCTCACCTCAAATTGGTCGAGGACGAGGTGCGCCGTAGAGCAACCCTCCCACTAGAAGGTCCCCCCCTTAAACCGGTTTCCCCCGGTGAGGTCGTCGACATCATCAAGAGGCTGAAATCCAAATCGGCCCCTGGCTCCGACAACATCCCCAACAGAGTGGTGAAAAGTCTTCCGCCCCCGATCATCGGCCTGCTAGTGGCCATATTTAACGCGTTATTAGCCGACTGCTCCTTCCCAGACGCCTGGAAAGAGGCCGTAGTGATAGGTATTCCGAAGCCGGGAAAGCCGAGGAACCTACCCGACAGCTATCGCCCGATAAGCCTATTAAACACCCTAGGCAAAGTCTACGAGCGCATCGTATTAGAGCGTCTCCGCCACTTCACCACCGAAAACAAGCTCCTCCCCGACGAACAGTTCGGGTTCAGGAATAGCCACTCTTGCGTTCAACAAGTCCACAGACTGACGGAACACATCTTGGCCGGCTTCGAGCACAAACGTCCGATCGACACCTGCGCCGTCCTATTCGACGTCGCGAAGGCGTTCGACAAAGTCTGGCACGAGGGCTTGCTATACAAGCTCTACGCTCACAAAGTGCCAGACCGACTCGTCACCATCGTTCGAGCCTACCTCTCGAACCGCTCCTTCCGCTTCCGCGTCGAGCACGCTCTCTCTTCGATCCGGCCGATCCGAGCCGGCGTCCCCCAAGGCTCCTGCCTCTCCCCGCTACTCTTCTCGCTCTACACGAGCGACATTCCCAAGGACCGATACGTCAGCCTCGCTCTTTTCGCGGATGACACCGCTCTCTACCACTCGGGCAGAGCTCCGGGTATTATAACGAGTCGCTTACAGAAGGCGACCACTCGTCTAGGCGAGTGGTTCCGGAAGTGGCGAATCGACGTAAACCCGGAGAAAAGTGAAGCCATCCACTTCACTCATCGTAAGTCCTCAACCCTCCAGTGGAAATCGGTCCTAAATGGCCATAAACGAGGCCAAATCTCGCTCTTCGGCCAGTCCATCCCATGGAGGGACTCGGTCAAATACCTCGGCGTGACGCTCGACGCCAGGCTCAACTTCATCGCCCACATTCACGGGGCGAGAAACAAAGCGGCCCAAGTGCTGGGCAAGCTATACCCCCTGCTGTGCACAAAGAGCAAGCTCTCTCTCAGGCACAAACTTCACCTCTACAAGGTATGCGTAAGACCTATAATGTCTTACGCCAGCGTAGTCTTCGCCCATTCATCCGAAGCACGCCTAAAACCCCTGCAGGTTCTTCAAAACCGCTTCACCCGCATCGCAACCGGTGCCGAATGGTACCAGCGCAATGTGGACCTCCACAGCGACCTCAAACTCCCGACCATTACGGAACACTTCAGAGAGTGCTCCGAATCATATTTCGACAAGGCGTCAACTCACCCGAACCCTCTGGTGGCCAAAGCGGCCGACTACGAGCCGTCCTCGAATCCCAAGACCAATAAGCGCAGACCACGGCATGCGCTAATCCCGTCATCCCCAGGGGTCCCTCCCACGACTCACGAACCCACACCCACAGTCACCGACAACACCCGCGTCACCACACACACTTCGGACACTACCAACACGCTCCGAATCTCCGCATCACGCCGCGCTCGCTTCAGAACGCGGCGCCACAGGTACTCACACACCGCGTACACTAAGTACACCCGCGATCGGGGGCGGTTCTCACCGCCCAGAGATTCCGATACAGGCGAAGGTGGTCGGGGAACGGGCCCGCGCCCGCCCTCGACGACCGAGTAGATTCGCCAGAGCAACCACTAACAAGACACGTTATAAAAAAAAACTCCGCCGTCGGACAACTACACCACATGTAGTACACTTATAAACAGGCCGTGGATCCAGGTCCACGCGCCCAATGTTAGATAAGCTGTAACAGCCGAATGGCTTGCAGCGCTAACATCGTCATGAATCAAAGCAAACGGATTAATATTTAACCACTCTTCTAACTTCCGTATATTGACAAAAGGAAGAAGAATAATAAAAGAGAATGTCAAACGTGGCGAGTTTCATCACCTCTCCTTCGGGCGTCTGTTCAGCAACAGACAAGGATATTAAAAAGGAATGTGAAAGGGAGAGTTCTGTTCTATCGCACCACATTTCACAAAATGCGACATTGCATACCTCGGATGCCTTATGAAATTCAATCACGGGCGGTATGTTGGAAAGCGCAATATATCTCAGCTACAGTGACGTACACCGTACCGCCTATCTAACTTTTATCAGCATCTTTCAATTCTGTAAAGTAGCATTGAATACGTACCGACGAAGTTTTTTATAAAAAACTTTTCTAGAAAATTTTCATTGAATTTCAATGATGTACTCCGATGGGTGAAAAAGTTCTCTCACAACAACTCACGGAACCCAAGCCATTCTCATCTGATGTGGTGCACCCAGTTAATCGACAACCGTGGCTCTGGTCACCACCAACCCGCATTGGGGCAGCGTGGTGGGAAATGGCCCAAATCTCTTCATAAAAAACCATACAAACGCGGGCCTCAGTCCCCGGCGGTACTGGAGGCAACGTTGACCGCAAGGTCGCGGGTATTCGCTGCATGCGGGCAGCGCAGGACCGATCGATGTGTAGATCTTTGGGGACTTATAAGCAATGGACAACTCTCATGATAATGACTCCAAACCATCAAACGCAATAAGAATATACTAAAAATACGCAATACATGCTATGGTTACTAATTCAAGGATGTAGCTACCAATAATTATAAATAAAACCTTCATTTCAGATTACAGGTAATTTTCACTGTTCAATTTGCGGAAATTACTATGTCTGCCATGTCTCCCACGAATTAACTTATATATTTATATAACACATTCTCATGAAACTGTATGATTTTTCTGATAATACCGTCAAGACTTTTGTACTACCCTTAATACAAAAATTAAAAAGAACATGGAAATTAATATGGTCAGAAGTTGACAGTATAGCATTAATTTTGAAGTACATACACAATTACTAGTAAAGAATATATGTACAAAAGTTCTCTATTAAAATCCAATTTAGAGAATCAGTCATCATCAGCTGGTATACATTCACAGCTGGAAATAGGCCTCCCCCAAAAGTCCCCACATCAATCGGTCCTGCGATGCCCGCATCCAGCAACTTTCCGCAACCTGCCGAGCACCAGGGGCCATCGTTTGTAGATATTCGTATGGAGGGATTTTAGGCATTTCCCACCACGCTGGTCCAATGCGGTTGGTGGGAGGGAGAGATAAGAGAATCAATGTATTTTTTTAATATCCTTAATCAGATGAAATACTTGATCGCTTGTCACCTTTTCCTTTACGAAAATCTTTTACCATTTCACTGTGATGAAGTTTTTTTTATAGGAAAAAATTTCAAATAAAAATTAATTATGTAAAAAAGCGCTTCCAGTTTCATCGTTGAAAAACGTCGGTGGTATATCTCATCGGGGTACTTTTATATCTTAAAACTTTCAAAGCTATTTACTGTGATTAATTATGGGGCCAGTGAAAGAGCTTTAAGCAAAGTAAACAGTAATAAAGGTAGGCCACGTCGACTAGAAAAACAAAGACGAACTGCAATATATCAAGCTTTAAGCAGATAAGTATACTTTGTATCTTTTCTGTAGTCAGATATTTGATTAATGCAGTGAATAAGTTTATTTTTAAATATATAAGATAGAGGCCTTTAAATAAAATATCTGATAACTCGGTTAGGAGTAACTAATCTTGATCGAGTCTTTTTTAAAACAAATACACCAAAAACAAAGTTGGATTAGCAGTTTGTGAGCTGCGATAATGGAGACAAATCAACCATCACCCATTAGACGTCCACTGCTAGACATAGGCCTCCTGCGCATCTTGCGCCTGCGCTGCCCGCATTCAGCGACTTCCTAAGCGATAGGGGATCCAAGCAATAGAAAAGATATGAGACCGGACAAGATCATCAGGTCAGGCAAAAAACGCACGAGGCCGATTAAAACGTGCCGTAACAAAAATTGGCAAGACGATCAGTGAAAGCGATGGAAACTACTCTGGTGTTTCTAATGCATCCCTCCTGTCTGCCAAATAGATCCCTACATTCATAGGGAAAAGAAGAACAAAGCCTCCGAGTCCCGACGCTATAGCCGCTAAATTTATAGCAGCATCAGCAGAGATTTGTGAGTGAGATAATTTAATCAGGTATTATGATATACATAATACTATAGTACAATAAATTTTTTTGTTAGACTAAGTAGTGTAAAATAATATGCAAATGTAAGTATAAGATAAATATAAGATAAAATATTATAATAGATAAATAAAAGATAAATATAAGATATAATATTAATGAAGATAAGCTACTTTACGTAGATAGTAGCTAGAATTTTTTTTTATTACTATGCTTATTTACAAATATATACACGTAATTAATCTAATTTAGTTTTATTCTTACCTTTTACTATATTAACTACTTTTGTACAGAAATTTAGGAATTTGTCTATTTTCTTTCCTTCTTTCAATAAGTCTGGTATGTTGTCTTTATTTATGTTAATTTGTATGTCCATTTCCAGATCTATTCTTTCTTTTTCGTATACTGGGCGTTGAGTTATTAGATGCACAATATTTTCAGTTTTGCTGGGTTCGCATTCACATGACAGGTTCTCCTTGCATTTGAAACGATACAGATATTCAGAGAACCCGCCATGTCCTGTGAATATTTTTGTATGCGTTTTATTTGTGGGTATTTTTCTGATGGTAAGATTGCTTGAATGGCATCGGGAAAGAATATTTTTGTTGTTTTGGAGATTTCGCTCTCTTTATATCACCTGTTCCATTCCTCAAGCGATTCCATACGGATCTGTCGCTTGACAAATGAAACAGGGCATAAGTCGTACTTCGGTTTTGTTTTACCTTTAATTGCAGCTTGTTTCGCCAGATGGTCGGCTCTTTCATTGCTTTCTAGCCCAGCATTTGCTTTTATCTAAAACAAAGATATTTCTTTGTTCTGGCGTTTGCAACCTTTAATATTTTCCCTTATTTTTACTGTGAGGCGGTGCAGAGAAGAGTTGTTGATGACTGTTTCGAGCGCAGATCTTGAGTCGCTGTATATTCCAAAACTCCGTTCTTGGCGTGCCAATACCACTTTTGTGGCCTCGCACAGAGCCAAGAGTTCTGCCTGGTAGACGGTACAGTAAGGCGATAGATTCAGTTTGGTGGCAGCAATTTCCGCATTGTCTTGCCATACGGAAAGTGCTGCCCCCACTTTGCCATCAATCTTACTCCCGTCTGTGTATATGCAGATGATTTGCATTTTGCTGCTATCTACTTCAGCTTGATTCTTCAGGCGTTAGAACTCTAAGCTCATTTGCTCTGCCGGGTGAGGAGCCTTGCAATATTCAGCGACGCGCTCTAAGAAGTATCTCTATTTCGCAAATTTGCTCGGAGTATACCTATTTTGGTCTCATAGCGTGCAGCTGCCTCTCTAACTCTGAGGTCAATTGGTAGTAAACCAGAGAGTAGTAATACCGAGTTTAATGATACCGTTTTGTACGCTTTGACGATCTGTTGAGCTAAACGTTTTTGTACGTTATTTAAGTGTTTTTGCACTCTTATCTTGGTGGTGGCTGGAGCCCAGGCGCTAGCTGCGTATGTTATAATGGGTTCCACTGTGGCTGTGTAAATGGTTCTTACTATTTCCGGGGTTAGTCCCCAATTGACTTTTGCTGCTCTGTTCAGTTGTTTGGATATATTTATTACTTTCTGGCAAGTTTTTGCAACATGCCGATTGCTGTCTATATGTAACCCAAGCACTTTGATGTTTTCGGATAGACCGATTTCTATCCCTCACATTCTCAGAATTAGGGTGTTGTACTTTAATTTGCAAGTGAAGAGCATTGCTTTTGTTTTAGATGGTCCAAAATTTAATTTATTTTCATCACCCCAGCTCTGAATATAGGCGAGAGCGGAATTGGCCCGTACTTCTACATCTCGCGCTGTGGTGTCATCAAACAGCAAATAACGTAGTCAGCATAGGCCTGGAAGTAGTTTCGTCTTTTTAATCCTTTTAGGAGAGAGTCTAGAAGGAGGTTCCACAGTGTGGGGCCTCCAATGGAACCTTGTACACAGCCTTTTGAAGTTAGTTTTTTGAAGGTTTTACCGCTATATCTGACCGTTACTTTTCGGTCTTGTTACTGTCTATCATTCTCCTTATGTTTTCAGGATACTTTTCCATAGTCAAACGGACTCTTATGGCAGACCACCATGCATTGTCAAAGACCCTCTCTATGTCTAGCGAAATCATAATTACAATCTTCTTTTCTTCTACCTTTTGTCGTATATGATTCACCAGATCATAGAGTCTTCTGTGTCTCTTTGAGGAATGAATCCACATTGACGAGTACTTATGCCTGGGAGAATGTGCCATTTTAGCCTGTTCACTATCAGCTTTTCCAAAAATTTTCTCATCACTGGCAACAATCCTATGGGTCTGTAAGATTTTGGAAGCATATAGTTGTCTTTTCCAAGTTTTTTCTCCAAACGCCGAAGGGGTTTTAGTGATTAAAAATCTCCACATAACTCTGACATTCCCCTCTAAAAGCAGAATATTTTTTCGGAGATTTCCCCCCCGAAAACAAAAAAAAGGGTACCGTGAGTTGTGCGAGATCCCTTACAAACAAAGTATTCAAATGTCCTAAATATTTCACACAACAATTGCCTAGAAATAGACCATATTTTGTCTAAAATCATCTCAAGATTAGACTTCATTGCTTTAAATTAAACGTTAAATTATTTTTAATTTCCATGTTGATTTCACGATTTCCAAAGTTACTTTCATATTAAAACAGATTGCAAGAGCGTCTTTTTTTTATAACAAAGGAGTTCAGTAATTTTGACTTTAACAAAAGTTCGAAATGAATCTCTGAATAGCCATTACGGTGACAGTTGAAAAGCAAAATTGTCAAGGAAGAAAATTAGCGTGTCAAACATTTGCGAAGGATACTTTCTCTGGGACTATTCTTACTAAAGTTAAATTTTTGCACTTACAAAAATGAAATAGATGGTGCTCTTAAATAACCACAGTTTTTTTATCTTATTCAGATTAACTTTTAAATTGTTCTTAATGTTTGTTATTTACTTACAGCGGGGTAAGAGGTCTCTACAACTCGCAGGACCCAAGCAAACCTCACCTGCTCGTGGTGCACCGTGCTAATCAACATACGAGGCTCTGGCTCTCACCAACCCGCATTTGTCCAGCGTGGTTAGTAATGGCCAAATCCCCCGTATGGGTCACTACAAACCACTGCTCCTGGTGCGACTCGGCAACTCGGCAGGTCGCGAGAAACTGCTGGATACGGGCAGCGTAGGACTGATCGATGTGGGGATCTTTGGGGGAGGCCTATGTCCAACAGTAGACGTTTATCTGCTGATGATGATGATTTACTTACTATTTAAACGTTTTTTTTTTTAGTAAATTAAGCGATGAGACGAGCGAGACGTTCACCTGATATCTGATACGCCTGCCCATAATAACGTGGCACTAGTTACAATGTTATATACTGTACCACATTGCGCTCGTCGCCTGAGACGTAAGATGTTGAGCCTCATTACCCCAGTAATAACACTGGCTACTACTCTTCAAACCGGAACATAGTTATGTTTGCACATTTCTGTTTGAAGAAATAGCCGCTGCGGTGGTACCTACCTTGACAGTCTCCAGAAACGCAGACCTTACACCAGTATCGACGATAGCAACTTACATATACATATACTAAGCTTGAACTTCCGGTGAAAGAATATATCTTGAAGAAATCAATGTCTGAAGAACTACAGATTTTAAGGACATACCACATTGATCAACCGCACTCGAAAAACATGAATCCTTTTCTTTTCTAGTGCGAGAAGATGTCAAGTCCAGGCTGTAAAGTATAAAGTTAACTAAGTATATATGGTGTTGTGTATGAGATTTTAAAAAGTCTTTGATCCGCGTGTTCAAAGTAAATTAGTTTTTTTTTTATATCAATAACAATGTTATATACTAAAATTACTATTTGAAAAAAAGGAAACATTGCTTATGAGTAATATTTTTTATAAAACTCCAAAGCTCAAGTTGACAAAAGTATTCCACAAGTCAAACTAGCTGGAGAAAGTACGAAAGCACTAAATTGGTATCTGATTCTGTATAGCATTAATCATGAAGGTTATATAGCTCAAAATCTATCAATGAAGTTAACTTAATACAGATCCTATTTTAATCAAGTTATCTTTTTAATAATTGTAAGAATATAGTAACGTCAGATAATGATCAAGACCTTAACATCATACGTTGTCTTTTTACTTCGTATGTTATAATGAAAGTAAACTATACTTATTTTGGCTTTTAGCGCATTATGTGTAATTTAATATAAATTAATAATCAATAGCAATAATATAAGAGTTATAGTTCATAATAATTTTATGAGGAAGGAAAGTAATAAATCATTAATTTGATTTCTAATCGAATACGCAATTCGTTCCGCTCTCAAATTGGAAACCATGGAAGCTTTCTAAATTAATTCTATTTGCTTTTGAATGATCAAAACTTTGTTTTATATTAAAAAAAGAGAAATTTTATGAATATTGTTATACTGTTATTATCATCGTCATCGTCATTATCAGCCGACAGACGTCCAATACAGGACATAGGCCTTCCCCAAAAATCTCCACATCGATCGATCCCGCGCTGTCCGCATGAAGTTGCTTCCCATAACCTTCACCAGATCATCGGAACAACTGGTTGAGTAAGGGGGCTGTCAACGCTACGAGGTTCGGTATACGGTCGGCATTCGAGAACCTTGGAGCCCCATCGGTTGTCAGACCTAGGAGCGATGTGTCCTGCCTATTTGCCGTTTGAGGTTAACGATCTTTTAGACTATGTGGATAATCTTAGTTCTCCTGAAGATCTCGTTTCTGATTTGCAGTGAAACCCCGAGCATATCCCTTGCTGCATCATCATCATCATTTCAACAAATTTTTGTCATAATTTTTTTTATACTAAATCCAAATCTTACTTGTTAATAATAAAAGCCTATGTTATGCTTTATATCTTCATCTATATACTAACTACATACGTGGGCTGACGACAACCATCATGCAAAGAAAGTGTGCATTTTTCTGACACCTTTAAAGAGGATCCCTTTACGAGTTTGTAAGGTTGATCCTGAAGGGCCAAATTCCTGGAAAATATGCGGAAAATACTATACAGCGGAAGAAATGGTTTGACGACATAGAGGAATAGACCGGGCTTAAATGCCGGGTTTATGATGATGATGATATGGTTATCATCATCATCGTAATCATCAGCCGATATTCGTCCACTGCTGGACATAGGTCTCCTCCAAAGATCTCGACATCGACCGGTCCGCAGTCAGTACTCGTATGGCTCTCGGTATCGCCGGGCACTAGGAGCCGTCGTTTGTAGGAGTACATATTGGAGGATTTGGTTCATTTCCCAACACACTAGCCTAATGCGGATTAGCGGGAGCCAGAATCTCGTTGGTTTATTGACAGGATGCACCACGAGCAGGTGAAGTTGGCTTGGGTCCTGTGAGTTGTGCCGGACTCCTTACACTCTTGATATGCTTATAAAATCTTTTAAATAATAATGATAGTAAAACTATGATAACCTTTTGGATTAAACTTAGCGCGTAACAAATCTCGACCTGCAGTTTTGACATATTCTCTAATCGTACACCAAGCTAATATACTGGAGCTTAATTGACATAAATATGTTTTAATGTTGCTCTAGAATATTCTAAGAATGTATCTAATGCCGCGTAATTGGTATTCGAATTGAAAAGATTGATTTTCATAAGGAGCCCGCTCTTTCGGGAAATCCAGTGATATATCACATCTAAAAATGAAATTTGAATTCACATGGTGGTCCGTAATATTTAAATCGTATCACGTTTAAGAGCGATATTCGATTCAATTGAATAGAAGCATAATAATTCTCGGAATTCGTTTATGCGAGTTCCTATCTCCGTTCAGCGATTATCAGTCATCTTCAATTCAGAAATTTTTGTTCGGGATACGCAATCGAGGAGGCCTTAACGTCCTGAACGCCTAACTTCCGAGGCAGAATTTATCAAACACTTCTTTTACAGAAGACAAATAGAATATCTGAATATCTTTATCCTTACTTGAGTAGATTTTTTTTATTTAATTAGGCTACGAAACGAGAGAAATATTCACCTGGGGGTTATTGCCACACAGCCCCACATCGTGTTCGTAGTCTCAAGACGAGCTGTTGTCTCTTTATCCTAATACTACGCTACATTTCAATACTATTGTTTAACGGCAGAAATCGGAGCTGCGGTGGTATCACCAGCAAAAACCATTAGATAGATAACAGCCAAAAAAATGTTGAGAGGTTTAATCTAAAAACCAATATCTTAAACCCTAAAAGGAATCTAATTACAAAAACCGTTATCAATATTTCATTCAATTTTTCTATCGCAAAGAAGCAGAATACGATTACTGTAGTAATTTGATCAGTGAAGTTTTATTTTTAGATAAAAAGTTAAACATACTTTTGCAAATTTGAACTTGTTTAAAATATCTAACTAGAACTAGTTATAATACTACAATTTTTCTTTTTGCTACTAATATTCTAGATAGTTTTTTAGACACAATAGTACATACTTGCAGAAATCTACAAATATCTCTTTATCGCGGGAGTAAACATATCATAACCAAAAATATAGTTTCTGTGTTCATCATTACTGCGTTCCGGTTTGACGGATGCTGTAGTAAGTAAAATTACTGGCGTGAAATTATCTTACATTTCAAAATGACGTGCACAAGGAGATGTGTATATCATCTCCGTAGGTCCACACAGGTAAGCTTTAACCATCAGAAGAACGTCTTGTTCGGATCATCGCTCCATAGAATAAATATATATATATATATATATATATATATATATATATGTAACTTGAATCAAAGCTTTTACATATATCTTCAGCTATAGGGAAGGCTGTAGCGATATGAGAGTGGCATACACGGCGTAAAATGCCAACCATAACAAATTCCGCGCACGTCTCCAATATGAAAGGTATTGAGTCTAGGTCCCTTACACAAAATTGAGTTTCGCACTTATACCTGCCTCGGACATAATATAATATTCTTTACATAGTTCGGCCATTTTATCGACAAGCAACGTATTTGTCAATGGGATTGCTTACATTTTTCTAAATCGAAAATACTTTGAAATCATAATCAAGTATACAGAAGAAAGCAATAGGTTTTTGTGAAGGTCGTTCATTACTTGTTACCAAATCCATATAACTGTTATGAAGAAATAAGCAATTTAAATTTTTCAATCGGAACGTATTCCGTGAGAGAGTGGTTATGCTTCCTTTGCTTGGAGTTCGCTGGTTCTATTCCAAAGGTACATGTTATCAAGCTCACTGGTGTCAAGGGTTATATAAGTAGGCACCGCCCCAGCTTCCGTTCCTGTACCTCACGACGAACAATACAGTACAAGTTTTACTGTGTTTAGTTTGAAATGCGCTGTCATCATCAGCCGATAGACGTCCACTGCTGGACATAGGTCTCCCCCAAAGATCACATACAATCAGCATGGCATCTCCTACCGCTAGGCAGTAGAGGCTGTCGTATGTAAGGGTTCATATTGTGATTTGGGCTACTTCCGACCACTCTGGTCCCATTGTGGGTTGGCAGTAGCCAAAGCCTCTTTTATTGATTAGCAGGGCGCACCACAAGTAGGTGGCTTGGGTCGCGTGAGTTGTTGTGCGGGACCCCTTACACTTCTCGTATGCGCTGTAGCTAATGAAATTACCAGGGTAATATCAATGCGATGAAGTGAATGTGGTGCAATGATGAGTGGTGTCATTTAAAATAGCGTCGCATTTTTTTAGGCTGGAGTTTTACTTACCATCAGATGAACGTTTCGCTCAACTCGTCGTTTCGTACAATAACATAGAACTGAGAGAGATAGATTAAATAATTGTCTATTGTATTATAGATAAAAACGGGATTTGTAAAATGTGTTAATTTTTATTTTATTTATTTATTTATTCTTTATTGTACACCAATTACAAGTATAAGGAATGCATTATATATAAACATAAATGTACAATGGGCGGTCTTATTGATCAGAAAGCAATTTATACCAGACCACCCATTGTATTAGAAGACAAGACTGAAAGCAGAGAAAGTGGTGTAGTAAACAATTAAAAACTAAAGCATTTGATGAAAAAAACAAGCAATAGCCCAAATGGAAGTCCAGAATTTAAATTTTATGGTATTACTTAGTTAAGTGTCTTTTGAAAGAAAATAGGGATTTTAGAGGTACGAATATGGTTCGGTAAAGAGTTCCATAAGCGAACCGCCGTGACGGAAAAGGAGTTTTGGAAAAATGAAGAGGAACGCACGGGGACGCGAAGGGAAAGGTTTATTGAAGAGCGAAGAGTGACTGTGGCAATCGGAAATAAATTCGAATTGATTATTTAGGTAGGAAGGTGTTAAAGGAGTGAACAATATCTTGTATAAAGTAGAAAGAATGTGAGCATTTCTGCGAAGACGGATTGGCAGCCACTTGAGTTTCAAATGTATTCACCTGGCTAGAGATATCAGTTAATAAAAGAGAGAAAGAAGCATCGATTCTTTGCTCTATAATATCCGAGCACCGCCTCCTAGTCGTTGGTTAAACTGTCGTAACTAATGAACAGACGGTACGTATTGAATTCAGGCTGAAAAGAAAAACAAAACTGTTAACTGTATTATTAGCTAAGTAAGCTAAGCTGTGACTATTTACATGTTAAATACCTGAACATAACGCTGATTGTAAAACTGGTTGACTCCAATCAGACCCTGTCAATCAAGCTTTGGAGTGAAAACAAATAAGTTTGTAGCTCGCATAATGAAGTCAAATCGGGGACGAGCTTTATTTTTAATGGTGTTCCCTATTTAAAAGAGGAAAATACTTTACTGTTTTAACAAACAAACCGGATAAATAAACGTTAAGAAGATTTAATGAAAAATAATTATGATTAGACTCGATGATACCCGGAGGCTGTGGTCTGAGTTTATTTGTTTTTACAATCCATACCTGACGCCCTCAAGCGACAGACACCTTTTTTTCTTGGAAAGTAAATCTTCAAAAGAAAAGAACACTTTTTAGGGGAACATAAGTTTATGTGAGATTTTTACCCTCTGAGTAGTCATCCTCAATTTATAGGAGGAGCCCTGGGAACTAAGGCGGATCGGTGCATAGCTTCCTACAATTAAGCATTTCCCACGGAAAACCGTAACCATCCCCAACACAGTTTGCTCTGACAAATGGTAGACCACCTTATACTAAACCCGAAAACCCTCTTAGTCGCCTTCTACTTCTTCTTCTACGACAGTCAGCGCTTATTGTCGGTCTAGTTGTAATAGCTTGAGAGTATAGGACAGGGCGTCGGAGACTTATCTAACTTCTTTCTTATGTATTAAGTTAATTAAGTAATTTTTAATTTTTATTTATAAAAATTAAGTTAAAGGTTGTCATTTTGACACAACTAACAAACATTATAATTCTATTTATGTATAGAGAAGAAACTGTTGGATCTGAGCAGCGCAGGACCGATCTGTTTGGATATATTTGAGGGAGGCCTATGCCCAGCAGTAGATGTCTATCAGCTGATGATGATGATTTAAAATAAATATTTATAATTTTACTAAAACTCTTCGTAACAAAAAAAAATTATCGATTACCAGAGTTCTAAGGGTATGTAATCGTGCCGTGGAAAGTATGGCAGAGATAATCTCGGTAAGGTTGGGATGGGTCGGCAAAAACAATGGGAACAAAACATCGGCGACCCAAAACCGCATCGTTTGTCACATAAACCATTTTTTTTTTTTTAAGTGGACGTAGCTTTGTTGTTGAGAAATTTTAGGCAAGCAAACAAGTTTTAACTACTAATGTTTTCGTCATATTATACAAACGAACAGAATAAAAATAATATGGAGACGAACACGACGATCACTTGATGGTAAGAGAAACGTCTGCCTATAACAATGTGACGCTAGTTAGGATGATAAACACCGCACCGCAATCCACACAGATGTTTTATCAGTCATCCCAGTGATTTCGACGCCTAGAGACGTAAGATGTTGTCTCATCACCAAAGTAATTGCACTACCTATAGCGCCCTTCAAATCGGAACATAGTAATGGTAGCACTCTACTGTTTGTTGGCAGAAATAGGAGTTGTAGTGGTACCTACCTAGGCTGTTTCCGGAAACAGTGCCCTCCAAACCAATAATCTGTTTTTCGTATATATTTTCATATAATGTTGATGTAGTAAGTTATTTATTGTTTTTCTTTACATTTTTATATGAATTATTTATTAATATAAAATATTAAATATTTCTGTAAAAATCAAAGATACCAACATTTCAAAGGGAAAAGGAATTGCTTCTCGAAAAAATATGTACTTCATAGTAATTTTTTTAATATTTAAAAGTAATTAAACTTCAATCTTTTAGGAGAATCATCTAAAATGTATTTAAAGATTAGTTATATATATATATATATATTACAAAAGATAATTTATTGCAATATAACAAATAACATGCACGTGAAGACGCTCGATCCTGATTTAGTAATTAGTTTAGTTAATTAGTAATGTTTCCACACTGCTGTTTTGCGAAAGAAATAGGCGCAGCAGCGGTACCTACATAGACTATCTCTGACAACAGAGACCTAACACCAACTTCAATAAAACAGTGTATTATTCCTTTAAAGGTAGGTAATGCCGCGCGACCCCTCTGGTGTTGCGACTGCCCATGGGCGTTAGTGATCACTTTCCACCAGATGAACTGTCCGCTCGTTTGCCCACCCTTCCTATAAAAATGTGATAGACATATAGATATACACGTATATACATAAGTTTTTTTATTTGATTAAGCGACTAGACGAGCGGGACATTTTTCTGATGGTAAGTGATACGCCTGCCCAAAAAACAACGTGGCGCTAGTCAGGATGATACATTTTGCATCACATTGCGCTCGTTGTTTGAGGCGTAAGATGTTGAATCTCGTTACCCCAGTAATTACGTTAACTACAACGCTCTTTAAATCGGAACACAGTAATGTTTGCACACTACTCTTTGGCGGTAGGAATAGGCGCTGCGGTAGTAACCACCTAGACTACCAGTGATGGACAGATAGTCACATAGATATACACTACACATAGGTATTATAAAATACATCTTATATTTTTATATAGTAGTAGCTCGCTGGCCTAATGGTTAGAGCGTGCGGCCTTCATACCGAAGGTCGCGGCTTTGAATCACAGCATGTACCGATGACATTAATATTTAAGTTATATAGATTTGTGAACTTTAATTACAACAGCGAAATACAAACGGTGAAGGGAAACATCGCGAGCAAACCTGCACGTGAATTAGAATTTATTCTAAGGCGTGTGTGAAGTCACCAATCCGCATTGGGCCCGCGTGGTGACTATGGCCCCATCGCTCTCATATTGAGGGTAGGTCTGTGCCCCAACAGTGGGGACGTAAAATGGTTATTGAAAAAAAAAATATATGTACTGTGTTAATATATCTATAGTGCAACGATTAAAATTATTGTGATATGTATCGTAAATATTTGAGGGGCATACCAAGGTAGGGGTTTCAAATCCAATCGCACACGTGGTGTGGAAAAGCGCAATAAATTCCCCCAATAGGTGCGCAGTGGCGGTGCACTGCAACGCCTATGCAAGTTTTATTTGAATTTTTCAATGTCATCCGTGAAATTGCATTGCGCCCGATCCGATGGGATTTCTGTAGGAATTGATTTAAAAGGGAATGACAAAGTGCTTTGGGCAATAGAACAACAGTTCCATTGTCAGCTATTCACCGTTGGACAGTTATATTACAAAACAATTCAATAAAGAAAATCTTATTTTTTATACTAGTGATAAAACTGATATAACTGCCTCCTCGGTTAGATCCCCTGGTCACATGAAGTGGAAATTGGTAAGTGGTAACTTTCCATTATAATAGCATTGCTATATTTCATTTAACACTATAATATATAGTATAACATATTTCATATAACTAACTAATCAACATAAAAGCTCTGGCTCCCGTCGAACTGCATTGGGCCAGTGTGATAAGAAATGGCGTGAATCCCCCCATATGAACCCCTACATACGACGGCTCCTAGTGCCCAGCGGTACCGGAGGCCACGTTGACTGTATGTGGAGTTCTTTGGAGGAAGCCGACGTCCATCAGTGTACGTCTATCGGCTAATGATGATAACTAAATTTTTTGTGACTGACATGGTCACGGAGGGGTGGGAAGGCAGTCATTATGGACTACCTAAGGTTTTTTTTATTATTATTTATAATCCAATCTACGACGAATCAGAATGAAGGAATTGATAAAATTCGTAAGACTTAAAATACTAGCTTTTCCCCACCAGCTTACTACCTTTGGGAAAGGTTCTTAGCTGACCTATACTTTATAAAAGTAATATTCCTACCAAATTCCAAATGTCTAGACCTTATGGTTCCAGAGGCATCATAATGAGTCTCTACATAAAGAGGAAATCATGTATATATATAAATAGATACACAGATGGTATTGGGTAGTTATTTACGAGTATATATAGATAACAAGTCTTTAAGAAACAAGGTTTGTTTTCAAACATAACGAGAATCCGAATTTGTATCAATGTACTACAGCTATTTGTACAAGTCCTTACGTATGAGTTAGGTATTTTGCTGAATTGAACCACTTTGATCTCAAATAATCTAGCGTTTGATTAGGAATTCCAATTTCGACTGTATTTCAAACTTAGGTTTGTGTATTTGTATGTAGAATTTAGTGCCCCTTGGTTCTAGCTCCGACAGATAACTGCTTTTTTCGAAATTCGGGCAATTTTTTGCAGAGGAAATTATTAAATCCCGTTGAGGGAGTCCAAACCGCTTTCAAAGATTTTATTGATTGTCGTTCTCAATATTTTTACAGCATCAAAATCAATGATGTACTCATACAGTTTTTTAATGTTATGGTAAATGATACGCCTGCCCATAACAATGAAGCGCTTGTTGGGACGACATATAAAGCAACAGATTGTGCTCGTCGCTTTAAAACGTTAAATGTTAAGTTCTATTACTTCAGTAATTTCAAATTGAAACATGGTGACGTTTGCACACTACAATTCCGCGGCAAGAATAGGAGCTCTGCTGGTATGTGATTGACGGTCGCCTTCAAGTGAATTTTTACTTTTTCCATATATATTCAATTTCATATGTAAGGAGCTAATAATAATTGTTGTAATCATCATCATCAGGCGACAAAGGTCCACTGCTGGACATAGGCCACCCCCAAAAATCTCCACATCGATCGATTCTGCGGTGCCCGCAATTATGACCAGACCGTCGGATCACCTAGTGCGGAACCTGCGTTTTCCGGTACGCGGTCGCCATTTAAGAATCCTGGTGCCCTGTCAGTCAGTCCTTCGAGCGATGTGTAATATTTGTGAACTAAACTTAATAAGGAACTATTAAACAAGTATAGTTAGCAACTTGACAGCCTGTTACGCCGTTGCAGCGAAATTATTCACGTCGTTTGTTTAATTGGCGACGCTCATTGCGCCATTTGAAGGGATTGTACCTTTATTACTTGGTCATAAAATTGTTCTATGCAAGCCAAATTTCAGAAACGCACCATTTGATATATATTAGTGGACTATTTTCTAAGTAATGTGTTATTCAATTACTGTCATTGTCTAATTTTAAATTGTTTTCATATTACATATCATCATCATTTCAACCTGTTTATGTCTTCCATTAAACATAGCTTTCGTTAGGGTCAGGATGTTATGTTGGAAAATTTTGGCATTCGAGTTGGCAATCTACACTTGTACAAATCACAGGGAAATCTGCTTTGCTTCCACTGTAACTGTTTGCTCTTAGTCTTTGGTTTTAAATTTCTCTCTCTGAAAAATTTTTATTAATACTTAACATCTCCTAACTCGAAGCTGTGAGCACGTTACCATTGTCTATAAAGCAAGTTTTAAAGTTTACTAAGTTTACAGATAGTCCTGATTCTGAGATGTTATTATCTCCCGTTTCTTATTATTCATAACATAATACAACTACAATACAGAGTTGTTGTTTAAGTAGATTAATTAATGAAGAGCTATGATGACATTACCACGAAAGTTTAATTCCCGCGGGAGCCGTGTGCCGGAGCAACTAGTAAATTCGATATGCCAATGAATTTTAGGAGCTCTTGTGGTAAACTCTTCATTATAATAACATTGTCTATATAGTACAACTTAAAAAAAAAAGAACTAATTGGAAGGCTATTCACCTGTGTAATACATCATATGAATTTTATCATTGATAAATTAAGTCGTTAAGCACAGTTTATTAATTTAATCAGGTATAACGTCTTTCAAACTGGAACATGCTAACGATTTCAAATTACCTACGAATCGGACAGTAGTTTGAAGTTTATACATTACTTGTGACACCGAAGCTAAAATAAGCACGGGTTTGATCCCTTCTGAACTTGAGATTCTGATGAAATGATGCATCATGAGTAAACTAACACATTTCAAGAAGAATAGTACTTCAAAGTTTTTTCTGTTCTTCTGTTATAAAAAAAAATTGCTCTTTTGGATGTAAATTTCTATAACGTTCAACTAAATTTGTGATGGCAATTGTTCTATGTCCTCCTTTTCATTAATATTTTCCATTAGAACTTTATATGCAGGATTTAATTAGTCTTTTATCATCATCATTATCAACCTTTGTTTATCCACGGCTGGATGTAGGCCTTCCCCAATGTTATCCACCAAAAGCAATACTCAGATTCTCGCATCCACCCACTTCTAACCACCCTGATGAAGTCGTCAGTCCATCTGGGTAGAAGGCGTCTTATGCTTCTGCGACCTGTGCGCGGCCTCCACTCCCAAGACTTTCCTCCCCCATCGACCGTCACTGACACGACAGACATAGCCGGCCCACTGTCACTACAGCTTGCAGATTTTAAGAGCTGAGTCGACTTTAGTTCTCCGTCGAAATTCTTCATTCCGGATTTTGTCCCTTAGAGAAATGCTAAGCGTAGCTCCATCGCTCGCTTTGCTACTTTGAATCGGAGGACCATCCCGATGGTCAGATGCCATGTCTCTGTGCCGTAAGTCTTCTATAGGATTTTTTTATTCATAATTCTTTTAAATAAAGCTAAAATTCATTTAAAATGCTTCTATACTTTTAAAACATTGAATATTTTTAATTCCCGTATTTACGGCGACCCCTATGTGAAACAACTCGCAATTTTATATTATGTAAATAAGTGATCATGTTTGTCCTTTGTATAAAAAACAAGTTAAAATATATGTTTTATAAATTGAAAGGAGTTTTTTTATAAGAGATCATCTGAATGATAGCACTTTGTCTATTTTTGCAAATTTCTTGCGTTATTATGCTAATCTACAGCAAGCATGAGATACTAAATTCCGTTGTTCTTATTCTAATTGCAACTTCAGACTTTAAAGCTTCAAGACTTTCGAAACGTAGCAGTGCCCCAGCAATATACTTTTTCCGCATCATAGGGAGAAGCAGAGCATCTGCCACCTTTTTTTTTTTATAGTGAGGAAATATTTAAAATATGTCCTGTTGCTATTAAAAAGCAAAGTGAAGTTATGTTGGACATTTACTCATTAATTTTTTTTTGTATTCAACGAAACGACGAGACTAGTGGGACGTTCACCTGATGGTTAGTAAAACACCTGCCCGTACCAAAGTGGTGTTAATTAGGATGATGTACACAGCATCAGATTGCGTTCACGACAAAAGATGTCAACTCGGATACCTTACTAATTTCACTAGATACAACTCTTTTCATAGTGGAACAGAGTAATGTTAGTACACTTCCGTTTTCTCGCATACAGATTGCATTCTTGGATGATTATTCTCTTCTTCAAGAACGCATCGGTGGCTCACAGAGCATGTTGGTCCTATTACCGAAGTAAACAAACATTTCGTTATACAAAAAACTTATTTAGTATTACGTACGTACGTCAACAGCAAAACTAAGTTGATTTACGTAATATAATAAATTAAAATTCGTCTGTCGTTCACCACTCAAATCTTAGCTCGCGTGACATTAATTACAGCGAAGCCGTGACGTTTTTAATTAGCCTTTTCATAGGAGTTTTATATTAAAACATATAAAATGAAAAAGGCTACAATTCAGAAAACTCGTGTGAGGTTAACGTTGTTAGCTAAATTTTCATTTCAACAGCCAATTTACGTCCCCACTGTTGGGGCACAGGCCTACCCTCAATATGACGGCGATGGGCCATAGTCACCATGCGGGCCTATTTTTATATGCCTATTAATTAAGTACTAACTTGTGCTATATTCAGAGCTTTTGAATAAATCTTAAGCTTTCATTAAATTCTTGTAGGTCTTCGTCGTACGACATTGAGAGGTTTCACCGCTGTTTTTCGTCCTTAGAACTGGAGTTCGGTTCTAAGGACAAAAACTGTGTTACTGTGTTTCTATTTGATGGTTGTTGTAGGTAGTGTAATTATTAGAGTAATGAAATATCTCCCCTATCTTCTTGGGCTATTAAGAATAGGACTATTATAAGCCTTAACTGTCGTAGAAGGTGACTGAAAGGGGCCACAAGTACAAGCTGGTCTCGTCCATGTCATAGCAAGGCGCTGAGAAAAGGGGACACTGGTGCGTTCTCCTATAGAGCCCCACGCTACGCACTGAGCAGGACCATCAGGTGGGTTTTCATCGATACAAATCCCACATACCCTGGTTTTCTCTCCAGAAATGAGATATCTTAAAGATATTCCTCAATATCAAAAAATAAGAGTAATGAAATTAATCATCTTATTCATTGTTAGGTCCTAAGATTGGACAAAATTTTATAATTTCCTGAGAAGATGGTCTCAATACATAATTAATAACATTATTGATAATATACAAAAGAATTTTTTTTAATTTAAGCTATTGAAGTTACAAGTAATATTATATATGTATGAAATATTCGCGTACTTAAAGGTTTCAAGTACTTAAAGCATTTCAATTTCAAGTTAACAAAACGATTAAATATTGATTTTTTTAAGTGTTTAACTATTTGATAAAAAAATCAACAGTAAGGTATATTGTGTAAATCGTCAATTCACAGTATACAAAATGTAGTCTTAATATTGATAACTATAGATTACTTTATAAAATCCGATCATCATCTTTTGTTAATCCACTGCTGGATGTAGACCGCCCCTGTGTCTTAAAAACCACCTTATATTTATTTTAACTCTTACTAACTGAAGGTATTTTGAGTAAAATTAAATTTTTTTTGTTTGATCTATGAATTTTAATTCACCTTTCTTATACTTAAGAAGTCAATGGAGTTAATCCTAAAATCAATTAACCGCCGAGGATTACTTTATGATTTAGGGGATGGAGGTACACGTCCGGGAATATTGTTATTTATGATGTACAAAAAAATAACTCTAACGGAAGTCTGTATTATTTTAAAATTTAACAAATTGTATTGTTCTTATATTAACCTAACAGTAGTGCCTTCCGGTTTCAAGGGCGGTGTAGCTAGTGAAATTATTATAAGGCGACGCGCACAATGTGGTGCAGTATATAACATCCTAACTAGCGCAACGTTGTTATCAGCAGGCGTACTTTTTTTATCGTTTAATAAAAAAAGTACTGAATAATTCTTTCTTAAATGTGACTTATAAACTTATGTCTCAAGGTGACCACAATGTGGTGCAGTGCACACCATCCAAACAAGAACCGATTTTTATAGAAAAAAAGTATCACCAAATATCAGATGAATGTTTTTTTCGTCGTAGGAAGTAATTATGTTATTATGAAAGTCGAATACCCCGGGCGAGTCGTACATTGTAAATGCTTTGTTGACTTTAGGCATCACTTCAAACGAACATTGTTGTAGTTCGAATTAAATTTTAATTATTTGCTATTAGCTGTTCCTCGTCTGCTTTGCTGGCTCTAACATATAATCAGATTTGAAATTTGTCAGAAATATTCCTCACCCTGCATCCCGCCGCTCCACATACCTCTTGCCGTTGTTAACATTCCCGCAACTCCTTTATGTGAAGGAGTTTTGTAAAATCCATTATTAAATGACTTGTAAATATCAGAAGCAATATCTTTGCTTAATTTTGAGTGTTTCCATCTAAGTTTCGAAGATCTCTTGATGAGTCAATTAATCTCTGGATATTTCCTATATATATAAGTATAATTATAAAAATTGTTACATTAACTACAATATAACTAGTGTTACCCTATTTTGACGCTGCGAGAGACCAATTAATAGATATGTATGTTTTAAAACGGAGATGAAGGGGTTCTGCACAACAACTCGCGGGTTTCGAGCCAACGTCACCTGCTCGTAGTGTACCCTGCTAATCAACAAACGAGGCTCTGGTTCCCACCAACCCGCATTGGGCCAGCGTGGTGGGAAATGGCCCAAATCGCGTGATAAAAACCCATACAAAATGAGGTTGCGGGAAGTCGTTGGATGCGAGCATGCTGGAGCATATGTCCAGCAATTAACGTCTATCGGCTAATGATGATGATGATGATGTTTTAAAATTTCTGTATGTATGATTAATCCATATACATACATACACATATATCACGCCTCGTTCCCAGTGTGGTATGCAGAGACCACCTCTCTCCACTTGTTACGATCCCGACACACCTCTCCCGCTTCTTCCACTTTCATGAGCGTCTTCATGCATGCTCGTACACTGCGAGTACTCTCGACCCAGCCTTTCTTTAGAACATCTTCGATTTGATCGAAATATGTCCGCCTAGGTCGACCTGCACCGATTTTTCCAATCACTGTTAATATAAAGAACATAAATAAAAAGCGTACAGAACAAGAGTATCCGTTACTTCCTGTGATAGTTAATAAGTTGTAAATCACAGTCGCTATATATAGCTTAAAACCTAATGTAGGACGTGCAGGTAAAAAATAAGGGCTCGTTAAAATATACAGTGTTATATTTTATACCCTAGTGGGGGTTTGGGCGTGAGAAATATGAGATGCTGAATGAAGTAAAAAGATGTGAGTACAAATATAAATCTTATAGAGGGATGATAAATTTTTTATGAGATCGAATTTGTTTGTTTTATAATAATCAAATGGCAACCTTAAAATATTAATAATAATAAAGCTTATGTTCTGTGTACTTATGTTTCATATAGTTTTTTTTTTTTAAATTAGGTTTTGATTTGTTTTTGATATAGACGTACACGTACTTTATGCTTATTGGTTTCTCTTAAAGTAATTCCGCGAATATCATGTTAGTTAAGGGAGGGAGAGTAAATTGATGTACATAAATAATTTGAAAAGTATTTTGTAAAAGTTATTACGTAGTTTTTTTTATTTAATATATTTTAGATATATAATATGAACAATATTAAAAAAATAAATTCTTTGAAATATAAAAGCGATATGAGTGACTAAATATTTGATTACACGATTTTTCTAAAACGTTGATTCTGCTAAAGTCTCAAGCTGTATAGATCTGAAGATGGTGTATATTAAAAGTATATATTTATCGGCTATATATGTTTATGACCGATGATCTGGTGAAGGTCGCAGGAAACCGTTGGATGCGGCCAGCATATTCCCAAGAGGTGTGAAGATCATTGTAGGAACCTATACCGTTCCGTACCGTACCGTACCGTTCATCAGCTGATCATGATGTTGATATGTTTTTTGGTATAACTAAATTATTTTAAACTGTTTATGACGTAAATTTTAGTAGTAAATAGGCTAAAGTTTTATTTATCCTCCAAGCGCATCTCAAACTAAGAATAGAAGACCTAAAGCCTTAAAAGGTTTCTTTTGATTATCGATTAGCTTAGTCGATTTCAATTGTTTATTTTTATGCTTTAAAAATTATGTCCAGTATTCAGAGATAATATCACTGAAAGGATGCCGTTAGGATAACCTGTATAAGGTCAAACTGCCTGGCAGTAGATAATGCGAGACTGGAGATGTCGACTCTCTCGTGACGGAGGATGAGACTTGGCTTAGATGGCTGTGTCAGAGGAGTAAATAAGTTTAGAATATTTTAATCACCATCATGAAGTGCCATCAAAATGAAGTCCGTTAAGGCCAGAAAACTATTTCGGTCCACAGCTATTGTCGTCAAATCATGGTATATTAGCCCGGCCCACTTCTTCATATCGTCAAACCATTAGTGCGCCTGTCTATATGGAGAACTAAAATTTCTCCCTTCAGGACCAACATTGGGAAATCATAAAGGGATCTTCTTTTTAATAACGTATGGTTAGTTATATAACACTTTTAATTTTGATACTAAAACTTGGCTGTATCAGTCCACAGCGTCATGCTGTTGACTCATTAATTATCAAATTGAATATTAGATTTCCGCCGGCGGCACATGCTTCACTACGGAGTACTTTGCGAATCGATTTATGACATGTCACGGCAGAAATTAGGCTACAGAGTAATCAAAACATGATTAACTAACTATAATAATACTGTACACAATTCCACACTAATTATTTGGTACGATTTTGGTATTATTTTATATGTATATGTAAACTAGCTGGCTGTTCCCCGCCTGCTTTACTAATTGTAACGCATCTCGTTACTATCTCCGCTTTAAGAGATAACATTTCACAAATTTCTTTTCTGATCTACACTCGGTAAAAGGAATATTCCTACCAATTTGCAATTCACTAGGTCTTGCGGTTCTAAAGATATCGTGATGATTCTCTACATAGGTGGAAACCTCCCATATATATAGATGTATAATGACAATCCCAACCGTGGATAAACGGTAATGTAGTCTGATAAAGCGTACTAGTCTAGATGTAGCCGATTCACATTTCTCTCAACCAACCCCCACGTTATATGGCCAGAAGTACTAACGCCTTTAGAGCATTGCATATCCTTTGTTATCCCCGTTATGAAGGACGAATTGAAATGTTTGAATAGCGCGCCGAATATCTATTAAGAATGTCTCTACATAACTCGACTGTATATATGTCCGATGGTAAACGGATGAAAATAACTTCATGGTAATCTTGTAATTTAACACATGTCCTTAGACCTTAACATCACATGATGTGTATTAATTGAGTAAAGAGGTCGAAGCATCTTTGTTAAATATACTCTGATTTTAGAACGTAAAATTTCTGGATATAGAAATGCTATTATGGAGGGAAATATTAACGAATGTAGTAGCTGATAGTAGCTTTAAAAAAACACTATCTAATCCTCTCTGTGACCTTGAAATCAAACCAGTAACTTAATCGCTGGGATGTCGAGATAGAAAACTCTGTTAATGCACGACAAAGGGTTCATCGAACCGTCTATCCTTTCCAACATAATAAGGAAAGTACTACATTAATATATCGAAGAGTACTCATAATTTTCGATAAGCGCGTGATTGCTATAGTTATCACAATAAGAGATACTGGTCCCCTAGGAAATCACTAGAATTTTTCCACCAAAACCCAACCAGAACACTCTTGCTTTAGTAGTAAAATCGGGAATTTCTCCAGACACTATTATTAACAGCCATTTTGCAACATAGGTATCATCTTGCTGTTGGTAAGTTTGTTGCTGCCGGAGACCGTCTAGGTAGGTACCACCACAGCCCTTATTTCTCCCGCAAACAGTATTGTGCAAATAATTTTTTTTTAAGCTGTCCTCTGTTTTGTGAAGCTCAGGCCCTATATTTATTATTATCGCATTCCTTTCCTCATTCCTCATACTCATCTCCCTTTCCTCTTTTCTTCATACCTTTTTCTCATACACACTTCAGTTCTCCTTTCTCATTCTCCATCCTATTTCCTTCTTTCATCCCCCTCTCATAAATAAGGACAACACACACGCCTTTTCTTCTAAACTATATCTTTTCTATCTTATCTTATCTATTTACATTTTGTTCCATTTCATCTTAACATTAATATCACAGTTATGTTTTACATTCCATCTTCCCTATACTTTTATTTACTATTAAAATTTTTGTTCTTTACTATTTTCCATTACTATTTTACTCTTAAACTTTGTCTCTAACATTTACTTATTTTCTACTTTTCCCTTTATCTTAACTATTACTTTGCTTTGCTGTCTTAACTGTTTATTCTTATTTTTTGTCCCTTCTTTCTCTTACTTCATATGTTTTGCTTCTGTCTATTTTCTTTTTATTGTTTGTTCGCAAAACTCTAAAAATGGGTGCTGACGTTGTCCTCACTCAGAAAGGCGATACTTCCTGCGCTTATTACCCTTCCAAACTAGATCTCACACATAAAGCGCTCTATACCATACAAGGGACAGCAGGTGACTACGTGCACCACGGTCTGGTCCATCACGGTTACAAATGCACGAGGGATTCTCCTAGCTTAAACCTGTGAAGGTACTCGGAAAATCCCCTATGCTCCGTGAACATCTGGACCAGTACCGTGTCCAGCTTCACATGGCGGAGTGCTCAATAGGTCAATGCAACGTTCGTGAAAAATATCGCTTAGTTTACAAATATTATTGTGTTCCGGTTCGAATGGCGTTGTAGCTTGTGAAATAATTAGGGATAGCGAATCATAACATCATCCCTCTCAAGGCGAGGAGTAAAACGTAGAGCAGTGTATATCATCCTAACTACTAATGTTTCGCTTGTCTCTTTGTTTAGTCGAATAAATGAAACTAAACTGTATATCCTAACATATTGTTTTATAACACGAAGTACCCCGGTTCATATCACGAGCCATACAGGTGGTACAATTATGACCTTATGACGATTTACAGGATTCGGCTGGCCATGTACTTGTAGTTTGGACGATGGTAGGGTTTTACGAACCCCTTTTTTAATATGGCGAGCGATGAGACGAACGAGATTTTCATAATACGGTACGCCTGCCCATAACAATGTAACCCTAGTTAGGGCTAATATACTCAGCACAATATTATACTCGTCGCCTTGAGACAAGATGTTAAGTCATATTACCTCAGTAATTTCACTGGCTACAGAACCTGTATATATTGCTGTTTAGCGGGAGAAATGAGCGCAGCGGTGGTAACTACCTAGATAGTGTCCGACAATAGAAACCTATCATCCTATGATTAGCTGTCACCCTAATAGTCAATTCATCATTCAAAGACTATTTTAATTCCGGTAATCGTACAAATAAGAATTAAAGATTTACTTTCTCTACATATCTTGATTTTTGCACTGTTGAAGGGAGTAAAAAATCGTATAATTCGAGCAACCATAAAAAAAGATAAATTGAGCGCAATCGTCCCGGGCGATTTCGTTCACGTGTCGATTCCAGATTAGAAGAAAAAAAATGTTTTTTCCCTTCAAGTCTATTAAATAAAGCGTATAATTTATATAATGGATGTTTAAGTGCTTCCGGTTTATTTTGAGAATATTCAACCTTTGGGGAATCAAGACACGGTAGTCATCTATATATACTCATATATATAAAAAATAAAAATTAAGTATTTGTTTTACATATTTTATATAAAAGTATATGTGTAATAATTATATATAACTAGTTCTTCCCCGTAACTTTGGCTGACCGTAACATCCCTGCCACCCTCTTTAGATAAAGATTTTTTTTTAAATCCGTTCGTAAGTGACCTCTAAATGGCAGAAGCAATATCTTTACAAAATTTTGATTGTTTACATCTAGCAGATTCTGAGATCTCGCGACGAGTCAATGAATCTTTGGATATCTCCTATATATGTCGTTTGTTTGTCATATAATTTATATAATTATTCCTATACAATCACCACAGTTGAAACAGGTAAACTAACTTTGACTGACCTAATAATTGATGACACAGAAATGTTTAAATTTTTTATTACATATGTAATAGTAGTATTGATAATATATTAACGGTTCCAATTGTTTGATTGCTTTAAAACTATTACGATTGATTAAATTTTTCATTATTAATGTTGTCTATATTATTCGCTTTATTATATCAATAACTATGAAGTATATTAATTTTAAAATAGATTGATAAAAAGCCGATCTCAAATTGTATAGACTAACAATATATTTTCAGAGTAAGTTATTAGATTATTTAACATATAAACTTAAAAAAAATTCTGTTAGTTAATCTTAAAAAAAAAATTGATATACTTATATAAAATATTCGTCTGTTCCAAGTTTACAATCATTACTGTGTCCTGTTTTCAAAAGAGTCAAATCTTGAGAAATAACTGGACTAACATATGTGCAAAAATTTGGTATCTCATTTACCATCAGGTGATATAAAATCTGCTTAAATTTTTATTTATTTTTGTAATATCTTCTATTTTTCACATAGACATTTGTTAGGCATAATAAATATAGAGAAGAATTTTATTCACTTAAACACGTCCAGTTATAACGAAGATAGTTAGAAGTGAAACTAAAGTTAAATTACTCTATGACTCTATAATAGTTAATTAGCGAGTTCAGTATCACTACAAACCGCTACAATTCATTAGAACTTTTATGTTAGGCGAGAGATCAAAAGCGAACTAATCCTGGGTCCTTCGCTCCGATGCGCCAGCAAGTTTCATTTTCTCTTTCAAAACCTAGAAAGGACTAATTGGAAACACCGCAGAGGCGTCGCAATCAATGCGATTCACGTTAAATCCAGGAATTTAACTGAACACGACAAATGATTGTTTGCATCCCTTAACTCAATAATTATAAAGTTTTGCATCGCGCGAAACAATCAACGGGGTAAAGATTTACTTAAATAATTGTAATGTTAATTTACTCATTAAACGAAGCTGACAATGTCCTGTCGATTTTATCGGTTCGATTTAAGCAGTTTCCGCTATAGTTATGTTAAATAAACAAAACTAATATTACTAGCTAGGTGATTTAGTAAGCGGTTATAAATTTTATATCCATGCAAGTAATCCAAGGTTGAGGGTACCAACCCACGAGGAAGAACGCCTATGAGATGGAGTACCAGATAAAGGCGGCAGTAAATAGGTCATCATTGTTAACACTATATGAATGTACTAGGAAGGCGGCCATCAGAGAAGAAATGCGACGTGTTAGGCTTGCGACCAACACTTGACGTGATGACCACGACCACTCTATTAAAAGTGATACCAACGAAAAAGAAAGAATCCAACGCAGCCATTAAATTTTAATTAAAAGCTTATACTGTTTACTTTCTATCAGGGCAGCATATCTATAATGAAGGAGACAGCTGGCCAGGCCAAATCGAAAGAATTCTACCCATATCTAAATTCCCCAAAGTCTAGCTTCGGTATCACACCAGGCACCTCCAGGTTACAGTTAAGCAGTCAAAGGTTTTGTAGAAAAGCTATTTAATATAATATATCCTTTCATATTAAACTACCATTTAGATTAATCGTTTAGACACTGCCTCCGGAAACACGATGTTAAAACATCCGGATTAAAAGTCATTAAGCCTGCAGAAAATTTATTCCAAAGCCTAATTGACAAGGTCTGATTGGGAAAACCGCTGGTACTAATTGACTGATTGTAAACCTTGCCGATCAAAGGGTTTAAATAGGATAAAGTAACACAGCAGTTTTTTAATCAATTATGGATTAAATTAGATAAATCATTAATTACAGTATCATCACCATCCTCAGCCGGTAGAAGTCCATCGCTGGACATAGGCTTCCTCCAAAGGTCTACACATCGATCGGTCTCGCGTTGCTCGCATCCAGATCGTCGGTCCACCTGGGAGGCCTTCCAACACTACGTCTACCGGTACGCGGGCGCCACCCGAGAACCTTACTACCCTATCGTGCGTCATTCCTTCGAGAAATGTGCCCTGCCCACTACCGCTTAAGTCTAGCAATCTTAGAGTAACTACAGCATAAAAAAAAAAAAAAATATTTCTTCCCATACAATTTTTTTACATAACAGATGGTAGTTGATGCATCCTTTCTAGTAAATCTATACCTGTGTCGGGATGCCCCGCTCTTCCGTATCATACAGATGTTCTTATAATACATGTATGTAAACGCAAAATTTACTTGTACAGTCTGTGCGTGTGTGCGTGTGTGCGTGTGCGTGTGTGCGTGTGCGTGTGCGCGTGCGCGTGCGCGTGCGCGTGTGTATTTTATTGATAAACAAATGTTAAATATTACTTAATTAGATTCAGCAAAGCCTCAACTTCCGTCATAATTTAACTTATTAAGCCAGTCAGTCACTAACTTTTGGAAATTATAATTGTTTAGATGGAAAATATTTAATATTTTGTTTATCATAGTTTGAGTATATAAATAGTTGGATTGATTCTTAACTTGATGTCTAGCAAAAAAAGTTGTTACATCAACCATATCAATTGATATTCGTCGCCGTTCATTAATTGTACAGTGCGTCAATACTGATTTGTGTTTCTCTTTTAACAGATGTAATATAATACATATAACTTACTAATGCTCAACAACTTACTAATATGATATAAGTCTTTAGTAGGAAATCTTTAAGGTTTCTTATACATTACCTTTATTATTGGGCTCTGACCTCGTCCTAACTCTAGAAATTTTGTTTTTGAAGCTTCACCCCAAACTGCAATGCAGTATATTAAAACTGATTGAGCAAAGGCCGTGTAAACTATATTTAAGATTTTATTTGATGCAACATTGCTAAGATGAAATCAATCAAAACATCTTAAAGATGTAAATAAGTTTCCGAATTCTAACAGTTGTGATTTCTAGGTGACGGTGCCACAAGTTTTAGGTCAATCATGACACCTAAATATCTCGTATAAGCTACTTTTTCAATATTGGGGCATGCGCATGTATTTTTATAATCTACACAAATATGTATTTTCAGATTTTGTGTTATAGGTTTTATTTTTGTTCCGAGTGGAATTCCTTTATTTTTGGTTTGAGATTATTTTTTACAAAAATTGTTACTCCATCATTCTGAGTTATATGCTGGGTGGTAACAAGAGATGTGTAATTTTATATTAGAGGTATAGCTTTGTTAAAACTGCTCCAGTGACAGAAAAGTTGAGGTGCAAGAGGTTAGCGTGGTACGGGCATGTTGTGCGGAGGGATGAAGGACATATAACAAAGAAAGTAATGAGAATGATATGGATGGTTATAAGGGTAGAGGAAGACCGAAGAAAGTGTGGATGGATTGTGTGAAAGATGACATGTGTAAGAAAAGTGCGAATTTAGATATGGCGGCTAATAGAGACATGTGGAAGAGAAGTACATACTGTACCGACCCCACGTAGAATGGGAAAAAGGCAGGAGGAAGAAGAAGCCTACTTTAAGTTAAAATGAGTATATCAACTTCGTGCTTTACATTAGACAATGTAATTTGCAAATCATCCAAATCTTTACGAGTATATACGCTTCTAGCGTTTTGTGTAATAATCGTAAGATCGTTTTTATTTATATGTATGTATCTAGGGATGTCCTCAACGTCACAATTTATAGCATCATTATGAACCAATCATAATTATCGGTTATATTAATTGTTGGATTGGTGGAAGGCCTCTGTTGTCAGATATCATCTAGGTAGGTATAGCAGCGCCTATTTCTGTCAGCAAATAGTAGTGTGTAATCATTACTGCGTTCCTGTTCGAAGGGCGCTGTAGCTAGTTTAATTATTGAGGTCACGACACTCAACTTCTTATGTCTCAAGGCGATGATTACTATATGGTTTTGCGTAAAACTTAACATTAGTTTGTCGCTCCGCTCGTGTCGTCGCTTCGTCGAATAAAAGAAAAATCTGATGGTAAGTCTGTGTTCCCGAAGACCATATAGGTAGGTACGTAACTTTCGAGCTTTTCTGAATCTTGCAGCAGTAAATTCCTTCCACGCGGATATGTAGTCACATTTTATTTGCTTTATTACTCTGAAAACAACAAGCACGCACTATAAACTTTCTCGAGTTCGCAACGCTTCCTCTTTTACGTCGTTAACTTCTTTTATATATTTATATATTTGCAATATCTACATTACAAAGCTAACATACGTATTCGAACATAGTAATTGAATTAGTTTTTTTTATTCCAAGTTATTACGGTAGTGATGAAAAGACGAAAGTCCTGGGAAAAATTTCTTAGTATATTAAATATTATCCTTAAAATATATGTGAGAAAATTTTTAAATCACGTTATGATTATCATCAGTCTATAAATATCCACTGCTGGACATATACCTCCCCAAAGATGTCCACATCATATGGAGGGATTTGGGTAAGATAAGTTACTAAGACTAACAACAATATATATTTATGTACACTATTTGTGTAAAACTCTATTTTGAAAACAACCAGCTAATCTACTAGGTTCTGGTATAATAGTAACTTTATTACCAAAATAAACGAGAAAAGAGAGAACGTCCTAAACTTCTCGTCAAAAAATTTTGTCCAAAAATAAACATCTAGACTCTTGTCAAAAATCATACTATCAGATATTGAACAATAGTTGCATAGATTTTTTGGAAATATGTGGATATTACACAAATTTAAGTGACATGTACACAATGACACTGATCCTTACCTATTTTCAAGTGCTTCGTTATTTTTATTGATAAAATTTGCTTTCGAAAATACTTTCAATTAACGGTGCATAGTGAATTGTAAAAAAATATCCTAACCTAACCTACTTCCAATAAACTAATAGTAATAACTAGTATAATAAACAGAATTGCGGAAACAGATTTTCTAAATATTTTTTAAACTTTATTTAGGATCTTTCTAGGGTCGGTCCTTCATATCGGGGTCAGCATCAAGGATCCAACTGAAACAGATAATTTGCCTCCACTGGTCGTATTCCAGCGTGTTCTCTTACGACCATGTTTTATAACCACATACAAAATAAGTAAGAAATATTAAAAGTTAAGTTGTCGTCACCTAATAGAAATGAATGCAATAATCCCATTCATTTAATCATCAGTCGATAAACTTCTACTTCTGACTTCTACGGCTTCCTCAAAAATACTATACTTCATTCAGTCATGCCTTGTCAGCATCCAGCAGTTTCAGCGATTTGACCACGGTTTACATTCTTGCAGGTCTTCCAGCACTCCGCCTATTAGTACGGCTGGCACTCGAAGACTATTGTGTTGTCAGCTGTCAATCTTTCCAGCACTGTGGTCTGTCGTTTGAATCTAGAAATCCTTTGAGATTTGCCGATGACCTAAAATCTTCTACAGATCCACATTAGTCAAATATCAAATAAGCTCCGAACATTGCCCTTTGGCCCATGTTTTCTTCTTTTTATTACGTTTCATCACTTAACGTCGTGCTTTTCCTGAGATGACTTCATTGGTGTGTTCATCAGTTGCCTTCACACGGCTGTCTTTGGCAATTTTTAGGACAGTCGAAACGTGATCCTACCAGCGGCTCCTTACCTGTTACAACCAATTCATACTATACTTCTTGTATAGTTATATTAGCTTCTTCATCTCTGGTTGTCTCTGAGCAGTACATACAACTTAATATCTTTTAAAATTTGATCTTTATTTTGAAACGGAAGTACTTAAAGACAGTGCTTACAAAGATTGTGTACAAAGTTCAATTAAGAAAGTTCACTGATATCAGAGAATCACATTGTTCGCTCCACAATTCTCGGGGGTGTGGAACTTTCTCGTGTGTGACATCGTAGGATTTAGCTAATTAATACATCGTCATTACTCTACTGGCTCTATGAGATAGTGAGTATAGCACTAGATTATGTCGCTGGATCTATAATTATCTATCATGCAACTAAAAATTTTCATTATGAACTCCACGAACAACTTTCGATTTTTTTTTTGCGTTAAATAATCCAGATGTTTAGAGTTGACTTTTATAAACATTTCATTAACGAAGTAAACATGATATCTGTCAATGAGCTGATAGTGTATGTCTGCAGTAAAGGATCGCAGACGTGAAGAAATGGAGAGGAACTTTATGACACAATAGGGATATTATATATAGACATTATTGAGGCAATTTTAATTTCGGATCTTTATATTTAAATTAAAATTTAATGTAAGAAGGTTAAAAAAATAAAATTGACATAAAATAACTATAATATTAAACTACCTTTTTTATTTGGAAATGTTGAGGGTAAGTCCATCAGATAGTGATACACTTGCTAATACCCTGTTCTAGTTTAGATTATATGTACTGCATACATCTCGACATCTAGAGAGAAAACGCACTCCTTATCTTATTAATTTCACTAGCTACAGCGTCCATCAAAACCGATTCGATTATGTTTCCACACTACTATTAGATTTAACAAATAGATGCTTCAATAGTATCTAAATAGACGGTCTTCTGCAATAGGAATCTTCTGACAGCAGTTTTGTGTTTTAAATTATTTTTATAAATAAAGGAAACGTCTTTCGTACAGTTCCTTGTTACTGTTACTCTAGTTAACAGTAAATTAATTTGAGACTGTCTTAAATGTTTCTCTGTATATAGAACACGCCAAGACGATTGATTGATTAAGGTGTTTCCCTAAAGTTGGGGGCGAGCTCACAGTAAACGTCAGAATTAATTAATTTAATTCCCAGCTAGTAAATAACGTCTCCATTTCTATATAAATCTATTTAAAAAGACAATAAAATTAAATATAGTACGTATCGTACCTACGGGTGGTAGGTCTCCATTGCCGGAGATCTTCTAGGTAGATACCACCACAGCACCTATTTCCGCCGACAAACAGTATTATGCAAACATTATTGTGTTCTGCTTTGAGGGGCGCTGTAGCTAGTAAAATTACTGAGGTCACTAGTATTAATATTTTAAGTCTCAAGACGACGAGAGCATCCTAACTAGCACCAAGTTATTATGAGCAGGCATATCACCTGCCGTCAGTTGAACGTCCCGCTTATCTCGTAAAAATGAATAAAAAAAAAATTATCGCGAAATAATTCTTTCATACTTTTCAAGAATATTCGAATATAAGAAGAAATTAGAAATAAAATCTAATCGAATACACCATACACTGATCGTAAGTTCCTGTTTAGAGTAAATATCTTAATACCAACTTAAATACTGTAGTAGAACAAGTTATTGGATTAACGAAACTAAACGTGATATATATCGGGATGTTAAGGGCAGTGTGATGATACTGGATGAACATCTCAATAAACATCGTATTAGCTACCCACATGTGTATCATTATGATTATCAGGTGAACATTCTGCTCGTGTAATCAAACAACAAGTAAGGCTCTTATTTTATTGTTACACAATAATTAGGTGTAAACATCATTATAAGTGATAAGGAATAATATAAATATTATCTACATCATGGAGTCAGAACAAACGTATAATTAGTATCAGCTTTTTACGCTTAGGATATGGCAGTAATTAGGATGATATACATTGCACCGCATTATACTGGTCACCTTTAGATGTTGTTGTCCCAGTAGTTTCACTAGCTACGGAGCTCTTCAAACCGGAACGCAGTAATGTCTGTACGCTACTGTTTGGCGGTTGCAATAAAAGTTGCGTTGATAAAGCAAATGAAGCATACAAGGTTTCCGGCTATGTAATAAAAACCTGCCGCTACTAGGTATATGTGGTATCATAATGAAATTTTTTTTATCGCTCTACAGTAGTATTAAATCATAAAAACTTTAATGCTATGAGAGAATTACTTTTTTCATATACGGGATAACATTGACCTCTATTCTCCAATATTTGCTGAAAATTAAGCTATAGATGGTAAGTCGTACTTGACTAAACTACATTTGTTGGACAATCAAAACATAATAAAGGTACCTTTAGGTCTTTAATAAGAATTATACTAGAAAAATCGTATCACTAAACTCCACTTATTTAAGTTCGGAATCGAACCAGAGACCGTGTTGCAAGAAGTATTAACTACAATTCCTAACTACATTTTTCAAGCTACAATAGCTGTCTAAAATTCCTTATATACGTAAATTAATGAAAAAGAGATCGACTAAGCAATTAAGGTACTTTAAGTTACAATGTTCGGAGTCATTCATTTCATCAAAACTTTACCTTACAACGTCTCCGGAAGTTCGCTTTTGTAAATGTTAGCATTTTAATTAATATCATAGTAAAAAACTTATTATTTGTACTTACACTTAGTAATTTTTCTTTCTCTGTATATACCTAGTCCGGCCATAAGTTCGGTTACAAATTAAAATGCATTTTTTTTTACTACATTAATACATATTTATTAGTCTCAGCAAACAATAAAAAAAGTATTCTATTTGAAATGACCACCTTTGGCTTTTACACAGGCCTTAAATTTGTTTGGCCACGAATCTATGGATTTACGCACTGTTACCAAGGGACATTACCACCACCGCCACTGCTTGTTCCAAAGTTTTTTTAAGAGACTCAATATCGTCGTGTCGTTTAGAGCAGACCATGTCCTCTAAAACTGACCATAATTTGAAGTCTAAAGCATTGAGGTCTGGGCTGGATAAGAACCAGTCTTCAGCTCTTATAAAGTCCGGAACGTTGGTTTCAAGCCAGGCTTGAGTAGTTCATGCCTTGTGCCATTTCCACCAGGTGCAGAGTCCTCCTGGAAAGTCCACGGTACATTTTTAAGTGTATTGCTGAGAGGTTTCACAACATGATCCAAGACTGTATCTTGAAACACTTTGGCTGATGTTTTCACTCCTTTTTCACAAAGATGTAGATTTGTGACTCCTTGATAAGACACGCCCCACCAAACTATTACTTACACAAGATAATGACCATGACCACGTTGTAACTTTCGGACCACTTGAGCACGACGTACACTTTATCATTCTGCTTATTGTAGTGTTCTTTAATCATGAAAATTTTTTCATCAGTAAAGAGGATATTTCTGTGCCTTTCACAGCGTACCGCGACAGAAGGTTTGTTCGTTTCCATCGATGCACTCTCTTTAATTGTAAATATTGTTCTAGAACATGTCCTGTATATCGACGATAAGCACGGTGAACCGATCTTCAGGTCTTGTTTTATAATACGCGACAGAGTCCTAGCGGGAATGTTCATTTCTCGCGATAAATTTTTTTGTTTCCTAATGGGGTTTCGACGAATTCTTGCTTTAACAGCATTAACAGCCTTTGTAGTTCTAACAGCACGTAGCCGCTTCGATCTTTTCTGGTGTTCGACAGAGGAAGTGTTGTTGTATCTGTTGATAGTACGATACACGAACATACGGCTGAAACCAATCTTTTGAAGTATCTGGAATATGAGCGACCGGAGCGGCTCCATACCCACTTTGTGCAAGGCGATCACTGCAATACTATTTATATTAACACCCCATTCCGTATTGTAATTTGATAATAAACAAAAAAAATATGTGCAAAATCGAAACAAGTTTTTAAAATAATATACGTGTTCCAAATTCAAAATAATTAAAAAGTCGAATAAAAGAAAAGTTTTTATATAACAGTATTTATAGCCAGATTAGTTATTATAGGAGTCCATAGCTAAATTTAACGTTACATAGTATTTCATAACAATTATATGCATACTCGCACAGAATATTCCGGCTCTCATATATTAACAGTGATGCTGTTATAGCAGCAGATTTACAACATGAGGGTAGTAGACAGCAAGTTAGGTTCGGATAGACCTTACCACTAACCAAACTCCATAACATACTTGTAGTAGGTACGTAAGGTTTAGTCATTACGCTACAAAAGCACTCAAAGGCAGTTATTTTAATTTATCATTACTTGGGTTGGGCATAAAGAAGCTATCATATTTGTGAAGAAAACTATTTATTATATCATAAAGATTACTTTGATAGTTTGTTACATTTATTAATGCTTAATTTACTATGTTATTGGGTCCTCTTACAACATCAATACACGGCAGCTGGGCTTCATTGTGTTTGTGTTGTGTAAAGGAGTTTAATATGCTCGCAAAGTCTGAGTAGAACAAACAATACATCCCACGCCGGAGGAATGTTGTAAAGGATTGTAAATCACCATTACAGTGTAAGCTATAACTGCCGCTATAAACAACGATTTAAATTTAAAATTTACTGGCGCACAGTTTTATATAAATAAACATATATAACCTCGTACAAGGAAGGAAAAGAGAAAAAAGATCATGAATGAAGTATTCTCTTCGAGCACACCAAACCCTCTTTGCATCTATTACTCGTATATATTCAATATAAATATATAGTTATGTTGTATTCAAAAGAATTAAGAAAATATTATTTATGATTAGGTCTATTCTTATATTAATTTTGGCGAGTTAAGGGGTTCGATAAGGCGTTAATGGGTTAAAATCTCTACGTAACCCTTACTTCAACCCGAAAGTACGGTTACGTAAAGATTTTCTCCAAAAGAGAAAAAAATATTTTTTTTAAAAAAAAGAATTGTACTCGGCAGTCTACAGCAGCAGACCATTTACTATCAGGAAATGTTATATCTGAATTTTCTTAGTGTATTATATATGTGATATATATTCAAGTCAATAAAATATACGCTATTCCGAAATTTATAAGCCTATTAGTAACATAAATCAAAACTTAGTATCCACACTGCGCGTATATCACTTATATTACTACTGCAACTATTTCATAGAATTGGACATTTCTCTTCACGTGTTAGTAAAAGTTACAATAGAAAAAATATCACAGTACAATAGAAGTATCTGTAGATAATAAAAAAAATAATATATCTTAAAGGAATTAATAACGTTGCAGAACATTCTAGTACCGTTAGATAAATATTGTTAGATGTTTGATTAAGTAAGAAATATTTTAGGTTTCTTAGTAACCAATAATAATAGTTTTTTTTAATAAATCTGTAATCACAGAATAATAGTCGACTGTTACGCGAGGGGATGGAAGACAAAGTGCGTTGCGGCCTTCGCAAGTTTCAAAGTGGTATTGATTTCAGGTACGTAAGTTTTCTCGCAGGGTTATCCTTCACGCCCCGCCGCAGACCCGCTTCCCCATAGTTGAATATTCGACAGGTGTACCACACAAACGTTTCAAACAATTCTTTCCTCTATATATAAGAGTACATAGTTTAGAAAAATAATATAATTATACCGATACCATAAAGATTAAATTAGTGTTAATATGATACCTTTTGTAATATTTCACTGGTGGTAGGTTTCTATCGCCGAAGACCGTTCTGATACTATTCCGCCGTTAAACAGTAGTGTAAAAACATTACTGTGGTCTAATTTTAAAGGACCTTGTAGCTATTAAAATTACTGAGGTAACGCGACACCTAATATATCGTGTCTCAAAGCGACAAATACAATTTTAAGCAGTGTATACCATCCTAACTAGCGCCACGTTATTATGGGCAAACGATCACTTACCACCACGTGAACGTCTTGCTCGTCTCGTCGCTTCGTTGAATAAAAAAAATAATATAATAACATCTTCATTCTGTGGTAGTCCACGACCGGACGTAGATCTATCTCAAGGATTGGCAATTAGTGAGATCCTCAGTTAGACGGATCAAATTGTTGCCAGTTAACTTCGGCAGATTATATTTCATCGTTAGCCGTGATACGTAAAAGTTAAATGGAATTTAAGAAGTTGAAGGTAATAGATCAGAAATAAAAAAAATTAACAACTGTAACAAAAGACGAAACTAATGCTTATGAAGTATTTTCTAAAATTAATATTTTTATAAGAAGTATATCATATAAATAAGGTACATACAGAAAATTATAATGAGGTTTTTATTTCTTTTACGGTGCAAGCGGAACGTAGTACGTCTGATCGTAAATGATACGTCTGCCCTTAAACATGTGGCATAAGCTTAGAAACATAAGTTGTTAAGCCTCGTTACCGCAGTAACTTCACTAAATACAACACCCTTCAAAAATGAACATAATATTTACACACTACCGTATGGTAGTAGGAGAGCGTCTGAGAAGATACAACTCTAGGAGTCTACTTAGACAGGAATTGAAACATTTTTGTTCATTATATTTTAAAATCTGTTTTTAATGTTATTTGAGGTTGTTTAAGTAGAGAAATAACTTATTTAATAATAAGTTATGCTTATGTAAAACAACGAAAACAAAACGTCGGTAAGAGCAAGGGATGCTTGCTCTGTGATAATAAATACTAAGAGAACAATAGACACACTCAATGTCTTACAAAAGGTTGTCCTCTTCAATATTACTTTCCGTCGAGATGATATAAATTTAAACCTTCAAAAATATTAAGTCCGCGAAAAGGTTGAAAATGGACGAAATTCCTTGATCCCCTTTTATTGGATAGATTAATGACGGTCGTTAAGATCACAGAACTACTCGCATCTCAAATGTTTCGGGTATCTTGTCGTTTAATATTAAACGTTGCTAACCTTTGAGAAACTTCACGGAGCCGTAAATCTTCACTTCCGGTATTCGTAACCGCTACGATTTAACGTATCGAATACCATTTTTATTCATTTGCTACTTTAAGGAACTACTTGTTATCCTGCGACTTAATTCAATAGTAATGTTGACACTTACCAAAATAAGTTACAGTTAACGGAAAATGTCCACGATTATAAGATTTGATGTTTATTAAGAGAATATTAATCTGTATCATAGAATATAGTTTTTTAATCAATTGACAATAATCCAGAATATTTAGCTCATAAAATAAGTCTTTACTAGGGTATCACTTAAAGCTCGTAAGCTAGGTTCCCTTTGGATCTAAATCTAATTATTCAGTGAATCTGGCATACCATGTCGATAACCTTAGAGTTCCTTCATAGTTTCCCAATAATAATTAAATATTAATTATTATTTTACATGTATCCGTGAGACAACGGTCATATTATATTATAATGTTGCAATGGTTTTTGTTGATGCGAGAACGTCATAACCTTTTCATTGCGGAGACGAGTATACAAAATGGTATCTCTTTAAAACAGAAATAAATAAAACACACTTTTACAAAGTATACTACAAAAAAAAATAACAGTAGAATGATGACGCACAGTCTATAATAATACGAAGCAGTTTAAGATTCTCTAATAAAAAACATTAGTTCTTCATAAACTTAATTTATAATGTCCTAGCTCATTAAAAGTAATGGTTATTACCACGTTTTAATCACCGCCACACAGTAATTAGTTATCTGAGTAATTAAAAAAAAATCTTTTTTTCTTAACAATTAAGCTGAGTAATTTCAGCGCGCACGAAAGTTGGGAAAGAATTTTTGAATAGCAGTTACAGTGACAGTTGAAAAGTGAAATTGTCAAAGAAGAAAATTAGCGCTTGGAAAATTTTATGAGCACATTTTCTTTGCAAGAATTCTTTTTATGAAACACTAAATTAATATTTTTGATCAGTCCCAAAGGTACAAAGGGTTCTATTCCATTTGTATTGATTAACTCTATTCTTTTATTATTTAAGTTGTGACTTGAAAAAGATCTGTAAACTATGTAGTAACTTAAAAACACAGGCTGACAACAATTACCCAGAAACATGTTTGTTTCATTTGTATTCATACTCACATATTTCATACATTCATACAAAACTATGTGTCATACAAAACTAACTATAATCAACATCATCATCAGCCGATCGAAGTCTAATACTAGACATAGGCCTGCCCCTAAAGATCCCCACATCAATCGATCCCGCGTTACTAACTAAAAAAATAAATAAATAATTTTAAACTGTGGTATAAATTTAAAACTTTTTTACTTCATTCGCATAAATGTTTATAAAATATTATATGAATGAAGTAAAAACATGTAATAAAATTACAAAAAGCTTATTTATTAAAATTTCTTTACTGTTTATGTTGAATTCAAAATATTAAAAAAAAAACTTATCATCATCATTATCAGCCTTCGTGCATCCACTGGTGGATATAGGCGTTCACCTTTTAATTTTTTTTTTTTTTGTTTTACGTGGGGGAAATGCCTACGCATACCCGTCCTTGCGGGCGCGAGGACGGGTTATGTCGGACTTGCACCGACTAAAACCCCCACGATGTTCCGCCTTGTCGCCATGATGGCAGGGTCACGGTAACGCATGCACTCAACCGCGACCCTGCCGGCGCTGGCCGCTTGCGCAGCCCCACCTCGGGAGGGAGGGATGAACCCTCCCTTTCCAGGGCGCGCCGGTACATGCAGCGCGCCCCTCCCTCGACCTCATGCGTGTGCGGGCGACCGGTTCCCCCGAACCTGTCGCCCAGAGGCCATGGGAGCCACTGGATAAAACCTTTCCCGGCTCCCGGCGGCGGAGAGATGTTAGGCCCGCCGCTACCTGTCAACTGCCGCGGAGGATAGAGAGAACGGCGCATCTCAATACCGGCACTCCTCTTCCCCGCGGCCCCACCGCCGCCGCATCGCCGGTGTGACACCGGTTGGCCGCAGAGGGTACTCCCTCCGCGACCCCACCTCGGCCGCTAGGGCAGCACACAGCCGCCTTGCGGCCCCCGGCCGCTCCGGTGAGCTCCAGTTACCCCAACCGGTGCTCGAACCTGGAGCGGCCGCTTCGGCCAGCCCTTCGCCGCGGGCCGGCCGGGTGGGTTCCACTTGGCTTCACTGTGTACCGGACCACGGTTACTAAGCCCCTCCGCCACGACAAGACGAGAACCCGTTAGAGGGGGGTCACCTTTTAAGTTAGGTTATGTTTCGTTACCACAGTATTTTTACTGGCTACAATGTCCTTCATACTGAGAAATCATTAAATAAGCATATATTTTTAATAAACTGAATAAAAAAAATTAATTTTACAAAAATCACTATCGAATATGGTACTAGAACATTTGAGAAATATAAAAAGAGTGACGCGCCGCGAGTCTGGTGTAAGGCGACGAGTTTACAATAAACGAGTCATCACTGATAATTAATAATTATTGCATTAAAAAAAACGAGTTCTCGGGAAATTTCTAGAATAGTAAGCGGACGACCATATACCAGTCGTTTGGTGAGTCGTTGGCTCATTCCCGTTTTGGACTTCGAGGAAATATTTATATTATTCTGTAAGGGCGATACGAGAGATATACTTTTATAGACTTTCTCGACTTGTGAAGGACCTAATTTATTTGAGCTTTTGTTTTTAGATATAATAAACATTTTCATTAAGGAGTATCATTCTATTTTTATTCAGTCTGAATATTATAAAAAATATATTAATATTTTTTTAAAAAATATAATTGCCTTCTTGATATGAAAAAAAACCATATCTGTATTATAAACTTAATCATCATTATATTATAGGTTTGTATAATTTATACAAACACCTCGTGTACTTATCCCATAAAGTATTAATTAACGTTAAAGTTAGTAATTTTTACTAAAAACGCTATATATATGTTATTTTAAGATTTATATATCAACTGGAAGCCTAGTATTTATGTACAAGAAAATTTAGAGTCATACTACATGAAAACTGTCTAGTAGCACTATTTTTTTTTGTTCAATTAAGCGACGAGTCGCACGGAACGTTCATCTGATGGTAAGTGATACGCCTGCCCATAACAACATGGCTCTAGTCAAGATTATATACACAGCATCACTATGGGCTCGTCGCATGAGACAAGATTTTGAGTCCCATTACCCTAGTAATTACACTGACTACAACGCCATTCAAATCGGAACACAGTAATGTTTGGATACTACTATTTGGCGGCAGAACTAGGCGCTGTGGTGGTACCTAGACGGTCTCCGGCAATAGAGACCTACCACCAAGTTCTAGTTAAAATTTTTTGAGACTATTCCTCTAATCTTTCAAGTCGTTAGATAATATTTTTATATTTAAAGATCTGCAAAAGAAGAAAAAGAAACAGCTATCATTTGGTGTAGCGGTTGACCATTAACGACTGTGGTCATTAACCATTACGTCAGTTGCTGTCTCCTTTGCTCCAACATTAAATTATTATTTCGAGAAAAAGGCAAACCGCCCAATTAAACTCGGATGGGCAGCTTCCGGAAAACTTCGTAAGGTCTTTTTGTCCAAAATCCCTCAGTACCTGAATCCCAGTCTTAGAATAGTACGTGTTACCAGTAATGACCTACGAATCCCAAACTTGATCACTATGGGTCTCATAATAAATTAATATATTCCAATATTTTACTTGTACATACAACCAATTGTTTTCTTTTATATCATTCGTATACTTTAAACGGAAATGATTATGAATCCTTATTGAATAATTAAAATTCCTTTAGAAAATTCAGTGGAAAGTCGCAAAGGAATAAAGATCAAGGGATATTTCCATGATCCTTTACCTAACGAACCCGTTAAGTTAAAGCGGTCCATTTGTTAACGTCAGCCGAGCATTTACAACTTCAATGTCGTCCGCGTTTCCGGTTATCTTGTCATCTATTACGGCTCGTCACAATTTGCTCCAGGATGCTACGTTTATGCATAACTTAACACCGTGAACTACGTAGCAGCCTCTACGAAATTTATGTCGCAGGTATATAATATATCATTGGTAACATACTAGTTATTATGTTTACTTTAGATCAGTCAGTCATAATATATTTTTAAATCGATATTAAACATATATAAAAGTGCTTAAAATATAACCGCTTGAACTTACTCAGATAAATATATTGGCTATGTTGATAATACTGAGAAGTTAAAATCTTTAACGTATATAATTATTATATTAATGTATCATGCATACAATATGTAGTTATAAACTGACCTTATAACTAATAATGGTATAGAGAATAAAGAGATTTATGGAGGGGGTATATTCCTAAGTTAGATTAACAATTGATAGACATTAAAAGAAATAAGACAGCTTTGGAGATTAGGTATGGAGTTATCACGACAGTAGCACAGGAACAAATAAAAGGTTGAGAAACACTGTGAAAGATGAAAGAATATGCATTTCTTTATTAGACTTTCAAAAAAGTACAAATTGTAATAAAAAAAATCTCCTGAGGATAAGTGATACGCCAAGCCAATTATAATGTGGCATTAGTTAGAACGATATACACTGCAGCACATTGTGCTCGTCACTTCGAGACATAAGATGTTAAATCTCTTTATTTCATCAATTTCACTAACTACCACACCCTTTAAACCGGAACACAGTAAAGTTTGCTCACTACTGTTGGGCGGCAGGATTGGGAGCTGCGGTGATACCTGGATGGTTTCCGGCAACGGAGACAAATTACCACAATTGTTGCAATATTGTCGTAGTAATTTATTTAGTTGTCTATTATTGGAACCTAGGTACCTATTGTCACTGTGCAATCCGATTCTACATTTAGGTCCGATGGCTACAGATTAGAGGGTGTTAACACGGGAAGTAATCATGGCCTGTCTGCTGATATGGACGGCCCGGGAGCAGCGAGACGGGGTCTTTGCCCTGATCATTGAAATTCGAGACGAGTTTTGACATCGTTAAGCGACAATTTGATTTCAACGTATGTTCAATTTATTGATGGCCTATTACCAATGGCTGTAGATTAACTAGGATCAAAGGTTTTGTTTTAACATCCCATTGTGGTAAATATAGATTGACAGAATATAATGTATAATATTGTATCGTATAATAAAAATGACCCATTGAAAAGGGTTTTTCGTTTGATTCCTACCTGAGGTAGATTGCCGGAGACCGTCTGGATAGGTATCACTGCAGCTCCTATTTCTGCCGCAAAATTGCAGTGTGCAAACATGACTGTTTCACTTTGAAATGCGTTGTAGCCAGCGAAGTTACTGAGGTAACGAGACTTAACATTTTTGTTAAGTAAAATGTGGTATATATAGTAGCAACTTTTTAAAGTCTTCACGACAGCAGACTATCCGTTAAATTAGCGTATTAGTACCATTGTAACTAACGCCATATTATCATGAAAACGGATCATGTACCAGTATATAAATACTCACACTGGTCTCATTGTTTTTATATATACAAATTGTGTTAGTGTTATTGTATATATATTACCACAATTTAGTAAAGTACGTTCAATATGAAACGAAGTGTAAAATGCTAACAAAAGTGCCCCTCTATAATGATATATATATATATATATATATATACCCCACTATACCCCAATGGCATATGTCTGGCAGAAAGGTCATAGCCGGTCGTCGAATGTACTAAACCTTTTGCGAACACTTAAAACGGTGTGCACTTAGTGCTCGCGACCATGAAAAGGTTTAATCTGCTGTTTACATTGTTTCAGAAATTACAGTTATACATTAAACCGCATCTTTGTTTCGCCCGATTTATTGTTGTATGTAGAGATATTAAAATAAAAAATAGATATAGCATGAGAGGGTCGAACCCTCTTCTCACTTGGGACCATCTTTTTGATTAATAATATCTATAAAAAGATGAAGTGAGTATTTTATATCATTTCACTTGAGAGACCAGTTAGAATATTCCTACCTTTACTGACTGTATATATGGCGACCGGAAAAGAGGGACTAAGGAGGGAATAGTTACAATGATAAGTACAACTAAAATTTATTTTAGGGAAGCTTATTCTCTGCAGTATACATCTTATAGCTTATAATGAACGCTAAAATTATTTTCTTCGCTTCTTATGTAGCCTAAAGATCAAACCAGTCTTTTGAGTATAAAAGATGGAGAGCTTCGAAAACATATTTTTTTTAATCACTAAGGTTACCGCATGACGACAACTCCACCTGACGTTAAGTAGTGATGTGATATGTGATGGTAAAGCTCAGTAACCTAGCAACAGTCTATTCACTCTTTTCTTGAAGACACCCGCGTTATATTTTTACGGGAACAGTAACGCTGGCAAGTCGTCCAACTCGTTTACTGTTGTTATCAAGAATGAAGAGTTAAACGTTTTTGTGGGCAAACTGGATTCTTAACATAAGGATGATGACTCGCCGTGGGAATACTTATATTACTCTGTCGTCCGCTGTCTGCGTCTAGTCGTCCGCTGATGAAAAGGATTTAAGGAGTTCTATCATGCAATTCCAACGCACACTCTCCCTTATGGATCCTATAAGACACCGCGAGACAGGCCACACGGCGACTTTGTTCAAAACTATTCAGTCATAAGGACAACTTGATCACCAACAAGTTTCTATAGGTACCCTGTCATTAAGAAAGCCAGGGTTACGAATATATTTAACTACTGGAATTCCTTATGTGATTAACGTTTGAAGAAGTCGCAGCCTCTCTAAGGCTATGTGTTAGATTAGTTTTTCATATTGTTTTATGCACTCTCCAACATTCCCCATGGCTAAAGACCATTGGTCGTCATTCTATGAACGTTGCGAAAGAAATCCCCGAGTTACGAAGCAAGTACCAGCTACGCTACAGACACAGTAAGGTATCTTATCGTTTCCTTAAAGAATATAAACATATATGAAGAGTTGTTACTATAGAAGACCATACGCGTAAGTCTCCGTCACAATCCTTAGAAAATCCATTAAATCTGATTATAGTAATGACATACACCAGTTTCCAACGTAGAACGGAATCCAATTAATGAAATCAACTGGTATACTTTTAAGTTATCACAAACGATACGAGTTTCCGTTGTAATAACGTATATTACAACGGAAAGTACAAAGTAAGCGAGTAATACCTAGTATACTCCTACACATACTAGGTGTTCCCCGCTCTTATTTTGTCTATTCAATCTTCTTGTGTATGACATTTTACTGTGAGATATTTATTTTTACTGTGATTATAATTTAATCGTCCAAGGAACCGAAGACCAGTAAAAAGTTAATCTTGATAGTAAGTTATGTCTGTTCATAACAACTTGTAACAATGTGTTACAATTACCACGTACTTAATTGTGAAGGAAAACATCGTGAGGAAACCCGCACACTGAAATTATCTTTGCGTGTGTGTGGTGGCCCCAATGAAGTGGCAACAGGCTCGCCCCCTGTTACATGGGACCTAATCTGACCACATCTGGCAAAAAGTGGGCGTCTATTCGCCTCTGCCTACTCCTACTGGGAAAAAAGGCGTGATAGTATAAAAAATAACAATTTGGCGCAAGTTAGGATGATATACACTGCGCCACATTGTGCTCGATGCCTTGAGGTTTTAGATGTCAAGTCTTGTTATCCCCCAGTAATTTTATTAATTATAACGCCTTTAAAACCTGAACACAGTTACGTTTGCACTTATTTATCGGTCTCCGGTAATAGTAAAATATAAGAAGAAACTTTTTAATTTAACGCATTTGAGAGGAGTTTGGATGGTGTTAATGTGGTAACAGCCGTTACCAACGTTTAAGCATCGCTGTACACCAACTGTCAACATACAAGAGCCAAAGTGTCCTGGACTCCACCTCACTATCATCGAACATATATATTCAACATTGATTATTAAGTTTAAACGTTAGCTCGTTAAAAGTAAAAGAAAATACTAACATATAAATACACATAAGCACTTGTGTTAAACTCATACACCCCTTTTTGCTAGAGGGGGTTATAAATTACGTTAATCAAATTTTTATATCAGTTCAGTATACGTTTACGTTATTCATCTCAATTTAATAAAGCGGAGATCTTTACGTTATCCGTGGAGAGAAATCAGAAAGTTACGAGACATTTTTAGGTGTTACCTTCGCGTGGAGGCGACAGAATCATGACTCCGGTGGTGCAGCCCCCACCCTGCTTTACGAGTTTTGACTCACGTTGGACGTAAATTTTTTATGTCTCTGTGCAATTGGAAAGTTCATATTGTAAATGATAAACAGTAAATTGTCAACATCCTTTTTGGATATCGAGTGAGGATTATTCTCTTACTAATCAATGTGACTAGCAGAACGATCACCGGAAAGAGTGATATATTGAAATTTTATAACTTAATATACGATATAATATTTTTCTTCACAACTATTGAAATATGTGTGGGTACACTGTAAAATTGTGTGCGGGTACATTGTCTAGTACGCAGGAACAATTGTTAATACGTCAGTAATGCACGAGCTGCCGACGAGTGCGGACGTACATTGTGAAAATCAAATCCAAGACAAACAAACATTAAGGAACAAATAAATAATTTTTTTTTTAGTTACAGAAAACTACCAGACGAGTATGATTTTCACCTGATGGTAAGTGATACGCCTGCCCATAATAATTGGCGCTAATAAGGACGATGTACAGCGCCACATTATGATCGTCGCCTTGAGATATATGTCGTCTCGTTTCCACCGTAATTACACTAGCTACAAACTGAAACACAGTAATGTTTATAAACTATTGCGGCGGTCTCCGGAAACGCAAGCGTACCACCAGTGAATAATATATACCATATATAACACCAGTAATTAAAACGATTATAGTAAAAACATATGAGATAATAATGTAATTATAGTACAATCCATTTTTTTGTACAGATATGTTACATACCAGCATACCAATGGGAGGTGAGTTAGTATGATGAATACTGCACCAGATTGCGCTCGTTGCTTTCAGACACAAGATATTAACTATCGAAACCTCAATAATTTCGTCGGGTGCACCGCCCTCCAGACCGGATTAAAATAACATTTGCACACTATATATAGTATGACGGTACAGAAGTTGCGGTGGTAGACGATATCCGAAACCTATCAATAAAATGGCCAAAAACTTTCCGACATTAAAAAAAAACTATTAGATATTGTAGTTATATTTTATATTTACTGGTGATATGTCTCTGTTGGCGGAGATCGTCTAAGTAAGTACCACCGCAGCGTCTATTTCTACCGCCAAACAGTAGTGTGGAAACTTTATTGTGTTCCGGATTGAAGGGCGCTGTAGGTAATGTAATTACTGGAGTAATAAGACTCGATATCTTATGTCTAAGGCGTCGAGCTCAACGTCGTGTAGGATATACCATCCTAAGTAGAACCACGTTGTTTTGAGCGGGCGTATCACTTACTATCAGCTGAACATCCCCGTCGTCTTGTCGCTTAATTGAATTTAAAATAAATCCTTTTATTGCTAATATGTTTTTGGATATGTTTACGAAAACGTATATATATACCCTAAAATTTATTAAAATAGATACTCGTATGCTTGTTTTTTATTTAGACGATATAAATTAATGAAGATTCTACTTCATTAGAGGTATGATAATTAAAACACATCGTTTCCAATTAATTTCTACCAATTGATTTGCACGACATCAGTAAATTACTCCGAATCGGTCTTCAAAAGAAATTTACCGAATCATTAGAGAAATTAACATATCCCTCGGTATTTGAATTTATTTGAACGGATGTATGGTTCAAAAATAGATGTAAACATATATTTTGTAATGTACGAAATTAGCTTCATATGTACTAGCTGTTCCCCCCCCCCCCACTTGCTGGTCGCAACACCCCTAAATGGCAGAAGTAATATAAATATAATATAGTATAAAATAGTAATATAATAGTATAGTATATAACCTAACATTTCTACTGCTTGAGTTTCTCTCACAAGAGGATGTCGTACGCCCATGAAAGCTGCCGTTCTTGGAAAATGTCGGTTCCACACGATGTTTTCCTTCACCGGAAACTCAAGCTTATTAGGGACTGAATCCACACTTCTCTGAAACGTCTAGCGGTTACGAACGCCTTACAAACTGAACAAGAAAAATAATTAAAAAAAACTATATGATCGTCATCATCCTCATCATTTCTACTAATGGACGTCCACTTCTGGATTTAGGTATCTTGTAATATATCTATCATCAAAATGACGAGATAATGTAGTGTATGTAGCTACTCGAGTATTAACGGACTCCGTAGTTAAATGCTTGAGTAATATGGTGTTCCCTGGTTCGATTCCTTATCGATATTGTGGTTTTTAGTGGTTGGTAGGGTAGTCACGAATCGACCTACCTAGCTACCATAACAGCATCGCTTTAGCCTCGCTTATGGGACGTCATAATATCTTAGACGGACATGCTTCACCATCAACGTTCTCATTATCTGTGAAACATGAAACTGTTTCCCCTTTATGCATTAGAAAATAGTTCTTTAAATTTTTTTAAAAACAGCTTTTTAAAAAATAATATTTAGGTCTAGTCTATATAGGTGGACTACCATTATACGGCAGTAAACCTCTTTAATGATTGAGATGAAATATTTTATTTATACTTTAAGTTTCTGAGAAATTAATATAAATATATATTTTTATTTAATTAATCGATGAGATGAGCGGGACGTTCACCTGATGATGAGTGATAGGCCTGCCCATAATAATAACGTGGCGCTAGTTAGAATAACACATAACTGTGCCATATTTCGCCCGTTGCCTGAGATGTAAGATGTCGAGTCTCGTTACCCTAGTAATGCCTCTAGCTACCGCACCTTTCAAACCGGAACAAAGTAATTTTTGCACACTATTATTTGGCAATAGAAATAGGAGCTGCGGTGGTCTCTACCTAGACGGTCTCCGGAAACAGAGATCTACCACCAGTAAAATGTTCTGTTTTATCATTTTATCAGTTTATAACTACAGACACACCTTTTTACATAATACGAATTAACGAATCATAAATATTTTAATCGATTTTCTGAATTAAAATGATTTCCTAATAAAATAATCACGCTTTCCATACAATTTTAACGAAAAAATTTTCTTAATAGCATTAGGAATATTTGTATGAGAATAATGAATACAAACAATTCCATTTGAAACGGTCTCTTTAATTGTCATTACTGCTTAGTATGTTTACACTGCTTTTATGAAAATTATGTGTAATGTATGGCGTGCGCAGGCAGCATTAAAGTCGACACGACATCATATAATCTGACAACGGGTGTAATTTACTAAGAAATATCACGCAGTTACAGAGAAGTATAACTCTCACACGAACACTGTGCCAACGAATGGAGTTATAGAAACATAGTTACATTTCACTTTAAAGAATAATTTAATTAATTAATTATAATAAATGTCAAACTCTTTCCGATATATATACATAATATATATCTACCAGACATATACATCGAGCTTATTAGATTTTCGTATTTAAAACCTTAAGTAGTAAGGTAAAGCAGAAGTAAAGGTATCAAAAGCTTGCCGCTCCGAGATAATATGTATAACACCGTGGAGGAAACGGTTCCTCATTTGCTGACGGAGTGTCATGTACATAGATGCTTGAGGTATGACCTTGAGCAGGAGACAGGGTTAAGAATAGATACAGCCAGTCTACCTGATATAATAAAAAATACGAGTATATTAGTTATAAGTAAGTTCATTAATTATTGCATAAAAATATGTAAGATAGTAAACAATATAAATAAGTACAAGTAAATATTACTTTATACATATAAACAGAATAATTTCTATGTATTTCTGTGAATGTTAGATAGCATAAAAAGACATAATGCAAAAATAAATAGGAAAAATGTTAAAAAAAATGCAAATAGCCTAAATTAGTAGTGAATAAGTTGTAAGTAAATATTATAAATGATAGGATAAGGTAAAGCCCTGAATAATAATATCAGGTAAAATAGGAAATAAATAAAAAAAAAATGTATATCACATATTGTCTCAAAAATCTAAACCTAAAACTAAGTAAAAAAAAAGTAACAGTAATTCATCCACTTTCAAAAGTATCGCCGATGTATATTTATTTTTCTCTTTGTCTCACCCCGCCTATTATGGCCCACGGTGCTCCCTCTCGTGTTCCCTTCCTCTCTCTTATATTCTATCAGATTCTATCGTGCTCTGGTCTATGCTATACTGCTTCTTTATACTCTGTTCTGTCCTCTTCATTTCTTTTTTCTCCTGCTTTTGTCATGTTCTTTTGAACTATAGTGCAGATTGTAATTTGAGCGTCGTTTACATCTCATCGGATACTGGATGGGCTCCACGCCGTATTTTGACTCCACACGGATTTTCTTCTATTGCTACTTTTTTTAATCAAATCCAAAAAACTGTAAACTTTGTATGCAATAAAGTAAGTAGTGACTAAAACTTCATTTATGAATGCTCTCTAATAATTCTATACCTACTTTCCTGTGTCTCGTTTCTCTCTCTCTTACTACCCTTTTCCAATCTTAACTTTGTAATAAGTATATTACAAAGTTAAGATTGGAAAAGGGAGTACTTTAAAATTGGAAAAGAGAGTATACCAGAGAGTACTCTGTCTCCGTTTTATAGATTCATTCATCGACTTATAGCCTAAAACCATTTATCGCTGAATATAAGCTATCCCCAAAGTCACACCGATTAATATGATCAGCTGTAGATCAGTGTTCTTAAATAATTCCAAAGATCCAGTTCTCTTTACACATTTTTATATATAACTAATCAATAGTAAATTACTTCTTACTATCTTTTTGTTATGACTATTAATGAAACGTCCATATAGTAACGATCGCTTCTGTCTTCCGGTTTCTGTTGCCGGAATCCGTTTAGGTAGGTATCGCCGCTGGTCATATTTTTACCGACAAACAGCAGAACGCAAACATTACTGTGTTTCTGTTTGAAGGACGTTGTAGCTTGTGATATTACTAATGAAATTTAACATTTTATTTCTCATATGGTCACACTAGCGCCACATTCTCCTAATTAAGTCTTTCCAATCGATATACGACACAACCGATTATCCCCACGTTTCTTTTTATTCTACGAAGCGACAGTCGAACAGTACGTACTCGTCACCTTGAGACATAAGATGTTAAGTGTGTTTACTCCCGTAATTGTAATAGTTACAGCGCCCTTCAAACTGAAACAGTAGTGTTTGCTCTTTTTTGTTTGGCAACAAAGATAGGAGCTGCGGTGATACCTACCTAGACATTCTCCGGCAACAGAGACCTACCACTGAAGGTTGTCAGTCCTGGCATCATTATTAAGGAATAGCACATTCTTTTATATATAACTAAAAGGTGCTTCAATTTAATTTATTTATATAGATAATGATAAAACGACATAACAGAAACTAATAATTTTAAATTTCCGTATGGATATTAAAGAAATTTGTCACGCAAACGTAACAAAATTAGTTAATGTAACAGAATAAGGTTTAATCAACTGTAATAAGTCCCCCCCCCCTTTCCCACCCTTTATTAGGCAGGACACTGAATGCTGGCCCCTGCTGGCGATAATTACAAGCGGTACATGCTAACTGGGGTCTATCACGCTATGCTGCTTTTCCCAATAATGAAACGAGGAGCTTTCACTAAAACTTACACAACTTCTTCACGTTACACACTGGAGCAGCTTTTGATTTTAAATAAAGCTCAGGTTGAATTGTGAGTGCAGAGCTCTTGCCACATCTAGGCAGGAGCTGTCAAAACTCATCTAGCTCTAGACTCGGTGGAGAGATTGGCTAAGAGACTTGTGTGAGAACTTATTATAACTAGACTGGACAGTCTTGAACGTAGGCGCCGTGTGTCTCCGAAATGTATCCTATAGAACTCAATACATTTCGGAGAGTTTGCGCTGGACTGACATGATGTTACTTCCCGACAGCAGTGGACAACCAGACAGTCACCATCCTTATGCAATAAATATCCCCAAATAACGAACAAAGGTTCAGCACCTCGTTCTTCATAAGAATGAATGAATTATAATAAAATTAAATATTATAATAAATTAAAATAAAACTTACTGTGTTAGTGCGCTTTAACACCACAGACCACATCATCATTTAACACCAGATGGGATTGTGATCAAGCTCTAACTTTTATGATTTACAAAAATAAACAGGTGGTAGGTCTCTATTGCCGGAGATCGTCTAGAGAGTTACCAAATCAGGGCCTATACTTGTCGAGTGCCAAACAGTAGTCCACATACATTACTGTGTCCCGGTTTAAAAGGCGCTATAGTTAATATAATTACTAGGAAAACGAGACTCAATATCTAAGGCCACAAGGCGACGAGCACAATGTGTTCAGTGTAAACCTTCCTATCTACCGCCAATTTGTTATAGGTGGACGTATCACTTAATATCAAGTGAACGAGCCATTCGTCTCGACGTCTCTTGGATAAAAAAAAATTGGCTTATCTTGACTATAATTTAATTGTCAACGGGATCGAAGACGTTTCCAACTAAAAATTTATTTATTAACTAAAATGACCTTATTCAGATTTGTCTCGTAGGTTCTGATCTATTTTAGGTAATACCTGAATTTCAGTATAGACAAGCAATATAACAATGGTATATTTCTAGACCAGCTATCTCATTCCGGTTAAAACTAGTATTCTGTGCTCTGGATCGTGTGTCCACTTATAAGTAAAAAGATAAACTTAGGTGGTTTACAATTTAAGTTATGCTTTATTCAATCTAGTTTATGCGGATATTTTTTTAATAATAATACGTAACAATAAATAACATCAACATTCTCAACATTCTAACTTAATCATGCCCACAGCTGGACATAGGCGCTAAAATTGTAGAAGAGTTAAATACTCGCTACGGCATGAAGATTAGCCAAAGAATAAAGTAAAAAAATCTTAACTAGAACTTTAACTAGAATCGTTCATATTAGTCGCCTATTACGATATGTATCTCCAAAAAACGTGAAGATGTTAATAATTTTTTTTAATTAAAATACGTAAATTGTATTGTTCTGATATTTGATAAATCTTAAGCGAACGCTTAAAGTTCAGCTAGGAGGTGGGGGTTGTCCTCAGAAGTTTCGAGAGGTTTTTGTCTCTCAATACCACTCGGGGTTTGGTAACGACAGGGATAAAGCTATATCCTCGCTGAAACAAAGGCGATTGGTTGTTCATAAACTCTGATTCAGTGCTTAAAACAAAAACATACTCTCTAAAGGCCTTTACTGATAAACTAAAGGTATTTATATAACTATATATATATATTATATGTACATATATATATATATACATGTTTGTTTTACGTTTGGGATGGTTGCTGGAAAACTGGAATGAACAAAAAACCTTTTGGTTTTAATTTACGCAATCGTTTACGTATGCGAAATAATTCAGGTTCTGAAACGAAATCTGGCTATTGACTGTGCTTATAAAATATAAAATTTTCATACCACGAAGTGACGAGATGAGTGAAAGGTTTAACCTGATGATAAACGGTCCGCCTACTCGTAACAACTCGTCGCCAGTTAAAATAATATACACAGCGCCCTGTTTGCTCGTCTCCTTAACTTATAGGATTGAGACTTGATACCTCAGTAATCTCACTAGCTACAACGCTCTTCAAATCGGTACATTGTAACGTTTGCACAATAGTACAGTTTGCACTTACCTATACGGTCTAACAGTAACTTAACTTCAGTTATTAATTTAATTTAAAAGAATACCATCTTAAAGTCCATTCATAATTTGCGAAAATTTAACAATATTAGTTAATAAAAAAACGCACAAACTATTAATATTATTATTTGTTTAACATTTTTCTACACGTCAGTACCAGGTTTACTTCATTAGTTAAGATGAGATAGTTACTTAGTTTTTGAAAGTCCTCTCTAAATAATATTATTATATCAAGACCTAACGACGATAAGACATATAGTCAATATTTCTGTATCAAATATTATAAATAAAATTACTTATAATAAATAGAACTTAATACGGAAGTGCGCCCGTTACCAGTAACACGCTACATTTTCCCGGCGGACGGAGAGCAACACATTCGCAACGCGAGGTGATCGGCGACCTACACATCCGTAATCTTGGGCCATCAGGATGGCGCAGAATCGTCCGAAATCACTGACACAGGCGTCTGAAATCACACGCACACTAACACGACACCCGTACAGACAGCTTATACGTACAGGGACTGCACACGCACACACGCGAGTGTTCAACCCCGGCGATGCTGTGTACGTTAGTTGGTTGCGAACGCTCGCTGCGGATGGACGTGTTTGCGGCGGCGGCCTCGAGCGAAAGTATCGCGGCGTTCAGTGATTCGGGGGTGAAATTCGATTTAGTTCCCTGTGCTACTCGAAAGTTGAAAAGTTTTAATTAAGTACCACGACTTGAATATTTCATGTGGAAAACGTTTTAGAAGGTAAAAAAAAAAATGATACATAAATAATTTGACGTGTTATGTGTATGTGATTTATATAAGTACTTTTAAATCAGTGAATATTGACTTGGTTAAAACGTTATATATTATATAAATGTCAGGTGAGCTAATAATATATGTTTGGATGGTATATTAATGAAAATTGGAATTTTAACATAGTTAAATTATTTTGTTACTTTTGAATTTGTTGAAAGATATAATATTTATCAGTTCTTTAATGTTTTTATATAGGATACGGTTATATACGTATATTTCTATATAAATGTTGTAAGCAAAAAATAATTATCTATTTCCTTTGCCTTTTTTAATTCTCAAATTTGTAAGGTTTCTTCATTACGTCGTCGAAGTTGTAGTTATAGTACAGAATAGCTTTAAACGAAAGATTCTTATTTTTTAAGTTATTTATATTTATAAAAATTAACTTCTCTGACATTATATCTCTATCGCTAATAAGCTTTATTAATAATCGAATGTTTACCGCACTATGATACGTACTCTGCGCAGTTGACAAGTTCTGGCAGGGACAGGTGCCGCCGCCGAAGTAGGCCAACGATATCGTCGTTCTTTAAAGAAACTTCTAGAACATACTTCACGTTGAAAATTTAAATCTAATAAATCGTTAATGCTTAATATAAACGTTATAGAAATCAGCACATTTACAACAGTATACTGATGTTTGAGATATTTTAGTATTTTCTCACTGCCTCTCTCAAAATTAAGTGTCGTAGCAGGCAACTAAAAGGGATTAAGGCACCAGATTTTCTCTAACCCGCATGCTAAATACAATTATAGTTTTCATTAATTAAGAAGTTGCAAACGATACTGTAGTTTATAAAATTATTGATATATTTAGACATGATAATCTCTATAATGTACATGTCATTGTAATAGGCAGATATATGATATTCCTCTAGTTCTCCTACCTGCTCATCGTATCTCTTATAAAATGTTAAATTGAAAGGCCAAAGAAATGCTTCTTTTCATATTACAAGACTTTTGATAAAAAAAATTCTATTAAGAAACAAAATTTTGTAGTATAAAATATTTATGAAACATTATCGATTGAAGTAGAAACCTACCTGCTGAATCTACTGCTTCTTTAACTTACAATTATAAAAATCAAACATTTTAAAAATATATTTTTTTAACGTTAATAAACCTAAAATAAAATTGAGAAACTATTTCCTCACTAATACATTTTATGATGAGAAAGATTAATTACTATTGCTCAGATTTGTAAGAGAAATGATAAAGTACTAAATCAAACTTTTTTAGCATCTCTCTCCACTCCCTAAGAGATGATATTTTATCTTCCATATATTTTATAAATAAGAATATATAATTTCAACTTTTATTTTCTCTTAAAATCACTTAATGTTATAAAAATACCTCTTTAGGAAATAATATATAATAGAGGTACAAAAAAAGGTGAACGTCGAAGTTAAAATCCTTTTGCTGGTTTAAAGTGATACACCTGCCAATAACAAAGTGGCGCTAGTTATAATAATACACATAGCACCACATTCTGGTCGGTGCTACACGAGATGTTGTCTCATTACCCAAGTAATTTCGTTAGCTACAGCGTCCTTCAAACTGGTACACCGCAAAGTTTGCACAGTACTGTTTGGCTGCAGAAATAGGCGCTGCGGTGGTACTTACCTAGACGGTCTGCGGCAACAGAGACCTAACACCAGTGTGAATTAAACGCTTATAAGTTTTGTTGATGTTTCGATATAGTAAATTCTAAACCTAAAAACTATAGTTAATATAATATATTTCTTACCCACTACCATTAATTTGATGTATTTTGTAAGCGTATACATAATGTATAACATTAATAATATTACGTCTCTGTGCCGTGACATGAGCTTATTGAGTGTAAATGGAACAAAAAGGCTGTACTCCGTAATTGAATGAAGGGATCTGAAATTCGGATGCCAATATCTTCGCGAGGAAAAAAAAAGTATTTTAGCTATTTTTGCTTCAAAATTAACACGTTCCTCGCCGTGATGTTTCGGATGCCAATATCGGGAGGCGTATACCTAAAATGGTACACGATAACAGGTTTAACAGAATTTTGTACTCATGTATATAATTCATATATATGTGTCTTTAAGAGAACAGTTAATAGGCTTGTTTTAGACTTATACGATTAGATCTAGACTTTTCCGTCTATTTTGGATTAATACAGGGCTGCGTATTCTATCGACGTGTGTTCTGGCATTTACTGAGGATTAATGTGAAATTTGAATAGGGATATAGATATCTTTATACATATAGGAGATATCCAGAGATTCATTGAAACATCACAACATCTCCAAAACTATTAAATATAAACACTCAAACTTTTGTAGAGATATACCTTCTGCCATTTAGAGGCCAGCTAAGAATGGATTTGTACAAACCTTCTTTCCTAAAGGGAAGCAGGGAACTGATAGTAGTAGATCTCAGTTGCCAGAGACCGCTTTAGTAGGTTGACTCTTATTTCTTCTGCTAAACAGTAGTATACAGGCTTTCCTGCATTCCGGCTTGAAGAGCGCTGTAGCTAGTGAAGTTAATATAGTAACGAGATTTAACAACATACGTCTCAAGACGATGAACAAGGTAGTTCTATTTTTTTATTCTGTGGAACGATGAGACAACCGAGAGTTCCGCTTGATGTTAAGTTATACACTGATAATGTAGCGTTAGTTAGGATAACATACACAACAATACATTGTGATTGTCAAATTAAGGCACGATATTAAACCTCATAATCCCAGCTTCAACAGCTACAATGCTGTTCTAACCGGAATATAGTAATATTTGCACACTTAGTTTGACGGATGAAATAGGAGTTGGGTGGTACCTAGTTAGACGGTCTCGTGCTATTGAGACCTACCACAAATGTTGTTGTGTAAATCATCCGAACTAGCGCCTCGTTAAAGACAGGCGTATCACTTACCATGAGGTAAACATCTGGCTAGTACGAAGTTAACTTAGTAAGGTAGTTACTTTTATATAGCTTTTATATTTTAACTATCCCAATACCTGCCACATGAAGTCATTGAGAGGAAAGTGTAAGCAGTTTTTTTTTTTAAATGCATTGATTTAAAAACATCCCACCTGTCTGAAAGCCCTTGAGCTCAAAGCGTTGATGGATCCATCAACCCCTGTCCGTTCATTCATCATCCCTCGCCGTAAAAGGGTACTTACAATTTACGCCGTGTACGATTCCAATTAATTTTGCATAATGTTTTGCGAATTTGTAAACACAAGTAAACAGGTGAACAGGTTAGCATACAAATTGATTCGTTTAATGTTCACAATGGTAGAGGGCGGGAAACCGTTTATCTATAAATGTGATAAAGTTTTTTTACGTATATATAAAAACTAGATGTTTCCCACCCGTTTTACTGGCCGTAACACCCGCAACTCCTTTTGGGGATGGAATTTTTTAAAATCCGTTCTTAGCTGACCTATACTCGGAAAAAGCAATATTTCTACATCTCAAGTCTCTAGGCCTTACGGTTCTAGAAATGTCGTGATGAGTCTACGTAGGTGGGAATCACTTATATTATATATATTTCTCTTCTCGTCGGTTAATTCAATAATAACCAATTTTTGTTTTCATTAGCAATTAGATTTGTAAGCCTTTTATAATTTAATATGTGAACTAATTTAAGCACGGTGCGACTTGACCTTTATGAAACGAAAAAGTGTAACGAAAACGAGACAACCATATTTATAATGTTTAGGCTGTTAGAGAGTGAGATAAATAACATTTCTATATATAGTTCCTCTATCCTTCGTTATATACATCCTGTTATCCTTTCTCTTTGTGCTATGGTTTAAGATGCGACTACCACTCCACAGCTCTACATCCTTGTAACATGAAAATTAAACCGGATGTTGTACAATAAAAAAAAAATATATTAAATCGAACGATTTATATTCCTTAATAAAACTTTAATTAACACTATCAATAAACATGAGTTTTAACTTAAATCATTTTCATCTATTGATCAATTAATTTTCCTTTTATACTACTATCCAATAGTACTCATCCCCCTTCCAGTACTCTTTCATCCTTCTTTCATTTTATTGTTATAATTAATTTAGCTTGCGCATTCCGTATCCGCGCCTCAGATGACAATGTAAAAATATGAATAAGATACTCTTTATTTAAAAAAATGCTTCCTCTTCAACTTTGTATACCATCTCTATAGAGTATTCATCTTGTTCTCTCACGAATTAATTAGAATACAAAGTTTCTATTTTTACTGCGTCTAGACCCACTTCCGTTTTTTTATTGATGTGTTTGCTTATATAGATTTGGTTTTAGTCTCGATTTTCTATTAGTTTTTTCCAATTAATTGTTAAACAGGACAGTAGATACTTTTTAAAAGCTTAATATACATTTTTAAGATATACTTAGCATTGACGAGGAGGTTAATCTTCTTCAAATTTTATTATTGTTAAGTGTCGCGTTTGTTTTATTATTTAACTTGTGTGATTTCTTTTGTCGATTCAACAGGATTAACATGTCCTTATAAAATAAAAGTATCAACAAACAGGAGTTTAGAATAGAATATAACATTGCCGATTAACGAAGATAAGTGAAGTTCTTCCTTTAATAATATCACTAAGCAATGATAAATTATATAAATATGAGAAAAGAAACATTTTACTCTCAGAAAAGAGACAAATTATTAAATATAATTTACTATACAATTGTGTTGTAACAAAATTGAAAAATTTCGCCCTTTTTCCTCAATCTAACATTTGAAAAAGAATATTTATGAGTTTTCGCGAATTTGTTTACATATTTGTAATAACAATCAACATTTATAAATAAGTTTATGTATATACTTACTGGTGGTAGGTGTCTGTTGCTGGAGATCGTGTAGATAGGTACCACCGCATCACCTATTCCTACCGACAAACAGCAGTGTGCAAACATTACTGTGTTCCAGTTTGATGGGAGTACTAGCTAGTGAAATTACTGAGGTAACGAGACTTAACATCAACTCTTACGTTATTACTACTCTTACATTACTTAACATCAACTCTTAAATCACAAGGCGACAAGTACGAAGTGATGCTGTATGTATCGTTCAAACTAGTACCACGTTGTTATGGTCATTTGTGTCACTTACTATCAGGTGAACGTCTCGCTCGTTTTATAGTTTCAGGATACTAAAAAAATTTTTAATTTTGTGGATTATGTTAGCCTTGCTCTTTGGACTGGACATGAAAATTGGATAGTGTAGTATATTGGAGTATAAGCTGCCCTGCTTTTTTTCCTATATAGACTATTTTACTTCTTCTCGATGCTGTCATAAAACAGTATTGTGCAACCATAACCGTGTTCCAGTGTGAAAGAAATTTTAGCTAGTAGTATTTTAATTTTAGCTAAAACAACGAGTTGTAAGATGAAATGATTGAAAATATTGTTAAAGGCAAGATTTTTATGCGCCCAAGCAAATTAGATGAGCTAGACATTCACCTTAAGTGATACGCCAAGCTATATCACTTGATACTACTTAGGATATTATTCACAGCCAACATTGGGCTCGTCGTATTGAAATATAAGATGTTAATTATCGTTACCACAGTAATTTCACTGGCCACACCACCTTTTAAGCTGAAAGACAGTACTGTTTGCACACTACTGTTTCATGAATAGGTGCTGCGGTGGTACCTACCTAGATGGTCTTCCGCAACAGAGATCTAAAATTAGTAATGCCGTATTTTCATTATGAAAAATTTCACCGTATATATATATACTTATGTATATAATAAAAGGGCATGTGTATACATTATTGTTACTAATAATTAACGAAGTCGAGACTCTTGATCCTCTGTTCAAATTTCACATTAATCCGCAGTACATGCCTGAATACACTTCAAAGGAATACTCAGCCCTGATTTAATTCAACAATAATAAATACGGTGCGTATACTTATCCACGTAAGTGTAAGGGCGCGATAAAGTTAGACATAAAGTCGGTTTTATTTGCTGGAATAAAATGATGAATCTGCCTGAAGCGGTGTTCGACCTGAATGCGTTATATAAGGCAAACACGGCCACGGTGATTGTTTGGTATCTTCGAGTTTTATGAACTCTCAAATAGATTGAGCTTAACTATCGCAGTACGTGTATACGCGTATTTATTACAAAAAAATCAAGTATTTTATTACAGGCTATATATCTTTAGATAAATTAATCCACAGATATATATTTTAGTATAAATATATTGCGATCAGAAACGGAGTAGAAGAGTATTTCTGTTTACGGTCTCAGTACTGAACACACGTATGAATATGTTCGTGGATATTTTTACATCCTCATCGGACTGAAAGATTTATTAACTAACTTAAGCTATAAGAATAGATACTAAAATATATATATATATATTCCGTATATATATATATATATATATATATATATATATATATAATTACACTAAGACGGACAGGAGATATCAGATGAGGATTTGATAGTGATGTTAATTAACTAGATGTATATAAACTATTAACAATTAATAACTCTAGTATTATTCTTATATAACACAGGTTACATAATATATGAACATTTTGTTGTTCTCTATGTATAAAAATAGATCACATTTATGTTACACATATATGTATATAAATATATATAAACCCTATCTCGCGAGACGTTACAACTAGGGATAGTAAAATCTGACCAAAACTTCTATATTTCCTAAATTTTACAGCCTAATACTGTACAGCGATTTTAATACTCTAACTTTATCGTGTTCTTTTAGTATATATAAGAGATGTCCACCTCTGTAGAGACTAATCACGATATCTCTTAAAATAATGATATCTTGATGGTAAGCGATACGCCTGCCCATAACAATGTAGCGATATTTAGGATGATATACACAGCACTACGTTTTGTCCGATGCTAACTATATACATGCCGTTCAAACTGGAATACAGTAATGTTTGCATACTACTGTTTGACGAAATAGAAGCTGCGGTAATACTTACCTAGAAGGTAACAAACACCTTATGTACGATACTATATATCGATACTATTCATTGCAATGTGTATCAATAAATTAAACGGAATTAATATTTGTCAACAAACCAAATACATGTCATGAGTCAAGCTTAATAAATTTTCACGTATTTATTATCCTTTTTCAGCAAAAAGTAATAAAAGTTTCAAAGGCATTTCCTTCCAGTATACTTTATATATATACTTCAGATATCTATAAATCTTATCAATTGATTTGAGTTATCAATTTGTAACACCTCGAGGGAACTCTGAAGGTTAAAACAAAACGGGAATAAGCTACGAAAAAATACGAATGATGATGAGGATCTTTCGCTCTATTCCGAAATGGGGATTTTTTTATTTCGATGTAACAACTAGATGAGCGAGACCTTCATCTAACGTCCAATGATACGCCTGGTCATAACAACGTGTCGCTAGTTACGATGATATACTTACTTACTCCTCTGGCGCAGCGACCCAAAGTGCTTACTTTAGGTTTTTGCGTCAGAGGCTTCCCTAGTCTTGACCACGACACGAGAGCGACAGCGTTATCTGTCCTGACACAGATAGACTGTCCTGAGAAACAACGCTAGCGTTCTCTTGTGTCGGAGGCCTGGAGACAGACAAAGGATGATATACACTGCACCACATTATGCTTGTTGCTAAATAAGATGTTAAGTTTCGTTATCTTAGCAATTTCACTAGCTACAGCGCCTATCAAACCGGACCATAGTACACTAGTCTTTGTCGGTTGCAATAGGTGCTGCAGTGGTACCCACCTAGACGGTCTCCCGCAATAGAGACCTACCACTTGTAAAGGTGTATTACTAGTATGTAAGGGTTACTAAAAGGTTTTAGACTGTAAGAGTCTACACTTTGCATGCCGCGGTTATGAAGGAGTTGAAGGAGAGGAGAGAAGGAGGAGAAGGAGAGAAAGAGGAGAGAAACACTTTATTTATTTGTCTATTTCAAACTGTACGAGTCTATTTCAATTATTGTTAGACCATTAATATAATTGATTCAGGAGAATGAGCGCTCTATTGAACGCGAATGGAAATTACTATTAAATTAGCTATTTAATTAGCTTTGAATAAGGATTTTATTAAAATAATTAATAAGGTTATAACTAAAGCGATACGTAAGCCGCTTTGCTAATATATATTTGCTATTTATATAATTTAATTAGAAACAACTGTAGTGTGTACGTAACGCGCCAACGAAGTCCCGCAGCCGCAGATGTTAACGAGGGGCCGCTCTGTGCTAGATTTATATTTGCTGAAAAACGTGGGAATTATTTCAACTGAAAATTCTGCGTAAAAAAGACAAAAACTAAGAGCCCAGAATACTGTGGCTTTAATGTGTTGATTGTTATAGTGGTAGATTTACAATACGATGATGAAAAATAGAAATGGAAAAAGGAACTTTGATGTTGACTTCAAAAAATTTCTACTAGTTGTAAATATAATAAAAAAGTCGCCATAAAGCATTTTAAAGTTTTTCATATATATCAAATTTTTAACTCCGTTCAGCTGTTATTATGAGTTTACCTGATAACACGAAGGCAGGACCTTCGATAATGTTTTGGGGCGACATGTTCTGGTGCTATAATATAATTATTCTGCCTTCATAACAACATTGCTATGTTCGAGCTGTAGTTATATGAGAGCCAGAATAATTTGGCTCATATAACATTGTGTGAAATTGAGGTCAAGTGTTAGCGCATTGTAGAGAAAGAATAATTTCTTAACTAATGAAATTATTACGTTAATATCTGTTTGTATGAAGACGATAAGCCTAATGTGCTTCTAACCATCTGATCTTCGATACAGTTAGCAGAAGTTTGTTACGGTAATAAAATTATGAAATAAATCTAAATGTAGTATTTAAAAAAAAAAAACAGTTATTGCTCTCTTCCTTTACCCATTAATATATTTTATTGTAATTCAAGTGCCTATCGCCTATCTGCAGATTAAATTGATTATGTGACGAGAGGAGGTTTATTGCTCTATAAATTTGGTGCGATCTCGACGGAAGAATTTATTAGGAGAGCAAATAAAAAAAAAGTGTATGATAGCTGAATGACCTCCGCGCTCGTAAATACAAATTGATTCCAACGGTCCAGTTTAATTAAATTAGTTTTTAAACACCAACTTCGCCGACGCGGGAGCGAATGATGCTTTACATACATACAAGTATATACTTTCGTTATATAAGAACTTTATTTCTATTCAAAAAGCAATATTCGCTTAATGTTAAACTTTTTTTCATACAACATAAATGAATGTTTCACTACGATTCTACCTGATGGGAAACGGAAGTAAGTGTAGGCGAAATTGAAATGTTCTAGAAGAAACTTATTCTCTTTTCCCATTAAGGACCAAACTATATATATAAACGTTACGGTAAAAGTAATGAAGTGGTGATTATTTACCCCTGTGTGACGCATCCCTATGTACACTAAGATTTTGGATAGGGTGTGTAAACCACACCCGAAAGCTCTGTACTTATCTATAGTTAGTAATAAGTTTACAAATTTAGAAGTTTTTTCAATTCAGCAATAGTCAAAGCATAGCTTTTGAGTAACTTGAGAGAATATTTAGTTAGAGTAAGGAAGCCAGAGTATCTCCCCGAACAGGTTCCGCTTGGCATGGTCACCAGTGAAGCTAAAATAATTTACCTGGCTGGTTCGAGGTGGCCGTTCCAGATAGGCTCCGCAGTCATGGCGGAGTTGCGGAAGGAGAAGACCGTCGGTATTGCGGTTCGCTGCTCTCCCTACTCTCAGCAACTGCGGTACCGCATCCCTAAAACGGAGGCGGAGGAGGACGAGTAACGATATTGTATTTCCCACATGTAAGACAAAAAAAGAGAGCCAATAGTATGGAGTGCTTATTTGTCTTTTTGAAGCGCACGTCTCTGATTATATATACCGATAATTAGGCATAATCCAAGTTCCAATTAATTTAGTATTTTTTTAAGTTACATTGTTAAGTGATATTGTTAATTTCGTTGGCAATCCTTAACAAATAGAAATATCACATTTACCATATACTATGTTAGAGGATAGACATCAGATACATTATCTCGTTCATTGAGAACTACTCATTTCTTAATAATTGTAGGTTTTTATAAGAACTTTCATATATCTGGATCAGCATCGTACTTCTTGGGAGATTCGAACAATCCGATGGTCAGAACGCCTCTTTCTCGGTAATCTATTCTCTGATGAAGTGTAACGCTTGGTAGTTATTTTGACTGGAACAGCTGCTCTGATACTGAGCTCGTGGACCCGGGTCCACGACCTGTTTGTAATTTAGTATACATTATTATACTACTCGGATTGTAGTTATCCGAAAGCAGATTTTCACTTTGTGTGTATCTAAATTTCTGGCGAATTTACTCGGTCGTCGAAGACGGGCTCGGATCCATTATCCGACACCTTCTAAAGCGAGGGTAGCGTCTGTCTCGGTGCCGCCGTGTGTTCTTATTTATACCCCCACTAGACTAACAAAAACATGCTAGAATTGATGAAATCGTTTGTAACGAGATCATAAAAATTATGATTAACGGTATTTATCAAACAATTGATTTTTAAAACGTCTTTGCGCCTACATATACAATATTTAGGTAAATAGTCATCAATCCCAATAATCCCGATTCTACTTGTGGTCGCCTAATATTCTTTGTTACAAAGCAGTTAAACTATCGTTTTAATTCTCATGAATTTATTTCATTACTTCTATTCGTGGAACTAGAAGACCATATTCAGGTCGCTCGCATCATATTCACTTAGTGTACTTGACACAGTTTTAATATAAATGAAGAAACAACTACATACGCTCAAGTTAGAATAATGAGTTTATTCTCTATTTTTAAACATAGTTGATAAACTTCGTATGAACTATCTAGAAGTTTTATAAGCATTACTAATATTAGGATCACTTTCTAACCTGTTGTATCTTTTAAAATCTTTACTCTCCCATTTTTGTTTTAAAATGATGTTTTGTAAAAATAAGCGAATCTAAGATGACAATACATCGAGAGTACTTTATGTAGTTGTTAATTTATAACATTCCGCTATTGGCGTGGGTTCGATTCCGGCAAAGGAAAGCAATGTATAGAAGTGATCGAAGAATAGCTTCTGAAGACATGCTTCTTACAATTCGCCTTTGAAAAGCAGAGTGGATTGTAGCTTAGAATCTCTTCTTACGGAATATCGCAAGATTGAGATAATAAGGTAGTGAAAGTTGTATTCATGGACCTTTCAGAGTCAGTCTATATATTCTGTCTACAATCAATGTATAAAGTGATGAAAACAATATATGCGAAACTGAGTGCCTGGATGTATTACTTGTTATATTTGTATATACCTAGCAGCTATAGCTTATGAAGTTTTAGTATTTTTGTTAGACCCCCATTTCAATACGAGCTCACTGCTTTTAGGTCGGCGATGTAGCTACCACTGTCTATGGACCCTGATGATGTTCTACTAGCCGGGTGTTTGTTTCCATTACAAAGAAAAATAATCATCATCTCAACCGATAAACTCCCATGGTCCGAAATAACCTCTTGCAATTTATTCCACAAAACAAAGTTGTTTATATCTAGTGGTTAAATAGTATACAACCAGAAAATAAATTGAAGTAGCTAGATAAAGAAAGAGCAGCTAAGAAGGAATTTGTCAAAGATAATTTAGGTAAGTTTTAAGTGATGAAAGCATGTTAGTGACCGTGTGGAAGGAAGTGTTCGTTATTCAGCCTCTTCAATCGATTGTTCTAAATGTGGCTTGTATTTTGCCGAAACGTTTTCATTTGGGTCAATGGAGCAGAAACCGGTACAGGCAGTATGTTTGCGTCATATACAAAAATAGTAATACATATAGATCCAATCAAAGAATATCTATATCTATATATATATATATATATATATATAATAATGAAGAATCCGGTCGGCCAATAAAAAGGTATCACATACTTTTTCATGCATTCATGTTTTCATGTATTCAAGTTTCGTTTTTATTATAATTTATGAACCTGATTTATGTTTGAACGAAAATAAGTAAAAATTGCGAAGTTGAAAATTATTATATTTACTTCCCTTAATTCAATTTAACATTAGAACATATACTAAAAAAAACAATTAGTTTCTTTTAAAAATTTAATTAACTAAGTGCGATAAAATTGTAAGGATAATTTGATGAAGAGATGAGCACTCATGCCGCTTCGTTTTGCGACCAAGTACAAGTTATGGAGACATCAGCGCTTTAGAACTTTATTATCTTAAAACAAAAATACACTGCAACTACTATATAAGAACTACTGTAGCAGTAGGCTGAATCTATAATGAGCACAGCTGGTAAGATGCAGAATTTACTGAACACTTCAAGTCAGCAGTTTGCAGGTAATCTGCTTTCTGTTGTTTTCAAAAGAAACGATATACTATAGATTAGTTCAAGATCTTTTAAACAAGTATAATTAAAATAGCGTAGCTTCTTTTGATAATGTTGAGAATCAGTTTGTCTAGTCCCTGGCCATAATATAATGAAACTGACAACCAAGGTAAATTCCCCTCTGAGGGAATAAGCTCAAGAGCCTCTCACTCTTTTCGACTTGAGCGATTCACCAACAAAGACTAAATTTTTATTTACCACCAAGAGGGATCATGGTCAAGAAGTTGTCTATTTCATTATAAAGTAATAGTTACGTACAAGCTCATCTAATTCTATATAAAAACAAAGATCCAATTCAATCCGAGATAAAGATATTACACTAGTCTTTTTTCATCCTTTCTCCTGTTCCCAAAGGATTGTGTGAGCCGTAGGTTAATTTCCTGACCCACTTTAGTCGTTCCGGCGGGTGTCTGCGACGAAAGGATAATATACCGAAGATCTATTAACATGATTGAATTACTTTCGTCCATATAACGTATCGCATAGCAAGCACAAGTAAAAAAAATATATATCAAAATAATTATTGTTAGTCTATAACCATCGACTTTTTTTTATAGGAATAAACTTAAACTGTTATGCGTTAAATATATTTCTGGTGGTAGATCACCATTGTCGGAGACTGTCTAGGTAGGTACCACCGCAGATCCTATTTCCGTCGCCAAACAATAGAGTGTAAACATTACTGTGTTCCGGTTTGAAGGGAGTAGTGGCTAGTGAAATTTTTGGGGGTAAGGAGACTTAACGTATCTCAAGGCGATGAGCGCAATCTGGTGCAGTGTATACCATCCTAACTAGCGCCACGTTGTTATGGGCAGGTGTATCACTTACCACCAGCTGAATGTCCCGCTCGTATTATCGTTTCTCTCTCTCTCTCTCTCTCTCCGTGGCATTTATTATTCCCATCTGATGGTGGGGTCTGCCTTTCTGGTCTTTCTCTTCCACTTCGCTCTGTCGGACGCGTCCTCTTCGGTAACCTTGCAGAACTTTAGATCTTTTTTGACCACATCTGTCCATCTTGTCTTTGGCCGTATTGTCGTTTCATTGAATAAAAAAAATATATTTGTTATTGCGAAGGGAGAATTCTTTGTAAGCCACGATATAAACATTTGTAAATATAAATTTAAGTTATTTTCTATCACAGCAGCCTTTGTATGTAAGAAGGCTTCACAGGATTTAAAGATGATACGAACTCACTGTCATATTTAAGATCAGAGTTCACTCAAGTGTTATTTTTTCATCTATAAAAAGAAATACTTCTTAATAAGAAGACATCCTAAAATTTTAAAGATTTTTAACTAGCCGAAAAGGCTACAATTAAATATAAATTCGCTGAAACATAGTAAATTCTTATAAATAAAAGAGCCAACGAATTTTCAAAGCTAAATCTTAAATTAAACGAGAAAAGTTCTTTATTTTTTTTTTCTTGCTTTTCTTGTTGATTACTTTGACTCGGAAATAAACTTTGCTGGGGAAAAATGTACGGCGATGTATAAATTTTGAAATGTTGAAGCACGCACTTCAATTTCGCTTTATAATCTAAATATTTTGTTGTTTTATTACTTAACGACTTTCGCTACTTAATAAGTATTAATTAATTTGTATTTATCTTAGTATAATAGTTGTTTGATAATCCACAAACGATGATTGACGAAGCAACTAAAGCTCAGCTTGAATGGAGATATTGCTCTCTAAAACTCGGAGAGCCATAGGTTCAAACTACACCGAGCTGGAATCAAGTCCCAGCATTGGGAACATTAAGTGGGCTATGTTTTGTTATGATTACAAACATTCATGCAGGATAGGAGTTATATCTATATTTATATATCAAGTAGAGATAGTTCAGTGTATCCCATTAGCAATATTGATATGAAACAAAACCTTACATCAGCAGGTATAGAACTTGCGTATATTGCAAGTCATATCGTTACAATACGAATAAATTATAGTAATTAATATAGGGACCAGGGATTTAGGACCCACATCAAAACCCAACTGTAACGGCAAGTTACCTTCGGCGAACTATTAATACATTTCATGATGGTATCAAAACAATTTAAAGTTTTAATAGCTTCGATTTCATCAATAGCTTTACGAGAAATATGTTTCATATCATACAACTATATATTCATTTATATACAACTAATAAATTCAGGTTGGGAATAAAGATTTAACATATTTAAGTACAAGGTTGAAAACAGTATAATATAGTATGATATACTGTTGGTAGGTCTCCATTGCCACAGACCGTCTAGGTAGGTACCACCACAGCTCTTATTTCCGTCGACGAATAGAATTGTGCAAACATTACTGAGTTCCGGTTTGAAAGGCTTGTTGTAGCTAGTGTAATTACGGAGGTAATGAGACTAAATATCCTGTCTCAAGGCGTTGAGCACACACCATATGCCGGTAGCATCTAGTCAGACGGTTTTTATAAAACCAACCACCAACCGAACTCGTCATACTCCGGAGTCGAACCAGAGCTCTCAATGGTAACAGGCAAGCGATTAGAAAGGATAATAGATAATACTATGAATATATATATATATGATAAAATATAATATATACTTTACGAAGACAGTAATATTAGTAATATTAATAAGGAAGTTTCCACCAGTTCTATGATAAGTGAATATTGAATGCTCGTGTAACTGTGTGTTTAATGAGTTTTAAAACAACATAGAAATATCTACTAAGAGTTAAAGTTTCCTGCAGTATAAGTTTAAGTTTATTTAATCATTCTACAGACGTTAAGTTTATGTAAGTAAATATTGTTTTTCTTTGAGAAGTAAATTTTCTTTGAACCAAAAGTTATTTGATGTTTGTTGGAATATTACAGTACTTGCTAATAGTTTTTAGTTCTGCAGTCTTACCGGCAATATAGTATCATCGTTACTATCAATTGATAGTATTCATAATTTTATTTTCAACGTATCGACTGGATGATCTCGAACGGATGAACACCTTATGGTAAGTGACATTTAAGCCTGTCCATAACAACGTGGCGGTAGTTAGAATGATATACACAGCAGCACTGCTCGTCGCTGTGAGACGACGTTAAGCCTCGTCACCTCAGTTATTTCACTAGTTGCAGCGCCATTGAAACCGGAACACAGTAACATTTGCACACTGTTGCTTGGCGATAACAATAAGGGCTGCAGTGGTACTCATTCAGACGGTCTCCGGCAACAGAGATTAATAGTTAATACATACTATTATTAGATGTTGATGAGGATATAAGACATATACAAATAATAATCAATTCATTATGTTACTACTGATATTATTGTTTTTGTTTCGATTAAATTGAAAAATTAAAAAAAAAAACAAATTGTAGTTTAAGCAAACGACACACGAGTCCTTGTTGGCATCTTCTCCGTATCAAACTTGCCTGTCCCACTTGGCAAGCTGTACCGGCACTGTTTCTTTTGTACGTCCTATCTCAAAGTTAAAATTGCCTCGCGCTGAACTTCAATAGACTCTTAACAGTCCACTAAGCCCTAATGCCGTCTCATAGCGGAGATGAGAAAGCATTTTAGGTAACAAAAAAAAACTAGATAAATACTGAAGCTTAACAGAATATCATTTTCTTAAAACTAAACAAAAACCTGTAATTATTTTATCGTCAACATTATTTAAAGAGAACAAGGGTGACCATCGTTAATGCAGGCTTTGAACGAGAGATGGAAGGTAGTAGGGAAAATGAAACGTGCAAGATAAAGACGAGACGTTCACCTCATGGTAAACACGCCTTCCCAAACCGTAGCGTTATTTTTGGACCATAAAGACAGCACCACATTGTACTAGTCGCTACATAAGAATTTAAATTCTCGGCACCCTTAGAATTTCATTAGTTACATCACCCTTTCACTGGTTGTAGGTCTCTGTTACCGGAGACCGTCTAAGTACCATCACAGCGCCTATTTCTGCCACCAAACAGTAGTTTCAAAACATTACTGTGTTCCGATTTGAAGGGCGTTGTAGCTAGTGTAATTACTGGGGTAATGAGACTCAAAATCTTCTCTGATGCGACGAGCCCATAGTGATGCTGTGTATATAATCTTGACTAGAGCCACGTTGTTATGGGCAGACGTATTGCATAGCATCAGTTGAGCGTCTCACTCGTCTGGTCGCTTAATTAAATAAAAAAAAACCTTTCAAACCGGAACATATTAATGCTGCAGTAGTATCTAAATAGACTATCGTAAATCGTCCTTATAGAAGATAGATGGATTATAAATAATTTCAACCATTGAAAATCTCTTATTTCTTCTAAAATTTTCTGTTTGTTCTTCTGTATTATGTGTAAGATAATTAAGATGTAGTTATCTCTAAAACTACACTTTGCTATCCCTAATAAAAATCTACTCCTATATTCCCCAGTGTTGTGTTTTACAGGCATCATAGGCTAGGACAACTCTTAGGTAGCATCATGGATTACATTAGTCTTATTTTTAAAGTCTACTAAACTACTAAAAACTACTAAACTAAGGCCTTGTACTCTGAAATTAGACACTATAGCAAAAACACAGCAAGACAAAACTATAATAAAATGTATTTTATACATATTTAATAAGAGCAGTAATAATTAATATATATATTGTTACAAACAAGAGTTTGATGTTTGTAGTAGAGGAAATAGGAGAGGCTGTAACACCCCGTAAAATCCTATTTACAACGTTTCTTATCAGCTCCGTGTTCAACATTAATTCTCTCTTAGTTATTGTCCCGCAATATCTCAAAACGCGAGCACACCCTAATTCGGTACATTGTAGCCTGAACGCAAACTTGTGTAACTGGATAACTTTAGTGAAAGTCTCATTACAGTTCTCAAAACTTGGATAAGTTTATCTTCTTTTAATGCCTTGGAAAAAGTTTAAGTGAAAAAGCTAATTATATTCAATTCGTATAGCGGTTTGTACCTTGAGGAAATTTAGAAATAAAAAAAAAACAATTTACTACTTTCTTACTTAAGCTAAACATAAGCGAACGGCATATATATATATATATATATAATGAAAATGGGTTTGTTTGTTTGCCAATCACGTGAAAACTAGTGAACGTAACGATAGGTCATAGGAGCTATTTATTTTTTGAATTTCATACATCTCTCATCATTTAATATTTAATTAACTTTTATAAACAGTTTAATTTCGTATTACTTATGCGGTTGCTATAGTAACGGTTGGTATAGAAAGTCATTTACGATTGCGATTGTATTCAAGGAATATTTCAGCAAAATTTCAAGTTTAATTCTAAATTACTGCCAGCAAATCCGCGCTATTTTAAACATGTATTAAGTTGCACATACGAGTACAAATTATTTTTTTTTACTGAACCAACTATACGAACGGGACCTTCACCTGATCGTAAGTGATACGCCTGTCCATAACGACGTGGCGCTAGTTACAGTAGTACACACAGCACCACGTTGTGCTCGTCACCTTGAGACGATAGATTTTAAGTGTCGTAACCTCAGTAATTTCACTAGTTACAGCACCCTTCAAACCGGAAAACAGTAATGTTCACGCACTACTGTTTGACAGTAGAAGTAGGCGCTTCGGTTGTACCTAGACAGTTTCCGGAAATAGAGACCTAGCACTAGTAAAATAATCGTTTGGGAAACGTTCAGCAGTGAACAGTGATGGTGATGATGATGAAGTATTATATTTGTAGTAACGTTATCAAATATAATTAAGCTTTTTGTATGTAATAAACGATCATTATTGTCGCAAAATGTATCATTAATAACGCTACTGTTCGACAAAAGAAAAGAAATTATAAATGATCTTAGAGACATAAGATCAAGAACTGTTTATTATTGAGAATAAACATTTTGAAGAGAGTCGATCAAGTTTCAATTAAGATGTCCTCAAAGGAATTAGATCAAACTTCAACGTAAGTTATTCTCAAATACAGCTATCAATGTGTTAGTGATTTACAAGTATATGGCAGAAGAGTATTGCAATCATTTTATTTACTATTTTTTATTTCATACTAATTATACATATTAACTGTTTTTATTAGAATATACAATATAAATCTATTGTACAATACTTTGCTTATCTATATAACTAGTCGAGCCATAAATACTGTTATATAAAAACTTTTCTTTTTTTCAACTTTTTAATCATTTTGAATTTGGAACACGTATATTATTTTAAAAAATTCTTTCGATCGTGCGCTATTGCACATATTTTTTTTGTTTATTATCAAATTACAATACGGAATGGGGTGTTAATATAAATAGTATTGCAGTGATCGCCTTGCACAAAGTGGGTATGGAGCCGCTCCGGTCGCTCATATTCCAGACACTTCAAAAGATTGGTATCAGCTATATGTTCGTATATCATACTATCAACAGATACAACAACACTTCCTCAGTCGAATATCAGAAAAAATCGGGACGGCCCCGTGCTGTTAGAACTACAAAGGCTGTTAATGCTGTTAAAAGCCAGAATTCATTGAAACCCCATTAGGAAACAAATAAAAAAATCTTATCGCGAGAAATGAACAATCCTGCTAGGATTCTGTCGCGTATTATGAAACAAGACCTGAAGCTCGGTGCTCGGTGCTTATCGTCGATATACAGGACATGCCTTCAATCAATTTTTACAATTAAAGAGAGTGGATCGACCAAAACGAACAAACCTTCTGTCGCGATACAACAGACAGGTGAAAGGCACAGAAATATCCTCTTTACCAATGAAAAAATTTTCACGATTGGAAAACACTACAATAAGAAAAATGATAAAATGTACGCGCCCAGTTCTAAAGAAGCTGCTCAAGTGGTCGGAAAGGTACAACGTGGTCATTATCCTGCGTCAGTGATGGTTTCGTGGGGCGTGTCTTATCAAGGAGTCACAAATCTACATTTTTATGAAAAAGGAGTGAAAACATCAGCCAAAGTGTATCAAGATACAGTCTTGGATCATGTTGTGAAACCTCTCAGCAATACACTTTTTAAAAATGTACGGTGGACTTTCCAGGAGGACTCTATACGTGGTCACAAGGCACTAACTACTCAAGCCTGGCTTGAAACCAACGTTCTGGACTTTATTATAGTTGAATACTGGCCCTCATCTAGCCCAGACCTTAACGCTTTAGACTTCAAATTATGGTCAGTTTTAGAGGACATAGCCTGCTCTCTAAACGACACGGCGACATTGAGTCTCTTAAAAAATCTTTGGAGCAAGCAGTGGCGGTGGTGGAAATATCCCTTGGAAACAGTGCGTACATCCATAGATTCGTGGCCAAACAGATTAAAGGCCTGTGTAAAAGCCAAAGGTGGCCATTTCCAATAGAATATTGGTTTTTCTTTTTTGCTGAGACTAATAAATATGTATGTATAAATTTTAATAATATCACATTACTTCATTACAAAAAATGCAATTTCGTTTGTAACAGAGCTTATGGCCGAACTAGGTATATAATGAAAATTAGTATCCCTTGTTCACCAATCACGTAAAATTTGTGAACACACCGACACGGGAATATAACCATTCGACGCGAAATGATTTCCAGATAGTTATAGCCTATTTTCTTTTTTATTTCATAGATCCTTCATCATTCAATTCCTAATAAACTTTTATAAACATTTTCATTTCGTATTATTTATGCGGTTGCTATAGTAACGGTTGGTATAGAAAGACATTCGTGATCTAATTTTATATTACGATCAGCAAACCGGGCGGGGAACAACGAGTATATGTAATACCTAACTTACGTAGACCACTCATCATATCTTTGGATCCATAAGGCCTAGAGACTTGAAATTTGGTAGTAATATTCTTTTAAGTGATTATAGGTCAGGTAAAAACGGATTTTACAACATTACTTCCCCGAAGGAAGTTGCGGGGTCGTTACGGTCAGCCAAGGGGACAGAGAATAGCTAGTTAAATATAAAGTAGATTTAAAGAGTGGATCATTGCGTATAATACATTTAATTAAATAAAAAAAAATAAAAATATTTGTAATATAGTATAAAGAAATAAACTAAAGGAATAATATAATTATAATAAATATAAGATTAATTAATTGATTTTAGTTATCAGGATGCGTAATAATGGATGTAGAGATTTTTGGAGGTGGGCTATGTCCAGCTGTGGACGTCTATGTAACAATTATGATCGCCATGAAATAGATTTATATCGTAAAGAATTGCGTGTATAGCTATATCACAAGAGTACACATAAATCGGAGTGAGATACATCGATTGATTAATTTCTTCACTCGGGTCTACGTATATGCCTTTCTTTATTTTACTCAGATCCAATATTTATCAAACAATACATTCGGAGTATATATTTTGGTTTTCTTTAATAATAAATGTTAAAGGCTTTCGCTAAGTTAAAAGGTATATAAGGAATACATACGTAAGGTACATATATAATTTTCACTTATATAGACTCATCACGATATCTCTGGAAACATAGCCCGTAGACTTGTAATTTGGTAGCAATAATGTTCTTACTGAGTATAGGTCAGCTTAGAACGGAAGTGGCGGAACAGCAGGGACAGTGTAACATCAAAATACTTTGAACAGTTCCAACAATACTTGAAAGCTGAACTGTTTTTGTATTATAAGTATAGACATAATTGACCTTAATTTACCTATGACCTATTATAAGGTTACCTAACTTTTTGTAATATAATAGTTATAGGTTATCTGAAATCTATTTATTAATATAATACAACCGTTAGGTTAAGCAGTAGTTATAATATAATTACTAAAGTACATAATCAATGATAAATCAAGCCGCTGATGAGATCAATGAGTCGGAATAACAGTATTTGTTGGTACATAAATAATTCAGGCAACGATGTCGCGGCAGGAGTGGTTTTGTTAACGAATCCTTTCGGAGACGTATCCTTCAATGCCGCGTTTAAGTGCCAACAATATTTCACCCCCCTCATCATTAACTACACCCGAATTCGGATCGCAGATAAATAACCGGTTGTAGCAAAACAAACACATTGAATTAATGATCTTCGGTAAAGCGTACGAGGAAAGTTCACGTGAAAATAACTTTTCCCCATCTTAAGTCGACTGTTTTACGAGGTACTTGATTTGAACATCTGATTGTAAAGGGCAAAAAGAATATTTGACAGGCGCGTTTATATTTTACCTTGGGAGGGTTCCGTAGCGAAAGAAAATTGACACAAAGTGCTCTTGGGTACGGGACCATTACCGTTTATCAACGCTGGCAGCCGTTATGATCAGCTGTTCGCGTTCGCGTGTAAACCCTAGATTTTGGGCACTGGCCTAGTGTACGAAAAACCAAGTATATTATAATGTTATCGCTACGGTGGGGTAGTTAATCGTTGAAAGAAATATATTATAAACAAATAGATATATATATAATTATAGTCTTAGCCAGCTTAACCTATAAATGTGTATGGCTTAAAATATTATAAAAAAAATATATATAATTATAGACTAAATAACCAACAAAAAAAAATAGAAGCATGAAAAGTAAAGAAATAAAACAAGATGCAAAAAAAAATCTTAACAGATGTAATTTTTTATTTTAGTTTCTTTTTTTTATCTTTTACAAACATTTTTTTATTGAGAGACGAGCGGAACGTTCACGTGATGATCAGTGATACATCTGTCCATAACGTGGCACTAGTTAGAATGGTATAAACAGGAGAAGTAACTACACTGGCTACAGCGGCCTTCGAACCAGAACACAGTAACGCAGTACTGTTTGGCGGCAGAAATAGGCACTATCGTGATAGCCATCTAGACGGTCTCCGGTAACAGAGATCTAAGTAAGCTAAGCTCAGCATAGATACAATCTAAGAATCCTAAGTTATGAAGGTACATACTCAGATGTAGTTAACAAATATTTTTTTTTTTTCATAATTTATCTACATATATATTTGTAACGCCTGTGTGTTTTTTTTTTGTATGTGAGGGTGCGGGGGTGCGTACGTGTAGGTGTTGTGTGTTGTTTCTTTTTTCATAATCATAATCAGCCGATAGACGTCCACTGCTGGGCATAGGCCTCCCTCATAGATCCCCACAACGGGTAAGGATTTATATGAGGGATTTGAGCCATTTCCCACCACGCTGGCCCAATGTGGATTAGTGGTAGCCAGAGACTCGTTTGTTGACTAGCAACCCTGCTAATCAACAAACGAGTGTACATCGAGGGTTCATCTGCTCGTTGTGTACCCGCACTAGGAGCAGGTGAGGTGGCATGGGTCCGGTGAGTTGATACACCGGACCCCTTAAACCTTCTTTTTTATTTAGTCTAAATATATTTTTAAATTTTCATAATAAGTAAGAATTATCAAAATGAGATCCAAGTGAAAAATTTATATTTTAGATATACCCGATGCTTATAATTTGAAAAGAAACACTTTCATATATTTTAGTATCTAACTTAAAAGTTAAAGTTAATTATAGTTATCACTATTTTACAAAGCGAGACGTTCACCCGATGAAATACGCCTGCCTATAACGTGGCATTAGTTACCCTATTAATTACACTTGTTACAACGCCCTTCAAACCGGAACAAAGTAATGTTCGCATACTACTGTTTCGCGGCAGAAATAGGAGCTGCGGTGGTACAGACCTAGATGGTCTCCACCAACAGAGAACTACCAGTGTAAGGAGTTTGCGTTCGATATATACGGATCTTCTTTTATACCGTGCGTTTGTGTTTTTTCGTGCACACACACTTTACTGATGGTAGGTTTCTGTTGCCGGAGACTGTCTAGGTAGGTAGTGGCTGGTGAAGTTACTGGAGTAACGATACTTAACACATTATGTCTCAAGGCGACGAGCGCAATGTAGTGCAGCGTACACCGTCCTGACTAGCGCCACGTTATTATCACTTATCATCAGGTGAACGCCCCGCTCTTCTCGCCGCTTCATTGTATAAAAAAAAATATGCTCACTTTAACGTAGCATTGAAACGTAATGGATCGTCAAAATTCTTATTCGATGGAGTCGGAAGTGTGAAATATTATCTGCAAATGATTATGACACGTGTCTTCAACTCGCGAGCACACTGCGGGTGTTTAATTTTAAAAAAAATATCTACACATCTTTATTTTATTGGTGTAGTTCTCTATTGCCGCAGATCATCTAGGTACCACCGCAGGTCCTGTTCTTGCCGCCAAATGTAGTATGCAAACATTACTGGGTTCTGGTAGGAAGGGTAACGATACTTAAAATCTTGTCTTAAGACGACGAGCGCAATGTGGTGCTGTGTATACTAACTAATCAGCGCCACGTTGTTATGAGCTAGCGTATCATTTACCATCAGGTGAATGTCCGTCTGGTTTGGTTTCGCTGCTTCGTGGAATAAAAAAAATACACATAACTGTTAACTTCACTTTGATATATGACATAATTATTACATATACATAAAGAAACGCTGTCCTCTTTAATAATAGAGTTTTTATTCGCAGTTCTCTATGCACTATAAACATATATGTATGTATGTATGTATAGCATGTACTCAAAGTATTTATACCGATGAATTGCCTCCTGATATCTCTGAAAATGATATATAATGCTTTATAAGCGAGGGAATATTTATAGAGGGAAGAGCCCTCCGGAAAATATCGCTCAGTGGCCCGCGACAGGCCCGCGCTACTCGCTACTTACATTTACATATTGAATTGTATGAGTATAATAAAAAAAATTCAGACATGCCAAATCTTTCAGGATTCAATTTGACGGAGAAAATACTTTAATATACCTTAATTATATATTTAATGTCGTACAGATTTTTTATGAAAAACTGTAGGTAGGTCTCTTCTCTCGGAGACTGTCTAGACAGGTACCGCCTCCGCTCCTATTTCTGTCGTTAAACAATAATAAGCAAACATTGTAGTGTATAGATTTGATAGACGCTGTAGCTAGTGAAATTGCTGTGGTAATAAGACTTAATATCATACGTCTCAAGGCAACGAACACAATGCGGTGCTGTGTATCATCATAAATATCGCCTCGTCGGCTTCTCTCGTTGCTTCGTCTAATATAAACAAATAAATCTTTGATATGTGTATAAAAAGCGTATGAACTATCCTCAAACTGTTAATAGCATATAACAAAGAATACTCTAATATATAAACGAGACAGGCTTTATTTTTGCTAAGTAGACTTTTATGATGCTCATGGGACGGAATGAAGTCGTGAAATCGCAGACACCGCCTCTGATACGTTGCGTAGTTTTTGCGTGGATTTTCTTAGATATACTTTTATCTATTATCCGATATAGGTTCGCGTTTCGGTTTAAGCTGTCTTATCATCCTCGAATTTCCACATCTTGCTATAAAATTTTATATAAACAATGAGCAAAATAAGTATATGTAGTATATATATTTATATTCTACGAAAAGTCGAAACGTGCGCTTGATTGTAAGTAATACGCCCGTCTATAACAATGTGGTTGATACGTACTACACCATATTGTGGTTCTCGCCTTAAAACATAACATTTTGTTTCGTTACTCTGGTAATTTCACTAGCTATAGCACCTTTCAAACCAGAACAAAGTAATGTTGCCACAATAATGTTTGGCGCTATAAAGAGAAGTTGCGGGAGTACCTTTTTTTTCGTGGGTAAATCCTGCATTGGATACGGACGATTGCCGGCTGAAATCACGGCGTCCGACGACGCCTTACTTATCACGGTTTAGATAAAATCAAGCAGTGTAAGGTCATACTCCACAACAGCGACGGGGTCTTGGCGCGGAGCATTCCATGCTGAGCAAAGCTCCAGGGTGTGTTGCGCAGTATTACAATGATGATATTTAGTTGTCGACGCTCTTCCGGCTATGCGGTACAGGTACTTACCAAAACACTCCTGACATAAAAGTAACTGCATCAACCTGAAGCTGCATTGGTACTGGCAATAGAGTGGCAAAGTGGTTTCTGGCAATAGAGACCTACCACTAGTTAAACAGACCTATATATTATATAGATCAATACTTGTCCAGTTTACGGTAAGCGGAGATGTAGTATAAGCCGTATAGAGCACAAGTCGAAGAGCCTATTCTCTTTTCTCTTAAAGACTTCTACTCTTATGATGTTAAAAGACAACGAGGACAAGGATAATGAGCAATACGTGCTCGTCCAGAGTACTCTAGCTCTTATATTTTACAGCCAGAATAGAGCAACGCTGTCATAGCGGTAGATTTACTATGTCATACTGGAAGCAATGATGTCAAGTAAGAAATATACTGACCTCAAAACTTCAACTTCCGGCCTCAAAATCGAACGTAGAGCATCCCTTATCTTATTAGAAGCGATGCATTTTGATGGAAACCAATTTTTTTTTATTCGTATAGTGGTTGGTAATAGGTCTCTGTTGCCGGACACCGTCTCGGTATATACCAACACAGCGCCTATTTCTGACGCCAACAGTACTGTGAAAACATCGCTGTATTCCGGTTTGAAAGGAGTTGTAGCTAATGAAATTACTGGGGTAACGACACTCAACATCTTGTCTCAAGGAGACGGGCACAAAGTGGTGCTGTTTACCACTCAACTAGTGCCATTTTGTAATGGACGGGCGTATCACTTGCCATCAGTCCATCGTCCCGCTCGTTTTGTAGCTTCGTTGAATAAAAAAAAACAAGCGGTTAGTCGTGTCATAGAAGCGGGATAAAATTAACTGTGCAACTTCATACAAACAATTTTTTTTTTATTTTATTCGCACAGTGGCCGTATCATCATCAGTCCACGGCAGTTTATTGCTGGACATATAGCAATGCAGTTGTGTAACTTGAATCCAAGGACTTCTATAAAGACTTATATAATATAAGATATATAAATATGATCTTCTACAGCTTTTATCTCCGTCGTGGTCTAAAGTCTTTGTGCCTATTAATATTTATCAATTTTAGCCCACATCGTTGGCTTAGTAGGGCGAAGACGACCTTTACGGCTTTTACCGCGATTACCGCGTTCACTTTGTGAGATGGTTTACTTTAAACTTAAAATATACCTTCAACAAAAGATAGAAAAAAAAAGACCAGAAGATATTTTAACAAGACGTTATATTATAAGAAGATATTAGGATGTCGCTGCGAAAAGCAATGTCATCCTTACTTACTTTTAGTGTAACGAAAATGGAAAGGAGCCAACTAGATCGGTGAACGAACTGACAAATATATATGATAATATGGTAATACTGAATCGTGTAATTTCTTTGGCATTTTTACAGTAATTTCATATAAAAATATTTTATAATTCAATTTGCAAATATTTCATTTAAAACATACAAAAAGATTTTATCTCCTATACTGAAGATATGTTATAAAAATTCGTGTTATTTTTTTAATGTCGGTTACTGCTTAGGCCTTGACTCTCAAGCAGTCTTGTAATTTTACATTTTTTTTTATTCTATTAAGTAACGAGACTAGTAGGCAGTTCACCCGATAGTTTTACGCTCACTCATAACAACGTGGCGTCGGTTAGGATGATATACACTGTACCAAATTGCGTTCGACGCCTGATACATAAGAAGTTGTCTCGTCGCCCAGTAGCTATGTCCTTCAATCCGGAACACAGTAATGATTGTACACTACTATTTGGTGGTAGAAATAGGCACTTAGGTGGTACGCCCCTAGACGGTATCCGGCAATAGAAACCAACCACCAGTACATTCCTTAAAGGAAGCGCGAAAGAAAGTCATCAAATTTGTATACAATGAAGGGACACGACGGCAGGATCAGGATCAGATAAGGCATCAGACAAATTTTAAAAATAAAGTGATTTTGTGATGAATTTCCTTTTTAATGTAGTGCATCTGAAGGGCGCTGTAGCTAGTGAAGTTACTTATTTAACAGTTCATCATTAAAGCGACGAAGATATTTAACTCTGTATGATATCTTAAACCACCATATTATCATGGTATTATAAAATGATCTAAAATGATTAATATAATAAAATCGTCTATTATTAATCATTTCAATTTTACAATACATTGCTTGTGTGCTATAGGATTGGACGTGGAATTGGATCATTACTGGACTATGGAGCAGAAATCATCTAATGGGATATATGTTCTTAACGTGCGATTGGCTCTTCACAAGCGCGGATGCTGGATGATATATTTCAGTTTACAGTGTTTCAAAGTCTTTATCAACTGTCTTCAATAATACATCTGCAGGGTAAATGATGATACAATTTATTCTATTTTGTGCCTTTGTAAAAACTTACGTAATAAAATAAATTAAAATAAAAACTACTCGGCTACATATCTCTATTTCCAATAATGTTTAAAAAAAAGGTTTTACCACAAGTATCTCTTCTAATATTAAATAACCAATGAAATTTTAGTAAGTTAACGAGATTTTGAGATTCTAAGCTCAGATTTCAGATGTCTTTTCTTATTTCGTTTTTAATCTAGAGACTTTAGAGATAAGTCAATTTTCCATTACGGTTTCTTAGTAAAAAATCGCAAATATTTTCTATCCGGTTTAATTTTAACCGCATTAAGTATTGCGAACAATTTTTAACTACAATTCTTAAGAATTGCAACTACTTTATTTTTAATTCTGTATTTCAAAAAGAAATTTCGTTTCAGCTCAGCATAAACTAGCTCAAACATAATTTAGAGTGTACCCTCGTTCAGTTTCCGTCGTTAGGAGATGCTGTGATGTCATCGCCATCTGCTAGTATTCGGTGTTGTCGTTTTATAATGATAATAAACAAATTTCCATTTAGCTAACGATTTGTTATATTAACGTATATATTCAAAATTAAGTAAGACTCAATTTTGCTAATTTGCTTATGTTTATTTAACTACTTGCTATTCCCACCCACTTTGCTGGGGGTAATACAAAATTTTATTTGAAATTTAGACTCGAAATTTGTCAAAATTTTTCCACCTCCATCCGGGTACATTCCTGTTTTAAACACCCCGGTAAGTCTTTTTTAGGAAAAATATTTGTAAAATCTATTCTTAGCTGACCTCTAAATAGTTGAAACAATATCTCTACCAAATTTTGTGTGTTTACGTCTAAAAGTATCGGAGATCTCGTGATCAGGCAATTAATCTCTGGATATCTCCTATATATATATATATATATATATATATATAAACTAATTAGCAGAAAGGATTGAGAGGATACATTAAATTTATTTTTCTTTTCTCTATCTTTAATATAGTATAAATTTATTTTAAATGTATGAAATTCGTATTAAATAAGTAATGGTTTTATTCCCTTACTAATGAAAGTTATTAAAGTTTTCTATTGCATTCATCGGATGATAGTTAAGTATTGCTAATGTTCATGTTTTATGTTGCATTACAAGAATGTCTTAATGTTATTAGTTACAATATTAAATATCTTTGTCATATCTTTGTTATATCAGGATTGTTATAAAATACAAGAGTATTCTTCTGGTTAATATTCAAAGTCAGGAAGATAAGCACACGGGGCTGTATAATATAAGAAGCGTCATTATTTGAGATGGAAAAACGCAAACAATCGAGACGTTTCTTTCAATCTTCTTATTCCAATTTCCTTTGTAAGTCGTTTTCGCTTATCTCCGTTTGTAGGTCTTTTTTAATATGAAATCGCTGGTTAATCTTTACTTTTGTATATTTTAAACACAAGAGTGTATTTTATTTGAACTCATTGCCGTTGTTATATTTATATTCTTCTTATTAAGTCGTAAAATGAGCGTTCTAAATAACGACTCTTCTAACTTGCCTTTAGTTTTTCTTCATTCATGCGGAAGATCTGTAGATCTGCAGCTAGCGAGACCTAATACTGTGACTGTTACTAATACATCTGTTTAGTTAGTTAAAATAATTTTACTGCATATTTCTATCAGCAAGTAGTTTGTTATAATCTCCATAATTTCGGCTTGTCCATTGATGAACAAAGACCTCCCAAGAAAGATAAGGCCAACTCGAATGAGGGTTGTAGTAACAGTTACAAATAAAGGTGTTACCCTGTCTTTAGAATTATATTATCTGTAGTCCTTTTATAACATGCCGAGGGCCGAGGGTAGAGGTTCCTGTAGATACGTAGATCTCTCTGCTGTGCAGTTACTGTTATAAGCGAGTAATATCCATAAGTAAATGAAATATTTTATCGTCTAGTACTTTTGATATTAAAAAGAATAATAAGTAAAATACACTTAGAAGCAATGGTTACAATATACTTCACATTACCCAGCTTTGTTAAATTTTTTATTATTCTTCGAAACGACGAGACTAGTGAGAGACATTTACCTGACGGGGAGATACGATGATATATACTGCATCACATTGTGCTCGTCGTCCTTGAGACATTTGAGACATAAGATGTTAAGTCTCGTTTACTCCAGTTGTTTCACTACTATTTGTTAGCAGTAACAGTAGCTGAGGTGGTACGTAGGTAGGTGGATAACGTAGGTAGACGGGTTCCGGCAAAAGAGACCGACCGCCACTAAATATCTTACGATGAAACTTTTTTTTCTGGACACGAATCTTTTTACTGACACGATAACTTTTTTGTTCTGTCATTATTATAACTAAATATTCCCTCAGAAGCTGACAAATGTTCGAAGATTAATGACAAATTAGAGCGTGATTAAACTTTACGGGAGGCCCGAGCAACGTTAAACAAGTACAAACAGTTTCGTATAAAATTTGTATAATAACTGACCCTCCGGAGCGAGTTGGATCCAGCTAAACGTAATGGGTTAATCAGGAAAGTAAATGACGGGGTCTGGTGTTTCATTTGTCTCGTTTAATAAATTGAAGCCAGATTTCAAAATTACTTTCCAGCAATACGAACAACTTCTATTTATTTACATTTACTCCAATAAATTATTTTCAACTCCTTTATTTCATCATTATAACGGTGTCACTTAATAATACAACAAGGAAATCGTTGACGGTTAAAAGTAACATTTCACAAGACTAAAGATTTATATATATATGTATCGTTTAACAAGATAATTTTTTTTATAGGAAGGGTGGGCAAACGAGCGAACAGTCGCAACACTAGAGGAGTCGCGGTTGTGTTTCCGTTTATATATACCTGTTTGTGTCGAAGGTTTTATTTTTAACTCCAAAAGAACCTTTCATTGAATAGGTTACTAAATTAAGTAAATATGAATATACCCTCACATATTCATATACTACACTTTCATAGCAAATACAGAAAAACTAATAACGTTGTATTATTAAGTCTGAAATCAATCATATGTTTACATACACATACTATGGACTGGTGATTTTATTATAAAGATTTATTTTTTTATTCCAAGAAGCCACGGAACAAGCAAGAGCTGATGGTAAATCTACCTATAAAGACTGGACGCCAGTTAAGATGGTATATATTACACAGTAAATTCACTAGCTATAGCGCTCTACAAAACCGGAACACAGCAATATTTTCACACAAATTTTTGACGATAGAAATAGCAGCTGCGTTGGTATCTACCTTTTTTTTGTTATTAAGGGGTAAATTTTCTAAAAAAGATCCTGTGCTTCTGGGAGGAAGATAAGGTTATGTGTAATTTTTGTCCACTAAAGTCTCCTCAGTGGTCATCTTCAGTGCGTTGCGGGAGGGCCCGGGATCTGCTACGGAACGCACCGGTGCCGCCTACGGCTAAAGCACGTCGCATAAAAGGCTGTAGCCCTCCTCGACATCCTCGCTTTAGTACGACAAGAACTAGACCACCACGTATTTGTTGTTCATGCCGGACTCGCTTAGTGAACAATGCCCCTACCTTCAAATGCCACGAACCCAAAAACCACTTTAGCTGTCCTATTCTTAATAGCCCAAGATTACAGGGCAAGCGGTGGTACCTACCTAGACGGTCTCCGGCAACATAGACCTACAGTAGGGTTCTAAAGATTAACAATTTTAGATGATTTATATGATCATTTATTTAATATTAATGATATTTTTTAATTAAGTTCGACAACACTAAAGTTTTTACATATTATATCGATTTTGTCCTCTTCAACAATTTGTTGATGTTTTGTTTTACATAGAACATAAATTATCGTCGTAATTGCGAAGATGATACAAACTCAAGAAAGCAGCCACTTCAATATTAAGCAGACTTTGAAAAATTACTAAACATTTGATTGATGGCTTGTGACACGTGAAAAAAAAACGATTCCCGGTCTTAATTTCCATGTCGTCAGATGACGACGGCGCCAGGGTGTGATGGATCGAGTTTTAAGTAAATAACGTTTTACGAGAGAATGTGTTATCGTGTATTAAGAATATTTACTCGACTTGAAGCACCAATACAACTAAAGCTCATAAACTTATAAAAGCTCTTATATAAACTTTAGATTTTTATAAACACCCTTAGGCTGTTTTAGGCTGTGTGTCTCTATTGTTTCTGTTGCTGGAGACAGTCTAGATAGATTGCAGCGCTCATTTCTACCGACAAACAATAGTGTCCAAATATTACTGTCTTACAGTTAGAATGATGCTTAAGCTAGTGAAATTACTGAGGTAACGAGACTAAATATCTTATGTGTCAAGGCGACAAGTACATTGTGGTGCAGTCTACACCATTCTAATTACCTTCACGTTGCTTTGGGCAGACGTCTCACTTACTATCAGGTTAAAGACCCGCTCGTCTCGTCGTTTCATAGAATAAAAAAGAATTACAACGTATGTAAATATGAGCTTATAAGTAATTCATATTTTTATCTTCTTCTTCTTCTTAAGGTGCATCTCTGATTAGCGGAGGTTGGCGGTCTGTTCACCGTATTCCGCCCGGTGTCTTGTGAGGCGGAATAATTGGGCGGCATTCGCGATCCGGGTTCAATTCCTGATGTTAAAAAATAAATAAAGATCTCCCATTATATAATATAAATATATATATATACAGGTTTGGCCAAAACCACATGATCTCAATTTTCATGATGTTAAAAGAGCAAAGAGGTCATATATGATGAAATATTTTCGCCACTACTACTGCATTCCTCATATATATAATCTAGCTGTTCCCCGCCTACATTTTGTAAAATCTTAGTTTTTAGCTGAATTGATTCAAATATTTCAAATTTCATGTCTCAAGTTCTTTTGGTTCCAGAAATATCGTGATGAGTCTCTGTATCGGTGGACATCTTATGTACATATAGATAGACATCAGAACAAAGCGATGCTATAGCAACAGATTGCCAATATAGGCGGTGATAAACCAACAAGTAATTTTTCATTTATTCCAGGTTCCAAACCAAGTAGACATATACACATAGTCAAACTACATTCTGGGAAGGAGTAACATAATTTTTTAAATGAATTATGCATACCGAGGGATTGGTAACATGAAGCCCGCGTCACATCAAAGGGTTACACTACGGTAACCGAACGTTTTTATCCCTTGTACATCAGGCGGCGTAAAAAATATTTCAGCGAGCCTTTGTCTGTCCTCATCACGAATAAATTCGTCCCGAAAGGCTTAAGTGCAGTGCTTTCCAATACTGTTTGTGAATAATATCTTGTATACTCGTGAGGAATAACATTCTGCCTATCAGAATAGAAGCTGGTAAATGAATTAATAACTAAGGGTTGATTAAGAACAGATGTTAATAAGTGTAAATTTTGCATCTAACATTTATTACACTGCCTTATTCCTAAGATCGGAGATTGTTTTCTGTCATCAGTCCCCTATTTTGTTTAAGTTTTTATTCTGTACCAGTAAAGTTTTATAACACAATAAAATATTAGGTCCTTACATATGAAATTAACGTTTTGTCCTACTGACTACTTTGATCTGAAATATCTCCTCTTTGATTAAGAATACCAAATTCAAATTTATAAATTCATTTAGTTGCTACATTTGAGTTTTGAAAACAGTCATTCATTTGATTTTTCCTCATTATTTTTTTCTTTGGCGTAGCTTATTATCGCACAATGAAAATATGAAATATCAGTATATTTACGAGTACGAGTTCTACCGTGGCACCAGTACCAGTGCTGCAGAAACAGCTCGAAGTATTAATGATGTGTACGGCGCTGGTGTCGCAAAAGAAAGTACGATACGTTATTGGTTTCAACGTTTTCGTTCTGGAAATTTCAACCTTCAGAACCAATGCCGTGGACGGCCGGAGACCAAAGTGGAAAATGAAGAATTAAAAGCTATTGTGGAAGCGGATCCATCACAAAGCACTTCAGAGATAGCCGCGGGCTTCGGGGAAGTAACAAAACTGTATTAATCCACTTGAAGCAAATCGGGAAAGTCAAAAAACTTGAACGATGGGTGGAGTGGTGCCATGGATCGAGTGAATCGAACTTGCAAACACGCCTCGACTGCGGCTGCTGTGTTACTTTGCTCCACTGGCACAATAACAAAGGGATTTTAAATCGAATCATGATTGTGATTTGATTTAAAATCATTTACACTTGTGATGAAAAGTGGATACTGTACGATAATCGGAAGCGCTCGTTGCAATGGCTGAATCCTGTAGACCCAGCCAAATCCTGCCCTAAACAAAAATTGACTCAAAAAAGTTACTCGCGAGTGTTTGGTGGACTAGCGCCGGTGTCTTTCACTAAAGCTTCTTAAAATCTGGCCAAACGATTACGGCAGATATGTATTGTCAGCAACTGCAGACCATGAAGGAAGAACTAGCTGCTAAACAACCGAGATTGGTCAATCGCTCTAGGCCACTGCTGCTTCACGACAACGCAAGACCACACACTGCACAACAAATAACCCCTAAGTTAGATGAGCTACAATTGGAATATCTGAGACATTCACCGTACTCCCCGGACCTTACTCCAACAGATTATATATTTTTTTGGATTTGAACAACTTCTTACAAGGAAAAAAATTCAACTCCGATGCGGCAGTCCAAACCGCCTTCAAAGAGTTTATTGATTCTCGCCCCCATGGTTATTTAGTAAAGAGATCAATGAACTACCTATGAGATGGCAACAGTGCATAGATAACAACGGTGCATACTTTGATTAATTAAATATATTTTCCAAAAAAAAAATGAATTTATATTCATTCCGTACGAAACGCGAATTTCATATGTAAGGACCTAATAAATATCTATATATACTTGTACAATGAAAATGGGTATCTTTTTTTCGCCAATCACGTGAAAACTAGTGAACGTATCGCCACGGAAACATGAGCATTCGACGCGGAATGATTTGTAGATGGTTATAGACTTTTTATTTTTTTAATTTAATAAATTTTTTAAACTATTAATTAACTTTCATGATCATTTTCACTTCGTATTATTTATGCAGTTGCTATAGTAACGGTGGCTAGAAAAAGTCATTTGCGGTTGCGGTCATTTTCAAGGAATATTTCAAGTCTAATTTTATATTACGACCAGCGAAGTGGGCGAGGGATAGATAAATAAATATGGTAATATTTGTAATATTATGCTCTAAGTCGCTTTACCGGAAGCCGTCCAGGTAAGTACCACCGCAGCGTATACTTCTGCCGCCAAACAGTAGTGTGCAAACATTACTGTTTACCAGTTAGAAGGAAGTTGTAACTAGTTAAACTTCTGGGGTAACGAGACTTAACGCTGCATGTCTCAAAGCGACGAGCACAATATAGTGCAGTGTATATCATCCTAACTACATTGTTATGAATGGTTGTTTTTCTTACCATCAGGCCCACGTCCAGCTCGTCTCATCGTTTTATCGCGTAATAAAAAAAAAAGTTCGAGCGATCCCTTTAACTTTCATTGTTAAGTTCGCTTATCCGCGAAAAACTTTACAATTAGTGAGTTTACCGCTTACAAAGAAAGTTTCCGAAGTTCCCGAGGGCCATTAAAGCATCTTTTGGAATCACTGGCAGTTGGCAACGTGCAAGTTTTAATGTCTTCCGAGCGGGCAGGGGAAGTTTGGGAGGGGATTCCCTTTTGTTGCGGTCACGGTTGGTTGGGCAAATAAAAAGCTCGGATTGATGTATGGCGCCCGCTGTGTAACCAAAAATTTCAATCTTGGATATTTCTCATGTTCAGCTTCCCTATTGGGAATGGCGCGTCGTTTATAAACAACCATGTCCTATTCAACCTGTTCACATAACGCATCATTTATATTTAACCGATGACATATTTCCTTGGACGTTTTTTTTTTACGTCATATCCTATCCTTACATGAATATTTTCCATATTAATCTACACTTTATATTTTTTTTCAAAGAATAGACTAGACGAGCTAGACGTTCACCTAATAGAAAGTCATACGTCTGCCCATAACAACGTGCAAGTTAGGATGATATATACAGCAACACAACAAAAAAGACTTTTTTGTGGAAAGTCATTAATGATGTTTTATCCGACGAAGCTTCGAAATGATAGACGTCCTCCTGATGATACAACTAAAATGCACACGTGACGCTAGTTAGGATAATATACACTGCGCAATATTGTGCTCAACGTCTTCATATATGTACAGGTATCCTTTTAACACAGCCTTAATTTTGTTAAGAATATGAACACTCATAGTATTGTAAGAATTTTGATAGAATAGGGCAAAATATACATCGGATGTATTATAATAAAAAATTGATTTAACAGGCAGATAAAATTTTCATTATAGGCTCTTATGCATGCTACCGGAAGCAGGGTGAGGATGAGCGGGTGTCCATTGTGTCACGCGAATCCTCAGCCCATTCGATGGACCGGAACATTGGCGCACTTGAACTGTGTAGAGTACGGTGTAACACGTTTACTACATCGCTGTCACTACGCTTTTGTGTTGTACGCAGTTTTTTTTTTATATCAAATTTAATATCTTTTTGGTAACAAAATATCCATCAGATAACATATATTGTAAAATGATGTACGATAAAGCTATAGGACTATTTAGGATAAGAAATTTAGGTCAAAAGTTAGCTCACTATTGATGTAAATCGAGAAATTAAAGACAATGGCTCAATTATCATACAAGCTTCCAAAATGCTGTTTTTTGTTGTACTAAGCGACGACAAGAACAAGACTATCATCTGATGATTTACTGGTGGTAGATCTCTGTTGCCGGAGACTGTCTAGGTAGGTACCATCGTAGCACTTATTTCTACTAAACAGTAGTCTAAAGTTCGCTTTAACTAGTGTAATTTTTGGGGTAACAAGGCTCAACATCTTGTATCTCAAGCATCAAGCACAATGTGGCGCAGTATCCTCCTGACTGGTACCACGTTGTTATAGGTAGGCGTACCACTTACCGTCATGTAAACGTCCCGCTTATCTTGTCGCTAAATTAAATAAAAAAAAGAGTAAATGATACTCCTACCCATAATAACGGTATTTGGGATGACATACACATTACATTTAAATTTACATTAAATTTGGACACAAAAATGACCCAAGCAACTATCGCCCAATCTCAGTCCTGCCTGAAAGTTATCTATAACAGACTTGAAAAATATTTAACGTCAATAAGTTGTTCTTCTTTGTCGTAACCTCATGACTGAGGGACGTGACTATGGTGCGTTGCTCTGGCCACCATTTTTTCCAGACATTTCTGTCTTGCGCCATTTGGATAGATGATTGTAGGTTAGGGTCGTCGATTAGGGTAGGTCAATAAGTTACGTATATAAAAAGGAATACGCCTTTAGGCCAAAATCAAACACCCTCTCGGCAGTAGTCGATCTAGTTACAAAAATCAAAATACATATCGATCAAAAAAAGGTAACCCTCGGAATATCTATAGACCTGAAAAAGGCATTTGACACGATTAGTCATTGTATACTTCTCAATAAGTTAAAAGACATCGGAGTCACTCAAATTGCGTATAGCATGTTTGAGTCTTATCCATCAAACCGGTATCAACTTGTTCAGATTGGACACTACAAAAGTGATCTCATGCCAATAACCTATGGCGTACCCCAAAGATCGGTGCTGGGATCGCTGCTTTTTCTTATTTATTATAATAATATAAAAGACATAAGCCTCTCGGTTGATATAACATTATATGCAGATGATACTAATCTCTTTTACTATGGGCATTCTATAGATGTCCGGAAGATGCGCAAATGCATTTAAATATACTTAATAATTCGTATTTGAATAATCTTCTAACAATCAATATTAAAAAAACAAATTATGTAATTTTCTCCGCTGAAAACAAAATCAATAATAATTTTCATTTAAAAATAAATAACGAAATTACAAATAAAAAAAATCGAGAAAAATATTTAGGAATTATATTAGATGATCAATTAACATGGAAACGGCAAATTAAAAAAATCAAAACCAAAATTATATCCCTATCAGGATCATTACGAGGAATAACTTGATGTTTACCAAGTCAAGTGAAATATACAATATATATAATTGTTTAGCAAAACCCCACATGGAATATCTGATAGAAATTTGGGGTACCGCAGCAAAAAGTCATTTAAATAGCCTTAATGTATGTCAAAACAATCTAATAAAGGTTCTTTTCCATTACAATCATACAACACCTTCCGAAAAGATATATAAAAATACCAAAGTTATGAACATTTCTCAAACATATTACTTCGACACTTGCATGTTACTGCATAAAATACTAAATAAAGAAATATAGGGTGGTGCAAAAGTAATCCTCCTATCAGAAAATGCTATAAATTTTGCCTTGATGTAAATAAATTAAAAGATCAAATAAAAATAATCCACAAGAAGAATCAAAGTTTTTCATATTTTTTTTAAATTACAGCCAAAAAACATCGGAAGGTTATTTTTGCGCCACCTTGTATACAAGGTATACAAGGTGGCGCAAAAAAATAAATAAAATATTTCCTTCCTCTCTTTAGCCCAAAGATTTCACTAGCTTCAGCGTCGTTCATACCGGAACATAGTAATGGTTACACACTATAGTTTAGCGGCAGAAATAGTGGCTGCGAGGGTAGTCGGACGGTCGTCGGCAACACTGGCCTACCACCAGGAAATGAATATCTGTATAGCTATTAGAAGATTATATTCATGCAGGAACTTTGTCCATCCTACGATGAGTAAAATTGGTCTTGGTCTTGCAGGTCCGAGACCAAAACCAAGACAGACGTATTACACAAGACCAAGACTAAATACGCAAGATTAAACGAAAAAATTTAAATGATAAGTTAAAATATTTATCATAACTTGAACATATAAGACTGAATATACAAGATGAAGACCAAAACGACGACTAGAAGAATTTAATCAAGAACAAAACTAAGTCCGAACTGATGAGACCAAGAATGTTCAAATCTTGGTCTGGTTCTTGCTCTGCTCGTCACTAGTCCTTTCTATTCCTGATAATATACAGAAGCAGTTTTGAATTAAATATCCTTGAGTGCTATTAAAACCGAACAAAAGTTATAAATCCTTTTTTGTTTCAGATGATGAGCCAAATGAAACATAAACAGAAGCGGATAGACATAAAACTGTATAACGAATGGATGAGGCGTGGCTGAGTAGTACTAGAACTAGTGATGTGGCAGCTAGAAATGCATACGACCTACTTTCTAGGTTATCGACTGAAAATTGGCCTCGTCGTGATTGTCATAATGGTGCTCGGCTTCTTTAACGAGAGTCAAGGTAAGTTAACATCCTCGTTTGTTTGCTTTCTGAATGGAAAACTGCGCAGGCGGTAGTCAAAGTGCTTTTAAAAAATTCTGTTAAATATTCAGGAACTTCAACAATGTCAATGTCTAGATATATTAACAATATTCATGTGTTCATATCTAGGTTATAACTTACCTTAGTATATATTACATCTTTCGAAGAGATGAACGAGACGTTCACCTGAAGGCAAGATACGATCGCCCATAACAATCTAAGCCATATTTAATTTCACTAGATACAAAGCCCTTTAAACCGGAGCACAGTAATCTATGCACACTTCTGTTTAGGTTTAGGCAAAAATAGGCGTTGCGGTGGTCTGTAACTACCTAGACGGAGTACGACAACAGAAGCCTACCACCAGTAAGGTATTTAGGTAGTCTAGGTAAGTACCACCGCAGCGCTTAATTCTACCGCCAAACAGTAGTGTGCAAACATTACTGTCTTCCAGTTTGAATTGCGCTGTAGCTAGTGTAATTAATGGGGTGATGAGACTCAACATCTTGTGTACCAGGCGACAACGACAGACTGGCCCCCTTGTTATTAAAAATTAAACTATATATTTTTTACTGATACTTTATTTTTCCAAAAATATATAAATATATGTTTATATATACCTACATATTGATATATAAACATGCATAAACTTACATAATACTTCACATGAAATGTAATTTATGTATAGAGTTATTATGATTGAAATATCGATTTTATAATTTGATTCATCATCATCATCATCAGCCGATAGACGTCCATTGCTGGACGAAATAATTTTAATGACAGACAGTGTTTGTCAAGGGCTGACAGCTGAATGGTCGGCTCTAGTACTTCCCAACATTTTATTGTCACCAAGCTTTATTGTCACTTAACATTAAGTGACATAGCGGCAAAAGGTTATCTCGTAAAAAAAACATATTTTTCGATACATATAAAGTTTTTTAAAAAATATCGTAAATTTTAATAATTTATAATCCCAGATGGTGGTGGTGGTAGGAGAGAGGGAGGGAGGTGCCAAATGTTTGCATGTTCCTATGCAACAAATATTTATTGTGCTAATGTGATTATTTCGGTTAAATAGATTTAGGTCTGATTGGTGTAAACTTCGGCGAGGGTTGTAATCGAAATCTTAACGGTCGATTTGAAATATGAAATGGCGCTGATTCTAATCATCCAACTCGCACTTGGCTGGTTTGGTTGATAGCCCGAATTTTCTTAACAGAGAAAGCGATGAGCAATTGTAGTGAAAAGAAGTTGACTGTATATCTTTTAACATCAGTAAATAGACGTCCACTGCTGGTAGTAGGTCTCCACGAAACTACTATATGAACTAAATGTTCGGCTAATGGCAATTGATACGCCTGCTCATAACAACATGGTGCTAGTTAGAATGATATACACAGCACCACATTGTGCTCGCAGTTTCGTTACTCCAGTAATTTCACTAGCTACAGTTTGGCGACGAAAAGAGGAGCTGAGCTGCAGTGATATCTACCTAGACAGTCTCCGGTCCACTTACCACCAGTACATATCAGTATATTGTGTCCACTGCTGGACATAGATCTTCTCCAAAGAAAGGATTGAGAGATTTTTTATATTTTTTTATGTAATGTGTGTAGACCATTACTTGATCACGATCTTACTATAGTAAGCGTAGATATAGTCTAGAAGAAGCCTATTTATTCTCCTCATATAAACATCCAGGTCACAGCAAAGCGGAAGCACTGATAGTTATGACTATATAAAAAGTTTTTTAGTTATAATACTAAGACATCTATCTAGTATTTTCAATACAATTCTTTTCAAACTTTACCTATATAAAAGATTTTTCTTCAGTAGAGTTTCTTGATGTTGTTTCGAATATATTAATATCAATATACTTAGTATTTCTAAGTAATATATACCATTGTCGACTCTATTTATACCACCATACATACTTTATCAAAGTTTGATGGAAGTATCTTAGATTAAAAAAAATTAAATAAAAAAAAATGTGATCATGGTTAATGCGATTGGAAATTGCTATCTTCTTCTTGATTCTTTTGTAGAACCATTTAGCATCATCCAACTACAATCATCATCGTTTTTATGTTGTTAACAACTGACCACAAAATTCCTTAATCGATTTCCAACGCGTACAATCCAATACTACCTGCATCTAAAGATATCCTGAGATATAGCAGGTCGTCAACCTACCGGAGAGGAAGGAATCTCACAATGCGATTGCGTACGCGGTCTCGATCTTCATATATTGCTTCTTTAGCTTAATGCTCCATGCTATATAAGCGACATTTGTTCTTCTGCAGATCTTCTCTTATTTAAATACATAAAGAGAAAAATTATAGGAATGGTCTGGTGTAACTTTTTATTACAAGGAAAAAAAGAAACTTGTCGCTAAGCGATGTTTTTTCTCAAATGTTTCGATACAGACGAAATCTCTCTATTTGTTTCGTTTAAATCCTGAAGTGAACACGCTGAAAGTATCGTTGGTGAGTGTCATTCCGAAATGTTCACGTAGAAAAAAGTAAATTAATTCCGTCACGTTGTCGATACCAATCGGATTTGCTGTTTCTCCTTTCCATTATTCCTGAAACTTACATTACTTAACCGTTCGTGATTTGTTTTGAAGCGATTTTTCACGTTTTCCTATATGTATATATAATAGACTAACAGGTGACCGAAAATTCACATGACGTTAAATAAAGCTGTGTTTGGACCTTGACTGATGATGATAATGATATCTAGTGTTATATATGTAAGTGAAATACTCTCTTAAACATTATTTCTACGCAAATTTAATGTAAATAGATGCTTAAGAAGAATTATAAGCAGAATAAAGAAACCATGTTACATATCATGACGATAAGATCCGATTATTGTGAGACGTGATCGTTAGATTCGGAGTGTGATGAACGTAGGTTTTAATATTGGGGATCAGTTTTTTTATTTGAAATTTTAAGAATATAATAAAACAACTCTTATGTCTATTTGCTTTGCCAAAATATTAATGGAAATAAATATTTGGCTAAACTAATAGATACAATCGTAATACTCATTACGATTGTATCTACAACTTCAGTAGAAACGGAAAAATACTTTATTATTGATAAACTTTCGACTTTTAATTTACAATTGTATCTATTTTTGTATATAAATGCAAAATTTAATTTGTTCTATGCTCACAACACCATTTCAGTTGAGTTTTATAGACTTTAAATTAACACAAAAATATAAGAACTAAAAGTTTCTACCAAGAACGATTTGCGTGATTCTCGAAATTTAAAAATATCTCTATTTCAATAGATAATACCATTTTTATTAAGATTGGATTAGGATCCTATCATTAATAAAATTAAATCAGACACTAAGTATAGTACTAAAAGACTCAAGCCAGCAATAAGCTCGTTCTGCGTAAATCACATTAGAAACAATTTAAAAGCTGAAGGTGCACCGTGATGACTTTAAAGTCAGAACATCTTTCACATCAACCCTCAATCACTGTGATCAACAATGTGTTGTTTAGTAATAACCATCATCGTCCACTGCTTAACATAGGGTTCTTACGATCAACATCAATATTATCAGCTGATAAAGATCGGCTGGACCTAAACTTCTCCCGAAGATCTCCAAGCAGATTCGGTCTTACATCAAACAACACTCTAATGAGCTGTTTGAGTGTAGAAGCTGTCGGCGATTTTGTTGATGTAGTATGTCCATCTAGTGCATTATTATTATAGTGCTTACACTACATGGAATGTATCACTTACTAACGGACCTTTCGCTCGTGCCATCGATGTATAAAATGGAAACATAAAAGCCAGGTATCCAGTGCGAGGGTCACCAGATCATTGCAAATAAAAATAGACGTCCATGAATAACGCTCAATTTACACAACGTCCGGCATTTCGAACAGTAAGAAGATAACATAAAGGGATATCTATATACATATAAATGAAGGTATAAATAAATATTCATACTGTCTTATATATAATAATATCTCTTATACTTACAGGATATCAATCTTTTACTTTTTATTTCTGTTCATTCCTAATATAGATTGTGAGAAATTACTTACACTGACACTTAAACACACATTGATTTAAATAAAAAAAAGATTATGTATATATATATATATATATATATATATATATATGTCTGAACATTGTCTATAAGGAATATATATAGTAATATTTTCAACATTTTGGTGGTAGGATTCTGTATTCAGAGATTGTTTAGGTAGGCATCACCGGAGCTCTGATTTCTGACGCTAAACGCAAACATAACTGTGTTCTTGTTTGTAGGACGTTGTACCTAGTAAAGTGGCTGGGGTAACGACGACAACATCTTATATTTTAACGCGTACGTAGTATATGTCGTAGTCAATGTAAATATCCTAACTAGTGATACACTATCATACTCACACATATAACTTACTTTTTAGAAACCGTCTTTTTCGTAGCTTAGTTAATTACTAGTACAAAGTAAACTTTTTATTCACAGTCTATAAATTTTGAAGTTAAATTATTAAGTGAAGATTTTGTATTAATCTGACTAGTAATTTATTTTATATATAATTTTTTTTGATCACGCAAACAGTCTATAGAGAAGTCTAATTCAGATCTTTTACACTAAGTATACGCAGCAGGTAACTTAAAGGTATAAAAGGATATTTTGGTAGTAAGTATACAAAAAGAATATTTTATAGTTGAATTTGTTGACAATTTTGAATTGAATTGTTTTGTATAAAAGGATATATCTTTATCGAACGTCCTTATTCCTTCAAAATGATCCGCATTACTTTAAGTTCGTACGACTTAACAACTCAAAGGGGTCTCACCGGATTAAATCTTCTCCGCTCTAAATAGAGTCATTAATGTGGTGTTAAGCCAGCTTTTTAAGCTCAAGATTGCACCACGCTCCGTTATTAATGTAACTGGCTTAACGAAGGAAGCCTCGCGCGTACATGCCACTTGACCTAACAGCCTCATACTAAGCCTCTTACAGTATTAAAACGCAAGTGTTATTCACTGCAAAAAACTTAGCGGGCTTGCGACGGACATTAAAGCCACTCCTTTGACTGCAGCTTAGATTATGCTAAATCCGTGCCCGCCTGAAAGCTAACACCGTTAATTTTAAGCTCGTAAAAGTGCAGTAAGTTTATAAAATTTTTTCCTTTCAAAGGATTTAATCCGACGCCGGTGGCGTGAAAAAACTTTTTTGGTGAAAGAGGCGTCGGAAAAACATTACACTGAGGTATTCAAGCGCGTTCAAAAATATTTAAAAATCAATGCACATAGTGGTGCAGGTTTTTTTTTTCAAGACGAGATGAGAAGAGTAAAACTTTTATGTATATTAATAGGACAAAACAATCTGCATGGTATTTTACTCTTTCCTACATACATCATCGTCAGCCGATAGAAGTCCGCAGCTGGACATAGAACTCCCACAAAGATCCCCACATCGATCGGCTCTGCGCTGCCGAAATCTATCGGCTTTCCGCGACCTTCAGTCGTTTGTAGGGGGATTTTGGCCATTACTAACCACGCTGGACAAATGCGGGTTGGTGGGAGTCAGAGCCTCGTTTGTTGATTAGCATTGTGCACCACGAGCAAGTGAGATTGGCTTGGGTCTCGTGATTTGACATGCGGGACCCCTTACACCCCTCTCTCTTTTATATACATTTTACTATTAGCCTAGTAATTTAACTAGCTATCCTTCCCTTAAAACCTTCCGATTTAAATAGTAATGTTTGCACAGTACTATTTGACGGAGGAATTAGGAGCTGGAGTGGTATTTAGACGTTCTACAGCAACAGAGACCTACCACCAGTGAAACTGTTTCTTATTATAGTACCTTTTTACTTAGCACAGTGATTGTGTGAACGATTATTATAGTACATTAAAAGTTGTATATATATTCATTTAGACATATTGTTATAATTTTATTTATCCAGACCGATAGATGTAGAGATATTCGGGTGAGGCCTACGTCCAGCAGTGGACGTCTATCGGCTGATGATGATGTGGATTTCCCTTTTCATTTACCAAAGTACGTAAATAAAACTAATGAATAAAATGTGAAATGTAATAATGTGAAATAAGGTTAGACGATAGGGGTTTTGTAAAAGGGTACCTTCACGCTAAATTTACCCTTGTCTCAGGTAAGGCGTGAAGATGTATCTTCACACACACCGTTTCCTGATTAATTATGTAATAATAATTAAATCTATTAGATTTATTATATAGGAGTGGTAGAAAGTCTGGCGAGTGAGAAAATATCCAACCATAGTACCTCTACAACGTGGGATTAGAATCGACCCAGTGATCTACGGATTACTGGTGCTTGATCTTCGCATCGTGAGGGTAGTTTATAAGATTTTAGCATATCTTACAAATTTTCTATGTAACTAAATATATAAAGACAATTATTACCAACAAGAAGTAGTAAAATATCCTACCATAGACCAAGACGTCTTATATGTTAGTACAGTACACACAATAGATAAAAATATTACTTATTTCCGTTAATTTGTAATTAATAATAATAACATAGCACAGCTGAATAATTGTAGTTTTTTAATAATAATTTCATACTTCATAAGTCCGGAAGTCAAGACTTTGATAGAGGCTAACTATCGAGCTTTTTTCGTTTCCAGTTTCTCTAGGAAGGAAAATATTATTCATATACTGCACGTCAACTTTGGCACTTCTTAATTACCCATCGCGAAAACTTTGCCGGGTGAAAAAAAAGTGTAAACCGTTGGTTGTACCGCTTCTGAACTTTTTACCATCATAACTTCGGCGTGAAAAGGGGTCGTGAAAGCTCCAAAATTAAGTATATTCACCTGCCGCATACCCACATTAGGGCTCAGATGTTGTCGCAGGCCCGAATAATTTCTTAATCAACCCGCCTTTGTTTGTGTTAATTGTGTCATTTGCTATTCCATTTGGGACTTGGCACTAAACAGAATACCAAAAATACTTATCCTTTAATGAGATCACAACACGCATAAGTGATGTTAAATTACTTTTAGATTTGCTTACTATCATCTCTTTACCGCACCACATCATTATCATTAGGTACGCTCTTCAAACTGAAGATTAGCGATCAGATTGCGAATACTAATTCGGTCCTTATCCATTCCTTTTTAAGTATTTAACTCCGGTCCACTCCTTTATATAGTCTAACCATTTCTTCCGCTGCACTGACTGCACCATAGGTCACCCTAAAGCCACTAGACAGGTTACTCCTTTTTTGCATAGACTAATTTTTTTTTTCTTAGCTGTAGATTTATTTAAGCAGAGCTGGAAGTAGCTGTCAATCTATCGACTATTTTAACTGGCAAGTATTAAGAAATAAACAGTGTTCTGGTTTCAGCATAGTACTATTGGGAGATCCGTGTACTGATAGTAGGCCTTTGTTGCCGGAGATCATTCACGTAGGTACCAACGCAGGTTCTATTACTGCAGCAGCTACAAACGGCAGTATGAAAAAATATTTCCTCTCCGGTTTGATGGATATTGTAGCTAGCGAAATTACTGATGTAACGAGGGTTAACATCTTATGTCTCAGAAGCAGCGTATACCCACCTAACTAGGTTTATATTATTATGGGCAATCGTTGCTCATCACCGGGTGGACATCTTGCACGGCTGGTTGCTTCATGGAATAAAAAAAGCCATTTAACATAAGGGTAGTAATAGAAAAGCGTATTAGGAAAGCTTTACTACCGTAACAAAGTTTATATAACAGGCGAAGATAGCAATTTAGTGATGACTGTTACATTGAAGTTGACTACCACTGGGTAAGAAAAACGAGACGATTGAAACGTTCACCTGAAACTGTACTTAGCGGTTGGTAAGATGGTATACAACACCACATTGTACTCGCCATCTAAGACATAAGTTATACACCCATTATTTCATTACACTAGCTACAACGTCCTCCAATCCGGAACATAGTAACATTTGCATATTACTGTTCGGCGACGTATATAGGAGTTGCGATGGTACCTAATTAGATAGTCGGCGGCCCTACCAGAAATACACTCAATATACATTGTTCAACAGAGCATAGACCCTCGAGCTCATGGCTGGGGTGTAACAAAGTCAACACGACTAACAAGTTACTCAAGCATTAAGTTACCCGCGTTAAGTTGTAGGAAGTTGTTAACAGCTGATTATACGAGAAATGTACGGCAATGTTAAAAGTATTGTAACCATGAATATTAGTACACTATTGAAGAACAGGACATACTAACACCAGCATTCCGTGCTCTAGAGAATGTTCTAGCAACTTTGATTTTAAGCTATAAATATTATGGTATTCACTATAAAACTTATGTTCAGTTGTAGACATCATGAAGATGACGACTTTAAGAACTTCAGATCAGGTTTGTTCTTAATCGCCTTTTAAGAGCTGCTGTGGGTAAAAAGGTGAAAGTAATATACTAAGTTATCATTGATTTATTTATGCATATCTCGAAACGTTTATACATATACTGGTGTTAAGTCTGTTACCGGAAGCCGTCAAGATACGTATTACCGCAACAAAAGCGTGCAAACAATATGTTCCGGTTTGAAAGGCGTAGCTAGTGTAATTACTAGAGTAATGAGACTTAACATCTTATTTCTCAAGACAGCGAGCACAATGTGGGGAAGTGTATACTATTCTAACATACGCCACGTTGTTACCGGCAGTATCACTTACCATCAGGTGAAAGTCCTGTTCGTATTCTAGCTTCAGAGAATAAAAAAAAATTTTTACGATACTTTAATATCTGAATTTATGTGAATATATGCAACGAGATATATCGTTAAAGTAACGTGGGTTTCAACCCCACTCATCTAAACCTTAGATTGATGGGAAATGTCATGAAAAAATCTCCACCATCTATTTTTAACAGTTTCCTAAGAAATGTACCTTTAGCATGGACTTGGTCAGAACCCAGAACCTTGACACTTATTTGTGTAAAATGACCTCGTGTCCCAGCGGTGGGATTAATAAGAGGACTGGTTACTTATATGTACTACAGGCTTTCTAATATAGCCACAGAGATGATTGATCATTGTTTTTATTTACAGGCACAGCTCACTACGGTGAAGATAGCGTGGGATCGTTCCCATACTTCGAGTACAACGTCCCACGTAATGTCACCACAGTAGTGGGACAAATTGCTTTTCTCCACTGTCGAGTGGAACAGCTAGGAGACAAGGCGGTAAGCTGATCTATTAAGAATTTTACGTTTGTATCTTTGCAGAATCCTTCCTCTTGAACCGATTTGGTTATATAGCGATTGATAAAAAAAATCATTTTTTCACCGTTTTACTTTCACTATTCTACTAAATAATGATATGGTATAAAGCTTTATGTTCAATGAACATTAGAGATTACAAACGCTACGTTATTATACACTGCTTCACTGGTGGGGTAGGTCTCTGTTTCCGGAGACTGTCTAGGTAGATACCACCGCAGCCCTGTTTCCACCGTCAAACAGTGGTATGCAAACATTATTACGTTTCGGATTGAAGGGAGTTGTAGCTAGTGAAATTACTGAGGTAACGAGACTTAACATGGTATGTCTCAATGTGGTAATATGTATATGATCCTAGTTAGCGCCTCGTTATGGGCAGGTGTATAACTTACCATCAGGTGAACGTCCCGCTCGTTTCATCGCTGTAATAAATTAAAAAAATATATTTTTAATAAAGTTACTATTAAAATTCTATTTTTAATATAGTCAGTGTTCTTTTTGTAAGTATTTGTGTAACGAAGTGTACGGACCTTCTTTTCATTAACTTGAAATTTATTCAGACGTAAAGCAATTTAGTTTTCTATATATAGTGTACGTGTAAGCTAGTTTTAAAATAAACTCACTATATGAAATAAATTTATAACAAAGTAATGAGAATAAACGTGGATGGTTATAAGGGTAGAGGATTCCGAAGAAAATGTGGATGGATTGTGTGAAAGATGGCATGTGTAAGAAGAGTGTCAATTCAAATATGACGGCTGATAGAAGGATATGGAAGAAAGTACATACTGTGCCGACCCCACATAGCTGGGAAAAGGGCAGGAGGAAGACATCAAATAAATTATATAATATTACAGCTTCAGGACTACTAAGACATGAATATTCATATACATAGTAATGAGACGCTAATTAGAATATTTACACAGCATTATAAGTTCAACGCTTTGTTAGTTTATTCACTGGTGGTAGGTCTTTGTCGCCGGAGACGGCCTAGATAGGCTACCACTGCAGCGCCTATTTCTGCCACCAAACTAACAAACCTGTTTTCAAACTTTACTGTGTTCCTGTTTGAATGGCGCTGTAGCTACTGAAATTACTCGGGCAATGAGACTCGTCATCTTAGGTCTCCAAGGGATGAACACATTATGGTGCAGTGTACATCTATCCTATTATATTCGGAATAGCGTCAAGTTATTATGGGCTGGCGGATCATTTACTATTAGATGAACGTCACACTCACTAGAGTACTACTTTACTACTAACTAGTAAAAAGGGCGTTTATTCATAATATATATCAGTAGTATAACCTACCACCGTATATTCCATTTAATTTGCATATGACTTATTAACAGACAACTCGCTACGTATATACATAGATCAAATTTGTAGGTGATTAAACTGTATGTTTTAAATATATGTATACATTATTTGTATTTATACTGCAAGTGAATGTTATCTTGAATGGACCATGGTACTACTAAACATTAAAAGGGTCCATGGGCGCCGTCGGGGTGCCCGTAGCATGATTATTAAATTTACTCCCCGTAATCTTACTATGAAGTGAATTAAATTTGAACCAGCCTTGAAAGGGTCAGCGTAACTTTCACAATTTACAAGGTGATGTCGAGACAACTGGATATAAACTTTACTACAGCGGACTCTATTATAATAAAGTAATAAAAAATTCAACATTTGAATGTATTTGTAGAGTAGATGTATAGTAAATTTATAATTGTTTATCGGTGGTAGAATTCGACTATCTATTCTGTTACTTCTACTGTGGATTCTGTCTTCATATGGATGTTTGCAAATATTGATTTTTCTAATATCAATGGCAATGTAGCTAATGAAATAAACTAGTATTCAGTTTAAACATCTTATATCTCAAAGGGACGAGCACAATGTGGTGCTGTGTGTATAATTTAATTCATCACTTACCATCAAATTAAGCTGCTGATTCGTTTAATTAAACATAACTCTGTTGTAAGTTATACCCTTTATTACACAGCATCACATTTCCTATTATTTACCTAGACTGCCTTCCTGCCTTCCACTGAATTCAGCTGTTTGTGATATTAAATTGTAAATCTCATATCGCACACTACTCTTTGGATCTACACAATAATTTAATGTGTATACTGTTTGTCAGTAAACATAGGCGGCAGTTATGGTCAGTTTACGAGTTAGCAGTCAATGGAACAGCTCTATCGATAGATGTTGTGGACCTGGCTTCATTCAATTCTTTAAGTGAAAACAAAACAGAATTGGGCTTTTTGTTTCATAAAATATGATATATATAAACGAGAGTGAGAGACTTAAGTTAATGTTATAATACTAATTATTAATAATTTATTATAATCATAATTGTAAAGAGCAGATCCTCTAGATAAATGAGATGTCTTGCTTTCTCATATAAGTCCAGCAAGTTTTATCTCCAGCAGTGGACTACATGTTTATGTTTATAATGATAAATAAAAATTATAATACTCTAATTAAATTATATTCTTAAGTTATTCAATTTATGTAAGTATAGTAAATAATCAACAGAAACCAAATCGAATGTAACTTTGGTGTTTCTCATAAACTTTTATGATTGATGAGCAATTTAACTTAATATAAAGACAACTTAGTTTATTAACATTATTTAATTATTTCATGAGTTTTAGCGTTAAAAAAAAGAATATGTAATAATAAGAGAAATTTATTTATTTAGGTTTCTTGGATACGTAAGAGAGATCTACATATACTTACGGCTGGAATTTTAACGTATACATCAGATCAGAGATTTCAAGTAAGTAAACTATTAGTTCCACAGTAGCATTAGATTTTAATAGAAAATTAGCTAATAAATTTTATTAGTATATTCGTTATAAATCAATTGTGTTGTTACAGGTAATAAGACCGGATAAATCGGAAAACTGGACGCTGCAAATTAAATTCCCACAGGAAAGAGACGCCGGAATATACGAGTGTCAAGTGAATACAGAGCCGAAGATGTCCTTGGCCTTTCAGCTTAATGTTGTCGGTGAGTTCTGAAAATTCAATTACACTAAACGTATTCCTGAAACAAGGCTAAAGTGACAAAGTTAGTGACAAATGTTATACGTTGTCCTATTTATAGAAGTTACCTGAGTTATCTAAGTATTTCACAGTCAATATTAAAAAGTCTAAGTATGTGAATAATTATTTAGGACATTTTAATGTCTTATAAAACTGAGAGATTTTGGTAATTTTTTATGGCAAAGGACACCACAAACCTTGGTCATAAGTCAAGATTGATGAATTACTAAATCCTACATAATATAACTTAAGAACAGGAAGACTTTATATCTGTCATCAATCCTGTTAAGTCTATGTGTGTTTTTGAAATTCATTAACTGATTTAAATCTAATCATGTTGGGATGATGATGATTAATGGGTTTTTATCAAATTGTTAACAATAACCTCAATATTGTAATAGAGTAAGGATGAGGTACAGAGGGACTTGAGAGATTAAATTGCTCGAACGGCGTCACGATAAAACGAAGGTCACCATAAAAGTTACTTTCTTTCTTAGGATTAAATCGCGACCCTAAAATTTGTTTTCTTCAGACAATATTCACGCTGTATCTTGCTTGTATACGTTCTTACAGCCAAATGAAAGTATTTCACGGAGATTTTTTTTTTTCATTTTAATATCCAAACAAACACCACTTTATAGGGGACGAAAGGAAAAAAAAAAGCGAAAACAAGGCAATCTACTTCGTAATTTTCTTTAGCTGTTTCATCTCACAAATTTATGAACTCGCTGAGAACTTTGTTTTGGTATTAATTTTTTTTTTATTCCACAAATCGATAACACGACCTTTACCAATGCGCTAGTTAGAATGACTAACATTACACCACGTTATGGTCGCCGTTTTGAGACAGCCATCGGTAGCTACTCCTCAAACCATTTATTCAATTTAGCAAGGAGACGAGCGGGAAGTTCACTTGGTGGAAAGTGGTACGCCTGCTCATAACAATGAGGTGCTAGTTAGGATGATGCACCACATTGCGCTCGTCACCTGAGACGTAAGATTTTACTTTAGCTACTTGTTCTTTTTCTTAAAGTGCCTTTCCAGCAGTCCTTTTTGTCTTTGGTTACAGCGCCTTTCAACCCAGAATATAGTAATTGGTGCGATGATACTTTACTAGATGGTCTTTGGCAACAGAATTATACTATTTTTACCTTCCTTTTATGATTTATTGAACTATTTCATCAAATATAATATAAATAGGTTGTACTATAAAAATTGTTCTTGATGCTGAATATTGTTATAACTTCGTTTATGCATAAACGACTCAATTAACTTGATTATATTATGATTACGATAGTAACTTTCATATAGATCCCTGTTTGTTTTTTTGTGTGGAAATACTGCATTGGATACCCTTCTGCTGTGGGGGCAACAGAGGGGTTATGCCGGATTCTTACCGACTAAAACCCCACGGTGTACGTTTCAGCGCTATTAGCTGAAACCACAGGAACGCTTTCGCACACAAGCGTGGTCCCGGCAGCGAGAGGTTTTAATGAGGCCTCGGCTCGGGGTGGTACTGGAACTCTCCACCCCATTTATCAGTAATAGACGGAAGTACTGCGCGCTCTATGTCGAGGCCTAACAATCTTGGCAACGGATTACCCCGCCACCATAGCCTCAGTTATAGGGGTCGGAGGACGTGGAAAATCCTCCTACGACGCCTAATTATCTGCCTACAGATTGTGAGATGGGTGTTTTTCTGTGGCTCTCTCTTTACAATCTCCTTCTGCAACATTATTTTCACGCACAAGGCCACGCCAGCGTCCCACGATGTCTTTCCGGCTATGCGGCATAGGTACTTATTAAAATACCAATGACCAGAAAGTACCTGCACCAGCCGGACGGTCAGTGACCCGTACTGCTTGTCCATCCACTCATCCAAAAGCAGACGTACAGCCTCGACAGTCCTTCTACCTGCTCTAGGGTTGGTTAATCGCTCCTCCCACTTTATAAGCATCGACTGTCGGAAGTCGAACTTCTGCAGGTTCCATTATCTTGATGGAATCTGTTCTCCTCGGGACCGGAGGTCGGATCTCCATCGATATATGGATGAAAGATGAAAGAGACTCTGCCTCCAGATCCCAAGCAGGATATTCCGCCAAGACACATGCCGCCTCGTAGAAGATAGTACGGTATCCCCGGATAACTCTAATTGCCATGGCTCTTTGCGGACGTCTCAAATAGGCTATGGTGCGAGCTTTTAAAGTCTCTGGCCAGATGAGTGCTCCATAAAGAGTCATTGGCTGCGCCACTCCTAAATACAAACGACGGCTGTTTATATCAAGCCCTTCCAAATTGGGTAGCAACCGCTTTAGTGTAGCCGCCATTCCTGTTAATCGAGGAGCCAGAGGCACGAAGTGTTCGCGGAAGTTCCAGCGGCTATCAAGTATAAGACCAAGGCACTTCACGTTAGATCCAACCTTGTTACACGTGTCACTGCCTACGATATGACTATCTTGAGGTGTCGCCTTTCGTGGTCTACAGAAGCACATAGCCTCAGATTCGCAAAGCGCCACCTCCAGCCCTAACATTCGTATTTTGCCGACAACTTATGCCACCGACATAGTGGCAAGACGAGCAGCCTCCTCAGAAGTATATCCCCGGGCTGTAACCGGTGTCATCTGCATATCAGATTACGTTCACACCCGTGGGTAATTCGCCTCTCAAGTCCCAGTCGTACCCAATGTTCTTCTTATCAATTCCTAGTAATTAAAATATAATACAAAATTTCTAAAGTTCGATGATATACTTTAATTCAATAATGTGATCTAGATCAAAGAAATATTCCCAGTTAAAAACGTACACTTTAAAATACTGTTTAAATTATTGGTTCTGGTAAATATATATATATATATATATATATTTACTGGTGGTATATATATATATATATATACATGTGGGTGATTAATAATAGTTTTTGTTCAACAGAAGCAAAAGCGCATGTCCTCGGACCAGCCGACTTGTACGTCAAAACAGGAAGCGCCCTCGCCCTCACTTGCATACTCAGTCAAGGCCCCCATGACCTTGGGACAATATTTTGGTATAAGGGTTAGTAAAATTTACGTTACTTATCTACGATTAAATGGAATTATACCATGCATACTATCGGATGGTCGATGGAGCAGTAGATGCTGGAGTGGTAACCACGTATTATCGAGCGCAGCGTGGTATGAGCAACCCGGTGGAGATCACAGATACACATGCTGGTATATCACTGGTCGATTCAAGCAAGAAGCAAAACAACTGTACTATTTCTTTCATAGATATAATTTTCAATAGATAATCAATTTTCGATTGGATTTAAGGATCAAACATAATAGAATATAAGGAGGTGGAAGGGAACGAGTTGGCGATGGAGCCGAGGGTTCGGCTCAAGACGGAGTGGACCGAGCAGCTGACGTCAAAACTTACGATTGAAAAGCTGACACCAGCAGACAGCGGCAATTACAGCTGCGTGCCGACGATGGCTGAAGCGGCTTCAGTGAATGTTCACGTCATCAACGGTAAGTTAACCAATATTACCTTAACTTAATAACATTTTAAAAAAGATAATTAAATAATTGACACATTTTTTTTTATAGTCTAAACTAGCGCTTGAGTACGATCCCACCTGATGTTAAGCAGCGATGTAGTCTTTGATAGTAAAGCGCACTAGTTTAGACGCAGCCTATTCACTCTTCTCTTAAAGACCCCCATACCGTCATACCTGGACGGAAACACTGACGCCGGCAGACTGTTCCAATCCTTCGCCGTTTGCTTTAAGAAGGTCAAAGCGAAACGCTTCGTCCTAATGCGTGGGATCTCGACAACTTTGGAATGAATGCCTGAGCAGCTATGTTCTGCAGTGGACAAATGGTTCTTACCTTCCCAAATCTGCAATTTACTGTTTGCCTAGATTTAGTATCAAATAATGCTCTTTTTAATAATAAAGAACCATCAAGATCTGTCTACTTTGTAAAAAGTTATGTGAGGTTTAACTATAATGAGACAGTAACCAAAAATGTTGCAATGAATTGAAAAACTAACTGTCGCCCATTAATATAGGTTTTTTTTTATTTATTGTCGTTTTTATATCAGAAATGTAAGGAAAGTTCCTTCTACTTTATTATAAGAAGATAATGATATACATTAAGTTTTGCATATTATTTTAATTATCCACTGTTAGCAGATCTCTGTTGTCGAAGACCGTCTTGATAGAAACCGCATTTATTTCTTACGCCAAACAACACTGTTCCAACATTACTGCGTTCCAGTTTGAAAGGGGTTTTATCTAGTTAGATTACGAAGTATCAAGACTTAAGATCTTATGTTTCAAAGCAACGAGCACAAAGACCTGCTGTGGATTATTATGGGTATCAAGTGAACATCCCGCTCGTTGCTTCGTTAAATAATGAAATCTATATGATTTATTACTATATTTAAATATCTAAAAGTAGTATTATATATGTAACGATAATAATGGTATTACTGTATATGAGTATTATTTTATAGGAGAGCATCCAGCGGCAATGCAACACGGCAACGCGAACACAGCATCCCCGTGCGCTCTGTCAGTGAATCTGCTCATCTCCCTCTACTGCACACTAGCAACTCTTTACACCAGCACCATCGATGGATTTAGATGAAAATTATACAAACACAGCCTTAATTAACGCGAGAGACGATCGTCACATTTGTAAGTGTCCGATTCCCTTATCATTTGCACTATCGCTACGTTGAGTTTCGGGACAGTACCGCTTCAGTGTCGTAACGTTCGATCCTTCTTGACACAAATATACAGCCTATTTTCCTACTAAATTTTGCATCTGTTTATTATTAGTATTTTATATATCATACATAACCCATATACAAAATTGATAAATCTACGTTACACTTTAATGTCAAGTTTAGACTACTTATGATAGTGATGATTCTTTGTAACGTTAACTTCTGTAACGGTTACAAACATTTTGATACTCGGACGTTGTTTTCGATCCATTCACATTGATAAAAAAAAAATTAATAAATAGTTTCTAAATGTAAAGTGGAATATGATCTAGTAGTATTAATAGTGTATATGTTTAAACCCAAAGACTCTAATATGAAGTTAATTTATAACGGATAACGTGTACATTTATGTTTGTTTAGCGGGGAGGTCCGGTGGTGAACTTAGAATAGAATATTTCACTAATGGTGCATAGCATAGCATACTACTTGCAAAGGATTATTCAAATTTTTATCTGCGATGAATTCAAAATTCACAAAATTAATTTAGTTAGAAAATATTGTAAAGCATGGCTCTGACAAGTGATTAACTGAGAGATCAAAACGATAGGAAATACGATCTAAGATATCATAGAATTTTAAAATCGATCATGAACTTTAAATAATCTTATTAAGGTTCATATATTTTGAAATCAGTTAAAATTCATAATAGAAGCATTTTTCAGTTTACTATTAATTATTATACTAATATTCATTGTAACTACTAAATATTATTATTTCAATATTAAGCTCGTTTGTATTTATGTTCAAGTTATGTAAACTTTAATAGATGTAAAATATATTTTAAAAAATCTTTGTGTAAATATTATTTCAGTAAATTACTTCATAACGTTTTTACTACAGTCGAGAAAATTACCGTTAAGGTAATTAAGTTTAGTTAATCTGCTTTGTTTTTGTTTTTAAGTAAGGAAAATAAGTTATAATTTTTTTACTACTGCAAAAGTCAACAAACGAATTTTAAATATTTCCTAACTCGTTCTGGTAAAGGAATAATATTAAATCTAACTATTGAAGTAAAGCCCAGTGTATATTCCCACAGCTGGGAATCGAGGTTTTCGCAGAAAGATTATCATGGATACTTTCTATATATAACAATTAATAAGTGTGGGTTGACGATTTCGTGAAAAGATTATAGGACATCATTAAAGCTTCTTTGTGAAGTAAAGTCTAGTAAATCTGGTAACCCTGGATGATTTCACTATTAAGATGTATAATTAAAGATCTGAGCATCAAAGCAAGCAGCACCATTCAGTTACTTTCCTTACCCATTGTAGTTGTTTTATAGTTTACGTGACTAGATATATTTGTGTAAGATAAATTCATTGTTCAACATCATTTATAAGGTTTAATGTATATATTTTGTAAATAACGTCTTCAGTCTCTCATTTTTTTTAAAAAAAAAAACAATTCGGTTTGTTTTTATAACATTTTTTTACTAATCAATAATATAGAAATAAATAAGAGGATAATGTATTATACTTTTAAGGTAAACATTGACAAATAAAGATAGTAATTATTAAACGTAAATTTCATTTTCTAATACTTTATATAGAATTTGTGAATATTGTATCAACCCGCATTGGGCCGGCGCGAGGGAAATGGTCCATATCCCCCATATGAACTCTTACGAACGAAGATCTCTGAAAGCCGCTGGATGGGGGCAGCGCCGGACCGATCGATGTGGAGATCCTTGAGGTAGGCCTTATGTCCAGCAGTGGACGTCGATCGGCTGATGATGATGTATGTTTTTATTATTGGGAAAATATATCACAATACATTACTTTTAATACAGAAGGTTTATTGGGTAATACCACAGGATTGGGATGCCATGGAGTTTAGGTCATTTCTCTTCTCAGCTATCCTGTAACTATAGCTGCTGTAAAAGCACTTGAAATGTCGATATAATAAATAAATTAAAAAATCACAATACAATTCTGAAACAATATTTGTTTTCTAGATTTTTTTTATTCAACTAAGCGACGAGACGAGTGGAACGTTCACCTGATGATAAGTGATACGCCTGCTCATAACTACGTGGCCTGTCTGTCGTTGTCGTCTGAGACATAAGATGTCGAGTCTCGTCACCCCAGTAATTACACTAGCTACAGCGCTTTTCAAACCGGAATGCAGTAACGTTTTTTGCACACGGCTGTTTGGCTGTAAATAGAAGCTGTGTTGGTACATACCTAGACGGTCTCCGGCAGTAAAGACTTATCACCAGTATTCCATCACGGAAAGGGTGAAGTTTAGTTGGGTCCGAACAAGAGCTTTTAACGGCACTCGCAAAATGAGCTATCACCGTTCAGAAAATATGGTTATAATTTAACTGGATTTTATCCACGAATTTCGTATCACATTGTAAACAGAAGCTATATAAAGCTGTTAACATGCCAGATTAAAACGTTTACAAAAACATGCAAATCCTTAACAAACGTACGGTGGTACATATTTGTAAGGCCTCCACACACAGGGGGCAGCTCTGCTGCGTGACTGATAATATGATTAGAGATTTACAATGCAATGACATGTAACTCAGATACACCATCGTGTACTACATAATGATTACGATTCATCTATTGATTACCTTTCACTCTTGGTGAGCTACGAGACCAAGAGGATGTTCGCACATAAAAATATCATGCGAGTAAAGCCTGATCAGTCTGCAATCTGATGATGTATGAAAATAGATTTATCTATCCCCCGTTCTCTTCCCTGGCTGCAACACCTCCCCAGCTATCTTAAAGAATTTCGTAAATCCATTCTTAGTTGACCACATGGCAGAAACTACCTCTACCAAATTTTAAGGATTCACAATAATTTCGGAGATCTTGTGATGGGTCAATGAATCTCTTGATAAAGCCAGTAGTACTCATTAATTACAGCGCCGTTCAAACCGGAATACAGCAATATTTGAACATTAATGTTTGGCTGCGGAAATAGGAGATGCGGCGGTACCTACATAGACGTTCCCAAGCAATAGAGACCTTCCAGTAGTTATTGATATATCACATTACTTTATGATATAAGATTTCAGGTGTGTTAGTTAAGCCCTCTGATGCTGCAAATGTATGTCTGAAAATAAAATCTTTTAAGTAATTAAGATAATGTCTAATTATGTCAGTAACTTAACTAACTACTGCCCTTTAAACTGCAATACTTAAGTTACAAAAATCTTCTTTTTCTTAAAGTGCCTCTCCTACAAGTGAAGGTTGGCGATCAGCGTCGTGCAGTCCTTTCTGTCTGGTTCGGCAGAACAATTCGGATGAACCGGATATGCCAGTCCATAAAAAAAAAAGATATTTTTTTATTCTACGAAGCGACAACAAGAGCGCAATCTTCACCTGATGGTAAGTGATACGTCTGTCCATAACAACGTAGCGCTAGTCAAAATTAAATCCACAGTAACACATTATGCTCGTCGCCTTGAGACATAAGATGTAGTCTTGTTACTCCAGTAATTACATTAGTTAGAACGCCTTTTAAACCGGAACGCGGTAATGTTTGCACACTGTTCTTTGGCGGGAGAAATAAAGGCTGCTGTGATATATACCTAGACGGTTTCCGGTAATGAATTTTAATCAATGTATAAAAGAAGAAACGGAATATTAGTTAATTATGAAAAGAAACAGGATGTATTAAAAAAAGTATAGTTAAAATTTTTTTACAAAAAGTAGGAAAAAGATGGGGATGACATATCCCTAAGGGAAAAATAATTAAAAAAAGGACCAAAATGACTAAACAATTAGGTACTAGAAACAATAAAAGCCTAACACAAGTTATCACATCACTTACTGCCTTTTTCTGTGGCCAAACAGTAGTGTGAAAGCATTACTGTGTTCCGGTTTGAAAGGCGCCGTATCAAGTGTACTGCTGTATTGCTGTACTGCGCCGTACTGGGGTAACGAGAAGTAACATTTCATGTCTCAGAGGACGAGCGCTATGTCGTGCAGTATATATAATCCTAACTAGCGCCGCGCTATGGACAAGCGTATCACTTACATCTGGTAAACTTGAAGTTCGCCTCATCACTTAAGTGATTAAAAAAAAATAAAGTACCTTTTCAACATATGTATATACATATAATATTCTTGATGATATGTGCCCTAGACCTTAAAAAAAATTTTATGAGAGACTGTACACAGCTCCGTTGGTCTTTTTGTTTAGAAAAAAAAAATTAATATAAGTACTTTGCGCACGGACACTTTTTATGGCGCGTTAAATACAAAGTGCTTTTTTATAGCTTACGGGTACTATTTCTCTAAAGTTTCATCATTACAGTGTTATTAAAGTTATGTCAGGTCGTGTCCGTACTTTATAAGACGGCATGTATTATTCAAAGGCGGTTACACTTAAAAGCTGGATCATGCTTCGGAAAATATTTTATGGTTCATTTATATATGACCACAAAAAAAAACAACACCTGTGAAGTAGTATTTTATGAAGATTTATTAGTATTAATAGTATTTATAACTGTTACTGATTAAGAGTAACCTTACTTGTCAATAGAAAATGCTTGCGATATTGTTAATTAATTATACTAAATGACCAAATAATCGAAACTTTCACTTGATGGTAAATCATACATTTTCCCATAGCATAGCTTGAATTTGGATGTCATACACAGCATCACATTGTGCTCATTATCTTGAGAAAAAAAAATTTCAATTACTCTAGTTATTCAAGTAATTGCTACGCCCTTCAAATCGAAACTAAAAACTGAATATATTTAAAATATCTTCTAATAAAAGGATAGTAACAGGAGCTATCAACTTAAGTAGTTGTTACAGGTACTTGTTTTTCATCTCTCAGGCATCTGGTTCTTCCTTCTTTTCAATATTAGGAGATATCCTGAGATTAATTGACTCAACATACGTAAGATTCAAAACTTTGGTAGAGATGTTGCTTGTGGCATTTCGAAGTTAGTTAAGAATGTATTTACAAAACTCCTTCCCCAAAGAGAATTTCGGAGGTGTTATGGCTAGCAAAGCGGGAGGAGAACAATTAATATCTAGATCTGTTATTTAAGACACAAAGAAGGATGGAAATATTTGTTGATCCTACTAACTAACGAACTGTAAATATATACGTAAAACCAACGGTAATAAAAAGGATGTATCACGCCCGGATGCGAGCACAGCCTGCCACGATATATGAGGTATATTTTATGACTCATAAAAGTGTAAGAAGTTCCACCATTTTACTTATTCATACTGTGCAATTGCCGTTGCAATACCTGTGCTGTATATAAGAATTACGAAACTTTTACTAGGTTTTTTTTTAAAAAAAAAAAATACATTGGGTTAAAACTTAATATCAACTCCAAATGTTTCGTGACAATTGAACAGAGTAACATTGTTATGATTAAACCTAATAATTACCATCTATTGAACGTTAAGTCTAACTTAGACTTAAGTTAAGCATTGTTCAAATATTACTGGTAATAAATTTAAAAGCGAAGGTAATCTCACAGTAAATCGTTCCTGTGCTCTCTCTTATTTCTACCTCCAAACAGTAACATGTAACTAATTAAATTACCAGGGTACCGAGATTTAACGTCTAATGTCTCCAAGTGACGAGCACAATGTGGTGCTGTATATCATCCTAACTAGTGCCAGTTTCTTATGTTCAGGCGTATCAAGTGTCATCACGTGAAAGTCTTTTTGCTGCGTAGTTTAAAAAAAGATAGTACGACGTATAAGTGCATTGTTAGTCGGGTAAACATCCTAACCTATTCCTCATAGTTTTATCTCTTTATTATGTAAATAAAAATCTATTATATTGTAATCCATATAAGCAGATAAACGTTTTTTTTTTATTTTATGAAAATACTGCTGTCCTTAACGTAGAGGAGACAGGATAGGAATTGTAATAAACATATAAGGAAACTCATATTCCTGCTGTACGGTTACAAACGGTGCCTCCTTCACCATATGTGTCAAGTGAATGCCGGTCGAGATACTTCACAGCCCATTTGTGGCGCCTCTAGTGACAAACGAGAACAAGGGAAGGACTTAAAAACAAAAAAAAATTATAAGTAACAAGAAACATAAACAAAAAACTGTTTGGAGAACAGAGACAGACAGATACAGACATCATACTACTATTCATGTATGTATTTATTTATAGATATGTATACATAATTAGTTAATCGTTAAGTAATAATTACACGGAAGGTGGTGAAGGGTATTCCCAGAATACCACTAAAATCTCTTGAACTATTACTGGTAACAAGTTTAAAAGCAAAGCGAAAAGCACACAGTAATTCTTTCGCACCGTCTCTCTTATTTTTGCCATCAAAGGGTAATGTGCAAACATTACTGTGTTCTAGTTTGAAAGGTGTTGTAGTTAGTGAAAATTAGTAACTAGACTAAACATCTTGTCTTGAGAAGACGAGCACAATGGGATGTATAAATGATCCTAACTAGCGCCACGTTGTTATGGACAGACGGATGTATTCAGATGAATGTCTCGCTCACATGTTCGCTTTGTCGAATACAAAAAAAGATATGATTCATTAATAGTATATTAGTGTATTAAAGGGGGTGTATGGGTTACTAATCAACAAACGAGGCTCTGGGTCCCACCAACCCGCACTGGGCCAGCGCGGTGAGAAATGGCTTAAATCCCCTGAAATGAATCTCAACCTGATCGATGTAAGATTTTTTGGGAGAAACCTATGTCCAGCAGTGGACGTATATCGGCTGATGATGAATAATATATTAATCATATGAAATTAATGAATGTTAGTTTCTATAACTGTTGCAGGTTGTAAAAATCCTATTATACATGAAAGATTTCTTGGATAATCAGTATATCACAATGTGTTATATATTTCAGACTCTCTCATCGCAATAATCTTAGTTAAGAAGTTATTAATTACAAAGATAATCGGGAACTACCTAACATAAATCTGTAGAAAAAATCATCAGTATACATACGTAGGTGTGTTACGAGTTGAAAACTGTAAATATATGCATTTACACTGCACCACGTGCATAGAGAAGCTATTGTGAGGGTGAACAAGAGCGACAGGGTTCATCCGCGTATGCAAATTGCCGCTGAACTCGCTAACTCATTCCCTTTGTCAGTTTTTAACAAGAACATGATGTGTACTATCAACCTCTTTAAGCGGGGCAAGGGTTTGCGACATTAATCCATTAATTACACAAAGTTACACCTAGATAATAAGTGATGAGGGAAAAACATTTTTACGAAAAAACGTTTATAGCGCTAGTTAGGATGATACTACACAACATTGTCCTCGTCGCCTTCAGACATACAATGTTAAATCCCGCCATCAAAGTGATTTCACTAGTACAGCGCTCTTCAAACCTGAAAACACAGTAACGTTTGAACTATTGTTTGGAGGCAGAAGTAGACGCTGCGGTGGACCCAGACGGTCTCCGGCAACAGAGACCTACTGATATATAAATAAATATCTCTGTGGCGTAATGACTAAGCGCTTGCTTTATAACACATAAGTTTCAGTTTCAATTATCCTTGTACAGCATATATCATCAGTTGATAACTAGTATATTCTTAGCACAATTTAAAGTCTCATTGGCACTGAAAAGTGTGTGAAAATAATGTGATGTTTAGGCAAAAAAAATTGTTAATATCTCATTGCTGGTGGTATAGAAATATTTAATCAGTACCATACCCATGCGTTTTAATACAACTGGATTGACTTACAAATTCTTAGTTAAGTTATCATTCTTATGAAATGTATGTAAACTTAACTAAGAACGTATTTGCAATCATGATGTTATATAATTTAAAATTTTTACAATCCAATAATATTAAGTCCTAACTTATGAAATCAGCGTTTTGTCGTATTGACCACTTTGATCTGAAATATCTCCTCTAAGGTTAAGAATTCCAAATTCAAATTTATAAATTCATTTAGTTAGTACATTTGAATTTCGAAAACACATTGGATATCCACCGTACTCCCCGGACCTTGCCCCAACAGATTACCATTTTTTCCGGAATTTGGACAACTTCTTACAAGAAAAAAAATTCAACTCCGATGCGACAGTCCAAATCGCCTTCAAAGAGTTTATTGATTCTCGCCCCCGTGGTTTATTTAGAAAAGGGATCAATGAATTATCTATAAGATGGCAAAAGTGCATAGATAACAACGGTGCATACTTTGATTAATTAAATATATGTTACAAAAAAAAATTACTTTATATTCCTCCCGTACAAAACGTCAATTTCATATGTAATGACCTAATATATGTGGATGTATCTCTATCATCTGATATAATTCTTCCTCTTATTTTCGCTTCGTAGTATACAATAATACATGAACTGGATAGGCGGTATTAATAATCACCTAGTTTTCTTTATACAGCCTTTCAGTGTTTTGAAGTACACTCGATTATCGTTATGGTAACTATGTCAAGACGACCATAATCTTCTGTGGCGGCGTGCTTAAGTCTTCATGTTAGGAAATCTTAATATTACCTAATCCGGATCTAATAATACGGCGGCGGGCGGCCAAGTTTACGTAAAAGCGTTGGCTCTTTGTAAACTAATCCTTTTGCCAATATTACCTTCATATACTTAAGTGTTCTAACTTATAGGACATATTATTTCATACTAAGGCTATAAAAATTGAAAATGGATCATGGTAACGTATTGGTAATAGTGATAAGCTTTTCGTGGTAAGTAGACCTCATGCTACAGGCTGTTTAAAAATTGCTAATGCTACTTTTGTCTCTGTCGCTATGTTTTGTACTTACTGTATTTTTCCGATGTCATATAATTGTGTCAAAGAGATTTATCATCTTACTATGCTAGTTATCAGCTCAATATGTGGTAAACAACCTTATTATTGTCGCGTTGTGTTGAGAAGAGCATATAACCCACCAGCAAATGTATTCCCACCTCCTTTCATTACTTTATGATATTAAATTGACTGACAGGATTCTATATCAATATGATTATTATCTTATAATGTATTATCCACGTATCTTCATCTTATCATAATTATCATATCGACATCAGTAACTACTGTTAGATAGCCATTGCCTAGGCATAAACCTTCCTCAAGGTCCTCCATGTAAATTGGTCTTGCGGGCACATATCCAGCGAATATCTGTTCAACGCTTGGTTTATTTTTACTTATAAATAAATATTTCAACACTTGTGTTACCCAATATATTTATATTTGTATATTAGAATTTATTTGTATACGAGTACATAATTTATATTTATCATGGCCTGCTTAGGATCCTCAACGTCTTTCAGTTTGGCTAATAAATAATGTTATTCAGCGTTCGTCCCTTTTTATCTCAGAAATTTTTACTACAAGTTTTATATGAGAAAAGAACAGAATAGAACTTCATGGCATACGTTGTTTTACCGTAGAATATCAAAGAAATTACTATGTGTAAGAGTATGAGAATAATATTCTACAGACAAGAGCGAAGATCCTTTATAGATAGATATAAAAAGAACCAGTGGAACAACAAACAGGAACATAGTTGCAAGACTTAGAAAAAAAAAGTATTTCAAGACTAAATTTTAGGTCTTGCAGTGAAGTGAGTGTGGAACGTCCTACTTTTGCAAACAATCGCCTGTGGGTGTAATTTCTGGGATAACAAGCGACAACAGTATGTTTCCACTCCCTCTAGTCGCTGTGAACATTCTTTCATTTACTACGAAAGCTTCTTGTTCGCATTTAACAAGTTAAAAAACTTGACGCGAACGAGAATAACCAGCGCCGTACAATAACGGAGTAACAATTAGGTCAATACTGGAAACGATGTTCTATTGTACCAATGTCTCGTGTTTGCAAGTGTTACTAAGTTAAGCAAACAACAGCGTATACTTGCACATATTAACTTTGTATGTGTACAAGGTTGATTTGTGGGAAAAATGTACATGAAACAATCGTGAGCTAGAGGATTAAATATATCATCCGAAATATTATATCAGAGGTACTTTATCATCAGCCGATAGAAATCCACTGCTGGACATAGGCCTCCCCCAAAGATCTCCACATCGATCGGTCCCGCATACAGAGATACTTATTGCATGTAAACTTCTATTATAATATATTTATACAAAAACCTTTAAAAATTTACGGTTAACTATGTTAATTATAAATAAGGTTAACAAAGAGTTATTACCGGATGCAAAATCATTCAAAAGGATCTCTCACCAGGATAACTTTCAAGGTTTATTTTGACAACTAAAATAAGCGTCAAAAACGATATACGGTCACTGATACTCTTTTTATTTGTAATTTCTTTCATATAAAATAGCGGTTATATACTTATCTATATACACATGGAAGAAAGTTTTTTTTTTTTATTATATAAACATGCAAAACGAGTGAGACGTCCACTTGATGGTAAGTGATACGCCTTCCCAAAAAAATGTCGCGCTAGTTAGGATTATGTACACAATACCACATTTTGTAACATGACATGTTAAGTATCGTTACCCCAGTAATTTCACTAGCTACAGTGCCATTCAAACGGGAACACAGTAATGTTTGCACACTACGGTTCAACGGCAGAAATAGAAGCTGTGATGGTATCAACCTTTTTATTTATTTGATAAAGCGAAGAGATGAGCGGATCGTTCAGCCGATGGTAAGTAATACGCCCGCCCATTACAACGTGGCGCTAGTTAAAATGGTATTCACAGCATCATATTGCGCTCGTAACCTTGAGACCAAACCGGAACATTGTACTGTTTAGCGGCAGAAATAGGAACTGCAGTGGTGTCTACCCATAAATTCTCCGGCAACAGTCTTGCCATCAGTAAATCGATCGTAACAAATAACACCACGACAATGAATGATCAGTACACTTTTGATATTCTGTCCCCTCATCACGGGTTCATCGTAAAATAGGAATCCACTTTTTTCTTTTTGCTTAACTGTGAAAACTTTAGAATATCTCGTGATAATATTTCTGTGGGGTATCAACTTAATAATCAGTTCCTGAACTCCCGGGCCCCTCGTTGCTGTAGGACGTGACTTCGCAGATCAGCGATTTAGATGCGAATGCCTCTTACCTATCCTTTATCAATGGATTTGTTTGAAACATTCCGCCCTACCCTCCATGGCAGATAAGCACGGAATGGCTTGTTACGGAAATCAATTACAAGTTCAATATTATATTTAGAAACGGTCCGGTAGCTGGTCTCTGTTGCAGAAGACCGTCTAGATAGGTAGCATCACTGCACCTATTTCTGGTGACAAACAGTAGTGTGCACACATTGCTGTGGTCCACATTGAAGGGAGTAGTAGCAGGTGAAATTACTGTAGTAACGAGACTTAATGTCTTATGTCTCAAAGCGGCGAGCTCAACGTAATCCTGTGGATACCAACCAACCTACAGCTCATTGTTATGGTCAGGTGAACCACTTACCATCAGAACTAAGGTCACCGATATAGTCCTAAGGACTACTGGACTTAAAAGGCGATGCATAAGGCATACAACTCGAAGAACTTGCGACTTACTGAGGAGCAAGGTCTTCGAGCGACGGCCGCAAGCCAAAAGACCACTCCTATAACGTGGACTGACAACCTGTTGAAGGCCACAGTTAACCGTTAAGTGTGAGCAAGGCAGGACGGATTAGAATGGAGATTTTTGATGGTCCTTGAGATGATAATGATGTACAAGAAATAAACTGCGAGAAACAATGGTTATGAATTGTATAGCCGCCGCAGCATAAAATATAGGATCATCATCATCATCATTAAGTGTCCTCTTGAAACTGAAGACGATCAGATTGAGAAAACTAACACGATCCTCAGCTATTCTTTTTAACTGATGATAGTTAAACCCGGTCCACTTCAATATGTCGTCAAACCATTTCCGCTGCCTACTAGCTGCACGTTTTCCATGAATTTTGCTCTCCACGATCAATCTAGGGAACTCATAAAGAGATCCATGTTATCAGATGCAGATATCGCAAGTTCTTAAATGCTATTTCCTCACGATATTTTCCTTCATTAGAATCTCATGCTAAATGGAAATCATGCTAATTGAAAATATAACTACAATGTAAGTTAATAAGTTAGAAAGTATCATCATCATCATCATCAGCCGATAGACTTCCACTGCTGGACATATTGTTCCCCCAAAGATCTCCACATCGATTGCTCCCGCTTTGCTTGCATCCAGTAAACCAGTAAAGTATCCTATACAAAAATACTAAGATATTTAGTTTCTTAGAGTAATTCTAGTATTTATATACATTGTTATAGCTTACACTAAAACATCCTAATGTTATGATGATAACCGAAACATGTAAAGTTAATGCGGGTCACCTCGAGGGTAACATGAACTTGGGAAATGTTTCAAAACAACCATAACCTAGAAGGCGAATTACCCATTAGATTTTGCACCAAAATCCCTATATGGTTAATGAAACAAAACAACCCAATAAATTCTATAAAACATTAGATGGATCTTTAAAGTATTTAGATACTGTAGATGTATGATCTCTGTCTATTTAAAATTGTATGAAGGGCACTGTAGCTAGTGATATCAGTTGCCTTTTTATCTTCGTATAGAGACGAGCAAAATTTGGTACTGTACCGAATCATTGATAACTTGTATATAGAACTTCCTTCGGGGAAGGAATTTTAGAAAATCCATTCTTAGCTGACCTCTAAATGGCTGAAGTAATATCTCTACCAAATTTAGAGTCGTCACGTCTAATAGTTTAGATCTCTGTGATCACTGATGGTAGGTCTTTGTTGCCGGAAATCGTCTAAGTAGGTACCACCGCAGCGCCTATTTCTGCTGCTAAACAATAGTGTGTAAACATTACTATTTCGGTTTGAAGGGTGCTGTAGCTGGTGTAATTACTAGAGTAACGAGACTCAACGTCTTATGTCTCAAGGCGAAGAGATCAATGTGGAGCAGTGTCTTTCTAACTAGCGCCAAGTTATTATGAGCAGGCGTATCACTTACCATCAGGTAAACGTCCTGCTCGTCTCGTCGCTTAACGGAAGAATAAAAAAAAAAGGTTTGGTGATAAGTCAATACATCTCCTATATGTATATATATATAAGTAAATCGGTTTTACATCTCTCCTTTCACAGATAATATCATACAATATTATATATTAATAAAAGTAATTTTTTTATGAAAAGATGCCTATGGTCTTGTAGCTTATGGTACATCAACCTTTAATCAAAAAAATTTAATGCAGTAAATTTTTTTTTGTTCCACGAAGCGACGAGACTAGAGAGGTTTTGCTGATGGTAATTAAAACGCCTGTTCATAAAAATGTGGCGCTCGTTATGATGATATATATAACAGCATGTTGTATTCGTGGCTTTGAGAAATTAAGTTGCATTACTCCAGTAATTCCACTAGCTACAACGCCTTTCAAACCGGAACCCAGTAATATTAGCACCGCTGTTTGATGACAGGAAAAGGTGCTACCGTTATACCTAACTGTAAGGACTCTCGCAACAGAGACCTACCTCTAATGAAAACCAACAGCCTAGTAGCCTAATCCTGGAGATTGTTCCTGATTGATCCTGCACTGTTAACAGTCGACTATATCTTCGTTGTAGGATTATCATTAACGCCACTGCATACTTTTAATGCTTTGTGAGACTATTACGAACAAATTGCACATACTCTCAGAAAAAAAAAGGAACGCTCCTTGCTTATTCATGACTGAGAGCTTACGGGAGTTCATGTTGGCATTGTTTTCAGTCTCTCATACAAAGCATGAAAAGTTGTATGTACATGTATATACGTACAACATGTATATAGTTTGCGAAGTTCCTTTGAAGAGTACCTATAATAATAATAGGAGATTTAATAATCTTTTATTATAACTTGAAGAAAATATAAAATTATGATACTGATTAAACAGGTAAGAGAAGTAAGACCTCGATGGTGCTTAATAGACTGTCTCATTTCTCATATTCATACAAATATTACACATTAGAGTAAACTAAATTTATTTTAACTATTAATAAATAAAATTAATAAACCCATTAGATGTAAATTTGATAGAAAAAAAAACTAAAAAGCTTGATATTGATAACCTCTTACGTCGTGCTTAGGAGTAGTACCGGGAGACACTGGTGCGTTTCGCTGGAGATCCCGGAGATGTTAATAAGTACAAATCCCAAATAACCTTGTCTTCCCACTTGAATTAAGTTATCTTAAAAAAAAATCCCTCTCGGTAACAATAAAACACAAAAAGCTTTGTCAGGAAATCCATCAGTCCAGTCGTTTACCAACAAATGATACAAGTTCAACTTATAAGCGACGATGGATCAAGTACTGTTTCAAGTTATTATAATAAATATTAATGTATTAGCATTGTATTATGATTCTTGATCCATTATGGAGTTATGGCAACCTTTCGCGTGAGCTACATGCATAACTCATCGTTATAATGATAAATGATGGACAGGGCGAGGCTCCATTGTATCCATTGTTGATTTTTACATACACTTTCATGCATGCACTTTGTACGCCACTGACACGTTATCAATGGCTCCAGTGACCTACTAGTTGCATATATGTATATATTTTAGGTTGAAATTATATTTTTAGAACGATTTGCAGCTGTAGAGTATTTATGAAAGACAAGAAAGCTGACCTCACCGCCTTATGAGAGAAAAGCTTGGAAGAGAAAGAGAGAGAGGTGTCTAACGTGCTATGGTTTGTAGGTACTATTGCTCTTCATTCCCATTATTACAAACAATGAATTGCTTAATAGCTTACTAATGACTACTTCTGTTAATCTTAACCCACCTTTACACAATATCTGCATTAATTAAATCGGGTACTGATAATATTATCATACCAAAGTCTAGCGTATATCTATCATAATAATGATGAGCAATACTACTAACTTTTTCACCAATGGGTTTCCGATCCTACTCCTACATAAAGAGAGTCCAGTCTTGTCCACTGCTGTTGCTGCTTTCCAAGTTCGTGTTGACGGAGTTTTTGATTATAACCGTATTTCAAACCTGAAACTTGTTAAGTCACCGCAGGAGGTTGATATAAAAAAAAAACATAACAGCATTGAATACTAATTAAGTTCATTACGAGGCATTTCAACATGAAAGGCTTTTCCGTTTAAATAGAAATTAAGTCCATCGTATACCACTTTGGATCATTATCCAATAACGGCATAATATTCAAAATTTTACTGGTGGTGTTTCTGGTTCCAGAAACTGTCTAGGTAAGTACCACTAAACAGTAGTGATCAACCTTAACTGTATTTAGATATTAAGAGCGCTGTAACTAGTGAAAAAAGTAATGGTTGAGGAATATCAGGAAATGGACTTGACTCTGCCGAACCAGAAACAGAAAGGACTGTACCACTCTGATCGCCAACCTTCACTAGTTGGAGAGGCACTTTACGAAGAACTAGTGGAATTACTAGGGTAACGAGACTTTACATCATGTGGTGCAGTGTATTTCAGCTACGTTGTTATGGACAGACGTAACTTTTAAAATTCAAGTGAGCGTCTAACTCATCTCATGGCTTCGTAGGAAAAATAAAAGGTAAATCTAAGAGGAAGCTACTATTATTTAGTCTTCATCATATGACCTCGAGATGAATGCAGGGATTTCCATATTATAAAGCAGGTAAACTACTGTGGTACTAAAGAAGTTATACTTTTTACTTGGTATCAAGGATATGCATAAAGATTTTGGGTAGGATATGTATACCGTACCGGAAATTTCAAAGTCTATAGTTAAAAAAAATTATGTTATAATGAGTTTAAAAATTATTATTTAGCTTTAGGGAGCTAATTTATGCAGTGCTTATTTCCCTTATATGAAGAGTAAATCCTACCGTTTAAAACAATCATAACGAATACTACCCTTGCAGGCATATTTGAAAGTTAGTATGTGATAATGTGACGTCAATTGCGGGCACAAAACCGTCGCTCCAGACGCTACGTGAGGGTGGAAAGTGCGTCAGGTTTTCCCTGGGTTCGTTACGTACAATCAATATGCCCCGTTCGTACACTATTTGCACCCGTAAATAACCTATCGAATTGGTATCGGGCTCCGAGCGACTGCCTTTACATAACACCAGAGCAGCATGTCGAATAAGACAAATATCTAGCAAGAAATAAAGTTTTTGCTTAGTGAAACAAAGTTATTAAACTTGAACTACGAGATAACAGAAAACATTTTAATCTAACGAGTTTTGAAACCTATTATAATATATATATATACACAATGATATTATACAACAGTCCCCTCTTTCTTGAACAATAACTTAAAGGACTCAAGCCAACCTCACCTGCTCGTGGTGCACCCTGGTAATCAACAAACGAGGCTCTGGCTTCCACCATCCCGCATTAGGCCAGCGTAGTGGGCAATGGCCCAAATCCCCTCATACGAACCCCTACAAAAGTGGCGATTTTTGGAGGAGGCCTATGTCCAGTAGTGAACACTTATCGACTGATGATGATGAATACAACCTTCTAAATAAAAATGTTAAAATAGTTGATCAAGGAAAACATTCATAAAATTAACAGAATTAACATATTTTTGCGCACCCCCTGAAATTTTAAAACAAGAACATTTTACTATTTTTATCGACGAAGTGACGTTCAGTCGATAAAATAATACACGATGTTAGAATGATATACACAACACCACATTGTGCTTCTATTGCAGGTAAGAACCCTTATACCACGAGTTGGGAATATCTGTTCTAGTCTAATAATGTTTATCATCAACCGAACTCGTAGTAAAGTTTTTCATTAAATATAAAGTAATTAAAAAGAAATAGTCGCATGTTTAAAACATATAAAGCAATATTAAAAAGGTATTGTAAATGCTATAAATTCACAGAGTATATTTACACTACGTTGAATTGCAATAAAGTTCGAAACTTGTTTCATTATAGACAAATACAATTCTATTTCACCCAGTACGTTCCCAGCTCGACTGTAAGTAACGCGCTTACTAATTGGATGAATGAATTCCCTTGCTGTTTGTTGATAACAGTGTAGCATGGGTTCAAAAACCCGTACACAATATTTCACTTAGTCCTTTTAAAACGTTATTTTAATTTTTTTTTTATGTACAAAATTATTAAACAACATATTACCTTTTTGCAAACGAGAAACGACTTATAACAATATACGGAGATTACAACATAACTATTAACTTGCATATAAGTTAAAATATTTACATTACTACCTTATTTTCAACTGCCTCAGTAATTAGACTCGAAATTTCACTGGTTATATTACTTAACTGGTACACAGTAATATATGTATTAATGCTTGATATAGTAATGGGCTTATTTGCAAAGTAGTTATGCTCTTGACTTGAAACACACAAGAGCTCGGTTTGTTTGCGGAGCAATATAAGTATATTAATGTTTTAATTGCCATAGGATAGTTCTCAATTACCTAACTAGATTTATTATCAAGTTTCCATCTTTATGAAACTCTTAAAAAAAAATCAAAAGCAACTGAAGGAATTTAAAGTATAAAAATATCTTCACGAAGCGATCAAAACTAAAATACACGTATAATAAAGGATGGATAAAATATTGAAAAAGGTATTAACTTTTTCATTACAAATATAGCATTTGGAGGGACCCCTTGTTCAAATATTGGCAAGGACACCAGTTGGCATCCGGCAACGTCCTTTTAAACCTGCGCCAAATAGAAACGTCCTCGCGTTTTAGTTCACTATACTTGTTTGCTATTATGAATTACTACACTATGTTCTCAGACTGTACGTATTTCGATATATATTTCTTATTATTGTATAATAAAGTTATATTCTCAAATTGAGATCCAAGATTATTTTTTTTAGAAAAAGATTGTTTTTACAACGCTGCAACGAGAGAAACAGGACTTTCATCGTCAAACTAATGACTTGTATATTCACAGGTGATACTTGTTAAGATATATGTTACTTAAGGGCGATCAAAAGAGTAACAAATAAAATATGGTATTACAGACATTTGTATAGACAGTTGACCTGATGGGGCAGTAAGGTCCTCGAGTAGCGGCCGTGTACCGACCGGTACACGTAGTGTTAGGAAGTCTCCCACAAGGTGGATTGATAATCTGGTGAGATTCGCTGGAAGCCACTGGATACGTGCACAGAAAGACTGACCAGACAGAGAGCGTAGATAGACAGATAATATGTGATAACTTAATAAGAAATCAGCACAACTTGATAATAAGTTTCTATAAAGCTCATTTCAATGAGATATAAGCACAATACGCACACTATTAACCTATATAATTTTCTACAACAAGATCATACCAAAAATATTTATGAATCAAAGATGATAACTTAAATGGATCTTACCTAAATATGTTCACATATTAAAGCTCTAATATTACTTCAACAACCAAACCTTAAAACAGTTAACTTATATAAATATTATTATAATATATTTTGTATACAATATGTTGTTTAAAGTTAACCTTATAACAAATAAATTACTAAAGTAATAAAGAATGAAGAAAGAGTTAACATTGACATTGAGAGAAACGAGACTCATTTTTGGGAGTAAGAATAGAGTTATCAGGATGGGTTCTTTTATTAAGTGTTACAGGAACGAAAAAATTTTGAGAAACGTTGATTTAGAAGAAGCTTTTTCTGTCTTCGTTTAAAGACTCTCTTCTAGGATTCTAGACATTTAAACATTATGAAATGATGATTGAGAAACAATTTTAGTATATACTAACTTTAGGTGGTGAATTCAGTGCGAACCTGCGCGCTAAAGATGATTTTCTGCTGCTGAGGTATTAAGAGGCTTAATTACATAATTCAGGCACGCACTATTCCGTTGTAAGACATAACTGAATGCCTCAAGTCGGATGACGAAGTGTACAAGATTTATGACGTCATTAGTGGAAGAGTATTCACTGGAACGCGCCAACACTCCGCATGAAATCTATCAAAGCGTTCGTAATTAACTACGTGTAGAGACATTAATTAATAATATGAAAATTGACTAAAAGAAACGATGTCAACGTTCCCACAAGTGAGAATCGGAAACTTCTTCTATAAGGAGAAAGTCAAGGCCTTGAACACGCGGATCAGCGATCTAAAATTCAATATGTTATGCTATGTGATACAATAGGTGTCTGGTGGTGGAACTGTTGGACCGTTGATCATCTAGGTAGGTTACCACCGCATCGCCTATTTCTATCACCAAACAATAATTCCCAAACATCACTGTGTCCTAGTTTAAAAAGCGTCAAATTGACATTTTTTTAACAGAATTTAGTGAACACTCACAATCTTGTGTCAATAATAACCCTTGGTTAATAAAATATTAAACAAGCTGAACTTTGTGATCCCTGCGTCATCGAATCGGAAATGAGGAGATACGTAGAAGAACTAAGGTCACCGACATAGTACAAAAGATTGCTAGCCTCATGTGGCGATGGGCAGAACACATCGCTCTAATGACTGACAGCCGATGGGGCACTAAAGTCATCGAATGGCGACCGAGTACCAGAAAGACGTGGTGTTGGCACGCCCCTCACCAATTAATCCCACAATCTGGTGAAGGTTGCGGAAAGCGGCTGGATGCGTGTAGCGCAGGATCGATCGATGTGGAAATCTTTGGGGTTGGCCTATGTCCAGCAGTGGATGTCTGTCGGCTGATAATGATGATGATCTTTGTTTGAAGAAACACACCGAAGCTTAATCTTAACACTGTTACTGGTGGTAGGTCTCTGTTATTGGAGACTGTCTTAGTAGGTACCAAAGCAGCGCCTGTTGCTGCCCTCAAACAGTAGTATGCAAATTTTACTGTGTTCCAGTTTAAACGGCTTTGTAGCTGGTGAAATTACTAGTGTAACGAGACAGCGTTATGTCTCAAGGCGATGAGCGCAATGTGGTGCAATATATATCATTCTAACTAGCGCTACGTTGTCACGGACGGACACTTACTATCAGGTGAACGTCTCGACTTGTCACTTCGATGAAAAAAAAACTTGTATTGATATTTTAATAGTTATAATTATTTTAGGAAATAGTTCATTCAACGGTTTATTCATCGAAATTATAGATAGGCATTTCAAAATTAAAGATATTTTGAAGTTTTTGTTCAATGTCTCCATTCGTATTCAGTCCCCGTTAATTCGCTTTATATACGTAAAAAGCTATTTATGTAAATATCAACTATAACGTTAATTCGCATGAAATTGTGCTCGTGACCAGAATTATCAGAGCTGATTAGGCTGTGACAACAAAGCTCGGGTTAATAATAAATAAAGTTTTTCTTCTACAGACACAAATAAGAATGTGTAGTAGCTGTTCTTCGCTCGTTTATACAGCTTTAATATATGATTAGATTTGAAATTTACTTCCTGTTATTAACACCCTCGGATATCTCTTTGAGGAAAAATCTTAAATATTCATTCTTAGCTGACCTCTATTTTAAGAGTTTACATCTTACTGTTTCGGTGATCTCGTGATGAGTCAATGTATCTCTATATCATCCATATCCTAAAATTGTATATATAAAACCCTTACATATTTTTATATAAATAAAATATATTATAGTATATAAACAAGCACTGGCGCCAGTCATTAATTTAATTCATTCCATAATTCATTAAGAAACAACTACCTGAGTTTTTTAAGGTATTCGGCTTGTTAAAAAGGATATAGTATACTCTTATTTGCTTCAAGTGCTGAAGTGTAAAAAATACAAAGCACTACATAATCCCGCAGATGAAGGAAGGAAGAGCCCGTAGAGAGGAATCTGTCTAGTTTTTATTGTTAGAACACCGCTGCGACAACATTTCCTTTTGCTCACTATTTAGCCTTTTTTTCTTTTCGTCTCTTAATGTTTACATCAGTTTCTCAAGTCGTATTTTTCTCTATTTCCAACAGTCTAACACTTAACTCTAATTTTACATGGCGTTAAGTAAAAATGAGACTGTTGAGGATGGTGACTACACGCCCAGAATACTTCGGCTTTGATTTTTTGACAACCGGAATATATCAATGGTGGTAGATTATCAATATGAGAATGCTAGTTGGATAAAGAGACTCGAGATAACTCTACTACGAACTAAACTCCACAATGTATACCCCGGTATCGAACCTCGGCCCTCCGTGTTACACTAAAGTACTGCTTTGAGGAAGTTGAATATACGAAGTGTTGTTCCTCATCAAGCTGTTGATTAATAAAGCCACACGGGTTATGAACGAAATGGACGCACTATAACAATTGAGTCCCTGGTTCGATCCCGGGCTTACCTATGGTAGAGATTAGATTATATCAGAAATTATCTACATCGCTCGCACCATCCTGTCGCTCCGAAGGTTTCCTAATTTTTTTTTATGTGTCTAATGAAGCGACGAGATTAACGAGACGTTCACCTTATGGTGATCGTCTGACCATAATAAAGTGGCGCTAGTTAAGATGACATGCACAGCACCATGTCGTGCTCGCCTTAAGACAAATAATAAATCTCGCTACCCTAGTAAATTCACTAACTACAGCGCCGTTCAAAGTGGGATACAATAATATTTACACATTACTGTTTACCGGCAGAAATAGGAGCTGCAGTGAAACCTACCTAGCTGTTTCTCGGCAACTATTTTTAGTACTTGCATAGATGCTATTTCTCTTTATAAATCCTGCTAGCTTTACAGCCTGGTCTCCATTTTAAAATGCCAATTTCCTATTTTCGATTTACAATATTCAACTAAAGAGCTTGATTTACTTCGACCTCCACGACTCTCAAGATTACTTGTTTTAACATAATTGCCTTCTAAACCAACTAAACAATATAATACTAATGCTTCATTTACAGTCCTTAACAGCCCCTAAATCTATTGACATAACTTTTTTTTTTGTTGAGGAGAAAGTCTTCAAAAGATAATAACAGGTTTATGTGGGATTTTTACCCACTATAACCCCATCGATGGTTATTCTTAATGCTTTGCAAGAAGCCCTGGGTTCTCCTACGAAACACATCGGTGCCGTTACCCTCCCCGGCATCTTCCCTTTGTTACGACAAGCAGAAGACCGTTTCGTACTTGTTGTTCACCCCGGATTTATTTAGTGGGCAATGAGGACACACCCATCTTCAAAGCCCACGAACCAGAAAACCCTTTAGGCGCCTTCTGCGACAGGCAGTGCTTACATTAGTCCTATTCTTAATAGCCCCAAACTGCAGGTCTGTTTACATACTTAGGCACCAAAAAACTGTACTAAATTTTTTTTCCAGAAAATCCTACATTGTGAGTAAGCATAAAATATTTAACGCTCACAAAATTGAATTTATCACATTAATCTCCGCGTCGCGTGTTACTCATTATGAAATCACATTTGGTATACATTTTGAAATTTCTCTTATTGATCAAATAAAATTATTAACACCATACAAATTACATGTCACTGAAACAAAACTGAAGGCGACATTTTCTGTATAGCCTATTTAGCTAATCTAGAATCATATCTTGTATGTCTTTTTTTATTTTAACGAAAGAGCGAAACTAGCGAGACTGTGGCGCTAATTACGATGATATACACTGCACCACTTTGTACTCGACGTTTCGAAATATATTAAGTTCTCTCCTTATTCCAATAGTTTCATTAGCTAAGGTACCTAGTAGTATCGGAACACAGTAATGTTTGCACACTGCTGTTTAACGGCAGAAATAGAAGCTGCGGTGATTCCTACCTCCAGTAATGGAGACTAATAACGTTCTAGAAAGTCTGCAAACTGTGATCATTTTTTAAATCATCCCAACTATTACATCAGATTTGATAGTTCCTGAATCCTTGCAAAAGTACACCAATTCCTATGAAGGATGATTCGTGTGGCAATTGAAATTAATTAGATAAGTTAGTTGGGTAATACCACAGGCTTTACTTAATACATGAGACATAAATAGGACAACACCTACCTACATAGCGATCTCTGCTATCCAACCATGGAAACCCCATAAATTTTGGAGATGCTAAAAAATATATAATCATAACAATACTTAAATAAAAATATAACAATTGCAACCATATTTAAAAAGCTCATAGAAATAGTTTTAATGATCAGTTCGTTCATGTATGATTTAGTTTTAAGTTGTTATCTTTACCGCAAGCAAAAGTATGCGAGAGAAATACACAAAATCTTGCCAGTACCTTCACTGCAGATAGATTGAGATCAAGTTGATTCTTGTCTTTGGTAAAGTGCTGCAGCGAATCGCTGAGTATCTTGAAGTTAATTGTATTCTAATAATCCTGGTATTCTAATAATACTTGTTGCAGTTTGAAGGGTGCAGTTGCTGTAGTGATATTATAAGGGTAATAAAACAACATCCTATAATTTAAAGATAATGAGCACAATATTATCTAACATCATAACTATTGGTGGTAATCTGATTTATAGCGCTTCAATAGGAAGCTTTAGACAATCGTAAAGAATCAAAACGTAAACCTCTTGTTATTAGACCCTTCTACGATGAAGAGCAATAGTGAGAGGAGATTTATGGGACAATCACTCTTCTAGAAGAGCGCGTAATACGCTTGAAATTTACACAGCAGTTATTCTTTTTTATTAGCCGTTACGTATTATGAATTGAGGACGCCAAGATTGTAGCTAAATAATTTACAATCTAGTGCCTGAGAAAGGCTACAAATTAAGTATTGCTTTATACTTAATTATCGTTGTTTGCAACGCTTCTTGTGTGTGCTTTAAACTATGAAATGGATGGCATTAACTCCCCACTTTATGTTCCCACGGCTGGGGACTGGATTTTTTGTGAAACATTTGACTAGTTAAAGTCTAATCCCAACACGTTTGTTTAATGAAAAATAATAAACAAAAACCATAAAGCACACGAGCCTATTCATAATATACGTAAATATGTTCCGGTTTGTAAAAAGCTATAGTTACTGAAATTACTGTAGTAATTTCGTATAAAACTAGACCATAATTTAGTAGCGTTATTAACGAAAACTTCTGCGGCAGTCATAAGTACGAGAAAAGGGAGCTTGATGAGAAAAAAATTACAGTTGATTCGTTAAAATCGAAGCATAACATTTCAGTGGGGACCATTCCTACTTTTTATATTATTTTATGTTACACAGTTAATAGTATTATAATAATAAACATTTGTATGTGTGTTCTGTATATTATTGAAATGTTTAATTTATTTCAAACAGTATATATTCCTTAGCCCTTTTATTAAAGCTTTGCTCAATAAATGTTAAGCGTGATATGCAGATTACAAGCTAATTATTGGGAGATTCGGATTACTTACACTGCACAGTATTGTACTCATAGTTGAGTCACCGTCGACATCAAAGTAAAACACTAATATTTGCATACTGTCTTTGGCTGTAGAAGCAGAAGCTGCGATGGTAAACTAGACGGTCTCCGACAGCCTCTTTAACCGACATACTTCTATAACCCTCTTAAAAAATATGTTAATAGTTTCTTCATTATTATTATCAAAGGGTTTTCTTCTTTGCAAAATTAAACTACCTGTGAACTAATTCAATGCTCAATATTAGACCTTCAACCAGCAGACTGAACAATGGCGGCAGTAAATTAAATCAAAGATAAGTAAGCGTATGTCATGGCGGACTGTTCGGGATTGTCATAACTCACAGCCGTAACATAGTTATCCTTTTGTGAGGATAATAATATCTGTTCAATATTGCGCAACGTGATACTTCTAATCAGAATCTAATTGTTAATATATACACAGTTATTATCCTTGCTTTTACTGTTAAAAATTTAATATTTGCCTAATAGTTTTCTATCTAGACTCAAAGTAATAAATATGCCATAACAGACGGTACCTAGACGGTCTCCGAAAATATACTATGATCGTTTAAACCCTCTTTAAACTATTAATAAAAACTGCATTGTGTAGGGTGTTAAAAATAAACCATTCCACTTTAGACATTCAGGATATTTATTTTTAAGATAATAGAGAGGAAGGCGCCGGGCTGTCTGCTGTTGGTGGGTCAACATCAAGATAAACATGCAAACTGGCTTGTTTGTCAACAGAATTTAGTGCGGTGGTTTTAGAGAAGCTTGCAAACTGAAATATTTCCAATAATAAAACATTGCAAGGTTTCTTTAGGAAAAAAAACTATTATTTCATATGTTTAGGTAGGTCTCTATTGCTGGAGACTGTCTAGTTAGATACCACTGCAGCTTCTAATGCAGCCGCCAAACGGTAGTGAGAAAACATTAATATGTTCCGCTTGAAGGGCGGCTGTGGCTAGTGTAATTACTGGGGTAACGAGACTCAACACCTTATGTCTCAAGTATGTATATCAAGTAATGTAATGCTGTTTATAACATCCCAAATTATGGGCGGACGTATCACTGACCATCAGGTGAAAGTTCCGCTCGTCTCGTCGCTTCTTTGAATGGTAATCACCAATTTAATTCCTCACGATTACTACGGAAGATAAAAGTTGGAACATATTTTTATACTAATACAGATGCTGTTATCTGCTAGGTAGATATTCATCATCTATTTTCATCACCGACAATTATTTTATCAAGATAAGTTAGTGGTGTATCAGTAACTACTTCCCCTTTAACTGACCATAGGTCTCTGTTGCCAGAGCCCGTGTAGGTAGGGTAGTTTGCAAGTTACTGTGTTACGGTTTTAAAGGTGTTATAACTAGTGAAATTACTTAGGTAACAAGACTTAACGTCTTATGTACAAAACGTAAAGCTTTTGAAATTAACCAGGTACGAAAACTTAACTTACTCCGCCTCAATGCGACTAGCACAATCTGGTGTAATTTATATCATCGTTGCTACTTCATCGCTACATCCACGATGTAGTTTTTATAAATTTTTTTTCCAAATAACATTGATTACCTTTTTTTACTATGTAAATTGTAAAAAAAAAACCATTTGAGGAGCAACTTTTTCTGCTTTAATATTTTCGTTAGTATTCCCAAAAGTGCGATCTGAATCGATAAAAAAATGTCCATTAGAAAGAAATAAAAAAAAAACGAAGATTTTCTCTCGAAAGTTTTAAGGTACACTTTCGATGTCGAAATAGGCTATGTAAATATTCGAAATTCGTTTCGCAGAGAATTCTTTTGGCGTCGTCGCGTATCTCCCTCCGGGTTAACCCCTAAACCGCGCCGTTATGAATTATTCCTGAACAAATAGCTCTGGGTGCGTGAAACCTTTTGAGTTATTCAGCTCGTTTGATATCATTGTTTCATAAGATTCGTGTTGCTTTCGTCTTTACTTCTATCAACAGAGAAATTAAAAATAAATAATGAAAACAAGTTGCAAATGAAATTTATTATAAAAACGAATACGATTATCATTATCTACGTATCGAAATGACTTTTCTTATTTTTTTTTAATTCGACAAAGCGATGAGGCTAGTAAGACATTTACCTGATAATAAGGGGTACGCTTGCCTATAACAATGTCACCCTAAATAGGATGATATACATAACGCCGCAATGCGTTCGTTGCCTACATAACATGTTGAGTCTCATAATCCCAATAATTACACTAGCTACAGCGTCCTTTAAACCGGAATACAGTAATGTTTGCACACTATTCTTTAGCAGAAAAGATAGACGCTGTGGTGGTACCTACCTATACGGTTTCCGACCACGAACTCCTACCACCAGTAAATTATCACATAAGTGATATATATAAGGTTTAATTGGCTCCTAAGCCCGGTGGATAACTATCGTACTTCTCGGACTAACACTGAAGTCTTTGATTCGATTCCGCAGCAACAAGCGGTGGAATTTCATCGTCATTAATCAATATGACTATTTTTTTTATAGCCTACTTCTAATATAATTTTATGGGCATAAAGAAACTGCTGGTTTCATCATCAACATTTAAATGTCAGACTATTCTCCGAGCATTCATCTATGGTCTGTTTATAATTTAATTTAAAACAACATTGAGATCAACTGTGACCCTATAATCAATAAGAAAGTAAGTGATTCGAAGAGACAAAAGGTACGTAGGATGTTAATCAAAGTTACTCAGAAGCAAAAAAAAAAATTAAAATTTTGTTCTATTGACATTGACAAAATTAATCGGAAATTATTTCACTCTCTGTCATAATAATTTTCAAATGTCAACTGGTAAATATTCAGAATGGATTAATATCAAATGATTTTCAGGGTATTATCACCCTTAGATTTGGTGGCATTAAATTGAAAATCCACGAGAGACGCATTTATTTCTGAAACGAGGTAATTCGAAGATGATTTCGTATTACAATATTCATTAAGACAATAATAAACAGCCTACTTATGTAAACAGCCTACGTACCAATAAACAAATGACTTTCTTAATATTCCCAGTACTGGGAGTGATTCATCCCACAAGGAGAAAGACAAATCAGGTTGGCGGATATGATGTATAATATTAAAAACAGCTTTTGTTCTTGAAAAATATCAGTTTGTTTACGAAATCTTATCAGCATCGTAACTGTGGTCCATCGAGTTACAAATCCCATCCAAAGTACATACAAACTTAACCATCATCACTTAATATTAATACAGATATTTATAACATAAGAATCCCATAAACAACTTTAGGATCTACTCACTCATCTTTCATTGAGGAAAAATTTCATAAAAAACTTGGTATTTAAGTTAGTTTGAAAAATCTTAAGAAATATTTCGTAAGCTGTTTATTCGTTTGCCGGAATTCTCACACAAATAGATAGCAACGGAAGGAACACAGTTTTTTTTATGTTTCTCAATATAACAAAAAGTTTACATTTTTACGGCGGATGTAAAAAGACAAGGAATAGACGCGTATGAATCAAGTCATGTTATTAGTTAACCATTTTAATAAAACAATCGGAAAAGGAAACGGATATTTATGTATTATGTAAATGTATTCGTACGCTTCATTGTTGTAATAAATCGCAGCAAGGTCTGTACTGACCAGAAGACCTTCTAGGGTGACCGTAAAAAAGACGAATAGTTTAATAAAAGTGACCCATTGCTTCTAATATTTATCGTAAATATCGCATACGATATTCGGTCTTGCTATATTGTCTCAATAAAGCCAAGTATATGAAAATGTCCGAGGTCTTGCTGATTCGACCGTATTTCGACAATTATATATTCTCAACATCAATAATTAATAAATTTCAATTAATTGTACTGAGTATACTGTCATTTAAATTGAAGTCCAAAAGTGCTGGTCGCTAGGGTAGTAATTACTGGTGGTATGTCTCAGTTGCCGGAGATCATTGCAAACAGTCGTGTGCAAACATCACTGTGTTCCGATTTAAAGGGTGCTGTAGCTAGTGTAATTACTGGGGTAACGGGACTCAACATCTTCCTTTAGGTGAATAAGCGTAATGTAGTGCAGTGCATGCCATCTTAACTAGCGCCACGTTGTTATGAGCGGGCGTATCACTTACCATCATGTGAACATCCCGCTCGTCGCGTCACTTAATTACTTAAAAAATTGCTCTACTAAAAACCAGCTTGCAGTGGAAAACTTTAATCACACCCACTGGCACATTCTGAGTCAACATGACAATTTTAATTAGTACCCCACATAATGTAGTTACGTACAACCACACACAAATACTCACTCACACAAACATACATAGACCGCAAACTGGAGATCCGATATTGTTAAAACTATTATTTCTTTTTGTATATGTTTATAGTTATTCATATTATTTTCCTCATATAGTTTACTAGTAAAAATTCACTTAGTCGACCACCATTACAAATCTTCCGCCTAACACCTGAGGAAGTTAGGAGAGACTGAAAACCGGCGCTGATCGGAACTTCTGCATTAACTGAGCCGCCTCCTTTTGCCTTTTCTATAGATTATTAAAAAAAATAAGAATTTATATATGATCATGATGTAAGGCAACAAAGAAATTTCCAATTGATTTATTTTGTTTTTATTACTGAACGTTAAAATAAATGTGATAACAATCATCAGAAGAGAATCAAGTAAAATAAATATATCAGAAAAAAAAATGAGACAACATCAAACTACGTTCTGAAGAATATTTTCATGGTATAAATAAATAAATATAACAGTAATAACGGAACCCTATTTCATCTAAATTTCGCTTCTGAAAAGGCTCTATGTAAATAAATTATAAGTATGACAAGTACGGGACGTGCGAATGTAAAAATAGAAATTTTCTCCCCGCGACGGATTCTGTGTAATGTAGACAACTAAACAGATGTTAGGCCAAGTGCGATAAACATTTCACTTGCCGCGAAAATATTTTCACTCACTGAATTTCACCCGAAATTTGTGTCCATTAACAGTGAAACTGTTTCGTAAAAGGGATCGCGTAAGTACCTTTAAGCACTTTAGTTATGTAGCGCACGGCGGTAGACATTCCCCTAATACAAATAAGCTTAACGTTTCCTTGTATATGTTATAACGAATATTACTTATTACTAACCGATTGTATAAAAAAAAATTACTAATAACTCTTATTGAATTAGAACAATTGTTTGAAGTGATGAAGAAATGGATATTTCTACGAAAGGTAGTACGAAAGGCGAGAGCTATTAGCTGAAGAATTTCCAGATCAGATTAATTTCATCATTTAACATTTCACCTTAAAGTCACAACATAGCCAAAAATATTCTCTCGATATATAGGCGATAGATATACAATATGAGGCACTCGTTATGTCGGCTCTTCCGAGATATCGTTTCGAAAAGGTTTTTTAAAGCTCCGCGAGGAGGCACTAAGACCATAGTTATTATAGCTATTGATAATAAAAAGATGATCAAGTTCAAGAAGTTATTCGCACGATTTATAAGCAGGTAGTTAACGTACTGTTACTTGATATGATGAAATATTGACACTGGTGAACGCAGCCTCTGCTTATTTACAATATACCCCTATAATAATAATTAAATATGTCGGTACAGCTAATACATTTTTGTTATTTGTCAAAGCGACGAACAAGCTAGTTAGACGTTCACCCGATGGTACTGATACCTGTGGCGCTAGTAAGGATGAAATATACAGCATCACATTATGCCCGTCGCCTTCAATCCAGAACACAGTAATCTTTGCAAAGTACTGTTTGGCGGCAGAAATAGGGGCTGCGGTGGTACCTACCTAGACAGTCTCTGCAACACAACATATACAAATCAAAGGATCTTTACAATAGGTAGACGACTACAGCGGCAGTGTAAAAGATGCGATATTGTTACTGATTTTCCCTTTTCTACAGGGATTAGAAAATATTCCCAAGCTTATCCAATGAGACTTATTTTTTCTTTTATATAAAAATACTGAACGAGAAGAGTAAGCAAAAACTATTATACAACTTTTCAAAACAGATAAGCCTTTAGGAATAGATAACAGATAGATTTATAGGTTTGGTAGTGAAAATGTACTACAATTTCATCCCCTAATAAATTATAAAATCTCTATAATCTTTTTGGGGTACACAATTCTGTTAACTATATCTCCCTATGAAAAATTTAAAGACTTTTTGATTAAACGGTTCAATCAAATAGTATGTTTTATTCTGTCCACGCTGATGATAAGTAGAAACTTCCTGCAAGATTTACAAACTTCTACAATAATTTAAATTCACTTCATCAAATATAAAATGTATAAATGATCAAAAAATGATTAGGCGATTGACTATGTTAATAACTTTAATTTACATAATAATATTCAGTACTATAAATTAGGTTATATCAGTGAGTAAGAAAAACAACTTTCAAGGACATGAAACCAACTAAAGTTGCTTGGTCAGTTTTGTGTAAATGTCCTTGAATCTCGTCTTGTAAGAGAATGTTTCGAGACATAGTTTGAGGATAATTAAGATGAGCCTTAAATTTTTAAGCAATTAGTTGTAGATATAACATTTAATAATGAGAAAGTAGAAAGGAGTGTAGACTAATATGAAGTAAACAACAAATTGTCATTACCAAAAATATGTCCATATTCCTGGAGAGCGTAGTAAACTTTCGGATAAGGCAAACTTACCAGGTTTACATTTTTAAGATTTCCTGATATGTTTTGCACCTGATGTACCTGCCCTTGCCCTGCCCTTTTCCCAGCTATGTGGAGTCGGCACTGTGTACTTCTCTTTCATATATATCAGCCGTCATATTCGAATTCACACTCTTCTTACACATGTCATCTTTCACACAATCCATCCACACTTTCTTCGGTCCTCCACTACAATTATAACCATTCACTTGATGTACTAAAAAATTAATTTGTTTTTACTTTGCTATATATTCAATTGTTGATATAAATAATTATCACATTGAACGTATATTGAGCGCGAAGCCTACGTAATATTTAGACAACTGTAAAGCTGGGAAGACAATGCAAACAGCGCTTTGCGGTTTCTTACAAACTGTAACAACCACCGTTAGTGAACAACACGTATTATAAGCAGAATACAGTACTAAACATTGCTACTTAGAAGTTTGGCGAACGTTTGCGAAGATTTTAACAACATATAAGAAATAGTTAATAGATGGTACATTTTTTAAAGGAAATTTACTACAATAAAGATTACATATATATGATCATAACGGTTAACATCTTAACTCGTAGCGATTAGAATGTTTATCATCATCATCATTTTAATCAATGGACGTCCACAGCTAGACATAGGTCTCTTGTACAGTGTTCCACAAAACACGGTTTTAAATGTTTATAATTATATCTAATTTAGTTTTGTTAGAAGTAGAGAGACCTATGAATATATTAGAGGAAGTCTGAAAGTTAGTTGCTCCAGTGACAAAGAAATTGAGAAACAAGAGGTTAGCGTGGTACGGGCATGTTATGCGGAGAGATGAAGGACATGCAACAAGAAAGTAGTCGTAACCATCAGCATTAATTATATTCCTCATGTGTCCGCAGTAACCCCACGCCGGACGCAAGCCTGGGCGCGACGTGGAGCCCGTACACCTGTGAAGGGCAAGAGTACCTGGAGATCGGGCGGGAGCTGCGCGCGGGCCTGGCGCCGGACTGCGCCGAGCTACGCTTGTGGGACGAGGTGCTCCGCCCCTGCGCCCACTACTGGCTTTAAAAATTAAAACGTACCCAGCGGCAGAAAGCTGCCTTTTTTTTTCATTTTGTTTTCACATTCGTATTAATAAATATCTCTTTGCTTTCATGTCTTTGTTTGCCCACTTTCCACCCTTTTACTTTTTTGATCAAATATCAAATAATTTTTTTTAAGTGCCGAACGGAACAGACATACAGACTGGTCCGTGCGGACAGCACGTGACGGTGACGGTGACAGGAAGACTGAAGAAAGTGTAGATGGAATGTGTGAAAGATGCCATGCGTAAGAAGAGTGTGAATTCAGATATGATGGCTGATATAGGGATATAGAAGACAAGTACATACTGCGCTGACCCCACATAGCTAGGAAAAGGACAGGACGAATAAGAAGAGGTAGAAAGACCTCCTCTTCGTCTTTTACTTGGTAGAATAAAAAAAACTTATTCTTTACTTATGTAGGACGATAGGAATACTTTTTCTAATTAATACAATAATACACGACACAGGCGAACTAGAATGGGTTATATATAATGATCACTAAGTAGCTAAATCATTTTTATCTTTATTATTTATCTGCCTATAAGTTAGATTAGTCACTTTGTTCTACATCATGTTGGCTTAAGTTTTCATAGTATTCAACGCAGGAAAACTTACGGAGTAGAAATAGGAAAACTTTTTATAGAACCGTTCAACGGTAACTACAAAAACAAGAAAGAATTATGTTAACAAAGTGATGGTGTATATTGCCTACTATGATAATATGTTAGGTGGCACAGACAAAAAAAATTGTGACCTACAACCAACCAACTTTATCTTGTAGAATTTTTTTAGATGTGGTCTGAATAGTAGAACAATATTTAGACCATTTGATTATCCAATGTTAGGTATATTCCTTTCGTTACTTATTCTAATATCAAGTGCAATATTTCTTAAAAAAGAAATCGCTGCAGATCATGTGAAGATACAAACTTCTCCTTAGATCGTAAGTACTTTATAGCGCTGAGTAGGGATAAAATTTTCGAGGAAAAGTTGAACACTTGAGTAATAACCCTTTCAACATGATTAAGTCATTATTTTATGACACTAACTAAAATATTGCTTCATCGTGTTGAATATTAGCTGGCACTATGATGGCCAAACTTAAGACAAAGTTAGTTGAACCTAAACTAGCGTAATTATTATGTTTTTTTAGATGATCTGTGGCATCTGTGGGTAGATCTAAAATAAAGAAACTATGAAGAAGTGTCATTGAAAAAACTTTTGCTAAATCCCATTATTGAAAATGACTATAAAAAAAGTCTCTGTTAGAACATTATTCCCAAGAGTTGAATGGTAGAGTCACAAAATGGAAATAAGGTAACGATAACATCCTATCATCGATTCGCGTATATTTCATCTTAACACTTGAAATAAAACAATTCATTTAGTTATTTTTACAGTAATAGAAATTATATATTTATGATAACCTAGACCTATTTGCAAATCTGTCAGCTATGTTTTAGTATCGGACAGAAATTTTAAGAAGATAAATAATTTAGACTAATTTCTATATCTATTTAGATAGTAACCCCTATACCGTATTAATTTGTATACCGTAGTTCTATACTGAACTAAGACCCTAACCTCATCAAACACTAAAGACAATTCCCGTCAAGATTTTAGTGAGTGAAATCTCCGTATAACCTTGACCTCCCACCAGAAGATAGGGCCAAAAAATAAAGACTCATACCTATAAAAGGATCATCCAGTAATTTCGGAATAAAACTATAAACAGTAGTTGGAACTATTAACTAATGTTCGACGTAAAAAATCAAACGTGTCCCAATTTCATGTTTGTCCTATATTTCCAACCTTGTTTTCCTAATTAAATAATGATAAATTGACTTACGCTTTCATTGTCCTGAAAAAGAAAACAAAAAATCTCTGACTTAATAAAATAATAAATGACACGAGTTTTCGTTGTTTTCTTTAGCGAAACAAGAGCCCCTAATATAAATTACCTGTTAAATAAATAGGTCAAATGGGCCGTCGTTGTTCCGACCGACCGTTCGTTTGTAGCAGTTTCTACATTACTCTCGAAAATTATATTAAACAATGATACACTTCAAAAACATTGTTTTAAATTTTATTAGCGTCTAATTAGGTATCGTTAAAATTGTTTTTGTTTTCCATTACATAAGGTAGTAAGACTGGTATCTCCAGTTTTGCGCAACTGTTTCATATGGCTCACAGACTCAAATTCACTAATCTGATGGCCAACCTCCATCCAATAAAAGAGCGACACTTTACAAAGAAGAAATTTTCTATATTACCATGTTGATATATAATGTACAATATATATATATATAAGAGCTACTTGTGTTTAATAAACCTATCTATATCAATAGTCTGTATTTTTTATTAGTGATAAAGAATTGAACCTATCCCTGAAAAGTTATTTATTTATCAAGCTCTTCATCTGATTACTTTATCTGTGTTATCATCAGAAATTGTTTCTGAAATTAGTATAAAGACTAAGCCGAAAATTTGCTAGCTTGTTTGATGACTAACTAAAATAAATAACTTCACCAATTTCTCTTACGAGAAGCAGGCGGCGACTGTGAAATACTCACGCGTCGATAGTTATAAATGTGGAACACAACAAGATAATATAAATAACTTCCAATGAATTGAAACAATATATATTTCATTAGAAACACCAAAACTTGATCTATTTATCTGTTTTAATGCCTTTAGGCATTGAATATAAGGAGATGAAGAAATTAGGATGGTCGGAAGGTCAAATAGAAGAGGAAATATGAATACTCATAAACTTTAAGTATATTTATAAATTTATACACATACATTAGTAAAACCAAAAAAAAGTGTTCCGCCGAACCAGAAACAAAAAGGACTGTACCACGCTGACCGCCAGTCTTCACTATTTGGAGAGGCACTTTAAGAAGAAGAAGATTAACAAAGCTATAAAAAATTATTGGCGAACCCGTTCTACAATAGACCCCCTCAATAGATCAAATTGTCAATACAATGAATTATGATGATACATAAATCAAAATATCATCGACAGATAAAATTTGCCTCATGTAGTAAAGCCTGATTTGGGATAATTTACTGCGGAACTTGATTATCAACAGGAAAAAACATATTAGGAGTCCGTCGAGCGAATAACTAGTTAGACCCTAAAAAGTTCTCCGTTTTTATACGCGCTGCGGTGATTGAACGAGAAATTCGTTTTCGATACAGCGTTGAAACACAATTCAAAAACAAATTGACTAAAAACAAATAATCCGTATTCGTTCATTTATATAAATTTTGATAACTTTGCTAAAACAAAAATGATTTAACTGCAACATTGGTACACACATCTATCTATACAACAACAACTACAACAACGGACCAGTGCAATGAATGTCTATCGACTGATGATGATGATATATGGACCAGCATTTATATCTTATAACAATAGGAAAAATTGTAAACATATAAAACAAACTAAACGATCGTTTTCTTTAAACAGTTTTTCTCTATTGGTTAACTTTTAACTAGGTAACTTTTACGAGATTCATTCACGGTAACAGTTTTTAGAACTATATCGTACTTAACAGCGGCGAATTGTAATAATTTGCGTTTACTATCGAGTTTTGATTAAATTTAAACTGTTTCAAAGCTGACCTAACTTTGTAAATATTGACAATAATACAAAAATATTGGAAATTTACAAAAAGGATATAACAAATGAAATATTTTTCTTTTTAGTTATCACAATGTGATTTAAACGAAACTCATTGATATGGGAAATAAGATTACACAAAAGGGTATCAAATTAATAATCTGCTATTATAATTTAATACTGTCTAAATAACTTTTAGTGCTTAAAGCTAAAACCTAAAAAAAGCTAATTTTAGTTAATAATTTGTTACTAATGAATTTTTCTGTATGAAGGTACTCTCTATCCCTATAAACAATTAGAGGATTGCGCAGAGATATTGAGAGAGGGTATGTATATCATACCCGATATCTCTTTGCTTATCTATAGGTAAAAATTAACTTATCAATTTCAATTCAGCATAGTTACGTACTTTTGAAGTGAATTAAGAAATTAATATTTAAATAGTTTTAGGAAACAAATAAGCACTGTATCCCCTTTACAGTGCCTATTTGCCTACATGAAGCGTATGCCCTCGTGGATGTCATTGAGACGTGAACAGGGATGATTAAGGACAGAAAAAGGAAATATAACTATGTAGGAAAGGCTATTTTTATATAAAATACTTTCTGTATTATAGCAGACCACTTAAGCAGCTTCTTTAGAACTGTGAGCGTACACTTTATCATTCTGCTTCTTGTAGTCTTTTTCATTTGTGTAAATTTTTTCATTGGTAAAGAGGATATTTCTGTGCCTTTCACCTGTCTGTTGTATCGCGACAGAAGGTTTGTTCGTTTTGGTAGATCCACTCTCTTTAATTGTAAAAATTGATTTAGGGCATGTCCTGTATATCGACGATAAGCACCGAGCTTCAGGTCTTCTTTTATCGCCAGAGGTCGCCAGAGTCCTGCGGGAATCTTCATTTCCTGCGATAAGACTTTTTGCTTCTTAATGGAGTTTCAACGCTTTCTGGCTTTAACGGCATTAACAGCCTTTGTACTTCTAGCAGCACGCGGCCGCCTCGATTTTTTCTGGTCTTCGAATGAGGAAGAGTTGTTGTATCTGTTAATAGTACGATACACGAACATACGGTTGATACCAATCTTTTGAAGTGTTTGGAATATAACCGAGCGGACCGGCTCCATACCCACTTTGTGCAAGGTGATCACTGCAATCCTATTTTCTTTAACACCCTGTTCCATATTGTAATTTGATAATGAACACGGAAAAATATGCGAAAAGGCGCAAAATCGAAAGACGTTTTTAAAATAATATACGTGTTCTAAATTCAAGATAATTAAAAAGTTGAAAAAAAAAAAAAATTTTATGTAACAATTTTTATGGCCCTACTCGTTATAATTAATATCAAAACCAAATCATAAAAGCATTTTCTTAACTTAAACTTCTTTTGATCTTATCATGTGCTCACTTTAGGTTTTTTTATTAAACACGTTAAAACTTAACGAAGATCTCATCTGGTGTTAAGTGGTGATTTAGTTTTCAGTCGTAAAACACATTAACATGGTACAGCCCGTTCACTCTATTTTAGCTACACTTCTGCCGTTAAGTAGTTTGATATACTTATGTTATGAGGAGAAGCGTATTGTCTTTCTCTTGAATGTTAAAAATAGCTGATCACAAATAGTGGCCCAAATTATAATCATATAGTGAAAACGGTTGTCCCCACTGACCGTCTTCACGATGTGATACTGTTGATGACATTTGCAGATGGACGCTCCAATGATTCGGAGGGTAAGGTAAGCTGTCATTCACAGACGTTATCTTGGGATTGCATTCTTTGCGACCTCTTAAAGACCTTTCGAGGATCCACGCATTGTATATAAGGAAATTCATTTTATAATCACAGTGAACCGACACTGGCGACCTTTATGAGTAAAAATACATAGGATCCAATTATATACTAGTGGTACGTCACCGTTGTTTGAGATCGTCGAGGTGGGTACCACCGTAGCGACTATTTCTGCCGTCAGACAGTAGTGTGTAAACATTTCTGTGTTTCGGTTTGAAGGGCGCTGTAACTGGTGTAATTACTGGTGACGAAAATCAACATCTTACGTCTCAAACGACGGGCGCAATGTGATGCAGTGCATACCATCTTAACTAGTCCCGTGTTGTTATGGGCAGAAGTATCACTTACCATCAGGTGAACGTCTCGCTCGTCTCGTCACTTCCTAAAATAATAAAATATATATATATATATGTATGTATTTCAAATATAAGGACTACTATAATATAAACATAAGAAAGCATTATCCTCTAGATTCTTGACTATGCTTTTATTGAGGAAACTCAATACAAGAAGCTATACTTAACGTAATTAGATTTTACATTGACCATAAATCATAGATCTTTATCAATATCTCTCTCTCTAGAGTCGTTCCCTCATGTATGAGGAACGTGGTCAGCGCTAGGGTTGCTCTCTGGAGTGGACGATCTGCTTTCAGCGGTTCCTGTCTAGCGCAACTCTTACAACTGTAAAATTTAGAGAACGATCGGATCAATATCAGTATCCAAAAATATATACGTTACTAGCTCAATAATACATATTACTTAAACAAACAAAAATAGCAATTTTTAGATATATTTAATGACTTATAAACAAGGATTTAGGTATAAAGCACCACTCAAAAATTTTAAAGTAAAGGCCCTTTTAATATTGATGAATAAATATCCTAACTTTTACTTTGCTAGTTTAATTTATTTAAGCGCACGAGTTTATATCGAAACGTGTCGATTGTATAATAAACCTCTGATATCCGAACACCCTGGTCCCTATTATTATCGCCATCTTTATTTCAATGGAAACCCAAAGATAACTTACCACCAGGTCATGTTCATTTCATTACATTTTAGTATAGTTTCTCGATATATCGTTGAGTAAAGGTTTTCGCCTTTACCTTGAATTACGCTTCTTTGTTGTCCTTTTATACTTTATTGTTAAGTTGAGAATTTAACCCCAATTTATAATGTACAAAAGAACTATCACAGCGGAACAATATTTAATGGATAAACACAAAGCAAATTGTAGGGAAATCATGTAACAAAAAGTTTCGTACCGACAGATAAACCCTTTACTCGGCCCGTAGAAACGAGATAATACTATCGATCTGTTCTTATTTCACATTCGAAGGAAGTTCTTTTGAAGTTACGTTCTCTAATGTTCGTATTTTGGAAATAAATACGAATTGACGTAGCTACGTTACAGTATTACTTAAATATATTACATATTACATTTATTTCTGTTAAAAAATATTACCTTTCTATAAATGTAATAAGAAAACATCTTTTTTTAATCAAAATTGTTAATACTCCATAAATCAATATTTCCTTTATCGCATATTTCTCAATACTCTCTACCATTCCTCACTTTGTCGCGACGGAGAGAGTACACCGAGTTGGCGCTTCTAATAGCCCGTTTATTTTGTGAGGGAGACTCATGGTAGTAAAAAGATACTGAGGAGGAACAAAAGAATGATTAGATCAGAGCAACAGTAGGAGACTCATTACACAAAGGTGCGAAAAGGCAGAAGCCAGGGAGGAATAGAGGCACCAAGTAAAACAAGTCGCTGCAAATACTTAATGACTACGACTGGTCTACCAAGACTGTTACGATCACTTACTCTTCTGGCGCAACGACCCAAAGTGAGTCTGGGCGCCAGCGTTATCTGTCTCGTACTGCCTCTTGCCAGTCCACTGCTTGAAGCTCGCATAGGTTGTGCTCTACGGCATCCTTTAAACGATATCTGAGCCGGCCAACAAATCGGTGGCCAACTTGGGTTCCAAATAACGCTTTTTTGACGCCACGATCGTCTCCCATTCTTAGCAAGTGGCCCATCCAGCAAAGTCTATAAGCTTTGGATTTGTTACGATTGGGAAGAAGAAAAGATAACTTCAAAAAACTTTCTTCTTTTCACTTTTGCTTCATATTACGAATTCATCAATTAACCAATTGGGTTAGTTTACTTTGTTGATATGTATATGTTGCTGGAAATAGTCTTAGCTAATATCTGTCGCCATAGAGAAGTTTGCAAATTTTTTTTTCAATTTTAAAGGATATTGTAGCTAGTGAAATTATTAGGGCACTTCTTATTTCTCTTAACTCTTAACTTCCTCTCTTTCATAAACGAGGATAATGTAGCGAAATTTACGCGCCAAATTATGCTCGCCGCTCTATCGGATAGAAAATAAAATGGCAGCATTTTCAACAGTTGACATCAAAAGTTGAAAGGGTTAATAATATAATTAATTGTTATTCATAAAAGGTAATTTTAAATCCGAATATAAATAATTTCAATGTTAACATTCATATGAAAAAGTTATAATTTTATATTATAAAACGTTTTTGCTAATACACCAGCTTTAATCTCCGCCCCCGCCACGGGCGAAGTGCGGCGGCCATTTTCAATCCTTTTATTTATAATGTTTACTATAGAGATTTTATAAATACAACCCTGAATTTGAAAGGACTTTATAGGAGACGAATGTGTATAACAAAGGATCGAACAGCATTATTACCACAAAATAAGTGGTAAAATCAGCTGGTGGAGTATATTAGGTCTCTGTTGTCTGAGACTGTTAACCTATATCTGCTTCTAAACCGTAGCATGCAAACATTGCTATGTTCGGGTTTGAAGAGCGTTGTACCTATTGAAATTACTAGGTTATCGAGGCTTAACATCTTACCTGTCTAGGCGAGGACAATGTAGCGCAGTGTATATCATCTTAACTAGGCCAGCATGAACGCATTTTAGTTTAAAGGAGAAATACTGTTTAATATATTGAAGCCATTACTGAGGTGGTGCAGTGTAAACATTGTATCTACGGCCTCATTGTCTTATTGCTGATTTAAACGCGATTGAATCTCCAGGTAATAACTAATGTGTGTGTGTGTGTGTGTGTAAACATCCTAAATAGCACATCAAAGTATATATGGTATAAATATCATTTGAACATTCATTTATGTTTTCTTTTTTTTTTGATAAAATATTAAAGCATGTACTAAAAACTGGCAATAAGGTCTAGGCTTTTGTAAATAGTAGTAGTAATTATATCAAAGGTTAATTTTTTTTTTAAAAAATTCTTATTTGTTATTGTGTTTAACACTTCATTACATAGTTTACACCGTTCCACTGCTGCATCGTGAATATTTTATTTATTTCTATATATTATAATATATTAGAAGAGATCCAAATAAACAACTTTTTGGAAGAATAGTGAGAAGATATTTTTTGAAAATTATAGACTATGTGTTCCCGCACAACAACTCACGGTTTCCGAGCCAACCTCACCTGCTCGTGGTGGACTCTGTTAATCAATGAACGAGGCTGTGGCTCCCACCAACTCGCCTTGGGCCAGCGTGGTGGAAAATAACCTAAATCCTACCCATATTAATCCTTACCCGATCGATGTGGTAATGGTGGAGGCCTATGTCCCACAGTCGACGTCTATCGGCTGATGATTTCATGATGTTGTAATGTATAAATAAATATATATATACACATATTTATTTTTTGTCTATGTACATATTTACATAACAGTATATTAAATATGTACTTAATATATATTAAGTATGTGTGAATAGAAAACAATGACAATAACTGATATAGTGATTATACCTCACCTACCGCTATAGCTCCTCACGTCGTAGGTTGACTGGTAGAAGCCCTGTGGCCTCGGGCTAGTAAGAATAGGACTAAGGTAACCCTGTCTGTCGTAGAAGGCGACTAAAAGGAAAGACAGCGTAACAATCAACACAGCGATGGTGCCTAGGAGGGTTAGTCCCCTCCTCAGAGACGAGTTAACACAAATGTAGATAGGCACCGGTGCATTCTATAAGAGATCGCGGAGCCTCTCCGAATGCACTGATGCAGATCACCGAGGAGGCTTTAGTAAGTAAGAATCTCACATAACTCCAGAAGCAAGGTATCTTTCGAAGTTTTGCCCCCCGAAACCAAAAAAAAAAGGTTGACTGGTAGAACATGCCTATAAGCATTAAGCCTATGGTAACATAAATTAATGTGCAGAGTAAAGATTTTAAATAAATAAAATTATGTAAAATGCAGCAATTTTCTAAAAAGAGGCATCAAAGTTTAACCTTTAGTTACACAGTTTAAAAATTAACGTACGCTTTTATTTCGATTTCATTTCATTCGCGCCAAAACTTCCGGATACCGAGTTTAAAAGTCTGAGCGGATTTTAGTAGACTAGACTAATTAATAATCAATTTTCGGGGATTTTAGTTGAAATTTGGTAGAGGAATTGCATAGGAATTAAGTTAAACTTCAATTTCACGGTACTCTTCTTACATTAAGTGCTTGTATTTTAGTTTAGTGAGCGATAGATAAATTTTGTGGTTTAAATGGTGATGAGCACAGTATTATACAATATCTATTAGTATCTTTGCACGATTATATTGATAATAAAGTCTCTTTTGATGAAAGACTTAAAATCACCTTGAAATGTATAAGAGTATAGTTTGTCAGTTAATTTAAAAATGGATGTAGAGATGTAAATGAAAAGACGGAAAAAATATTTCTTTACATATATAAACATTATATAAAAAAGATGGTGAGTGAAGTAATTGAATAGAATAGAACTAAAAATAAGGTTTGAAAGAAAATAGGGAGTATAAAAGGAGTCGATGAGAATGGTAGATAAAATAAAAGAGAAAGAATGGTAGAATAAAATAAAATGTAATCAAAGGTACAAGTCAGGAGGAGTCAGTCAGGGGGAGAAAAGTCAGCGCGTACATGTCGAAGAAGTGTAGAAAGCCCTCCCTCCAAATGGACCGACGACATCATCAGAGCGGTCGGAATTGGGTGGATATGAGAAGCTGAGGATCGATTTGATGGAAGACAATGGGGAAGGTCTTTATCTATCAGTAGATAAACAAAGGCTGATAACGATGATGAAAGGAACAAAGATTGGCTCTCTTAAATGAGGGAATGGCGGCAAAAAGGATCACTACAATAATTGTTAACATACCGTGGTGCTAGACACCGCTAGATCTTTACCAAAATAGCATTTCGAAGAGGTTTTCGTGGATCTTTTTTTACGGCAATAGAACTTAAAAATCGCTGAATCTTTTGTGATATATATCTAAAGATGATCACAAATTAATCTAGATTTGGAAATAAATCGAACAAAGTTAATTTCTTACCACCAGTAGCAGTCAAGGCTAGCAGTACTACAGTATTGAAGTCTCAGTTTATTTTGTAGGCACAAAGTTTGTTATTGAAACTTATCTATTACTAAACAATTACTAAGTTCATCAGATATGGTTTTGTGTTTTTCTAGAGTCTCTATATACTTAAAATTACGAAACTGTGTAATATCAAAAGAAATCTAGGCAACCATGATACAATATAACCTTTTTTCGAATTCCTATCAAACGTCTATCTATAATACTTCTCAGTCTGTATTCAGTACACACTATTACCTGACTTTATTTCCACATCATAAAAGACACAAGCTGAAAATGTTAAAACATGCTGGTCCAAAATACCCTAACTCCTGTATGTTTTTCCGGAAAACATCACAACACATACAGGTAGCACAGGTAGGTATGAAATAATCCTGTCTCCATTCACATTCCGCTTACGTATGTCTCCGGAAACGAACCTCATACCAGCGTGTTAAAATGCAACTGATTAGAACCTCTTGCTCTTGCTTTTAAGTATAATCTAAATAGGGTTAGAATGTGAGACGTGGATGTAATCCTCATGACAAGGGTGACTTCAATTAGCGCGTTGTCAACCATTAATTGTGTCACTTTAATAATGTGATTATTACGCAAATTTTCAATGATGATTAATTTTTTCATTATACAAACAGTAGTTTTTTTTGGTTAAGTTATACTATTTAACTTTATACATATTAATTATTACTTTTATACAGTTTCCTTTAAGGTATATTTTGTTCTAATTGTTTTACCGTCCTGTACTTCTACTGTACTCTTGATTGTAAATTAGAAGAAACCTGTAAAGAGCTTTACTACTGTAATAATTTTCCAGGGATAACTTTATTATTAACGCCGTTTTCTTTATATAATAAAATAAAAAAAATCTTTTTTATTCGAACAATAACACTGTACTATTACTTTTATTAATGTTTAATAAAGCTAATGACATACGGAAGCAGCCCTTTTATATTATCTACGAGTGTCTTAATCGCAAAATTCTACCGCTAGTCAGTATTATATTATACTGCAGGACACTGGATTCGTTATAGTAAGACAACCTAGTAATTTGACTAGAAACAGAGCCTATCAAACCTTAGCACTATTGTTTGTATACAACTTACTGTTTGAAAGCAAAAATAAGCAACGTCGCGGTATGAACTTGCTTATAACTACTACTTAGAGCGAACAGGTAAGTAATAACGGAAATTTTTCTAACTTATACGTATTCATATGTTTATTGTTATTTTTCTTATATAATTTGTAAGGGGGCTGAAATGCGCGTACTATATAAACCCTCCAATAAAAGGAATATACACAATTTATGCAAAAATTTAAACCCCAGATTTGTACATCTATTTATTGAGCAAGATTGACGATGTTTATGACAAAAAAGAGAATATGCTGTAGTAACAAAGAAAACTAGGACATAAAAATAGAATTTTCGGACCAAGTTGCAAGCCGAAAACTTCGTTCGTCAAAAAACTCCGAGTTAAATTTCCGAACAAAGCTCCCATTGAAATATTCAACTGAAGCGGTATTCAGGATGGCTCGCGGAATGAATTGAAACTCAGCGGCGTGAGCACTAGTGAAGAAAGTATTGTGTAAAATGTCAAGATTGTTGAAATACTAAAAAAAAATTGTTATTATAATTTAATTTCTCTTAATATTATATATAAGTTTAGCAAATATTATAAATCAAACAAGTCTATATTTCAAGTGCTCTACGTCAAACATTGTCACTTACTAACAGATGTGAATGTTGTCTTGACATTAAAATTATTAAAAAAAAAACTTGATATTTACCTATAATAAATCTTTAACATATAAGTAAGAGTAAGAAATCGTAACATTATTTAATTATTGTATGAGATAAATGAATAATTTAAAATGAAACAGAATGTAAAAAGCAAAACATAATTACAATTGCATCATGCACAATTTCTTCCGCCTTTACAATCGTCAAAAATCATTAATAGTCATTAGTCATATAATTTACTGTTCTAAGCTAGCTTTTATATTTCCATCTTTAGGCACAATATAAAAAAAAATACATTTCCATTCTAAGAAGAAGATGTAAATTATCTTATGAGAGGGTTCTTGTAAGAAGAGGCTCGCGTTCCAAGAGGAGAGCGTATGTAAAGCAGAAATTTTTTTATTTAACGCAACAAAAAAAAAATACTTTTTTGTTAATATTCTAGGTTTTAAAGAAATATAAATAAAATAATTCATGCGACATACAAGTCAATGTGTCAAGTGACTGACGATGATGTCGAGGACAGAGCGAAGTGGAGAAGAAAAATAAAACAGCTGACCCCACATCGTATGGGATAATGGCTAGGAAGAGAGATGTGACATACTTCGGTTGAGATAATGGTGATGATGCTGCGATGTATTTATGTATACATTGTAATATCACCAGCTGTTCGAAATAACCGCATATCTATGTCGGTTTATCTACAATATTTTTTTTTATTTCATTAAGCTACAAGACGAGCTACAGTAGTTTTGCTTTTAGTCCTTTCAGCATTTAAACTAGAGTACAATAAAGTTTGAACACTACTTTTGGGCGACAGAAATAGGAGCTGCAGTGCTACCTAAGCCGTTTCCGGCAATGATCTACAGTAAAAGTAAATAGTTTATTTACTATTTTTGATATCTTTAAAGGTGTTTTGTTCCCAACCGGAAGACAAGGCTTACGGCAGACCCATCATTATGTTGTAAACAGTTCAAGTTTACGAATAATAAGGTTTAACTCCTCGTTCTCACTAGTCTCGAACAACAGCAAAGTAGTCAGTTTACTGTTGTGAAACTAAAGGATTAGATAAGTTAGTAATGGGCTAGTTTTTGTTGTTATAATATTAACTAGTAATATTAGTAAACATACACTGCAGTAGTCATTATAATAGATATTAATTACTTAATAAATAATAGTTAAATTATTCCACGTAGAAACATACACACGTCATTATCATCATTATCAGCCGACAGAAGGTCACTGCTGGACATAGGCCCGCAAAGATCTCCATATCGATTGATCCTGCTCTACTCGCAACTTTCACCAAATCGTCGGATCACCTGGTGGGGGACCATATTCATCAACAGCTTCCAGTATTGACGAATACATTTACTTAGGACAATATAGCCTGCAATCATAACAGGCGTAGGTAAAATATGGGTATTAGATATAATTTTTTACTAACCACAGCGCCCTTCAAACCGGAACATAATAATATTTGGACACTACTGTAAGATGCAATAGGAGCCGTGGTAGTGCCTACCTAGACGGTCTCCGGCAACAAAGACCTACCTACCACCAATAAATCAGAGTTTTGGGTATTAAAAAATAATGTAATTGCTAATAATAGTTACCAAGTAAAATGGCAGCTGCCACGAGCTATTGTCCTTCAAGAGCAAAAAAAAAATTACATTTCGCTTCAGACTATTGCGCTTAATTAAAGACTTTAAATTCACAAAGGCCGTGTCGATCTGTGTGCAAAATTGCCAGGAAATAAATTGTCGCTCAGCTCCTAATGCCCTCCCTTTGTCCGCTTCATACCTTTGTTCCATCTACCAACAAATAAATATAAGACAACAAACTTTTTATGTTTTTTTTTTTATTTCATAACAACCTTTTATTACGACAATGATTTTTATACTTTTTTTTATTTGTTAACCCGTTAATCTTCCTCAATAATACTTCAAACAATATTGATACTGATAATCTCTTAGTGGAAGTATTTTCCGGATTCTTTTTATTATTATATGTTCAGAAAATATAAAAAAATAAAATAAACAACCCTGTTGTAGTACTTATTTTCAAATATTTTCATTAATAATAATATGTTCATTGTAAACTTTGCTCATAATCAGATCCATTCGAAAAGTGAGATAGAAAATGAACGTCTTTAAATAAACAATCTTCGCATGTTTGCCACTACTTACATCTCAAAGATCTTCCTAATAGGCCAAACAGTAGTGTATATATCCAGCGTTCTAATTTAAAGAGCTCTTTAGCTACTGAAATTACTGAAGTAAAGAGAGTTAGATCTTATGTTTTATGGCGACGAGCATAATGAACTGCAATGTACCACTGATCCTATACTTCAGCCATTCGGTTACGTGATATACATTAACAACTCTATATATATGTGTGTGTGTTAGACTGTACATATATAACCAATAATATATACATGAATAACTGCTTCTGTTCTTAACTCACTCCATAATGAGAAATATGTTAATAGCAAATATTTGTGAACTAAATAACGGCTGTTACAAAGTTACGTTATGCAGCTGTTCTTAAAGCAGGAGCCGCCGGTTAACTTTTAGATTAATCAAAGTTAGCTGCTGCATACGGTGAACAAACAAAAGTTTCTTAATAAAACTTCGTTACAGGTAATTAAAATATACAAACATTAAAAATACACGTTGTGGATGTCGAAAACCTAATAAACACAGGCTTTGATAACCACCCGCATTGCGGAGGTCCCCGCTTCGATTCAGGAGCTACGTGTTATAAAGTTCAATGACCTCCATAATGTAAATAACTCGCATTTTTAAAAAGCATACTCTTCACTGCCAACACTCTTCACTTCATTTCGTATGGGTTGGTAATCAGTTTCGCAACAGATAAAATTCTTGCATTTTTAGCACACAGGGTTTAGTAATTTAGTTTTTTACCCGATGCCTATACGTCTAACTTTTTTTATTCAATTAAAAGACGAGACGAGTGAGACGTTTACTTAATAATAAGAGATACTCTTTCCCATAACAACATGATGCTAATTAGGATGACAAATACTGCACCACATTGCGCTCATCGCCTGAGACGTAAGATGTTGAGTTGCGTTATTCCAGTAATCAAACCGGAACATAGTAATGTTTTGCGCAGTATTGTTTGGCAGCACAAATAGGAGCTGCAGTGGTACCTACCTAGACGGTCTTAGAATCAAACATTCTCTTTGCGGATATCCAATAAGTCATCAGCTTCCGTTTTCCGTTATTCTCCTCAATGGCTTGAGCATTACAGTTACCAACCAGCAAAGATTATTATATATCTATCCATACATTTATTTAGATCATATTTTAATGGTTATTACTAATTGAAGAGTTTCACCACGACGATGATCCCATTAGGATTTAAAAAAAGCGGTAGTACCTACCTACCAATAAAACCTACCTATAACAATGTAGTGCGGTGCCACTTAGGATGACATACACAGAAACCTCACTGTGCTCATCGCCTCGAGACTCAATATATCAAGTCTCATTAACTCAATAATTTCACTATCTACTAACTACTATCAAAAGAGAATACAGTAATGATTGCACAGTAAAGTTCGGCGGCAGGAACAGGAGCTGCGGTGGTACACGTACATAGGTTGTCTCCAACAACAGATACCTACCACCAGCAGAGTGTCCTTTCACACAAACAATCTACACAAAATAAACGATATCTATCACATCATAGTTACTTCGTACACCAATTAAAATTAATTGTAAATTAATCCTGACTATAACAAATAAGACGCGGAGGTTTAACGAAGCAACATGACACCGTGCCAACAATTATACCAATTGCTCATGTTCAAGGCTGTATTTAAGCAAATTGGGTTTTTGATAACAAACAACAGATATAGCGACATATACCAAAGTAACCTACATTTCCAGATCCTTTGAAGTGTACATGCTTTCACTAATTGTCAACTAAAAGGAGAAAGAGTTTATCCTTTAAACATATATACTAATTTTCTAATCAATATTCACTTTGTAAGATTGCTGATCTTAAGTGGCAATGGGCAGGACCCAGCTAGGTCCTCAAATGGCCACTGCGCACCATAGGATAAAGTGTTGGCAAGCCCCCACTAAGTGGTCCGACGATCTGATGAAGGTCGCGAGAAGCAGCTGGTTGCGGGCAACGCAGGGCCGATCGATGTGGATGCCTTTGAGTGGAGGCATAGGTCCTTGCTAATGGCTAATTTAGCGGGTCTGGATAATGATTCATTATGTATTAAATTTAAAGTTAAAACTTGTAGATAATTTACTTTCTATATCTTAAATTCTTTTTCCTTGCATGTGTACGTCTTGTTCGACTCATTCCATTTCTATATATTAATACCTTTTCTATCAATTCATTTCCGGTTATATGTTTTATCTCACCCAACGAATTTTTTTTTAGTCTTCTTCTTCTTTTATATCTCAAGCATAATTTTTTACAGCCTTATTTTAATAATTGTTATATGTTAGAAGGAATAAATTTTAAATTCCACTTATAAAGAAAAATTTGCACTAAAAAGCGGTGTAAAATGGAAAATTTATTTTAGTATTAATTAAGTAACACATATGTTTTTTGTTTGTATTTTAATTAGTATTAAGTACTTACATATGAAATTAGCGTTTTGTCGTACTGACCACATTGATCTGAAATATCTCCTCTTTGGTTAAGAATTCCAAATTCAAATATATAAATTCATTTAGCTGCTACATTTGAGTTTTGAAAACAGTCATCCATTTGTTTTTTCCTCATTATTTTTTTCTTTGGCGTCGCTTATTACCGCACAATGGAAAACATGAAATATCGGTATAGTTACGAGTACGAGTTCTACCGTGGCTACCAGTGCTGCAAAACAGCTCGAAAGATAAATGAGGTGTACGGCGCTGGTATCGCAAAAGAAAGCACGGTACGTTTTTAGTTTTAACGTTTTCGTTCTGGAAATTTCGACCTTCAGAACCAACCCCGTGGACAACCGGAGACCAAAGTGGAAAATAAAGAATTAAAGCTTATTCTGGAAGTAGATCCATCAGAAAGCACTTCAGAGATAGCTGTAGGCTTCGGGGTAAGTGACATCAAAGTCCACTTGAAACAAATAGGGAAAGTAAAAAAACTTGAACGATGGGTACCTCATGAACTGAGTGAATCGAACTTGCAAACACGCGTCAACTGCTGCTGCTGTGTTACTTATCTCAACCGACACAATGATGAAGGGATTTTAAATCGAATCATTACTTGTGATGAAAAGTTGATACTGTACGATAATCGGAAGCGCTCGTCGCAATGGCTGAACCCTGGAGTCCCATCCAAATCCTGCCCTAAACGACAATTGACTCAGAAAAAGTTACTCGCGAGTGTTTGGTGGACTAGCGCCGGTGTCGTTCACTACAGCTGTCTAAAATCTGGCCAAACGATTACGGCAGATATCTATTGTCAGCAACTGCAAACCACGAAGGAAGAACTAGCTGCTAAACAACCGTGATTGGTCAATCGCTTTGGGCCACTGCTGCTTCACGACAACGCAAGACCACACACTGCACAACAAACAACCACTAAGTTAGATGAGCTACAACATTATATTATTGAGTAGTAATAAAATAAAAAATATAACATCAATCATCTCCGTTCTACAGTTTTTGCTGGAAGAAACTTTATTAGAATTAATCTCGCCTTTGTACATATATTTTATAATCATCATATCGCTGCTGGGGGTGTAAGGGGTCCCGCACAACAACTCACAAAACCCAAGTCAACCTTACCTGCTCATGGTGTATCATGCTAATCAACAAAGGAGGCTCTGGCTTCCACCAACCCGCATTGGCCCAGAGTGGTGAGTAATGGCCTATATCCCCCAATATGAAGCCCTTCAAATGTGGCGATGTTTAGGGGAGGCCTATGTCGAGCAATGGACGTCTGTCGGCTGATAATGACGTATGTATGTTTCTACGTGAAATCATTTAACTATTATCTATTTACAAACTAATATACATTTATACTTACTACTATAGTGTATGTTAACTAATACTACTAGTTAATATTACAACAATAAAAACCATTTGTTTTTTAATCGATTTAGTTACTGTTTGTGTAGTAGTAGTAGTAGTAGCAGTAGTAGTGGTTAGAGGTACTCCTTCGCTTATATAATATATTATACATAAAGAATAAATATATAAATAACTTCTTATTTATTTATTTTAACTTTCCAGTTACATTGAAAATGTTATCCATATAGATAGATAGAGCAAGAAAATAACCTAAAATTTTCACCTTCACAAATATTTTCATTACAAATGTGTAAAATAGTTGAGCGTATAGACAAAATGGACCCCGAATAAAAGTAGATTTTAGTCGTTTTTAGTAGAAAGCACCTGGAGATTGCGTTGTTCGAGTACGTGACAGACAGAGCGAAATGTGCGAGAATAATTGGATGGGACAATTTGGTCCTCGGCTACAGTCCCTAGGTCAATGGCGTTAATCCTCTCGATTTTTCTATCGATGCTTTTAAAATTTTTCAATCAAGGCTGCACTCAATATTTAATTTAAAAAAATATATAAAACCAACTTATTAATTTAAACCCTTTCAATGAAATTTTATCTTCCCAAATAATAATAAAGATAACGTAGTTTAGAATCCGGGCCCAAATTACCTACATTTTAAAATATACGAGGAGGGACCAAAAAGTAGTGAGAATGATATAGAATATAATGATTACTGATAACTTAATTTATTTTCCTACATCCCTTTAAAAAAAAAGGTTTTGTCTTGGTCCTGCAAAAAGCTCTTCACTGCATCCATCACCTCGTTATCGTCATCGTACCTGTTTCCCCTTAAGTATTCTTTCAATTTGGGGAACAGATAAAAATCGCTAGGCGCCAGATCTGGTGAATAATAAATAATTATTCCTCAACTTGGGAATTAAAGCTGCATAATATTGGCCTGCAATAGTGGTTCCACACTCCAGGTAATCAATCAACAATATCCCTTCTGAGTATCAAAATATTGATGCCATAACCTTGCCAGCCGATGCCACGGCACGAAATTTCTTCGGGTTCGGTGATGATGGCCGTTTCCATTGCGAAGATTGCTGTTTTGTCTCGGGATCAAAATGATGGACGCATGTTTCGTCCATCGTTACGAAACGAGAGAAAAAGTTTTCAGAATCTTCTTGAAACTTGTGCGACAATATCTTCGAAATGTCAAGTCGTCGTGTTTTGTTTCTGACTGTCGCGGTTAACATTCTCGGCAACCATCTTGAGGAGACTTTTCTCATATTCAAAGATGTTTCAATATGGATTGAATACTTCCATATGAAATGCGTATTTCTTGAATTAAGTATCGGATGGTAACTCTTCGATCGCCCAATACAATTTTTTCGACTTTCGCAACATTTTCTTGGGTGACTGACGTCGATGGACGGCAGCAACGATGTTCGTCTTCCGTGCTCGTTCTCCCTACTCGAAATTAAGAAGCCGACGTTGCGACAGTGGAATACGGCGGAGCAGATTCTTCTAATGCTGTCTCCAAATCGCAATGAATCTCTTGGGTCGTTAACTTTCTTAAACAGGTATTTAATAACGGCTCGCACTTAATTTTTCTCCATTTTCGAGAACACGTTCCGACACGAAGCAAACAAATGATTACATTACAAAAAAAGAATCGAAGACTGTTTTTTTTATTAATATTACAAATATCTATCTGAGCCATAACAGTATTTATTTTTTTTTCTTACCGAGGAGTATATATGTCGTTCTCACTACTTTTTGATCCCTCGTCGTATATAAGATTTAGGTTAGTTGTTAATGTATTTGTGATAAAGCTGCTCCTTTCTCATGGACCAGTATGAATGATTTTTTTTTATTGATTGTGTGTAATGTTAATATATTTTAGACGTACATAAGGCGACTAGATTCAACACCTATCTAATAGTTCACGTATTCCTATACTTACCCCTCCAACGGGTTCTCGCCTTGTCGTGGCGGAGGGGCTTAGTAACCGTGGTCCGGTACACGGTGAAGCCAAGTGGAACCCACCCGGCCGGCCCGCGGCGAGGGGTGGCCGAAGCGGCCGCTCCAGGTTCGAGCACCGGTTGGGGTAACTGGAGCTCACCGGAACGGCCGGGGGCCGCAGGTTTCATACCGCCCCTCGCAGCCGAGGTGGGGTCGCGGAGGGAGTACCCTCTGCGGCCAACCGGTGTCGCACCGGCGATGCGGCGGCGGTGGGGCCGCGGGGGAAGAGGAGTGCCGGTATTGAGATGCGCCGCTCTCCCTATCCTCCGCGGCCGTTGACAGGTAGCGGCGGGCCTAACATTTCTCCGCCGCGGGGAGCCGGGAGAGGTTTTCTCCAGTGGCTCCCATGGCCTCTGGGCGACAGGTTCGGGGGAACCGGTCGCCCGCACACGCATGAGGTCGAGGAGGGGGCGCGCTGCATGTTCCGGCGCGCCCTGGAAAGGAAGGGTTCGTCCCTCCCTCCCGAGGTGGGGCTGCGCAAGCGGCCAGCGCCGGCAGGGTCGCGGTTGAGTGCATGCGTTCCCGTGACCCTGCCATCATGGCGATGAGGCGGAACATCGTGGGGGTTTTAGTCGGTGCAAGTCCGACATAACTCGTCCTTGCCCCCGCGAGGACGAGTATGCGTAGGCATTTCCCCCACGTAAAACAAAAAAAAAAAAAACGTATTCCTATACTTTGAAACAGAGTCGATTGAATTGACAGCTTATGTATCTTAAAGAAGTTTTATTTAATTTGGAACATTTGTTTAATTTTAAGAATTAATATCTTTATTGCAAAGAAGATCTAAATTGAAATAACCCTAACTCAGTTTCACAGCGTCAAAGCTTTGTGGTTTCACCGTAAGTGTGTTGATGCATATCTTCCTCGTTCCTTTATAAAGGTACACTTTAGAATGCCTATTTTCATTTTTATATACTCTTTGACAAATCTCAAGGCACTTCGGTGAGAAAATGGCTATCGACAAATAAGAAGTGAAGCGGTGATAGCATTTTATACTCGTATACACTTCAAAGAGCCGTGGGTTCGTTCCCCACTGAGCTTAAATATGTGTAGAGGGAATCCATTATGAATAAATAGATATACTGGTGGTAGATCTCTGTTGACAGAGAACATTTAGGTAGATACCACCGCAGGATCTATTACTGCCGCTAAACAGTAGTAGGCAAATTACGCACAATATGGTTTTGTGCATAACATCCTCACAGCACTTGGGCTATATCATTTTCGTAAAAGGCCTCGAGTCCCAATAGTGGGAACAATAAATGTGATCGATTTAAGGTTTTTTTTAATAAGTACATTCTCAATTAGGTGCACACCTTTTCTAATTTATTTATGACTACACATAACGTTTTTGAAAATAGCATACTTTTAACGATTCTTAATATAATAGAAACAGTATATTTTAAAAACCCGTAGAAAACTAAAAAAAAAAATATAACCGTTACGACGGGGAAAAGAGAAAGAAAGGTTTTGCATCTACTGATTTCTGTTGGAAGCATGATTTTTTTTCCAAGTTCCGTTAACGATCAATCGATTTTCTTTGTAAAGGTATCATAGATTCTAACTCTTAAACATATACGGAAGCGCAAGCTACTACAAATAAGAATGATTGGAGAAACTTCGTATCTTGCGATACTCATTAGGAAGAATAGTTTAGAATTTTTTATTTTACAGTATTGTTCTGCGGAGAGAAGATAGATAAGCCTGGCCTTTACAGAATTATCAATAGTATCAAGGTATTAATGAACAAAAGTTGTTGAAATACTTTAATTTATCCTCGTTTGCTATATTTACTGAAAATAGAACAAATAAAACAAGCCAAAAAAAAGTCTTTACTCGTAAATGAAATAACACCCACGGTTACGAGCGATCGCAACCATACCGTAAACAATTTGTTTTTATTCCTAAAATACTCCACAATAAAAAAGGTTAACAACTTATTTTAAATTAAAAAAATAACTATTTTGGGTTACAGACGCTCACTGCAATCTTCCCCGTAAGAGATACTATATACGCAATGCTCGGTATGCAGGTTGTCAAGCTCAGTATGCTGATAACTGTCACATAGGAAGGTCACATAGGTTACTGACGGACTTCGCGGGCACCGTCGTAGAAAAAAGGGTCACCGGTGGCGTTCCGCAGGGCTCAATACTGGGCCCAACTTTATGGAACATACTATATGACGGGGTCCTACGAATGGAACTAGGAAAAGGGGCACAACTGATAAGCTTCGCTGATGACCTGGCCCTAGTGGTCACCGCGAAAAAGGAAGAAGAAGTCATGACTATAGCAAACGCAGCCCTACAAAGGATAAGCCGATGGATGGAGCAGAAGAGACTGCACCTGGCGGCGGAGAAGACTGAGGCAATCGTCCTAAGCGGTAGAAGAAAGTTGAGCGAAATCAACTTCACTGTTCAGGGCGTCTGGGTGGTGCCAGCAGACAGATTAAAATACCTCAACATCTGGCTGAATAAAAGTCTAAAGTTTGACAAACATATAAAAGAAGTGACTGGAAAAGCCGAAAGACTAGCGGCTGCCCTTAGCCAAATTATGCCCAGAAAACGAGGGCCAAGATCAAGTACACGCAGACTGTTGACGTCCGCGATACAGTCCGTCATGCTATATAGAGCACCGGAGTAGGTGGGGGCCATGAGTGTTGCGAAATACAAGAACTCGTATAGCAAATTGCAACAGAGGCTGGCAATACGTATCACTGGAGCCTACCGCACCATCTCCCTGGACGCGGTTTTGATGATAGCGGGCTTAACACCTATAGAACGGTTAGCTCAAAAACGGCACCGCTTCCATCACGAAAAGAAAAGAACAAAAGAAGAAGAGAGATCGCGTACGCCGACAGAATAGGCACAAGATTGGAAAAAGGAGGGAAAAGGCAAGTGGACTCGAAGAATCATACCCAACCTCAGACAATAGATACAAAGAAAGCATGGAGAAGTAGAAAGACTGCTAACACAAGCGCTGAGTGGACACGGAGTTTTTAACACCTAACTCCATGCAATAGGGAAAGCAGAAAATGATACTTGCCCATGTTGCGAACATATAGACTCACCAGAGCATAACCTGTTCGAATGCATCAAATTTGCAGAGGTGAGAGACAAAACGGAAGGAAACGATGGAAAAGTAGGAGCGGAATACGTGATGGAAAGAATGACGAAAAGTAAAGAAGGATGGGACGAATATGCAGAAATGCTCAAGGAGCATTAAGCAATAAGAGTAAGGGAAAAAGATGAAAGGCAAAGACAAGAGGCTGTAATATAAAAGGCAAAAGCCTCCCTGAAATAATGCACAAGCGGTTCCAGAGAGGATAGGAGAGAAAACGGAAGGGGGTTTTAGTCCGTAGGTTGTTGAGCCAAGTAGTGCTCAGCAGAGTCGGGCATACCATATGGCTCGGGCCCTTGGCTATCCATGATTTCCCCCTGCCGACGAGAAAAAAAAACGGTTAGGTTAGGTTAGTCTCCCCCTCAATGGGTTCTCGCCTTGTCGTGGCGGGGGGGCTCAATAGCCGTGACTGGCGTTCGATGAGGAGTGCCCTGTCCGGAGGTGGGACGCCATATCGCGGGCGTCGGTAGCGTATTGCTAACGGCGCCCCGGGGGCCGACTGCAGTGTCCGAACTGGGCGACGCCAGTACCACGCTGTGCAGTTGAACCTGCAAAGGTCTGGGCTCGCCACGGTCGAGCTGATATGCGAAGCGCCGAAGAGAGAGTGGGCGTTCGCGACGGTCCAGGAACCGTACATCAGTGCAATTGGCGAGATGCGGCACTACCCAGGGACAAGGATAGTACAATGTGTGAGCCGAGGCACCGGGGAGGTTGTCAAGGCGGCCATTGTACTGTTCGACGATACCATCGACATCACTCAATGCCCCGACCTCACGTCTGGAAACATCTCTGTCGCCAGACTAAGAACCGGGGCTTGGAAGATAGGGGTGGTATCCGTCTACCTGGAGCCAGATAAGCCCGTCGGACCATACCTGGACCGGATCAATTGGGTCGTGGGGAGACTAGGGACTGCCAACGTGGTGCTGGGCGGGGACCTGAACGCCCATAACACCTGGTGGGGTAGCCAGTCCGGAGACCAGAGGGGGACTGATGTTGCGGTCGCGCTCGATGAGCTGGACCTGCGCCTGCTGAACCGGGGGTCTGAGCCTACGTTCGACACCTATCGGGGCGGAAAGCGTTATTTCAGCTGCGTCGATGTTACTGCATGCTCGACCACACTGCTCGATCGAGTGGAGGACTGGCGAGTTGCGGACGGTGTATCTTCGTCGGACCACAGGGCGATCCTGTTCGAGTTGAATCTCGTGAGGTCCGTCGGCACGGATATCAGGTGTTCCTCGCGGAAGTACACTACCCATAGGGCAGACTGGGGCGAGTTCAAACGAACTTTTGCCCAGCTGCTCGCAGACCGCTGTGTGACGCCAGCCGAGGTGACCGAGGTCGCCGATGAGGGGGCGTTGGACAGCATCGTCGATCGGTACGTGGAAACCGTGGGGGACGACTGCGATTCGGTTCTGCCGAAGGCCTCCGGGAGGAAAAGGACAGAATTGCCCTGGTGGTCCGAACAGCTCTCTCTCCTCAAGGCAGACGCCTTGAGGAAGAAGAGGCGGAACCCGAACGCGCGGCCGGCCCGTAAGGAGCTAGCCTTGCGCGAGTACCTCGACGCGAAGGAAGCTTACCGCCTCGAGGTGAGGCGTGCTCAGACCGCTAGTTGGAAGCGGTTCTGTGAGCGGCAGGAGCGCGAGACCATGTGGGACGGCGTCTACCGTGTGATTCGTCGCATGGAGACTAGGCGTGAGGACGTCCCCCTCGTCCAGGGAGGGAAGGTCTTCTTCCCGGAGGACAACCCCGGAGAGGACAATGCGGACCACTGTTCTGTAAGAGCCAAGCCCGATGAAGTCAACGAGGGGGAGGGTCATGATGATTCATGCAAGCCCCCCTTCACGATGGAGGAGCTCCGATGGTCCGTGTCGACCTTCAACGCGAAAAAGGCTCCTGGCCTCGACGGACTCACTACCGATATTTGCCGAGCGGCCATCGCAGTGGACGCCGCACTGTTTCTCGCGCTCTCCCACCAGTGTCTCGCTCTCGCCTACTTCCCCAGGAAATGGAGGGAGGCAGCAGTTGTAGTGTTGCGGAAGCCCGATAAGGAAGATTACATGCACCCGAAATCCTACCGGCCCATCGGACTCTTGCCCGTCATGGGCAAGGTCCTGGAGAAGATGATGGTCCGGAGGATCCGGTGGTACACTGCGCCGTATATCAGTAGCCGCCAATACGGCTTTATGCCGCAAAGGTGTACCGAAAACTCCCTGTATGACCTGATCCAGCACATACGAACTCGCTTGAAGGAGAAGGAGATCGTTGTGCTAGTATCATTGGACATAGAGGAAGCCTTCGACAACGCCTGGTGGCCTGCTATACGGTGCAGACTGGCGGAGACTCGCTGCCCCGTCGGCCTGCGGCGCCTTTTTTTTTTTTTTTTTTTGTTTTACGTGGGGGAAATGCCTACGCATACTCGTCCTCGCGGGGGCAAGGACGAGTTATGTCGGACTTGCACCGACTAAAACCCCCACGATGTTCCGCCTCATCGCCATGATGGCAGGGTGACGGGAACGCATGCACTCAACCGCGACCCTGCCGGCGCTGGCCGCTTGCGCAGCCCCACCTCGGGAGGGAGGGATGAATCCTCCCTTTCCAGGGCGCGCCGGAACATGCAGCGCGCCCCCTCCTCGACCTCATGCGTGTGCGGGCGACCGGTTCCCCCGAACCTGTCGCCCAGAGGCCATGAGAGCCACTGGAGAAAACCTCTCCCGGCTCCCCGCGGCGGAGAGATGTTAGGCCCGCCGCTACCTGTCAACGGCCGCGGAGGATAGGGAGAGCGGCGCATCTCAATACCGGCACTCCTCTTCCCCCGCGGCCCCACCGCCGCCGCATCGCCGGTGCGACACCGGTTGGCCGCAGAGGGTACTCCCTCCGCGACCCCACCTCGGCTGCGAGGGGCGGTATGAAACCGCCCCTGCAGCCGGCCGCTAGGGCAGCACACAGCCGCCCCTGCGGCCCCCGGCCGCTCCGGTGAGCTCCAGTTACCCCAACCGGTGCTCGAACCTGGAGCGGCTGCTTCGGCCAGCCCTTCGCCGCGGGCCGGCCGGGTGGGTTCCACTTGGCTTCACCGTGTACCGGACCACGGTTACTAAGCCCCTCCGCCACGACAAGGCGAGAACCCGTTGGAGCGGGGCCTGCGGCGCCTTATCGATAGCTACTTTAACGACCGCAAGGTGTCCATAAGGTACGAGGGGGCGGAGTGCGCCAGAGATACCACCAAGGGGTTTTTTTTTTTTTTTGTTTTACGTGGGGGAAATGCCTACGCATACTCGTCCTCGCGGGGGCAAGAACGAGTTATGTCGGACTTGCACCGACTAAAACCCCCACGATGTTCCGCCTCATCGCCATGATGGCAGGGTCACGGGAACGCATGCACTTAACCGCGACCCTGCCGGCGCTGGCCGCTTGCGCAGCCCCACCTCGGGAGGGAGGGATGAATCCTCCCTTTCCAGGGCGCGCCGGAACATGCAGCGCGCCCCCTCCTCGACCTCATGCGTGTGCGGGCGACCGGTTCCCCCGAACCTGTCGCCCAGAGGCCATGGGAGCCACTGGAGAAAACCTCTCCCGGCTCCCCGCGGCGGAGAGATGTTAGGCACGCCGCTACCTGTCAACGGCCGCGGAGGATAGGGAGAGCGGCGCATCTCAATACCGGCACTCCTCTTCCCCCGCGGCCCCACCGCCGCCGCATCGCCGGTGCGACACCGGTTGGCCGCAGAGGGTACTCCCTCCGCGACCCCACCTCGGCTGCGAGGGGCGGTATGAAACCGCCCCTGCAGCCGGCCGCTAAGGCAGCACACAGCCGCCCCTGCGGCCCCCGGCCGCTCCGGTGAGCTCCATTTACCCCAACCGGTGCTCGAACCTGGAGCGGCCGCTTCGGCCAGCCCTTCGCCGCGGGCCGGCCGGGTGGGTTCCACTTGGCTTCACCGTGTACCGGACCACGGTTACTAAGCCCCTCCGCCACGACAAGGCGAGAACCCGTTGGAGGGGTACCACCAAGGGGTGCGTGCAGGGATCCGTGGGCGGCCCAACCTTTTGGACCCTCCTCTTCAATCCACTCCTGGAGGGGGTAGCCAAGAGCGGGACACACTGCCAGGCGTTCGCAAACGACGTCGTTCTGATCTTCTCGGGGTAAGACACCGGGAACATCACGAAAAAGGCAAATGCGGTACTCGCCGATATTCACGGTTGGGGGGTCCGAAACAAGCTCAGGTTCGCACCACACAAAACTAAGGTGATGGTGCTAACCAATAAGCTGAAGTACGACAACCCAATATTGAGTATGGGTGGAGAGCCCCTTTTTCGAACTCGTGAGGTTCGGATACTAGGCCTCACAGTTGACGATAGGCTCACGTTCAACACGCACGTGAAGAACGTGAGCAAGAAGGCCTAAGGGCTCTATCGTCAACTGTGCAGAGCTGCAAAAGCATCGTGGGGGTTGAACTCGGAGGTGATCAGAACGATGTATCTGGCGGTGTTGGAACCGATTATTCTGTATGCAGCGAGTGCATGGGCGCCGGCGGCTAAGAAACTGCTGGTCCGAAAGCAGCTCGATGCGGTTCAGCGTGGCTTCGCGCAGAAAATTGCGTGAACTCACCAAACCGCATCGTTGCACTCGGCCCTAGTACTTTCCGGGCTGCTTCCTCTGGACCTTCGGGTCTAAGAAGCGGCCACTTTATTTGAGGTAAAGCGCGGCCACTCCCGGTAAGTGCTAGGAGACCGGGAGCTGGAAGTTCCATTCAGCTACTTGAGACTACCACACCCGTCTGAACAGGTTGGTGTGGAGTTCTCCTGCTTGGGGGAAAGTGCAGAGGAGGTCCAACTTACTACCTCGGCTGCCGACTCGGCCATTTACACCGATGGCAGCCGCATCGACGACAAGGTGGGTGCGGCGTTCAGCGTTATGCGGAACGCCGCTGAGGTTACTAACAGGAAACTCAAGTTGGGCAACTTCTGCACCGTATACCAGGCAGAGCTGCTGGCACTAGTGGAAGCGACGGGGTACGCGGCTAGCGGGTCGGCGCAGTCATACGCCTTACTTAGCGACTCGAGATCCGCCCTTGAAACAGTCGCTAGATCTGACACCATTCACCTCCTGGCGCTCCGGGTAAAAGAGAATATTATGAAAGCGCGGGCAAAAGGAACGGACGTAAGGCTATTTTGGGTGAAGGCGCACGTGGGGATGGAGGGAAACGAAAGGGCGGACCAACTGGCCAAGGAAGCTGCCCTGAAGAATAAAAGAAGACCAGTGTACGAGGATTGCCCCGTTTCCTTCGTCAAGCGTCACCTCAGGCTGAAGACGCTTGACGAATGGAACAGGAGGTATGTGCAAGGTACTACGGCTTCAACAACGAGGATTATCTTCCCGGACGTCGCGTCGGCATATTGCTCCCTTCGTCGGCTGGAGCTCGACACGGTCTTGGTCCAGATGTTCACTGGGCACGGGGGATTCTCCGAGTACCTCCACAGGTTCAAGCTCAAGGAGAGTCCCGCGTGCCTCTGTGGCCCAGCGGTTGACCAGACCGTGGTGCGCATCCTCACCTCCTGTCCCTTATTTGGGAGAGAGAGGATGGAATATGAAGTGGAGACCGGAAAGAAGATGGAAACTGGAGTCATTGCCTCTCTGATGAGTGATGACGGAAGTCGCGCTGTATTTCTGGAGTACTGCAGGGGAGTTATTGGAAAGACAATTACTCGAAACAATATGTAGAAATCCAACCCAACCAAATAATAATAATAATAATAATAAATGTATAAGGTAATTTAAGAAAATTGAAAATAAAAATCGTGAAAGTGAATTTAATTGTAATTTAATAGGATAAGTAGCAAGAAAAAATTAAGATCATCGAGAAATGCTACAGTGGATGATTGTTTCAGGTTCTCCCCCCTCCTCCAGGAATAATAGAGAGGCAGTCTCCACTTCAGTCAGAGGATGTATGGAAGAAGGAAATGGGATGGAGTGTGTAAGGAGAAAAATGGAATGGTATGATAGATAAGTAGAGGATGGAAGAAAAGAAAGCACGAAAGAGGAGAATGAGAAAGGAAAACTAAAATAAAAATGATGTTAAGTGAAAAAAGGTAGATAAAGGCCCTGACCCAAAACACGCAGAGGCAACGATTAAAAAAATAAAAAAAATAAAAAAAAATAGCCGTGGCTTCGTAGCCAGCGGTGAAGCGAAGTGGAACCTACCCGGGCGGCCCGAGGAGTGGGGGCCGACCCGAGACGTATGCTCCGGGTTGGAGCTCTCGGACGCCGTGAGCTCGCCTTGCATGCATGTCGTAGGTTGAGAGGGCGGTGTGCTAAGTTGCGCCGACAGAAAGTGGGGACCTCACCCCGACAGGAAAAAAGATGACGAGTCGCGTATAGTACGTCATTAAACAAAAAGCAGCACATAATGAATGCGGATGAGTATACAAATCTCCGGGAGGGTCTAGCTAGCCAGGAATCCCTCTCTGCACGCGGGTCAAAGGGCTTTGTGCCTGCTGACGCGCGTCCAGTTTGCCCCACTGTATACGGAGGGGGTGAACATTCGCATATGAACCGAAATCAAACGACCGTGGCTTTCTCGAAAAAGGACTCTACTTTGCTTTCGGATATGGATGGGATAGGTTTAGAATCAGACAGTGATTCTAATAGAAGAACTGGTGGCATTACGTCGAGACTTACCCGTTCTCAAAAACGGAAGAATGACGATGCTACCTCGGACTTCAAAACTGCTTCCAAAATCTCCTCAGCTGTAAGGGGTAGAAGCATCACTCCTCCAACCGGTCGATGGGCTGGACTAGCTATGACTAGGAAAGCGCTAAAGGACGTAGAGCGAGAGGAAGAAAATAAATGAGCGGAACAGGAAGTGACAGAAATGGCTGAAAAGAATCGGTGCAATAAGGCTTCTTGTAGGGAGAAGTTGGCGCCTGTGGAAATGGAAGACTTCTCGGCCTTGGAATGAAATCAGTTCGTGTTGGACAACATGGCTACTATATTTAAGGTGGCCACGTCGTCCAAAAACTTGAAGGGCACCTTTATGCATGCTCTAAATGAGGCAGCTATGTCAATAAAGGAAGCAGTCAAGGTATTAAGTGACAGGTCAGTGACGAAGGAGACCAAAAAACTACAGGCAGATAATGCCAGGCTCAAGGCGGATTTCGTTAATCTTTGCGAAGACATGGAACAAATCAGGAGGGAGTTAGCTGAGGCAAGGAAAGACACGTGTGTTGCTCCCTCCCCAGCTGCTCCACTAGATACACAGGAGGCGAACACTTCGCTGCTGGAGACAATCTCGCGCACTATCATGGACCAAGTGGGCACGATGGTGAGCGCTAAGTTAGAAGCCCTGGAGGGAAGGCTGGTGACAAAATCGCTAAGGCGGCGGCCACCTGCCGCGGATGAGCTAAATTCGTCAAAACCGTCTGGGAAGGGTGAAAATAAAAGTGACCAAACCACCAAAAATTCGGGACCGGATACTAAAAGAGATACCGTTCACCGACATACCTCGGAGAAGGAAAAGAACAAAGTAAAATGTAAAAGACGGGAGAAAGTACAAGGAGCTGTGCAAAGCGTGCCTGTTTCGGAGATAAACAGCGCACCAATGACAAAGCCTGCAACCTCGGATGGGGAGTGGGTGCAAGTCGTCAAAAAAGGCTCAAAGAAAACTGCAGCCCAACCAAGGCCAACCGTACACACAATGACGAGGAAACTACGGTTTCCGCGCTCCGCAGCTGTTACAATCACCTTGCGGGCCGGTGCGGAAGAGAGAGGTATCACCTACCAAAAGATACTGAAAGAAGCGAAGGAAAAGATTGATCTCTGTTCCCTTGGTCTTCCCGGTCTTCGATTCAGAAAAGCGAAAACCGGTGCGATGATCCTAGAGGTCCCAGGGGTGAACAGCGGAGAGAAAGCAAGCATGCTGGCCTAGAAGCTCAGAGAGTCTCTGGGGGACAGCAACGTTCTGTTATATACATAACTAAAAGGGGTTTATGCTGATGGAAATGCTGACCAAGCCCTACTAAACCAGGGCCTAGCATAGTGTTCGCGGGGGAAAGTCAGTCCGGTCCCAACTACCATCCAGAGAACTCGCTCTTACATAATCGTGCTAAATCCCTATTTAATTGTGCTATATCTAAGTGTATGTGAATAAAGTGTTTAAAATTCTTAAATCTTTTTTTTTTTAACTCTCAACTCGGACTCTCCGATAACAGTTCGCATAGGCAGGCCTACAAGAAGCTCAGAAATGCGCATTTCTGGGCTAGACGATTCTGTCACAGCAGACGAAGTTGTGACGGCTATCGCCAAAATAGGCGAGTGCCCCAGGGACTCGGTGAAGTGCGGCGATATTAGACCTGACCACAAAGGTCTAGGCACAGCCTGAGTACGGTGCCCGATACCAGCCGCCAAAAAAGTTGCAATGAGTAGTATCCCACTGGTGGGCTGGGTAGCCGCTCAGATAAAACTGCTAGCGCTCAGGATACTTCGTTGTTACCGGTGCCTGGAAACCGGACACGTCAGAGGACAACGCACCGCTGAAGTGAATCGTAGCAACTTATGCAGGGCAATATTAACCACTATGCTAGAGCCCAGGACCTACTAGTTTAGAGCCTCGCGGAGCGGTTGATACACGTTGTGGTTATCGCCGAACCTTACTCCGTACCGCCTAAAGAAGACCGGCGACCTAGAAAACAAGGTGTTCATAGTCACACAAACGGCCGCTGGCTCCCCGCCTTTTGAAAAAGTAGCAAAGGGCCGTACCGTAGATGTCCTGTCAGTGGTTGATGTCTACTTCTCACCTAACCGAAACAAGGCCGACTTTGAGCAATTCCTTCTGCACGTTGGGAACATCATCAACCAATGTCGACCGAGTCCGGTGCTGGTTGCTGGGGACTTCAATGCCAAATCAGTGGTGTGGGGATCTCCGGCGACTGATGCACGTGGGGAGGTGTTGGAGGAGTGGGTGATAGCAACGGGATTGGCAATCTTAAACCAGAGATACAATAAGTACATGTGTGAGAAGACAGGGTGGGTCGATAGTAGACGTCACTTTTGCAAGTCCTGCCGTGGCTCATCGTGTGAATGGGTGGCGAGTGTTAGACGGGGTGGAAACGTTGTCGGACCAACGGTACATTCAGTTTGACATAGGGACGCCTTCTTTACCAGCCAGCAATACCCTCAATCGGTCTCTTCCTGGATCGGGACCTAAATAGGCTATCAAAAAACTGGATAAGGAACTACTACGTGAAGCAGCAATAATACAGGCATGGCTTCACAATACACGAAGCCCCGCAGAAGTAAATGAGAAAGCTGAACGGCTCAATGAGGCTATGACAAACGTCTGTGACGCAGTCATGCCCCGCGCCGGAGCTTTTAAGGCTAAGCGACAGGTGTTTTGGTGGTCTGACCGGTTAGCACAGCTTCGTCAGACATGCGTCGCGGCCAGGCGCCGATACCTGAGAAGCCGGAGAAGAGCTCATCGTGAGGAGAGTCAAGAGACCAATCTCTACGATGACTATAGAGAAAAACAAAAAGCGCTCCAGGTAGCAATAAGCACGGCCAAGCCACAAGCATGGAAAGATATCTTGGAGAGGCTGGATACAGACCCATGGGGGAGGCCGTACAGGCTGGTTAGATCCAGACTATGTCCTTGGGCCTCTCCGCTGACTCAAACTCTACAGCCTCTACTTTGCGAGAGCATTGTAGAGAAACTGTTCCCGGATAGGGACAAATACCAGCCACCAAACATGGTATCGTCAGAGGTGATAGGGGAAAATAGCAATAGTACACCCGAAGTATCTGAGTGCGAGCTGAAGGCGGCGGAGCTACGAATGCGAACTAAGAAGGTTGCCCCAGGACCGGACGGCATACCGGGAGCTGTTTGGTGCCTTGCTCTGGGAGAACTGGAGCCATGGGTTAGAACTCTTTTTAGTACATGTCTCGAGCAGGGCCGATATCTGAACAGCTGAAAAACCGGTAGGCTAGTTCTGCTGAAAAAGGAGGGGCGTCCAGTGGACTCGCCATCGGCATATCGTCCGATTGTAGTGCTGAATGAGATGAATAAGCTCTTCGAGCGCGTAATCGCGGAGAGGCTTATTAGGCACATGACGGAAGTAGGCCCAGATCTCAGCGGATGCCAGTATGGTTTTCGCAAGCAAAGGTTCACAGTCGATGCCATACTGCAGGTCAAGGACGGCGCAGGCAGTATCCCAGAGCGATGTCACAGTGGCGGTGTCCCTGGACATCAAAAATGCGTTTAACAACCTACCGTGGGGCTGCATAAAGGAAGCTCTCCGCTATCATGCCGTACCTCCCTACCTAAGACAGATTGTGTCGGCATACCTCTCGGATAGAGCGGTGACGTATCCGACAAAGTCAAGCTGGTGTCGACGGACGGTGTCGTGTGGTGTTCCGCAGGGGTCGGTTCTTGGACCTCTCCTGTGGAACATAGGATATGACTGGATGCTGAGAGGAGCAAACCCCGAGGGAGTAAAGGTTGTCTGCTATGCGGACGATACGCTCGTAATAGCGCGAGCAAGGACGCATAGGCAGGCTCCTTGCTACAGCTAGTGTAGCACATACCGTGCAGAGGATGCGACGGTTAGGACTAGAGGTCTCGGAGGAAAAGACGTAGGCAATATGTTTCCACGGACCGAGAAACGCACCTCATACAGCATTACAGCTGACTGTGGGTGGCGTTTCTATCGGCATCGAGAAGACCATGCTGTACCGGGGCCTAGTCCTCGATAGGCGGTGGAATTTTAAGAAGCACTTCCGTGGTCTGGCTCTGAAACGCATCCGATCCGCGGGCGCGTTGGGAAAGATCCTGCCTAATATTGGCGGACCTAAGGCACAGTCCCGCCGACTGTATACGGGAGTCATTAAGTCAATGGCCTTCTATGGAACTCCTGTCTTGGCTGATGCTTTGACCGCCCATAACAAAACCCTCCTGCGTAGACCGAATCGGGTTATGGCGGTCAGAGTTATAAGGGGCTATTATACGAGCTCCTTCGAGGCGGCCTGTGTTCTGGCAGGAAAGCCACCTTAGGATTTTGAGGATGAGGCTCTAGCGCGTAGATACGAAGTGGTCGTAAAAATACGTAATTTACCAGCACGGCAGCTACCAGACGAGTGTAGAACACTTATGAATGAGCACATGGTGAGCAGTAACTGGGTGCTCATTGAAAAGTGGAGGGAAAGACTGGAGCAACCAGATGGAGCGAGCAGCAAACTCGTCTTGCTGCTATGATTGATTGGGAGAGATCTGTCACTGCCAGCCGTGATAGCAGCTATGGTAAACAGTGATGTGGCATGGGACACGATGGTCTCCTTCTGTGAGGAAGTGATGACACGGAAAGAAACTCTACCTATTCGTCGCAAGAAAATTGGACGCAGGCGACTCGCTCACGATCGCCGTCTTCCTCCCTAACGAGGGCCGTGGGTGATGATGATGGTTCAGAGGATACCATCACCCGGTAACAGCTGGCCCTCGGCATGTAGAGCATGACAGAACATGCCAAACAAAGCAGGATGAAGGTTCTGAGCAGAGTTTGCACCATGCGGACAGGCGCCGGTAGAGTGTGAAAGCGATCCCGCGGCACCTACTTATTGGCACAGAGTTGGTTCTTTGATGGTTTTTAGTGGGTATTCTGGCAACTAGCCAGCAAGTCTCACATACCCGCCGGGTAACCTTGAGCGGGATGCGTAAATGCATTTTTCCATCGTATAAAAAAAAAAGGTTGGGTTAGTCTACTACTGTCTAGATATATACCAACGCTGTTCCTATTTCTGCCGGCAAAGCTAGTATGCTGTATATGTATATGTATGGTACTGTGTCCTAGTTTGAAACGTAGCTAGTGAAATTACCGAGGTAACGACACTTAACATTTTACATTTTTGGTCTCAAGGCGACGAGTACATTATAATGTAGTGGATATCATCCTAACTAGTACCACGTTGTTACAGGCATGTGAACATGCTCGTCTCACCGCTTTTTGAATTTAGAGTGTTATTACTGGAAAATACGTGTTGCAACTTGCAATCTCATTACCACAGTAATTTCAACAGCTTCATCGCCTTTCAAAACAGAACGCGGTAATGTTTACACAATTTGCAGCTGAATTTATAAAGAAATATTTGCTTAGAGACAGGTTAAGTTTTTGCTAAACAAGAATTATTAAGCTAAAACTATAACTTATCTCAAGTTATATTTTTTGTTAAAAACATAAGTTACTTATGAGTGAAAAGAAACTAATTTAAGAATTAGTAGATCAAGAGTTGAGCAAGATGAGAGAGAGGAACGACAATGGTCTATGCATTAGTATGACCCATTTTTCTCTTACCTCGTTTTTATGAGGACACTCGTGTCTTGTAGTGGCTCGTCGTGACAACATCGCTTTTTGTAAGGTGAAAATATTTCCAAGTTTTCGTTTTCTTTCCCACTTACTTTATACACACTTTTTTTTCAAAACTTGTAACCTATGTAATGGAAATAGTTTTCATTTGAATGTAATATCGACGGGAGTAGCTGAACGTTCGTCTCATAGCATATGTAAACAGTTACAATTAATTCTTAATTACAGAATTAGGATGTTTACACAGCACCACATTGTTCTCGTCGCCATATTACATGAAATAATCTAACCTGAACATCATCGAGATATTCAAACCGGAGTACAGAAATATTTGCATACTATTATTTTGCTTGTGTTCTATATATACTATAACATATTGTTCGTACTGTGATACATACGATGTCCTAGATCAAAGTTACTTCAAAGGAATTTAATAAATGATCCATATTGCAATTATAGATCGCTGGCAAGGAGGGTATTATCACGATGTAGTACTCAAGCTTATTATAAATATGGAATAGAAGCCTCAATGCTACTACGAATTATCATCAGCCGATAGACGTCCACAGCTGAACATAGGACCTACCCCGAAAATCCCCACATCGATCAGGTAATGATAAATACCGGGGGATTTGGGCCATTTCCCATCACGCTGACCCAATGCGGATTGGTGGGAGATAGAGCCTCGTTTGTTGATTAGCAGGGCGCACCACGAGCAAGTGAGATCTGCTTAGATCCCGTAAGTTGTTGTGCGAGAATCCTTACACCCCGACCCTTACATATCGATTATACCATCAAGAAATAACATCTGTAAAAATAGAAACACTATATTGTGCAAATCCGAAAAGTTTACGCATTAAGGCCTCTCTTTTTTAATAACACTTAATTTTTTTTATAAGGCAATAATCAAAACTAAGTGAATCTTAACTCAAAACGAGTCTTATGTTTGTTTACCTTAGTAATAATTTACCCTACAGTCTAGGTAATATTAAAAAGAATAATGAATAACTGTGACAAAGTAAAGATTGATGTTAATTTTTGCTTGTAATTCTTTGTAAAAAAAAAGTATTACTTTAATCTTATACCCGGGTTGTCTATAAACTTTTTAATATTTTAAAATTTGTAGAAAGCATTAGAATTATTTCTATATTCTCCAATATCCTAAGCGTCGTTGAAAATTTCCGCACACCTTTTTCCTTAACTCAAAAAATCCATAGTTCCCCAAACAAAGCCGCCGCTGAAATATTCATTTCAGGCGCAGTACAGTTCTGCAGAATGTATTCTCCGAAATAAATTGAAGCGCTGCAGTAACGCTGATATCGAAAATAAACTCACTTTGACCAATATAAAAAAATTACTTTATTTTCTTAGTTTTCATCTTTTACGCGACGATGTCCGGTTCATTTATAAAGATATATTTTAAGTAGAAACATTGACCATTATCTCTTTTTATTCACATTAAACTCTACTCCCACCAACCCGCATTGCGTCAGCGTGGTGGGAAATGGCCCAAATCCCCTCATTTGAATCCCTACCCGATCGATGTGGAAATCTTCGGGGAAGGCCTATGTCCAGCAGAGGACGGTTATCGGCTGATGATGAGCATATTTCATATAACTTTATAATGCTTATATATTTAATTGTTCGTAGCTTTCTCTTGCCGGAGGTCTAGGTAGGTACCACCACAACTCCTATTTCTGCCGCCAAACAGCAGTGTGCAAACATTACTTTATTAAAGTTGAAAGGGTACTGTAGCAAATGTAATTACTGGGGTGATTGAGACAGCATCTTAAGTTTCAAAGGCTACAAACACAATGTGATCCTGTGTATATTATCCTAACTAGCGAGAAGGTATCGCTCGTTTCGATGAATAAAACGTTTATCCGAAGGATTTTTATGCCGTACGATATGTAGATTATATGACGAGTTTTTCCTTTTGATAAAGGGTTATTATCATAAAGAAAATATTAATAAACGTATATACAAAGGTAAAATGTGTTGTTTTGTACTTTGACGGTATAAACTTTGAAATGAGGCAAAGTAGAGTCCTTTACCGTCAATGCAGACTCGTGAACGGCGAGACCTAATTGGTCCCTATTAGTTTGTAGAGACATAATTCCATTTACGGTGCTGCTGCAACTTTAGAAATGTGCTGTTTTATACTAATTATTATCAAACTACGAACCGAGGAGTATTTTTTTAATGATATACATTAGCGTTTGCCGTTCCCACCTGATGTTCAGTAGTGAAGTGATTACAGAAATTTCTTTCAAACGTTTCGTTAAGTTTCATTACCTAATCAATTTCAATAGATACAACGCCTTTAAAACTGGAACACAGTATTATTGGTGTATTACAATTTGGCAACAGAAGTAGGAGCTGCGGTGGTACCTACCCATACAGCAACGGACACCCACCACCAGTGATTCATAACTATCAACACTTTATAACTTCCATAAAACAGTGTAATTCAAAAGTAAACTGATATATCATATTGGAATTATATAGAAATCCTTTATAAAGGTATCTGAATGAAAGTTAAGTTAATCCGAATGCAAAAGTTGGAGAAGCATAGAGAATATTATTCATCGTAAAACTATATAAAAAATTCTCGTTTACCGCACCACTGTCGATCTGTAATTGCTTTCGATTCTAGAATAACCGGTCACTTGCAGAGGAGAATCTCCTACCACGAATTCGATTAAAGATAAAACGTTCAATTAAATATAACAACTTCTAAAAATCACTATTTCGAAATATAATAATATACGTAAAAAATACTCTCGTTTCTATTGAACTTAAATCTTCTTGAAAGGTATGGTTTGATTTTCTTTTAAAAACTTATGTATGTTAGTATATGTGCTAAAAATAGTAAATGATGTCAAATGACAATACGGTTTCAGTACAAAAATTAATATACATAAATGTAAAGAATGTTCAGATTGTGGAATAAATCATTTTTTTTTTTCAACAGCCAATTTACGTCCCCACTATTGGGGCACAGGCCTACCCTCAATATGAGGGCGATGGGGCCATAGTCACCACGCGGGTCCAATGCGGATTGTTGACTTCACACACACCTTAGAATAAATTCTAATTCATGTGCAGGATTCCTCACAATGTTTTCCTTCACCGTTTGTATCTCGCTGTTGTAAATAAAGTTCACAAATGTACATAACTTAAATATCAAAGTCAACGGTACATGCCAAGATTCGAACCCGCGACCTTCGGAATGAAAGCCGCACGTTCTAACCATTAGGCCAGCGAGCTACTTCTACAATAAATCATTTATATCTATTTATATATATAAGAGATATTTCTAACAGTGTATAGACTCATGACGATATCTCTAAAACCATAAGACCAAAAGACTTGAAATTTGGTTGAAATATTCCTTTTACCGAGTTTAGGTCTGCTAAGAACAGATTTTACGAAATTATACCCCAAAAATGCGTTGCGGGGATGTTAATAATGGGAGGGCCCGAAGAGTGGCGGGTTGCCGCGAGGGGGGGAGGAATAGTTTTAACAAATATCAAATCAAATTCTGTATTACGGCCAGCAAAGCGAGCAGAAAACAGCTACTTATAACATACACCCTTAACACAGTATTTAATTAAATTTTATATTAATAATACTACATGTAAACTATAGACAAAATTGACAGTGAAAAGTACCTATCAAAATTCTAGTCAAGATAAAAATCTCTCCTGGGATGACGCAAAACCACGTCGCTATGTATAATTCCCAAAAAAAACTTAATGCGTGATACCGATTGATGACATTGTTTCATATCATCATCATCATTATCGGCCTTTGTTTATCTTTCTTCCCCACTTGACCTTCCCCAATGTCTTCCACCAAATGCATTCAGCTTCTTTGTTTTATATGATCAGTGATTATTTCTAATCAGTAAAGTAATTTAGCGTAATCGAATCAATAATGAAGAGATCTGAGTCTTTGACATGGACTAATTGATTAGCATGCAATAGCGTGCAGATGGAACAGCCGATGGGACAAAAAGATCTTGGAGTTGACAAAACGTAATCCGACAAACTGACGAAGACCACCATCGTGTACCTTCATCAAACTGAAATTATGCCGCCGGAATCAGATACCTAAAAACCGATCGCAACGGAAATCTATTGAAGAGGCCTATGTTGATGGTAATTAAGGTTTGTAGATCAATGTTTAATAATCTATTTCTTTAGTATGATAGAAATTTTAAGCAATGAAAGGATAATGGAGAAAGCCACGTTTCTGTTTAGAATATGTTTGATGGTAGTGTTGAGAGACACACAGTAAGACTTGAAAGAAGCAAATTTAATAAAGAGAGTTAACGCTTTTTCTCACTATTTCTTCATTCCTTCATTCTTCCATTAAAAAATCCAAGTCTTGCGAAGAATATCCATCAACATAAATGGCTCCATGTAAGAAATCTCGAAATAGCACTTTATATGGACATAATGTTGTTTCAACTGACGTCCAATGCATATACCTTCCAAATTTGGATAACAACTATGTTATAGATGTTGGCAATATATTAATAAAGGTTACAGGAAAACTTTCTTTCCATTTCCGGTAGTATATTAACGATTTTTAACATGTTGATGGTAGAGTGAAGAATGGGATATTTCCTCCATACAAAGAGGCGCTGTAATGCGTAAATGTAATAAATAATATTAAATGAGAAAAAATTTGACAATAAAAATATATAACATCGAATCAAAGGTCCAAATTTGTGGAATGGAAAAAAAATGTAATTGGGGAAAGTCAAAGACGTCAGTCTCCCGGGATCAAATTAATTTTGACAGGATGAATTTAATTTACAAACGTCCGTTAAATTAAACCTGATTTTACTTTCCGGTCTACTTATGTTGCATTCATTAAAACCGTTTTAGTGAGGCTTTCGTAAAATTAATTTGTTTGTTTTATCCTTAATTGATAAATAGAGAAATGGGATATGCTTTTAGAAGATTGAGAAATTAGCAATAACATTATCAATACACTCATTTTGAGTATGATATATCACAAAAAAACTACAGAGATATTACCCTCATTTCATTCCTTAATCCTTGAGAGGAGACCATGGATTGGTAAATGTAGCATGGATTAACGGACATTGTGAAGAGTGTAAACAAGCATTAGTTGTATAAAGGTGGGATTGGAACCATCGCGATGGATATCTAATTTGAAGATCGTGGAAATCAGACTGTTGTAATGATGACAACAATAAGATGAGGAGCAACCAATTAAAAAAAATCTCATAAATACTTTTGTTGAGATTTTATAAAGATATAGCAGGGCGGTGACCTTGAAATAAGTAATACCACTCTTTGCTTATCCTGTCCCGTGGCGCAGCACTTTGTAGATCAGATCCCTGGTTTATATCCTGGGTAACATGTGATGATATTTTATTGTTGGTTCGATTTTTTCACACCACCACACCCTTATTGTAAATCTACCACGAAAAAAACATTGCTGTGTGCTTTTAGCTTTGTTCCCTCATTGCGTATAAAACCGTCGGATAGTAAGGTGCTACTGAACAAATATATTTTCCACTTCCTTCCTCAATTTCCGAACAGTTTTAATAAATGTAAACAAAAACAAATTGACCCGGCGTCTCCCTCCCCAACTCTCTGGTCAACTGAAACCCATTAGTGTGTGCAAACATTGTTGTATCTTTACAGCCACGGGTCACGTTTCGGCTGAAAGCAGAGTTAATATGTCTGAAATTTTGCTCATGTTCAGTATGAAATTAATATTTGCCTGCGTCCTGAATACGGAAACAACTTGAAACAATTTAAATGTTACGATTTAATAATTACAATTAACCGACGATAAATAGTAAGTGCAAAGGTTACATAGCAACAGCAATTAAAAATTTAAATATTCATCTATTATCTATCAAATACTCTGCCTTTGATTAAGGATTTTGTGAAGAGAATATTCTTTTTTTACGTTGTCAAATCAATATTTACTGATAGTAATAGTTACTTCCTGTGTAGGTCTTTGTTGCCAGAGACCGTCTAGATAGGTACAACCGCAGCGCCTATTTCTACCACCAAATAGCAGTGCCCAAGCATTACTGTGTTTCCGTTTGAAAGGGGATGTAGCTAGTGTAATCATTATGGTAACGTAACCTAGCGTCTTATGTCTCAAAGCGACGAAAGCAATGTGGTGCATAGGAAAACATTATCACTAGCGCCACGTTATTATGGGAAGGCGTATCGCTTACAGGTGGTGAAAGTTCCGTTCGTGCCGTAGCTTCCTTGAATAAAAAAAATAATGAAACGAAAACATGTAACGAATAAGAAACAATTAACAACAAATATAGGGTGGCGCAAAAGAAATCCTCCTATCAGAAAATGCTATAAATTTTGCCTTAATGTAAAAAAATTAAAAGACCAAATAAAAATAATCCACAAGAAGAATCAAAGTTTTTCATATTTTTTTTTAAATTACAGCCAAAAACATCGGAAGGTTATTTTTGCGTCACCTTGTATTATTGTATACAATACGTTTATAAATATTTATTGTAAATATATATTTACAAACGAAGTATAGAGAGAAACTTTAAAATCTATAGTGCTATATTTTATTAATACTTTTTTCTATCTAAATGATTTCCTACCTATTGAAATCAATAAAATTTTTAAATTCCTCTCTCCCTGTCACTCTCTCTGGGTTTACACTAGTATCTCATTCTTTTACAAATTGACTAGAATACAAAGTTTCACTCCTACAGCGTTTAATCAGAAACTAATTTTGTTTTCCATATTTAGTGGCGTTGTAGCTTGTAGTCGAAAATAATAAGAATACAGGAAGCTATGTTATTTAATAATTGTTGGCCCGTAGTTAGAAAAAATCAGATAAACCTTCGATATAAATATCATATTTCTATACTATGTAAATATAGGACACAGTTCATCTGTACTACAAACGTAGGACTTAGAATGCCTTTGATTCAGGGTTTTCTATGTTACTTAGAGTTCATTCTGTTGCCCTCTAACACTATTTATTTTTAAATGATGCACTATAGTTAACAAAACATTAAAGTTTCTATTATGCAGGTACTAGGATTAATGTAAGCCATGCGTGCCGTAGAAGACAACTAAAACGGTTTTCGGATTTGTTGGCTTTGAAGGCGCTCGCTCACTTTCGCCACTAAACAAATCCGAGATGAACGACAAGTAGATGGTTTCGTGCTTACTGTAGCAAAGAGAATGTTCTGTGGAGAGTGATGGCACAACCCGGAACGTGCTTAGGCGCAGTACCGAAAGGTACCGACGTGTTCCATATGAGGTTCTGAGGCCTCTTGACTCCTCTAACTTCTCTCTTGTACTAAGTATGACTACTGAGGGAGTTTTAGTAGGTACAAATCTCACATAACCCCGACTTTCCCTTCGCTTCTGGAAACGGAGAATCCTTTGAAGATTTCCATCTCGACCAAAATAAATAAAAAGGTGCTGTTGACAGGTTTTGATCTTTTGATTTATGTTTTAAAAAATTGGAGATTATCCACTCGGCTAGTCGACTGATACAGATGTTTTTAATAAGTTACGTGAGCTCGCTCGAGCTGTATAATCCGGAAGGTTAAAAGCGCCGGATATCAAACCGTGCCAAAGCCAAGCGTTTTATCAATAATTTAAAAAGTTACTCATCCACCAACTTACTATATTAAAACGGTGCGTCAAGTAACGGTATCTTAAGCTATTACATGAAAGTTATATTGAGTGAAAATCGTAACACTGGTTAAAGTTTAGCCATTTAACAAGATAACTTTGTCTAAATTTATCCGGGGGAGAAAGTTCTTAAACGATTTACTTTGGATTTGTTCCACTATTCATTACTTTCATAAACGTTTCAATTTAAATTGATTTGTTGAATTTTAAAATGGCGATCAGGTCAAGGGAACGCGGAAGACTTACAGACTTACTTACTTTCTAAATCCTTAACTAGTTTATATCCATCGATTGATTGAATACATGTTATAAACTTCATCAGTAACTTAGTTTTTTAACGAATATTATTAGAAACTTTATCAGCAGTTACTTATTTGATCCTTACCGTTATCTGCGAAATATCATTAATTTGTATTAATGATAGTTACAAATTTATACTTGAGTTTTAACCTAACGCTTGATTAGGCTAAAATGATAGCAACTCCGTCAACTGGAATCCGGCCAAATTAACAGAAACTGTCCTAATTGGCAGTTAGATTAGTGCAAATAGCATCAGTAAATATTATACTTGAACTACACAACTATATCGTATAATTAAATTGTTAATATAAATTATATTTATTACTAATTCTAGATAATATACTGCTCATTACCATGGATAGTCGTTTTACTAGCAACCAAAAAAAAAGCTTCGACATCCGGTGTAGCTTAGGATAATTTTACACTGCTAAAGCCAATTTTAACCAACAAACATTATCATTACATACTGTAAGTTTCAGACTCTAGTCCAGTTTTAGTAGTTATTATTGAAAGAAGATGGGGTTCTGTCTATGTTGTTGTAAGCCATGACAGTCCCTGAATAATACCTAGGTGTTGATAACACATAGTGACTAGACGAGCAGGAATAATAATAACAACGTGCAGCTAGTTAGAATGATATACACTGCACCGCACTGTGCTCGTCGCCTCGGGACGTAACGTTGCTAAGTCCTATTACCTCAGTAATTTCACTAGCAATAACTACCTCCGAAGCGAAACATGCAAACTCATGACTGTTTGGCGATAGAAATATGAGCAGCGGTGATAGTTACCTAGACAGAGTTCAGTACCAGAGACCTAGCATACCAATAATTACATCATATCTTACAACCGAGATCTACTCGTGTCACTTAACTTGACCAAGTTAGAAGCAAAAAAATTGAGTATTATTAGTAGCAACTTTTGACTCTTTTTTTGAACGGGTCTTCTACCTGTTCCCAATCTCTTTCAAATTCCTGTATGATTTGCAAAATTTTGCCCCCCCCAGAATACGAAGGGCTGCCCTCACCGTCCGAAGACGGCTCGGGGAGGGATTCTCCAATACTGGTACCCTCCTGGGGTAAATTCTTTTTATATTTTGCCTCGATACTTACGTCCCTGCCATCTCAAAGTCTGCAGTACGCCTGCTGGATTATTTAAGAGTATCCTCTTGTTCCGCCAACCGTTTTCTGATACAGGACCCTTTTGATTCCACGTCAATCTTATCGGCTCCTGTCCAGTACTGAGTGCACTGCGCACATACTACACTCAGGCCAGTTTTAGTCCACGCCGGGTATTTGATTTCCCCGGTACCACTCATATCTGAGAGGTATTCCCCTATCCGCCACCTGGGGACGCGCCCGATGGGAGTCTGGCATCTCCTCACGGGTATTAGCAGCAACTTAACTATTGTTAAAGATAACATAGTATAAATTCCAATAGAAGTCCTAGAACTGCATTGGAAAGTTTGTAGACTTTATTGTTACTCGTGTCTCCTTAATAGGACTTAGTATTTGTTAGAACTTAAGTATTGTTTTATACATATTATAAAAAATATATATGGTTTACGAGGAGTGTATCTGAAGGGACACAGGCGCCGGGTAGTCTGCAGCGTGTGCGGTCGATACGGTTCCAGATTAACTGCTTACGAGGGGGCATAAACATGTAATCTTGGTCATCAACAGCGGGCCTTATCACCTCTCTTGTTAATTGAAAACAAGCTAATAGTATACACTATAATATATATAAATAGCTTAGTTTTTAATCACTTTTCTTTATAATCATTTATAAAATTCATTAAAATTCATGTACTTTTTCCAAGTAAGTTATTTATGAAGAAAAATTTGTCGGAATCCGACTTAAATATGTTTTAAGTTAAAACACTGATTCGTTAGATTGTTTGAACAATTTTAACAAATCTGTATAATTTAACAATTTCTTTGTCCTATTATAAATACTATTATTATTATTAATACCTACTAATATTTAATAGTTTCTTGTTTCTACCATTGTAACTTGTTATCGCAGAATTCCGGAATGTATGACAATTGAGTTTGCGTACAATGGTACTGGATATGAATCTGCGACTGTAAACAATCAAAGGGATTTCAAATTGGCATACCGCCTCACTTAACTTAAGCATTAGTTTCGGGAAACTAGCACTATACTTCAGTTAAGCGGTAATGGAGTTATATTAATCCACTAATATACATTATTTTTGTTAAACATCAAAATGTAGGTCAATAATACTATTGTACTGAAAAGTGAATACTGTTAGGGCTCTGTTGCTGGTTCTAGGTATTAGTATATACCTATACCTTCAGCGTTTAATTCTAGAATTGAAGGCTGTTGTAGTAAGTGATAATACTAAGGTATGATACATAATAAAGTAACGACATATATCATGTTTCCAGAGCAGTGTAATATGGTACAATTTTACATAATCATCTCAACGTAGCGCTAGTTAGAATGATATACACAGCATCACATTGTACTCGTCTTAAGACACAAGATGTTAAGTCTCGTTACCCCAGTGATTTCACTAGCTACAACATCATTCAAACCGAAACAGTACAGTTTGACGGTAAGTATAAGATCTGCGGTAGTATGTACTTAAACGGTCTCCGACAACGGAAACCTATCAGCAATATTCTGACCAAATAAATTTGATTTGATTTGCGGCGTCACTGAATATTCCGTGTGGAACGGATTTGTATATAATTAAACGGAACAAAATGTTATTTTCAGCTAAAGTTTATAATCATCAATCGCCGGCGCGGAATGGCGCTTGAGTAGCGGCAATTATTGCGGCACCACCACTTGTATAGCTTTAACATGTAGTAATCCCATCCAATTTTAACTGTAATAGTATTAACGTTTAAACTTTTCGATGTTAATTTGTGGTTCATTATATGATGAATATATATTAACTTATTTTAAAACAAAGACTTTTTTTGGAAAATAAACAAACCAACATATAGAGGGGAGTACGTTTATCGAATTTATGGTATGATGGTGTTGGAACAAATCTTAATATTCCTTCGGCCTGTGAATTATACGTTAGAATAATAATTGAAATAAAAAAAATATTGGGTACATTTTATAATTATTGTATCACATTCATTACACACGTTTCACAAAAAAAAAATCTTTTTTTAAAAAAACAGACTGTCGGGAAGGGGGGCGATCATTATACCAGGTAATATTTCACCCACCATTCTATTTCTAATACCTAAAACCAAGCTGGTATTCTGATATATAAAGATAGAAGACAAGAGCTAATAGATAAAAAAATAAGAAAAAGGTTTATCAAATACTGTTTAAAAATATATAACATAGTAACCAATACAAAAAGAAAGACAATAATACTTTACGTATGTATACTATAATATGTTAAAGCAAATAGAGGTAAAGCAGAAACAACTGTAAATTAGTAATGGATTTACAAAAGATTTCAATAGTAGGACAAGAAAAATAAAGCCTTTTTTTTTTCAAATAATATATAATCCTTTGATAAAAAAATTTGTATCGCACTGCATATATTTATTCATCTTCTTTTGAATATTAAGAATATTTAAATAGTTGAGTTTGATAAAACATTAATTGACAGAAGCTGTGATACAAAATAGAAATAGATTTAGAAGAATGACCAGAAAGGTCAACCCTAAGTAAATATAGGACAGGGTCTAGTGAGAAGAAGATACATACTTTAGCTTCAAGAAATTTTGAGGTTACATATAATAGATTTCAAAAAACAGACATACTCTTGTTTTAGTATAATTAATATACTTGTAAAATTTGGAGAAGGTTCAAACAGTAGTTCATAAATAACTGTTCTTCACAAAGGCTAGAAACATATTTCTGGATATTGATTACTTCCAAGGAATCCTATTGTTTGTTTTCGGATTGTTCGTCGGTATGCTCGCTCCGAAATACGCAGAGATTTGCAGCATTCGTTCCAGAAAGTAACAAAGCATTGCGAAACCACCGCACACTTGTGCATAAAAGAAAAAAATCCAATACCGTACAACGATTGACGCATGGAAATATTTTCAAAACACATTTTCAAAATGGACCTTTCAAAGGACGTCCGTCACACCCTGCGAACAGGTTTTTTAATGTACGATTAAAAAAATTTCATCTTTTTTACTATTGGCAGTTGGTAGAGATCATCTAGGAAGTCCCACCATAGCTCCTATTTTTACCGTCAAAAAGTAATGTTTAAACATTACCGTGTTCCGGTTTTAAGGGCACTGTAGCTAATGAAATCATTAAAAAAAAACAACGGTTATAAGTCAGAAATTAGGAAATAATTTTAATCAATACTAATAGTGCTAAAAGTTTCTAAGGAATAATTTATATGTAAGTAATGTGAAAAGGACGATGGGATAGAGATATTCTTCAGAAGCATAAACTCCACAAGACAAGTTCTAGAAAAATATAACAATGTTTTAAATATTTTTTTTTTTTGAAAAACATTAATAATTTTATGGTACTGTGTAATGTGATATTTATTTACCTATGGTATTAAAATGTGAGTCTAATTATATGAAACAAAAAAAAAGGTAAACGATAGGAATTGTATCGATATATTAATACTCGCTATATATATATATAAAAACAGCAAAAATCTAACGATGTTATGATGAATTTACTCCTTCTATAGCAAAATAACTTGAAAATTTATTTCCTTAATAGAAAAGCTATATTATAATAAGATAATTAATCACTAATGATCATAACACAAATTCTAAATTACCATTTAGTAGGAAATAACATTATGTAAATATCATCTAGTTCCATATTTTATGTAATAAATTATCATCAGCCGATAAACGTCCTCAGTTGGACACAGGCCTCCCATAAGGATAACCACATCTATCCTTTACCAGATCGTAGGTCCATGTGATCAGCATGGTCTCGGCTACCGCTGGGCATTAGAGGCCGTCCCTTGTAGGGGTTCATATAGAGGGATTTGGGTCATTTCCTATCACGCTACCCCAATGCGGGTTGGTAGTAGCTAGAGCCTAGTTTGTTGATTAGCAGAGTGCACCACGAACAAGCGAGATTGGCTCGAGTGCTATGAGTCGTTGTACGGGACCCCTTACATCCCACGTATTAAATACATCAGTAAAATCACTCGGGTAACGAGCTTAACATCTTATGTCTCAAGGCGATGAGCACATTGTGGTGCTGTGCCATCGACATCATCTTAAACAGCGCCGCGTTGTTATGGGCAGGTGTATCATTTACCATCAGGTGATCGTCCTGCTTGACTCGTCGCTTCGTATAATAAAACAATAAACGGCAAATAAACTTTCCTCTAAATTTTTTTTTAACAATTTAATACAAATTTTTCGATGCGATGCTTGTGAAGATTCCTTAGTTTATTATTCATGCTTTATTCATATTATCTAATAATCCTGATGTAGAACCTGTCGGAGTTCGAAGCCTATTGGCCCCGAGGGTCGTATATGTTCAAGCGAACTTCCTGTGCGGTGTCTCATAAAAAATTAACGTTTGGGATGAAAGTCTTAACAAAGTGTAATATAAAGCAATTAAGCTTAAATATGGCTGTCGATTTTAGAAGCAGGCGGAATTAAATTAAGCGCAATTAAGCGGGGAACCGTCCCTGGTGGATTCAATTTACGAGTTCACTCAGGTATACCACATGTGAGCGAGTGCACAGCACATTTGCTAAATTATCCCAAACGGTTCCCATCGCTGGGAGAATGGAAAGATTAGAATTGAATTTAGAGACGCGATCGCACTACTTAGTTTTCTCATTGTTCCACAATTTGTTTCGTCAAGGCTTTACTTGTAATAAATACTTTGTAATGTTGTTTACATGGATTTTACTTACATTATGTTTCACCATACTAATCGATGACTTTTTTGTTATTCAAATAAGCGACGAGACGTTTACTTGATGGTAAGTGGTACTGTTGGTACATGATAAGTGGGACAGTAGACTGCACTACATTGTGCTCGCCGTCAGACATAAGATCTTTAATCTCGTTACCCCAGTAATTACTCTAGCTACAACGTCGTTCAAACCGGGACGCAGTAATGTTTGCACACTACAGTTTGTCGGCATAAAGAGGAAACGCGGAGGACTCAGACGATCTCCGGAAATTGAGTAAGTTTTATTTTGATTATAGTAATATTTATTGTGAAAAAATTATGACTATACTAACAAAACCAAAAATGTTTGAAGAGCGATGATGGTTTATAAACTGAGTAACATATTTTTATATTACGATTAATCGATCATCAGCCGGTAGACGATCACCGCTGGACGTAGGCCTCCTCCAAAGAACTCCACCTGTATCGGTCCTGCGCTCAGTCAGTCAACCTTACAGTCAGCATAGCCTTCGGTACCACCGAGCACTAGGGACCGTTATTTATAGAGGTTCGTATGGAGGATATGAGCCATTTCCCACCACGCTGGCCCAATGTGGATTGGTAGAAGCCAGAGCCTCCTTCGTTGATTAGCAGGGAGCACCACGAGCAGGTGAGACTGGCTTAAGTCCAGTTTTCTATTACAACTTCTACTAAATATAAAACTGATTTACAACAAGAGACTCCCACATTAAACTTATAATCTCGAGAAGTAATTTAAAAATAACGAAGCTTGCACCAAGTTATTGCTTAGAGCGCCGTGAAATTAAAGCTCATGAAGAAACATTTATAAGTAAGAAGCGAAGCGAAGAAAGAAATCGTCGATCGTATTGGAAATCATTTATCATGAACAGACCAGCCCCGGCGGTGCCATTAGAGGTTAACCATCTAATTAGTGACGTCAGATTTGAACCTGCTGCTGACGTTAAGGAATTAACTGTACACTTGCTTTCACCGTTAATCAGAACTCAATTTGATTGCTGTGAGCAGGGAATTTTCATCTCTTTCTTACACCGTCCATATTAAATCTATTAAATGATATTTTCAAATAATTATATTTAACGTAAAAAAAAAATTTTTTACATACAAAAAAAATCATTAATTTTGATTAATTAACATAACTATAAATATAAAAAGACAAGTTTATAAAATAGTTAAAAAGTACAAAATCAATGACATCATATTGTTTCTTTTAAGGTTCTTTAAAATATTTTTTATACAATTAAGGGACGAGTCGAGCAGGACGTTCACATGATGGTAAGTGATACACGCACCTATAACAACGTGGCGGTATTCAGGATGTATATACAGCACCATATTGAGCTCGTTGCCTGTCAAACCAGAACAGAGTAATGCTTCCACACTTCTCTTTGGCGGTAGAAATAGGCGCTACGGTGGTACCTATCAAGATGGTCTCCGGCAACAGAGACCTACCACCACCAATAAATATTTCTCTAGAACTAATCTCAAACAATTAAAACTAATTACTGCGTAAAAGATTATACTCTTTAAATTCAGAACCACTTCAGTGTATTTAATGTTCCCACTGCTGGGACTCGACACCTCTCAAAGAAAGTCGTAGCCATCCACTACGTTAAACAATCGCGAGCTGTAGTAATACGAATTGTAGGTATTACATAGAATTTCGGATTTCAGATTAATTCAGTCTATACCGTAAATTACAAGCGGAAACTTTGAGAGCTACAGTAAATTTCAGTTGCCATTCAATAATCAATATTAAGGGAATTAAATACAAGTTTGTTACACGGAAATTTTAGCATAATGGCCGCATTTCCTTCAACTTAATATCTGAATAACATTAAAACTATATATTGTAATATTGAATGACAAAATTAATAAAGTATGACCGTGCCTAGAATACAAAATTTATCTTTTTAATACTATCATGTAGGTAGTCATCGTTTTTAACGTTATCTACCTCTATATATATAAGGAAGTTCCACCTATATAGAAAGTCATCACTAAATCTTTAAAACCATTAATCCTAGACAAATTTGGTAGGAATATTTCTTTTGCCGAGTATAGGTGCTAAGAACGGATTTTACGAAATGTTACCCCCAAAAAGAGTTGCAGGGGTATTAACGGGGAACAGCATGTTGCCGCAGATCAGGAATATTTCTGAGAAATTTCAAGTAAAGATTAAAAAAAAAATTACTACTGGTTGGTCTCTGTTACCGATTACCGTCTAGGTAGGTACTGCCGCTGCGCCCTTATCTTATATCTCAGTCGAAGAGAGCGCAATGTGGTGCAGTATGTCCTATCTTGATTAGCGCTATTGTTAAAGTACATGGGTATTAATTACCATCAGGTGAACGTCCCGCTCGTCTCGTCGAACAAAGCGGATACGGAAGAGCTTGTATGCATATAAAATATGCTTATACATAGTTATTAATACTACGGGTATTGATGCTGAGATAATAAATACACTGAGTTATATCTGTCTGATATTTGTTTATAATTTCTCTACCAATGCCTCAAAGGTATAGAATGGACCCAATCCTTCAATAAGTGATGTTTCTAAAAATTAGACCTCTGAAAGATAATTAAATAATTATTAGTAGTATAAAGTTTAGAATATTCGATTACTCGTGAGCCATCAATGTCTAGGACAGTGGTCTATCAAATTTTAACCCATAACAAAGTTCGAATAGCGACCGCTCATTTTCAAATCTTCTATCAGACCTCCGGCATTGTTTAATGAAGGCCTCAGCCCAGAGGGTCGAGGTCGACTACTTAACATGCCTTTTGAAGAGCAGAGCGTTTGAGAGAATAATATAAGAGTAGCGGCCATTTAGCCAACTGTAACTTGCTACGTGTTACAATTCGCGATAAATGTAAACATTTGGACCTTTTCTTTAAATAAACTAGTATTGTAATTATTTATTAATTGCTAAATGCGTCATTTTCCCTAATCATTATAATCATCATCAGCGAGTAGTCATTCACTGCTGGATATAGACGTTCCCAAAAGATCTTAACATCGATCGGTCCCAAGTCATTAATGAATAATTTAAAACGCTATTATCAGCTGGTTAATTGTTAACTGGTGATAGATTCCCGACTGGTGGTAGGTCTCTGCTGTCGGAGACCGTCTTAGGTAGATGCCACTGCAACGTTTATTTCAGCAGTCAGACAGTAGTGTGCATACATCATTGTGTTCCGACTGAAAGGGCGCTAGTGACATTATTGGGGTAACAAGACTTAACATCTTTTATCAAGACGATAAGCACATCATCATGTTTTTATAGGCAGGTGTATCACTTATCAACAGGTGAACGTCTCGATATATCATCGCTTCGTATAATAGAAAGAAAAAATAAGCTTAACAATGAATCGTCATCAATTGATGTCCATCGCTGCATAAAATCTAAAGTATTGCTATTATGTACATATATATTAACCTAAAATATATAAATTATCGATTGTTCCGTGAATGTTGTATAAATAAATAAGAAAAAATAAAGTAAGAAGGTATTTTTAATAAACGTCCGGGAGCCGTAAAGTCGGTAATACGTCACGGCAAGGGAAGACGCGCTAACAAAATTAATGGCTCAAGTGTCCGTGTAAAATACGCAGCCGTTTGAGATTTAAACGGCAATTATTCTCCTTATTCCCCGTAACACGTTACGGTAATGGTACGTCGTCATGTGATTAATAAAATTTACTCCGAAGCAGTGAGATAATATATTTACATTTACACAAAGACTGGATTGGAAATAATACGCCAGCCTACATTAACATAGCGCTAGTTAGTATTATATACACTATAGCTCATAAGATGTTATCTCGTTAACCTAGTAATATCACTGGGTAGACGTCCTACTAACTGGAATACAGTAATGTCTGTACACTACTGTTTAACAGCAGTAATAAGCATTGCGGTGGTACCTACTGTAGGATTCCGAAAACTAGAACCCGCAGACCACATCACGCACAATCCCATCGATACCAACAACACCCATGTCACCACACACTCCTCCGACACAACAACCACACTCTGCATATCGAAATCACGCCGTCTTCGCTTCAGACCGCGGCACTCCAGCAACACATCGCGAAGACGAGATACACACGCGATCAGGGGTGGTTCTCACTGCCCAGAGTTTTCGATACAGCCAAAGATGGTCGTAGAACGGACCCGAGCCTGACTTCGGCGACCCATCAGATTCACCAGAAATCCACACACAAACAGAAAATCCGCCGGCAGAGATCTACATTCCGAGTAATATGTAGTAATACCAAGCGCTGCACATCATCAGAGAACAGACCACAAGAAGATCAATGGCACCAGAGACCAGCATACCATTACAAATATTTTATTATGATAGTACTTACATTTACGTAATAATACGGAGTAAACATTTTAAGGGTAATTAATTATTTTATATCACTATCATTTTTTCTTTCTGGTGGTAGGTCTCTGCTGTTGGAGACGATCTAGGTAAGTATTATCTCAGCGGCTATTGCTACCGCCAAACAGTAGTGTGCTAAAATTACCGTGTTCTGCTTTGAAGAGCGCTGAAGCTGGTGAAATTTCTGTGGTAACTAGACAGGATCTAGTCTTAAGGCGACGAGCGCAATGTGGTGTTGTATATATCTTCCTTACTAGCGACACTTTGTCTTGGACAGGTTTATCACTTACCATCAAGTAAATATCTCGATCGTCATGTCACAATATCATCATCATCATCAACCGATAGACGTCCATTGCTGGACATAGGCCTCCCCCGGAAATCTTCATATCGATCGGTCAAGCAAGGCCTCCGGCACCGCCGGGCATTAGAGCTCGTCGTCTGTAGGGGTTCATCCGGAGGGATGTATATTAGCATGTGTATGAAATAAATTTTCTCTTATTTAAAAAAGTTCATATTATAACACACCTTAATGTTAATAAATAATGCGTTTTTTTATTACATTATAGTACCTCCCCTCTCTTAGTATTTGAATATGAATCGTAAACTAAGACCTTTACAATTTTAAGACCCTGTATTAAAAGCTCTAACCTTAAGTACCCAGCCCCGCATAATCTCACCGCTGCAGCACTATTACCTGCTGCAATAAGAGCTGATTAAATAAAGAACTGCTCTATATATAGTTTTTAGGGCATAGATGTAACGTTTCTTTTAAGTTATCATTTGACAGTAAAAGTTTATTAAATCTTACCTTCCCTCTTTTTTTTCTTAAAATATAATAAAATGTACTACCTACAAATGTATAGTTTGTTTATCACATACTTTATAAAGTATATCGCTGAATAGAGAAAATTTCAAACTACTACAAAATCATCATCATCATCACAACTAACCGTAGGAAGTTATGTCCAACAACAAATTGGTTATAAGGATCATAATTAAATATAAAAAGATCCAAGAGTACCCTAAAAAAATCTTTATTTATTTAATATAAATTTTGGTTACGATGGAGTTCATATATGTATTAAGTAATGAAATTTTAACTTAATACTTATGAAGAAAATACTAATTGAAATGTAACCTAAATTTAATCTCGCCTTTGAATATGCTAAGCTTTTAACTGTTTTCTAACTTTCAACAGTATTTCATTCCTCCTCTGATCTCCCTTCATAAGTTATAAATCTTTATTAATTTCATTCAGCGTATAAATTTGCGTTTTCAAATAATAAACATTAATAGCTATGTTATTAACTATATTTAATGTTAAATATAGTTTTGAAAACCTATTCATAAATATGCTGTAGAAAAATAATTTGAAAACCAGTTTAGTGAAAAGAAGTATGATTAAGTACCATCGACATTTTCAATAATCTCAATTTAAAATATTTTATAACGAGATTCAAGCATAAATATCTATAAAAAAATGTTAAATTGAAAACTAACTTTAAACTCTAAGCTATCAAAAATTCGAATTAAAACTTCGAAGATAGCTTCATATATTATAATAACTTTAACTGTCCTCGTGACGGGGTAAGTACCATCTTGCTTGTTTGCTTGTGCCGGGTTCGATTCCAAAGTCAAATGTTGTGAAGTTTAGTTGGTGGGGCAACCTAAACGCCGGGTCATAAAAAAAGTAACTATGAGGTAGGTAGTTTTAGACGACATCCCGTAAAATGTTAAACCCAGCATGAGCGCCGGTATCTATATAAAACTGATCAGTCGTAATGTACGCCTTGTAGTGACCACGTCTTTCCTTTGATCTCCCGACTAGTGTGTAAACTAGTGCTTACCCCGGATACACACCAACAATCAACAAAATTTGCGCAGTTATTGCATGATCGATGTTTTAACAAGAAAAAAAAACAGGTAAACGATCAATTGTCTAATCTTAACTGTAACTACAATTTGAACGAAGGACTTCATGATGATGGTTAATTGTTTGTGCTTCGTTTAATGTATTACTGTTATCAAATAAAGTCACTCGTTTCTTCTCATGACAAAATGCCTCAATTCCCATCAGTGGGAACATTAAGAGGATTGTTTGCTCACCCAAAGGTGCACTTTTTGCAACAACAGCAGCAGAAAAACTGCAGTGCATCATTCATCGCTGATACGTACAAAGCAAATATAATACAAGTTTAGATTTTTCTTTTCTTGATCCTGCAATACAAGTATATCTAATAATGCCAAAGGATACGCCACTTGGCACTAAACATACACAGCTGCCGTATCCACACTAGTGCGGAGCTCTCTGACAATTATTGTTATAATTGGTTCAGTGTCCGATTACCGCAGTCGCGTCATATCCTGAATGATTTATTGTTATAGCGCGTTTAAACTGAACGGCAAATATTTTAATATATACGCTGCTATGAATAAAGAAAATATTTGCTAGTATACGCTGCTGCGTTTTATATAGGCTAACACTCAATTTCACACTGTGTTAAGTGACAATAACACCGTCGATGATGAAGACTACTCTCCTTGCCCACACGCACAGAACAGTCCGGGTCTCATACGTTGATAGCCGGAAAACGGCAATACTGTTATTACGACAGATTTACAACATGGGACGGTAGTTAGTGTGTGTAGAAGTCATTCATCATCAGCCTATAGACATCTACAGCTAGATATACAGCACCCACTAAGTTCACAAAACGAGTTTATACTTAAGACACAATATTGAATACTTACAACAAAAGAAACTTGTAATTAATTTAGTAACAATATGTAGTAGATATCTATACTTTTTATAATCAACGGAGCGATGAGTGATATGTTCACCTGAGAGTAAGTGGTTCTCCTAGCCATAATAATATGTCGCTAGTTAGGATGATATATACTGAACAACATTGTCCTCGTCGCGTTAAGACATAAAATATTAACATACTTCAATAATTTTACATTTTGATATGAAGCACAGTTAAGTTTGCACACTACTGTTAGGCAGTAATAGGTGCGCAGCCCTGTAGTCTCGGGCTAGTAAGAATAGGATTAAGGTAAGCTGTCTGTCGTAGAAGGCGACTAAAAAGGTCTAGGAGTTTCGCGGGTATTGAGAGTGTGACTTATCGCTCAACAAGCGAACCTGCACGGGACAGCATGTACCTCAGCGATGGTGCCTTGGAGGGTTAGGCTCCTCCTCAGAGACGTGTAACAGAAAATATAGAGGGGGCACCGGTGCATTTTATAAGAGATGATGCAGACCACTGAAAGGGTTTTAGCGAGTAAGAATCTCGCATAACTTCACCACCGAAGCAGGGTATCGTTCGAAGGTTTCCCATAGAAACCAAAAGAAAACAAATAGCTCCTAGATACCTAGACATTCTCCAGTAATACAAAGTAAATAGAAATAGTTGGCCGTGCAATGTTTTGTTCAGAGCTTACTTAAGCGCAAACGACCTAACTGGGCCATCGTAAACACTAACTAAATTACGGCCTGGCTTTCCGAATCGTTAATTCCTAAGGCCATTTCACGGCAGAATTTTTAGCTAATTCTATATAATACTAGGTCAAAGCCGAGAGTTTTAGTTGTATATAATCATATAACTTGCAAATTAAAAAAAAAAATATCTAATATTCTCATTTTAGTTTTAAAGGAAAACAGCATAATGACATCGATGAATTTTTTATATTACTTTGCTTTAACAAGTTTCTCTTCTTTCATCTTCTGCACTTTAATTATCTTAGATTTTCTCATTTATCTTTATCTACTTACGTTTATTATCATCACTAAAGCCTGCTGTCGATTACTGTTGCACACAAGCCTCTATACACTACCAGTGTTCAACGATTCTTCGCGATCATCTGCAGGTCCTCATCCCACTTAGTAAAAGGTGGTCATCAAACGCTGTGCTTGCCATTACGTGGTGTCCACTTTAGTTATATTCGCCCATATATATACTCATAAAAATTTAAGTGATTAAGTTAACCGTACAAAAATTATATATTATTATATATATTAATTTACACTTATGTTCATATTTATTACGGTTTTTCTAAATTGTATGTACTTTTATTTTCTCGTCTAATTTTCTTTAATTTTTTTTTTGGTATATTATTAAATAATAGCATTTGTTATCGAGTCTTTCTATATCATCTTAATGCAAGTAGCTCTACTGTTGGATACAGTCCGTCTTAGCAACGAGCTTCGTTGGCTGTTGGTTAACGAATGAAATGAATACAAAATATTCATTCAAAATCTTGAATAACGAATGGATCCTATAAAAAACTATCTCGTGATAACTTACCGAGTATAATGCGTACGTGTGAAGTTTATTATGAACATTCGCATACCTAAAAAAGTATCTCGGCGCGACCTCATCTGTATTCCGAACTGTGCCGTCGTAAAATCCAGTATTATTTCACACTTACCCATCGTTTAATATTCCGGAAGCGGCGGCCGGTTTCGCACGAAACGTTATTTAACATATTAACGTGAGAGAGCTATGCTGCGGTAAAAATCTAGCTTTAGCATCAGTAGCGAAGCCTAACTAGAATAAACATTATACAGATTCATAATTCGATTAAGCCACCACTGAACATCGGCTGAACATCAGCTTCCTCAAAGAGAGATATTTAGTATATACGCTACGCTTGGGTTGGTAAGTGGAATATCCTGGTAACAGTCACAAGAAAATCTGCTACTAATGCTCTAGAAACATTCCTGTCACCGATATCATTTATTACCAATCATTGAGGAGCGAATGCTCTAAGATAACTCATATCTCCCACACGGGACAAATTTCACACAGCTTTCACTTTACTGGTGCTAGGTATCTGTGGCCGTCTAGGACCACCGCAACGCCTAATTCTGCCGCCAAACAGCAGTATGGAAAATTTACTATGTTCCGCTTTAAAGAAATTTGTAGCTAGTGAAGTTACTGGAGTAATGAGATTTAAAATCTTATCTCAAGGCAACTAGCATAATGTGGTGTTATGTATATCATCCTAATTAGCGCCAAGTTGTTATCCAATCTATATAGCTATAATACTAGCTACGGCAACCTTCAACGTGGTAGTATTACGATGGTACTTATACAACATAATATGTTTTTGACCCTGGTTCTTTTGCAGATCTCTTCATTTCTGATTGGATCACGCTGAGACACTCCAAGCATCGTCCTGTCCATCGCCCGCTGTGTGACTCTGAGCTTTCTTATGTGCTCTGTGCAACACGTTACAAGAGACTTATGTCCATCAGTGGATGTCTATCGGTTGAAGTGATGACGATGATGTTTTTGATATTTGAAGTTTGTTAGGTTTGACCAAAACAACGATCTAGTGAAGGTCGCGGAAAGTCACTGGACGCGGGTAGCATATGACCGATCGGTGTGGAGAGCGAGGCCTATGTCCAGCAGTGAATGTCTATCGGCTGATGATGGTGGTAAAATTTGTTTACATAAATCGATTGGTATGTTTGTTGCGATACTCCTACGTACACCACGTAAAACATGGAACTCCATGCTCCAAGTTTCAATACTTCGAGTTCGTGTATTTTAAAAATTCAACGCAGACATTTCAATTTAAATCGAATGGTTTGTGTTTTTGTTCTGCAAGTGACTGCATAGTTCCGCGAATCGAAATGCAATTTTCGCGTCAGCCTTGTTGTGGTGTGGTGTGGTGAACGAGATTCTATCATTTATTATTATTTTTATTTACAACACCGATGTGTATTAGTTAGTACAATAAAATAAAACTTTTAAAAGAAACCGTCAAAATTACTGACGTCTAGGCAAAGGCTCTCACAAGGATCCTCATTGAAAGGGTATTGGGCCTTAGCTCCACCACGCTGGCCCAATGCGGGTTGGTAGCTGGTTAGAGCTTCCCCTATTATTCAGCAGGATGCACCGCGTGCAGGTGTGATTGACTTGAGTTCCGTAAGATGTTGACTGAAACCCTTTACACTACTTATACATTACAATTAATAATTTCATCTGTTTCTTAACATTAGTAAACGTTAAGAAGTTTAAGAAAAAAACATCACATACTAAAACAAAAACAGTTTTTTCTTAAAGAAAAAATTTATTTTTTTTTGTAACTGTTAGTTACGAAAATTAATACAGTCGGTCCAGCGATTACAATTTTTAAACTTAATGTATGTATAAGTTATCTTTTTGTATTTATTCACTTCTGGTATTCATTCGAAAGCAAAATCTCCACTGTATTAAAAATTTAAATAGAGATATTCATATGTAAAGGTTATATAAAACAATTACTACCAAACAACTTATCTTTTTATTCCACTATATATTTTTATTAAAAAATAACGACGTTACCATGCCAAGTTACTCCTTTAAAATACATAAGGTTGTTAAAGAGATCTAAATTTTATAAGCTGGTACATTATTGAATGATATAGCTAGTATACGTAAATTATAATAATCTTCTTTTGATTATTATAACGTTGAGCTTTTATCTATTATTATTTGTAGCTCGTGTACAGTTGTTTTATCACCGTCAATACATCCACTTACTTTGCTCTACTTTTAAATCCAACTTTATAAAGTAGACGCAAGTAAGAAACCAACAATATTGTAGTGTGTTTAGTTGTAACAGACTATGCCGCAAAAATACGTCCCACAAAAGAAAATAAATTTAAATAACAATAAGCGAAACGCCCAAATAATTTCCACAAAAAGCGGTGCCTCTGAATGGGACGCTTGTGAATATCTCCCATTGTGTCCTTCCAACACAAATTGTATGAGAGTTCTACCATTTTGTTTTGAGAAGTAATGCGGCATTAAAGCAAATGTTTTCGACCTAGATTATCAAAAGGATTGTTGTGTATAAAAATCCAGTGGGTAAAGTAGTTGGGTAGTATTTTTACGGCCTATTTAGTACAATCTATACTTCATAAAATCAGCATATTACATACATAGTAAATTTTGCACATTATCGTGACGCAGCCTACTACAGATCCTAAGCCACCCTTGAGGATCTCTGCCTCAACCGGTTCCGGTACTTCTTATATTCTTACCTCAATCTTCACCAAATCGTCGGCCCACAATGAAAACCTTTCAGACCTTACCGGCCGGATACATTATATATATAATCGTTACCAGTATATGCAGGCACTAGGAAGGAGGCCATCAGAGAACAGTGACGACGTGTTGTGAAGCGATGACCACGATCACTCTGTCAAGAGTGATACCGACGAAGACGAAGAAGTGTGTACGTAAAGAACTTTATTTCAATCGTTATAGAAAGAATACTAAACTTACGTTAAAGCTTATAAACCCTCATTAAGTATGAAATTTTTCAACTCCTTATAATACTTACTACTTGGATATTTCTAGATAGTAAATATTATGAATCGTATTTCCGATAGACGTCCACTTCTGAACATAGGCCTCCCCCAAAAATTTCTACCACAATCGGCTAAGGTGTCATATGGAGGGATTTGGGCCATTTCCCACCACGCTAGATCAATCCCTGTTGGTGAAAGTCAGAGCCTCGTTTGTTGAGTAGCAAGATACACCACGAGGAGATGAGGTTGGCTAGGATCTCGTGAGTTGTTGTGCGGGTACTCGTAACACTCATTAATATCTGTTAACGGAATAGCTAGTTTTTAAGATTTCCGTAGATTATCTTGCTACATAGATCAACTAAAATGATTGTCCTGAAGGAAGTTCTACAAACAGTTTCTTCTGTTATGATTCATGAACATTATACAACAAGCGTTACATTCAGCTCTGGGAAATTTGGAAATAACAAATGATACAAACTGTATTGAGCAATAAGTTTGCTCAAACGTAGCTTACATAAATCATAGAACTACGTTAAGTTAAATTAGTTCTGCTTATGATCGATAAAAGTACATAACACGGTCTAAGTGCGGTGCAATTGAGACCGCGCGTAACTCGGGACATAGCGGGAGTTGACTGACCCCGAACCCTGGCTTCCGAAAGCTTCCGACGCTTTATGCGAAACGTTTGAAATAAACGGAAATTAAGCTCGGCTCAAAGGTTTCGTACTTTCATTACAAAGTTATTGGTGATATAAAACACTGGGTAAATTGAACATTAATTATTGGTTTACTTTGTTCATCTTAAACATTTCAATGTTATTATTTTAAAATTCTCGTATCGATCTTTAGGTACTCTATAATAATATATATTTTTAATAAAAGCTTCGAGATGAGCAGCATCTTCACCTGTTAGTAAATAATACGTCATAAAAATACACCAATTAAGATGTTAAACACTGTCACATTAGGATCGTTGCCTTTATAGACAAGATGTTAAGATGTAAATCTCTTTACCCTAGCAATATCCCGAAAAAATAACTAAAAATAGATTACTAGATGAATGATGATGATTATGATGAAACCACAGAAAATCCAATTTTCGACGGATTTGAGAATTTTGGGGACCGGAACATTATTGTTTCAGTCCCAACCGAAACAATACTCTTTAAAGCAGTTCATTATCCAGCCGATTCTTCAGCTTAATACTCATCATCCGTATTGCTCCAATTCGCAATCACTAATTAGTGTACAAATGACCTAAACCAGCTTACTGAATGTTTCGGACTTTCATCGTTGCTTACATCTGCCATATAACGAACGGTTGTTAGATTTTGGATTTTAAGGTCAAGTCAATTGAAAATGGTGTATCAGAAATTTTCAGGAGCTTCTACACATCCAATTAGTATTTTATGGCACTTGCGGTACAGTTGAAAACCAACGGATGAAACTGTAGTTACTGCTCACAGAACCTTGTTTTTGTAGATTCTAACCAATATTCATAGAAAAAAAATAATAATAATATTTATTTATCAATTCCTACTATTTTACCTTATGTATTTTGATAAGGGACTGCTCTAAAGATTTTCATATTTCTCTTACCTTCACTTTATGAATCCATTCTGGACCAGCTTCCGTCTAGACGTCTTGCCATTATCCCATTTACTATTACTATGCCTCTATCTGCTCATTTGCTATCGCTTGGATTCCATTCCATAATAATTTTCATCCACTTTTCTATAGTTTCTAGTATGTGCCCAGTCCAGTACCACTTTAGCCGTTTTTAAACGGTGATTAAAAAAATATAAAATGGAATAGTGTAGTAGTAATTTCCACAGAAAAACCTCTTACATTCTTACTTTAAGTGTTTTAAATGAAATTTCAAAATATTTTTAGAAGGAACTTACTCATCAAAAACGAAAAACGTAAGTATGGTCTCTGACAACAGAGATTTATCAATAGTAACCGATACACCGTTTCACTGTTTTCTTTCGTTGTGATTATAACAATACACCATATAAAGAATTTTCAGCGTTCACCCGTTATTGAGTAAGACGCTTTGGTGAATTTAATTAAGTTTTCTTAATGGCAGGAGCTGTTGCAATTCTGCTTGGAATGCATTGCGATTGCTCTTTATTCGTCCACGGCGGGGGAAACGCAAATGAAAGCGCTACTACGGACTGTTTAAATGAGCGAAAGTCCCGATAGCGTTTCCTAATATTGTATTATTTTTGATTAAAGAAGTTTTAAACATTGAAATCTTGCTCTAGAGAAACCATTATATAACAAAACTCAGAATAAATGCTATGAAATAATATAATAAAACAAATCTGGAGAACCGCGTATTTACGCAGACATTTTTACTTAAGATAGATGAAGTTTTAAAAGTCTGGTGGTAGGTCTCTGTTGCCCGAGAACGTCTAGATAGGTACCAACGCACTTTCTATTTCTGCCGCTGAACAGTAGTATGCTAACATTATTGTGGTCCGGTTTGTAATGCGTTGTAGTTATTGAAATGTATGATGTAACGTTTCTTACTTCATATTTCTCAAAGCGACGAGGAGAAAGTGTAGAAGTGTCTAACTAGCGAGAGATTATTGAAGAGAAGTTTATCATTTACCATTATGTGCCGAAAAGACACGAAGTTGATATTGCACATATTTTTTTTTATCCAATGAAGCATCGAGACGTGTAAGATGTTCACCGTAAGTTATACACTAGCCCATAACAACGTGGTGCTAGTTAGGATGATATACAATGCACCGTATTGACCGCCTTGAGACACAAGATGTTGAGCCTCGTTACCACAGTAATTTCACTAGCTACAGTGCTCTTCCAACCGGAACACAGTAATATTTGCACACTACTATTTGACGGTAGAAATAGACGCTGCAGTGGTACCTACTTATACGGTCTGCGGCAACAGAGACCTACCATCAGTAAATAAAACTAGAATCAACATTACAATAATTAATGAAGACTTTCATATATGTTTTAATTAAATATTCGTTAAACCTACTATACTATACATACTATTATTTGAGTGATCACCTATTTAACTATCCTCTGTCTTCACAAGAAAATTGCAATATATTTCTCTCATGTATATTGGTACTAGTAAATTTGTTGTAGATGCAACTCATTTAACATTATAGAAAAACTATTATATTATGTAACTAAGATTAAGCAGTAACCCTCAACTTTCCCCTAGTATTAAATTTCATACAATTTAATGTATGAAGTCGTAAAAAAGAAGGGGTTTGAACTTACTACGGTTCGTGCGCTATTGTATGATTTATTCCGGGCAGTTACCGTACGTAGAGCGGAGTTTGAGTTATACTGCAAATATGGAATACGACCTTCGAAAGGGTCATTTATTATTTCCGACCCGTACATCGCTCATGCATAGTGCTTATAACTCTTTATAGCAATGAAATATCCATTTTTTCAAGGGAGAAATATCGCGTCTTGGAAACACTATATATTTTATCGACAACGGGCTACGTCTTGCCATTAACATCACATATGACAGACCGAAGACGGTTAAGCACGCCCACCTAAAAAATACACTCGTCCTCAAGCTTAAAAATTTCATCATCATCAGCCGATAGTTCACTGCTGGACATAAGCCTCCCCCAAAGATCTCCACATCGATCGGTCCCTCGTCGCTTGCATCCAGTGGGTTGCCGCGATTCTCACCAGATCATCGGTCCACCTTGTCGCCTCCCAACACTACGTCTATTTAAAATTTTTAAACTTATGTAAATAACGGTTTAAAATATCTCCACCAATATTCTTCCCTCGGTTTGTGGTAATCCTTATTAATTTGTGTAATCATTCAGCACTAATTTTATCCTCCCTGTACCTCTAAAATTTGATGTAAAGCTATTTTCTAATTAAATTTTATTTATTAAAATCAAAAATCTGTTAATCCTGTAGCTAACAATACCAGCGTATATCAAGAAGTAACTGCCGACACTTAACTACCATTTTAGCAAAAATAAATAAACTAATACTTCATTTATTATCTTTCACTATAAAAGTAAAGAAATCTGTTGTTTGGTTAATATTAACAGTTACCTTCAAGCTTTAACCTATGTTTAGAAAAAACTATCTGAATATAATAGGTATCTATCTCTATTCTCTAATAATATTTAGTGCTTAGAAGTTATTTTGACTCGTGCAGCTCGTTTAATACTGGGCTCATGGACCCGGATCCACGGCCTGGTTATAGGTGACTATGATATGTTCTTATGTCAATGGAATTAAGTTAAAATCTCTGCCGCCTCTTAACACAGAACAAGCTGTTTTCTTGGCTTCTTGGCCTCTAATTAGCAATGAACGTAAACAGGCTAAAATATGTTTTATATATATATATATATATATATATATATATAGCAATGTAATATATACCTATATCTTCAGTGAACAGCTAATCAGCAGTAAATATATTTCCTATATTTGAAGACTTGTGTATTTTATACGTTATTTTCAACTGGAATTTCCAATAAACTTCTTACCAGTAAATTCCGTAATCTAACTGGAATTACTAGTAACTGATGTTAGTTTTGTGTAGTGAAATACATTTACTGTGTATATCAAATTTGTTACGGCAAACTTTGATTAAAAGCAAACTCTCATCGTTTATTACATTTAAGCGGACTGGACACTGCGAGGGTATATTAATTTATACAAGTTATCATAACCTCTAAAGTTAGTAACGATTTGAACCATAGTTATTACTCTAGTAAAAACAATTGCGGAAACAATTATTTATGTTATCTCTTTTAAGGGAAACTTATGTATAAATAATTTTTAATAATTTTCCTTACTTTGTTACATTTCAAACAATGTTTTCTATTTTATCAAATTGAGGGGCAGTCATTAGATCTTCTATTTTATTGTATAAATGAATGGAAAACCACTTTATTGTACAAAGGTATTCAAATTCAGAAAAGCTTTTAAAGTAAAAGGATTTTTTTTTAAATAAAAGCTCGCAGTGTTGGTGCTACGGGCAACAGAACATAAATTTCGTATTAAATAAAAATTCCTTTATTTGTCTTATAAATTAACAATCTAGGCAAAGATACCTTTGACATTTGAAAAGTGGGTGACCAGCTAAACGGAGACGATGTTTCCTTTTGACTTTTCTGCAGAGTAATAAAGAAGAAGGTTTTAATTATACTGTCAATAAAATACAATACTGATACCAAGCATTACACTACCATTAAACTAATTGCTCCAAGTAGTTATCCATGGTAAGTTAATTAGTAAACTGAAGATGTACTTCTGTTCAAGAAGTAATTTTAAATTGTACATACATATGAATAATATTAGTTTATTGATAACAGATTTAGGTCTTTTTTATTTTACGTTAAAGAAATGCTTTTATGATACATACGAGTATATACCAACAATGATGAGCATACGATTGTACGAGCCTGAAAGGAGTAATAAAGGAGACGCATTTCTCTAATTCTTTTCAATGGGAGGTTTTCGTAGTAAAAATAAACAAATCCTCTTTTGAAACGGATACTTCGAAAATAAGTTTCCTGCTACTTAAATTCAAGTAGACTTCATAGTACCTCGCGTGCTTACTTTTAAAAGAGACTCGGGGATTTCCGTTTGTTTCTTCTTTCTTATCTTTAATAAAGTTATTTAAAGCAACACATGCCAACTTTGTTTCTATATGAAAGGATACTCTTATTGGGGTAAATTGAAAAGATTTCCGGGTTAAGTTAAGAATGTTGTAGTTTTTTTTTCATAATCTAAAGTAGATTAAGTTGGCTGACATAAATGACCGCGTTCAACCGAGTATTTCAGCTTTTAGTCTTTTGTGGACACGAGTTTTAATATGAGCATGGATTCGAAAAGAAACTCGAAATCAAACCAAGGACCTCTATAAAGTAAAACATTACCATACATGCATGAGGTAGTCGCTGAACCCTAGATGCTGTTGAATTTTTGTTTAAATCTCTTTGAAAATCATCTCATTGAGCAAACGTTACTGTGTTACAATTTACAGTAATGTGATTACTGTGATTAAGTATATGAAGTACTTAAAATACTAATTTGTAATGGCAATATGTCTCTGTTCCTAAAAACTATCTAAGTAGGGACCGCCACAGTTCCTATTTTTGCCGCCAAATAGTATTGTGCAAACATTACATTGTTCCGGTTTGAAGGGTGTTGTAGCTAGTGAAAATACTCATAATCTTATGTCTTATGGCGAGCACAATGTGGTGTTATGTATATGTGTGTATGTATGCTAGCGCCACGATGTTACGAGCAAGTGTATTCACTTAAGTGAACGTCTCGTCGTAGTCTCGCTAAGTGGTTGAACACGCTTTACTTCCACAGTTTTTTTGTCACTTAATATCATGTGAAATTAAAGTGAAGTAAGAGTATATTAGTTCTTTTATTCCGTTAGATTTTTAAGTCTCTATATCTGTCGTCTTTTTAAGTTAATGCATCAATTATGCATTTCTTTAGTAATCTTGCTAGTCTCTTGAAAATGTATGAATGTTATACATCGATCGTAAAGTAGAGTTAAGTTATAACATGATGTAGACTGCTATAATTGTAACGAGTTCTAACACCGACCCCTCAATTAATGACAAACCTCATGATTAATCATTATCCACAGCAACAGATTTCACGTCAAGTGCGTCCGCCGTTCCGATGAATAAATACTCTTGTACTAACGATGCCATAAATCTTGTGCACGACATATTCTAACCGGAAACACTTGATTATTGTTACAGAGAGACCGGAAGCAAAAAATTCTTCTAATAATAATGATCAATATATACAAAAGAATGAGGTAAAGTATTTCAAATGGGAAATAAACGATCTAAAGATATAAATAAGAAACTAATGAAATCTTTGCTTAGGTCCTCTACTGTTGGAGACCGTCTAAGTGGGTACCACCGCAGCTTCCATTTCTACTACCAAACAGTAATGTTTGCACATTACTGTTTTCGGTTCGAAAGACGTTGTAGTTAGTACAATTGCTGGAATAAAGAGTCTTATCTTCTTATGTCTCAGGCGAACACAGAATGGTGTTGTGTATGTCACCCTAACTGGCGTCAAGAAGCTATGGACAAGAGTATGAATTCTCATCAGTTGTACATCTCACTATTTTTGTTGCTAAGTTGAATTAAAAATTAGTTTTTTGGATTTCTTTATTAGGAAACAACTGTTAGAAAGAAAAAATTGTGTATTATTTTCTTTATATTATCTCTCAGAATGAAATTCATCTCAACATAGATGGCGTTAATTCAATGTATAAGTCACATAAAATAAAAATAAAAAAAAAAATAGATTTTTTTTTTATTCAACAAAGCGACGAGATGTGCGGGACGTTCACGTGATGGTAAGTAATACGCCTGTCCATAATGTGCATCGCTCCACATTGCGCTCGTCACCTTAAGACATAAGATGTTGAGATTCATTACCCCAGACATTATACTACAGATCCCTTCTATCTGTAACATAGTAATATTTGCACACTACCACCACCAGTGCAGTTTAATTGAAACTGCATTACGCCAAGAATTTCAAGCTACGCCAGGACATGACCGGGGTCGTATATCTGTAACTGCTATGACTAACGAAACATCATAAAATTTGTATAACTTAATAACTTTTTTTATTTGCTTAATATCCACCATTAAATAGTAGTTAAATGATTAACAGGTTATTTAACTAAAACTCATTTAAGTATTTAAAACCGGACCGCAAGTATTTCGACCTTTTTGATATCTCGTGATGGTAATGCAGCGCAGCGGGTAAAGTGCATATTCATGGTACATTTAGAGCATGTCAAATTGCACTTCCGTCCAGACATACCCTCGTATCGCAGCGACACTGGTCCTGCTCGCATTTTCATTTTAAATCTGTTTTTATTATAAATTTTCAAGGAATATGAACGACCATCGGTTGAAATGGTGATGATGATGAAAATAAAACTTGGGTGTTGTGATTCTGTGATAGTATAGTAACTATTAGTTACATCTCAGATTAACAACAAACAAAAATGTTTTGTTTAAAATACATTACAAAGGTATTGACTTAAGAACAAAGGTAGAAAATAATGATAACGATACTGATAACAGCAAAACTATTTCTAAATGTGAGTAACTGTATCATGAACAGATTCTTTTCGATGAGCGTGATGTTCAGCAGGTATGTCTTACGTCTGTTCATAACCATGCGGTAGTTAGGATGATAAACACTACATCAAATTATCTTCGTCGCTTTGATGCCCGAGATATTAAATTTCATCACCCAAGTATTTTAATTAGTTACAAAATCAATCCGTAACCAGGGTTGTAAATTACAATCACTCATGGGACCCAAGTCAACATCACCTGCTTGTGGTACACCCTGATAATCAACAATCGAGGCCCTGGCTCCCACTTACCCGCTTTGGGCCAGCGTGGTAGGAAATAGTCTAACTTTCACCAATATGAATCCCTATTAACGATGGAGCGTCACGAGAAGCCGCTTGATGCGGGCCGCGCAGAACTGATCGATGTGGGGACCTTTAGGAGAGACCTGTATCGAGCAGCGGATGTCTATCGGCTGATGATAATGATGAACGCCAGTCAAACCAGAATACGGTTACGTTTACTCACTACTGTTTACAGATTGAAACGGATGAAGACGATCGACGTGCACTCGAATTACTGAGAAACTGCTTGTACTTATGTATGATCTTAAAAATATTATAGTATGCTAAAAGGAGATGAAATGTTCATTTGTGCACATTAACTGTGGAATTCATCTGTGCAATCCGTACGTGGTTACATCTTTTGGTGTAATAAAGAAAGACGATAGTAATTTTATAGAAGCCCAGAATCTGTCCGCGTTATTGTTCAATCTAATGTTTGGGAACTATTTCAATACAGATATATTAATATTTCTTTCAGCAAAACCATATTTTATTTATTATTATAGTTAACCAACTATTCATAATACAAGCATAACCGTATATTAATATTCATGTTAAACCCGTCCGGTTTTGCCTTAAAGGATAACCAGGAAATTAAAAATCTTATAATCCCTTGAAGGATAAACTACGTGCGATCATACTGCTATAAACTTACTGAAAAATTAACAAGAGTATTTATCTTATGTTCCAAAGTGATGAGCCTTTTATGATGCTATGTTTCACCTTCCAAATTTTCTCTATCCGCAGACTTTCCTCTTAAAACGTCTTAACTATGTTTCATGTTATAAATTATAAGGAAGGGTAGAAATAGTCTGCTAGTACTAAAACTAACCCCACATCCCAGTATCGCTTGAGATAAAATCATCGCTTTACTTACAATGACATCTCCACAAGCTTTAAAATATATAAGGAATTCTTATTTTCTGAACTGGAAAAAATTATTCCGGACCCGGATATGAGAAAAATAAAACATAATTACTTATTTCTCTTACCATATAAATATCCACATTTCCATTAGAAAGTTATTCCAGTAATGAAAACCCACTGTCTCAAAAAAAAACAAACAACTGATTATAGATAGACTTAGTGCCAATTTGTACCTCCTAAAGTATTTTAGGTTAGTACTGCTCCGGTTTGAACGACGCTGAAGCACGTAAAAAGTGTTTTTGACTGGTTTTCTGTCAGGTTAATGTCCTATTCATATATTCGCTTCGACATATAAATTAAAGGAGATAAAGCAGTCCCAACCCTTACTTATACGTGGAATATATAGTAAAGATTCAAAACTCCACTTGTTTGTTTATGGTATATCGTTTTACTATGCTTTGTCATTTTTAGTCTATAGTTATCCTTATTAAGAATATTTATCTTTATCTTACTCTTCTTTAGCCCATTTTATATTGTCCAGAACCAGCAAGTATATAATATATACAATTAAAATAATTTCAATCAATTCAAAGCAGTCATAAAACGTTTACAGCAATGAACATACATCTAAGTCATACACGTTAAATTATTAAAACATAACTTTCCCGAAATAATGACTTAGCTATACTTAGTTGATTAATTAATACTCGTAATAATTTCAGTGCAGGTTGTATTTCTACCGATAGATATTAATATATAAGCGTTATAATATTCCAATTTTATATAGAGAGCGCTGTGGTCAAGAAAAGGATCTATACAGACCTAAAATTACGTCTCAAAGCGCAATGTGATGCAGAGTAAACATCCTAACTCGCACATCAATATTAAGGACAGAGGTATTATTAAATATCCCAAAAAAAATGAAACTGTAGTACAACATCGACAGCGGTAACACCGGAGTTTTTTAAATTAAAATCTTGTTATTTGCTCAATATATATATACATACAAAAATATATATATATTACAAAATCAGTTATATAGATTATTGAATGCATATGTATCGTTATTAAGAAAACATATATTAATCCTTTTGTTGTAACTCGACATGTGATACTTGGTGTCACACGGCGCCGTGTAGTCGGCCCCTGATATTATTGTATATGTATAATAAAATGTAAGTGACAAGTACGCAAAAATAAAATAAATATACGCGAGCAGACAACGACAGATAAAATAAAATAGTTTAATACAAAAGAGAAAAGAAAAAGAAAGGCTCTCTATTTCCATTACATTTTGTATGAAAACTTTGTATATTTACTTTTTATATCGCATTCATGTAAAATGAAAGTTTAATTTTGGAAAAAGCTTCATTCAAAGCTAACGAAGATTGCGTTCGTCAAAGTAGAAAGCATTGAGCAGAGGACGAGACGACTTTATTTGACTTTATAACTTATTTAACTAAGTGTTTAATTCTTTATAGTTAGACTCGGTGTTAAACCTCTCATCGTTTGGTAGCTCCGTCGTATTTTATGATATCATTCACCTTCACACATATTCAATATATTAAATGCAAACGACGAAATTTATTTTTAAATGTATTGTTAATGATATAGTTATTATATAATTTTCACTTCATTTATTAATATAATAAATAATCAGAACATTTGAGAAGAATCTCATAAGGGAGTTTCTGTGTGTACAATAAGCGGTAATAATTACTTAACATACTTTATGTAAAAAATATTAGTTCAACTTGGTTGAAATTTAAAACAATCAACGATCAAAATTTCGTTAACTATCTACATAAGTAAATGGAACTTAATCTACGCCTTTAACATTTTGCTTTAAAAGTATCATATTATAAGAATATTACGTTTCAGTTGTTAGTTAATGTAAATTGATTTTGTAAAGTTAAAATAACTTAAATTTTCCAATATAAATGCATTTTTAAAAATGTGTGTTTTTTTATTGGTATCACGTGATGGTAAGTGATACGCCTGTCCTATAACAACGTGGCGCTATTTAGGACATCCACAGCACCGCATTGTGCCCGTCGCCTTGAGACCTAAGATATTAGCTCTCGTCACCCCAGTAATTTCACTAGATATAGCACCCTTTAAACCGGAACACAGTAATGTTACAGCACTGCTGTTTGGCGACAGAAATAGGAGCTGTGGTGGTATTTACCCAGACGGTGCATACTACTAATATATTCTCTATAGCTACTCGGACATATATGATTTATTCATTCTCCTTCTCGATTGGACCTTATAATACACTGATAGAAAATGCCTCTTCGGATATAACCTTTAAAGTTTTCAATAATAAATAATTTTGAAAGGAAATGCTGCATTTTTAGAATTTTATATAACAAAACAAAAGGCCGGGCAACATACTGTGATTACATATTATTGTAGCTTCCCTTATTACGTATTCCTTCCGTTATTCCGTAAGATGGTTAAATTTAACACGACTCAGCGGATTTCCTTTGAATTCTCCCTCGTTTCAACCGATTTTATATACGTTTTTAATAAAGTAAATTGTGCGTATCTGATCGCTATTCTCTCCTTTTATACGTTGACATTGTTTTCCGTTTCAATTATTATTTTACTACGTAGATATATAAATAAAAATCTATTTATTTATTACATGACGGCCTCCGCCAAGGATCTTCACGCCAATGGCTATTGCTCTGCTCTTTGAATAAATACTTATTATAGAGAACAGGATCTAATTGTATTACTATTTGTTTACCTATAATAATTATTAACCATGACAGGATATAGTTTTCTTCCTTCTAAATACTAAAAAAAGCTAATAATATTTAACCTAACTTTCAGATGATAATGTGGCTAAAATAATAATAGTGAGAAAATTTGTTGACAACCAGATCAATGGTTATAGCATATTTATTATATGGCAACTAACAAACTTCCCAAAAAACCTTGGTCTAACTAGCTTCATCATATATGACCTCGAAATAATCAAAAATCTTCGTATTATTTGTAAAAGGTGTTTACCTCTTCAACTAATACGTTTTTAAGTACACGTATAATATAATAATACTTCATTAAGTATATAAATATATATATGTAAATGTGGAAATCTTTGAAGAAGGCCTACGTCCAGTAGTGGACGTCTATCGGCTGATAATAATGATATATATATATATGTATATATATATATATATTGATACGTGTAATACATATAACAGTGATTTCTCGCTTGCTTTGCTGGCTACAATATAGGATTAGACTTAAAATCTAGACTTGAAATTTGACAGGAAAATTCCCGCACACTGACCCTTGGACCTCCCTCCATTATTAACGTCCCCGTAACTGCTCGGGAAGCAATTTTGTAAAATCCGCTCTTAGCTGAATTTTAAATTGCAGAAGACATAACTATACAAATTTTTAATGTTTACTTCTAATAGTTTCTTAGATTTTGATGTGTCAATGAATCTCTGGATATCTACTATATAATATGTAGTTAGATAAACGATTACTGTGTTAAAGTCAGTAAGTTTTGCCTTATCATTTACTAATATTGAAAACAATTAATGCTTAAGTTATAATCAAAGTTCTACCTCTTGTTCACATACATGTTCCTGCAAAGAAGGGCGCAATGTAATAACTGCTAATTTAAATATTCTATTATAACTGTGCTGGCCAAATTCCTCTTAACCGAAGAACTGTTTTCACAGTGCATCCCGGTTTAGAATATTCATTTTTTTGCTCATAATTCACCGCGAATTTATTCTGTGAAAATTGTACAAAAAAAAATTAACAACGGTAGTGAAAATATTGTAAACAAAACACCTTTTAATAATTTCTGTTAAAACTGTTTTTTCCGTTTTCGTTTTTGGACTGTGTTTTTAGCGAAGAAAAGCATTTAACAAATTTGATTATTTTTCGGACAATTTCGCTTATCTATAGATATATACACATATTTGTTTTTATTCCTGTTATTTTACTAGCTGTTCCGCCTCCCTCCCTGTCCGTAACACTCCTGCAACTTTTTGGGAAAGGTATTTTGTAAAATCCATTCTCACCGGATCTCTAAACGACAGACGCAATATGTCTACCAAATTGGAGCCTTTTCGAAATCTTACGAGATTAATGAACTATAATAGTTTCGGAGATCTCGTGATGAGTTAATGTATGTCTGGATATCTTGTGTATATATATATTATATAAAATACCTTTCCCAAAAACTTACGGGAATGTTACGGACACTGAGCGAGGTGGAACAGCTAGTATAAAATAATAGCAACAAATAGCTTGTCTGACAGTAACTATGTCTTTGGTAAATAATAAAACTATTATATAAAAGATCGCTGTCCAAGTGCGGATGAACACATCTCCATGAAAACTATTGTTCTTGAAATATGTCGCTTCCATCATGATATTCACTTTCACCAAGAGCTCAAACTTACCAGTTAAAGTTAATATAATAATCGTATATAAAGCATGTTCTCTATACGATATTAAGAGGAAGCCAACTGATTCTTGGTGCAAAGAAAATAATAATTCCGTTCTAATTGATTCTGTTACAAGCGGGCCTCGCTTGACTTTTGGTCATTTCCGTTAATTTAGGGGCCGGCAACGTCCGACCCTAATCAAATGCAGGCGCGTAACATAATCTTTCGAAGCTATGGAAGTTATAATTTATAAATACTCTTTGAAAACGTGAATAAAATATATTACAATCTTAATTAAATTAACAAATAATTAAGTATTCAATTAGTACATATACACAGCAGGCATATAGGAATATAAATTCAGTGGTGGTAGGTCTCTGTTACCGGAGTCCATCTAGGTAGTTTATTTCTGGCGCCAAACAATATTGTACAAACATTACTATGTTCCCGTTAATAAGGCGCTGTAGCTAGTGTAAACATCTTGTGTCTTAACTAGGTGTATCATCTTATCATCAGGTGAACGCCCCCTCCTCTCGTTGCTTTGTTGTATAAAAAAAATTGTAAAAAAATCGAGAGAGCGATCGATTAACAACTGTGTCCCATCCATAAATATTTTTTTTTATTTCTAAGGAAGTAATTAAAATAATCAAATATTACACATATTCCCACAAATATATATAATTACATATCAATTAAATTACGACAGCAATCGAACTAATTTACATATATTAGAGAAATCTAGACACTAATCTTTAACGTAAGCTGATAAATGAACCGAGTATCGTGCGAGGTGCAGGTCATAATTTGTCCTGAATGGACCAGATGCTGAAGATAATCGTCGCGTACCTTGGGACCCCGATTGGCAGTCGACCTTTCCACCGACGCTGTTATTACTGGACGCGGTAGATCACGACCTTCATGAGCTCCATTCGAAAAACTGAGAGAAGACGTTAGCGCTGTTCTTGAATAAAAGGCAAGACTCACTTTGGTTTGTTTTTTATTCTCGAAGCGACAAGACGTGTGGGACGTTCACCTGATGGTAAGTAATAGGCTAATTAGGACTGCAATATGCTATGTTCGACGCATGGAGATGACAAATCTCGTCACCCTTGTAATTTCACTAGCTACAACACTTCAAACCAAACCATGGTAATGTTTGCATACTATTGTTTGGCGCCAGAAATAGAAGCTGTGGTGGGGCTACCTAGACGGTCTTCGGCAATGGGGACTTACCAGCAGTTCGCTGCGTTGGTGAAGTAATTAAAACTCTATAACAATAGTGTAATATTAAAGAAACTTGGTAAGGAGTCCCGCACAACTATTCACAAGACTGAACCCAACTACACCTGCTCGTAGTGCACCCTGCTAATCAACAAACGGGGATCTGGCTCTAACCAACCCACATTACATCAGTGTGGTGGGCCAAACAGCCCAAATCCCAGCATAAGCACCCCTACAAACGACTGAAGGTCGCGAAAAGACGCTAGATGCGGGTGGAGTCCAATCAAAGTGGGGATCTTGGGGAAGCCTACATCCAGCAGTGGACGTCATTGGGTGATTATGAAAGAAACTTCTTGCTTTTTTGTAAATTTTCAATAAAAATTATCTAAACAAAGTTCGAAACGTAGTGTTTAAATATATTTTACCAGTGGGCTGACAGACATGGATGTACCGATAACAATCGGACAACTCGCGTTTACGAGTTCAAAAAACCTTTTACACCCTTTTTAGGAAACTTAATCTGTAGTATAAATGGAGCAGTAAACTCTATCCAGTTTGCTGGAAACTACTTTCAAACAAGAGCAATGTGTTTGTATCTTTTAGATTCACGTATTTAAGAGTGCTTATAGTGTCAAAAGGTACTCTCTTCCAACGTCTTAAGTTTTGAATAAAAGAATTAAAATGTCAAAATTAATATAGCACAAATATATAAAATATACATATATGAACATGTTAAATAAAAAAAAACAATTTAGTTCTTAAAGATGTACTCTATTACTATTAAAAAAAAATGTATCTAAAATATCTATAGATAAAAGATATCTAGAGAGTAATTGACTCATCAAGAGACCTCCGAAACTGTTAGACGTAAACACTCAAAATTTGGGAGGGATGCTTCTATCATTTAGGGGTAGCTTAGAATGGATTTAACATAATTTCTTACCCCAAAAGAGTTGCAGAGATGTTTCAGCCAGCAAAGGGAGCGAAGAACAGCTAATAGGTTATAAGTGATAAAAAAATATTATTTGATGGTTGAGACAGTAAAGTACTAATAGAGTTTATTTATTTAAAGTTTTAATCGAAGGATAAATTAAAGAAAGCATTGAAAAAAAAAATGGTATATAAACTCTTCAAAGTAATAATAAAATTATTCATAGTACTATCGCTTAGTAATAAATGAAAATGTCTAACCATCAAAAGAAAGTTTTCTGTTATAATAAAATAATTAACACTCTTGAACCTTATGTTAGCTTAGGACCGTGAAATGTTTTCATCTCGCGCCGACCTTCAAATCCTAAGCTTCAATTAAACTTGTCCAAAGTTATATTTCATCACACGGTATATATAAATTAGAACCCAAATTGTTAAGATAAATAACGTTTCTTTTATTACACTAAGAGATGAAATGAGCGAGACGTTCACCTTGCTATAAGATGGCGGTAGTTAAGATGACACACAGCATCAAGTTGTGCTCGTTGCTTTGCTACTAAAGTTCTTATGTTACTCCTATTAATTTCATTAGTTACAACACTTCAAACTGGATAACAATAGTATTTGCACAGTACAGCTTGGCGACGAGAAGAGGAGCTGCGCTGGTCTCACTCTAGATGATCTCCGATAACAAAGACCTTCTTGTTTTCCTTACAGTGTCTCTCCTTTACTGGAGGTTGCCTGTCTTGATCCATATGGAACAGTTGCTTAACACTGGTGATACCAATCGAGTCCATTAGGTTTCGCAGCGTGGATTTTTTCTACGTCCAATACGTCTTGATCTACCACCAATTAAATTATATGCAACAGATCAAGGGATGAATGTCCAGAAAATGACAACAGATTAATATTTAAATATCTGTATACTCTTTTCCTGTTAACTAAACTTTTCTTTAAATTTTATAGCAATAATATAAATATATATATTATTATAAATAATAAAGATTATAAATTATTACGTGTACGTATTGTATGTTAATATATTATATCACAATACCGTAATATATTAGGTTAAATAATAACGCCGAACAATCGTGAGAGGGGGGTCCCTAATTAAATTACCCGTCTTTGTTTGTTGAATCTAAAAGACAAAAGAGTGAACGCATTGCGGAAAACATCGGGGTTCCGCAGTTAATTAACGCAAACAAATGAAACTAATATAATTTTTAATTACCTACATATCCTCTACGTAGATAAAAGAGTTTATATGGGACTTCGGTTTTTTTAGTATTATAAGTTTTTATTATTTTACAGTATTATTTATTTACGACCAATGTGTTGGCCTCGTCGCGTTGAAACATAAGATGTTGAGTCTCGTTACCCTAGTAATTACACTAACTACAACGCCCATCAAACCAGAACACAGTAAAGTTTGCGCACTACTGTTTCGCGGCAGAAATAGGCGCTACGATAGTACCTACTAAGACGGTCTCCGGCAACAGAGACCTACCACCAATGCAGAGTCTTACCACCAGTATAATTATGCAGCATTGCCATTAAGTTGAATAAAATAGATAAGTTTTTGATAATTACCAAATTGAAGGGTTTGTTTGCATAATTCCGTATTCGTAATAGTAAATGTGATATCAGTTTCTATCGTTTACGATAATAATTTGTCGAGCTAACTTAACCATTTATTGACAATTTATTCCATCATCATCATCAGCTGATAGACGTCCACTGGTAGACATAGGCCTCCCCCAAAGAAAAATAATAAAATAATTTGAGTCACGGTCTCTTATGCCATAGTGTTCAAATAAAAAATATATTTCAGAGTTAACTACACCAATAAAAGAGCACTTTGTTCTATGTTTGTATATTTATCACATTTCCTGTCACCAGTTAGGAATTACGCAAACAAACCAGTTACTATACGTAATCACCAGTATATTACTATTACCGTAACATACATTTATATAACTACACATTACTTTTTGTAGTTATTAACAAGTATACTTTATAACCTATAAAATATTTTAACGTCGCTGATAAGTCTAGATGGATTCCATCGCAGTGTCTATTTACGCCATGCCTTATTAATGTCGAAACATAACCTTGTTCCGGTTGGAAGGGTCCGTTAGCTAACGAAATTTTGTAATCTCATCAGTTAAGATATACTCATCTGTAGCACAATTGTCCTAGATATTACCTAAATTTATTGATAAATCGACATCATGATCTTGCTTCTACAAACTGAAATTTGGCGGATATATAAAAAAAAACTAGTCATGTCTTCAACTATTGTTGTTAAATTTCAAGCCCAGAACAACGTGGCGCTAATAAGGAAGTTATACGCTGCAACACATTGCGCCCTCCACTCAAGAATACAGTAATGTTTGCACACTACCATTTGGCGGCAGAAATAGGCGCTGCGGTGAACAGACACCTACCACCAGTAAAGGGAAAAAAGAAACATCTTGTCCTCCCAATATAAGAAAGATGGAAAATCGCTGACATTACATTAGTAGCTCGATCATACATAGACTCCTCGTAAGTACTTTCGAAAATAGATATATATATATATACATTCCTACTAGGTCCGCTCTACATTTTTGTATGTTCTCTTCTGCAAGTCCAACTACAGAAAACATTCGTTTTTCAATAGATCTGCTGAAGAATTTAATGAATAGGTTAACTGATCTTGATGTTTTCACAACAACACCTCATATATTAAAATCTTTATTAGATAAGTGCTGGTCCGATAACGTGTTGTAATTATATTTGGTAAAATATGGTCAAATAATATAGTTCTAATGAACCAGTTCGACCATGAGACATAAATGTGAAAACATATAAATGGTGCTTAGTTATTATATAAAGATTTTTATAATTATGTTATACGTCACTGTTGGTTTTCTGAAAAAATAAAAAAAGGCAGTCTGGCACCATCGCACTTCCTTTTTTTGCCGCCAAACAGTATGCAAGAGGTGTAAAGGGTCTCGCACAATAACTCACGGGTCGAAGCCGACCTCACCTGCTCGTGGTAAACCTTGCTAATTAACAAACGAGGCTCTGGCTCCCTCCAACCCGCATTGGGCCGGCGTGGTGGGAAATGGCCTAAATCCCCCATATGAACCTCTACAATCGAATAAAGGTCGCGAGACGCCGCTGGACGCCGCGAGGCCGCAGGCAGTGCAAAACCGAACGATGTTAGGATCTTTGGGGGAGACCTGTCTAGCAGTGGTGATAATGATGATAAGTGGTCTGCAAACATCGTATTCCGATTTGAAGGTAGCTAGAGAAATTATTGGTGTAACGAGACTTGTCTTAAGACGTAGAGCAGAATGCAATATCATCTTAACAAGCACCATGTTATTATTAGATAAACGTATCGTTTGTGTCGAAACTGTTTATGTTAAACTAATAACTTCGTATTTATCTTTAACACAACTGCTTTATTTACTAACTTTATAGTTTACAATAGAAACATATTAACTAACACTAAATTGTAATAGATGCCCTGTACTCCACTGACCGGGGATAAATGATGGCTGGCATTGTCCAAGCACTGAAGTCGACAACGCCATAATGGAATTAATGAAATAATCGTATTACAATACAGTTTCCTATTAATCATTATCAAATGAAACAACGCAAGTACACTTGCCGTATCAATGAATACTCTTCCACTAATGATGTCGTAAATCTTGCTCATGACGTGTCCCGGCGAGAGACATTTGTTTAAGCTTCCGCCGCAGAACGAGGCAGCGCTGTGGTAAACAAGTTTCCATACGCACAAACAAGCTTTTTAATTAAACGCAGCATTATCTTTAAATCATCATAAATAATTTCGCAACATACAACCTATGAAGCTGTGATGACTCTGTTCATTAAGCAGTCGTACGAGCTGTACGTTTAACATATATGCCAACGGCCTTGACTCTCTCCTTCAGAAACTCCAGGCCCAGTAGAGGAAATAATAAGAGGTATGGTTATTTATTTATACATACTAATTTCTTACTTAAAAAGTCATTAAATTTGTCAGGTTTCTACAGTAATGTTGTTGCTTTTGTTCCAAAAATTAAAGGCTGTATCTTCATCTTCGTCGGTATCATTCTTGACAGAGTGGTCGCGGTGATCACTTAAGGTGCAAGCTTCGCAACACGTCGCCACTTTTCTCCGATAGCCATCTTCCTAATGCATTCATGTAGGGGTAACGATGATGAACCATAGATAAAAGATATAGCTCATAGGATAGATGATAATAGCTCCATTTTATTTGTATATATATGTCAATAGTCAATATTATATATAAACGATTAAGATGAACATATTGCGTTCAATATCAATCATGTCTGTTTCTAAAGACTGCCTAATTATAACCACAGCTCCTACTTCTGCCGCCATACACTAATGTACAAACATTACCGAATTCCGATTTGAAGGGCGCTATAGCTAGTGAATTTACTGCAGTAACTAGACCTGCCATCTTAAACCTCCAGGCGACGAGCATAATATGTTGCAGTGTACAACTTTCTAACTAGAGCGACTTTGTCTGCCTTTTCTTTACCATCATATTGACTTGCTGTTTTCGAATAAAAAAATTGATGATGATTTAGTGACGAAGATTAGAAGAAAGTATAGATAACATAATATATTTACTGCTTTATCTATATTAGTTGTATTATACTGCGTACAAATATTATTTATAAGTTAATAACTTATAAGACGCGAACATTTCTCATCGATGACAGTTACGTAATCTAATAAAGAATATTATTCCCGTTTCATTTATACTTCACTAGACAAGTCTGAATTAGTTCATAAACAGAAGTGACCCCTCAAAGTTTACTCGTTAAGCTTCCGCAGACAACTACTTGTGCGGATACTTGTATTGCTTACTGCTAAATTGTTTACTACAAGTGTTTTAATAATGTTGAATAAACCAAACTTAATAAGTTATAATTTACATGCATATTTGTCGTCCAAATCATTTTACTTATATGTTAATTTTCAAATAGTAACGATACTATATTTTGATGTAGTATAGATACATATACATACAGCAGCTATTCACCGCCAACTTCACTGGCAGTAACACCCCTGGAACTCCTTTTGGGGAAGTAATTTTGTAAAATCCATTCTTAGCTGACATATAAATGGCAGAAGCAATATCTCTACCAAATTTTGATTGTTTATGTCAATTACTTTCGGAAATCTCGTGATGTATCAGTAATTATCTCGATCGAACAATCTCTGAATTTTTACACTCGATCGAATTTCTTCACAATTTTTTAATTTTCTCTTTACAATCAGAAAGATTGATTGTAATAGAATACCATGTGGCATTATGTTCTACGTTTAGTTAATTGTATCTCTATACACTAATTGTGAAAAAAAAAATTATTGAAAAGTTCTGTCTCCTACTTAGTTTTTTGCGAGGAGTCAACAGTTATTTAGTTAGTTTTTTAACATTTGAAGTATATTTGTTATCATTATAACAAAAACAACGCATAAACCTGTTAGGATTCATAGTCTTATAAAGCAATAACATACCAGTTATATTTCCGTTTTACATTTTTTTTTAAAATAACAAAGCTAGACTTTAACAACAAATTATAATATACCCAAAACAATTTTAAATTTAGGTTAGAACCGCTCGCGTTTCGGTTTGCTACGGTGTTATAAAAAAAAAACAACAAATTGTCTTATATTTTAACATTCAGCAAAGAATTAAGCTGAAAGTGGGATTTTTTTTAATTAAGTATTTTGCCGATAACTATTTTTTATCCAAGCTAACACTTGAAGCTATCTGTGTCACATGATATGAAACGACAATAAGGCTGTGGATGGTGATAAATGGTTGTCTATAATACCCTGGCTCTCATACGTTGACAACCAGAACACAACAAACTGTTATGTGCAGAAGATTTAAGAAATGGATGGCAGCTATCCAAGCAGGTTTACTGGTGGTAGTACTTAGCTACCGGAGACCGTATAGGTAAGTACCACTGCAGCTCCTATTTCTTTCGCCAAACAATAGTGTGCAAACATTAGTTTTCCGGATTGAAGGTAGTTGTAGCTAGTGAAATTACTGGAATAATGAGACTTAACGTCCTATGTCCGCCTCCTGTTCCTTACATGGGAGAAAGAGAACGAATAGAGAGATTGAGTTAGGAAGGAGGATAAACAAGGAAACTATTGCCTCTCTGATTAGTGAAGACGACAGTCGTTAAGTGTTTTTGAAATTCAGCAAAATAGCTATAACAGATATAATTAAAAAAAAAATTAATTAAAAAACTAAGTCTGTGAGGTTAGAATAACTGTATCAAATAAGAAGAACAAAAATTTTAATAAAGATAAATAGTGTAGTAAAGGAAGAAAGAAAGAAAGCAGATAAAAATATTTATGCAATAATTTTCACGACTTTCAGGTCTTTTACAGCTGAAAGTCAAGCACGAAGCGACGGTCTTCACTTGAGAGAGAGAAAGTGTAGAAGGAACTGAGATGTAGAATGATAGAGATAACAAGTTTGAAAGAAGAGCTGAGCATAAAAGAGTAGGAGGAATGAAAGCTGAGTATGAGTAGGAAATATAGTAAAAAGCACTGATGGTAAATGTATAGAAATTTAAAGGCCTTGATCGATACGTAGAGGTACGATTATAAAAAAAAGCATCCGTCGCAGTATTAGTAGATTAGTGCGGGATAGTGGATACTAAGCTGATATATGTTGAAAAAAATGCAACTCGTGATAATGTAGTTGGCAAATGTGTTTATTCCTTTTCCCTCTGTCTCTCTCTTATTCTAGATATAATTCCATCCATTCCACTCCAGCAGTGCGATCGGCTATCATGTCCCTTTTCGCTCTGCCCTCATCGGTCATTTAGCACTCGCACAAGTCTTGACACTACATTCCTCCACCTTATTTTACTTCTTCCGTTTGCAAGATCTTTAATAATTACTCTAGACATAAGTTTTTTATTTAATACTAAAACTAATCTTATTTCTACATGATGTTAAATACACATAGTAATGGATGGTAAAGCGTGCTCCTTCTTATATACTACATCTTATACGTAACGCCAAAACCCAGCAATGCTTAATATGGTGGCAGATTAAACAGAAGAATGATAAGAAAATTGGAAAAACAACTCACCACCTTTCAGATACACATCTGGAATTTAATTCGGGACTTCCATATCATACAGTTAACGCCTGAGTAACGGAGTCAGTGTATACTTTTTGACTTTTATAAACTATCTAATAGAAAACTAATATAGAGTTTCCAAATATTAATAACTACTTAGACTGCTGGTTTATCTTTCCAAAAGTTTCCATGAGGTACGAATATGAAAATTTAATTACACGCTAAACTAATACATCAAAGGTAATTTGGCTGGACTTGAGTCTACATAAATATTGTAAACGCATCAAACTTTCCAACCCCTGTACTGAAATTTGATTTTACTTTAAGTTGTGTTATGACAAACGAAGACGCAAATTAGTACAAGATTTCTTTAACGTTTATTATGTTTCATTATTGTATTTGAATAAGTAAAGTATCCGTATTTAGTTTCAACAAGTAATAAAATAACAAAATTTAAAAAAAAATTGTGCAAAGCGTTAGGGTAAATATCTTAAATAGTCGCCAGTAGCGTTATAAACACAGCGGGCTCAGAAGTTCAAAGTACTAAGAAATCGCTTAAGTATTTCAAATTTCCCACACGAAGAATTCTTTTGCCGCCTACGTGCGCCTCCCACGGGTTAACCCGTAAACCGCGAACTTTTGAAGTATTCACAAACAAAATACCTCGGAGTGCGAACTTATGAGCTATTCCACTCGTTTTATCGTCCCTTTTTTTTAACAAACAAAAATATTAACTAAAAACCTTACTCCATTCTTCGCTGCGGGGGAAAGAATTAACAATACATGATGTAATTCACATAACCTTTTTTTTATCATCTCCCTATAAACACCGGAATTCTAGAGTGCTTGTCCTAAGTCTAAATAAGCTAGAGCATTGTATTAAACAATATCAAGAATCAATATTTAATGAGGGCGTGGAAGTACGTAAGAACTATTGAGGTGTTATGGTCACTGTGTGACAAAACCCTTCGAAAAAAAACCTGCAATCGAGTCGCCAAGTGTTCGATTAAATTCGTTTTGAAACATCAAATTCGTACCCCTCTCATTTCTTTTAGTCTTCGGCGGTAAAAAGTGAAAGAAATAATATTAATAAAACATAAAATATAACAAAAATTGAAAATCGCAAACATGAAAGCGTTTCGTTCAATTTCAAAGGATTGTAATACAATTTCGTCATGTACAGGCATTTATTTTTCGCTCACGTTCTTTGCGGTAGGAGGAGGGAGCAGAGTGGGGTAATCGTACTTCTAGCAGAATGCATTCCGTATGAAATTGCTAGTATTAGAAATGTGCGGGGCACAGAATTTCAGATTAAAACGATATGAAACTGAGAAGCCACTTTAATTTTAGAAAATTTTAGTTTGTCTTATAAAATATGAGAAGTGATGCTGCAATCTCAATTCCTAGCACGAAATCTTTGAAGAATCTAATCATTAGTAAAACGATTTCTATATGTTTGTTAATATGGAACATTAATAATAGATGTATCTATTTTTCCATTCATCGAGAATGGACTAACTCCTGTACCGGATTTCTGAAGGAGGCGCGCTGTATGTTTCGGCGTACCCCTGCAGAGGTAGAAAGGGAGGGTTCAATCCTCCCTCCCGAGGTGGGGCTGCGCAAGCAGCCAGCGCCGGCGGGGTCGCGGATGGTGCGAAAGAGTTCTCGTAACCCCGCCATTAGGCGAAGAGTTGGAACATCGAGGGGGTTTTAAATCGGTGCAAGTCCGACATAACCTGTCCTTTCCCCGTTTACGACGGGTATGCGCAAGCATTTTCCCCACTTTAATCAAAAACAAAAAATGCGTCACTTGGGATGTCAATGCCGAAACTATACTTTTCACACTCATCTATAGGAGACTTTCCAGCTAAGTTAACCGAACGTTCCACTCTTGCTTACCTAATCAAGTTTTTTGACCCGATAGGTTTTATCACGCCAATTATCGTGAGAGGCCCAATAATTTATCAAAGGACTGGATGTGGACTGGGATGAACAGTTACCACCATCACTAATGTTAGAGTGGAAGGCGTGGTTTTCCGAGCTTTCAAAAATGAAACTGGACTCTATCCCGCACCACTACTTAGGTTGGTCATCATGTCAAGTCAGGGGAACTACACGTTTTCAGTGACGCAAGCGAATTCGCGTATGCTTGTGTCGCCTATTGGCGTTTTAGTTGTCCTGACGGTAGCGTGAAGATTGGCCTCAGAGGCGGCAAAGCCCGGGTTGTACCAAGGAAGCTTGTTTTCATTCCAAGACTTGAACTCCAAGCTGCCCTTATGGCGGCACGATTTGCATCATATATCGTGGAAGCTGACAAGCGCAAACCCTCCAAACGTTTCCTTTGGTCTGACAGCCTCACTATTCTGAAAAGGCTACGTAGCAACACCCGTTACTTCAAACCGTTCGTGGCCCACCGCGTGGGCGAGATTGTTGAGATAAGTAATGTATCTGATTGACGATATGTACCTACAGCACTGAATGTAGCGGACGATGCTACGTGTATTGGCAAAAAGTTTGAAATTGCGTCACGATGGTTTTCTAACCTTTCGTTTCCCTGCTTGCTTGAATCCGAATAGTCAATACAGCCAAAAAAAGAACAACCACCGGTTCCAGAGGAAATGAAACGTTCTCCCGCGGAATTCGTAGCTTTGTTAAACACGCGCGATGTGCCCGTCGCTGCGGTTCCAGACGCCACTCGCTTTAGCAAATGGGTATGCTTACTACGAGCGTCCGCACGCGTTTTGGTTTGCGCCAATATTTTTAAAGTAACGCTTTTGGCACCTAGTTCGAAATTTCTAAATTCCCTATCGCGATGCTGAGAGCCCACAGCGTCAATGCAAAGAGAGCCAACCGCAGAAGATATGATACGCGCGGAAGAAAAACTTTTCCTGCACTCAAGTTTTTTTTTTAACGAGTAACAAAATGCTAATAGTTGCACACCCCGGAAGGAGAAGGGCCGGTAATGGGGTAGTGTCGGACTCCAACTGACTAAAAAGCTTCAGACGGTATTCCAATTACTTCCGAAAATATGCACGAGCGTCACGGGACGACATCGAGTAGTTCTTCCACAACCCCCGATCGGCGCCCGGATCGGACGGGCCCGCTTCGGGGAGGGATGTTAAGCACCCCTCCCGACAGAAAATCCCTACGTGGCAACGCATCGGAATACGAAACGCGTCGCCAAGTACACCCCAGGAACCCTTTCCAAGGGAGGCGCCGGCCCGACGGCCCGTGTCAGTCGCGAGGTCAAGTTCCTCTGCCTTAAGGAGGCAATCGGCGATCGTGCGCTCGGCCTCGCCCGTTGGCGGTGAGCTGTGTACGCGCTCGGCGCCCGCTCCCTGAGACGTTCAGTCTCCCGTTTATGCGTCATAACGGAGTCGCAGAATCGGAATATCGTATCCCATGACGCCTCGCTTCCGACCATGGCACGCACGACTGCCAGCGGCGAGAGATCACTCCCTATCGCCGCTACAAGCGCGGACCCTATTCTCCCCGAATCGCGGATAGTCGGCCAAGGTGTGCGACGATGTATCCACCGGGTGTCCACGCTCGTCGCACGCCTCGTCCATCCTACCACTACAAATTCGCAAGTGCAGATATCTCCCGAAGCAACCGTGCCCCGTGAGTATCTGCACCAGGCGGAAATTGAGGATTCCGCAGTCCCTATCCAGCCAGTCCGCAAGGACCGGACTGCACTCCGAGTTAGCCTCTCTTCGCAGTGCACGATATATCGAGAAGCGGTACATGGCCCTGTTTACATGCCTTACGGTCCGCGCTGTTCACTTAGAAGTCGTCGGTAGCCTGAGTACCGACGCGGCTATAATGGCGCTACGTCGATTCATCGCCAAGCGAGACACGCCGACTACGCTCTGCAGCGATAACGGAACAGTGTTTGTTGGAGCAAGTCGAGAACTCACACGCTTGCATGAGCAGCCAATGCAAGAGTTTGCTGTAAACCATGGAAGTTCATTCCCCCATCGGCTCCATTCATGGGAGGCTGCTGGGAGTGGTTGGAGATAATAATAAAAACGGCACTTTCGGCAACTCTTACACAGCGGGCTCCTTCGGGGGAGATTTTTCAGACCTTTCTGCTGGAAGCGGAGAGCCTGATTGATTCGCGTTCACCGACACACGTCAGCGTCGGCCCTAATGAAGAGGACGTTATAACGCACTTCCATTTCATATTAGACTCATCTTCGCCTTACTCCGTGTTATGTCAAGTCGACGACGTAGACTTGATTCGCAGGGTGAGTCCTCCATCTGGCAGACCATTTCTAGTCGCGCTGGGTGCGCGAATATTTACAGACTTTGATACCGATCCCAGCAAAAGTATTAAGGTAGGCGATTTAGTATTAATTGCTGACGGAAACCTCCCTCGTGGAGTCCGGCCACAAGGGTGGTCCCGAACATTTCCGGGCAGGGACAGTATAGTGAGAGTAGTCGCAGTCGCTACCACAACCGGAACGCTATGCCGTCCCGTTCGAAAACCAGTGGTGTTACCCTAGGTTAGGTTTTTACGTGTTATTGTTTAACCTATAATTCTATGTATATTGTTTGTTTCTTTTTACCTTGCTGTGTTATCAGAGAATCAAAGTTGTTTTTATACTACAATGTACATTGTTTACAAATAGAAAAAAAATGTAAAGGGGTTTAGCTACAACGGCCTAAATTACTGGTGTTTTCACACCGGGGGAAACATGTCACCAACGTAGCTAGTTGGCCACTATGATTAAGTGTCATAGAAAAAATATAAAAAGAAATTAAGGATTTTGGATCGCAACAACCTCATTCTCTATTTATATAATTTCAATACCTTTGGAAAACCGAGGTACAGACAAAAGGTTCGTATTATTTTGGTGGGAGACAAAAGGGCTTCGTCACCAATAAAATAGATTTGATACAATACATTTTATTGAGAATAAAATTTTAATTTTAATAAAACAAACCCTCATAGACAATTAATTAGAGGACGAAAATGTCGTACCCTCTACGGGCTAAATTAATTTCGCTAAAGTAAATTTGATTTACTATCGCTCATTAAATTATGAGGCAGTTTTTGCGACATTTTATATTGTAGTTGTTAAAATTTTAATCAGTATGGGTCCCGTAGGACAGCATATAATTTAAAAGGACATGGAAACAACATTTACATATATTTGAATTTAAAGTTAAATGAGTTGATCAAATGATTATAAAACATCAGATAAGTTTTAAATGACTGGCAAAGGAATATATGTACGGATATAGTTTTTATTATCTGTTAATAAACCGCCGGAAATAACATTAAAAATTATACTTAGCGACTTATATTACTATACTACTTTACTAAATTTTTTTATATTAGCAACACTAAATAGACAACGCTGTTGACAAAAGTGTTTGTTGTGCTTTGTTTTTTGCTACCTCTTGCTTTACTACTTAAAATACCTGTTGCCTAAACTTTAATATTTTTTGTATGTGTGTTATAACACTGAATGATATTTAAAATAATAATAATAAAGAGAGAAAATACAGGAATTGAGCAACACTTGGCTGAGCCCATAGTGCTCATTATTAACCGAAATTGTTTATGAGAGTTTCGAGAAAAAATATATTTAAAAAAAATTATAATATTAATATATCGTTTATTCCCACAAGATACATAATACACAGTAAAAAAAAATTAAACAAAACATTATCCTTGGATGTTGTGGGTAAGGAACCCACTCAGGTAATGTAAATATTGTTACATACTAAATATTGTTACTAGAAGAGTAAGCGTGAGTTTCTTCTCGGATCACCAGGAGAGTCCTTAAGACTTTTTCAATTATCGACCATTATATAAATTAAGAATTACCTATGTTTTAAGCTTGTATTTTTATTATTACATATACTTACACAAGGAATCCTTGAAAGCTGCTGGTATCAGAACTTGATCGCTACACGATGTTTTCCTTCATCGGAAGCACAAGCTGTGTGTAAAGTAAAAATTTACGCTTCCTTTTTATGTTTACCGCTTTTTTATTTACCGAATTCTATTTTTGTTGGTTTTCACTAGAAAACCTGAAAATGATTCATCATTCACCTTTCTTAGCATTAATACGAGCTACGGGTACAAAAGCAAACATCAATCACTGTCCACCGCCGCTGATAATGCGTGTGAAAAATTTCAGTTCAAATGTGAACCAGACATTAAATACCTTTCCCTTACAAAGATGTACACCACCATGTTTTATTTATCGCCTACAGACTAATACGTACCCTCAGTTTTTACATGGTTTTATCTAACAAAAAAGAGAAGTTTCCTCGTCTGCAATACTCAAACTCTTATATGATAACAATCGATACACGACGATGGTTGTGATAGATTTACAATGTAAGAGACGGGTTCTAAATCCACTCCATCTACCAAATTCTCATGTGGCCTCAAAACGAAATCTGAGATTTGTATATCATAAAACAATCGGTTAACTACTGAGCTACTAACTAAACAAGCAGCTAAAATATTTAAGTCTTACAATGTTGTTTAAAAATTCAAAAGATTTTTTTTATAATATTTCAAAGAATGTATGTCTTCTAAAGTATTAATATGAGTTTGATTAATATTTGAACCGAACCACCGAGTGTAGAATTCCAACTCTCTATTAAGATCTATTAAGTCAGACTAATAAATCTAAATTATCTTAATTTTTTTAAATAAAAAGAAAACAGTCGTAATATTTTCTTCACGTTTATTTGAAATATGTCTAACAAAAGATACGTAACAGTTTATTTATCAATATATATCTTAATAAAGTTTTCTTACAATCACTGAATAAGTAATTCTCTGGAGGTTCCCCAGACGGGAATAACCGCTGACTCATCCGTTTAACATTCATTCGATCAATAGCTTAGCATATTAAGCTGTTACTTAAGTACACACTAAAATATGAATGTATCACGTCAATATATATACAATTTCAATGTTGCCACGAAGAGTACTTGGTATAATCCCTCATTATATACTACAAGTGCCTCAAAACTCATACACGGAGCGATCAATTAATCTTCATAGATATTTTTAAAGATCTCATTTGACCCTTATTGTGTGAGCAAGTCACTATCCCGGAAACAACTTAGTAATGACTATTTCAAAACTTAATTTTATTTCATTAAACTTTACTGCTGTATTGTTGTATTACACATCAAAAATTATATAAAGTATCACTAATGTAAAGTGCTCTCGAAACTGTTACTGTTAACTAATAACTAGCCATGATGACTTATAAATGTTATCTAAGATGTTACTTGTTATCTTATTTTATTTACCATTAGTTGTCCTTAATATAAATAAAGAAGTAATTAAATATACAAATACATAAACAAATGGATAAATAAATCGTTAAATATTTGTCAACAAACCCCAAGAAATTATAAAAATTAAAAAGTAAAACTATTGATACATCCAGGATGGGACATGCCGTCTTTTAAGAGGTCAGATCGTACAATCGCAGAGCGCATTAATCTCACTCAGACTTCCGTAGTAAATTTACTATCTGTTGCCGTTAACTTCCAACCGATCAATATTTTAGTCATTCCGAGGTTTTAAGTCATTACCTCGCAGTGAAACCGGAACTTGTAAATATATTATTAAACATATATAAAAATACTTAAAAATAGGAAAGAGTATCTCGTATTCACCGTGGGAGTCCAGGTGCAACATCGTCACCGTCTCTGAGTTTTGTGAAAGGCGACTAAAGAGGAAATAATTCTAAGGAAAGGACAACTCTTTTCCGTGTTACCATAGGATATATTGTATACTCCTTTGCGGGAAAACCTATTTTGGGCAGTGGTTAGACATAATTGAAAGATGAATGAATAAAAGAATAAAAGATGTGAGGCATATCTCACATAACGGAATAACAACGGATGGAAGAAAAAAATATAAATAGACTTAAAAAGTGCTTGAATGTGGAGACTGATTGAATCGAAAGCCCTGACTTCGGAAGTTTTTTTACCTCTTTATCGATAAAACTTACTTTTGAACTTAAACTAAATCATTTTCAACATAAGTGATTACACTTAAGCAAGGTGCAAAAAGATTAGGGTAGAAAGGTATGTGAACATGTAATATCTATTTCAAATGTTTAATAGTTTTAGATGAAAATGACAAACGCGCCTGTACTGCCTCTGCTGTTACAGGGATTCATAGGCTACAGTATCTGCATACCATCAGACAGGCCGTATGTTTATTTACCTCTTTCACGGTCCAAAAAAAAATGACGCCGTAGATCCTGAAGCTTGCTTGTATGGCATACTCCAGCTTTCTACAACTAGAACACGGCGCTGCTCATAGCTGTTATATAATATGATGGTGGTAACCAACTAGACGAATAAACACCACCAACTCGACTCACCAACATAAGGCTCCGGATTCAAAGTAAAGGAGAACCCCTATGTTACAAAGCAAACGATGAACCACTTTTAATTATAACAGGAAAATATTGTACATTATTACGGTAAAATATTTTTACAGCAAAGTAGCCAATCTCATCATCCCTTCTACAAAGTAAAGATTGGAAGTCAATTAGATTTTTTTTTATTCTATGAAGCGACAAGTTGAGCGCAATGTTCACCTGATGGTAATAATAACGTAACGCTAGTTAAGATGATATAAAAGTCTCCGGCGACGAGCGCAATGTGGTGCAGACTACTCGTATACCATTCTAATGCCGCGTAGTTACAGACGGGCATATCACTTAACATCAGGTGAACGTCCCGCTTGTCTCGTCGCTTAATTGAATAATAAAAAAAGCAGGTGATTATTATCGTAGTAATTTAACTATAACAAAATACTTCAAACCGAGGAGCAAAAATAGAAGCTGCGATGGTACCTCTGCAAACTGTCTCCGGCAACAGAGATCTAGCCACCAGTAAAAACTGATGTAACTTATTTAATGTTCTAAATTTCTTAATAGATTTTTTTTTTGAAAACGCTATTAGCAATAGTTTTAACTCGGAACATTACTTCACATTTTACCTTTTCAAAATGGCTTAACGGATAAGAGGTTCTTGAAGAATGTAACTAACTAAACTAATCCATTCCCACGTATAAATTGAATTTCAAAGGCCACAGTATATTGCATTAACTTAAGCTGTGCTACGGTAGCGAGGAATGAAAGTGACTACAGGGATATCGCCATCGTCGCTCTCATCTCATGCAATGACTTGACATTTTATCTAATTTAAAAAAAAATTATAAGAGTTCATTGCAATTTTTATATAAAACTAAAATTTCCCATATTATTTCTGCAGCAGTGGATCCTGTGTATAGGTGGTAACTCCCTGTTGCTGAAGACCGTCTGGGTAGTTACCACTGCGGCTCCTATTTCTGCCGCTAAACAGTTGCTTATAGACATTACTGTATTCCAGTTCGAAGAGTTTTATACTTAGTGAAATTATTGGGGTAACGTGACTTAAGATCTTAAGTCTAAAGACAACGATGACGATATGGCACTATGCATATCATCTTAACCAGCACCACATTGTTACGGGCAGACGTAGGTCTTACAATCAGATAAACGTCTCACTCGTCTCAAAAGACTAATCTTTAGTGCGCTATACTGTGCTCATAATATTATGGTGCCAGTTAAGATTTATATACAGCAGCACATTCACGTCCGTTCCTCCATCCTCCAGTAATTCTATTTGATACAGCAGCCTTGAAACGTAACAATGACATGTTTTAACATTGCTCTGTATTGGCAAATTTTGCGCTGTGAAAATGTCTACGAGAGCTTAGACGGACACTGTTAATAGCCACCACCAGTCAAGAGTCCTTCATCATAAAAAAAATCTGTCTTAGTGTATAAAATAAATTAATATTACAAGTGGATTTTGAACTTGAAAGCGTTTCAATTAGTTAAATTATACTCACAACAAAATAACAATTCTTTATAAGAGAAGCCAAGAGAGATAATAAATTAGCAGACAAAGACGTCAGTTCCTACAGACGCAGAATTAAATTGAACAAGACAAATTTAATTTACAAATGTTTCTTATTCATAATAATAAATAAAAGTTTAATTACTAGATAGAACTCGAAAAGAGGCGGATTCGATTCCAACTAAACTTGTCTCAACTCAACTCTCGGTAAGATAAATATCCTTATGAAACTAAGATGTTTTAAGACTCTACCAACCAATACTTACAGAGCATGGATATGTAGTACCGAATCACTTCTTCAGAGAGAAGGCTTCCCCACAGTAGAATTATAAAGAGAACTCACTATCATTATCGGTATATATGTATAACATAAATTTACTTTGTTGGTTAAATATTTTTTTCGTTTAATTATAAAATACTCATTGCGAACATTATTGGAAACTTTATAAATCGAGTGGTGATAAATTTAAGCTGTAGGCAAAGTTTTCTTTAAAAGTACGCCGGAGCTTAAAGTGAAATACGCTTTTGTACTGCGCTAGCGAAAGGATTATCCTCCAAGCGTATGCTCCTAAGTTTTAAGTTGACGCAGTAACAGCTTCCTATTACTCTTAAATGTTTTCGGTAGATCTTTCGTAATAACGATTGTGGAGACGCCAGTTTCAGTGTGTTATTCCGTTCTTGCTTTTTAGCATTCCGTTTTATCTTATTAGCGTTTGCTATGCTCTTGATACGAATACTATAGTATTTTTAAATGAAGAGATTATATATGAGCTATAAAATCAAGATCAACTTCAGCATCTTGTTTTTGAATGAACAGTGCTTTAACTTAACAAAACTTTAATGAAAATTTAAAGCATTTCTAAATTTGCATCAAGAACCTTCGAACGGTTGGTTTCCTTATTAATCAGCGTATCGGTTAAACCTTTTAGCAGCTATGATGCCTAGAAATAACCTTTACTCTATATTGGAATGGAAAACCGTTACGGAATTAGTTCTCTAACAAAGTTATTCAGACGCTCTCTTTATACCTTTTACTATCTAAACCAGAAAAATGTTTTAAGATCATTAAAGTACCACAACTGTGAATATTGTTACTTCTATTTATCTTCTCTTTTCCGACGATTCAAAGTAAAGATAAGATATTCACGATTGGAACCTGCAGGCCGTAAAACATCAATGAATGTCTCTGCTACTGGAGATCGTCTAGGCAGGACACAGCTTCTATTTCTGCCGGCAAACAGTAGTGTGCAAACATTACTAAATTCCAGTTAGCATAGTGTATTCCGGAGCATATATTCTACGTTATTTAAATAATTATAAATCTTATCTTTTAAGAGTATCTTCTTAAGGCGCGACTCCGACTAACGGAGGTTGGCGATAGTTAAGAGTATAAAGATAAATATAGTAACCTAGTATAAAGATGGGATATCTTTACCAGTTTCAAAAATTGATTCTCGAGGGTACGAATGAAGTGATCTAATAATTTTATGAATGATACTTTATAGTTGGAGAAAGATATTTTTTGAACCTCTTGGTTTTTATTGAAAATGACAAAACCTCTGAACTTGGAAGATTTTACAGTTAACAGTCGATAACATCTGTTTGAATGTGTTTTAAAATAGTTTTACGTATAAATGAATAAATTGAAATTATTTCAATTTATGTTTACTTTGAAAATGACCCGTCTCTGTAAATGTAATGTTTCAGTCCACGGTTCTAGTGCAGGTAAAGAGCAGGGTATTCGTGAAATGCTCAGCGCCTGTGACTTCGCTGAATTTTCAGTCACTTGCGGTTGAGTTCTAGGATCCTGAAAATTGAATCAGCTAGACGAAACTATCTACTGAAAGGATTAAAACTTTTGATACCGTTACTCAGACCTCACAGGACTCGTGTACCTCTACATATATCAATTTCAATTTAATAAATATTATTGAATATTAATCAATGTTCAATTGAACGATAGAGGTGTAAGGAGTCCTCTGCACCTCTATTGTTTACAGGACCCAAGCCTACCTCAACTGCTCGTAATGCACCCTGCTAATCAACAAATAACGCTCTGGCTCCCACCAACCCACATTGCACGAGCATGGTTGGAAATGACTTAAAACCCCCCATATAAACCCTTATAAACGACGGCCCCCGGGTGCCCGGCGATAAGGACGGCGCAAGATCAATCGATGTGGGAATCTTTGTGGCAGCTTTACATCCACCAGCGAACGTCTATCGTCTGATGATGATGTCGCAAATAGTGTGTACTGGGTTATCCGCTCGCTTTGCATTACATATGTCTCTATTTAAATTAAAGGTAGTATCCAACTACCTTATTCTTCCACCTCCTTGGTATTCCCTTAATAATAAAATTAAATCAAGCACTAAGCATACCACTTCATCGAAACAGTGAGCTAATTCTGCGTAGATCAGACTATAAAGAATGCTGTATACGAATATATCATCCTAACTATCATCACATTCTTATGAGCAGGTGTTATTTACCATTAGGTGAAGGTTTACCTCGTCTCGTCGCTTCTTCGAATAAAAAATAATATTAGTGATGTATCTCAACGATCGCGCTTCACCATTGTCTACATCAAGATTATATGAAATTGTGGTCAACTATTAACCAATTTTGGTTTTACTTTTCTATACTTGATAATATTTAGGTAACTTTTAACGTTAAAAGCGTTATAGCTTAAATATCTTTAGGGAGCCATTTTATTTGTAGTCGACTATCGATTGGGCTAAACAAAGGCAATTCATAGCAAAATATAGGATCGTGCCTGGAATTGTAAGTGAACGTAATGACCACGTTATGTGCTTTGAACAAAGAAAATTGCCGTTTACACTACTTCGATTACGAAAGAATTACCAATATGTTATAATATGAGTTTCAGTAGGATTTATTGAAGGTCAAAGCTTACATCTCTATCTACCATGTTTTTAAATTACATCTCTACAACAATTCGTTGTAATCAACGCATTGGAACTAAGACTTGTTCTTCCGATAGTAAGTGATACGTCTGCTCATAATAATAAAGCAGTAGTTGCACACAACAAATCCACTCTGTACTTGCTTTAAAGACATGTGGCTGTATTCATCACCACAAGAGTACCGTCATGACGCCGCTCTGGACAGACGTTATTTGTTATTCTGTCATCGTCCTCTCACCTGCCACTTGAAGACTAAGCAATCGAATCTGTTGCTTATATTTGTAACAAATGCCGAGTTATTAATTTGTTTATTTATACAATGCGTTGAAGGAAACAAGAGCGAAACAAACGAGTATGGCGCTTTCAAATAATCAATTTAGTATGAAAGACGGCATCTCGAGAAATCACTTAGATTCCTACGACAGCGGAGTGAACTGTACATACTAATATTTAATTTCTTCTACTGTTGTAAAGTGAATTTTACGAAATACATAGGTACTGTTTGAAACACGCGATTTATTTACAAGAACCAAACTTCACAATACCCGTATTGGTGACCCGACTTCAACAGCTAAAAAAGGCCATAAATGTAATATGCTACTGGTAGATCTCCGTTACCAAAGACCATGTAGGTAGGTACCATCGCAGCATCTATTTCTGCCGCCAAACAGTACTGTGCAAACATTACTTGTTTCGGTTTAAAGGCGTTGTACCTAATGAAATTACAGGGACAAAGACACTTAACATCTTGTCTCAAGATGAAAAGCACTATGTGATTCTGTAAACTTCATCCCAACTAACGCCACGTCCTTATGGTGAAATGTATAACTTACCATAATATTATCGACTCCTTCATCTTATCGCTATGTTAAAGTAAATAAATAGATAGGTTTAGAATTTAATCTTAATTAAAAGTGCCAAGCGAGAAATGTTTACAAACATCCGTACAATTACTGTTCAGCGATAAAGTAATACTAAAGTTGGTAAAAGTTGCTATTCATAGCTTAGAGCCAAATAGAATCGATTGAGCTTATTACTTTTCATTCGTTTGATCTAGAAACGATTGTGCTGGACTGGTTTAATATTTGAACAGATATTTCCACTGTCCCTTTGTGAATATATTGCACGATAAGTGTTTTTTAATATTTGTTTCATATCACTCACAATAACTTAATGTATTTCATTAAACTAGTACGTAGTTATCTACATTCAAACTCCGCTAAAATGTACTGGATTTTGGACTAAATTATCCCGTCTCTTAAAAACTGTTTAGTATATTAAAATTACCAATAATACAAAAAATTAACTATAACCTGTTAATACATAACATATAACGTATGTTATTGGTACCTAAATTTTAAGATATATTGAAAATCAATAAAATGTTGAACTTATGAGTTTTTTAATGAAGAATTAAAAGAGATGATTACTAATGAGGAGAGATGATTGTGCTACCAAAACATCAATATTTCTCCAACACTATATATTACTTATTTATTATATATATATATATATGAGTTGGCATGTATATAATAAAACATTTGCAAAAATTGCAATTGCATTGAAGTTTCGCTCTATACATCTATATGCTCTGGTATCGTTCACGTTCTTTCTTTTATCCTCGTGAGTAGTAGCAGGTCGATATGAACGATGTAGCTAACAGTGGAAACGAATGGGCCCTCCGACGGCCGGGCTGCAAACCCCGTAGCATAACTCATACCGGTACGTACTGCGACTACGTCCGGTAACTGTTCCGTATAAATCAAACCGGTGCCACTCGGGAGCGGCGTACGTACAAACCATACTTTTTCGCAATTTCACTGATGAATTTTCAGATGATTCGCCCATCATTAACCTATTTATTCAACGAACCATTTTATCATATTATTTTTCTATCTCATTATATACTTAAGGTCGTATTCGAGGAATATAAGAGGCGTCGCAATGATATTGACAAGTTATGTCGTGCTTACGCCGATTAACCTTCCAGGCTATACAGTAGGTAGTAGTAGTAGTGTTTTGATAAGAGTAAGAAATCAAATTATAATTGCGAACACAAATCACCCAACCTTGTCCTCTACCACCTGAAATAATAAACAGCGCCACACGATACCGTCACTCATCATCCCACTCCACCGCCGACTCCAACAACTGAGGATGAACCAACAATGGAGGTTAGACACAGTTAAATCGTAATATTGATACTCTTCTCCTTTCGCGACTCCTGCTTAGCTCACTGGCACATACCCAAAATATCTCTATACCTCTTTACCGTGGGTAACCGAACTACGGCTACTGAAGCCAAGTTAAAATCAGAACCTAATTACTTCCAACAATCTAACATTCAAATAATCAATAATTTAATCGAGAAACCGAATAATTAAAACTTACAAAAACTCAGTAATCGAATCGCTTTTAATAAATTTTGAGACTTGATGTTGTTCGTAAGTAAATTAGATGAAAGTCGAAACACTGTTTAAAGTTAATTCATTTAAGTCGATTATTGTTGGTTCTCGCCTTTCCTTGTTTGTGAAGTTAATTTAAGTAATGAAATTTCAACTGAGCTTCAAATTTTGTACCTTAACAATCGACAATTAACTTTGCAATCCTTGAGAGCGGACACGAGTTTCAATGACATATATTTGTTTAAGAGATGAAGTCAGAGCTCAGCTGATGTTAATTTACTTGATAGCGCAACATATATTTTACATAGTCAAGATACAACAGTAATAGTTAGTTACCTCTTACCGCCGAGTATATACTTAATCAGCAGTTAAGTAGCAGCCGTTTTGGTACTCGCCGACGTCTAGAATTAAATTCTGACCCCAGGCCCATGATACACACGATATTAGATAAGCCAATTATACGAACAGGATCTGGTAACAAATTGAATTACATTTGTCGCTCTTTATTAGAACGGAAAACAAACACACTTTCGCAATACGGTCAACATTAGGAAGTTTTTGTTAATTAACGTCTAGGTAAACATTTATTTTGTTACGTAGCGTGAACTGTTAACTAATTTGTTTAATGTGTAGTGAATACATCCGACATCCTTATACATATATAATAGCTAACTTCGAGACTCGGCGGACAATCGGTAGCTTTGTAAAGAAATACTAGGTCTTATATCTCTTGCCCTGTATTTTCGGGCTATTAATAATCGGATTGAAGTAACCTCTGTCTGGCGTAGGAGGAGAGTTAAAGGGTTTTCGGGTTCGTGAGCTTTGATGAGGACCCTCATTGTTCACTGAGCGAGCCCACGATGAACGAGAAGTACAAGGGTCTAGTTCTTGTCGTACCAAAGCAAGAATGACGAGGAGGGCTACAGCACTCCCTGGGACGCGCATTTGGCATAGTGCTGAATGGATCCGGTGCGTTCCGTATGAGATCCCGGGGCCTCTCGCGACGTACTGAAGATGACCGCGGAAGGGGTTTTAGTGGGTAAAAAATAACCTTGTCTTTCCCTTAGAAGCAGAGTATCTTTATTAGAAGATTTCTCCAATACAATAAAAAAAATATATCTCACTGTCAATTACTAATAGTATTGCTCTTTTATATAACAGTCATAATATTATATATAATACTGTTTTTCGCTCGTTTTGCTAGCCGTTACACCCCCGGAACCTTCTTTGAGGAATGTATTTTGTACAATCTGTTCTTAGCTGACAGTGAAAGGAAGAATCAAATTTCAAGTCGCTTAAACCTTATGGTTCTAGAGATATTCGTTACAAGTCCTTACATAGGCAAAAATCTCTGTTTCATTATGACAATCTTTAGAAACTAAGGCCTAGTTTTAGTCTATCAGAAATTTAAATGTTAACCGCGGATATTGTTGCAAAGAACTCATTAATAAAAAAAATTGGATCGTTAATTATTCATAAATCTTATAGTAAACAAGAAAGAGAGGAAGATAGAAAAGTTTTGTATCAAATTAAGCACCGTTTTTGTCTTCGCTTAACAATAAACAAAGTGTTTGTTTTTAACGAAAAGGAGGAAGACTCAAAAAAATGTGATCTTATAACTTAAGACTACATTCATCTGAATAGAAGGAATTCTCTCCAGCGAGTACTGACGCGTAGCATCATGACGACTTTATTTGACACTTAAGAGCTTAATTCTTCAAAGTTATTCTCGGTATTTAAGCTACGGCCATTTCTGCTTTATTGCTGTTTTTGTGTGTTTTATGATATCGTTTGCGTTTGAGTTGCACGAGATAAATTAAAAGAGTAATATTAAATCCTTTGTGATGGTTTGATTAAAGTTAAAATATATTTATCACAACGGAAACGTACTTTGTTCATTGCTAAGTACTTTTTTGTCTGTATTTATATTACTTTCCGCTGTTTTTTACTTTATAACTTTAGTACTATATTGCTAAACATCTTTCAATGTAAAATCTTTAGTTGGAATGGTTAGTAAGAACTAGATCAAGGTAAGGCTATTACATGCTTAAGACTGAATTGTGTATTATAGCTACATTATTACATTTATTACAGTAATACATTTTAACATGTACATGCTTAAAGCCGTATATGCGACAAAGATAAATATATTTTTAAAAAGGTTCGGTTTAAAATGTTTGTAGCCGCTTGACTTCATAATTAATAAACTCCCGTCTCGTCGCTTCCATAAAAAAAAATGTATTACCATACAAATTGATAGAGATCATTTATCATTCTCTTTATTATAAACCATCACTGATAGGAGGCATTTACCACACATTTTACATTTGACTCCATACCATAGAACCTAGTCCCGCAACGATATTGATATTTCTTAAAAAATATGCAACAACAGTATCAATCACCCAATCATAATTATTTTTGTCGACTTACTTTAATACTAATAAATTCATAATTATCTTTACTTGTAATGCTTCAATCCTTGTTTAATTTCCGTTCAGATCAAAGGCTGGCTAAGAGCGGCGGAAGCGACCAAAATTCTTAAGGGATTGTAACCAAATTCTGTGAAGTTATTACACTTAACTGTCTGTGAATAACGTCTCCTTAATAATAACGAGGTAAATAGATGTAACTAATAAATAGAGCAATTATCTTTAGCATTTTGAAATATGCCAATACAATAACACAGGATTCTTATCATCATCATCAACAGCCTGCAGCAGTCCACTGTTAGACAGGCTATGGATCTTATACAATAAGATAAACCTTAGAGACCTCAGAGACAAAAACTGTGAACTATACACTTACTTTACTTGTCTACCATCACTATCAGCCGATAGACGCCTCTCCCAAAGATCCCCTCATCGATTGGTGCTGTGCCGCCCGGACACCAGGGGTCCGTCGTTTGTAGGGTTCCATATGGGGGGATTCGGGCCTCTTTCCAACACGGAATCAGAGCCTCGTTTGTTGCTTAGCAGGGTGCACCGCGAGCCGGTGAGGTTGGTTTAGGTCCCGTGAATAGTTGTGCGGGACCCCTTACACCCCTTTCACATTTACTCGTATATTGTTTAATAATTAATTATCCTTGTAAAAAACATCAACTCCAAATAAAGATGATTAGCGATAATTGCGTATTACCTTTTTTTTATTTTACGAAGCGTCGAAATGAGCAAGACGTTCACCTGAAGATCAGCGATACGCCCATCCATAACAACTTAGCGCTATTGAGGACGATATACACAGCACCACTTTATACACGTCGCCTTGAGACATAAGATATTGAGTCTTGTTATCTTGGTGACTACACTTGCTACAGCGCTCTTCTAACCGGAATACAGTAATGATTGGCGGCAAAAATACGAGCTGCGGTGGTACCTACTTAAACGGGCTCCGGCAACAAAAACCTACCACCAGTAAACTACCACCGGATTGAGATCCCATTATTTATAAAATTAAATTAAATACCAAGCATACCAATAATAGATTTAACTTATTCTACGAAGATGGAATTGCGTTTATTAATTGAGAAGCTGTAGGTACTCCGAAATGGCTATGAAGTCAGTACATGTTTCCGCCGCTCAGTCATGTAATAATCCGATTGTGCCATAATAAACAGGTTCGGAAGCCCGCGGCACAACGCTCATCTTAAACTACGTGTGTACTTACCGCTTTATATCAGGCCGCCGCTTGCAGGACTTCTTGGTGTGTCGTCTTGATCACGTAACTGCGTTCTGTTCCTATTTAAATGTGGTTGTTGACCTTTTCGGCGAAGAGTCATGATGAATGTCTCCAGCCCACTGTTCATCCTGATTTGTGCCCTTATTACTAACGGGAGACTACATACTCCCGAGCAGCAGCTAAAGTCAAGGCCCAGGTGGAGGAGAAACATTTTTCAAACAACGTTATACTCATCCTTCAAAAACAAAATTAAACCTTCAAAAGTGGGTAGATCAGTGGCGGTGTCCAACTCGAACCTGCTTCATAAATTGTAAGGTAGTTTCGATAAAATTATATGCAAAAGAAAAACGACCAGCTTGATAGGGTAAATCTAAACCTTTGATACCGTTGACTGCTATTAGGAGAAGGTGAAGAATTTGCGTGCACAACTGCTCTGTGATTAAACTGGGAAGGTCTAGAATAATGCACACGTGGCAATCTGCTAAACACCGATCGTTTTGATACCTGCGATTTAGCAGTTCTCGAGCGATCTCATAGTTGACGTCGATGAGTTCTAATTGTTGAACTAACTCCTTGGCCTCGCCTTTTAAAAATGCCAACAAACGTATCAGCACTTGAGCCGGGATCAAATCCTTCCGGTAATAAATTATATTTTCGTATAAATTATTTAAGGCTACCCATTAGTCTAAATCACTTCAAAACTGAGGTAAATCGAGCAGTGGCAGTCTACTGATGAGCGCGTGTGAGGCGTCAGACCCCTCACCTGAAAGCGAGTCAACACCGCTCGACTTTAACATCCTACCGCCTGACGTGTCTGATCGGCTAAGTTGTCTGCCTAAACAATATCTGCATTAATATTCTTGATGGCATGCGGCTCCAACCCTAATTCAAGTGCACCACGGTTCGCTTTATATAGATCTGCCAGTTAATCTTCTAACACCTGATATGTCCACAAAGAGCCTAGGTTCGATCCTGCCCGACTATATTTATGTATTCACGCGCTACGATTAAATAAAAAGCAAGAAATAACCAATAAGACAGTAGACGATGAACACTGTTAAAATTAAACCGAGAAATAAAATTGTTGTATAACAAAAAAATTAAATATGTAGGTAGGTAGGATAGAAAATAAATTCGCATAACTCTAACTATATGAAACCGGATACGTAAAAATTCTTCCGAATTTAATAAAATAACAAGGTTAAAACAAGGTCAGTAATTACCGCGGAAAATTAAAATAACCACACTCTGCTACCAGCTCGGTCGGTATGCCGTAAAAACAGAGTTCAGGAGCCCCAAGGAAGCGTTTAGCTTAAACTATGTGTACTTACCGCTCGCTGTCATGCCGCCGCGGAACTTCTTAGTCCGTCGTCAAATCAAAAGCCCAGGATGTCAAGTCCGAATCCTGACGCTAGAAACAATGTCTCGTTCCAGCTGCACCCCAGCTCGCTCCTTATCACAATAACAATTGACCCGCAGAGCCCGGCGCTGGGCTACCGTGGCGACCGCGCGACTGCCAACTGACGACTGTCCGTCGACACTCCACGCACCGGCCCGCGCAACTGCGCAGTGACAAAAGCGTTTTTCGAATTACCCACCAGTGCAGGGCGAGAATAAAATTTTTTCTGTCCTACCCACCTACAGATAGAAATAGATCTAACCTATACCTAATATTACTCTTTATTATAAACCATCATTAATAAACGCATTTCAGCTCCTGTGCCGAAGGATCTGACTTCTCAGCACAATTGGTATTTCTTAATTATATTACTATTGAAATTTTAACTTATTATTTGAATAGTAAAGTATCAAAAACATAAGTACAATATCGGTCGTCTATTCGTTATTGTTTTTGCCGACTTGCTTTGTTTTTTTATATCTTTAAATGATTTTATTCTATTTATTTTAATATTTGTTCAGATCAAAAACTGCTTAAGAGCGGCGGAAGCGACCAAAATTCTTAAGGGAGTTTTAACCAAATGCTGTAAATCTATTACACTGAACTATCTGTAAATAACATCTCGTTAATACTAATAAAGGTGCATAGAAGTAAGCAATAACTTTAGCGTTTTACAATATGCTAAAACAACAACATGAGTCGTATAGTACGAAGCGACAAGACCAGCGGGAAGTTCCTCTGATGGTAAGTGATACGCCCGCCCGTAACAACGTGGCGCTAGTTATGAAGTTATACACAGCAACACTTCGCGCATGTAAGATATTGAATCTCGTTACCTCAGTAATATCATCAGCTACAGCGCCTTGCAAACCGGAATACTTGTATTTGCACACTACTGTTTAGCGGCAGAATTAAGCGTTGTGTTCTATATATTTACTTCACTTTCAAATTTCTTACCATTGTAAAAAAAAAAAAAAAAACAGAAATCGTAACAAAGATGTTTTGCGATGGTTGCTTACTTTTGTTTTATTTTCATTCTTGGAGGAGAAATCTTCTAAAAAAGATACCATGCTTTTAAGGGAGAATACAACGTTATGTGGGAATTTTATCCCCTAAAACTCCCTCGATGGTCATCTTTAGTGCGTTGCGGGAAACCGCGGGATGTCCTACGGAACGCACCGGTGCCTCCCATAACTAGGCCTAAAACTCGTCCCAGGGAGGACTGTAGCCCTTCTCGACATTCTCGCTTTGGTACGACAAGAACTAGACCGCCTCGTACTTCTCGTTCATCGCGGGCTCGCTCGGTGAACAATGAGGGTTCTCATCAAAGCCCACGAACCCGAAAACCGTTTTAGTCGTCTTCTACAACAAACAGGGCTTACCTTAGTACTATTTTTAATAACGCGAGATTACAACGTAAACCGGCCTGAGATTCTACTAATTATAAAATCAAATGAGCTTACGCTACTTAGATCGAACGGTAAACAATAATTAATATGCTATAGGTACTCCGCAATAGCTATGAGGTCAGGACATCTGTCAGCACAGTCCTGTAGTGATCTAATGCTGTATATCACTTTTAATAGTAATACTTGAATTAAGTTCTGATTTATTGTTTATATATTTATTACAATTATTATGTGACTATTTAACAAAATGGCGGCTACCCTCAAATTCTATGAAAATTTTGAAGTAATTCAAATAGCGATATCCACAGGAATCCACAAATTACGACACCCCAGGGATGTTACACAAGGCCCAGCTAAGATTTATATCAGCGTACGTAAATTATGATTCCAGATGTCAAGTAATTTATGGTCCCCCCACAAAACGGCAATTACTTTAAGTAATATTTACTTCAATAATTATATATCGTATAAGTGATGAGAATCAAATACAAAAGTAAAAAGGAAAAGTACTTTTCAATTAAATGACGAGACGAGCCGGACGATCACATGTTAATGAGTGATACGCCTTTCCATAACAAAGTGGCGCTAGTTAGGATGAAATACAATGCACAACATTGCGCTCATCGCCTGAGACATACGATGTTGTCTGTTACCCTAGTAACTAAACTAGCTGCAGCACCCTTCAAACCGGAACACAGTCATGTTTGGCAACAGAAATAGGCGCTGCGATGATATCTACCTAGACGAATAGAGACCTACCACCAGTAGAGAGACCTATTTACTTCACAATTACACTGATCAGAGAAAGAAATCTATTGGAGCTTTGCGATGATAAACATCTCAGGTAGCATCTCATTGTATCGAGGAGGCATATAGCTCGATGACAGTGCAGGATCTCTCCGCTTTATATACAAAAATAACGAATATCTAGTTAAAGCCACAGCAGCGGAAATCCCTCATAAACCACACAGTCCTGAACATCAGCTCGGGCAAGGCATGCATTATTAATGCCCAATTCTTGCGCTCGGTGCAAACATTCCTTAACGTATCCGATAAAGGAAAACCTATTCCATCTATATTTATAATAACCGGATTTTTGCTATAAATATATATTTAATGAAAATGGGTTTTGTTTGTTCGCCTATCACGTGAAAACTAGTGAACGTATCGACACGGAAACATGACCATTCGACGCGGAATGATTTGTAGATGGTTATAGGATATTTATTTTATGAATTTCATAGTTTTTTTGTTATTAATTATGCGGTTGCTATAGTAACGGTTGCTATAGAAAGTCATTTGCGGTTGCGGTTTTTCTCAAATAATATTTCAGACAAAGCGAGCAGGGAACAGCTAGTACATATATATGGTAAATATAACACTATACATACGAGTATATTTACTATTGTATAACGATATGAAAAAGATAAATTCCGTTTAATTGGTCAAATGGAATAGCTTTATATTCTGAAACGTTCAGAAAGAGTAAAGTTATATAATTAACACCAGTTCCGGTTAGTAATATATAATAAAACGTAAATTAAAGCATACAAACGCCACAGGTACAGCAGCTCATTCATATCAAAAACAGGAAATATTGAATAATAATAAAATACCGGCGGAAGCCGGATGCTGAAATTTATACCGATACGGTATTTACAATGAAAATTTCTTTTTACCCTAACAGAAAACACAAAAAAACCTTAATCGTTATTTGTGTATTTATTAAAAATAATAAATGAAGAGCCATCACAATGTTCCCACAACTGGGAATCGGACCTTCTCTTATAAGGACATGGCCAAGGTTATTTATCTACCGCGTTTATCAAGTGCACAATTAAGACACATACTCATGAAAACTGTTGTTCCTGAAACATATCATTTTCCGCAAGGTGTCTTTCTCCGGAAGTTCAAGTTCATTGGGGAACGAACTTTCATATTTACTGATACTAGTTAACGGTAATCACAATAACCGCTGGCAGGGCTCTGCCTTGAAAACAATTTGTATGACTAATAACTAGTAAAATTACCAGGGTAACGAGAAATATACAAATAGTAATATTTCCATAGAATATAAATAGTAACATTTCCAATCTAAGAAAAATCTACGTGCAGTATATTTATAAAGTTCATTCACCTCATGTACCGAATAAAATGTTATAATACGTTAATTTATTAAGCGGAATAACGTTACAGAAGTTAACATCGCGCCGTCACGTGTATTCGAGTGCGCTTGTATGGCAGACTGCATCACTACTTGACACACTTGCGAGCGGCGGCTTATATTAACGAGTTTGTGTGTTTTTTTGTTAGCTACATTTAGTGTAGCTACATTGTTTCTTAGCATTTCGATAATGGAATGTCATAGATATTAAGGTATGAGAGTTACATATTTTACACAAAGAGAATAAATTTAGAGTACATTCACAACTTAAGGGGATTATATTCAGATAGAATAAAATTAGCCTATATTCTATTAGTCTAATATTATATGTTGCGTGTGTGCATGTTTCTATAAAAAATTACATATTGTTATAAAAATTATAAAAATCTAATGTCGCGCGTCGTTAGTAAAGTATCCAGCGGCTAGTTTAGAATAAACAATCGGCATTAATACATCCCGTTGCTTGAAAAAAAAGAGTTCTCCGGAAAGTTCTAGAATGGCAAGGAGACTGTTATAACATATACAAAAGCTTGGCCAGCGTATGATTCAAACAAAAAAAAACTCCGAGGAAAATTATTTCGGCGATAGGATAGATATCCGAGCTGGCTAGTGATGTTGAACTTACAAGGAGCTTAGTTTAATTGATTTTCTTGTCAACAAACTATCCAATATGTAATCGAGTAATAACCAACGCAAGGGATGTAAGGGTTCCCGCACAACCTCACCTGCTGGTGGTGCACCCTGCTAATCAACAAATGTGGCTCTGGCTCCCACCAACTTGCATTGGCCCATCGTAGTGAGAAATGGCCAAAATCCCCCACATAAATCCCTACCCCATCGATGTAGGAATCTTTTGGGGGAGAACTATATCCAGCAGTGGACGTGTTTCGACTGATGATGAGAATGATGATCCATCGCGAGACAATATTACGTTTATATTTAATTAAAATCACTAGCATTACAAACGCGTACTTTAGTAAACAGACGGTGGTCGCTGAAAACCGGCGTTGCGGAGGCTCCACCCCCGTTCCACCCCGCGCCTATCGCCCCTTGCCCCGTATCGATGCACCACCATACCGAGTGGAATCCGTGTTAACACGGCCCTCGATGGAATATTAAAAAATTCATTAATGCTTGCTATTTGTTTATTGTGATCAAAGTAATTTAAGTGTACCATTTATGTGTCTATAAAATATATTTTTTTCATCTCTATAATGTACTTTCTTTTTAATATATTTATATAAACTATTGAATTTAACTGACAAAATGAGATAAGAGCTAACAAAGAAATATATTTTCTGTATAACTCTATCAATCAAAGCAGTTTAATTCATTTGTGATTGAATATCCTTATCATCGATAAATGATAACTGCTGGACATAGAACTCACCTAAAGATACCCACTTCGACCTGGTAGGGATTCATGTGAAGGGTATTAGGGCCAATTCCCACCACGCTGGCCCAATGCGTATTGGTGGGAGCCAGAGCCTCGTTTGTCGATTAGCAACGTCCACGAGCAGGTAAGGTTGATCTTGGATCCTGTGAGTTGCTGTGTGGGAACCCTTACACCCTTTATCGATAAATTATCCAGATCATTTAAATAGCTAAAATTATAGATCTTTTTTTCCATCAACAAACTATAGTACGCAAACTTTACTATATACAACTTTAAAGGCACTGTAAGTTTGAACATTATTTGTATAACAAGCTTTATCATTATTCCTTAAGGTGATGCAGAATGTTGTAACATAAACATCCTCATTACTGTAACATCATTATGGACTATCATGGATCCTATTTTGTCAAGGCGGACGACCTCAAATTACCGCGTTCTCTTAGAATTTTCATTATTAAATCCTTCATTAAAGAGAGAGCTAAATTCGAAGAGTGAAAACCCATTACATTTTACGAGCAAGCGTTACTTATACATCTACTTGGTTAAGTTAGTTCGTAAGATAGCTAAAGATGCTTAAAATTCATCATTACAAGCTTACTTAGGTTTAAAGTTTCGTCAATATTAATTTTTGTAGCGTTGTAGTCGTTTTATATTTAATTTTTTAATAGAAATTTTAATTTTCATATACCCTAGTCTATCTACATTTAAGTTTTACAATTAAATCTGAGCTCTCATATTGAGGGTAAGCCTGTGCCCCAATAGTGGGAACGTAAATTGGCTATTGAAAAAAAAGATTAAATCTGGGTACTGACATGACTGATATCTGGAGATGATGATGATTTTATTAGTTAGATCTTTTGTTATTCTACGAAGGGATGTGACGAGCAGGACGTATAGCTAATGGTAAGTGATACACCCGCCCATAACAACATGGCGATAGTCAGCACTACACCAGCACCACATTGTACTCGTCTTCAGACATAAGATGTTACGTCTCATTACTCCAGTTATTATACAGGCTACAGCGCTCTTCAAACTGGAACACAGTATACACACTACTGTTTGGCAACAGAGACCTGCCACCAGTAGATCTGCTGTTAAATAATTATTGAACGTTGCCAGACGACAAAAATCTTTTTAATCTGTTACAAACTGTAACAGTGGTGACAGTGAAAAAAATGTTAAAACGGCGATTTCAAAAAAATCCTTTAGTGACAAATTTCAACTCCACATCTCCCGTAATTTAAAAAGGCCGAGCTTAAATTTTCAAACAAAGCCTCCATTCAAATATTCAGCTGAAACGATATTCAGGTTGGCTCGCCGATTGAATTGAAACGCAGCGGCGAGCATGGGTAAAGTAAGTTTGTGTAAAATGTATGAATCGTTGAACTGCTTTTTTTTTATCGACAATGGCTAACAACTCAATTTCATACCGTGATGCAATGAGGTCGTACTCGCTCAGAATGCTCCGGCCGCTATATGCTGGCGACCGGAACACAGCAATAATGATGGCGGCAGATTTACATCTATGCCCCATCTCCGGTATAGAACCAGGGACAATTTTATACATATATATAAACATAGAGAAGATACCTATAATAAACTAACACATATCTATCTATATATTAGGCCCTTACATATGACATTAGCGTTTTGTACGGGAGGAATATAAAGTCAATTTTTTTTGCAAAATTATTCAAAGTATGCACCGTTGTTATCTATGCACTTTTATCACCTCATACTTCGTTCATTGATCCCTTTATTAAAAAAAACCATGGGGGCGAGAATCAATAAACTCTTTGAAGGCGGTTTGGATTGCCGCATCGGAGTTGAATTTTTTTGTCACTTACCCCGAAATCTGCAGCTATCTCTGAAGTGCTGTGTGATGGATCCGCTTCCACAATAGTCTTTAATTCTTTGTTTTCCACTTTGGTCTCCGGCTGTCCACGGGGTTGGTTCTGAACGTCGAAATTACCAGAACAAAAACGGTAAAACCAAAAACGTACCGTACTTTCATTTGCGACACCAGCGCCGTACACATCATTAATCCTGCGAGCTGTTTCTGCAGCACTGGTGCCACGGTAGAACTCGTACTCGTAAATATACCGATATTTCATGTTTTCCATTACGCGGTAATAAGCGACGCCAAAGAAAAAATAATGAAGAAAAAACAAATGAATGACTGTCTCCAAAACTCAAATGTACCAACTAAATGAATTTATAAATTTTAATTTGAAATTCTCAACCAAAGAGGTGATATTTCAAATCAAAGTGGCCAGTACGACAAAACGCTAATGTCATTAGTAAGGACCTAATATATTATGAAAACCGATTTTCGGTTTGTTCGCCAATCATTTGAATGTATCGACCTAGGAACATGACCATTCGCCGCGAATTTCCAATTGGTTAAGCTCTATTTATTTTTTAATTTCATAGAACCTTCATAATTTTACTTTTAATTAACTTTTATAACATTTTTATTGTATATTTATGCGGTTGCTATAGTAACAGCTGCTATTAAAACTTAATTTTATATTACGGCCAAAAAAGCGGGTAGAGCACCGCTGGTATATATATTATATATAGATACATATATATAACATATTTACGTTTATATACGAAGTATCTAGATATTCATTTACTCATCACGAGATCTCTAAAACTATGGTAACAAAATTTGGTAGAGGTAATACTTTTGCCATTTAAGTAAGTTAAAATGGATTTTTGAAAATTCCTTCTGTATGTATAAAATACAAATAACTACTTTTGGGGTAGTTGGTAAGTCTTTGTTACCGGAAACCGTCTAAGTAGGTATCACGCACCGGGCGGTACGGCTTACTAACCTTCCGGCTTTTGCAGGTACTTTCAAGTCATGGGTGTTTTGGTAAGTACCTGTGCCGCAGAGCCGGAAAAGAACCGACAACTGAGTGTCAACATTGTGTATACGACGAAGATACTGTGCAACACACCCTGCAGCTTTGCTCAACATTGGATGCTCAGCGCTAAGGCCTCGTCGCTGTTACAACAGCGGATTTACCTCACACTATATGGTTTTATATAACCATGATCAGTTGTGAGACGTGAGACGTTGGGGTGGCTTTCTGCGAGAAAGTAATGTCGCAGAAGGAGATTGCAGAGAGGAAGCGAGAACACCCATCTCAGTGTCCGTAGGCAAATACCTGCGCGTCGTATAGGAGGATGTTCCATGCCCTCCAACCCTCTTAACTGAGGCCATGGTTGGAGGTTCGAGGGTAATCCATTACCAAATACGTTAGGCCTCGAGGTGGCGCGCGCAGTACTTCCACTCATTACTGATAAATAAGGTGGAGAGTTCCAGCTCCATCTCGAGACGCAGCCTCATTAAGGCCTCTCGCTGTCGTGACCACGGTTTTGTGCGAAAGTGTTCCCGTGGTTTCAGCTAATAGCGTTGAGACGTACATCGTTGGGTTTTAGTCGGTAAAACTCCGGCATATCCATATCCAGCAACACAGCAGCTGGATATCTAATTTAGGATTTTCCCATTAAAAAAAAAAGGTATCACGCAGCGTCTATTTGTACCGCCTACCATTTTATTGTTTAAAAAGCATTATAGCAACCAAAATTACTGGGGTAATGGGACATAATTTTCTCAAAGCGAAGAACACAATAAGATGTAGTGTATATCATCCTAATTAGCGCCATATTATTATTCCCGCATACTATCAGGATAGTTAGATAATATTTAAAATACAAATGAACAAATATTTCCTAACATAGTTAACTTGAAGTTATTAATAAATACATGAAACAAGTATAACAAATAACTATGTTTTACTAACCTTTGACTAACTTCAATCCGGGGGTAGACACACAAACGTAATATTATCTCATAACATAACTTTGGTGGAACGTTTATTAGATTGTGTTATGTTAGGAGCGGTCAACATATATATATATTTATATATACATACATCGACTTCACCTAAAACAACAAACAATGCATACAATTATAATAGCTAAGTAAGATATGTCGAACTGAGAAGTACACAAACATAAATATTTACAATGCGGTAATATGAAAATTTTAATTAAAACTAAAACTACTGCAGTAGGTCTCTGTTGCTGTTGCAGCCTACAAACATTACTGTGTTCCGGTTCGAAGCACGCTGTGGCTAGTGAAATTACTGAAGTAGAGAGACTCAATATATTATATTGCAACGCAACGAATGCATTATAGTACAGTGTATATGTGTACTTCGCGTCCCGCTCGTTTCTTCGCTGCGTTGAATATATAAAAAAAAAATAAACATTTACAGTTAAAGTAAAACAACGTAAACGAGACGAAGCAAAGAAAAAAACAAACGAAATTTGTCTAAGAGATAAAAGGTTCATCAAACAAACCGCGAAAAACGCGTGAAAACTTTATTTTCTTATTTCAGTGGGAAGTGGAAACAAAGGTATTCCGTACAAAAGGTAGAAGCATTAGGTGCCAGAGGACAATTTATTTCCTGGCAATTCCTGGCAATTCCGCTCCGAGATCGACACGGCTTTCACGAATTCAAAGTGTTTAATTAAACTTAATATTCTACAGTGAATTTTTATTTTAATGTTTATATTGCAGTATCCAAATTGTTATTGGAAGCAATAACATTAACAAATCGTAAAAAACTACTTTGTGTAATATTATTAGGGTTCCGTTCTTCGCAAAAGACCCATAATAATAGGTCTCTATTGCAGGACACTATGTAGGTAGGTAGATATATGGTGAACTGACCACCAACCTCGGCTAGTTGGAGAAGCACCTTAAGCAGAAGATACAGGTACCACCGCACTATCTATTTCTGGTATAGAAGCAGCAGCTACTGAAGTTACCATGGTAAAGAGACTTTTTTTGTAGGAACATTGTAGATTGAATACTCTCCTGGTGTGTTGGGTAACAGAAGAAAGACGCCGGGCACTTACCGATGAGGACGATGGACTACCTTAGGTGTCCCTTTGAACTTTTTTAGCAGGAGCCATAGGAACGCTTTCGCCCATAACCGTGGCTATAATACTTAACATCTTATGTCTCACGGCGACGAACACAATGTGAGGCTGTGTATATCATTCTAACTAGCTTGTTCTTGTCTTGCTCCTCACCTAAAATATAGAGTATTATGTAAAAAATCAGCAGCATGTGGGCAGGGCACATTGCTTAAAGGACCGACTGCCGATGTGGTAGTAAGGTCCTCAAGTGACGCCCCAATACCCGAAGACGTAGTGTTTGAAGGCCTCCCATAAAGTAGACCGACGATCTGGTAAGAATCGCGGGAACCCACTGGATGGGAGCCAGGCGGGACCGATCGATGTGGAGATCTTTGGGGGAAGCCTATATCCAGCAGTGGACGTCTATTGGCTGATGATGATGTGTAAAAATTCAGAGTCCCGGTATTTGGCGGGTTCTCGGGTATTATGATAATCACTATAGTTTCGCGTTACAGTATAGCTATCTGTCTGACCGTATAGATAAATGGTCAAAATTTAGGTGCATAAAATCATTCGACTCTTTCTAGAAAAATAGATTTTTTATGAATGTAGACTTATGCCATTGATCCGTGAGTAGGCCGTGGATCTTGGCCCACGAACCCAGTATCAGATGAGCTGTAAGAGTCGCTATGGGTTTCAAGCGCCTGCATCGTCAGAATCAAGGTTGATCTTTTTTACACCAATAAAAAAAGATCAATGGCACAAAATATCTACATAACTATTAATAACTTCCACAACATTGACATACAGTACTCAAAACAGTTTCTAGGCAAATAATTTTCTTATCACTAAATATTTGTCAAAAAAGTCTTGTTACATACAAAAAAAATTTAATTTTTATGAGTCATAGTTTAAGATATACTCTATCCAAAAAACAAAAAATCATTAAAATTTCGTAACTCTGTGATAAGTTACCATTAAGCACACTTAAAGCATGAAATCGCTAAGTATGTTCTAAAGCAACATCAGTTAAATCAATCGTATAGTTTAAATATGAAAATTTTGGTTTGTTTTAGTATAAATAACACCTTGTAAAATGTTTAGATATAAAAAAAAAATTATATTGGTGATACTCTTTAAATTGGCTGGCGAACAAAAAGCGATCCGCGATAACGTCAGTTTAGTGTTAACAAAAGTTCGAGTGGGCTTTCCGGGCTATTCGCTTTAAATGGGCTTCCGTGCTGGTGATATTATTATGGGCAAACATTCCGCAGGGGACATTTTACATTATTGACTTTTTATATTCAACAAACTGTTTTACTCTATTTTTTTTTTATTCCCGCGATATTAAAAACAGAAACGATCTGATTGCTTTTTACAGACCACAGCGAAGCAGCGTTCTCTTTGACAATTATTTAAATATATTTAACAATATCGAAAGTTGGTTAAAGCTATAATTACTCAGTAAAGTAATCATACATGATCTATGTCTCAAAGAGGGGCGGGATCAATGCCGACCTTTGGTTTCCGGCGAAGGAAAACATCGTAAAGAAACTAACTTATTTCTAAACTTCTTCTTTCGTGAACTTAAAACATGCACTATCTTTCACTAGACCAGTGTGTTTGATGCTTTTTTGTCATTCCTTTTGAGCGAAAGGCAAAATTCCAATTGTGGGAAAATTGTGTTTTCTTATGTTACTTACACGATATCTCATAATTAACTAAAATGATTTGGAACTCAAATTTGTTTCAAAGGTGACTCGATCAGATGGTCATTGTAAATAAAATAAAGAAAACTGTTTAAACCTTTTCTAGTTGTAATTTAATTAATATATATCAAAAAAGGTATAAAAATACTGAATTATTAAAAATAAGGGATGAAGACGCACAGCAAATTTCCTGCCCAATAATACTCGAGTAAGTATATATAATAAGTATACAGCTTAGTCTAATACCTCAATTCCACGATGTAGAAAAGTATTAAAGTAGTTAATAGAAGTTCAAACGTACACGAGTACTATTCTTGAAACTCAAAGTGATACAAACTGCACTTATTACGACAGTAAGAGGAAATGATACTGGATGAAAGTAAAGTTAAGTAAACAAAACTTTATACTCTTACATAGTTAATGTTTTAGACTTTATAGATGTTTACTACGAAATAAGTAACTTAACCATCCAAGTTATAAAATTACTTATATAAGTATCCTTAACTTGAAATTGATACTCAACTAAACATAATTAATTAAATAAATTATGATCATTCCGTATAACCACTTAGGATCTTCACATCGAATTGTTCACCGATAGCATTCAGTGCCTTCTCACAAATGTAACCAATCTTCTTCTTCCTCCTGCCCTTTTCCCATTCTATGTGGGGTCGGCACAGTATGTACTTCTCTTCCACGTCTCTCTATCAGCCGACATATCTAAATTCACACTCTTCTTACACATGTCATCTTTCACACAATCTATCCACACTTTCTTCGGTCTTCCTCTACCCTTATAACCATCCACATTCATTCGCATTACTTTCTTTGTTATATGTCCTTCATCCCTCCGCATAATATGTCCGTACCACGCTAACCTCTTGCTCCTCAACTTCTCTGTCACTGGCGCAACTTTCAGGCTTCCTCTAATATACTCATTCTTAATTTTATCCATCCTCGTCACACCACACATCCATCTTAACATTCGCATCTCGGCCACATGTAATCTCCTTTTATCCGAACCCTTGGTGGCCCAACACTCAGATCCATACCATACAATACGACAGGTCTAACGACCGACTTGTAGATCTGTCCCTTAAGTTTGAGGGGCATTCGTGGATCACAAGTCGTTCCAGTGACCTGTCGCCATTTCATCCAACCTGCATTTATTCGGCTTCTCACATCTCGATCAATTACAAATGTAACCAATATAAAAGGTATATACTCAACTGTTATTTTTGACATTCACCTGATGGTAAGTCTGCCTATAACAACCTGGTTAGGATGATATACACAACGCCACAGTTCGCTCGTCACTTTGAGAGATACATTAACTATTTTATTACAAAGCGGCACTAGTTAGTATGATACGTATGTTAAGTTTCATTACCACAGTACTTTCATTAATTACAACGCCTTTCAATCCGGAACTCAGTAATGTTTGCACACTGCTGTAGGGCGGCAGAAATAGGAGCTTCAGTAGTATATTTACGCTCTCCAGCAGCAGACCTACCTCATGAACCTTATCCACAAGAATTCTCTGGCTCTCATAATGTTCATATGTTGGTTTGGAAAATCCATACTATTAAACTCTTCAATATTTTACCGGAAACGACCAGGTCTCCGCGATTCAAAGCAAGCTAACCAGTATTATATTTTGCAACGGGCTTTATAACGGAAGTTATATTGGCCACAGAAGAGCGTGATGCTGATCCGAAGGGAAATAGGGCAGAAAGTGAAGTTTCGTAATCTTTAATGTACATCGGTTATCGTTCCTGTGAAGTATTCTCAAGACTTAACCGCGTTGAAACAACCATTATCTTAATCAGAAAAATGAATTCAGGTCAATTATATTACAATATAAAACTCTGTACCATCGCAGCTTCTATTTCTTCTGCCAAACAGTCTGCAAATATTTCTGCATCCCGGTTTAAAAGGCGTTTTAGCTAGTGAAATTAGTCTTACGTCTTAAGGCGACGAACACTACCTCGTGCTGCATACATCATCTTAACTAGCGCCAAGTTGTTATAGGCAGATGTATTGCTCATCATCAGGTGATCGTCTCGCTCGTCCCGTCAAGACGTAGAATAAATAAAAATTAGAAAGAAACGGTTCCCAAATTGACGCCTAATTATTTTAGTTCCTTTGTAATATCTGAAATATTTAATCCTCATATTATTTACAAAGGAAGTGTGTACATAAATATGGAGCTATAGATACCTAATTTTAAATAATATATAAATAAGAAACATCAATTCACACTTAATATTATTCATCTGTTAATTTTTAATTATATAGACCAGATTATAGACCAGAATATAGACTTACACCCTATCCTATACTTAGATAGAAAAACCTGTCCCTAACAACACGCTAATTAGTATGATATACAATTAACAACATTGCTGGTCGGTTTGAAGCGGGCTGTTAACTCTCATTACCCTAGTAATTTTACTAGATAAAATACCCTTGAAACCGGAGTACAGTAATGTTTGCACACTTCTGTTTGTCGGTGGAAATAGAAGCTGCGATGACACCTGCCTAGACGATCTCCGGCAACAGAGACCTACCACCAAAATTTCTATTAAAACAATACACTTATAAACAGTAACAGTTATATTGAAACTATTTACTAGTTATTTTTTAATAATCCAACATTGAAACCAACAATACATAGTATTTACTGCATAGTACACAAAATTAAAAAAGTACACGTATTAAGTGGTAAACTTTAAGCAATAAACCGCTTTTATAACAAAACGCCGGAAGCGGACACTCCGTAAGTATAATCTCTTTACTGGCAAAGTACTTAACCGAGTTTCTTCAGTTGGCACTAATTCCGCGGAGAGGAGCGTCTTAAAACACGAAAATCTGTAATACTTTTCACTTCCTCCGCGCTGTTTAAACGCTACTCGCGCTTCCGCCATAAAATCGGCTATGGCTTAACCGTTGAAAACAATTACAATTGTACCCGCTACCTGTTTTATGTTTATCACCTTAAACTGTCCACGGAGATTCTATTAAGCATCAACATAAAATCAACTGTTAAAACGGATTTTATTAACGACCGTGAGTTTCTAGAATTTTCGATCTAAGTCTCCTTCTGAATTTATTCTGCAGTCATTATATTGATTAAATGATTTTGAGTTGTCTTAACACCATCATATTCAGTTAAAATGAATGCAATACGAACAGGAAACTTTGTGTTCCCACTGTTGGGCTTCGACGCTCTTTCTCACAAAAGTCAAGCCTCAGTATCCTTCACTATAGAAAAGTGCTGGTCGGTGGATATCTACAAAATAATTTATTTCTTAAAGCATAGTATTACTAAATTTTAATAAAGATGTTGATTTATTCATAATACATACCGAGTACCTATATGCACGATTAGTTTAGATGTTTGCACATCATTATAAGATGATACATTTATGTAATAGATAACAGTGAACTGCACTTACCTCTGTGAAGGTAACCGTTAAAAATATCCTATGACATATATATATACAAAAAGTTGCACATCTTGAAATTACGGAACCGATGATGTTATCCATCTACAGTACTCTTCAAACAGAAAGACATAACATTTCTGCCTGCCTTCCCAATGATATCTATATAATCAACTGTCTTTAAAGAGGGTTAATTAAATGTTAATTATACTATATGTATATATAATGTAGTACAAGCTATACGTTTCGAGAACGCGCAGATATAACGTCCACATAGCATGAGCTTAGGATAATATATGTTACGTATACAGGAATCCGACATGTTGCAAGAACGTCAGCTTTAGTAGACATGTCAGGTCCACCAAATCGCACTTGTGATCCAATAGTGGGATCATTGGATAGCCTATTTATGTCTTTACATTAAAATACATATAAATAAAATAAAACGGTGTAACAAAACGGGTCGTGATAATCTGTACTGATGGATGTCGACTGGGGAATGTAAATCTCTTGTAAGGTATTCCACGAATAAAGAGAAAAGAAAGGAATGAATAATATAAATCATATTGAAATAAACATCAGAACTCTTTGTTGTTGAAAATACAAATTGCGAAGCGATGCACAAGGGTTAAGAGAAAAATTACTTTAAAAAGAGCTGTACCAACTCCTAGCTTACAGCGAGCATTGGGAACGCTACTACCAAAAATTGTAAACGGAATTATTGTATGTTGATCTCAATTCTTTTAGCTGCACGAATCCATTTTCTGTTCAGATTGAAACTATTTTGCAAAAACTTATTTACAATTCAACGTTACGGAACGTTGTTAACTATGAAGAGATAACTGAACAGAAATTGTTCATTACTTCAGTCGCTATTATTATTACCGAGAATATAATAGGAAAAAAACAGAATATGACAATAGTGATGATATAACAAACACGTGTTATAAGTTCCAAGTAAGTTTCTTAAATTTGTGTTTACATTTTCGGTTTGCGAAGTTAATCTTATTAAATACTTTTATAGATTCATCAGACTTTGGATATCTGGATCCGCAATCCACCAGCTGAAATGAAAACCCTTTCATAACTCTCCAGATATTTAAAAGTATTCTACTCTGCGTTGGTTTCTCATTACACAAAATGTACAGTCCTACCTTTTTTTTTAAATAAAACTTGACGTCATAATATTATCATCTTAAAACAAAACAAAAAGAATTAAAAAAATACTCTTCAGATTATATTATATTAAAGAGAAGAGGAAAGCAGAAAAATTGGAATCGTCGTTGTCAAGATGATGATGATAACAGAGTTAGCTAGTTCATATTATTCATTTTCTTACTCAAAATCTAAGGTTTTTTAACTCTAGTAACTAAAGACTTCATCATCATCATCATCAGCCGATAGCCGTCCACTCCTGGACATAGGTCTCCGCATCGATCGATTTTGCGCTCGCTTCGTTCTTGCCCCTTGCCAACGTCCATCACAGGACTAAGGACTAAGGACTTATTCGGTATGAAATTGGTAAAGTAGGATTTTTTTTGTTAACGATCGTCAGAATACTTTTAATAAAGATCTTTGTAGTCATTGCATTATTACTTAGAGCACACAAATGAAATTTACACTTGGTTTGCAAAATATAGCTCAATTTCTTTCTCTTAAAATACTAGGTTTTTGCATATATTCAAATATCAAGACAATTAATAAGATTTACATTAATATTTAATATTAAAAAACCTCTATTCAAAGCATTACAACAACTTCAAAAGCAGAAGTGTTCTTCAAACTTTACTTGTTAAGTAGTTGCCTCTAACAACTGGTACTTCGGTACCGATGGGATTGCCAACTGTTGGAATGTTCACAATGAGACCTATTGTACCAAGAAACTAAATTATAATCTAAGTTGTTACGGCAGTTATTAAGAGCCTTTACTGTTTAAATGGATATCTAAAATCAAAAAGTTATAAACACAAATTATTACTGACAACTATTATTCTAGTAGAATCAATACGGAAGATTACGACGACCATAGAAGATCACATAATAAAAGTAAATACTGAGATCTATGATGTAAAGTTCAGAAATGCTCCAGTATAGTCTATAAATCCCATGACCTTCGTAATATATTAAGTTTGACCTCGGCAGCATGAGGAAACCAGCGGTGACACTAAAGTAAAGAAAAAGACACGTATTTTTTTGGGTTCAATATTTAACATTTAATAGTAATATAGACTTTAATGTTAAATACTTTGACACGCTTCCCAGGTTTCATAATTAACATTTGTTGTATGGAATTATATAAATCTGATATGTACTAAGGAAAGAACAGTAATATTGTAGGAATATATTACAATAAAGTGAAATATGAAAACAATAAAAAAATATGAATCTAATGGAAAATGCGTGTTTGGTGTTATTAATGAAATATACGTAACAAAATATTACTTTGTAGATTACATTAATACCTTGTTACTTGAGCTTATAATTGCCGATACAAATATTTTATAAAAACGCCATCTATGATTTTCTCTTAAAACTATTTCATTTTGTATGTACACTAACTTGCGAATTTTTAAGGTTTGTTAAAAAATATTTGTGATATATCGCTCTGTAATAGATAGCTCTGTTGCAAATTTAATATTTATTTTCAATATGTTTAAAGATCAAATTAAAATATTTATATTTGTAAATATAAAATTTATACGAATACTAAAAAATTTGTTTAACCTAATAGCGGAAACTATGCGATATCTCTTATAATAATATACTCCTTACTGCGAGATATGTTTTAAGTTCGCAATGTCATTATTAGTTAAGGTGAGTGGGAGGAAGATCGAATGGTTTTTTGATGACATGAGCAGTGTTATGTTTGACGTCTTATACAACAGTACATATTAACTTAAGCTAAAATTATATCTATTGTGAATAAAATACAAAGAGCATATTTTATGTCATTTCAATAAATCCCTGTTATATTTATTCAAAAGCAAAAAAATAATAATTACAAAGCTTTTATTAAAAAAAAAAAACAGGGGGAATGATGGAAGAGTAGTGAGTAAAGATCGAAATATTTTCTAAAATCGTTCAAATTAATGTCAGGCGATATTGACGGTCAGGGCTACAATTTCAATTGTCCTGACACTTCAGAACTGTCTAAATATTCAAAATACCTTGAAATACTACAAATTATTTGTTTTTTATATTTCAATGTTGCCCCGCCGGAGAAAGATTGATTTAGAGGTTCTCAGACTTTTCACTTTACTTGGATAAAAATATAAGAAAATAAAAGATATGAATTATATTTATTTTTTTGTTTTTATTAATATCAGCTCCTTCCTTTTCACTTTGTGAACGGCTTTAGCCACATCTTCATGAGTATAGAAGGTTGCACGTAAAGATTTTCGGACGTAGTTACGTGGCATGGTGGTGTTTCTAAATTGACAAAATGCATTTTATTTTTATTTATTCGGTACTAGATAGGTAATAACATTATATGTACACATATGTATTAATATTAGGGCACCCCAAAAAAAAACTATTACTTTTTTCAAGTTCCTTAGAAAAATATATTAGTTTATCATGTTTCATAGGCCCCCTCCAAAAAACAATTCGAAAAAAATTTTTTAAAGGGTCGTTCAAAATTATTAAAAATTTCGGAAATCGTCAAAAATCGATTTTCAAAAGTTTTTTTCTCGAGCAATTTTTTGGAGGAGGTTTAAAAAACATGATAAAATAACATATTTTTATAGGAAACGTGAAAAAAATAATCGTTTTTTTTTGGGGCGCTTTAATATATATTCCTACAGTAATTAAAAAAAATTGGTAGTAGATCCATGTCTACAGTTCACTGTAAACATAAATGAGCAGGGTCGACCGGTGCGATATTACCCTCTCACAGAAAATCAGCGTGTAGTGGTTAGCTTCTTAATGGCTGCCATGTTTCGTCTGGTGAGTGAGTTACGAATGCCCGTTCCTTTTCCTCTTTTCTTAAGGCCACCCGAATGTTGACGTTTGGTAGATAAACCAGTGTGTCGTTGCATTATTCCAGGAGCTGTGATGTTGCATTTACTAGCGAGTGTCTGGTAGTGTTTCCCCCTTCTTTAAGTTCCTACTCCTATTCCTACAAATCCTGTTCCTATACCTTATGAGAAGGCAACGTACAAGTAACACTCCTTTTGTTTCTTATGTCTATGGGCAGCGGTGAAATCACTTAGCCGTTAGGTGACCCGCTTGCTCTTTTTGCCTCGCTTACGATATATGAAAATAAAAATAAATACCTTTAGATAATATTAGCTGAAATTGTGCCGCTGACAATTTATATAATGGCTACATACATTTTGAGAACATGAGACTATTAGTATGACTTTTGAAAACGGGGCAAGATGGAAACTTTTATATGTTTATCTTACCCCGTCAAATATTGGCGAGTAAAGACGGAATGTTACAATAAATCCTGAAATACGAAAAGTAGCGATATTTATACATAGCAAGATAACTACCAATTAAAAATAATAAGTATACAAATAAAAAACTCGTACGTACCTCGTAAATGAATGAACGTAGCTCTAGTTAGCACACAACATCACATTGCGCTCGTCACCACCTTGGGACATAAGATGTCCAGTCTCGTCACCCCAGTAATTTCACTAACTACAACTCCTTTCAATCCGGAATACAGTTTGCACACTATTGTTTGGCGTCAGAAATAGGCGCTGTGAACCTACCCAGACGGTATCCGGCAACAGAGATCTACCACCGGTAAAATCCTACGCGGTAAAACTCCTATGTTACCATCTGAACAGACGGCACATAAAAACTTATTAAAAATTGATATGATAAGGATATACACAAAAAATAACTCTGGTAGCGGTAAAGCTTAAAGAGTTTAATCTTATTAAAAACAATACATAATGATTAAAGATTTTTATCAAATTTTCCGTATTTTTGTATACACAAGTGATGGTAATCAAATATTCAAGGAATTCGTATTAAGGTTGAATAATAATATTGTTTTTAATACAATTAATTACGTCTGTTTTAATAACGCTTTGAAAGTAGGTAACTTTTTTCCATCTTCTAAGTTGTCTGCTAAAGAAACATTCTGTTCATCCAGTGTACATATAGTAACTGCTGGTAGGTTTCTGTTGCCGGAGACCGTCTAGGTAGGTACCAATGCTCAGAGCTTAATAAGCGAGCTTGAGGAGGACCACAAATGCATCATGGTCTTGTATTTGCCGTAGCACTGCGTGGGTGCTAAGGAAGGCTTTGCAATTCCGTGGGATGTTTTAGCCAGAGTGCAGGTGAGCACCGGTGCGTTCCGTAGGAAATCCCGAAGCTCCTCCTGATGCACTGAGAGAGACAACCGAGGGGATTTTAGTGGGTAGAAGCCCCACATAACCTTGTCTTTCCCCCAGAAGCGTGGTATCTTTTAATAAGGTTTCCGCGATAAAAAAAAAGGTAGATACCAATGCAGCTCATATTTCTGCCGCCAATCACTAGTGTGCAAACGTCATTGTGTACCGGTTTGAAGGGAGCTGCAGCTAGTATAATTACTGAGGAAACCGGACTCCACAACTTATATTACAAGGCGACGAACACAATACGCTGTTGCTATGAACACCGTCTTAACTAGCGCCACATTGTCACAGGAGGGCGTATCACTTATCATCAGATGAACGTCCCGCTGGTAACGCTAAACATATTTTATTAAAGCTATTTCTCTTGCCGGATATGGTTATGGTATTCCATCGGGTCAAGATCCGGTTCTCATTGATTCATCGAATAAAAAAAAGTGTAGATGTTTTTTTAGTATTCGTGTCCAGATATAGACAACCTAGTTACAGACTATGCATATCTATATCAAGTCTTCTTTAAACGTTACGTCTATATGTTCTCGTGTTTACTATATATAGGGTGACGCAAAAATGTACCTTATAACACAGGTAATAAGGTACTTTTTATAAGGTTATTTTTGCGCCACCCTATATATGAGATGAATTTTATTTAAAATGTATCAATACTTATAATTTTCCTTGTATTTTTCACATCTTTCATCAAACAAACTGATTATAATGATAATCTACAATTTAAGTATTTCTTATCATAACATTTTCCTAGAAATCGACCAGTACATAATTTTAGTACGGAAAAATAGTTTTTATTATTATCTACATGACATCGAAAATACAATATACATAGTAATCACCAGAAAAAAAACCTTTCCAAATAATTAATCTGATAATCACAACATATAAATAATGAAGTAATGTTGTTAAGAGCAATTGATTCTATTGTGTTTGTTTACAGCACAATGCGGTCGAGTTGGATATTGTTTCTTTTGTCCGTGATAGTCCTTGTCAAAGGAGAATTACCCCTTGCGAAGGAATGCGATGAAAGTTTATGCCGCTTGCCGAATTGCCGATGTTCGTCCACGGACATACCTGGTGGATTGACTCCCGGAAACACTCCACAGGTTTGTTAACATACTAAGTTATTTTATTTTAAACGATTTTAATTCTGGTAATAAAGTTAAGGTCTTAAAAAGGTTTAATATTTTTAGGTACTTATACCACCGCACAGTAAACGACCAACTATCAATTAGTCTCTCGCACAAGAAACGTACAGTAGATACAGATAGCATGTGAATGAAAGAAATAGATATACAAATAGTTGAACGCTGTCTATTCACGGTGCTGGTGAAATACTTTTTTTATTAGTTCTGTCGCAACGACAGCAGCTAAAAAAAATAATAATCGCTGAGATGTTAGGTCATAGTTGTTAGCTCCATTCGTTTCTTGTTCATAGTTCAGGGTTTGACAAGTGCTTAAGATACGACACCTTAACATAGGAGATTCCAATACTGGGCCGCTGAGCCGGGTAACCTCCACGTGTGCCTGTCTGTTGATGGTCCCTTTTGGGACATACAACATTCAGGTCGGTGCGCCCTAGGCGTCGGGTAGCGGCGATTTTGCCGCCCGGCGGCGAATAACCCGGCGAGGAGGGTCTTTCCGCGTGTCCCTCTGACTAGCAAACGGCATAGTGGAGAGGCGACGACGAGCTCGGTGTTCCTGAACCCGATCGCTGAGCAGGCGAGGAAGATCTAGTGTCAACCTTGCCACCGTCACAAATCTCGTAAACCCTATGTACGTGTCGTGGATCACATCTCGGGGCGTCTTAGAAAACGAAGGTCTTGGCTTAACCACCCGAGCCGTGAGGATGTGATTAACCTCTTTAAAAAACACCCGAATCTCAAGCGTTGGCTCACCCCGAGGGGATGTATGGCTGATGGTAAGTTCAGTTGCTAGTGATGTCCCCCGTGGTGGAAATGCTTGCGCATACCCGTCCTCGCGGGGCAAGGACAGGTTATGTCGGACTTGCACCGACTAAAACCCCCACGATGTTTCTCCTCGTTGCTGTAAGGCGGAATCACTGGAACGCTCTCGCATACATCCGCGATCTCGCCAGCGCCGGCCGCATAACGCAGCCCCACCTCGGGAAGGAGGGAATAACCCTCCCTTTTCACCTTTGTGGGGGCACGCCGGAACGCACAGCGCGCCCCATCTTCGGCCTCTTGCAGTCGGATTCAAACGGATTCCCCCGAACCCGTCACCCAGAGGACATAGGAGCCCAGAGAGAAAACTCTCCCGATTCCCTGCGGCGGATCCGATCTTAGGCCCGCCGCCACCCGTTATACGGCCGCGGAGGATAAGGAGAGCGGCGCATCGCAATACCGACACTCCTCTTCCCCCGCGGCGGCACCGCTTAGTCGCAGAGATACTCCCTCCGCGACTCCACCTCGGCTGCAAAAGGCAGCATAGAGCCGCCCCTGCAGCCCACCGGCGTGCATCCGAGATAAGCTCACAATGGACCTCCGTTGCCCTAACCTGGAGCGGCCGCCTCGTGCCGGCCTTACACCTCGGGCAGGCTCGATAGTCTGTTATTGAACTGTGGAAGGACAAGCTCGTACATTCCAGAGCTGGAAACAGAACTATCGATGGTTACCAGTTTTAAATGGCTGGTTGAACAGACTACATGGCTCTTTGACCTTCCGATTAGTACAGGTGCTGACCGAGCACGGATGTTTCGGTAAGTACCTGTGCCGTTTTGGTAGAGAACCAACAGCTGTGCCATCATTGTGGCAGCGATGAGGACTCGGCGCAGCATACTTTGGCGGATTATCTCAGTTGGCCAAATTTGCGTCGAGATCTCATCGCTGAAATAGTGAGAGACCTCTCGCTTCAAGCTTTTATTAAGGCTAAGACAAGAAGCGAGATGGCGAGGAGTGCAGGCGTCGCCTTTTGCGAACAAGTGATGTCGCCAAAGGAAGCTTCGGAGAGGGAGAGAGAAAGAACTTATCTTCTCCTTATTCGTAACCAGAGACCTGGGTGGCGGAGGAGAATGCATAATACCCTCCAATCCCAATAATAGAGGCTACGGAAGCTGGTTCGGGGGTCGCTTGTTGCCGTATATCAAAGGCCTCGAGATGGTGCGTACAGTGCTTCTGTGCGTTAGTGAAAGGTGAGGAGTGGCAACTCAACTCTGAGGCGAGATCCAATAATGGATCAATGCCGTTGAGACAGCGGAAGTATACGCAAGCGTTCCCGTAGTTCCGACCAAGGGTTTTCAGAAGGATACCGTAAGGTTTCAGCCGGTAAGAGTCCGGCATAACTTTTCTGCTGACCCAGCCGCAGAAGAGTATCCAATGTAGGATTTCTCCACGAGAGAAAAAAAGAAAAAAGGACATTCCAACACTAGTTACATCGGTCACAATTGCTAGTTACCTAGTTTAGTTAGGCATCGTCTTAATGAAGGGATATTTTGTAACTATCTCCATTTTATCTTATTAATTTTTTAAATTATATTAAATGTATTTTCACATACCACACATAACCTCATCAACGGTACTGTATTTTAAGACAAAAAAATTAGGGCTACATTTATCATTTTTTTTTATAAAATTATCTTACAGTTGTTTTATTGACAGAAATTAAATTTATTACGATGATATGACATAGAAGGTAATCAATCTGTGATTATCTATTAAAAGCCGAAATATTACTTTTATTTTATCGATAATAATACGAATAAATCACAACGTCATAAATTTACAGATAATTTTTTAATCAACCCAAAATTAGTTTATTTAACGAAAGGTTCTTCCAAAAAAAATCTTCTACTAATGTTTTTCCTAACATAACAGTTTTTTTCTGTTCAGTAATACCTAAAATTTATGAATCTACAGTTTGTTTCGGTAACCTTCGACGATGCAGTGAATGGAATAAACGTCTTGACGTACAGAGAAGTACTGTACGGCCGTAGAAACTCCAACGGTTGTCCAGCTGGCGCCACCTTCTATGTATGTCATGAGTACACCAATTATCCATTGGTAAATGAATTGTACAATAACGGATATGAAATCGGACTGCATTCGATCAGTCATAGAACGCCGCAAACGCTCTGGGCGCAAGCGACGTACGAAGAGATGATGGCGGAGTTTGGTGATCAAAAGCTACAGATGTCGAATTTCGCACTTATACCCTCAGAACAACTGAAAGGTAAGATAATTTTGCCACCTTAATATAAATAATAATATAATATTATTTATTATAATAATATAATATAAATATTAATATAATAATAATAAATCTAAATATTAATGAATATTTGTAATTTACTAATAAAAAAATCAAATGACAACTGTATAAAACCTTGATAATCTAATTGTAGTATTCAGAATTTAGATTGGTTAATTTTATATATAACTGTTCCCCGCCCGCTTTGCAGTCGTAACACCCCCGCAACTACCTTTGGGGAAGGAATTTTGTGAAACCCGTTGTTAGTTTACCTATACCTGGTAAAAAGATTATTTCTACTAAATTTTAAGTTGATTTTATATTTCCGGAGTCTCTACATCGGTGGAAATCTCTTATACATATATATATATATATATATATATATATAAATTGCAATAATTTAGTTGTATTGATTATCTGTCTATTCCAGGTCTTCGTTTGCCTTTCCTTCAAATGACTGGCAACAGCAGTTTCCAAATGATGGCCAGCGCTAGATTAGTTTACGATCATTCCTGGCCCACCATCAGTTATGTTAATCCTGGACTATGGCCATATACTCTTGATTATGCCAGTAAGCACGACTGCGTAGTGCCACCGTGCCCGACCGCATCTATTCCCGGCGTTTGGGTTATGCCCATGATCGCATGGTCTGACTTGAATGGAACTCCTTGCTCGATGATGGACACTTGCTTCCATATGTAAGATTTTTTTATGTATTAAAATTTTAAGTAATAGATACCCGATAGTTTTGCCACTGTCGAATAAAACATTTATTTGTCATCTGTATCAGGTTAGCTGTTACATTTCTAAATTAGTCACAATATTTGTATTTTATCCTCAAAATATATAGACATTCAACTTTTACAATTTAAATGAAACAAAGTTCTACTCTTAAGATAAAAAGCAATCAAAAAACAAGATGCTATAGTTTCTTAGTTATAGCTTTCTACAATAAAATTTAGCAATAATCTACCATGGATTTCCAAAATTATATTGGTGCCGTGGTAGCTGCAGTTATGGATGAAAAAGAGCTTCAACGAATAAGTGAATGAAATAAATTTTAATGTTAAATGTTTATTTATTATTTCAGCCCTCCACTGGATGATGAAGAAGGCTGGTACAATTTAATTTTGTCAAACTTCAATAGGCACTACCGCGGTAACAGGGCTCCGTTCGGTTTCTACGTTCACGAGTGGTACTTGGCGATCAATCCTGCCGTGAAAAGGGCTTTAATTAGATTTTTGAACCTTGTTAATAGCTTAGATGATGCATTCATGGTAAGTATCTTCTCATAAACTTAATCAAAACTTCTTAGCTAATTATTTCAGAAGATGTTATATGTACGTTTAATAGTATTGATTATTGCTATCTTTAAGAATCGAATTATAATTCGGTACTTAAATGTAATACATGATATTTATATCGTACAAAAATTCGGTAAATAGAGATGAAATAAACGGCGTATTTACATTGTCATACATATTATCGTCACCTTTGTTTAGTAACATTTTATAACTAGGAGTCATAAGTGTTGTCATTGATGGGATGAAAATATAACGTAAGACACGAGACGTAAAGTCTTATCACCAAAGATTTCTCAACATTTGTGGTTGCGGTTCACTAAGAATCTCACGAAACAAGATAGACAATGTTTGTAAGTCACTGTCTTAGTTTTTTTACTACTTAATGAACTGTTTATTCTACAGAAACAAACGCTGAAGTCATATATAAATTGTCTACGAGAAGGGAGACTTAATACCACTAAAAAATATATAGGAATACAGTAGAGAACAATGATTGTATATTACATTATCTTTCAGGTGAATGGTAGTGAAATAATCGAGTGGGTACAGAACCCAATACCACTTACGGAATACGTGAGGAAACCTTGCAGACGCGTAACAGCAACTCCCTGCCGTCCGACGAGTTGCGGACCACTTAGGGCTGCACATAACGGGGTATAATGATGATTTTTTTTTAATATTAATCTTAATAAATAAGGACTTCGTTATAATAGACAAATATGTATCAAAGAAATAAAAGAAAAAAATATTGATTATTTTATTGAAGCGAAGATTGATCTAACCGAATTAACAATGTATACTAACCCATAAATTTCAATTCATTTTTTTTTGTTTAGGTAAAATATCGATAATATTCGACTAATAACATATGATACAAGACTACTATTATAAACTCGTTACTTCGAAAATTTACAACGATATAATAAATTTACAATAATATATAACCCAATTGATTTAACTAGCCTATGCACGGTGAAGTCTCCACAACTACTACATGTAACACTCATCTATCCTTTATTTTCAGCTGGACTACTGGCTGCAAGTTTGCAACGCATGTCCTCGGGTCTACCCATGGGTCGGAAATCCACTTGGAAGATAAATGTATCTACACATTTATAAAAATCAAATAAAATGTTTTCAATAATTGCAATTCATTGGATATTTTATATTTGGATAAACCTTGGACTAGTTTAATTTTTTATAGTATCTACACTCGCGAGCAAAAGTTTGGAATCACTTATTTGAAATTGGTTCCGCGCGATCTTGTGTACTAAATAATTTTTTAATAATAATAAAAAAGACATTATTTTAAAGGTTCTACTCTTACCTTTAAACTGATACCAAATTCATTAAAATCAAGCCAGTATTTAAGAAGCTATCCCGTGATAGAGAGACGACGTGTTTCAATTGTTTGATACGTCGCGAGTTGCGACCTATTGACCCCCTATAAAAGCACCTATTATCGGATTTTCTTTATCAGTCGACTTTCACACGTTGAGCGGTACACATCTCCGCTACTTTTGACTCTACCTTGTACGACAATGGACACAACACCTACAGAAGCAGCACAAATCGTAGCCCTATTGCAAGAAAGGCTCAGCCAGCGGGTTGTCGCTCGTCGGCTCTACATAAGCCAGTCCTGTGTTTCGAAAGTTTACAAACGCCTTCGGGAGACTAGTGGCCTTATCCCGAGACCAAGATCTGGACGGCGCTGGTGCACATCGGAGAGGGATGACCGTTTTATCGCGTCAACCTCTCTCCGAAATCGGCATTTAATTGGAGTCGACGTGCAACAGGTGCTCCGAGATATTCGTGGGATAGCAGCCAGCGGGTGGACAGTTCGTTAACGACTCAAGCTAGTGAATCTGATTCCAAAAAGGCCTGCCACAGGCCTGAAATACACGGCAGCTCACCGACAAGCACACCTTCAATTTGCTCGCACCCATCTTGATTGGGAGGTTGAGTAATGGAGATAAGACCTGTACTCAGACGAGAGCAGGATTTTTGCACGGTAGCGACCAAAGAGGTCGGGTCTACAGACGGCCTGGGGAGTGATTTGAGCAGCGCTATTTCGCTGAAACATTGGCTTATGGGGCCGACTCTTGTATGATGTGCACCCGCATTTCCTTCGACGGTAGAACCGAGCTTGTTTTCATGCCTGGCGGGGGACGAGGAGGCGGTCTATCTTCGGACCGGTACATTTCCGATATTGTTGGAACATGTCGTTCCCTATGCGGGATATGTCGGAGATGACTCTTTCCTTATGCACGATAACGCTCGTTGTCACACTGCCCGTGTAACAACTGAATACCTCGAAGAAGTCGGTATCGTCACATTAAACTGGCCAGCGCTCAGCCTTGAATTGAATCCCATTGAGCACATGTGGGATGAATTGAAGAGGAAGGTTCGTTCTAGAACTCCTGCTCCTTCATGTCTGAATGAGCTGAAATCGGCGTTGATTGAGGAGTGGGAAGATATCCCACAATGATCAATTCAGAAGCTGATCAGGTCGATGAATAATCGTCTTCGAGCAGTTATTGGGGCGAGGAGTGGGCACACAATGTACTGACACTTAATTTTAAGGCTAAATAAAATATTTATTTAATGTTTTATTTATTCATTACATTTCCATTTTTCTATGTTTTCCTACTTCCTTCACTTAATCCGAGATAGCTCCTTAACTACTCACTCGATTTGAATAAATTTGGTATCAATTTAAAGTTGACAGGCAAACCTTTAAAATGATATTTTAAAGGTTCGCCTTTTTTTATTTTTATGATAATTATAATACATTTTTATGATAATTAAAAATTTATTTTAATGTATATTCTACATTGTTTAGTTAAATTACTAGAAGTATTTTTTTTTTAAATGAGACTAATTATTAATAAAAAAAAAATATTTAATCATATCTAAAAAGATAATAAAAATTATAGAATTAATGCCTTTCAGATATTCTACTACAAATGAACCATCTGAATTTAATATTAAAAATTAGGTTTCAATATATTTTCAATCCTAGTCATACTGTTAATGTTTCACAATTAGATCAATATGCCTGGATTGCTCCAGCGTGGTATGACTACCGCAATATAAATTAAAAAATTCTGCCTCTCATGTAGTTCCAGAGTCAAAATTTCGTATTTAAAAGTTCGCGGTTACGGAATACGATCCGAAATTTATATGAAATCTCATCCCTTATGTGTAAAGAAGTACAGTTCTTGTTGTCTCGGTGCGAGCAGTGATAAACACATAAAGAACGAAAGAGAACAAACCACTACCAACTCTAAGTTTTTAGCAATAAATAGGTTATACTCTTCGTTATTCGTAAGATCAGCAAAGGACCAGCTTTAGTATCCCTGTCCATATACAACGTAGGTGTATTCAAGAAAAAATTGAATAGGATTTTACTTGATTAGTACGCTTTATTTTCACATAACACCTTACCTGTTTCATTATTATATTAACACACATTTTTTTTTTGGTTTTTGGAGAGAAATCTTCGAAAGTTACGCTGCTTCTGGGGGAAGTCAAAGTCATGTGAGATTTTACTCACTAAAACCCCGTCGGTGGTCTTCTACATCAGTGAATTCGGAGAGGCACCGGGATCTCTATCAGAACGCATCGGTACCCGTCTACACTTTGTATTAGCACGTCTCAAATGAAGAATTAAACTCTTCTAGGTACCATCGTTGAGCTATACCAAGATACATACTCTCCGCTTATATATACTCTCTCCCAACAGGTTCCGGCCTTGTCGTGACGAAGGGACTTAGTAGCCGTGGCTGGGTCACTCAGGCTGAAGCGAAGAAGAACCTACCCGGCCGACCCAAGGGGGCTGCTGCTCCAAGTTAGAGCTTATGTTCAAGGAGCTCACCACGGATGAGCGCCAGAGACGGCTTTACGCTGTCCTTGGCAGCCAGGCTGGAGGAGCTGTTTAATATTGCCTCTCCCAGCCGAGGTGGAGTCGCGGACGGAGTACCCTCTGCGCCTATGTGGTGCCGCACCGTTGATGCGGCGACGGTGGGGCTGCGGGGGAAAAGGAGTGTCGGTATTATGATGCACCGCTCTTCCTATCCTCCGCAGCTGTATAACGGGTGGCGGCGGGCCCAATATCGGATCCGCCGCAGGGAGCCGGGAGAGTTTTCTCTCTTGATCCCCATGACCCCTGGGTGATGGGTTCGGGAGAATTCGTTGTCCGCGCGACTGCAAGAGGCCGAGGAGAGGGCGCGCTGCATGTTCCGACGTGCCCCTACAGAGATAGAAAAGGAGGGTTCTTCTCTCCCTCCCGAAGTGGGGCTGCGTAAGCGGTAATAACATAATAGTGTTAAGGGTAAAGTTACCCCTGAGTTACCTGTACCATTGCTTAAATCTTACCAAGTAAAAAATATAAAGTGTAGGAACAGTAACTGAGTGGTGAACTATACAAATTCAATAGCGCTATCCACGGCGACTGACGCGAGTTGATTCCAAGTCTGCACCATTTAACTAAATCCCCACATTTTCTCCAATATTTACTGGTTATAGATTGTTGACTGGGTGATTTAAGGTATATTTCGACAATCGCAACGACAGATAATCAGCAACAAAACATGATTTTAGCACGAGCGCCTTTTTTTTCTTTTATTAGGAGGCTTTGCTCGCTCGGCGGAAAGGCCTTATGATTCTAACTAAAGTTGCCAACAGAAAAAATTAATACAAGTAATTAAAATTTAATTTACCAAAATATGCTGTGTTATACGTAGAAAAAATAAATACCTATTTTTATTACACGAAAATATTACTAAAATACGTGATGGAACATAAAGCATTGGACTATCCTACGGGAAAAATTACCCCTCAAGGGGTTCCCGCCTTGTAGTGGCGGAGCGGCTTAGTAACCGTGGCACGGACAAACGGTATGACGAAGAGGAACCCACCCTGCCGGCCCGCGGTAAAGGGCTGGCCCGAGGCAGCCGCTCCCTAGGTGGGGCTACGAAAGCGGCTAGCGCCGGCGGGTCGCGGATGGTGTAAAAGCGTTCCCGTAACCCGGCCAGGAACATCGTGGGGGTTTTAGTCGGTGCAAGTCCGACATAACCTGTTCTTACTCCCGCGAGGATGGGTGTGCGCAGGCATTTCCCTCATGTCAAACCATCAAAAAAAAAATTATAACGGGAAAAATTACTGTTGCAAAATATTTGATTTTATTTATTAAGTTATCTAATAGGCTAATAATTTAAATTTTCTCCTTTTCACTTTTCTTATTGTACGAAAATCTAAGATAACAACAGAACAGTTATGGTGTCTTTTTACCAGCAAAAACACCACTCTTAGCGCCCTTAATCTGACCTATAGAAATGCATTCACATACTTCTGCAATTCAGAATTTAAAGGCACCTCAAGCCAACTGCAAAAGATAACGTTGTTCAGAGACTACAAATGTTTCAGTTTTCAAATTTGATTCTCGAATATCCACAGAAAATGACCATCGGAAAGACAGCAGTTGAATTAGGTCGATGACATTGGAGAATAAACTGAAAAGAATGGCATATGACGGTAACAGTTGTTTCAAACATTAACTTTAATTTGGCAAGATGGCACTCAATGATGTTGAAGATGATCTCAGGGAGGAGCTGAAGTTCCTCTCACTTTATTTATCAATAAAGCAAACAACTAAATGTTCAAATATGTGACGAGTATTGAATATCAATTTATAAATCGGTAATTACAAAATTTATTATTCTAGCATTTATTACAAGCACAATACATACTAAATATCTAAAACAACTTTATTGACAAAATTAAATAAGAAACAAAATTAAAGTTATCAAAATGTAAATTATTGTAATACAATATTAGATTATAATTAGTTGATAACACTAATATGTAGAAGTAATAGATAATTGGCTAACCAAACGACGAAACTGTTCAAAATGAAGACTAGATTCATTGCATTATTTTTGACGTTTCTAGAATTTTTTTTTGTAGTAAATGACCTTCCTTTAGCTGATATATACGTTCCAGAGGAATGCAGTTTACCAAGCTGTCGATGCTCTTCTACAAATATACCAAGGAATCTTCAAGCGAGGGACACTCCACAAGTAAGATCAATCACTGTTTTATTAATATTAAAAACAATTCAAAGTATGGAATTTGTTAAAGCGTTTATATTTTTTGAAATAACTATATCTACTCTAATTAAATTGTTGCAGTTTGTTATTCTTACATTTATTGATGGAGTTAACATTATTAATGTAAATATTTACCGTGAAATACTTTACAATCGTCGTAATAAAAACAGCTGTCCCATAAGGGTCACCTTCTTCATAAATCATGAATATACAAACTACCAACATGTTAATGAATTATACAACAGAGGTTTTGAGATAACTCTACATTCGATAAGTCATCAGACGTCACAAAGTTGTTGGACAGATGCGTCTTATGATGTCATGATGAGAAACTTTGGCGACCAAAAAACACAAATGTCCTATTTCGCAAATATTCTACACGATCGAATCAAGAGTTAGTCGTTAGCTTCTTAATCGTTATCGTGAATTTTTAAATATTTTTTCCTTTAATTAATTGTATTTCCTTGTTAATGAAAACGTTGGTAACCAAAAATTTAATTCTATAATTTTGCAAGTGTGAGGATTCCGTTTCTACAAATGTCTGGTAACTCAAACATCCAAGTTATGGCTGATGTTCGGCTCTAATATGATGCTAGTTGGCCCACTGTTAGATTTACAGATCCGGGTTTGTGGCCATATACACTAGACTACTTGTGGACTTAGGGACTGCATTGGCCCACCTTGACCGACAGCATCGATATCTGGACCTTGGGTAGTACCAATAGTCAGTTGGGCAGATCTCAACGGTAGACCTTGTGCTATAGTAGATGCCTGTGTAAGATTTGTAAATAATTTTACATAAACTTCTAATAAAATATTTACTTTTAAAAAATTATAACTTGATAAATAGATAAACAAAGATTACTTCTTGAATTCGTTTTAACTGTCTGTATGTATCTTTTAGGCCACCCCGTGATGATAAAGAGGCATGGTTCAAGTTCATTCTAACCAACTTTGAAAGATACTATCTCGGCATTTGAATACCCTTTGATTTCTAAGTTCACGAATGGTTCATATCCGCTTATCCAACAGTTAAAGGAGTTTTAGTTAAATTCATAGACTTATTAAACAATCTTGAAGATGTTTTTATGGTAAATTAATTCAAAATGTATTGTTATAGTGTATTATACTCCATTTTTAATTAAACCTTGATGTTAAGTAGGAAGAATATAAATCCCAATGTTGTACTACAACAACATACCTGCAAAATTTATGTAGTCTTCGACGTACATTTTAATATCTTAAATATCAACTTTACAAGACTGTCTCTAATTGTTAATTAAATGTTATTACTTTATTATAAAATGTTAAAATATATACTAACCTTCTATATTACTTGACAACTTAAAACATAATAGAAATATATCGCAAAATTCATTGATATTAAGAAATTAATCTTCATTGTAGTAATTACATGTGATATATACATAATCTTGTAGCTGAAGGATAGTGAAGTTATAGATTGGGTGCAAAACCCTATTCCATTAAATGAATATCTGAAAACAGCCCTGTAAAGTGTTTTCATCAACAGTTTGCGATCCTTTTAGCTGTAGACCATTGCGTGGTGAACATAATGGAGTAAGTAATTTTACAATTGTAATATTTTAAAAATAGTCCTAAAGATTGATAGGAAAAATTTTGAGATGTGCAAAAGTTCTAAAAAGTAGACTTAACCAATACAGTATACGTTTAAGAAAGTTATAATATATCTCTCCTTACACTTTCATATATACTACACACAACTTCAGATAAATTAAACGAACTATAAGGCGTTACTATTTCAGCTCGATTACTAGATGCAGATTAGTAATACATGTCCTAGAACGTAGCCATGGCTCGGAAATCCACTTGGACAGTAAAAAAATATGTGAACTCTTAAAAAATATACAGACATAAATGATAAAAAGATTGTTTTATTTTGTTACTATCTCATACATGTAATCTTAACAAACATAATAAATGTGGTTTTACAATGAATAAATTACAATGTTGAATAAATATATCATCGTCATCATTATAAGCCCATAGACATCCACTGATTGTCATAGGTCTAATTAATATGGTAAAACCAATATTTTTTAGTTAATAATATTTATTTATCAACTTTATGAACTTGACTTAAATGAATATTTAAATAATAACCGTGCCAAATAAATTATCCCAGCAAAATAATAAATATGTACGTTCGTACTAGTTTTATGTGTATCACTTTGTTATAAAAAATTTTTTGCATAGATTGTATCACGAAATAAGTTTTAAAGTACATAGAAAGATAGAGTGTTGTAAATATTATGTTACAGATAATCTTCTTTTCAATTCTTGTGGAATTATGTAACCACACCACATATTCTTTACACTTTTTACTTACAACTTTATCTTTGATCAACTTACTAATGGATAAATATTATGATTTCCGAAAAATTAAATAATTTAATGAATACCTTAAGATTGTTGGATATTTTTATAAAGTCTCCGATGTAATTACAATTACAACACAGAAATCCGATAATGTTAATCGCATTCTATCGTAAATATCTACATCGGTGACGTTACAGGTTTTTTTGATTAAAATAAGTATATTGATAATTTAAGACAATATAAAACGACTTAATAATATGTAATTTCCCAGTTTCATTCGAAGTACCGGAAAAATGAAGTGGATTGCAATTTTATTCTCTGTCGCTTTATTCGCATTTGCGGTTGGAAATGAAAAACGAGAATTGCCTTCAGCTGTACAATGTGACGAACAACTTTGCAAGCTGCCAGATTGTCGTTGTACTTCAACCAACATTCCAGGTGATCTTGAATCTCGAGACACGCCACAGGTATCCGTATCGCGATATATTTTTTAAAATACTATTAATTATAAAATTTACTTCATAACTTTAATATTTCATGTTTATAAAACTTAAATGGATTCTATGTTCTTTTTCTGTAGTTTGTTATTCTCACCTTCGACGATGGTGTTAACATCCGTAACATAGAAACTTACCGGGAAATACTCTATGGACGTCGTAACAAGAATAATTGCCCAGCCGGTGTCACCTTCTTCGTTAATCACGAGTACACGGACTACCAACGGGTCAATGAATTGTACAATAGGGGTTACGAAATCGCTCTCCATTCCATTACACATCGAACTCCTCAAACCTACTGGGCCGAGGCAAGTTACGATGACATGATGAAAGAATTTGGCGATCAAAAAATTCAGATGGCTCACTTTGCTAACATACCCCAAAGTGCTATACAAGGTACTCTTTAACATTCTATGTTTAGATTTTATTAAAATATTATTATTACTCTTAAAGATCTAAGTAAATAATTAATATTATCTTCAACGCAATTATCAATTTACAGGAGTTCGTATACCTTTTCTTCAAATGACCGGAAACGCTAGTTTTCAAGTTATGGCTGCAACCGGCCTTAAATATGACTCTACGTGGCCAACAACTCGCTTTGTAGACCCTGGTCTTTGGCCTTATACATTGGACTATGCATCGACTCAAGATTGTATTATTCCTCCGTGTCCGACTGCATCAATTCCCGGTGTTTGGGTATTGCCAATGGTCAGCTGGACCGATCTAAATGGTTTCCCTTGCTCAATGGTCGACGCCTGTGTATTTGTGTAAGTATAGTGTATTGTTGTAATTGAACATGTATAAAATGTTTCTCTGCAATTACAAAATTACAATTCGAACGATGATCCATCATCATTAAAATTAGCGTTCCTATGTGTTTTTCACAGTAAAGTTATTTATGTTATCTTGCTTGTTGTTACTGGCCCGCAAATGACACTGTACCTTACATATCGTTTGACTAGTATCTACGAAAATTTTTATCAAGCTACATTAAAGATTACTGTTACTGTAATTTTTACTGTTTACAGACCACCGCATGATAATGAAGAACAATGGTTCAAATTCATACTCTCTAACTTTGAAAGGCATTACCTTGGTAACAGAGCTCCTTTCGGCTTCTACATTCACGAATGGTACATAGATGCTTATCCAGCGGTTAAGAGAGCTCTAGTCAGATTCTTAGATTTAGTGAACAACCTTAATGACGCATATATGGTGAGTTAATTTTAGATTGTGCGTCTTCATATGTTCATTACAAAAATAATTGATATCTCATCTGTTAACTACAAGGTGGCGCAAAAATAACCTTCCGATGTATAATCCGAAGAACCTTTCTGATAGGAGGATTACTTTTGCGCCACCCTGTATAATAAAGCATCCAGAATAACTAAATTGGACTAAAAATTGTAATGAAGATTTTTTAACAAAAACCCGTGAAAGCAATAAATAGTAACTAAATAAATTGGGGATCTGAATAAATATAACTAACATGCAAATTATTCTGTAACAGTTTTAAAGCAAATGATCCATTACAGGTGAGTGCCAGTGAAGTTATCGATTGGGTGCAAAATCCTATACCTGTGAATGAGTACGTCAGGAAAGACTGCAAAAGATTTACCCCGACCATTTGTCGTCCTACTAGCTGCGGACCTCTCACTTCATCACACAATGAGGTAACATATTTTAAAAATCTACGTATATTACTAGAACATATGAAGTTATAATCATATTAAGCTCATTATAATTACTAATTTGACGTAAAGACAATCACATGTTTGAATTTCACCATTTGCCCATTTTCATGCCACGTGCCTATTACACCATTTGCTTTGTAACTTAAAAGATTAATTTCGAAGCCTAACTTTTGAGTTAGAACAATAGTAAAAAAAATTCTGACCAATTTGGATTACTGATCATTGTAAAATTGTTATTATATGCGAAACATAGTTTTTTTTGTTTAACCATGTCGGCCCCATTGTTACTGAAGAAATACATTAACAATGCCGAACTGTTAATTTTGGACTTCCCGTCTAACATGCGTTAGATAAATTCAGTGGACTTTTTCATCTTTGACAATATATTATCAAATATATCGAGGGTATATGAGAAATAAATCAGAGGTACGCCTTAACATATCCCTGATATGGAAACAATATATTACGAAGTATATTTATCGTCGACTACATTGACATCAAATCATTACTAAATTCACTCTTCATTTTTACTTAATATAAACCATTTTCGTTAACAGATGAGCTATTGGATGCAGCTCTGCAACACGTGCCCAAGAGTTTACCCCTGGTTGGGAAATCCTCTTGGCCGATAATTTGAATCCTCAAGAAAATTTGTTGCAGAAAATAATCAATTTTGATACTACACTTCATTTTAAAAATAAAAGTTTATCATTACTAAAGATTTAAAAATTTTAATTTTAAAATACCAACTAATCCCGCAAAACATCTGAATACGAAAAAAATAAATGTCTTTGACCTTAGACCGCGCCTTTGCCATGTTTAAGGTATGAATTCTTTAACAACATTCAGACAATTCTTTATTTATTTTATATGATAAATTTACCTTAACTGTAAAATCAAACCTAGGACACCGTTGCTGGACTTTTTAAAAAAGAAATTTTAACGAACATAACGAAATAAATGTTCTGTGCTTTCTAACACATTTATTTTATTCAATTTACATCGAATAGTAACTATTTCATATTTAAAGAAGATTAATCTAAAAAAGTCTTCTGTTTGACTCCAACGTTGCATTTAATTATCAAGTAATGGTTTTATAAATTAAAAGTCTTTTCTTTATATTTTTAGCGTTGAATCTAGCAAAGAGTTTCAATGTAATGATGTAATAAATACATATGTAGTTTCTTTTCGTTTTAAACGTTAGAGTCAAAGCCATACAATTTCTTATTCACTATTACAAACATTTTGAATTTCTAGTAGTTTCTCTTAACGTGAAAATTTTACGAATCTTGGCAAGAATACATTATTAGGCCTAAACGTTATGAAATGTTATATCGATAATACTATAAGAGTATTTACAGATGGAGACATTTCTTAACACTAAGATTTGGAAATTTTTATTCACGAACAGCTACAATTCTCAATGATTACAATATTGATATAGGGCAAAAAATCTATCACAATCTAGTACAATAAGTTACTATAGTAAGCAAATTATTCATATTTACAACATATATCGAGAATCAAAACATGTTTTTAATAAAGAAGCGTTTAGTCCAATTGTCCATGTAAACGATATGAACAATAATCGAAACAACGTTGCTTCTGAGGTAGAATATAAAATAAATTCTATTAAGTACAAAAAACCAAATCGACTCTATTTACAAGTGTTTGAAAATAATAAATTTGACTCTGAACGTCAATCTCCCAGGGAATCTTGAAATTTATGATAACTTTATAAAATAAGTAGATTCACTTAAACCTAGTATTAACAAAATACCTTATATTTACAGCTTTGTACACGGTAAAACGTAAAATAAGTTAATATAATACTGTAAATAATTTTAAAGCTTATCATCAGAAAATAAAAGGAATTGATTCTTAAGTAAAATATTAAAATAATACTCAGTCCAAGCGCAGCATGCACTTAATTTAAGTGCATAGTAAACTCCTGATAAAGGTAAATACATGAAATAAATTTAACAACATATAACATGTTCAGAAGTTCATTTCTTTTTATATTATGTGAATGGACAAATCATAAAACTAGTATTTGGGACTAAAAACGATGAAAACAAACAATTCGCTCAGATACTAAAATCAATTTACTACTTTAGGAAAAGATCTTCCGAATTACTGAGACAATCTTCCGAGATTCATGCATTAAACGTTCAATATTACTTTATAAATACAAAACAAGCTCAACTCGCTTGAATCACCCGAAACTATAACATTAGAAATAAGAGAACTAACAATTAAAGCCACAAATGTCTAGAAATTTTGATGGAAATTCATTAACACAGTAACATTCAAATCTAACCTCAAAAATTTTATTGAATTTTTGTTATATATTTTTTTTTTAAAACAGCTTAAATACTAAATGAAAACGAGATTAAGTACAGCATCTTAACACATTGGTTAATAGAAATTAGTCTTGATTTAAACGAGATTCAAAATGTTACCATGATTCGGCGTCAGTTTTGGTAATTTTATATTTTAATGTGTTATTCATTGCTGCGTAACGTCTAATTGCAAACGTGATGATCCCGTTTGGATCTACAAATCTCGCAATGTACACGACAGCACCAGACGAACCGGCAGCGGCACTTCTCCTCGTGGTCTCGGACTCGAGTTTGGTAGCCGCGCCCGCAGCAGAGCAAACGGCAACCATCCAGACCCGCTGATGTCCTGTTGCACGATCGGCCTCGTGTGCCATAGATGCCTAGTCTGTGAAATACATTTTAATTATTGCAATATATCATTATTGAGAATATAAAAATTAACGCGCCATAAGAATGAAAGGGGCCTAAAATCTAAAATTGCAATTAATAGAAAACTTGCAACAAATTAAATTTCTAAAGAAATGATCCGGTTTGAAGACCGTTTTAACTATTGAAATTACTGGCATCAAACGGGGAGAACTATTTCTAGGACTATCGGCTAATGATAATGATGATGACAACAATGATGATGATGATAATAATAATGATGATGTTGATCAAAAACAAAGCGTTTTAAAACATCACGATACATATGAGTTACCTAGTTTGTCGTTTTTATGTATAGCGCGAAGGAGACCTTCAACAGATACCATGTTTTTAGAAGATACACATGTGGAAATTCTGTCCACTAATACCCTACACCAGCAGACTTCACACAGATAAACACTTTTGTACTCTTCTTAGTACATAGATGATAATTTTAAACTCACTCATCGTTTGGTTCACAATAGTCGGGTGATTCTTCGAGATACACCAGATCGGTTTTGTTCGGTTTTTTCATATCAGCATGCAAAGGTCTCAGTTTCCTTATATTCTTGCCGCGTTTCCGCTCCACCACCTTGAAATTATAATAATAATTTACATTCATCGATATATTAATTTTTTTATTGTACCAAAATTTCAGCGAAAGCATTATATTTGCAATATTCGACATAATTTTTATTAACCTTTACATCAGCGATTTCTCAAAGTCAATGATGGTCTAAAAGCAAAACTACCATAGACTAAGAGAGTCGAATAATCTAATCTTAAACAAGACAAACTACCGAGTCTTTATGATAAAAGTATTATTATAAAACAAGTATACTTGTTACATTTCCAATAAAAACTACATTACAAAAAATACAGAGGTTATTGCCAGAAATTTGACATATTTTCTACTTATTATTCAATCTTACTCGTTATGCCATAGACTATTTTTTTAACACCTTCAAACAAACTCGCTTTTTAGTTTTTGCGAGTCATTAGTGTATATATATATAGAAAATCGCGGTAGAGAATGGCAATAACTAATACAATCTGATTTTTTCAATCGTAGAATGTAGTTGATTTCTTTTTTCATATTTTTCCTAATAAACTAAATTCCAATTATGAGTCCATCCGGAAATGGGACATCTCAGTAATGAATCGAAACAAATATACAATCTATTTTATTATGTACGCGAGTAATGTTTAATTTTTTTTTTTTGTTATATTTGTCAAAATTCTACTTATTCTATTTTTGTAATAAAACCTCTTTCCCAGCATAAGCCACGTACAGTAAGAATAACCTTAACGTGCGAGGCGCCCTCGTAGCGAGTGGTGAGCGCGTCGCCGACTAGCCGCAGTTGCGGCAGCCGCCGCCAGCACACGCGCACCGAGCACGACCCGGACATGCCGTGGCACTTGCACACGCGCTGCATACGGCTGCGCACCGCCTTTAACACACATCCTCATTAATAAACATACTATCTATACTAGTGGTCAGTCTCTAAGGCCAAAGACCGGCCAATCAGATACCATCGCAGCTCTTATTTCTGCCGGAGTAACGAGACTTAACATCTCAAGACGGCAAGCCACTATGTAATGCTGTGTATATCATAGCAACTAACTCTACATTATGTAGCGTATCGCTTACCATCAGGTGAAAATCTCCCTCTTTTGTTCGCTTCGTATAATAAAAAATAACTACAATCTGTGTTGCCACATTACATATACATTCCAAGAGACCTACGTCCAGCAATGGAATAACCTGATTAATTAAATAACTTAAAACATGACTAATTTAGCATTAACTTACTAACGAAGGTATCATTAATATTGTTGTTGATAATTACCCTTCGCCCTGCCTCGTTGTTGTGGAGATTCATCAGTCCTACATCGCTGTCTTTATCTTCTTTGGAGTCAACGAAATCGCGACTGAACATCTCGCCGTATCTTATATCCTGGAAATCAAATAAAAATTTATCCAACTGTTATTGAGTTGTTTTTATTATAACAATGAAAATAGAAAAAAATAGAATAGAAATAGAAAAAAATTTTATTATGTCATAATTGAGCATATTAAAAATCTTTTCCTTGTTTCTATGATTACTATTACAATATTTATACTGTTAAATAACATGTTTATGTATTGTTTTTTTTATATAATTCGGATTGCTTATATTTTTTTTTCTTATAAATATTTTCTTTTCAATTTTGTATAGAAATTTAACACCATCTGTATCTCTAATGATTTTTTACTGGCTTCCTATTTGTTTTATGTGGTACACATTTTTCATCTCACCTCAGAACATCCGCCCCACTGCCAATGCCTAGGAGTCCTCTTCCTCACTCTGGCATCACAGGAACATTCGTTGAGTTCACCTCGACTGCAGGCGCGGGCAACCGCATGTGCCAACGCTGCAGATGACAACGCATGCACGAAAGCAGACTCTCGAGATTCTATAAATGATTTCTTTTATCATTCTACAAATTAACAAGACCAACTTCACAGGACAGTCTCAATCAGTGGCGGAATGCACTGAGTAACTATACTTAGGTTATAAAAATCTCCATTTTACGAACAAAAAGGTTTATCTCTTTGAATCAGCAACGGGGTGGAAAAACTTGCCGGCGTCCTATTCAAATGACATATACCAAGGTATATGTCTTCAAAAATTAGAATAGGCTGTTACTAAGGTTGCTTAATATAAGATCGAGCCGGATCTTTTGAAATAAAATAAAAACCGAAAGAAGGATCAACCAAAGGCGAGCAGAATTCCCTGATATACCCTATACGAAAATGTTCTCGTCGTTTTGTGATGTAAAATGTTTAGTCTATCACCCCGATAATAAATAATTATATAATTTTTTACAGTAATTTGGCTGGCAGATAAATGCAGTAATAACTCAGCAAACCATTCAATCGACGAATTGTTTTCGACAAAATTTATAGCATTCATGCATTTGAAGATAAAGTGTATAAGTTGCGGCATAAATCATAATAAAAATTTTAAAATGTTGAAATCCAATTGATTACTAGTAATTAGTCAGCGGTATAAGATGTAAATATAATCGAGTTTTTTTAGATAACCGTACAGACAAGTTCAGCGACCGGCAGCGTTGCAACAAACCAATAGCCGTGACCTCAGCAGCACTATATAACCTGTCCAATATAGTACAAGTCACAAGGGTTCATGTTAGAATGGTTACTTTATTAGTGGCATACGTTAAACAAACTGAGCGGCTCCGTCAACAGCTCCACACGTGATCTCGGTAATCGACAATCGAAAATAAACAAAATACATGAACAGAAGAAATTCCATGAAAACGTTTTGAAATGGACAGGGTATTTAGGCGACTCAAAACAGGGATATTTGTTTCAGTGATAAACAATTTATAAAACATCAGGCGAACCGCATGGTATATATCTAATTTCTTGACAAACAAGTTCCTTCTCCGAAATATACTTTATCGACATAATCAATGCCGCTTTAATCTGACATGTTAATGTTATCAGTTAGTTATAACAGAAACGAAGATTTGCTGAGTAAATATCTGTTTAATTTTATGTTCCGCGAACCATTTCCATGCATATTCTTAATATAATAACATTTACATATTTTTTTATCCCACCATTTGATCTTTGCTCATAATATGGATGATAAACACTAGACAAAATTGTTTAGGATTTTAGATAAGATGTTGAATCTCGCTATTCCAATAATTTCATTATCTGCAGCTCCAATTGAACAGTAATGTTTGCTGTACTGTTTGAATATAAAACAAAGAGAAAGATAAGAAAACTTTAAAAACTATTTTAAATACTATCTTTCTGTCAATCTGCCGCCATAATAGTACATATTTGTTTGTACCTGATGTCAAATATATGGAAGGTTCTAGACGAAGACACTTTGGCAACTACACTCTTGTAACTTAACTTATGATCATGTAAACTTAAGATCAAGTATTATTACTAATGTATAACACATAGTTTTTTAGGTCATAGAAAAGAAAGATCGAGGTAAATTGAATCTAGCCATACCTTGGAAGAAATTTTATTTTGTGTAACCTTTGGGTAATATTAATGGTAGATCTCTGATAAAATATCAATTAAAACAATTTAAGAAACATTTTAATTTGGAGATCCAAATTTTTAGTCATCTTACAATAAAGGAAATATAAAAAAGAAAATAACTAAACAGTGGCTAGCAACAAAGAATAGGCATGATTATGATAATTAACAATTAAGCTTAATTTGAAATTAATATTTAACTTAATAATATTGCAAACACAAAAAACATCAATCAAAAATCTAATTGAGAATTAAAATAATTTTTGATATTAATCTCTACCTAAGGAAACAATTACAAACTTGATTTGAGTCGCTGCACCAGAGTATAGACATATTATTGTCAAGTTTCTAATTTAATGACGTTCCAGATTTGTGAATAATTGTAATCATCCTTAAAACCACATCCTCGTTCGAATAAATTCAAGTTTCTTCTAACTCCAGTTTATAATGGTATCGTCTGTCGTACTCCGCACTCTGATTGTAACGTAAACAATTGTGACGAGTGACTTGCCCGCTCGGACTGATCTCTGATATAAACGCGCTTACACGACTTCAAAGAACATGTGGTGGGAACGAAGTCAAGAAGTGCATTCAAATAGCCTTGTGTTACATCTACTAAAATTAACTTTCCCTTTGTGTATTTGTCTTTATCTGCTTTGTTAACTTTATGATCATTCGTTCTAGTTTAAAAATGGCAAGTACATTGTTAACAGTTCATAATAATTTGAAACACAGATTTTACTGATATAAGTAGGTACCAGAACTTATGCTAAAGCTAAATATTAGTGTGTAAACATTACTATATTCGGGTTTGATGGGGATTGAAGGTAATGAAATTACGGAGGTAACGAGATTTAATATTTCTTCAAAGCGAGGAGCTGAATGTGGTGCAGTGTTTCTTATGCACTAGCGCCACCTTGTTATATACAGACGTGATATTAGTGCATTTACACTTTAGGTGTATTTATACTATTAGTAATATTTAGCGCTAGTTGTAATGATTTTAAAAATATCAAAGAGAATCATAGGTTTATCTAGATATAGAGTTGTGGAATCAACTGCATTGGAAATAATTAATAATCAAATTTATACGGAAACAGATACGTTTGTTGCGATAAACATTATCGTCGAAATGAATAATTACACGATTTTTTAAAATCACGGATTTAGTTTCGTGATTGTGTGTCAAGTGATTTAAAGATAACATCGGTGTTATGTTGGCTTCGTTATCAACAACAGCGGTTTCCATTGAAATTAATCAATACAACTCGCCATCTGCGATTTTGATTATGATATGAATGAATGCTAAAATATTCATTATTTATTTATATAAAACTCCATTGAGCGCACAAAAATGTACAAAATGCAGAACAGGTCAAACGGCTCTCTCGGTCTACCATGTAGTTGAACTGAGAACAGATTAAGAATGTAATTGTATGTAAGTACATAAAATATATATACATAATGTTTATAACAATATAGTGCATACAACTACGATTAGTACTGTAAGAAATACCAATAATATATATATATATATATATATGTATTATATATATTCATTGACTCATCAAGGACCTCCGATACTATTGGGAGTAAAAACTCAAAATTTGGTACAGGCATTGATTCTGCCATTTAGAAATCAACTAAAAATGGATTTTACAAAAATTCTATCTCCGAAGAAAGTCGCAGGGGTGTTAAGGGCATCAAAGCGGGCCGGAACAGGTAGCATATGACTTATGTTTAAAGGACTACCTAGTCAAGTAATGTGAAAGCCACCAAGCAGTACTATGTAACCTGTAAGTTAGTGAAAACGGCGCAATAGGTAATCTAATCACCGGTAACTAGAAATACTCTTTTATGCCTATGAACTAAATAAATTATACAACTTATCATTGAATTTTTTTTTATGAAAGCGTTATCGCGTACATATTGATACATAAACATTACTGATAGCTGATGAAAAGATAGAAAAAAAGAAAGATAAAAACAGATATATGTAGTAATAATAAGCTAACGGGATTCCAAAGCATTACCACATATAGGTCCTGGAATCATACTAGAGAAGTATTACAAGGCAAGCTGTCAACCGCTGCGCTTCGGAGACACATAACCTTTAATACACTCAAGTAGATAATAATATTACTTTCAATGTGAATGTAACTGTTATAGGTTATTTTAATATGTGTTCCGTTTTATTGTTATCGCTTGAACTGTTATAGTTGCATCATAGTTGTAGTAGTTTTATATAAAAATGTATACCGGCGTGTGACTATAGTCTAAACTATAAAATACTTACTAAATTTTAAGACTCCTCCAAAGATATCGGTTGAATTGGCAACAGTGCTACAGTTCCATCGGCTGTGTCGGAATTGGTGTTGGCACTCCTCAACCGCCTGACTAGCTCCCGTCTGTAACACCTGGAAATTTCGGAATTGGTGATTAATAATATGCATATTTTAGACAATATGGATTTCGGGACACATACAGCCATAACTTCACAGAAGACTAATAAAATAACTAACAGCCCTCATTAATGTTTCAACTGCTGGTACTCTTCTCTCATATGTACAGAGTCGTCTTTATCCACCACTCAATACAAACGATTTTCTTTATAGATATGTACCTTGCTCTTGTTAGATACTAAAACTTTCTATTAAAGATAGGAACATGTTTAATAACTTTATGTCTGTCTTTCATACTTATTTTAAAATATACAATATTATTAACTATAAAACCGACAATATTACTGTAGTTATGTATGAATTACAAAGCTATAAATTGCTAATGATTTTTTATATATATGTATATATATAGACATTGTTTTAATTTCATGAATCTTCATCTGAACTCTTCTCGTGGCTTTATCGTATCTTTGGTATCCCGCCAACATTGAAATAGTTATGTATGAATAATACTTATACATTTAGAATAACAGGATATGGTTTATATTTAATACGTTAACAGTTTATTGAAATTGAACACTGCAATGGTATCTATGATAACAAATTCATAGAATAAATGTTGCTTCATGTTCTAAAATGTATGAGACTTATATCAAACCCAGAATTCGGTCGAATTTATGAAGCAAAATCTGAATAAGATGATTAGAGGAAACAGCATGTTAAGTTATATAAATATGGTATTATTATGAATAATGTAGATAATACTTTCTAAAAGAAGCGACGTTATTTAATATATATTTCTACTTTAACTCTCTAGCGGTTCCTATTTTAACTCTATGCCAAATGTGGTTTAAATGGTAAAGTATCATTGCCAATTGTTTTTTGAATTTACTTCCATTACTATCTTGCAGCTATCAATATATAAAAACAGAAGAATTCATAATTTAACATGAATACCTTCATTGTCACTAACCAATTACAAAGGAAAAATAATTAAAGGCACATATTTACTAAAAAAAAATCAAGGTTTCACATGAAAGCGTTTGCTTCGATGATAAATCAAAATTATCGGATGTAATTCACCGAATATACGATACAATCGATAACTGAAAATTAGGTTTATCATATTTATTTATATTATCAAACTAAATACAACAGATTTTCTATGTGATAATCGACGATAATTTTATTATGTAGTTAAGCGGAAAAATGATGCGGACTGTTACGTCTATGTTAGGTTAAGGCTTTAATTAAACCGATAAGGTTATTGGTAAAGGATTATTTCAATTATACAGCGACTTCTATAACATATTGGTACATATCTATTGCTCTAAATCGTCTATATCATCGCAGCGCTTATTTACGGCAGACCGTGATGTGCAAACATTATTGTGTTCCACTTTGAAAGGCGCTGTAGTTAGAGGTATTACTTAGGTAGTAAGACATCTCACGTTTCATGGCGACAGAGCAATACAGTGCTGTATAAAGTACAATACATAAAAATCAAAGCTACCTGCAGCACTCTATCTGACAGTAGACACAACTGTTTCTGCCGTTCGACGAGGTACTCCAGCCTGTGACAGCTCTCTTTCTGAAGCGTCGTGAAGGTCTCAAGTGTCGTGTTACCCGTTTGGCTGGACGCCCTCGGCACTGCTAAGTTCCTGTAAAAGGAAAAAGTCTGTTAATTTTATAACACACCTATAATTTCCTCTATAATAATAAAACAATAAAGACCCATTTAATGTTCCCACTTAGAGCTTTCTTTCACAAGGCGAAAGTCAAGGTCGTTTATCCACCACCCCCGCCAAGTGCAGGCTAGTGAATATCACAAGCCCAGGGAAGCTTTATGTGGTTCGTCGGTTTCCACGCGAATTTTTCCTTCACCGGAAGCACAAGGTCAATAGGGATCGAACTCGCGTCTCTCCGAAACAATAGCGTGTATAACCGCTTTACAAATCGAGGTATTACCGCTCCCTACCAACCTAATTATAACGTACATAATTTGTATTTCACTTTAAAATATATTGTAATAAATATTACATTAAGTATTTTTATTCTTCAGAGATTATTAACGCAAAATATTTCAAGTCTAAATATATTTCTAATATGCGTTACTGGAAATAATATTTTGATTCGATTATTCCTAACAATGAAATGAAACGAAAGAAGAAATATGTTCTTGAGTCTGTAAACCTTGTCTCAGTTATAATATGAGTCTATTTAAATTATGTATATTTGGTGTTAGTGAATTAGTGGAAAGCTAACATTTACCAATTAACAATAGCTAATTGATCTTAGATGTAATTTGCATTGCAAAAGACACCACGCGTTACCGCACACCCATATGAAAGCAAACAGAAGGCAAAATGCGCGGTTCCTGGCAAATATTGTAGGGAAAGGATGATTGTTAGAGTGAAATAAACATTGCTAATTTGCTTGTTTTGCAATAACTCCTCGAGTCGAGAACTGGGGAAAATGGCTCCGAGCAATAAATAACAATGTTAAACATCATAGTCGACAAATGAAATGGAGTGCCGACTTAGCACAAGCGCACTCGCGCGCAATGCGAACAATGCGAACCGCTAAAGTAATTAAAGCTGAAGACGTCCGCTCCCCGCGAGCTCCGGCACTCAAATCAAAAACGCCACTCGTCGCGAACAAAACGCGCTATTACCTACCCTCTTTTGTTATTTTTCAAAAACCGCTCTCTATTCAAACCGGCCAATGCGGAGCGGGCGAAACAGGGTACGTTGATTGGCCGACGACCTCTGTTGAGCGCAAGTGGAAATAAAAAGTGCTTGGGTAAATGAGGCACGGCGTCCTCGTCGCTCCCGTTACAATTGCGTTGTCGCGTTCCGCTCAGTTTTTCGTTTTAATTGCAAGCACGAGAGGATGTGCAAAGGGTTGTGGGACCTTGAGTGGTGCACGTGTAGGAAGGAGGCTGCGGGGAAGCGCATTCAACTTGTTTAAATGGGGGGAAGGGGCTCTTGTTTATGTCATCCATGTTGTCAGATGGGGGTTACAGCGTAATATTCTTATGGAGCACGTCTGACGAGTGCTTTGGCAGGGATTACGAGAGTTCATCATGTGGGTCACTTTTAGTTGCTACCGTGCTCGTCATTTACATTTGTTTAACTCTAAGACATGTTATACATTCAATTTCATCATTTCATTGACTTTTTCTTTTATTTATTTATCATGTGCAAGAAGTGTGCAATGTTAAATATTGATAACAAAAAAAATCTTATAGATAACTAATCCTAACATGTTCACTTCTAACAAACACAGAATATTTATGTTGTAATAACATACATATAAAGGAAACACACGTAATAAAAATAAAAACATCAAGTACATAAATATATAAATAAAAAATTAAGGAATTATAAGTCTTTTTGTAAAAAAAATATTTATTTATATATGTACGTTGTTCGTAGGAATCTATGTATGTTTATGCATATATATTCGTGTACATCTTTCCAGCACAGCACGGACACACGTTTCTTGAAATCACATCCTCTTTGTGTTTGGAAGAGATCGCTTTGAGCGGTAACACCGCCATTTACTTGTTGGTACTCGTCACTGATACATTTTTATTTACTTAGGTCTAGTAATTTAATTAAGAAGGAAACAAAAAAAAATAGCAAGCTTATCTCATAAGCGCGTTTGATACTAAAAATCGAATCAAATCGTACTAACAAAACGAAGTTAAGGTTTCATTTTTTTAAATTTTACAATTAATGTTTAAACCTGCAGATAAAAAAAAATCTATTTATTAAACCTGAATGCATTCATAGATACTCAGTGTTCACCGACAGAGTACCTGTGAGCAAGGTATCCGTTAACGTACAGAGATAAACAAAAATAAAATAAAATGTATTGTATGCTCAGTTCTTACAAACTCGTGTCTTTGCTCAGCTGTGTAATCTTAAACAGTTTTTTTTTTATTTTATTTTAGTTCCTAAAGATTATTTGATTTAAATATCTGCTAAACATAGTAGGTTACTTGCCTCAAAATTTTATAACGTCATCTGTTGTCATATATACTTACTGGTGGTAGGTCTCTGTTGCCGGAGACCGTGTAGATAAGTATTATCGTAGCTGCTATATCTGCTGCTAAACAGCAGTGTGCAAACATTACTGTGTTCCGGTGTAAATTGGCTGTATGTAATGAAATCACTAGAGTAACAAGACTTAACATCTTATGTCTCAAGACGACGAGGACAATGTATACCGTCCTAACTAGCGCCACATTGTTATAGGCAGCATATCATTTACCATCAGGTGAACATCCCGCTCGACTCGTCGCCTCGTTGAATAGAAAAAAATGTATATAATAACATAAACAAGCGCTTTTTCTTCACTTTGTAAGAGATATATGTCCAGCTGTGGATATTTATCCGCTGATGAAGTATTTTGAATTCTAAAATACTATCATAATTTTCGGAAAATATTACTTCATGACTTACATAGACATCAGATGCCTATGCCTTCCTCAAAGATCTCCACATTTGTGGTTCATATGGGGCATTTAGATTATACACAGTTATACTATATTGATGTGATCTAACAACGGAAAGAACTCGAACTTATATAAAACTGTTATTTAAATATTTAAGTGATAAATGTTCTGAAATCAATCTCCAAAGCACACATAAAGCAAAATGGTTGCGTGGTATGAAACACTTACGCAGGCAACACTCGCTAATGGTTAACAACATACAAAACAGTTATTGTTTTAGTGTTTTGAAATGACCAGTGCATAGTGATCAAATACCTAATGGTAAGTAAATTTTCGAGAAAGTTGTTCCCGGAAGAAGAAATAGGATTAGTTTTCTCAAAAAAACTTAGCTAAAAAACCAGGGACTTCAAATCTTCTCTTCTCACCTATTTCTCAGGACATTTTTGGAACAGGTTAGCTCCACCTAATAATTTTACTAAAAACAGCGCTATTCAACCCGAAACATAGCTATATTTACATATTACCGTTTAGCGCCAAAAGTAGGCCTTCCTGTGGTATGGATATAGACGATATTCAGCAACAGAGATCTAAACACAGAAGACCCTTACTTTTGAGAGTTTCAATTAATGTTTGATATATAATCTTCCTTATTTTGAAATAGAGAATATTATCACTCAAACATGGCGGTCTCTTTGAATCTATTAAACTACATAATAAAGAGTTATAACCATTCACACGCCAGCGGAGTGTTAAAGGCATGGCAATTACTAAAAAATCTGTCGTGTCAATATTGAAGTGGACGTGCGAAGGGCCCGCTTTCCGCCGTCACCATGGAAACAGGTTCCCCGTGGACAAGCGATGATTATGTTACCCGAATATCTGTAGAGTAATCAGTCGGAATTTTTATTTTAATATATCCATTTGGTTCTAGCTAGGATGATAATATCTGCAGACCACTGTGTTCGGCACTTTGATACAAGATGGTAAAATTCGTTATAACTACGTATATGTGTATCTAAATGAACTCAATTAATTTTACTATTAATAACATCCTTCAAACAGGAACTTAGTAATATTTGTGAAAATCTGTTTAACCCCTGAAGTGGGCGCTGCGATAGTACTTATCAAGACAGCAACAGAAACTTATTATACAACTAGTAAAAATAACTATCATATAAAATTATACATCAAAATTAAAACTAAAAATAGTTTTGACGTAAAAATATATATATATATGATTTCTAAATAACTAAATGTCTTCTATTTTTTGTGAATTGTTCTCCATTAAAAAATAAGAAAACATCTTCTTTAATATACCTCATTAATAGCGTTTTAAACTTATATGGGTGTGAAACGAAGTATATCTCCAATCACCACCTTTTTTTATTTAATGAAGTAATGAGACGAACGGAACGTTCACCTGATATTAAGTGATACGGCTACCGATAAAAACATAGCGACGGTTAGGATATTATACATTGCACCACATTGTGCTCGTAGCCTGGAGACAGAGCTACAGCGGCCCTTCAATTCGTAACGTAGTTATGTTTGTATACTACTGTTTGACGCCAGAAATAAGCGCTGGAGTGGTACCTACTTGGACGGTCTCCGGCAACAGAGACTTACCGCCACTTAACATGTGAAGAAGGTTCCCTGCTCCATTTAAGGGACATTATCATTCTCTTAAGCAATGAAAGACCACTGCTGAACATAAATCTCTTGTAAAGTATTTCATAAAACGCGGACTTGTGTAGTTTGAATCCAGTGTCTTCCAACGATTATTTTAATATCGTCCATCTACCTGGAGAATAATCACAGCGTTGGCAGAACCCTGGTTTTTAAGGGAAATGGATATATCCCCCATAACACGGGGATCTACCGACGCCGAGCTTTACCGTGTTCAGTAATTGACATACTCAGCTCAAGTTACTCGTTATAAAAAGCTCTCATTACATTCTTGAGCTGCGGGCTGCATACATTGTTGACACATTTTCGAAAAATAAAATGGAGCTGGCGCAGGAAAGCTACATTCAGTGGTTCACTTGGTATATAATAACCACTCTATTAATTAGCGCAACAAGCCCCTTCAGCCGGCGCAGAATATAAATTAGCTACGAACGAGTGTACTTGTGGGTTAAGTACACAACTACGTAGCAACTTTGTATTCATAGTCTTCACTAGTTTTTTTTTTTTAACTTTTTCATATTCTAGCAATTCCGGCAATATTTATCGGTCTTCGTAATTTTTTCATCATTATATCAGTTTCACCAGGAGTTAGGAGTATTGAACCCAAATGGCACACGAATGTATTTTGTTAGTTTTATAATGAATGAATAAGAGGCCTATAACCAGCAATTTATATCCATACATTGCGAAGATGGTTACCACAGTTTAGACCTTTCAATTATTATTTTCATAACTGATAATATTTTTTTTTTGCATTATAACTACATTTTTACCAACGCAAAAAAGAAAATTGTACAAACAAGTGTTAAGTATTTTTAAAGACCAAGGCTTGACTTTAAATTGCGTCTTCATCTTTCTGGGTCTAACATAGACATGGTGTTCCCCGGGTCAAAACAATTACAAAGGTCAATTTAAGTTAATATTAAATAGTTACTAATAATTACTTTCTGAAAACGACATATAATATCTTAAAGTGCAATTCATAAATCTTAAGGATAATTCATTAAGCTCAAGTTCCGTATAATATTTTTTTTGGTTATCTTATTATAACTGCACTCGAAAATATCTTATAATAATTTAAGGTAGGTATTAAGTATGCATGCATATCGGTAATGGTAATAATGGATCTTTAAGAAATAATCTAAATAAGCTACCTGCCAAGGTAAGATTCGCCTCTAACTAAATCCAGCTTGCACATACAATGGCATTTCAAATTTTGTGATGCGTAAAATTGCTTTTGCCGCTTTGAAGATAACCTGTGGGCTTATTAATTTATCGATTTATCTAAACAAACTTATTTTTTGAACATTATATTTAATTTAGTTCGATTAATTTTAAAAAAGACCCCCAAACTGTCGATCAAATCGGATTTAAAGTCAGTTAAAGATTTTGACTTTAACAGTGCAGAGGCATAGGTACTTCAAAAGTTACCTGCATCGTTTTGACCCTCCTGACCCATTTTATGTCCACCATGATACTAGCGAGATAACAATAGAACATATCTTTACTGTCTACCCATCATTTGCTTTATCGAGTATTGAATGTTAACACAGGAAGGATCCGCTATTTATAAAAGAACAAAGAGTGGACATCAGGATAATGATAAAAGAAAGACTGGACAGTGGCCAAAGCAAACAGCTCTATAGAGAAGTAGTTCGCTGTGAGTGTGAGTAAAAAGAAAATAAGTTACGTATTAAAACAAGTTAAAATATTAAAGATATAGTCTCCAAGGTTATACAAATCAAAGCAAGCGTCTAGAACCAGCTAGCTAAGGGTAAAAAAAAACTATACAGAGGCTAACCGCAGGCTCTCTGTCTCTGATTTAATTCCGGGGCTATATAAGATGGAGGTTGATTGGTGACAAGATTTATTTTTTAATTTACTTGTCTAATTACCTATTTTTGATATATAATTCCAGTTGTCGACATATAACAGGCAGAGTAATATAGGAGCATCTATCATCAATGGCCTCCCGTGTGAATCTGATATAAAGTATATATATGTTGATAAACATTAGCATTGAAAGCTTTTTATTTTTATAATCCTAGTAATAAAGATATTAAAAGAATACTGTGAACCATTAATTCATTAATTATTAAGAGAGAAGTTAAGAAGAACTTGATGACCAAAGGCTTGATGAGATTTCTCAAGACACATTCTATTACTGATCAATGATTTGATGAAAAAGGCATACATTAAAAGTTTTAAACTTAATCACGACGAAAGAAATCAATGAAAACACTAAAGTTATATTTTAAACAGTTAATGTTTGTATACTTAAAAGATAATTAAAGATAAATTAGCCTAAATACCGTTATCACAACAGGAAGGCGATGTGTTGACACGACACGGAAGCAGTGACGAAATGGAGACGAGCACAAGTTTGTAAAGCGACAAATTAACTGAACTGAAAACTTGAACTATATTCTAATACATCTTTAACGCTTTAAAAAAAAACTTTAATTATAACGACTTTCAAAAACTAACCGCCGACAGGCATAAATTTTAATTCATTGGTTTGAACCTGAAAACAAATCTTGCTCATGTTGGTAAAGACGTTTACACAGAATCATAAGCTTGGTGCTTGAAGATATAAAATAATAAATTTATACACAATAGTAACGATTTCCGAGTTGGGTGGTGGCTTATAGTAATACCATTAAAAAATTACCCACCACTTATAAGAACCACATACAGTAATAATTACTACCATGATGGTAAATTGGTCATCGCGATTCCCCTTACTTTTCAGCATTCGTCATAGGTTCGTGACTCACCGTGTTTGCCCCCGACAAACGAGCGATTGCATTTCAAACTCCAATCAAAATATTTGATTAAGGATTACTCTTTTTAATATCAATTACTGAAAATACAACAATGCATGTTAATGTGGTCTTTAAAACCTATTCTGAACAAAATTTGGAAATATCTAGGACATATAAATATGGTGTATATTGACTACTTCGATGTATAATATAATAAATAATATATACGATAAAACAATGTAAATTTTAAAATATTAATTAACAACAAGGTTTAAGAAGGATGATAGTGACTAATGATAATAAGGATTGAAATCTTAACATATTTCTTGAGCAGTTAAGAAAAAATTAAAAATCACATACAAGCGAAATATTTAACTTTTATTTTAGACCTTAATAATATAACCGCTATGGATACTAGTAAAGTTACGCTTGTTGATTTGAATATTGCCATTAACCATATCTTAAGCATCGAGTTAAAAACTTAGTTGAATTAAGTGCCGAATTTACAATGTCCATAGCTAATATGTCTTAATAATCAGTATTGTTTGTTAATAATTAAATCATCAGCCGTTGGACATCCACTGCTGGACATAGGCCTCCCCAAAGATCTCTACATCGATGGGTCTCGCGCTACCTACATCATGTGTCTCTCGCGACCTTCACACAGTCAACATGGCCTCCGGCACCAATGGGCACCAAGGATCGTTCGCTAATAGGGGTTCATATGGTGGGACTTGAGCCATTTCTCAGCATGCTGGCCCAATGCGGGATGATGGGAGCCAGATCCACGTTTGTTGATTACTAGGCTGCATCACGAGCAGGTGATGTTGGCTTGGGTCCCGTAAGTGTTGTGGAGATCCCCTTACATCCCTTAATAATTAAATATAGACAATCTAATAATTTATGGTTATATTAAGACTACTGTTATTTAGCTGTCTTTGCTAGGGTACTAGAAAACATTGTTTCTTGATTCCCATGACTTCTGTGCAACGGATTATGGAGATTTGTTATCTGGATGAGGGTACGAGACCAAGCAGGAAAACGTTAGGCAAACCTTACTAGAAAAGTAATAGAGGATCAGTATTCCATAAATTGACCAGAACTGGCATGGTTTAACCTGTGCAGTGTTGCCGTTACTGTAAACCGACTTAGAACGCATACAGGAAGTGTTTTAGTCGGTATATTTCCTACATAATCTTTACTTGCTCTGGAGTAAAGTAAATAAACCAGAATACGTATTTATATCTACTGGTGGTAGGTTTCTGTTGCCGGATACTGTCTAGGCGGATATCAAATATTTTTCCCGCCAAACAGTAGTGTGCAAACATTACTATGTTCCGGTTTGAAGGGCGTTGTAGCTAATGTAATTACTACGGTAATGAGACTCAACATATAGTCTCAGGCGCCGAGCGCAATATCATACAGTGTATAACATCTTAACAAACGCTACGTTGTTATAGGCGGGCTTACTTAATACACTTTCAATAAGTCATTTTAAATTAAAGAGCACTTTACCATTTATCTAAAGAAATATCCTATATGGAATACCCTACCATAGGAACAACAGAAAAGTAAGATTTAATCTCTTAGCGACTAAAATCTCAGTATTTCTCTCCACTAACACATTTTGGATCGAAACTACATCAATATTGTAGCACATTACCGTAAAGACACTATAGTTAGTTAAATTACTGTAGTAACGAGACGTACGTTAAGTTGTAACATGTACTTAAAGAATTATTATATATGTTATATCAAGATATTAATATATTAGATATAACAAGTATTTACAGTTTTATGATGACAATTATAGACACGATAAAAATTCCCATGGCACTTATCAGAGATATCTTCAGACCCATATAATTTATCAGCTTCAGTTAATGCGGTACTTCATCGCTGTGTTTTTATTACGTTTGAGTACATAGTAAAACACTGTGCGCGTAAATAAAAATGTGCCATCGCGGCGGTGATAAAGTATAAAGCCAATAAACACTTTATTGTTAAAAGTAAAATCTCGCGAAAGCGTTTTTATGGTTTCATAAAAAAGTGTTATGTGTTTCCGCTACTGGCCGAGAGATGGCGTTACGTGTACAAAAGAACGTTTGAAGTTTTGACAATAGTTAAAACATTGTAGTATAATCTATTAATTATTTCAAATATGTATATTTGTATAATTTTTTATTAAAATTAATAGTTTTTATAATAAGGAGCTTCTTCACCATCAAAGCTCAATCAAAGACTGTTGATAATTAAAGTTTTGAACGAACACTACCTTTAAGTTAATGTAATGATAAAAGTATAGTTTTAAGTTAGGGTCACTCTTTGACCTTATATATGTGTTTTTTACAATGAACTTTGAAGTATTTTTCAATAGTTATAAATACAATTTATTTATAATTAAAGAGACTGCTGCCTTTTTTAAATGTTGCAATATATTTTCATTAATATGAAAGAAACTAAGTTAATTCATATTTTAAACATTTTCATTTGTAAGACTTACATTTAAGTTAACGTAATCATTACTTTAAAGAAATTATTTCACATTATAAAACTCTCTTTATAATTTAACTTTAAACGCACATTGTGATTATTGATAATTATAACAGTAATAAAGTAACATTAAGTGTTGTAACTTAACTTTATTACCTGATCATACCAGCTGGCGTATGCTTGAGAATCTTGCTACGTAATAAGGCCGGTACACATTATTGCGTTTAGCGATTTCTAATTCCACGATTTCTTTATCCAAAGCACTTAACTTTGTCTAATTTTGACTTGCTATATAAAAAAAATATAAAAATAGACTTAAAAAAAATGAAATCATCAGATTTATTAAAATTTAATGAAAGGAGATGATAAATATGCACTGACGTGAAAATTTATAAAGTAACTTTAACTGTAATGGTCAACCGTGTGCCTGATGACCTAGAGGTTGTTGATTCAATTCCTAGACCACATGTGAGGTGACAGAGTCTGTTTTCTTCGACGTAGGGAAGTGACGAGCGAGACATTCACCTGATGGTAAGCGATACGGCTGCTTATAACAACGCAGCACTAGTTAGGGTCATATACTTTGAACCACATTGTTCGCGACGCGTTGAGATAATATATAAGATGTTAAGGCTCTATTACCTCAGTCATTTCATTAGCTACGACGCCCTTCAAATCGGAACACAGTAATGATTGCACCACAACAGTTTGGTAGAAAATGTAGGCACTGCGTTGGTCTAGACGGATTTTGGTGTCCGCGGTTGTGTTCCTAACGGAGATCCCGTGACCTCTCCCAAGTTGACCACCGAAGAGGTTTTAGTGGGTAAAAATCGCCACATAACTCCAACTTCCCTCCAGAAGACAAAGTATTTTTTCAAAGATTTCCTCGCCCCGCTCCCGAAACCAAAAAAAAGACGGTCTTTAGTAATACAGACTTACCCAAGTAAAAATTTATAAAGTAACTAACTGCAATAGATAACCGCATGTCTAATAACAGATAGGTTTTTTTTCGATTCCTAGGCTACATGTGAAGCAGTATTTTTTTTGTTATCTAATTACTGCTAGTATCCTTATATCAATCATGCTTGTGCCTTTGTGCTGCCTTCATTAGATGTAGAATATTTTTACGCTAACGGACTTCGCTATCTTCGTCCTATTATCACTTAACCATCACGCGGAACTGAGTTCTTAACCCATTGTAGATAAAATATAAATTATTTGAAAGTAATTTATAACACCCGTAACAATGTAACACGAGTTGTAACATTATTTATCGACGCCGCAGCATTGTTCGAGTCTGTAACATCATCGCGAAGCATGTTTATGACATATAAATAATTTATTTCATTACTCGCAAATTCATAACGCCGTACATCATATTTATGCGATTTAATTACGTCATCAGGAAGAGAGCTAATAACATCCGGTTATTGTATAAATATAATAAATTGTTCATAACCTTTTTAGTGTTTAAGAAAATGTTTTTTTTTTGTTGTATCTTTTAAAATATTTTAGTTATCTATTACAGAAACAAACGGATATAGGACTTTAAGTAATTAACAGCGCCGAACAATATGCAAATATTTCAGTACTTCAAATCGAATGACGCTGTAGCTAATATATATCCTGACTTTACCCTTGCCCGTGTTCTGGTCGTAATATAGAATTAGATTAAAAATTTTTACTTGAAATTTGTCTGATATATAATCCTTAGAACAATTGCAGCCCTCGCCAGTTGTTACCTTCACAATTTCCTTTGGAGAAAATTTTTTGTAAAATTTTACTTAGCTAACTTCTAAAAGGCAAAAGCAATATCTCTTCTAAAGTGAGTGTTTGCGTTTAGTAGTTTCGGATATCTCGTGATGAGTCAATAAATCTCTGGATATCTACTCTTCTATATACTTTTAACTTGACTTATTTTAACATGAATTAAATAACTTAAGTCTTAAAGAAGTGCAAAATGTTGTACTGTGAAAACACCCTATTAGATGTCTCATTTTTATGAGCAGACGCACCAGGTGGACGTCTTGTTCATTTCTTCGCTTCTTTGTATAGAATAATTTTATACAGAGAGATAGAGAGAAGAAGTGAGAGTGAAAACTTTATCAAAATCTGCGCTCACTAGTAGTTTTAAAAGAGAAGAAAGAAAGTGATGATATGAATCTCTTTCACTGTTACATTATGCACAATGAAACGATGAGATGAGCGGGACGATCATCTGATGATACGCCCGCCCATAACAACATGGCTGTAGTTAAGATAGTATATACTGCAATACATTGCGCTTGTCGCCTTCAGACATAAGAAATAAAATCTCGTTACCCCAGTAATTTCACTAGCTACACTCATTTCAATCCTGAACACAGTAATATTTGCACACTACTGTTTGGCGGTGGAAATATGAGCTGCGGTGGTATCTACAAAGATGGACGGGGCAAAAGAGACCTACCACCATAGGAGTAAACTGACATGAAAACGGATATAAATATTAAGTCCCTACATATGAAATTGGCGTTTTGTATGGGAGGAATATAAAGTCATTTTTTTTTTTTGGAAAATATATTTAATTAATCAAAGTATGCACCGTTATTATCTATGCACTTTTACCATCTCATAGGTAGTTCATTGATCCCTTTACTAAATAACCACGGGGGCGAGAATCAATAAACTCTTTAAAGGCGGTTTGGACTGCCGCATCGGAGTTGAATATTTTCCCTTGTAAGAAGTTGTCCAAATTCTGGAAAAAATGGTAATCGGTTGGGGCATAGTCCGCGGAGTAAGGTGGATGTCGCAGACATTCCAATTGTAGCTTATCTAACTTAGTGGTTGTTTGTTGTGCAGTGTGTGGTCTTGCGTTGTCATGAAGCAGCAGTGGCCTAGAGAGATTGACCAATCTCGGTTGTTTATCAGCTAGTTCTTCCTTCATGGTTTGCAGTTGCTGACAATAGATATCTGCCGTAATCGTTTGGCCAGATTTTAGAAAGCTGTAGTGAACGACAACGACGCTAGTTCACCAAACACTCACAAGTAACTTTATCTCAGTCAATTTTCGTTTAGGGTGGGATTTGACTGGGTCTCCAGGGTTCAGCCATTGCGACAAGCGCTTCCGATCATCGTACAGTATCCACTTTTTATCACAAGTAATGATTCGATTTAAAATCCCTTCATTATTATATCGTTTGAGCAAAGTAACACAGCAGCAGCAGTCGACGCGTGTTTGCAAGTTCGATTCACTCAATTTATGAGGTATCCATCGTTCAATTTTTTTTACTTTCCAATTTGCTTCAAGTGGATTAATACAGTTTTGTCACTTACCCCGAAGCCTGTAGCTATCTCTGAAGTGCTTTGTGATGGATCCGCTTCCATAATAGCGTTTAATTCTTCATTTTCCACTTTGGTCTTCGGCCGTCTACAGGGTTAGTTCTGAAAGTCGAAATTTCCAGAACGAAAACGTTGAAACCAAAAACATACCGTGCTTTCTTTTGCGACACCAGCGCCGTACACATCATTAATCCTTCGAGCTGTTCCTGCAGCACTGGTACTGGTGCCACGGTAGAACTCGTACTCGTAAATATACCGATATTTCACGTTTTCCATTGTGCGGTAATAAGCGACGCCAAAGAAAAAAATAATGAGAAAAAAACAAATGAATGACTGTTTTCAAAACTCAAATGTACCAAATAAAAGAATTTATAAATTTGAATTTGAAATTCTTAACCAAAGAGGATATATTTCAGATCAAAGTGACCTGTACGACAAAACAGTAATTTTATATGTACGGACTTAATACTTAAAGTATAGTATATGTATAGTAATAGCGAAACACAATACCAAAGGTAAAACCACTAAATCACTTTAGTGTAGACGACGAGGGGTGTAATTTTGTTGTTTCCAAATTGATATTTATGACAGGACTTATTTAAAATTACCAGTTCCTTTGGAGGATCGTTGGAGGTTACAAATGGTAATGGTCACCGCAAATTACGCTTTCAAAGTGAGTGTCTTAAAAAGTTGTCTATATGTCTATAATAAAACATTACAGTCAAGCACCAAAGTAATACATTTTACTGGTGGTAGCTCTCTGTTGCCGGAGACTGAGTAGGTAGGTACCTTCGCAGCACCTATTTATGCCGACAAATAGTTCTGTGTATTAATCATAGTATTCCGGTTTGAAGGTTGTAGTTAGTGAAATTACTGGATGTAATGACATTTACCATCAACATCCCAAGACGTCGAGCGTAATGTGTGATGTGTATATCATCCTAAGTAAAAAAATGTACCTTGTAAATAAAAAAAATCTTATTCCTAAGATGAGTCATCATCATCATCAGCTGATACACGTCCACTAATGAACATAGAACTCCCCCAAAGATCTCTACATCGATCGGTCCTATGCCGCCTGTATCCAGCAACTTCCCGCGACCTTACAGTCGGCGTAGCATCCGGTACCGCCGGGCACCAGGGGCCGTCATTTTTCGGCGGCCATTTCACACCACGCTGGTCCAATGCGGGTTGGTGGAAGCCAGAACCTGGTTTATTGATTAGCAGGGTGCACCTGGCGCAGGTGTGGTTGGCTTGGGTCTCGTAAGTTCCTCCCGAACAAGTTCCCGCCTTGTCGTGGCAGTGGGGCTCAGTAGCCGTGGCTTAGACACTCACGGTGAAGCTAAGAGGAATCTATCCGGCCGGCTCGGGCTTAGGGCCGGCCTGAGGTGGCCGCTCCAGGTGAGCTTCGTGAGCTCACCTCGGATGTGTGTCGGTGCATACTGCCCTTTGCAGCCGAGGTGAAGGTGCAGGGGAAGAGAAGTGTCGGTATTGCGTTCCGCCGCTCTCTCTATTCTCCACGGCCGTATAACTGTTGGCGGCGGAACCTAAGACCACATCCGTCGCAGAGAGTCAGAAGCGTTTTCTCTCTTGGGTCCCATGAACTCTGGGTGACGGATTCGGGGGGATCCGTTGCCCAGGTGACTATTAGAGGCCGAAAGGTGGGGGGCACTGTGTGTTCCAGCGTGCCCTTACAGAGATGGAAAGAGCGGTTCTTCCCTCCTAAGGTGGAGCTGCATAGTGCTGTCGGCGCTGGCGGGGTCGGGGAGGTGAGCGAAAGCGTTCCTGTGATCCTGCCATAAAGCGACGATGTGGAACATCGTGAGGGTTTTAGTCGGTGCAAGTCCGACATAACCTGTCTTCGCCCCCGCGAGGACAGGTATGCGAAAGCATTTCTCCCGCGTAAAAAAAAAGGGTTTCGTGAGTTGTTGTGCGGGACCCTTATGAGTGAGATTATTATACTAGTTATTAATATAAGTATTATGTTTAAATTATTGACATATCTACAAAATTCATCATATTGTTAATCTGCTGCCATAAAGGTATTGCTCTGTCTCTGCCGAAGTATTCTGGGGGGCACATTGCGATCTTCATCTCATTGTCTTTTAAAACTAATCGAAATAGAAATAATTTTAGCTCTTTATCATTACCATGAACCGATGGAGGTTCACAGCTGGACCTAGCCTTAGTTTTAGCTTTTAATAAATGAAAAAAAGATCTTAATCTAATGTTTGACGACAATTTCAATTTACTTCTGAACTAGTGCCATTTCCGATCATAAACTATATCTCCACTTGATATCTATAAGATCAGAGCGCGATTAGATATTTATCTGTATATTCCGAAAAAGAAATAAAACCGATGAACCTTTATATCCTACGAAGTTTTTTCTGAACGGTTTGATCCCGTAGAACAACCAAACAAATCTTTGCATTTTTAATTCATAACTTTATTGGGTCTGCCGGGCAACTATCCGTACAAAAAGATGTTTGAACTTTCCTAACTGTCAGAAACATGATGGATCGCTCCATAAGCGAGGATCGTATTTCATAATTTATTTAGATGCCATTGAAAACGGTCCCGATTGTACATCTGCATTAAATAGTTCACATTCTTGAACAATTGCTCTGGACCTTTTAAAGTTTTGCTCCGGTTTAACTTCAATAGCACTGCGCGCCTTTAATGTTTTTATAGCAACGTTTTAAACCGGCAATAGTGTGATACATTTTGAATTCTATATCAGACTTGTAAATTGTTTTCATTAATTGATTTATAATCCTTGTTTTGGGTGGGTGGGCGTGCTCAAGGGGCTTAAGGCTTCCCGCACAACTCACGGGATCCAAGCCAACCTCATCTGTTCGTAGTGCACTCTGTTGACCAACAAACAAAGGTCAGGTTTTCACCAACTCGCAATGAGGCAGCGTGATAGAAATGGCTCAAATCCCCCCATATAAATCCCTACCAGATCGAAGTGGTGATTTTTAGCGGAGACCTGTATCCAGCAGTAGACGTCTATCGTAAGTATTGTTTTATTATTAAAAAATATAAAAATCAGTCGAATGATTGACTTACTAAAATTGTTCATATTAAACTAAATTTAAGTCATAAGTAAATTCAATTGCTTATTACATTTACTTAACATATAAGGTGAATAAATTAATACTAAAATATAATATATATACTAAAGGAATAAAGAAATAATCAACTCTATGAATTCTAATGATATGAAAGATTTATTTTACACTTGTTAATAATTTTTGTAGTTGAATTCTTTGTTATTTTCCAGTCTCAACATACTGAGGACGTAAACTTAATAGCATGAACTTAGTAGCATAACAACAGTTTACTTAAGTGCTCCCATAAAAACAACAACCCATTATTGGCGCGAAGGCTTTGTGATGACATCCTAATGTACAGTATTTCTCGATAGTAACAAAAAAGCCTTAAAATAGAAGGCTTTTAGCAACATACTGTATTCGTTAGCTTATTCAATGAAACTTTATAAATAGCCTCACATTAGATAAAAATAGCTATTAGATTTTTCATAAGGAAGAAGTAAAATATATTATTTATAGAACTTTTGAATCATGTGTAACAATTTTTTTGTTTATACTATTACTTTAATACTAAATCGTTTAAGGAGACATTTTAGGTAAATACCATTGCAGAGCCTTTGATTGTTAAACAGCAAACAGTAGTGTTAAGACACTATGGTCGTAGGTCTCAGTTGCCGGAGATCATCGTGTCGTAGTGTGCAAACATTACTGTGTTCCGATAAGAAGGGCGTTGTAGCTAGTGTAACTACTGGGTTAACGAGACCCAACATCTTGTCCCAGGCGGCGAGTGCAATGTGGTGCTATGAATTCCATCTTAACTAGCGTCAGGTTGTTACGGGCAGGCTTATCGCTTGCCATGTGAACGTCCTGCTCATCTCGTCGCTTCGCTGAATAAAAATAAACTATGTTCCAATGGCTATGTTGCCAGTGAAATAAAAGAGAAGCAACTACACATATAACGAGCCGTGTGAACCTGAAAAATAAATAAAGATATTCCGATAATTAACAGTATTCTTCGGAATGATACTTCTGAAAAACTAGGCTGTGTTTATTGAAAAAAAAATCAAAAATAATTGGCAATGCAATTAAAAGTATCGAAGCTTTTTTATCGAGCCTTCTTAGAACTATAAAAGTATTCTATTCGAGCCGTTTTCATTTCAAATATATGTAGAGGTATATTCACAGGTAGTATATTCTTTACTTTATGATAACATCATCATTTCAGATTTTTATATAACAACATGTACTGATTTCCTGCGATTTTTGCCAGGTCTTATCTTAGCAATACGTGGTTTCCATTCAAAGATCTTCCAACCTCTTCGGCTGTTCTGCCGTTTTAGTTTGCTTATCCTCGTGATAACCAGAAAACTTTGTTCTTCTACGGGACTTCTCATTCCAGATTCGATCATGTAACATGGAACAGCTAACAAAATCATCTACCTCTACAGTGACTTGAGTGACTTGGTAATGTCCACTGTGAATCTGGTTGCGCTGGAAATTGATAGAGTAAGTCTATGTTCAAATACAATAGAATGATGTGATGATGATGACAATAATATATATACATCAAGGTTTAATAAAAAAAAATTCAATGTTTTTAAACAAAAAAAGATTGAGAGAGAAAACGATGGAGGCGAAAGAGAGGACGCCACAACAGAGAAATAATTGAGATGATTTATTGGTGGTAGGTCTCTATTGCCGAAGACCGATGAAAAAGGTACCACCGCAGCTTCTATTTCTGCCGCCAAACATTAGTGTGTAAACATTACTGTATAGCGGATTGAAGGGAGTTGTAACTAGTGAAATTACTAGGGTAATGACATCTTATGTCTCAAGGCGACGAGCGTAATATAGTGCAGCATATAACATCCTAACTAACGCCACGTTGTCATGGGCAGGCGTGTCATTTACCATCAGATAAAAGTATCGCCCATCCTGTCGTTTCATTAAAAAAAAAATTCAAAAGACGAAGACTAATTTTTGGAGAATAAAAATTAAAAGCTGATTTCTACAATAATTATGTCAATAATCAGACGCAATACATAACATAAATAATGCCCACTCTACAGTAGGCAATAGGTTTATCAGTTTCCTCGAATAAAATATACAGAACCCGACCGACAAACTCATTTACGATGCGCCATCCTTAAGCCTCTTAGCTGATCGCAAACGCTCGGTAAATACGTTAAAAATGATAAGATAAATTTTACTTATGAATCGTTTTATTGCAACCCATAACGCACACTCGTTGTATATATAACCTGTACAACTAAAAATAGATTCAAGGACTTAGGATGCTGTGCTTTAACTTAATAAAATACAAGTCAAAACTAAAGTTATTTATATTAAAACTAATCGAATTGTATGCACAAAAAAACTTATTATTGTATAATAAGATGATTATGTTTTCTAATAAAATTTTTGGACAACTTTTTCATACTTAAAAGTAGACGAACAAGATGTTCACCTAATGGTAAGTGATACATCTACAAAGCGGCGCTAGTTAGGATGTTATACACCGAACCACATTATTCTCGTCGCCTTAAGACATAAAATATTAAGTCCTGTTATCCCGGTGATTTAAACTATTTTAAATAACATCCTTCAAAACAGTAATATTTGTACGCTGCTGATTGTTAGCAGAAATGGAGCTGCAGTGTTACCTTTCTAGACTCTGGAAACAGAGACCTACCACCATTAAACTATTACTATTAACACAGAATTATTCACCCAAGGGTTAGAAGGAGAGCTTATATTTCACCCTTTATTTTTTTATATGACAACGACTTGTATGAGACAAAGTAGATTTTAATGAGTCTAATTTTGTTGAAACCAATGTAACTTGAAGTTAGTATTGAACGTATATAAAAAAAATAACCGAAAGAGAGTGGGAAAAAGAATGTTTTTACTAATAATTCTGCATCTTCTAATATCAGTCGAAACTTTGTATTCTTCTCAAATAATCTGTTTTTCGAACTTTTATTATTTTTTTGTGAAGTAGTGACACTGATACACCGCTCGTCCGCTACAAACAGCAACCAGGTCAGTGCTAGACCACCATCCTCAGACCTGAAGAAAAGACTAGAGAGAGAGACATACTAATACACAATTTAAATTTGATGAATAGGATTATGAGTAAATATTGTAAACATACAGTGTTTTATCGCGATTAATGTCATAGTATAAATCTTTTTTATTTTGCGTCGCCATTGGACTAATACTAGATAAGATATTAGTTTTTGTTAATGCAGTAATTTACATAGCTACAAAGACCTTTATACCGGAATAAAGTAATGCTTGCACAGTACTATTTATTAACAGAAACAGTAGCTCCGGTGACACTTTCCTAGACAGTCTCCGACATCGGAAACCACTGTACTTTTATGCAGATAAACATTTTTTGACATAATTAAACGCGACACACGACAGAGAAACATGATTAACTTTGATCACTGATTTAAAAAAAAATATATGTAGTTCGCCGGTGCCGGTGTACGCTATTGAATCGTAAAATGCGACTCCACTATCATGGGGGGCGTTGGTTTCCAATTTATTTTTTCCCCATCATTGCAGGGCCGCTGCAGTAAACTTGAAATCGTAAAGTTACGATGTCTGGCCCCCGCGACTCCCCTACCACGCGTTCTAGTTTACCACCAACGCGAACATAATGCAATTTTTTTTCGATCTCATCTCTTAGATTTATTACCAATGAAAATGTTATCTTCCATTTAGTATAAAACATGTTCTGTATCAAATAATTATTTTGTAATAATCATGTAAAAAGTTACTCTCTTAACACACCGAGAAATTAACATCCCTATCCAACAACAATTTTTTAAAAAAGTACTGCTTGACTATGATCCTTTCTGATGGTGAGTAGGTAGGTAGGTAAATCTCAACCAGATTCGTCTTCAAAACTTCCATCAACCAATTGTCGTAAATGAGATGGAAAAGTTTGTTATTGGCACCAGGATTGATAGGAAACTTCGAAAACGAATCCTAAGACGGTAGAGGTCATAGACACTTCGGTATATGACGGCGAATAAAAAGAGCTGGCCTAACATAATAAGGAGATTATTACAAATGACTCATGACCCTCAACACTAAGGAAACAATTTACAAAGAAAGAGATTCGGAAGAGCAGGGTATGGCTTGAGTAAATTATTATTAAGATTATTAAATCTCTATCAACATAAAACTTATAGTCACAGAAACAGGCGTTAATTTTACAACACACTCATTTTGAGTCAGAGATTAATATTATAGCCATCATATTAAATAATACATAAATCATACAATTCTACTTAATTTTGTTTGCTTATTATATACTTAATTTAAGTTTTCTTTTTTTAAATTACATAAAAGTTCAAGACGAGCGAAGCGTTCATCTACGAGCAACAGTATATATATTCCTGCTCATAACAACGGAGCCTAAGTTAAGATTCCATACACTGCGCCACATTATGCTCGTCGCCTTGAGATATCATATGTTAAATCTAGTTACCCCAGTAATTTGACTAGCAACAAAACATTTCAAACCGGAACACAGAACTCTCCACACTGTTTGGCAATAGATATAGACGTTGCTATCTAGAAAGTATCGGAAAACAATAAATAACTGTACTGCTTCAAACATCTAGTTTTTAATAGAAACGTTATAAGTTTATTTAGTTATCATCATTATCATAATCGGAGCCTGTTTCCGTCCTTTTATATTCGATAAAAATTAATTCGAAATGAAAACGAGAATTGAGTCGAATAATCCGAAACAGCAGATCGAGACATCGTGGTTCGGAGTTATCCTACAATAATTTAGTAAGGATAATAAAGGTTCATTTTTCACTAGTTCAAATTGGACACGGTGGCTGGGTAGGTGGTTATTTTTTTTGCTGCATTTCTATGTCTTTCGACGAGGGGGCGAGCTCTCACAAATTACACCTTGGGAAGTATAAAAGATGTGGGTCCGGGTCTGATGAGACGTTATAAAATTGTGATGTAAAAGTAGAAGGGCGGTTTTAGCCATAGAATTTTTTTTTAACTTTCTTAATTGAGTTCGGTTATACTTCAACTTAACAGTTAGTATTAATCCTTAATAGGGTTAATTTCTAATTAAGAAATTAGGATGGTAATGAAAAATACTTTTAGGCAAAGCATAACTTCATCTTCCTTTTTACCTTGATGACCGTTCTAGGAAAACTATAGGATAAAAATAACAACCAACACTTGTAAAACACCAAAAAGTTGTTTTATAATAATAATTAAATCAATAGCAACTGATAGCAAATTACCAAACTATATAACTTTGACAGGAATCAGCGACAAAGCAAAATAAAGGAAAATAAGTGGTGTAACATATGCAAAAAAATTTAAAACAATTCTGTACGGATTTTTACACCAATGTACTATCCTACCATTTAATAATATGCTAGTTTATAATATTATAATATTTTTTATATTAAAAAATTCATAAACTACGTAATTTCCATTTATAACCCATTAAGGACTGTAATTCTATGTTATCTACCATAAACAGCCACAAGGTCTGAAATGGGATACGTTTATTTATGCTTGTGAAAAAGGATGTACCATCACAAATTATTAGCCAGTCACAGATATAACCTATATTGATATTTGTATATTCGACGGTATTTTAAAAAAACTTTTACTAAATAAGATGCTGATATGAAAATTGTAATGAAATTGACTCTTTCCGATTTTTCTACCAATTTCTTTGCTATAAAGGTAGAATCCATAATATTCCTATGTTTACTCATAAAGTACTGCGAAATTAGATTATCTAAGGCTTGTACAAATCCAATGGCCAAAAAACCAAAAAAAAATATAATAGCGCGATCAACTTGTACATGAAGATCACGAACACAAAAATTTTTTGACCATCCCATCCCTCCCGTGTCACATTGGAACTGTAAAACAGAATTGGTCGTAAAACAACCCCAAGACATAACTTTACCCCAAACAGTGGGACTCGTGCCTGAAGAGTATGCTTTGCCCATCAATGCTTTATTAGTTGGGGAGGCTGGTATTGCCAGCGATAAATAAACTGACGACGTCAACTGCCGTGTATACACACAGACATAGTATGCATCATCTGTTACCTTCATAATACTTTATCAATAATTTAATATTTATCGAACCGTTGATAATTTATTCCACTATTATATAAATTAGTATTTAGGGACCTCTCTTCCTTTCCTCCTGCCCCGCAAAAAAGACAAGTTTAAAGGACACTACACAACATATGATATTCCCGATACCCATGATGGCCCTGAAGTAACCAAAACTAGTATCTCTAGACTAACACTTAGCAGATTTTTAATGATAATTGGTTACTTTGTCTTTTTTAATAGTATTACAAGTTATAATTTTGCTATAATTATATATACGAAAATATTTAAAGAGACAAACAAAAGAACAGACTATGAACCAAATAACAGATTGAATTACGTTGCATGGGACCGTTGAAAAGGATTCCGCAGACGATTTTTTGCAGTCTAATCGTGAACTTACACTTCCGTAGAACCATTTTAACAGCAAATCTATGTAGGTTATTATATTCATAAAGAATTATCAGCAAACAGCTTAATAATAAACCTTAATTCCACAAGTCTAGCATGCTCGCTCAGAATACTCTGTGTTATATATCGACAGCCGAAACACAGTAATGCTGTTGTAACGGCAGACGAGCTCGACGGGACCGAAAAAACGTTATCATCAACTTCACTCCACAATATATAAACCCAGGAATCGAACTAAGGACGTCCGTACGTTACACAGCAAGTGGCTAGTCACTGTGTGACTGGGAAGCAATAAGTAACAATAGAACATATATAAGGATTTATTTCATACGTATGAGAGTTGTCAAATATATATCATACAATAAAATACTACATAGTACTAAAATACTATATGTTATATATTATTAATATTCGCCATACATACAGCTTTGAATATTGATCAAAAAAATTAAAGACAGTTTTAAAGAAATATGAATTTTTATAACAATAAACAAACAACAACAATCATCATCACCCGATAGACATCCACTGCGGGAGATAGGTCTTCCACAAAGATTCCCATCGATCGGGTGGGAATTCATATGAGGGAATTTTGGCCATTTCCCATTACTCTGGCTCAATGCGGGTCGGTGGGAGCCAAAGTCTAATTTGTTGATTAACAGGGTGCACTACGAGCAGGTGAGGTTGGCTTGAATCCCGTGAGTTGTTGCGCACCAACATCAACAACAATAAAGAAAGTACATACGTGGGCAATAGAAATTATGAACAAAATAAAGAAACAACAGATTAAGAATTATTACATTCTGTTGTTATACTGTAACCTTGTTTTCCTCTAGATAAATTAATGTTTTTTTTTGTCATGTTGTTTATAAGAAATTTTTAGTTTTATAAAAAAAAATAGTAAAATTAATTATTACTTAAAACTTCAATCGCATGAAGGAACATAATAAAAGGATCACGATCCTGTTGACAGTATCTTTTTTATTGTACAAAGCAAAGAAACGAATATGTTATACGCTCATCCATAGCAACACAGCCCTAGTTAGGATGATATATACAGCACCACACATTGTAGTCACTACAGTCGCCTTAAGACATAAGATGTAAAGTCTCATTATCCCAAGTAATTTTACAATACTGCAACGCCCTTCAAACCGGAACACAATGATGTTTTTTCTTTATTTATTCAATTAAGAGACGAGACTAGCGGAACATTCATCTCACGGTAAGTAATACACCTGCCCATAACAACGTGGCGGTAATTAGAATGATGTATAGTGCACCATATTGCGCTCATCGCTTGAAACGTGAGATGTGTCTCGTTACCCCATTACAGTAGCTATAGCACCCTTCGAACCGGAACACAGTAACGTTTGCACACTACTGTTTGGCCGCAGAAATAGGAATTGCGGTAGTACCTACTTAGACGGTGTTCGGCAATAGAAACCTACCCTCAGTATAATTAAATTCTAATGAGTGTAATTTAAGTCTACGTTACAGTTAAAGAAGTTATGAGTTATTAGCGCATATTTGTTTTTTTTTTTTGAAGCCGGTTAAAATTCAGTACTGCATTCTTTTTCTCAATTACTACGTGTTAACATTTTGGAATACGAATTATGTTTATGACTAGATTATCTTAGTTCAAACAAAGTCATTTATGGATTCCCTGTCCTTATATGTTTCCTAGCTGTGCCCCGGACATTTCGCCGGCTGTAATATAAAATAAAACTTCAAATTTGTCTAGGATATTACTTGAAAACAATCGAAACCGCAAATGACTTTCTGTAGCAATCGTTACTATAGCAACCGCATAAATAATACCAAATGAAAATTACCAAAACAAAAGTTAATTAGAAATAAAGTGATGAAGGATTTATCAAATTCAAAAAATAAATAGCCTTTAACACATCGACAAATCATTTCGCGTTGAATGGTCATGTTCACAAGTCGATACGTTCACTAGTTTTCACGTGATTGGCGAACACGGTATGCAAACCGTACCTACAACCTTTCTACTTATCTATATTAAAAAAAAAACTTATCAATTTAAGTTAAACATTGCGTAAATTATGACTTAAGAGATTATTACTTAGGTTCAGAGAGCTAGGATAGGCAGTGCCTATTTACCTATAAAAAGCGCACGCTTTTGACTATATAACATACCTGAAATAAAATAAAATTTAAAAAAAATCCACTTGTATGCAAATCTTAATCTTATGAAGACCATTTTCTATGTATCAGACAGGTTTGATGTGATTTGATATAAAACTCTGCGTCGTTGTTAACTTGAGCATACGCAGCCCGAACAGCTTTAGAACCTTGACTAACAGGACTAATTCCTTTCAGATATTTAGTAATTAACTAGGCTTAAATGACTCCTATAATACTAGTTGGATCATGATAGCATTTCTCACGTATCATCATTAATGTCACATTAATTCAAAACTGTTATAATATTTTTACATTCTGAGAAACATCTTTAATATTTACGATGTTTAAATGATAGCAGCTGGCTGTTACAGTACAAAAGGCAGGTGATAGCTTTTTGTCTACTTTGTCTAATTAGCTCCAATAATAACTTGCCGATCAGATAACGTTTAAGATGCTAAAGAACTATGCCCATTTTTAGAACTAATTGTAATGTTTACTCAGCTCCAATGACCAATTATAAGGTCTAGAAAGGAATTAGGTAATTGTTAATTGGATAAAAGAAATTGCTTTTATTTTTACCCTTTACGCAGATGTGTAAATGAAAGTTCTCATTTGGAAGTAAAACTTAGTAAGAACTCTAATAAAAAAATTTACTACAGTTTTTTTTTTTTTGGAGTAAATGAGAAATTTTTCCACTAACAAGGTGATACGTCTTGTTAAGAAAATCTGCATAAGACACCTTGCAGGCCACCAACAGCTTAAGATTCGTGAAGGTTAGCTATTAATTTTTTATGGAGAAGACAGGTAAACGAGTCTACACCTTAGGTGATAATAATTGCGGTACTCCATAACAATAGTATAATTAAATAAGACTTAAGAAAACCATTAACTAACATCTGCCATGTTATATATTAACTTTTTTTCTCTATCACTAACGTCCACTGTAGAAAACCTATTTATGTTAATATAAATGTCATCGCGAATAAATGTCAAGAAATATACTTTAAATAGCAATTCACCTGTCCGCAAAAACGTCATTTAAAACTCTAACATTATACAAACGAAAGACTAATCGGAATCGGGACATATTAAAAATAAGTGCAGAATAAAAAGCATATAAAAAAAAATCTTTACGATATACAGTAAACATCTATTACTGCTGGACGTAGTCCTGAAGACGTCGGCGATCTGTCCCGTATGCTATGTATTAGTGACGAGTAAAATCTCTGTAAAATGTTTCTCATCACTGCAATTCGTTCCTGGGGAAGTCAAGGTTATTTAAGATTTCTACTTAAAAAACATCCGACAATAGTCATGCACAATGCATTAATAGGAGCCGCGAGTTTCCCTACATACGTAAGCCTCCTTAAGTCTACGTCTTAAGCCCCACCGCTGAGCTACGAAGATACGAAATCATTATGAATCTGTAATAAATAAAATAAATGACCTACTTCAAAGAAAACTAGTTATTTCGCAAAGGAAAGCTTTTAAACTTGTATTTATTTTGTAATGTTGAAAGTCATAGAAACTTAAAAGGAAACAATGCTAAGCCCGTTGGCGATAGGTCGGAAGGCAATCGGATGGGCGTCCAGACCCTTTAAAGGGGTCCGTCAAACGGATAGCCCATTAAAGGTTCGGATTTGCTTATGGCTTTTCATATTTCCTTTATACATTATTTAATATTAGCGTAGTGTTATTGTCATATTTTTTCCAAGTTTTATTTTTGTAGTGTTTGTAAAATATTGTTTACTCTTCCTACATTACCCTCAGTGGTTGAAAGCCCTTCTTACATCCTTTTGAAATTTATATATATTGTTATGAACTTTCTCTTTTATTTAAACTTTAGTGAAAATGTATCTTTTATAGTAAAACATCGAATAATTTAATAATTTTTAACTGCAATGATTTGCATTTAAACAGGTTTTAATATTTAACGTTTTTAGTACATAAGTAGTCTTATTCAAACTGAGCAGATCTAATTCACTTTTTTTATGTGCATCTCTTTTAACAACGCATCGCTACAGTGATATACTAAAATAATATTTGAAATAGTTATAATAAAACGTGCAACCAATGCGTTATTACTAGATAATCGCCGTAGGAACTTGTTATAAAACTAATTTTGATAACAGTAACACATCAGTCAATAACATAGTAACGATAGATACCAGAATTGTGAAACCGGTTTCAAATCCAATTAGTGGATATCCAAAACTAAATCATCATATGGACAGATTACAACATGACAGGTTGTATGTAATTTATGAATCCTCACAATCTAATATACGGGAATTAATGTAATGGTTTATTCATGTAAACTACAATAAAAATGCGAACAATACTAAAGACTAAGACGGAATCTATACAGTGAATATTTCGTCCACCATCTTCGGTTTAAACTTATTTCTAAGAAAACTAATGTTATTTTCAACAAAAGCTCAAATCAAATGTTCTTCTAGAAAATACTCTTAATATAATAAAAAGAACCTACCATAAATGGGAACTTAAAAAACATTAATATTCAAAGGACCTTAACGTGTACTTAATAAATATCTATATTCCCATCGTGCGTTGAAACTTTCTATACAAAATTTTTGATAACATCTTCAAGGACAACTTTTGAAAATAATAATTATCCGTTTATTAATCTTTAAGTTATAGTTATTGTTTAAAAAAAATGAGTTCTACTTCAAAGAATACTTTAGAAGGAAAGTGTGCGATACAAATAAATTTTATTCGTCGAATCGAAAAGATCTTTCTTGTCATCAATTAAAAGGCAGTTACAATCTAGTCACGAACGTTAATTCTAGACGGCATCGTAAAACCGCGAACAGCGGTCAGATAAGTGGATACACCCTGACAGACTTTAATTTATTTCCGCTGTAACTATATACACTAACATTTAATTTAAAATGTGATCAGTTGGCGAATCGATTCATTGAAATGGAATCGAGACGCAATGTTTGTGTTGATTTGAGAGTTGAATGAGTTTTGTATCAGTAAACTCCAGAAATCTGTACAATTATAAAATTTGGAAATTTTAGAAAATTCTAAATGAACTACTTTCATCGTGCATCCGCTACCCGCCGTGGTTTTATGGTTTAACTCCAAACTCAAGAGTCACCGATTTTCGTACCTGTAATATTGTAAATCTACCGCCGTAACAATATTATCAGTTATCAACATAAGAAATTTAAAGTATTCCAGACAAGTAATCTTGTTAATCTTCTACTACATTTTCACTTGATATCACGTGAATTTGTGATCTAATGTCCTTTGTCGATAAACAGTCTAAACTATTTTCACCCTATTTTCACCATTTAAAAAAAAGTCATAGAACGTTTTGAGAGATTAAGTGATGACGTTTACAACTAGGGGTGTAAAGAGCTTCGCACAACTCATGCGACCCAAGCCAGCCTCACCTGCTTATGGCGCACCCTGCTAGTCAACAAACGAAGCTCTGACTCCCACCAACCGGCAATGGACCAGCATGGTCGGAAATGGCCCGTATCTCCCTATGTGAACCCCCTCTCTCCCTATAAGTCGGTTCCTCAATGCTGAGGGGCGAACTCCTACAAACGTGGAAATCTTTAAAGGAGGCCTATGTCCTGCAGTGGACGTTTATCGGCTGACGATGCTGATGTTTACAAACATTGCTTAACTTTATACACGGAAGCAATTTCAGTTATTTACAGATTCTCTTTTTGGATGGTCGGATAAAAAACGGTATGTGTTAAGATATTACAGTGCTTACACGAAATGCATGTCAGTGGTCAATAAAACGCCTCACAAATATTTATTATGACATAAATATCTTATACGACTTGCTAATTGGTTCTTATGTGGTGCTCCTGTGTGAAGTGGCCCACGCGGCAGTCCATTTGCACCTTTTTGTGATTCGAAAAATCTCCGAAGGATGTTATCATTATTTAACACTGAAAGGAAGTTCGAACCGTTAATGTTGACCGATATATTATTCAAAGAAGCAAACAAATCCAAAGTATCACTTTTTATTCAGCGAAGCAACCTGTTCAACGTGTAGCTGTTTTTATTATTTTATATACAAAAATGGAAATTAAAAATAATGAATTTTTATTTGGATTTCACTATTCTTAAAATAAGTAATGATAAATTAACAGAGTAAGTTCTTATTATAGCAGGAACGTTGAAGAAATTTCATTGAATGGATGTGAAAGGTCTAAATAAATAAAAAAATCATATCTAGGCCTTGTGTGACACAAAGTATGTATATGATTCATGGATGAGGAATCTTGAAACTTTCGAATAATATTTGTAGTGATAACATAGTTGAGCTCGAAGCTGAAATAAAACTAAAAGATGCGAGATAAAAGTAAAAGATAAATCAGATAAATAAACAATTAATAATGAGTACACAGGGTGGACTAGGATAGACCGTCATAGGATAGAAAGGGATGAAGAAGGTGAAAAGTGGTATGTATTGGCACTATCTATTCACGGTCATTTGTCAGTACAATAAATAAATTAAAAATAAAAATATATATGTGTAAGGCATGGGCGACAGATACTAGAATACTAGAAATAGGCAAGAGCCTGATATGTGCTATCTTTGCCAGATTGTGAACTTTTGACGATCAGAACCGTTGCATGCGAATTTCTGCAACGGAATGACGCATTCTTTTGTACCTGACAGCAGGAGATGTTATTAGGCGAACTGAGTTCTCGGGAATCGGGAATAAACTTCTTCACCCATAGAAAACATATTTATAGTCAAATTCACCTGCTGACAAATATATGCACACATATTGTGACATTCTACTGCCGCATTTTTAAAAAGTTTTGGTGCTAAAAATTGTATATCCCATATTCGTTTATACATAAACTTGTAAGGTTCGACTTTTACGGCATTTTAGAGTTTTTAAAAATAAATGTAAATTGTAATTTTTATAGAACAGTAACAGGAAAAAATAACATTTACAAGAAATATGAATAAAAATGTTTATTTTAACATGTCAAGCGGCGTTTTAATAGTTATCTGCAGAAAGAATACCTTTGTCTAGTAGTGTGAATGTGAGGCATCGCTTTAATTTCTTTTCATGTTTTGTTTTATTCAACGTGTATGCCGAAAGCGGCAAAAGTATGAATACGTTGGAAATAAATAATCTTAAAAAAAAGTTGAGGTCCATTAAAAATTTTATTAACGATCCAAAAATGTTAACAAATGCATTTCCAGGATCTAAAAGAATTATACGATGCGATGTATCCTAACAATTATGAGCCATTTGTAGAAAAATTCTGTTTACTACGTTTGTAGTTTTACCGACCAATGTTATAGTTCAGGCTTTTTTTTTTAATTATCATGTAAATATATGTACATAAATGAATAATGAGAAATTTGCAATAAGACGCATACTAAAATCCAATGAAAACTACGCCAGGGAACGGCGAGTCTTAATCGAATTGCACCCAGTAACCTTACTAAGCAAGACAGTTAATAACAGTTTACGACACGACCTGAACATTAACCAGATTTGTAATTTAAGTTGTCAGTAACCAAACTTAATATAAAGCGTAAATTATACCGTTTATTGGTCCGTACATACTCGTACATAAAATGAAATGAATAGACTTCGTCCGGGCATGCGCATTACTATTGAAGTTATCTCTAGTTAAAATCACGTCGGATCTTACTTACAAACTGATTTATATTATATAAACCAGTATGTAACGAACAATAAATAAATAATAAAAACACAGTTAATAGTGAAAAAGTTGCTTACAAATTAATATCATTTTTTTTTCCAAGCTTGTGATATGAAATACAAATATTTTTCCTCTTTGTACGAAACTTGATAATTTTTCATAGTAGTTTATAGTTACTTAGCTTAACTTAGATTAATTAAATTTATATTCTATAATCATGTTAATTTCTATATCTTACGCTAAAACGTAAACATGAATTAAACTTGATATTTAGAAGTATTTTCTAGAAGTCAGCCCCTGTGGAATCTTGAGAATTCAATGCTGGTTATAATCATCACCATCATCAGGCGACAGATGTTCACTGCTGAACATTGGCCTTCTCCAAAAATCTTCATATCGATCAGTGTTCAGCAGTCAACATCGCCTCCGCCACCGCCGGGTACTAGGGGCGGTCGTTTATAGGGGTTTGTGTGGCTAGATTTGGGCCATTTCCCACCATGCTGGCCTAACGCAGGTTGATGGAAACCAGAGCCTCGTTTGTTCATTTGTAGGGTGCACCACAAGCAGGTAAGGTTGCCTTGCGTCAACACATATAAAACCTCAAACTTTATATTAAAATGTATATACAAAACTTACATATATACATGTGATGCTCCTATTTAAGTAAAAAACTTTCTTGACAGCTTTTTCAATGAGATTTATCTAATTATTTATTAAAGATATGAGCGGAATGTTATGTGGATAAATCCTGTGAAACCACCATCAGAAAAATATTCTTCCAATCTTGTTTTAAATAGCAAAAAAGTTTTTCAACTAATATCTAATAAGAATATTTTTTCTCTTATATTATACCTCCATTACATAGCTTCATTTTAACACAAATATGTCGTACGAAGAGTAAATATAAAATTAACGGATGTTTTTTAACATTAAATACTTGTAACTTAGTGTTAATTGATTGCAATATCAACATACACAAGCAAACTAACAAAAGACCTCTCCGGTTACAGTCTTCATTTATTACTTAAAATATAATTAACACAATCGTAAAGTCTTTTGTAAAAATCTTCTCTTAACTTACGTACGTTTACATTGGTTATGACGAATATACTTTGACGCGCGGCCGACGCTATTGTGTATCATTTAGCGAGGAGATGCAAGACCGAGGATACATTCATCACGGTTTTGATAAATAGAAGTATAACATTAAAAAAATAATAATAACATAAGACAATTGTCGACAGTTGATATCATTCAAGCAGAATACCAGTTAGATAAATTCCTTTACTGGTGGAAAAATTTCTATTCTCGGGAATTGGGATTGTGCCAAGTTCCGGTATGAAAGGCGCTGTAGCTAGTGAAATTACTTGGGTAATGAAACTTAACATCTGCTTCAATGCGACTAGTGCAATGTCGTGCTTTGTTTATCATCTTAACTAACGCCAAATTATTATAGGATAGCAGGTCACGTACAAATTTATTAGCTGGTCAGAGGTTCAGATTCATTTCCATTTGAGCTTGAGCGTTCTTGATCTTTATTAGACAATCGACAAGTTCTAAGTTTTCGTGGTCATATTATATCCACCATCCCGTATTTAACTAACGTGATAAACAAATAGCCTTAACTCTCTCTTTACGGAAAACTCCGAACAATGGAAATAATAAAAGTACTATAAATCAACTACAAGAAATGTGTATCAAATTCAACATTCTCTTATAACTAAGTTATATAACATAAGTAAAAGTAAACACTCTTTTAAAATGTCCGTAACTCTCTTGAATGTAACCGCGGCTTTAAACCGGCGCATGTAATATTGACCTCAACAAGTACATTTCGAAATCGTATTGCGGGTCTTCACTTAGCGCTGCAACGATAACTTAACTCGTTAATTAATTTGTGTGCCGAACTATGTTACTCTACAAACGTTACGAGAGGTAATGAATAAGAAAAATTCGTAAGGAATATTACTTAACCGACTATAAAAGGAGTACTCAATTCGTAAACATACAAACAATTGTTTAAAAGGACGAGTAAGTTTGAAGTTAAAGCACAGAACATAATTCAGTGATAATATTATTTTCTTATGCACATACATATCTTATATAATTAATACCTGAGGAAAAATAAAAAAATTTCGCTAGATTATTTTTGAACCCGAAACGATTCATTGTATTTTGGACTAAACCTTCTTGATATTCGTCTGTTATTTAATTGCAAACACTAACACTGCGGAATTATTTGTATGAAAATATTAACTAGAAAATTAAGCGTGAGAACAGATATGCAGAACAATATAGAACCATAAAGTCAAAGATCACTTTGAAGTTGCTATACGTTAGAAACGAGCAAGCATCAAATCTTTAAGTTGGGAGTATACGGTGTGGCCATTGCTTCGCTTCATCGATGTGAAATGTGAACAAAAAACGAGTGGCACCGACAAAGTGGCAGAGGCCGTGATGGCCTCCATGATACCCCCACACACCATTGTTACACGCCACGGCGATTAACAACTAATAACTGCTAAACTTGAAGAAATTTATGGCATCGAACCTACATCTCTTTTCAGAGAATACTAATTATAATTCGCAGATGATAATAAACGATTAGGAAATAACCGTCTAATGCTATTTCAATGAGAGTAGGTGTCTTCTACTGGAGACTGCCATGGTAAGTATTACTGCAGCTCCTATATATGACGCTAAACAGTAATGTGCAAACATTGTATTCCGGTTTAGTGTGCAAACATTACTGTGTTCGAGTTTAGAGTATTACTAGGGTAACGAGATAATATCTTATGTCTCAAGTCGGCGAGTGCAATGTGCTGTGTATATCATCCCACCTAGCGCCCGATTGTTATAGGCAGGCGTATCACTTACCATCAGGCGAACTTGACACTAGTGTCATCGAATAAAAAAAAAATTATAGCGACTGCTGTAATAAATATAAACCTTTTGTAAATAGACAATTATCGAAAAAGACATATTAAAGTGTGGACGATTGAAAAATTTTCTCTTTCACTTTTTCTTCCGTTACGAAGGTTATAGTTTTTTGCTGTGAAATAAGAAAAAAAATAGGAATAAAAAGCGTAGATTAGACATAATTCCTAATACGTGCGATAAAAATTGGTATTAATGTGACTATTGTTTAGCTTTAAAGAAAACGCTATATAATTTGTAGTTAACCGCATGAAAGCTTAGACGAAAGCTCATTTTATGACGTTACGAACTAACTGCTCGTTTAGAAATCACATTCGACCGATCCGTTTTATAATATCACTACAAGAGAGAATATTTGCATTACAAACATTTTAGCATTCAAGTCAGGCATGTTTTATTTAAACTTAGTTTATGGAATAATAAAACGGACGTAACGCCTTTTTGGCATTTTCTAGTCATCGCGTGAAATAACATAAATAATGCATAGTAGGTGTCAAGCAAAATAAATATATACAAATATACAAGTGAATAATATATATTTTACAGAAATCCATACTAATATGTAAATAATAAATACTGACGATTTAAGAACAGTTTCTTGATCTTCGCCGTACATCGGGTAAGTATATCTGAGATGTTTATGATGTTTTCATTTTAGATTAAGTTACGATTTATAATAAGTTATGATGTTTAATAAAATCCGATCGATGTGGAAATCTTTACAGGAGGCCTATATCCAGCTGTGGATGACTATTGGCTGATGATGATGATGATAATTATGTTCTACTTTACAAATGATACACATTATGTGTATGTTCAAGTGATATCAAAGGATATATAAAATATAACCTTCACAAATATCTTCTTATCTATTTGCTAATATATTCGTAAGTACAATCATATTACTAGATATGTTTAGTTAATATTATATGTATTATAATAATAACTTTATTTAGAAAACGATACGCACAAGATATGTATATAATGCTAGAGCTTTTATCCATGATGGATGTCTCATGCAATATTAATTTTGTCAACCAATTCTGATCAGTGATCTACACAAAAATCACGTCATAAACGAACAAACAAACATACTTGTGTATTTATAATATTCATGTACAATTAAGATGAAATAGTTAAGTAACTTTGTAAATACAAATACGCATATCTTAATAATTGACATCAAACACATTTCTACAATGTTAAAAGTAATTCGGAAAAGGCAATAGAAAGTTAAGTCTATCCTTACCCTAATTCCACCCTCTATTTTCTTTAGGGAAAAAAATTATATTAAACCCATATCATTGATTCTATCTATCTCTGCGTTTAAGAGGTTTAAGCGTCACAGTGTAAGAGTATTCACTTCCGCTTTATAATGTTAGGTAGGATATACTTAATAAACTGATCATACATTTAATATAAAATTAAGACTACTTAAGTAAATAACACTTGTACTGTAGAAGATCGCAATGTTTTGTCTACGTACCCTACCGGAACGTTGCAGCATTGTATTAAAGATTCATAGAACCAGACGGGCATCCCTGATATCCACCTGGATATAGCATGGGGTCAGAGTCCCTTTAATATCAGCGGCGAGGTCGTAGAACGATGATGGTAATGCACAATTTCACGGCTTACCCTTACGATGGCCCAGTTTACAGGCGAAAGAAAATCGAAACAATACATTTAAAAAAAAAAGCAGATAAGGTTCCGTTTCAAATAAATTAGTTATAGAATAATTCTGATTCACGTAGTTCGACTTTTGCCGCTAAGTACTTGATTAAAACACTGTTTCTTTTGACACCAATAATAATATATCTATATATAAATGAGACCTCCACCTATGTAGAGACTCATTAAGATATCTCTGGAACAAAAGCCCAGAGAGGAATATTCCTTTTACCGAATATAGATAAGCTAATAACGGATCATACAAATTCTTTACGTTGCGGGAAAGGGGATGTTTGGGCCAGGAAAGCGGACGGGGAACAGTCCTATAACTCATATATAAACTAGAAACTGTTACACATGAAATTGAGACATGTGATATAATTTATATGTATATGTGACTTATATGTTAGCTTATCATTTGATTAAATATATAAAATTATAGTAAAATAAAAATACGGTTTATTTGTAACTCTAAAAGTATTTATCAAATATCAGAAACAAAAATAATTTCATAATCTTAAACGTAAATAGGTTTGGAGGGGGTTCAGTGGAACTAGTACTTGATAACTGTAAAGCCGCGGATTTCGGGACCGCGAGCTCATATCCGATAAGATCATATTAGTCAAAGGAAAAACAGCATTAAACATTATCAAAGAATGTAGACTAAGTGCTATGTGACCTGGTGAGGGGTTGTGTAATTTTCATCAGAATCTTGTAACTTGGAGCAGAGTCCAACGTATGCGCAGTCACGACCCACCCGCTACCTCGCGGCTAGAGCGTGCGTTTTAAATAGCCCTAACGAAACTACGTTGTGTCAGCAACCCCCGCGCTGTGCTACAGTAATTGCTGCACACCATCGCATCATGGAACTCATGATATTCATATTTTGTACAAATTACCAACGACAAACAAGGGTAACTTTAATCTGAGATATAAAGCACAGTTTTTAACTTCTACCATCAATATTAATTTTTAATAGTTTTTGTTCTCTTTCTCGCACTTCATGACTAAAGGTCGTGCTAGTCCTGAAACGGTCTAATTTTTTTATTATAATTATTTATGTATGTAATTTATATATGGTACTTGGCCTTTATTTACTCGTTGTGTATTATACATAGAATTATTTATATCTATTTATACATAAGAGGTATTCACCAAATAGAGACTTGACGTTATCTTTGGTATCATAAGACCTAGAATCTTGAAATTTGATAAGAATATTCCTTTCGCCGAGTATACGTCTGATAAGAACGAATTTTACAAAATTCCTTCCTCAAATGGGAGTTGCGAGGTTTATCAACCAGAAAAGCGGATAGGGTAAAACAGGTTATAATAAATATAATAATAGATATAAATCATATTTGTGAAGTACGTATAAATGATGCTATATTATACTATTCTTGCATCTACCTACAATATCTCTTGCCTTCCAGGATTGATTGGCAGAGATAGCTTTCACAGCATTAAGTCCACCCTGTGTACCCTAATCTTGTACCATAGGAATAAGTAAATAAATAAATTATTTTTTTATTAAAAATATACCTGATATGTAAAGGGATAAAATTGGTTGAGAATAAGTGTCAATTGTTAGAAATCGTCGCGCCTAACTTACAACAAACGCGGTTCGGTTTTAACTTTGAAATATTCATCATTGCAATTTTGAACCTTACCGTTAAATATTAATAAGGTTTACTTTCGTCGGAGACCAGTTAATCGTCGCTTTATTGCAGCTAACAAATATAACCTCATTGAAGCAGCGAAAGCTCGCAGTTGCAGCTTGCTGCGTCCGTGTTTATGTTTGTTCGTTAGCTCATCGAGTGACGTTTGAATTCGTACGTCGATTGTTTTGTCTGCGCGCACGCCTCGCGACATGTTTATGGGCTAAGCACTGATTTTAGTGATGCACCAAAGCTTATTTACACAAAGTTGTGAAATTACATTCGCTAATTGCCGATAATACAAATAATATATTCTACATTTATAAAGATAACAATAATATCCGATATATAACTAGTTGTCCATCGGCTCATGATGATGATGGTATAACTAGTTGCATCCGGTTGTATTACGTTAATATGTGCATGTGCATTTATTATTTATATTATTATTGATGCCCCGATGTCTAAAGAATTTTACTGAAACAGTTGACAGTTGGTGTTCACTGGTAGGTCTCTGTTGCCGGAGACCATGTAGGTAGGTACTACCGCAACACCTGTTTCTACCGCCAAATAGTAATATGCAAACGTTACTGTGTTTCGGTTTAAAGGACGCTGTAGGTAGTGAAATTACTAAGTAACGAGATCTTATGCTTCAGGGCGACGAGCACATTGTGGTGCTGTGTATGTCATGCTTACTGGCATTACATTGTTATGGACGTGCGTCTCACTTGCCATCAGGTGAACGCGTCTTCTCACTTTGTAGAATAATAAAAAAAAATTAATAAATCAGAGTGTAAATTTCACTTGTTAGGGATTTATTTCTCACATCTTTAGCTATGCACGAGTAGGTGGTACTACCACCTTACCTATTTATGTGGTTTGTTCAAACATTGCTGTATTTCGGTTTGAAGGGCGCTATAGTTAGTGTAATAGCCGTGTCAATGAAAAAAAACATAGAAAATATGTTTTCAATAAGCAATCAATAACCGAATTATAATCTAATCTTTAGAAGGATTGGTAACCCATGACTACTTTCACTCGACGCTGTTCTATCTGTTTACACATTAGTCCTTCAAATGATAAAATACACAATGCATTGAAATGTCAAATAACAGATGAATCGGCCGTTAGTAAAAAATATATGGACCAAGAGTTCTAATCAAATTGGCTCTTAGGAAAACGTCGACACCTTTTACAAACACATCAAACGAAGACCTGCTTGATGTGTTGGGACAATACGTGAGTCCAACACTCCAGAGCAAACTTTTTAAGAGAATATGAACTTTAAGTTTAAGTTAATAAGTCTTAAATTATCTATACAGTGTTTTTCATTAGAGTACAAAGATAAATAACCATTTAAAGGCGACAAAATATAATCCACTTTAAAAGGAATGCCTGTCGATACAATCATTCTTCGATTTTTAACGGAGAGCGGTCAATTGATCAACTGTTTAGTTAAAAGTTTTAGTTAAGAACATAATTAATTAAGGTTTTTTTTTACACCCGCAACCTTTTTTTATCTACAATGAACACACGATCAGAAACCGGAGAATGTTTAAGTCAATAATACGCATAAAGGATTATTTTGGGACGATATCTTTTGAAAAACATAATTTATTATACACAACTATCTCATCTTTATGTTTAAATTAAAATATGTAGTATATATACTATGTTGTTGTCATAGCAAAACATTACTATACACGTATTCAACAGAGTACTTGAGTGAGCGTGAATAGTTAATATAGGTACACGATAAGAAAATAAAAGTTAATAACAAGATTTAATTATTCTTGTATTAATATATAACGGATATATACGTCGTTATCTCAAGCTACTACTGCACCTATAAACATTTTTTAAATTTTAGTTCACATTATTACGACTACGCAAGTTATACCTTGCATCTAATACGTAGTCAATTAACTGTTATGTTACTGTTCGTACATAGTAAATAGCATGTGATATTTGAAAAAGGTTCTTATACAATGTTTAAAACAATCCTTTTAACATTGATTATGTATAAACTTATTATTATAAAAAAAAACTCCACATGGTTAAATATGTAATTAAAGAAAACAACTAACGTCTAATAATTATCAAAAAAACAAAGTAGAGCATTATTATACATGGTTTTATTTTGCGAAGGCGTTTTCACCTCACAAGTCGGCAGCGATCTAGACTATCTAGATTATTTATTGGTCTAGTATATGCTAGTATCACTACCCACGTTTACAGTGGGCTGATTGAATCATCCAATCATAATCTTTCGTATTTCTATATCATACCTCTTCGTTACACTACTATTTATATTAAAACGTGCACAGATAATAAAAATTATCAGTTTACGGTCATATCTTAAAGACAGTTTTTACGATTCGTTACTATACATCTTTTGGATGATAAAACTATTTTATCACCATAAACGAAAACTCTTCATCAGATGTCCTATGCTGTATATAGACGTCCTTCAAAAATCTAGCAATTAATAATTATTCTATATTATTTTACAATAAAAGACTAGATCGATGATTACTTGGAACAGTATAATATGTGATCTTCCGTCATTGATCACCAGTTCTCCAAGTAGGTATTTAGTAACAGTATAACTTAAATGTACAGGAATCTCTCACAACAACATCTCTTGTTTTATCTCTAAATTTAAATGGTTATTTAAATGATTTCATAACGGATTTACTCAACTTATTAATAGACTGCTGACCACTTATAATATATTTGAAGTGATTGAAACTAATTGAAATTCCAACTTTAATCTTACTGCTTCGCTTTAATGAGGCCAGTAATTACTCTCTAAATGCATGAGAATAAGTGATGAGAACTTAACAATACTTCCCAATGATAAGTTTGGAAAGATTGTAAACAAGATTGAGTTTCAAAAATAGGCAAAAGCATCAAAGGAGATAAAATAAATAAAAGCACGGGAGATTAGAAACATAAAAGAATAAGATCTCTGACCAGTGATTACAGAAGAAAGAATATTTAAGGTTTTTATACTATGCATTTTCTACTACATTTTTTACTTTCGGATGACAAAATATAAGATTTTTATAACACATTTTAGTTAATGTGATACTAATGAGAAACAAAGCCCTGATAGCTCAGTATGTAAAGCAGTCGTACATGTTGAAGGTTTCAAAGAGGCGCGGGTTCGATCACCACCGAGTTTGAACTTTTAATGAAGAAAGACATCCTGAGGAAACTGACGTGTTACAATAACAACAAAGGAAGTGTGACATCCACAAATTTACTCTTGGTCAGCAAACATAAAATAGTGGTTAAACTGGCCTTCGCTGTATCCTTTTAAGAGAGAACGAAGAATTGTTGGTTGTGGAAACCATTAAATGGCTGTTTGTTATGTTTTGATCGTTACTTTTATTATTAAATATGTACTGATGCCGCCCTGTAGTCTGGGACTCGTAAGAATAAGGCTAAGGTAAGCCTTGCCTGTCTTAGATGGCTACTAAAAGGGTCTAGGAGTTTCGCAAGCCCTAAAAGCGCGGGCGCTTATCGCTCAACCAACAAACCTGCGTGGGGCAGCGTATGGCTCAGCGATGGTGCCTAGGAAGGTTAAGTCCCTCCACAGACTCGTGTTAACACAAAATGTAGAGAGGCACCGATGCGTTCTAAAAGAGATCCCGGAGCTTCACCGAATGCACTGATGCAGAGCACCAAAGAGGTTTTAATGAGTAAAAATCTCACTTAGTCTTGCCTTCCCTCAGAAGCAGGGTATTTTTCGAAGACTCCCCTCCCCGAAATCGAAAAAAAATGCTCTCTGTTGTCTGAGACTATCTAGGTGGGTACCACTGAAACGCCTAATGCTCCCACTAAACAATAGTGTGCAAACATTACTGTGTTCCGATTTGAAGGGCGCTGTAGCTGGTGTAATTACTGGTGTAACAAGACTCAACATCTTATGTCTGTAGACGACGAGCGCAATGTGGTGCAGTAAACACCATCTTAACTAGCGCCACGTTGTTATGGACAGACGTATCACTTATCATCTGAGTAACGTCCCGCTCGTCTCGTCGCTTAATTAAATAAAAAATATATATTATCTCAAGATGCACAAAACGAAGTATAATTCGCAATAAAGAGGATGAGAACGAGATAACCGAATCTACACTTGCATTAAACAAGTAAGCTCTTTAAATAAGCCGTCGAATCGAAGACGCAATACATCAGTCGGCAGGGAGGGATCGCCGAGTGGTCAGCTATAACTCAAACGCTTTAAGCGCTGGCAGCGCTGACCCGGAGTCTTTCGCCGTAAATCAGTCTGGCTTGAGCATCGATCACACTTCTTTAAATTACTATGCGTTTATTGTAAGTGAATTAAAGCCATATACTCGTACAATCTGAACCGAAGGTAAAAGGTATTACTTAAATAAATTCAAAGACCTAATACGTATATTTATTTATTTATCCTTTATTGTACACCAAATACAAGATATGGAATACATTATATATATATACATATATGTACAATGGGCGGTCTTATTGCTCAAAAAGCAATTTCTCCCAGACAACCCATTGGAAAGGAAGACGTGAACTAAAAGCAAAGAAAAGATAGTGGTGCACTAAATAATTTAAAACTACAACACTTGACGACAGATACGGCAATAGCACAATTAGAAAGAAATTATAACTTAAACTTTATGATAATAGTTACTTAAGTGTCTTTTGAAAGAAAATAAGAATTTGGGGGTACGAATATGGTTCGGTAAAGAGTTCCATAAGCGAACCGCCGTGACGGAAAAGGAGTTTTGGAAAAATAAAGAGGAACGCACGGGGACGCGAAGGGAAAGGTTTATTGAAGAGCGAAGAGTGACTGTGGCAATCGGAAATAAATTCGAATTGATTTTTAAGGTAGGAAGGTGTTAAAGGAGTGAACAATATCTTGTATAGAACAAAGAGAGAATGAGTATTCCTGCGAAAACGGATTGGCAGCCACTTGAGTATACACTAATTTTGAATACGCTCACGCTTATGAAGCTGCGCTTCAGTTAAATCAAGATACCAAACATCCGCATAGTCGAGAGCAGGCAGAAGAAGAGAATTTTTTTTTATTTATTTATTCAATTAAATTTCAAAAACATTTTTGCAATTAAAAAAGAATTTTTAATTGCGTCTCCCACTTCGTTCATTATTATATAAGAAAAGCACATAATAATTTTTGTTTTAAATTATTAGTTCTTTCCTAGTTAGACGATTTTTAAGTAACAGTAAGTTTAAGTACATAAAATAATAATTGAAGTAACCAGTACAATTAAGTTTTTTTTTTATTTAAACCCTTCGCCAAATAATCGTAGAAGAATGTAAGATCCTAAAGAATGGAGCAACGCAAGCCGCATTGTCCGTACCAGAATTTGAAACGTCAGGTTTTATCTTCGTGTCCACCGTTCGCAGAAGTGAATATTTCCTCATAGTGAATAACAAGGCCCTCTAAATGATCCTCACAATGGAAACATACTTCACACAATACAGCTGTTTCGTTCCACCTACTTGGCCAGTTTAAGACTGTTATATTCTTGGCCCTTGGACAGTGTTCGACATTTTTATTTCTATATGTATTTGACATTTATTCATTTATATTTTTTTTATTAAAATTCTCTCTTGCTTTCTTATGTTTAGGATTTCTATGATTCAACTCCAAACAGTTAAACAGAAACAGGAATTCCGTTTATAAACATATGTTTAGAGTATTACAAAAACTAATTAGAGTACAACTAGTAATATTACGCGTAATGAAAATCTAAAGCAAATAAAACTGCTATAGAAAATAAATATTCATTATGATTAAAAGAAATCAATTTAGAGAAAAAACAATCATTAGGAAATCTGATATAAGATCATACCGGAAATTATGTTTTTTTCGAACATTCTAGATATAAACATATTACATCTGCCACCTTAACATCATTTGTTGTTCTCGCTTCTATGATAACCAGAAGTATTAACGTAATATTAAATTTAGATCAAGTATTTTTTTAAATTATTCAGTCAAACAAAAGTAGAATATTTTAGATAATGTACTATTTCGCTAGTAAACAGTATTGGTTTTTCTTGACGCTATACAATTTTTTATTACAATCTAATTTTTGTCTAATTCTTAATACAACAAAATACAACCGGATAGAACTATTGTAATTAAGCTAAGAACAGACTATGGAAAGAAAACTATTATGAGGGTGTACTGCTGTACAACCACCCACGGAAACATTAAAAACAGTATGTTATATTATCTTGTGTTTTATTATCGTAAGCTTATTCTATGTACACTTTTTTGTCATTGTATATAGTTTTAAGCGAAATATATTCTTATGAGACTAGAAGTGACCTAAACCTAACACTACTAGCAATAATAATTCAAATATTAAAAACTAAGTTGCGTCTACTAAATTGTAACTAACTCGTAAGTGATATCTTCTTGTAATTATATTTGTAAAATGTCTGTATTAATTAACTAGTGTTAGGTCTCAATTGCTGGAGACTGTCTAGGTACATACCACCGAGGCGCCTACTTCTGCCTTCTAACCGTAGAATGCAAACATTTCCTTGTTTCGATGTAAAGGGTGCTGTAACTAGTGAAATTACTGCGGTAACGCGACTCGACATCTTGTATCTCAAGGCGACGAGCGCAGTGTGACGTGTATAATAAATGACACAACTAGCGCCACTTAGTTACCAGCGAACATATCACTTACCATCAGGTGAACGTCCTGCTCGTCTCGTCGCTTCGTAATATACAAAAAAAAAAAAAAAACGTAAAATGCGATGCTTTATTGCAAGCGGTTGAAGTTCAACGACCTCCGCTATTCTAATCGCTGAATTGTCAATAAAAAAAAACTGTATTCAGCACTGACAATGCGACCGACGATGTAACGACTTTCACACAGCTAATAAGTAAGGTTACGACTGAATTTACGACGTGTAAGCCTCATTGATAAACTCATGCGCAGCCGACGTCAGATTTAACGAAGCCGACTAACTATATTGTTTCAAGATTATTAAACACAACCTTTAGTTTTTCTGTTAAGTTTGACTTAAGAGCATACAAAGTTACAATGAACATCAACAGAAATACACAAAAACTAACTTACTACTGACCAAAAAACATTTTACCGATCCACATACTAAACTTTACATTAGTTTTTCTATCATCTAAGATATTTTGTAAAAAATTATTACCAGTAATTACTACGTTAGTAAGATTATTTTAACCATTTAATCGACTGGATGACCAGAAGATTCACCTGGTGGTAAGTGATACGCCCGCTCATAATAACATGGCGTTAGTTAGGATGATGTAAAGTGCACTATATTGCGCTCGTCGCCTAAAACAAGACGTTGAGTGTTTCTACCCAAGTAATTACACTAGCTACGACTCCCTTCAATCCGGAACACAGTAATGTTTGATCACTGCTGTTTAATGACAGAAATAGGCGCTGCGCTGGAAAGGAAGTAAAAAAAAGATCTATCTACCACCAGGTAATTAATACAAACATTTTACAGATTTTTGTTTAATTTTACAAGAACATATCACTCACAAGTTAGTTGCAATTTAGTAGACACAATTAAGTTTTTAGTAATTGAATTATCATTGTTAGTAGAATTAGGTTATTATTGTTAGTGGATTAAGAGTAATTTAACTTGTATATCAATCACTAAACACAAGTACATTAACATTGTGCACGCGTTTTATTATCTACTGTTTATTTAATACGCTATTTCCTGTGACTTAGATTATATTTTTATTTCGACACTCAATTATTGTGATTTCTTATTCTTATTTTATACAGTGTGATAATAAATTAACCATATTATAAATATAGTTAAAATAACAAAATACTCTATAACTTCTAAATTTGATAAATTTAACTGAAGCCAAAAGAATACACAGTAATAAGACCAGTCGACCAGAGATTTTGGAATGGCAACACAAAAATCTAATTGCGATCACAGCATCCCTACATTCGCTCACCTGTCCATTTTATATTAAAAAAAAAAACGAAAGAGACGGCTGATCGGTAGTGAACATTTAAACGTGATGAGAAAATCTGGCATCCCGCTTCCACAGGGGCGGGGCCACGTAAGCATTTAATCACCACACTGTTTATTATAATTATGGGGTACACATAGGCCTGCCATAATTTTTTGATGTTAATCCCGGACCCAAATAAAAGGGACGATTTCAACAATAAATCAACAATAAAAAGGTTTTTTTACAGTCCTAATTATATTTAATGTGACAGAAGTTTAAAAAATAAAAATGTAAAAAAATTACGAATACTGGTAAAATTCAAGTATATTTTTACTACAGACACAGGATACAAGAAAAATCTTATATAATATTAAGAAATATTAAAAAAATATATTGATAACTTCTTCCTCTTTATCTACATATATAAAAGGGATGTCCACCTATAAAGAGACTCCGCACGATATCTCAGAAACCCTAAGACCTAGAAACTTGAAATTTGGTAGGAATATTAGTGATACCGTGTATAGGTCAGCTAAGAACGGATTTTACAAAATGTTACCCCAAGGCGAGCGGGGGTGTTAGAGCCAGCTAAGCGGGCAGCGAACATATAGTAATAACATATAGCTAATGAGTAAACTTGCAGCTGGACTTCACCATCATCAATATCAAAAAATAAAGATTATTTTATAATAGTATCACCTCTATGTACTTTCTTCCAAAAATCATTTTGTATGACTTATTTAGAAGAATTTAGATATGTATTAAACTCTAACTTCTACTGTAACCAGTTGACCTAGTAAAGACTTAAATAAGCTACTCTAATATTTATACTATTATTTAATAAAGATTTTCTGCCCAAAATAGTATTTTTTTACTTAAGGTACGTTTCATTGAACACTACTTATATAGAGGCTTTCCTTTATTCATAAAAGCAATAAGGGGTGCAAAACTTTGGTTCGGTAGTAAGTGTGGCTCTAGTTAGGATAAGTATACACCGCACCAGTGTGATCGTCATTTACATATTAAGTCTCATTACCTCAGTAATTCCAGTAAATACAGCACTTTTCCAGTCGGAAGTCGGTTATATTTACATAATAATGTTTGACGGCAGAAATAGATGCTGATACATACTTGGTCGCCGGCCATAGAGACCTACCACTAGTACGGAAACTTAAGACAGATGTTAAGTTTCGTAGTATCATTTTATATAATGCCTGTCCACAAAAAAAAATCTATATCATGGTGAACTCGAATAATCCGTACAATGAGACGACTGCATACTGACAAGTAATTAACGTGTTGTGTATGAATCGTGATTACTTTCCGAGATCGACCAATGATGTTTAAATTACTGTGTAATTTTCAATTGCGATTCCTGAGCCATCGGAGTAATATAGATAGAGATCGCGTTGGCAATTACACTGGTTGGTTGAAAACCTTCATGTTTCGCGTACGAGATAAGCCTTGTTATGAGGCTGCAGTTTCATGATGTTTTTATTTTTAATTATTATCAACATCATTATAATCTTCCGTTTAACCTTCTTAAGGTAGTGTAAAAAACAAGTTATATGTAAGTGCCAACTAAAATACTTATTAACATATACATTGATAAATTAACAGTAATACGATTGTATTTTTCTAACAAAGCTTTCACTAGCTATGGTAACAATCAAAACCATTACACATTAATATTTGTACACAACCACCTCAAGCTGCAGCACAGGTAATAGTCTGTACTAACAGTAAAACTGGTGCTTACTTTTTTAATAATTTTTTTTCATTCGCATGATGGTAAATGATACGCCTGTCTATAACAACGTGGCGCTAGTTAGGATGTTATACACAGCACCACATTGCGTTAGTCGCCTTAAGATATAAGATGTTAATTGTCGTTACCCCTGTTACATTAGCTGCAGCGTCGTTCAAACCGGAACACAGTAATGTTTGCACACTACTGTTTTGCAACAGAAATAAGCTCGGCGGTGGTACCTAGACGGTCTCCAGCAACACAGTACTACCACCAGTAAACTGGTGATAAATAGATGATTCCTTTTCAATAATAAAAAGGGCTTCGATATCTTAATCTAGAACGCTTTAGGTACTTTTGATTAGATTGTATATCAAACACAGTGCTATCAAATTCATATATAATGTAAAGCAGTTTATATCATCCTAACTAGCGCCACGTTGTTATGTGCAGGCGTATAACTTACCATCGAGTAAATGTAATGTTCGACTTGTAAGTTTCTAGAATAAACAATAAATATATGAACCGAAGTCATCAAAAGAATCTCTAGGAGCCACAGGACACAAATTTGTGAAGACTGTCCAGTAGTGGTCGTCCATTACAAATGATTCAAGATTTATTACTTGTTAGTATTACTAGATCTTACGTATTTCCAGAGTGTGTTGGGGCGGTACTTGGGACTGCACCCTTGACAATGAGCGTTTAAAATAAACGCTTAAGCTCGACCGAGGTCGGTATGCGAATGCACAAAACAATTTCAATTCCCACCGAAGCCCACCGATTGAGATTAACGTTCCTTTTAAACATAGGACACCGTTTAAATTACAGCTGTTAACTGACAAGTACATGGAGATGCACTCTTGTTGCTTGTTTTAAAAAAAAAGTTTAACTCCACTTTGCTAATGTACTTCGATTCGAATACATTGGTTTTTTATTGATAAAATTATAATATCTCTTTACTGTATAATATTATTATCTTTACTGACAACAGGTCTTTATTGCCGAAGGCCGACCAGTATGCAAACATTGCTGTGTTCCGATTTGAAGGGCGTTGTAGGTAGTAAAATTACTGGGGTAACTAGAGTTAACATCCTAAATCTCAAGGCGATGAGCGCAATATAATGCTGTTCGCAGTATGTTGTGATATGGGCAGTCGTATAACTTACCATCAGATGAACGTCTCATTCGTTTCGTAGAATTAAAAAAGTTATACTACTTATACATAGTAATGGAATGTAATAGGTATGGAACGGTATTCCTGAAGTAGCAGTATATAGTTATTCTATTGACGTGTATTAATGGAAAAAAAATTGTTAAGCCACTTAGAACGCATAGACTCTAAGGGACAATTGAATATCTTTTTTTCTACCTTGCCTGACTGCTTACTTACTATACTAGTGCGCTTGACGACTAACAATGACATCGCCGCTGACTATAGAATCGTGGTGAAATGCTAGTGTATAATGTAATAACTTGAACTAATCTTGAACTTTCCCTAAACTGATAACTATTTTAATTTGCTAAATAAAAGCACTATTTTCCGCCCTATGTGTGATACCGTATATGCGCTACAACTTGGTAACCAATGCATCATCTTAATATTTAATTGGGTAATAGCTGTTACCCCGCAACTCTCTTTGGGGAACGACTTTTGAAAAATCCACTTTTAGATGACCTGTAAATAACTGAAGCAATATCTCTCCCAAATTTTAAGTATTCACGTCTAATAGTTTCGAAGATCTCTTGAAGAGCTAATAGATCTCTGAATATCGTCTATATATGCTTTCTATTATGTAAAAGTCTTACTCTATTCGCCTTATATAATAATTAAAAGAAAGTATCTAGGAAGCAGAGATTTGATAATTTTACCTTTAGTTAAGTTGTAACTCTTGGATTACCAGGACCAAGAGCGTATAAAATAACGCTAAAGAAGAAAATACAATATTCATTTATAAAGAGCATTAGAATTGTGATCAAATAAAATTTACTTGCACGAGCAATCTAAAATAAATAAGTATATATTCATCTAAGTAATTAAATCTTGCTATATAATATTTAAGCGACATTCAAGTTAAATATTAATTAAGATCAATCCAGCAAATCTTTTGCAGAACATCAAACAGCTCGGATAAATCGTATTCCGAGTATTTAACATAAAACAAGGAACAAGCGATCTTGCTGTTGAATGCGCGCATTCATTCAAGCGACATTTGATCGAGACCTAAAATTAAAGCTTTGTTAACCGGAATTAAGCTCACTTTAAGGAAAGTAAATATTTATGACTTAAAATTACATTATTTTGGAAATCTTTTGACTTCAGTTAGGTTACCTTTCGTTAAAAAAGAGCATGGTGTAGATACCTATTTCATAAGCTATGCTAAGATACATAAGTAACAAGTTTTAATCTTATGTCTATTAACGCGTGAAGCTTTATGCTTGTTGACATGGTTACTAAAAACTTATCAATTAAGAAAAATATGTTAATTTCCGTTTCTTTAATTAGAATATAGTCAAAGTTAGAACTTGAATATGAATACCTTTGTATTTACCACCTATATATTTCCGCTTACCATCATGCAAGGTCAGAGTCAAGTAAGTCTATGTTAAATAATATACTAGCGAAGATAATTAAAGTTAAAGGACTTCTGTTGTTGATAAACTTACCTAAGTTTTTTTCGAAAGTTTCATATATATTTAATTAAATATCATTGAAAATGTTTCAGGGTTACGTTAAAATACAATAAACGTACCGAAGGATTAAAAATATTATATTAGGAATTTTAAATATAATTAATGAGAAAATGAAGTGTATTATAATAAGATATCCTGTAATATTGTTGAAGTTATTTAATTTTCAATTGTGAACGTCGTCATTTTCGTTCATAAATGTTCAACACGAGAGCCGAGCGTCGCAGAGTCTGCGCCCTGGCGATAACGCTCCGCCACCCGTACTGCACTATTCTTACCGCTAGGGCTACACGAAATAATTAAACAAAAATGAAAATAAAAATCATTTTAACAAGAAAATGTAATACCTGAAAAGTAAGTATAACAGTAAAGCGTTGAACAACGGTATTCACAAGTTATCACTTTCATAATCATATTTATCAGGTGATTGATATTCACTACATCATAAGCATCCCACATAGATCACACAGATTGGTCCCGTTTCACCGTTTTTCTTAGACCTTCACCAAATCGTCGATCTACCTTTTACTCTACGCCACTCGAGGACCTTACTATCCTATGGCCCAAAGGTTCTTCTGCAATGGGCGCTTGCATTTAGCGAATCTTTCCTGTTCCCTTATAGCCAACAAACCAAGATAACATCATCAACTCACTAAACTAGAGCTTTCGGCGAAGGGGAAGTTCGCGAGGAACTGACAGGTTTTAAAATTAAAGGCTGTCGTGGGAATGTGTCACCTAGACTTCGTGATGGATAATTAGCTTTGACTTTATCCTTAACAGAGGAGTCCCAGCAGTAGAAACATTGAAAGATATATTTATTAGTGTTAGTATTAGTAGTTTATATAAGTATTACGTAGTATATACAAAATATATAATAAAAATGCTAGTTGATAATGTTTAATTACAATGTACAAATTATTTGTTATGTTCTATTGGAAAAAGAAATAAATGTGATTGTCTGAATTAATGAAGTTGTATATTTAGTTGCATTGCGTGGGACAACCCTGTGCTTAGAATTACTTAAAGTTCAAACTTCTGCGCGCGCCTTAGTAGCGATTACTTTGTGCATTAGATTCTAAACATTTAGTTAATATTAAACATAGAATACGTACTATAATATACTTATACATAGTATGTACTCTTACTATTCAAGGCAAGATATACCTCAATAAGTTATATAATTGAAACTTATTACATTTTTGTATGTTCTAGACTCTATATTGTAAAGTTTTTTATATATAAGTTTTTTCTATAATTTATCAAGATGTAATGATTATAATCATAGGCACTTTATTTTTTATATAATAAGGAAAATCAAAGATAATTGGAACACTTAATCAACGTTTCATCTGTGATGTCGTACCATTTAAAATATCTTTTAAATATCTATTAATCTTAAAAAAGTTAATTTTTAAACGTAGTTTAAAATTACATTATCTTAAACTCTGGCTTCAAAAGGTGTGATGTCTGCTTCTAAATAATTAATATCATCATCAACAGCCACATGCTCACAGCTGGGCGTTGGTCTCCTCCAAAGTTCTCCACACTTATCAATCCTGCGTTGCTCATATCCCGCGGCTTCACAAATTTCACTAGATTATCGTTTCGTTTTGCAGAAGTCCAGCACTACATCTACCGGAAAACGTCAACTGCACGAAGATAATTATTGCCTGACACCTCTTAGTCCTTCCAGCAATCTGCCCTACCCTTCCTAGCTATTCTAGCATTCGTTTGAACTATGTACTATCTGCGGAACTTAACATTTCTGACTATATATATTAATAATAATTAATAAACCAATCTCTTTATATTCTAAGTAAAAACAAGTAATAATAAAGTCATGTATATAATTTTGCATCAAAGTTAGTTTAAGTTAACTATTAATGTGCACAATACTTAATAAAAATGTATGAATAAGTTTTCGTGAGATAAATTTCAACTGTGTTTACCTTAGCGATGACTTTACTTAAATTTATGATTGTACTTGATTGTACTGTATACCCAATATTGTCAACATGTTCGGGAGTGGTATAAGACAAACTTAAACTTATGATGATAAAAATAATGATTTTATTGCATACATAAACTTGCCGTTATCTTTTTATTGAATAGGAGACTTTAACTTAATACATACGTTATTGCAAGCTGCGTATCCTTTGAATGAATAATTTAATACTCATGTTTACTGATAAGATAGTAAGTACATCGTTATGCTAATATACTGTAAATAAAAATATATACATATTTTAGATATCGGCGGATCCTTTGATATTTGCAATGTAAATAGAAACATTTACAACTGTTTCATATGAACGTTTTATAATCACTAAAATCCATCGCTTACGTAATCAAAGGCTACTTTGCTAACGGGACCTCTTCTTATCTTTTCTCTCTAATGAATATTTTAATTAAATCTTTGTGGTTTTAAGTCATTCAATGTACCGCCGAACGAAGTGACAAGACGAGCAGGACATTTACCTGATGATAAGTGACATACTTGGCCATAATGTGGCTCGAGTTAGGATGTTATACACAGCGCCACATTGCGCTCGCCTTGAGACATTTAGATGTTAAGTCTCGTTACCCCAGTAATATCACTGGCTACAGCTACCTTTTATAAAATGTGTATATAGCCATCTACAGATAGGTTATAGTAGAAGTACTGTGCGACGAGTTCAATAAAGACGACAGCCGACAAAGACGCTGTACCAGCATATACTTTGTTTCAGCTATCAATACATGAGAACAAAAAATTGCCAATGAATTCAGTACTTGGCCACGTTTAGCAAGCTAGTTACCGAGCACAGTATATCAGTAAAGGTCACATGGTAGGCTGCTGCCTGAAGAGGTATGTACTACTTTTCCATATTCAGGTTCCCTTACAGTGTGATCTCATAATTAAAACATTTTTATGATAAAATTACCACTGAACTTCTTTTACGAGTTTCGCCAAAGTGCGAATTCTTTAGAGGGGCTAAATTGAGTATTAAAATTCTCAAGCAGTCAACTTTATTAGAGGATGTTGTATAAATTGCGGCGGCCGATGCTATCGCCTTAATAACTTCTTTGGTAGTCTCGTCCCATTGAAAAACGATACAAAAACTCAGTAGAAGCTTGCACGCCGCAGTTTAAGTTTCAAATGGATTTTTTTTATGACGACAAAGATAAAGGACTATTAAAATGTAAATTTATAATTATCTGTGTTTATGAAACATTATTAAGTCAATATTGTAAAAAGATAACGGTTTTTATTTCACTACAGTCATTCTCCTATTGATAAGCATCCATAATAAAGTATAGATGGAAATGGTTTTTTTATAACACCACATTGCGCTCTTCGCCTTATAAATTTAAAAGTCCCATTATTAACTAGCTCTGTAATAACAAGCTACAGCGCCTCTCCAATCTAAACATGGTAACATTTGCACACTACTATATCGCCACAAATATGTTATATTCCAATATGTAAAAATACTTATTTCAATTTAATTTTTTTTAATAGATTGGACGAATAGTTCTACAATAAAAAAACCATCTAACTGAGGCAATATCAGGTCAGAGTCTTGTTTATATGAATCGCTATAAAATATTGTCTTGTGTTGTTAAAGATTACTTAATAATAAAGTAATAAATCAAATTTATTCTACTAAGTGACGAACGAGCAAGACATTCACCTTATGATATAAGATATATATATATATATATATGATATACTACGCTTGCCCGTAACGTGGTGCTAGTAAGGATTGTATACACTACACCACATGCGTTCCTCGCCTTGCCCCGTAAGATACTAAACCTCGTTATTCCATTAATTGCACTAGCTACAGCGCTCTTCATAGCGAAACGCAGATTACACTACTCTGTGGCGGCGAGAACTACCTGCTCCGGTGGTACCTATCCAGACAGAGACCCTATAGGTAGTACCTATCTAGTCAGTCTCCGGCAACAAATATCTACCACAAGTAGAATTTGAATATAGTATATTATATAATTTTTTTTTCATCTATGCTCTACACACTCGTTGGCAGGTGGAAAGATGAGATCTGTCAACAAGTGGGTAGAGAATGAATGCAGAGGACGAGGAATCGACAGGACAGGAAAAATGGAGCGGAGATCTCTGTCCGAAGACGGACCCTAGGCTAAATTAGAAAGAATAGATTATGAAATTAATAACAATACCAAATAATATCATTGAATTCATCCTTAAATTAGTTGATCCAATTAACATAAAATAGCTAATAACTAAACTAAATGACTGATGAAGGATCATTTGCATGGTAATTTGAAATTTGTAAACAATTAATAAATTGAGTAGTAATAACCCTCCGCGACTATTATTAGTTATGTATATTTGTTATTAATTAAATTGGAATCTGATTTAGATACAGGTACACCTAATTAGAGTTATTGGCAACACTTTAAATAAGTTCCAGTACTATTTTACCAGTGTTGCTTTATGCAAGCTTTTGAATTGATCGTTATCCTTTACTTGACTGTTGACTTGAATATATAAAATAACCGAAACAAATATTATATTATATTGCAAAACACCTGATATTAAGTTTATTAAAATTTAGACTTATCAATGAGAGCATCACTTTTTTAATATGAATTTTGCGCCGCTAGTTGTTTTGCAACCGTAGCAGCTTCTCCGGAGTCAGGGTTCGCAGACTTGGTATCCGCGTTGAAGATCATAAAATTAAACCTTGTTAAGTACTTTTTTGACGTACAATTCCTTTAACACAATGTTACATTAATCATCTCACGCCTCGCGTATTGTAGGACAATATCAAAATATAAGTTCCAGAAACTGAACGATACTTATCATTTTATAACAAAATGACCAAATAACCCAAATATATAAATCCCAGGCAGTAATACAAACAAAAAATGATCGCGCAGTCGAAATCTGTTGACAAGAGCTGACAACGTTTAAAATTAATAGCGGTCGTCCATTATCTGGCTACCAGAGCCGGAGGTGGTCCACCCTTTTACACATTTTCGTTTACAAAACAACAATAAAAGAACTAATGCCCTCATGATACGTCCTTTAAATATTTTACCGTGTGAAATATGCCGGTAATTAAATTGTGGAATACCTACGGATATTCTGACCTGTGATTCTTTTATAACGAGACCTTCCTTCGTGGTGTTTTAGTGTGATTAAAATTACTCGGATGCTTCACGTGTTTACAAACTGCGAGGGTTGGGGTACAGATTTGAATGTTTCCTCGCATATTTGTTTAAAATTATAAATTACTGTCGAAGACTTTTACAATTATCCAAACACGCATTCAAAACATACCGTTTTGCTTTTTTTTCAACTTCAATTGCAGAGTTACATGCTGTGGAATTAGATTGATCTTCTCATCACGTAATTCAGGTGTCAACAACGTGTTAGCATGTTGAAAGTAAAAGAAACTATCTAAATGGGAAACTAAATGTAGTCTTAAATAAAATTAATTATTGCTTAGTAGGTACACAGTTCCTAATTATTTTCCTTGCTTTATTTCCAAGTACATTAAAAATAGACTTGAGTCCTATTAGTTATACTAATATGTCATAAATCTAACTTTTCCTCTGATACAGAGTTAAATTCCTAAAATTTATTTAAAGTTTACACGTTAAAGTGGGAACATGTTTACAAGCCACATAATGGCGGTGTTGTAATGCCTGTGGTAAGTCTTTATCGAGGATGTAGTTCACTGAGGTTTAGCGGCTGCGGTTCCTATCGGCGTACCTTTTCATGTTTCAGCGGTCCGTTTGTTATACACCGCAAAAATATTACTGTTACTATTCGTAATTGGATGCTCAAAGTGTACCCGTGCCCTTCGTAATTTTTTTTCTATCACTTTCAACACTGCCTCAAAATCGGTATCTGTATTGATCATATCAACAGTTTCCTAATAAACTTTTTTATTTACAATGAGCTGACACTTGACCTTAATTTCACATGACAATGAAACTGTTGATGTTGAAGCATGCTCCCTATAATAATATAAGCTCCCATATACTAACAGCAATTCTAAAAAATGCATCCACCAACCAAACTTCACATTTTGCGGCTCCGGTATCGCTCTAGAAAAATTTTTGTCACGAGGTGGTTAACCACTCTATAAGAGGGGTAGTAAAATAACTATAGACAGATTTTTTTGCTTAACCATGTATTCATTTGACTTGCTGCTCGGAAATTTGCACATCGCTGCATCCAATATTAGAATGAATGCACTTTGCCCTATCTTGTCTCCCCCTTCGCAAATTTAAGAGCATTAGAAAAATATACATAAGCACCGTTGGATCTGTATTCCTGAGCACGTTTAAGCTACGAAATCTCTAAACTCCTTTGTTTACAGAAAAATTGCAAGTTTCATTTCCTTACATAACAAAGCGACAAGTGTAACGGATAGGATGGAAAATAATAAAACTTTGTCTTCATTACAAATATGGTGACCAAAGCCTAACTTTTGAAAGTGCCAAACATAGTAAGTAAATAGTTTATAAGTTGAAGCTTGACTTTAAGTGTACATTTACTTCATAAAGAAATTTTTTCTTATTAATTTTAAACCAAATTTTACATCCTCAAGTCTCGCATATTCCTTTAAGAAATAGACGATGAATAGATGTGATACGTAGATGGCCTTAACAAAGGTTATTTTCACAAATATCTATGCATAATTAAATTTTAATAAAAGAAAATATACGCAACTAGGACATATCAGGATCTCTTAGAAAGACTATCTCACAAGGAGCAAGGAATGGTTTCCTCGGCGTTTGCCAGCGCAACCTAAAATATTTCTAGACTTCAATACATTTCTCAAGGAATTCACGGGTTCACTATATAAGTCCTCGAGTGCTGATCGCGTGTCAATAGAAACATTTTTGGCAGGATAACCATAGATAATAGTGGCTGTGAGAGCAGTACCCATCACTGTGAAGTACACCAGCACTGCGTATGTCTTCCGTGATGATCACGAGAAAATTAAGCAATAATGTAATTATATATTTTTTTATTTGACGAAACGATAAAGCAAGGGATCATCACCTGATGATGCTGGAAAAAAACCTGCACTACATTGTTCTCGTCGTTATGAGATATACGATTTTAAGCTTCGTTATCGCAATAATTTCACTATCAACAACTCCCTTCAAACCGGAACACAATTACATTTGTACACTACTATTATGCAACCATTACTGTACTTATTTATTGATGATTTTTTACACAATATTTAACAGCAATCAAAATATAGGGTGGTGCAAAAATAATCCTCCTATCAGAAAATGCTATAAATTTTGCCTTGATGTAAAAAAATTAAAAGACCAAATAAAAATAATCCACAAGAAGAATCAAAGTTTTTCATATTTTTTTTAAATTACAGCCAAATAACCTTCCGATGTTTTTTGGCTGTAATTTAAAATAAATGTATACAAGGTGTATGTGTATACAAGGTGTACAAGGTGGCGCAAAAATAACCTTCCGATGTTTTTTGGCTGTAATTTAAAAAAAATATGAAAAACTTTGATTCTTCTTGTGGATTATTTTTATTTGGTCTTTTAATTATTTTACATCAAGGCAAAATTTATAGCATTTTCTGATAGGGGGATTATTTTTGCGCCACCCTATATATTGTTTTGGTGCCAAAATATCTTATTTCTATATCTACTAAGATAAAAGAATAATTTTCCAACAAACTGCCCCAAGTTATACGATATTTTTAATATTTGTAATTTTTCTTTGATTTAACTGTTAAAATGTGATGATGATTAAAAAGCACCAAAAACAAAATGGAAGCGGGCAATCGTAGTGTTGTTCCCGGGGTTCTCAGGTGTTTTTTGTTTGCACGTAATTTACTTAACTTCCGAGAAGCATCGTGAGAACGGCGCCCGAAGGCTGCTTCACGGCCCGTATTAATAAAGTAGTTCATTAATGTGAAACTAATGGATGGGGATGCAGTTATTTACACTCACGGTAACTAAAAAAATTTACTAATATAAAAATTGTACTGTTTTCTAAAGCAAAATAGCTTAATTTTTCTTCTGAACGCTAATTAAGATTATATACACTGCATCACAGTGTGCTCGTCATCTGGAGACAGAATGTTAACTATCCTTACAACAGTAATTACACAGCAATTGTTTCACTCTGCGAATCAGAAATATGCACTTCTGTACTACTTAGCCGATCTTAGGCAACACCGAAATATTTACACAATTTTTAGTACTTTTATCCTTTTTTATCATAATGAAAAGATGCCCGGAATTCTACCTAGTTGTTATGTGTAAAATGTCTTTGTAAATTCTTACTAACGTACAATTTATTAATTTTCCAAATATTTGAAAGGTTACGCCAATCATTGTTATGTAGTTACAATTTGCTTCTAAGAAAACTACGTGAATGTAGGCCGTCTGGTAATACAAGCTTGGAATATATATTTTCCATATTAAATGTTTGTTTACTTTTTAAGATAATCATAATTTTTTAATTTTTTTTCATTCAACAAACAAACATTTATGATGTTCTGTTAAAGTAAAAACATATAACGTGTAGTTCGACAATTATGAAGATACTGGTGATAAACCAGAGACTAGTGGTAAACCGCCTAGATAGACACCATCGTAACATTACTGTACTCCGGTTTTGAGAAGTCACCTCGCCAAAAGTTACTTAAAAATTATTATATAAAGATATCAGGTTATTAAATAATGTAATTTTTATATTTTATCTCTGGAACCACAGATGTTATGGAGAAAAAAACAATTACAACTAGCCTATTTATGTTTGGACACTGATGCACGCTGTATGCATTGCGACCCCAACGGTTCCGACAACGCGGCCAACGTAACGTATGCAAATTCAACCCGGGGCCATGAAATATACGACCAATAAATAAACAACACGCCGAAAGGGGTGAAATTAAATATTCATGTGGATAGTGACGATGTATAAAAATGTCGATATATTATATTGACTTTTACAGAGTATAAACCGACGAGTACAATTTTCATGTATATTTAAAAAATGTATAAAAAAACAGCTTAATTTACCTGCCACAGCACTTCTTGCTGGCAAGTGTAAGTAGGTAGATCTGAAATGTCCATGAAAGCTGTTATTCCTGGAATATGTCAGTCATAAAAGAAGCTATATAATTATTTATAACGATGTCATGTTAGCTATGACACATAAATTTTACGGTCATCACTCGGAATATACTTCTGAAAAGCTACAATAATCTTCTTAATAAATTATTGTATAATCTTCATACATCAGCTCGGCTACAGCAATATCCGTTACCTTTGTATAACTCGATGGCTTCTGTAAGAAAGAATTAATAACAAAATTTGATAACGAACCATTAAACATCGTTGCTGTAAACAATTCTGATCATTTACATACCCTTTGATCCTGCCTCAAATAAGGGTATTGGTTAAGTTAGATCAACCTTTTTTAATTTTTAAGGTATCATAAAAACGACAAATAGGGAGCAACTCCAACAAAAATGCAGCAGTTTTTCCTGTGACCTTTACCAACGCAGTACGCTTGCCGACACACATTCCAAACATGACATCTACGTTCATTATTTCCAAATGGGGAGAACATATTTACAGCGGTTATCATCAACCGACTGAATCATAATATAAGCTATAAGAATGATAATGATGATAAAAGTTCAATTCATTATATGTATATATATAATTAGATAACCTTCTATACTTCAACAATCCATCATTATTCCATTTCCTTTTAAATTTAACGCAATATAATAACAATTTGATAGATTATTATTATACTAAGAAGATATTATATATTTTCTTATTAAAGTTGTGTAAATCCTTTTTATCTTGTTTTAGTAAATATATATAACATATGTGTTAATAAAAAAGGAATAGGTAAATGACATCAAATCCTGCAATGTTTTTACTAATACAAAGTAAATTGATTTACTCGAATTTGACTAGAAGTAAACATAATTAATATTATATTAACACAATTTTATCATCAATCAATAACGTCCACAGTTGGAAATAAGACTTCCGATATAGGAAAACATTATATACATTGTAGATTCTTAAAATTTGTAAAGTTTAAGTACATCGATAACTTAATGAACAACTCTACAACAGTCCTATAACGTAATAGGCAGGGTAAAGAGTGAGGCGACTTGTACAACATCACCAAATTAGTCAGGCGATGTGCACTAGCCCTTGGGCTGTTTTAGGGTTATCACATCGCATCTACTACCATTCTATTGAAACTTTAAAAATTTATAAACTTTTCATTATAATTCATAAATAATTAACACATAGTCATAGTCAATTTGATACTAGTGTCCATAGTCTATAAAATTATGGATAACCACTACAAAAGGAATTTACAATTCACGTTTAACATTATTACTGTCATAATAAGACAATAACAGGTTATTTATTTTAATTTGCAACGTGAATGAAATCTGAATCCCTACACTTTTTTTTATTCAATTAACTGACGAGACAAATGAGACTTCACTTGGTGATACGCCTATCCATAACATCGCGCCAGTTAGGATAATAAATACTGCACCACATCGCTCGTTGCCTAAGGCGTAAGATGTTGAGTCTCATTACCCCAGTAATTACACTAGCTACAGCACCTTTCAAACCGAACCGCAGTAACGTTTGCACATTACTTTTTGGCGGCAGAAATTAAAACTGCCGTGGAACCTACCTATACGGTCTCCGGTAATAGAGATCTACTACCAGTAAACTCTCTTTAACTGCTTCATGTGATCTATTAAAATTCTTGAATAAATAAATAAAATCATACCAAACATATTTTTTCACAAATTTAAATACTTAACTCTAACTTAATTGAGGAAATATTAGAACGTAACGTTCTGTGATAAAAGTTGTACTTAGTTCGGGAACTGATAGTAGATCATGTGTTGTATGTTATTTGAAGAACAATGAAATAACTAAAAAGAAAACATTTACACGTCGACAGCCCTAACAGGATCATGTAAATGTTTTGTAACGCGTTTATAAATGATTTTGTCCTGAGTTTAGGATAAAATATTACGTTAGAAAATTGAATTGAACGCAATCTGGCCGAAAGCAACATGTGATGTTTGTATACCCTTCATATTAATTATCCCCTAGAGAAAGAAGGGGATATTGAAGAGATTTACATACAGAATTTACTATCTACTACTACCCTTTTTTATTTGTCTTTGTATATCCTTTGTAAAACTACTTTATCACACTCTTGCACTTAAGATTAACTTGAGGCAATATCCTGTAATTGTATGAATTTTTGGCTGTACTTTCAAAATTAAAGACAAACATTTAAATAAATAAAAAAAAATATGTATTGGTATAAATTTAAAATAATTTTAGGCGCGACTAAAAATTAAACTGCTTTTCATACAAATAACATATAAGAAACAAATTCATAAGATTTTCTTCTAACTCCTGACCTTTGCCAACATGGAGCAATCACTGTGTATGTATTAATTTAAATAATTACATTAATTCTGATTTCTTGGATACTTTTAAATGATAACTATGATCATTTCCCGGATGTTGTTTACGTTATAATGAAGGAATCTGCCCGATATCAAACGTTTAAATGAACAGCCAATGATTCGCTTGGATACATTCGCTTCATTAAGATAAGTTGCAAGATGTGATATGATTTCCGTTTATATTTACTGACGCCAATAAATAAAATTCAAACAGGACCTCACCATTATCTGCTGGTATAAATCTCATAATTGGATTATAGTAGAAAAAGTTTTTATGAATGGAATTATGTAAAACAATTTGTTTAATCAATTAATAGTCGTCTTAGTTGAAATTGTTCAAACACTCGTTGATAACAGGTGTATATATTAATAATAAATTTTGAATATCTTTAACCAAAAATTCATTTTTATGAAACTAATAATAATATACAGAAACCTTAATATAAGTTTATACAGTTTTCTCTTTATTCAATAATATGAGCGCGGATACGAGCGTGACGTACACTTGATGGTAAGCGATACGTCTGCCCATAACGTGGTGCTAATTAAGATGGTAAGTCTCGTTACTTCAGTATTTTGACTACGTGCAGCGCCCTTTAAACCAGAAACAACTAATGTTCGCACAATACTATATGGCAGGAGAAACAGGCTCTACAGTTGTATCTACCTAGACAGTCTTAAACAACAGAAACCATTGTGAATTTCAAAGTAATTAAGTTATTATTAGTAAATATAAAATATATAGTAAGAAAAACAGATAAATATGGCGTATTTACGCTTATTAATCTATGAAGTATGAAATTTATTGCATTATTTATAATGAGTATTTCACTTTGTATTCGCGTATATTTAGATAAAAAAGATCTCTGATCAAATCAAACCCCAAATGATTGCACAAACAAAAAAAAAGCATTATTGTGGTGCATTTGGTGACGTCAACCCTCCATCCATTACATAAGTAATGATCCTGTACGAAACGAATTAAACCCCTGTAACACCCTACTTAGCGTCAAACGCAAACTGCGGCTGCAATAGTTTATTATTGGGGGAGCGCACCTCTGAGCGGCTGAGATATGGCAACACTGATAAATGAAAGTTACCGTATTTGCGCACACTCCACAATTAGAGGGGAAAGTGCGGAAACATACTATGGTTATAAAAATTATTATTAATTAACTTAAGGTTGATAAAAATTAATTATTTAATATTTTATTATTTGAGCTGCAAACATTGTCAAGAATCTTCAATATTTTTAGTAATATTAATACAAGAATTTACATAAATTTTTTTGCTCAAATAAATAATCATAATTCATTGTAAACAGATGAAAAAATTAATTCAATGATGTGAGATGACCAAGACGTTTACTTGATGGTAGGGCCACTAAAATATGTCTCTAGTTAGGACGATACACACTGCACCACATTGTGCTCATCGTATTCGAACTAAAGATTAAAGTCTTGTTACTTCAGTAACTTCTCTAGTTACCGCATCCTTCAAGCGGAAACACTAGCACTAGTTTAAACATTACCGTGTTCCTGTTTAGCGACATAAATAGAAGCTGCGATGGCTGCGGTGGTTTATATATGTTATATTGATGATTTTTAATTACATACAAATAGTCAAACATGAGATGAAATTGAAGAAAATACAATCTTCAATCGTCTCTTAATCAAATTCAATTGCAATCAACAAAACAAACAATCCTTTTTCCACTTCAATAGTAATTCAGATCCATATCATCATGTTAAGCATTTCAATTAACCTGGGACCTTTTAGTCTGTTTTACAACACAATGCCTCTTAATGTAATTGGTATGTTCAACGTGATAGATCACTTCCTGTTTCTTCCGTTGTGTAATGGTTAAAAAAAAGATATTACCACCTATAAGTACATAGTCCAAAGAGTGTCAGGCAAACAAGTTAGAAGCCTTTACAATGCAAAGAGCATGGAATTGCAATTATTTCTTTAATCTTTTAACGTAACTCTTTGTCTAAATTAATGCAAATGTTATTACTTATTTACATAAGGATATTTTTGATAAACTTACCGTATAAATAAATAAAATGGATTGCTTTTAAATGTCAGTTATCTATATTAAAAAAAATGGTTTTGTTACAGAAAATCACGTGGAAACTTATGAACGTATCGACATGGGAACATGACGATTCGATGCGAAATGATTTGTAAATGGTTATAGGCATTTTTTTTTTATTTCATAGATCTTTCATCACTTTATTTCTAATTAACTTTTATAAACATTTTCATTACGTATTATTTTTGCTATTGCTATAGTAACGATTGGTATAGAAAGTTATGATAATACAAATTTTATCTTACGCCAAAGCGGGCAGAGAACAACTTGTGTTTTCATGGAAAATATATAACATATTATGATACAGTGTAAATACTTTTCAATAAAATTTTAACTATACCGATTCTTCTAATTATCCCACCTTTTCAACAAAAAAATATCATTAAAAAATGGATCACGCAGTAACAAGTTATCCCTGATCACTAATAAAAACCCCTTAATGGCTTAATTTGTATATTGGCCTTACCTGCTACACGTCTAGAATGAACGCGGATTCGATCTTCAATGAACTTCATTAAAAATATTGTAAGGAAACTGACTCGTATTAAGAACCACGGCTATCATGAATATTTAAATCTACTAACCCGCACTTGGACAGCGTGGATGAATAGCCTTGACCCTCTCCTTGAGAAAGAAGGCCCTAGTCCCAATAATGGGGTCATTAAGAAGACTATTTATTATACATAAAAGTATACTCATCAGATTTTGCGCTTTCGCTTTCAAGCCATTTCATGAAATTAATTAGAAGATTAATGAAATTATTATTTCATTGGTATCTCTGTCTACCTTGATTGTGATTGCGGCATCAGGTATTTATGAATGGCCAAACTTAATCTACGATGGATGTAAATAGCAAGCTGTATTATATAATATTATATATAATAGCGGGGAACTAGTCTAGGGTATATTCGTAGACTGGTCGTATTATTGTGTAAGAATATATATTTATATTCATGAAAAAAAATATATGAACAAAATAACAATACTGACATAGTCCTCTACTATGATTTCCTGTTTCTAGTGTGTTATTATTGTTTCATCTCGAATAAAATTATTATTATAATTGGAGTAAGACAGGAGTAATGAGATTCATGGACCTAAAATCAATTATTTCAATCAGTCGGCATTTACGCCCAATTTTTGCATAGCATTAAATTTTAAAGGTTAAAGGTAATGATAAAATGTCTATTGCTTATTTCACGTTAGTATTACTCCTGTAATTGACATATTTACGTAGATAAGAATAAATAAATATTTCCAAATGTGAGCATTCCATCTTTAGGATCTGTATATTTTATAAGTGCATGTATGTGTTTGTATTATTAAAAGAATGAAAAGACGTTCCCTTCTTCGTACTTGAAAGAAGAAACTATTACAGAACTTCAATAGGTGTTTGTGTATCTGTATGTAACTGATATAACCCGAGCACAAAAACTGTATTGAAATTCTAAGTAAAATGATTCGTTCCACTCCGTTTGAAGGGAGCCGAGCGTTAATATTAACATCTGCCTACATTTGTCCCGTAACCGTAAAATATGTTTCTTTGAACTATTATTAGATCCTGTATACTCTCGCACTTTACACGCAGGAGGAAGCTGTGTAATGAAATCGTAGTATAATTGGCTACAATTTATTATTGTGCTGCCAACAAAAGCACGACACGTGTAACTCGTGTTTTACTTTTTGACACGGCAACACTGTTTATTTAACGTCCCTATTGAACTTTGCCTCCACCCTAATATATAGTATTTTTAATGAAAATGTATGATCAACGAAAAATATTGTATAATACAAATATTATATATGTCATCATACAAGATAGAACAAAACTTATTTATAACTATAATTTCTATACTAGCGGAAATTTACATTCCATTAGTATAATTTATATGTGATAGTGTACGGTAAATTATTTAAATTGAGCGTTTAACAGTTTTAATTGTACACTCGTCAGTCATGATGGAGCTGTCACAATTTCAATATTGACAAGATAGCTGTCAGCGTAATCGCTTGTCGCGGATCACTTCGCGATACAAACGCTGTAGCGACAGAGCAATCAGCCGCAAACTCTAGTCATCGTACTTAACAATCATTTAACGTATTCAAAGCATTATTTGCATTAATGTATGATTTAATATAATAGATTTCATAAATCCTTTTGTTAAAATAATTTTTAATATGGCAAAATGTTGAATAGATCAATGTCGTCCAGCAAATGGATCTTCAAAAGATAAGAGAGATTCAAATTTTAGACGAGACTAAGTTTTTCTCTCCTATAAAAAATTTAAAATACTTCACTTTAGGTTTTTTATAATACATAGAATTTGATATTACACGTATAAAATTTTTTTTAAGACTATAAAAGCACAATGTAGGACATTATTTACTAATAACTAACTATTGCCATATAGTTACTAATATTATTGATTAACATCAGATGAACGTCATTCACATATCGATCCTTCGTCGAAAAAAAATCCTGAATAAAATGGTTTTAACCACAAACACTACTTACGTTTCTATTGCCAAGAATACTGAGTCTTTCTCACGTGGACCGAGTCAAGTCTATCTATCACTAGATAGATTGCGAATTGGCAAAATCTTCAGCTTCCGATAGCGTTTGTCCATAGAACATTTCAGTTTTCTCGCGATATATTCCATCACCGGGAGCTCTGAAGCAATTCTATAGTTATTGTAATTATTTTTAAATTTATGCATTTAAAATATTTTTAAAGCAAGTATGATTACTCGTAAAGTATCATTGGAAGCTAAAAATAAACTTGACAAGTTTAAAAATGAGTGAAGCAGTTAAGATACTTTGCCGTGTATAAATGTTGTGCTAGAAGTTTAATAGTCGCTAAATATTTGTGTTCGGAGCTAATTAAATAAATGATGTAAGGAAGTTTAATGTAGTTTTTATGTAGCTGCGAACGCACGCCGGCGTGTTTACAAAATAGTCAAGCAAAAGGCGGTGAAAGTTATTCCATACTCTAGCCGGGCGGGGTATAAATAATTTTAACTGCCGCAAGAGCGACCCGGCGCGGAAATCGCGGACTGCGACCGACAACATCAAAGCTTAGTTGACAAACATTAGGTGAACGTTTCTTACAACACATGGAAGAAACAAATAAAGGAATAACTAAAACACATTTAAAAAATATACATTACAGATAAGATCACACATAAGAAGCACGGAAATGACGCTCAGCTCAACTACATGCAAAAACTGCACCGTTGATTTTGAGCTGGGTTCGATTAATTTTTTCGTATTATTATACAAAAAAATTGATCACGGCTTGTCTACTATCCCACCTGATATTAGGAATGTAATCTAAGTTGTAAAAACTTCCTTATTATTCATGGATGGTAATTCTTCGCTGTCTTAACTATTAAGGACGAAGGCAAATTTTAAAAATAGTTATATATTTTTTTCTATTCTACAAAGCAACAAGTTTTCAAGATGTATACCTGAGAGTAAGTGATACGACTGTTCATAACAATATGATGTTAGTTATGATAATAAACACATCACCACATTGTGCTCGTCACCTTGAAATAAATATAAGATGTCATATCTCTTTATCTCATTAATTGGCATTACCTACGACGCCCATCAAACCGGAACACAGTAATGTTTGCACATAGCAACGTATAACCATTACTGCATTCCGGTTACTATTACTACTACCGTACTGTTTGGCGTCAGAAATAGTAGCCGCGTTGGTACCTACCTGGACGGTCTGGCGATAGAGACTTACCACCAGTTTATTTACATGCAACGTACACACGACAACATACACTAAAGATATATACTCATACATACACACTATGCTATAATTTGTAGAAGCGTGTTTAAATGCAATAGTCATCATAATATGAGAATCAAAATGAACACATCGATGTTACTATCGCAAAGGGAACGTAAATAATTCTGTTTATTTGCATAATGTGTTCCGATTTAGTAAAAGACTAGTTAATTGGAAATCTGAATTAATTAATGTTAATATACAAACAATATGATATTATCTTATAATATGTAACACATTTTAACACAAACAAGATACGTAGCGGAATGTTTATGAGGTGTTAGTATAGAGTGATTAAATAATAAATTATACTTAAATATACTTTACAGCGAGTTGGTAACTTATTATTAATAATGTTATGCAAGATTTCATCAATGATAAGAGTTTGTAACATGTTTCTTAATCGCGTTCGGTTTGATTACCATATTAAAATACATACATATGTATATGAACAAATAAATTAAAAAACACATTCATTTTATCTGTTTTAATGAAGAATGTAAATGACAAACAAAATCACTATATTAAGTTACCTTCAGCAGCATATTATATCCATCATCCGCGACCTGATGATAACTATGAAATGTACAAGAGATATCTAGAAAATTTTGACTCATCACGAGATCTCCGAAACTAACACTCAAAATTTTGTAAAGTTATTACTTCTACCATCTAGAGGTACGACGGATTTTACAATATTATTTCCCCAAAGGGGGTTGCGGGGATGTTACGGTCAGCAAAGCAGGCGGGGAACGACTAGTGCATATATATTTCAAATGAATGAGAGTGGTCTGTGTGTTTTTTTTAATCCTATAAGTATGTAAGTTAATAGAAGATTGGATATATTATAAAGGTACGTTTATAACTTTACCTATAAAATCTTTTCCGTCGCAAGCTAAAGACATTGTTTCTAACGCCTATGGAAAGCTAGCCTCTTCTCACGACCCTGTACACAACGGGTTCTTTCTCATTAATCACTCGCGTGGTGCTGCAATACGACATTGGTATAGTCGCGTGCTCTAAACTATAAACAGGCGCGATTATTGCGAACCTTCCTACCAGGAGGTAAAGTTCACAGCTTCACGTTTTTGACCGCAACTGCACAGGCTACAGACGGGATCTCGTTTCATGTATGTAAACTTGCGAGATGGGTAAGAATGTTTGGTACGTACAGCTGTAAAAAATCACATTCTATGAATCCGTGTTTTTGACCACTAGCGCAAAAAGGAGTGTCTTGTTTGTATTGGTATTACTTTCTGTCTGTTTGACCTTCTAATCTAATAAACGGCTGTATCTATTTCGAACTACTTTCTTTCATTCATTTAGTAGACAGATACCTAAGTTTTAACAGAACATAAGTTGTATATATTTTTCGATTTCGCTTTTGATTTTGTCTATCAAACTGGTTTTAAAATTTGCCGTAAGACTTATAGAAGTAGACATTGTGCCAGAATTAGGTTTTTCGTATGCATTAATTATAAGGTAAACTCAACAGATAATAAGTATTTTTAAAAAATAAACCTGAACAGGTCATGGATTTTGAAGTTGCAGTTATGAAGCCGTTACTGGGATATTTTAGGTTATCACAACAGAAAGAACTTAGTATGAAAGATTTACCGGGAGTAGATGATGATGTTATTTTAACTAACGAATTGATGATATCTTCATTTCTATTATGTAAAATATTGCTGATTTAACAGCAACATTTGTTTAGTGGTTTGCGTACCATAAAATAGGTTTTTGCAGGATTTTTAATGAAAAAACAACTCGATAACACGTCGTGTTAAAGTTATAGATATGTATTTACTATTTATTTTTCACTTCAATTTCCAGCACACGGAGTAACAAATGTATGCACACACTAAGAAAACAAAGAGTCCGGACATTGCTTGCCGTTAGAAGGTAATTTAACTAAACATATTTGTTAAAGCTTGCAAACAAACCATTGATAGAAATAACCATGGTTCAAATGCTGTACGTGTGAGTACATACAGATTTCTTACCAATGGAAGTAAACGTAAACCTTCATAGAAATATAGTTTAATACTTTGAACATTACAACGATTTGTAAAAGTAAAAAAACATAAACTATTTACAAAATTAATTCTAAGTTTATTACAAGATTATTTTTTATAGTTTATTATAGATAATTGTTCCAGATTAGGTAACAAGATGTATTACTATATATAATATGCCTTTAAGCAATGACCGTAATTGAATGCTGTCTAACATATCAACCAGCACCAAAATTTTGTTAACAGACTTACCAATAGGTTAACCATCTTGCTCGTCTCGTTGCTTATAATAATAATGAATTATTTCTACTGAAACCATAAGTATTATGATTCGATAGCATTCCTATTACATACAATTGGCTATTCTCAGACTGTGGTGTATCAGCGAACAATGTGATCTATTGTGATCGCAGCTATGGTTACTGGTTCTCAGTAAAGGCTTGTTTGAATTACATGAGCAGTTAAGAGGCTTGTCTAACGTTTTCATAGGAATGTGAAGTAACATTAGCACATAGTTTACCTATACACAATCTTATTTTAATCCCGATGGATTAATACTTGGCTACAAATTAAAACAGTATCAACGAGGTCCGAGATGGTGAAGTGTGCTCTCTCAAGATAATTAGATTTTTCGAAAACACTATCGCCATCGTGTACTCCGAGAATTGAACCAGTATTATATACCGGAGTTACAATGGAAGCGGTTAACCGCTGCACCACAAAGTTAAATGATCTCAGCATCCAATCTAAGCGCACTAACCAATAATAAAAGATAGAGTTTACAGAAGCTAACTTTACGAATCGCAACAAAATGTAATACATAGAAATGGAATCCATTACTCTACATTTTAACTTCGTTCTGACCTCGACAATAATTAACACAACCAGAGTGCTATTCATGCAATCTCCAATATCCGGTACACGTTTTATCTATTATTATAAACTAATAAAATGACATGAATAATAGTAATAGAACTATAATTTATATAATAAACCATATCAACCACAGGTTAAGACATAACCAGATTTTAATTAACTATGTAGGACTGTTATGTAAAGCTAATTGTTTTATATAAACGCAAACACTTCGCAATATATATAAAAGTGTATATATATTATATATAAATGTTTATATGATCGATCAAATTAAACCAGTATCATTATAAAAGATAAAGAGTAAATGTACTCGCTCCTTAAAAACTTAATTAAAATTTAACTTGGTAACTTTTTAGTTCCAAAGCGGAAAAGGGAGTTGTAATGATTTTAGCACCAGCATCTATTCGTTTGTTGCATTATATAGATGCAACGTCTGAATTGACTTTGACAATACTAGTAAGTTGTTAACTAGGTTCTTAAGGAGATATATAAATAGCTACTCAGATTGACAATATACCTTAACTGTAATTTTTTTAGATTCTCTTTACTTATACTTTTTAAAAGGTTAAAAACCTGCAAGTACTAGTTTGTTACTACTAGGTCTGTTGTCGAAGACCGTCTAGGTAGGTATCAGCGCAACACCTTTTTTTGCCGCCAAACAGTAGTGTGCCAATATTACTATACGAGGGTAAATTTATAATTTATAATAATAATAAAATTTAAATCATCCCCTGTTAAAAAGAAAACATTTTCATCATTCCGTTCACCTGATGGCAAGTATATGCCCGCCCATACAACGTGGCACTAGTTAGGATGGTATTCATGCACCAAATTGCGCTCGTCGCCTTGAGACATAAGATGAGTCTCGTTACCCTAGTAATTTCACAAGCTACAGCGCCCTTTAAACTGGAACACAATAATATTTGCACACTACTGTTTGGCAGCAGAAATAGATCTTGCAGTGGTACCTACGTAAACAGTCTCCGGCAATTTCTCCAGTGAATTTTTAATTTTTTTAACTTCTCAATCTTTTATAAAAAATAACTTCTTTTCATAAGTTTTAATGTCACAAAATAACGCTATTTTAGTATGTTCTTTAACTTCTGTTATATTTGAATCAGTAATAATTTTTTTAATCCAATTATTAGCAGATATTTGTTTGTGAAGACGAACACAACTTTCATTTGACATAAATCGCGTAGGAAATAAGACTAGCAAGCATTTTTTTAAATACTTGAGCATTTTAGTACATGTCTTAACGAATACACGCTGAAACATTTGCGTAAGGTAAAAAATATGTTACGATTGCACTTAACTTGAGATTGTCTACACTCAGCGGCATGTTGAGTCCCTCCACAAGTTTCGCAGCTAATTAGTTACGAGAATTTTATGACGTTCCTTTTCTCTTTTTTTCCCTCCCTCTTCCCCACTGAGAGCGAAGTTTTCATATGAAAATGGAACTGTTGAGATTTTAGAACAATGCTTACTTTAAAATTTCTTTTAAAACATGCTCTTATTATAATTGAAAACAGCATTCTAATTATGTGTATGGTAATATATATTTATATATCTTATACTGTTTATTATCTTAATGAATTTCTTTTGTTCGCCAATCACGCGAAAATTAGTGAACGTATCCATCTCATCATCATGACCAATTAATATTTTTTAATTTCATAGATTCTTCATCATTTTATCTAATAAACTTTAATAAACCTTTTCATTTAGTATTATTTATGCAGTTGCTATAGTAACGGTGACTATAGAAAGTCATTTGCGGTAGCGGTTGTTCTTAAGGAATATTTTAGACAAATTTCAAATATAATTTTATGTTACAGCCAACAAAGCAGGCGGAAAACAGGTAGTTGTATATATATGAATACAGATATTTTCGAGTATTCTCATGCTTAAAGAAATATATAAAGTTTTTATAAAGTATTATTAAAAAGTCATAAAATATGCATACAAAGAAAATGTTCTTGTCTATTCCCGTTACTTTATATAGTCTATACAGTTAGCGAAATGTTCGCTAAATCGATTTCTATTGTAATACCGTGTCCGATTGACATATCGGAGCATTTCAAATTGTTACGGTTTTTGCTAATCAAGTTGCGTATGCGCTGATGCAATGTTGAGAAGTGTATTTAACGGATTATGTGTAATAAAAAAAAATTATATGATGTATCTCAGAAGTGCAATCTCGTTTTCCGGATGGTATCTGATACGCTCGCACTAGAAAGTTTACTAGCAGCACATTACGTTGGTCACCTTGCTACAACAGAATTCATATCGTTACCAAGGTAATTTCACTAGCTACAGCGTCTTTCAAATTAGAATACAGTAATGTTTCAATACAGTGGTGTTCACTGTTACTTGGTGGTATTAACAGTGTTAATTAAATTATTAACACTGTTAATACCACCAAGAAATGTGCATTGTGGCAATGTTTCCCTACATTGTCTTTAGCCATAGAAACCAACCATCATTATAATTTTTTGCATTAGTATGCAATAGACTAAACAATTATATTCGAAATATTCATATTAACTTTAAATTAAAAAAAAAAATATGTTTGACTTGAAAATTTAAAAAAAAATTAAGATTATTTCAAGTACATATAAGAAATAATATAAATGAAATATTGGTTCTGAAACTTTATAAAAAAAAAATTATATAAATATTTTTGAGGCACTTTAATGTATGTTTGTGATTATTCTGCGATAAAGTAGTGTGTAACCGCAGCTCACAAAGAGCACATCACCCCTTTTATCTAGGGTATCGTAAAAGATGAGTAAGGAACATGCAAACTAGAAGCCATTGTTTTGTGCAAGCAAAAAATAGGTATAGTCACTCATATATATTGCACGGACAGCCGAATGACACAGTATCTACTGCCTGAACCGTGGGTTCGAATCTATCTACGGGGAAGTTCAAGAAAGTTGTAGTTATATGATTCAAGCAGTCGATGATATATTGTGGTGAAGAATATTCTACTTACCACAGTAAATACTTTTTTTAGAAAAATACTGTGTACTTTAAATTTCAATAAGTATTACAATCTCCCTAACATACATTTTATTTAAAAAAAAGTAGAGTAAAAAGACAGAATTGGCAAAGAAGTCTAAATCATTATATACACACGTATTTTCAGCTATAATTACTTCAAGTTATTCCTTCAAGAGTTTTGGAAATTGACAAAAAATAAAAGGAGCATCTCTTTTCGAATTCAAAACTCCATCTTATTTGTCATCGTTGCTTGTTGCAAACAATTTTTTTTAATCCTGCGAAAAAGTACCACTGCAAAAAATATTATAAGGACCATCTCAAAAAGTTTTTGTTGTATTACTTTGCACTACGTGTTGAAAAGGTAGCAGGTAAAATTTGTTACAGCCGTATTTTATTGATAACAGCTAATTTAAACGTATTTTTTTTGTGTTATTTAGTCCGATCGAATTAGCCTTTTTAACATTTGTTAGTAAAAATATTGATTTTCCGTTTATTTATTTTATGAAACAACTTTAAGACCGCGCAAATATAAACGTAGATTGTTTTTAAAGTCACGTGTCTTACAACAAAGTAGAAAATCCAATAGACTATTAAAGACCTTTTGTTATAAATGTTTACTTAACTTTTAACTTACAATTGGTTTATTTCTAAGAATTGATAATAGTATAAGGTACATAAGTGTTAAAAAGTATTGTTTTTTTCGTGTAAAATTGTAACAGTTACTTAATAACTTTTAATATGTACTTACCACCAATTACCGGTGACGGCTTGAATAAAAATAATAAAAGAACACAAAACTTTCCAAAAAAGCTTCATGTTGCTCTAAAGTTTAGGTTAGTAAAAAAACACTTTGAAATATCTAATATTACAATTACACTTTCAAAGTTAATCACTTCACAAAAACACAGCGAACATCAAAACAATAACAAAAAATAAATATTTGCATTTCTTTATCAACGAAATATTAATAATAAAAGAAACAATAATCAACAATAGACACAAAACAAGAATATAACATTGTTAACACAAAACATATTATTTTTTTAATAATTGCGAAACGAAAAAGTTTTTAATAACTTTCTTCAAAGTTCACCTTTTGAATCACAACTAAAAACAATGGCGGGAATTATTATAAAAATAAAAGAAAAAAGTGAGAGTGTTCCTTTTTTAAATTCGAAAGAGACTTGGAAACGGTTAGGTTCAGAAGAGCGACGCGCCTGCGATCCGTGCGCATGGAAATACAAAACCAGACTGGCTCGCTTTTAAGTCGTTTGTAAGTATTCCATAGGATTCGCCGTAAGGGGAAGGGTCGCACTGGAGGGCGCGTAAATGCAATACAAGCACGAGTTCATCCTTTGAAAGCCCTTACCACGAGTTACACCAACTGTACTGCACTCCGAAATGTCATGCCAAGGATACGTTGCTCTATACACAATACACATTCATACAAGCAATCACAGCTTCATGCGCTTATATATTTCGGTTCTAAATTGGAATAATTATTTTATTATATCTACGACAATATTAAACGTTTCATAAAACTATATTGTGTAGATTTTATCTCAATGATTTATTTATATATAATAAATACTTTACAGCATTTATAATCACGAGAGGACTGTGGTGACCGAAATTCTAACATCAAAATAATCACAGAGCTCTAGCTCTCTCTAGCTTTTTAATTATTGTTTACAGTCGGATCTAAAGACAGAATTAGCTAACTGCGTCTTGTAGTCTTGTATTGGTATGCTTGGTATTTCATCATCATCATCCTTATCAGCCAACAGACGTCCACTGCTGGACATATGCCTCCTTGTTTAGTATTTGACTTAATGTAATTACAATAGGACCCCAAGACGGTGTACGGACATTTCAATACGGATATTCTTTTGAAAATATTTATGTACTATCAAATCCGAAGCAATGATTAGAATGATCAAAAACTTGGTGATTAATTGAAAACTTCCTAAAACGTCAACGGTTCTCGGCAGCTGTATATTCCTTTACGTGGAATCATCGGTGTAAATTATTAAATAAACACGATAAATACACTAATATTTAGTTTTATTGAATATATAAATTCGAAGCTCATATTGGTTTAAGTCGATAATTCGTGAATTTATTACACCCTTCAGTTTGATCACCTGATCGACACGAACAAAAGCTGCACTAAGAATTCACTCCCTATTCTCGATCGTTCATTCTAATTAAGCTTAAGCAAACTGGCAACTGATTGTAAAATTATCGTCGGCTGATAATCTTGAGAAAGATTTACTCAGTAGATAAGATTAAGCCTGTCATATTTTCTCTAACAACTAGCCCAGAGTAAGTTTCACGATAAGATATATGCCACAGAGTATACCATAACGTAATTTCTAGTAACCTTATAATTTGAAATGCTACGCACTGACATTATGGCTGGTTAAAGTTTATTAACTCTGAGATTGCGTGAAATCCATCGAAATATAAAACCTGCTGCATGAAGTAATAAAGATTAAATGCAAACCAAACATTTTATATATCTTACCGGCTGACACTAGCATTTTCTAAAAATCATTTGATCAGGAAATACAAGATTAAATATATAATTAAAAAAAAGCCAATATTTAAAGAACACGACGTTTACTAATAGGCAGGTAGTACAAGACTTAACAAACAATGCAAAAAAAAAATGATTTTGGCAACGACATTATTTTTATATATACAAAAAATATTGTGTTGGTTATAACATTTGTGAATTTAATCCGTACTACGGTTAACTTAAAGCTGAGTAATAAAAAAATTGCAACCAACTGAGGTTTACCTGCTGACCAATTGTTACCCTATTTTAACGGCCGCACTAAACCGTAATTGCATACGATCAAACGAACCGACAAACCGCGGTATTCTTTATTAATACATATTTTTAAATATTGTAATCTTTATTCCACGAATAATAAAACTCTTATTTATTTTTTGTCACACTGAAAGAGTAATTACAGGTTCGAAACCAATCAATATTTGTTTTAAAGATTATTAGCAGATCATCTGTCATAATATCATTTCTTTTACCTATAAACAACGGCGTGCTACAAAAACTCTAAAAGAAGAGTCACGCATATTTTGTTTTTTTTTATTCTACGACGCAAAGCGACGAACAAGACATTCGCCTGATGGTAAGTGATACGCTTACCCATAACAACGTGGCGCTAGTTAAGATGATATACATAGCAAAGCATTGTGCCCGTCGCCTCTAGGGTTAGATTTTGAGTTTCGTTACCCCAATAATTACACTAGCTACAGCGTCCTTCAAACTGAAACACAGTAATGTTTGTCCAGTACTGTCTAGCAGTAGAAATAGGAACTACAGGGGTACCTAGACGGTCTCCGGCAACAGAAACTTACCAGCAGTGATGCCTTATTACCAGATGATGCTTTAGCCGCTAAATACTAGAGTTATTAGTAAGTCGTTTTCCTTATACATATCACACACTTAAAGGTCCCACTATATAGTTTAATGACTTGCGCTTTGTACATGTTTAGAGGTCAATAGCCTCATTGAGACCACATATAGATATATAAATGAACGTAGATCGAATCTACTATTCAACCTTTATCGTTAACTTATGTAAGTGAGAAAAGCGTAGGACTTGTTAGTGCTCAATTTCAATGTTAGCAGCTATGATGTTCTCTCTATAATTTTTTTTACAGCTGCTATTTATAGGTAGTTAAGTGGATAGTTGTTATATTATCGCAAGTATAATTACGTCATAATTTGTAAGAGTATAAAAGCCTCTTCTTTTTCCTAGGAGAACAAGTTTATTCTTTAAATGCAATGTTTTCCAGATTCACTCACATATGCTCCTTAATTTTCTTTCTTACTCCCTCCCCATTTGATTTTAACATAGATTCAAATATTAACATAAGTTTTAACTTTGCAAATTATATTTGTGCGTTTCTTTTATTATCATTATAAATCATTAAAAATCCTGAAGTAAATCAAGGTAATATTAACAGTAAACTTAAAGATAAAAAAAGATTAAAAAGCACCCTGCTCAAACGGCCGTATAATTAGTGTTAAAGTTTTACTTAGCACAGTATACTTAATACCGATAGAATCGACATTTTAACATGCAGTAAGCTGGAAGCCATAGAATTAATGATACCGCTAGATTATCAATGCAAGTTACCGTATTACCGATGTACCCAATCCTTTTAAGCTCTTGTCGTTGCCCTTTCATTTATAAACGAATTGAATTAAGAAAATGCAGAGACACCATAAATAGAAGATAAGCAAACTAGTTGTTTTTATACAAACAGTTGTAGATAATTATAATGGAATTAATGAACAATTATTGACCGTATCTGCAGTTAAAAAACTGAGTCAGTCATTGGACATTTACCAATTCCTTTCAATTCCAAGAATTCATTTAATTGTTACCATCTGTTTAGTTGAATAAGAAATCGTATATTAAAATTGTGATAGTTTTTTTTCTCTGCACAATTATACACAAATGCACAAATACTTTTACATAAAATCATAGATAAATATGAGTTGCAGTAAAAAATAGAGATAGAAAGCAAACTTACAAAGCCTAGAAGAGAATTCAAAATAAAGCATAAGGAAATTAAATAGACAGAATCACTGCTAACAGCAACAGAAAAACTTTTATAGTGTCATTTCATTCAAGATCTAATAATCTCAGTATACAATATTTCTATTAACTTTATCAATTAATTTAATTAACAGATCCCGGCAGCTGAAATATGGAAACTGTTTTATCTTATTACAACTTACGGTCCTCACGAGTACAGTGGTTCTTTTAGACAACAGCTCCTGTTTCAGCCGCCAAACAGTAGTGTACAAAACATTACTGTCTCCCGGATTGAAAGGAGTTGTAGTTAGTAAAATTATTAAGGTAATGAGACAACAATTTTTTTTTTCAAGGCGACCAGCGCAATGTTGTGCTGTGTATAACATCCTAACTGGCGCCACGTTGTTATGAGCGGGCCTGTCACTTACCGTCAGGTAAACTGTGTCCTGCTTATATCGTAGGTTAAAAAAAAATCAATAGTTTTTGTTATTGAATTTAGTTTTTTGTATGTTGAAATGTTAATTTCAACATAACTATACAAAGGAGAGCTTAATGACTACAGGCATTTTCAACCAGCCAAGCCATGTTGAGGCGAAATGTTGTGGAAGGTGATGCAATAAGAAATAAACATGGTTCAAACACTATCGAACATTACGCAGAGTTTAATGGATCCCACAATTGTAGCTATTGAGGCCAATGTGCGTTAAACGCTAAAATGGCTATTTTAAATTGTTTTGCACATTATTTCATTAAGATGTCTCAGGAGGAGCACGATTTGTAAGGAATTCCAGTTTCCGTACCGTTTGACGTAAGATTGACACTGATTCGCTACAATTGGAGTTTAAAGATATATTTCAGAAACGTTTAAAGACAAGAAAATTGCATTAAACGTATTTTTTTCTTTTGTCGGATGCGAGACATATGTTTTCAGTAACAGCTGTTGAGTTTTCAACTGTAATTTTTACATTGTATTAATAATCGTATAGTTACAATATAAGTATAAGCGAGATGTAAAACCTTTTAATACAAAGTGCTACAACAAAATCAATCTTTGAAAATTATAATTTTCATATAGATGGAATATCCATTTAAATTGTTTATCACAGCACAGATAATGATAACTTTTACTACTTGTGGTAGAACTCTGTTGACTCCACCCACCACCCCCCCACCCCTATAGGTTCCCGCCTGGTCGTGACGATGAGGCTTAGTAGTCGTGGCTTAGTCACCCACGGTCAAGCTAAGAGGAACCTACCCGGCCGGCCCGAGGTGTCCGCTCCAGGTGAGCTCCGTGAGCTCTCTTCGGATGTGTGCCGGTGGACTGCAGGGGCAGGTTTATACTGCCCTTTGCAACCGAGGTGTAATCGCGGGGGGAAAGGAGTGTCCGTATTGCAATCCACCGCTCTCCCTACCCTCCGTGGTCCTACAACGGTTGGCGGCGGAACCCAAGATCAGATCCACCGCAGGGACTCGGGAGCGTTTTCTCTCTTGGATCCCATGACCTCAGGGTGACGGATTCGAGGGGATCCACTGTCCGTCCGTGACTGTGAGAGGCCGAGAGGAGGAAGCGTTGTGTGTTTCGTCGTGGCCTTACAGAGGCGGAAAGAAGGGTTCTTCTCTCCCGAGGTGGGGCTGCATGGTGCAGCTAGCGCTGGCAGGGTCGCGGAGGTGTGCGAAAGCGTTCCCATGACCATTCGATAAGGCGATGAGGTGGAACATTGTGGAGGTCGATGCAAGTCCGACATAAACTGCCTTTGCCTCCGCGAGGGCAAGTATACGAAGGCATTTCACTCACATAAAAAAAAAATCTCTATAGCCAGAGACCGTTTAGGTAGGTATCACTGCAGCACCTATTTGTACCGCCTAATTGTATTGTGCAAATATTACTGTGTTCCGATTTGAAAGACGCTGCAGCTAGTGTAACTACTGAGGTAACAGGACTTAACATATTATGTCTCAAGGTGACGGGCGCAATGTAATGTTATGAATACCATCTTAACTAGAGTCTCGTTGTTATAGGCAGGCGTATCGCTTACCATCGGGTAAATGTCCTGCTCGTCTCGTCGCTTCGTTGTATAAAAAAAGAAAATTAGAAAAAAAAATACAAAAGTGCTATAAGATGTTTGCTTAAATGATTCAGAAATACAATGAAAATAATTACCTTCTCGCGCTACTCTCCTATTTCCCTTCAAGGAATTGAATAATGTAATTGTTGCTAAAGTATCACCTCTTTCTACTTTCATACTATTATTTTTCTTTATTATATATTACAAGAGACTAAAAGCAAAGCAATACAAATGTAGATCATGAAAATACATTTATAGATTTGATTACACGTTAGCTAAGCGGAAAGTTATAGAAAGAATCGTCTGGCAAATCAATGTTAAATTACTATGAGACAAAATAAATAAAGCCTGCATACCCTAACTTCCACGCTAGTCAAGAATTCAAACCTTTCCGAATTCTAAAAATTCTCAGGCAGATTTAATCATGGTCGTAAATTAAAGCATGTTAATAGAGATAAACAAATTAATATGTAGTAAAAATCTACAATATAGACGTAGAAGTTTACACTAGGCTTTATAAAGACGTATGGTTCTGGTTTTTAGCGTTGAATGATCTCAAAACACCATGATGATTGATCGCTGATACAAACCAGTATTTTGATAAATAAATACAGTCAAGAGGAATGTGACGGTTTATATTTTGAATATCGATACTTGGAAAAATATTACCACTGAAGTGAACAAGAATTAATAAATAAAATTTCTTTTTGTAGTAGGCTTTAAAGAAAACTACAAATGAGTGAGGGGTAAAGTCTGGGGTAAAGTACTTCAGTAATTTCAGTAGCCACCGCGTTCATCGAAACTGAAACACAGTATGTTACCATTACTATATGACGATAAAAACAGGAGCCGCAGAAGTATCCTTTACAGTCTCTGCCAACAGCAATCTACTTCTACTAAACTATCGTAATTTTTCCAAAAAATTTTGAAACTAAAACTGTTGTAATTATGGGATTAAAAAGTTTTTTTTTTAGTACTATTACATATATAATACTATTTTGTTGTAATAAATTTTTTTCTAGCTCATTTAGTTTGTGTGACTGTTCTTGAGTTTTTGGTTACGCGGGTATATTACATACAATAACCCACACCTGGCCAGCCGGGGGCGGTTCTCACCGCCCAGAGATTCCGATACAGGCGAAGGTGGTCGGGGAACGGGCCCGCGCCCGCCCTCGACGACCGAGTAGATTCGCCAGAGCAATCACCAACAAGACACACGCTATAAAAAACTCCGCCGTCAGACAACTACACCACACGTAGTACACTTTTATAAACAGGCCGTGGATCCAGGTCCACGCGCCCAATGTTAGATAAGCTGTAACAGCCGAATGGCTTGCAGCGCTAACATCGTCATGAATCAACCTGGCCAGCGTAGTGGATTAATGGCCGTAAGTCTCTCTTAGTAAAATAAGGCCCCGTGCCAGTTCCAACAGTGGGAATATTATGAGGGTTGTTGATTATAAGTACAATAACAATATCGATTATCGATAATGAGAAGCCGATCCCTATTTTTAAAAGTCAGTTTAGTTTAAACGAAACGTTTACCTAACCGCGATGTTTTTAGTCGAGCGGGCTCAACGGACGATGACGTCTGCGCCAGCCCACCGCCAACTGATCAATTTAAAAAGTATAAAACGCGCTAATGGCGCCGTTTCCGTCGACCGCGTTTTTCGAAAGTTTGACGTTTTTGTCATTAATCGATTTTGACTGAGATTTGTTATTTAAATACATAATGAGATTCACATTAATTTGTTCTTTAGTTATTGCACTACTTTCACTGGTTCGGACGATAGATAGACAATTAATTATTACGATTATCAATTTTTTACACTTTCTTAAATATGAAGTGATGAAAAAAAAAATCGGAAAAAACATACACTTTTGATAAATATTATTAAAAAAAATTAAACAAAATCAACAATTTTAAAAGAAATTAAAATAAAAATATTTATGTTACTTTTCAAAATCATTTTAAAGGACATGATTTACAAATTCAAAAAGGCAATATTTTAGTATATTATAAAACTTAATTATTTTCATTTCTTAGATTAGTTATTCACTGTTCTATGGTTGCGAAGCAAATAATAAGCTATAGATAATCTTTCTTTATGATGTCTTTAACTATTGAGTATCCTCAAAAAGAAGGTTACCTAATTCTTTTTTAGACTAACAACATGGAAAGAATCAAGACACGCTGTAGCTCATTGGCGACAAAAGTAATATGCTCAAAGCAGGTATAAACGTTTATGTAGTTTTTGGGTTCTCTAGATTTTCTTTCTTTTCATTTTAAAGGCATTGATATATGTATAGATAGATACAATTACATAAAATAACAATGAAGGCGAATATGTTGAAGAATGCTCGCCCTGAAAACACTTGCTCTCCGTGTAATAATAATCTTATGGTTATCAACATATGAGACACGGCAATGTTGTAACGGCAGATTTACAATGCAAAAGAGATTTTCAAAAACTCCTAAATATTACTTAGCTCATAAAAACTGTTTATTATAATATATGTGGTAGTGTACTAAAATGGTTGTATAACAGATCAAACACCTTAACACCCAATATTGTCCCCCCAACGGGTTCCCGCCTTGTCGTGGTGGAGGGGTTTAGTAACCGTGGCTGGACACACGGTGAAGCGAAGTGGAACCCACACGGCCGGCCCACATCGAAGGGCTGGCCGTAGCGATCGCTCCAGGTTCGAGCACCTGTTGGATAACTGGAGCTCACTGGAGCGGCCGAGAGCTGCAGGGGCAGATTTAAGTCGCCCTTTGCGGCCGGCTGCAAGGGCGGTTTCATGCTACCCCTTGCAGCCGAGGTGGAGTCGCGGAGGGAGTACCCTCTGCGACTAACCGGTGTCCGGTGCACCGGCGACGCGACGGCGGTGGGGCCGCAAGGGAGCAGAAGTGTCGGTATTACGATGCGTCGTTCTCACTGTCCTCCGCGGCCGTTAACGGGTAGCGGTGGGCCCAATATCTTTCCGTAACGGGGAATCGGGAGACGTTTTCTCCCGTGGCTGCCACGTAAAACAAAGAAAAATAAATAAATAAATAAAAAAAGAACACCTAATATTGTAACGTCTGTAAACTAGAAAAAAGATGTTTTCTCTAATGGATGTTATTGCATCTTGGTATTAAAACACATATGAAGAATAAATATTTAGCAGCACGATCTCTCTAGTAAAGCATAAAACTAATAGACGCCAATGTTATCGACAAGGATCGGGGAAGCAATCTTTGCAAAAATACTAAATAAGTTCATAAAAAAGGACGTAACATCTTAATTTGTAGTTCGGTCTTGAAGAGCCACGACTACTGTTCTCACTAAACTTGACCTTCAGAAGAACACGTCGTGAGGAAATCGGAATATTCCAAACACATTTGAGGACACGCAACTTTTACCAACCCGCGTATTTTCATGGTGGATGCATGGCCTTGTCTCTCCTTGTGAAAGAAGGAACCTCCTTTCCAAATATATTGTGTATCCCAGTATTGGAAGCATTATGAAAGACGATTATTTAAAAGATAAGAACACTCAGTTTATTACTTTTACCGACTACTCAATAAAATTATTGTAATTGCCAAAAGCGACTAATGATTTATTTGTTACCAGTAAATGTACCTAGTGAAAGGGAACCCTGGCAAGTTGAATTTATGGACGTCGCACATTGGCGGCCTCTGGCCGTGCGATGAAGTAAACAAAAGTATAAAGAATCGCGCTCTATGAATAAAATAAAAATAGCGCGAGATGATATCGACGGAACGAGCTGAGTACGGAATATGCCGACTTATTATACCCCTAATAACCGAATCGTATTAACTTCGTACACAGACAAACGAACTAGTAGACATGGCAAAAAACTTTACTATTGGTTTAACAGACTTTATAGAGAACTTTTAAATTTTTTATTATTGTAACATTTTAAGCTTTTTGGTCTTTATGGTTGCTCTCTTTTGTGCTACCATTTTAGACAAGAGTCTATTTTACCAATCAGCTTATAACTCACCAACAAAATACTAGTACATTACAGAACGTGTTATAAATTATGCTAGTTTTAACTTAAAGTGATGATTTTACTAGAAATATTGCTTATTAAATTATCTTTTTTATTTACATTATTCGTATGACTTAATTCACATAACAGCTAAATTTCCTATGAATAAAATCTTATAATATTCTTTCTAGTGGATATTGAGCTCGCGCTATCAGGGTCTTTAAGTCATTTATAGATTATTCATTTATATCTGACAATACCGATTCTTTTATGTTATTGTTTGGCCATCGTTTCATCTTGAATCCCTATATTGCACGTAATTGGCAATCAATATAAACTGTTATCTGCGATTAATATTTTTATTCTTTAAATGTAATGTGAATTTAGATATGAAATATTGGTATCTATTTACACAGAGCGAGATAGTGCTTCATCCATAACAAGATACTGGAAACCAAAAAAATTCTTACTTATTAATTTAAGTGAAAAAAAAAACTCATGTACGACATTTTATTGAAAAACTAAAACACTAACATTCTTAGACTAAATATTTAACTTTTAATTAAACAAACGAGATTTTTAACGCAAAACAAGGTTAAGATTGTTTTTAATAATGTTGATGGCGCCGATAGATTAATTTGAAACCTTTACTATTAAACACGCCGCCTCGAATATGAGCCAGAAAAGTGCAAACAATAACAGCGACGCGGCCATGTTGTTTCTGATGACGTTTAGACGCCATGTTGCGTCGGGTTGCGTTCCGAAACCCGGGAGTGCAACAAAGGGGTTCCAGTTTCAATACAATGGGCAGTAAATGGATATCGAAGATTATATTGATTGCTACGATGCACGGTATGCTAATTTTGTGTTTAATATCAACAGCTCACAGCAAATAAGGTGATCGAATATCTGGTAACCCGCTGATGATGTAAATTACAATTATGATATATATGTGTCTAACATAAAGATATTACATTATTTACTTATCAATAATATTATGTATTTACATACAATGAAACAAATAAAATGTTTAGGCCGATAAGCTTAACCTTTAAAAGGATTTCTTGCATGATTGTGCATCATGGAAGCTAAATTTGAGGTTAATATACAGTTGCTTCAGGTAAGTACTCATTGTAAAAATTAGTTACAATTACAATTTTTTTTATCAACTCTTCGATCTATTTTATCCTTTAATGTGCACATACACAGAAACTAATATATAGAGACGAGAATGTGTAAATATACAGGCTTAATCAAATCGCAATTTACCTCCAGCAAACTCATGCGAAAGGTAAAACAGCAATACTGAAACATTAGTTGTAACCATACACAAGTTAAAATCAAAAAAGGACATACACAAGATTTGTTTATAGAAAACCTCAAAACGTATACCTATAATTTTGTACATAGTAAATAAATTTCAAGATTAGTAATTTTCGTTGATTCCGATATTAGTAAATAGTAAATAATTATTACATCATGTATGTCATAAATAAAGAAAATACGCTTAAAACAGACATAGAAATAAAATGTTATAGATTCTAACATATTTTCAACATATTCTTTAATAAAAGATAAGAAATTTCAATAATTCCAAAGTACTGAACTTTGTTCAACATGTAGAGATATAATTTTATAGGATGTCTTGAAAAGCGCATTTGCCTTACACTGCTGTGGAGATGCTCACGTATGCACTATTTGTTTTCTCTGATAACCAAGCAATGACGTTTAGCTAAAACTACCTCAGACTGAGCGTCGTGACAGTAAATTTCATACAATATTACAAATTAAATGTTTCCATCTAGCTCTAGTACGCTCCACGTCTCCTCGATCCTTATCTTTAGCAATCTGCACATAAAGTTATACATTCTGTTACTTCTACCAACGAACTTCGGTAAAATTTCTGTTAAGATTTTATAGAATAAAAATCCTTAGAACTTTTCAATGGCAGTTTCTTAAAATTTATATGTAGATGAATGAAATAACGGTTTACGTAAGTAAAAAAAGACCGGTTTTATTACCCCTGATGGGACTCGAACCCACAATCCCCGGCTTAGGAGGCCGATGCCTTATCCATTAGGCCACAGGGGCTGTTATAACATCTTACCAATTTTGTATTTTTTTAATCTTAACATAAATTACTTTTAATTTTATTACATATTTAATAGTACAGCTTCTCGCACATCAACTCACGAGATCCAAGACAACCTCACCTACTCGTGGTGCACCCTGCTAATCAACAAACGATGCTTTGGCTCGCACCAACCCGCATTAAGCCAGAGTGGTGGAAAATGACCCAATTCACCCATATAATATCTACCCAATCGATATGAGAACATTTAGGGGAGGCCTATGTTTAGTAATGGACGTCTATCGGGTGATGATGTATTTAAAATTATGATTTTTAATAAAATGGAGTGTTTATATAACATTCATTTATTCATGTAGTAGTGTTTCATTTTAATCTGCATAAATTCTTTAGAATAATGCCCCGTTTTTACTTCATGTGGGGTCGGTACATGTATTCTAAAAAAGTTTCGACACGTGTTTTACGACCTTCCAACTGTCTGACGTCATATCTTTCAGGGAATGTTGTAGTTGGTGAAATCGCCACTTTCGGTTACCAAATGTCACCAACGTATCACCTATTACGTGATACAATACTAACTATCCGGCGAGCTTAATCCATTAGTCGCCTCTTACCATACCCACAGGACGAAAAATAATTGCACTATTCCTCACAGCCGGTTCCATGAGCCAAATAATTTAAGATTACTTAATTTAAGGTTTATTTTTAATATGATACTATTAGGTGATTATTGTTACAAAAAATATATATTTAGTAAGTGAAATGAGGCAGCGGAATGTAAAAAGTTGCAACAAATTAGTGTGTCGGCTAGTGTAAGCGATCTGAACTGATGCAACGTCCAACGGACCGGCAGACCGCTGCGGTTGCCGCGGTAATAAGAAGTCAATATTGGTGTGCAGGGCGGGCGGATTTTAGAAGTCGACAACTAGAGAAAGAGCTTTTTTAAAAAAGAAAAATCAAAGACATAATTTTTATAAATATATTCATACATAATGTATTAAGATTCATCTAAAAATATTAAAGTATTTTCACATCTAAACTGAAATACTAAATTATGAACACTTCTCAAACAAACTGCTTCCGCACTTGCAAGTTAGTACATAGAATACTAAATAAAGAAATACTTATTAAAAAAAACCTTTGCTAAAATAATTACTCATTTTCCCTGTAGAAAGATTTTTAATCAAATGAACAATTTATATTTACGTCCTCCGCGAACTAACTATAGGAAGAAAAGTCTACTATATCAAGGAGCTAAATTATACAACAGTCAACCCGATGATATAAAAAAGCTAAATCATATCAAGTTTTCAAAAAACTACTACTAAAACACGTCTTAAATTTACCACTAAACATATTTACACAAAAAATTTATTTATTATAACTTAAAATAAAAGACATAAAAAAAACAAACAGAGTATCCTAAAATGCATGACTATTCTAGGTTGACTCATCTATATATCCGACTTAAAATTTTGACTCTGATGTCTGCTTATTTTAAAATTCTGCCACACTGACGACTACCGCGGACTACCTTCCTTTGGCCGATTGTAGTGTTAGTTGTTGTAGTTGAGTTTGTGGCTTTACTGTATGTCTTTGTACGCTCATAATTTTAGACTAATCTATTGCTTATTGTTTTCTCGTATAAGTGAATTGTATATATTCTTGTAAGAAATAAAGATTCTTAAACCTCAACTATTTATGCGTATAAACAACGTGGCGGGAAGGACATATATTTGGAGTTGTAAACGTCATACCTGTTATTAAGCAATAACATGGTAATTAGGACATTTACTCAGTACTATACTTCACTCATCACTTTGAGATATAGGATATAATGTCGTTATCTAAATAAGTTCGTTCGCATAGCGTCTTTCCAACCGTAAAACAACTTTTCAGTATTACTGATCCTTCTCTGTAATATTCGTGAATCTAAACAAACTCTCTCTAAAAACATTTACCTAATACTCAAGATGATGAAAGTAAAATACTTTAAAAAGCTTGTTTTACCACAAACAAACTTATGTGGTAGTAATAAAAATATAGAACGACTTACAATTTCCGTACCCAAACGGTTTGTAGATTGTTTAAGGTTTATTAAGTACGGAATCATATTATCGAAGACTTGGCTTAAGAAAGAGAGAGAGTTATAGTTTTTGTACCCGATAAAATGCAGCAGCGTATTCCATAATTTGCTAGCCAACAAGCGCTCGGGGCAGTCCGATAACAGGGTAAGTTTACACAGGGCCAATTAGAGCATGCCCGCGGCGCCGCCGGGACAACGTAGTGTTTTCACATGCTAATTGTATCCCTGTATCCTTCTCCCTTGCCCAGATAGTTAGAAAGACAGTTGCCTTGCTATCTCAATTATATTAGAAAACTTTAGACAACCTGTGCATAATTTTACTACATCTTTGTCTAATCTACGAATAAATGGTAATATTAGTTATTCCACGAAGGGATGAGATGAGCAGAATATTCACTTATAAGCAAATACGTTTACCTATTGCAGTTAAATATTAGTTACGAGGTTCACACTCACGTCGCACTCATGGCCTTGAGAAAAAGGACGTTGAGTCAATGCCTAATAACTTACACTAACGTCAGCACAAACGGAAATAAATTTTGAAGTCCACCGTTAAAAAATAATAACGGTGGAAGCCTATCGGTTAAGAGGTTGATAATGATTCTTGAAGATCTACCTCTAATCGACAACTCTAGTACATTTTACTATCGACAATAGGTTAACACTTTTTTTGATAACGAACCGAAACTTTTAACGGAAATAGAGCAATGCTGTTATGGCGACATATTTGCAATATGAGAATAGTTTTGCTACGAACTCGTTTGCTAACCACACGAGTTCGAAAAAACCTTGCTAAGATCCAAATTTTACAACATACGGTTTCGAAATCAAATCATTGTGTGCCGATGCGGTACGTACGTAATTGCCTGTATATTAGAAAAATATACATAGGGATATTATTTCACCATATCATTGTCTAGTAAGCGAGAGAATGGTACGTCTCCGTAAATCTCTTATCAATCTTCATTTAATTTGTCGGATTATTCCTAAAATTTCGCTAAATTATAAACGTCAAAATCTTACAAATAACTTCATAATGATGCAATGTTTAACGGTGTAATTTGTTCAACTGTTGATACTTCTATTCATATCGCAATAATTATCTAGTGCTTAACTGAACATTGCTCTAAAGCAATACGAACAGATTTAATTGTGGTATTAAAAGATCATCACAACTGGCTTGATTAGAAACCATAGTACGAAAAACAACTGAAGTAAAAGATAAAAATGGTATAAACATGCAATGTACCTGTCCATTTGTTTCTTACCTGTTATTACATTTGGTGTCTCAAGACACCTTAAGTTTTTCACAAATTTAATTTCACACACTTAAATGCTTCGTAAAATCTGAATTTATTACTATTATATTCCGCATACAATTTTTATATCATTTTTACAGTTTCTAAACGCAGCGTATGTATTTTCTTAGCGTTTTAGATATATTTTGCTAAATATATATTTATTTTGAATCTAGCAGTCTTTAGGCCGATATAATTATTATAACTACACTGTTGGTACTGTTCGAGCAGGAATAAATCGATGTCTACAGATGTCCACCTACTCTTCTATCTTTGAAATAATAAATACAACTACTTAATTATTTTCATTAATACTTTTGTAAAACTTGTGAGTTAGAAATATTTACCAAATTTAAAAACGCTTAATGAAAAATATACACAATGATTTAATAAATTATATTGTGAAATATCAGAAAAGCTTTTAATTCTCGATCCATTCTAGTTTCTCACAAGTCAAAAGAATTACTATTTTTCTACCAATATATTTGTCATTATACTTTTATTTTCTAACAATATCTAACAAGCGTCCGTAAACATTCACATAAATTAAGCAAAGTATTATCGACATATTATAAATTTGTGAAACCTATCAATGTATCTTCAACAAACACATACCATCAAAGACATGTAGTGTCAAAGTTAGAAACGGACTAATTCATTTGTAATTTATAGTTAACATCTAAAATAAAAATGTAAAAGATAAAATGTACAGATCAGATTACATTGCCAGTTCCTCCCGTAATCTTCTTACTTTCAAAACGTAGGAATTGAACATTGTATAATAACGGTATCTCTTCAACTATACAAACAGTATTTTCTAAGCTGCGATGTCTCGACAGATGCATGCACTTGTAAAGTCGCAATACTTTTATTACTTTTCCGGACACAGAAATAATTTTTTATCTACTCATATTTTACTGTTGTACTCCTTTAGATTGTCATTTTTATATTCCATACGTTACGTAATAAATATATGATTGTATATTGATAAGTATCAAAAAAGCAAGCAAACCAATTTCCTTTCACGACATACTATGTGGATTACCTGACCATAGTAATCAAGGGAAAAAATATCAAACGATATTGACAGGTCTTTTTCAAAATGATTTTAAACACTATTGGGTTACAACTTTATATTTATCATAATTAATACTATTTATTACATAAAACACACTAAAATAGTAAATTTATCAGGCCATGAAATACGAAGACGGCTGAAACAAATGCAAATACTTTGACGGGAATTAAAGCTTCTCCTCTGCTATCTCTATCTTATTAAATTTAAATATTCGTTACAGAGAAGGCATATACAAACTGAGACGTTAATTATTAGTATAAAAGTATTAACATTAAATTAACAGGTGTGAATCTTTAACATTGAATTTTATTACCTTTTAAAAAGATAAAACAATTCTGTTAATGCTACTTCTATATCTTGTATGTAACTAATAAATGAAATTATTAAGAAATACGTATTAAAAAAAATTGCTACAATAATTGTATTTCTATTAAAATATCATAGTTACTCTACGGAATTCATGCGACGCATAGTGCGGCGATGTCGGTCGTTGCATTATTTGTCGTGGCTTAGTACCTCCGTCGGTGCTTTTACGCGTTATCGCCGAGACAATATTTGCTTGCGAGCTCGTTTGTGTGCCCGAGGAGCGGAAAAAATAAAAATATAATCTGTCTGATCGATAGATCTTTGACAGTCATTATTTATAATCTATATTCGTTATATATTCATTAAATTGGTTAGCAGCTGCTTGTTACCTAAAACCGTTTAGGTAGGTGCCAGTGAAGCGCCAATACTGCTGCCAAAAAATAATTTGCAAATGTTGCTTGTTTTAGATTTGAAGGTTAATGGTGAAATAACTGGGGTAACCAGACTTCTTGTGTCTGGTGGCGACGGGCAAGATACGAGGCAGTATATATATCATTACTAATGCCACATTGTTACAGACATTTAACTTATTTTTTTTATACTAGGAAACGACGAAACGAGCGGGACGTTCACCTGATGGTAAGTGATACACCCGCCCGTAACACTGTGGCACTAGTTACAATGTAATACACTGTACCACATTGCGCTCGTAATTACACAGTAACGTTTGGCAGCAGAAATAAGCGCTGCAGTGATACCTACCTAGACGGTCCCCGGCAACAAAGACCTACCATCAGTTAAAACTTACTTATCACGTTAATGTGCTGCTCTTCTCGATGCTTCCTCAATACATATAAATACTTTAAATCTTTAAATTATTGCAATTTTTTTACAGCCTACAAAAAGGGCAATTATATTGCATAGATAATAAAAAATAAACATACTTAGTGCCGACAAACAACTCCTATATTCTATTCTTATTATATTCCCACACGTTGGACTCAAAACTTTGTTACATAAGCAGTCAAAGCCATTCATCTATGAACCTAGTCATGTACGTGTTAACAAATGTACACAAATACTGTTTTAGGAACGAATTGTCTAGTTTTCCTTCAGCTTAAGCTGAGGGGACCGAACCCGCGCCTCCTTATTTCGTAATGTGTTCCTTGAATTTTAAGACGTTAGTAAAAAGGACAATCGATAAAAAATTAAATAAAAACACTTTTTAATGTTTATTATTATTATCACTAATAGTTTACAGCTTGAATGCTATTTAAAACTTTGTTATCGTTGTTAGATGTAATAACACTTTACAATTTTTTGCCTTTTTATTAAGTATCTTCTAAAAACACATTGTACTACATAATTTATTTAAGGTTATTTTTATTAGAGTACTTTTTAAGACTTCAATAAACAAAACTTAATATCATGGCAAAAGTTTAAAATTAAATTTTGTTAATGAATCAAAATGTTTCAAAAAACATTTTGAAAAAATATCTATAAATTCCTACAGCACCTGTTTTAAATTTGAACTTTAATCTTTTATTCCTTTAAAAATATCGTTATTTTTACTTACAATGGGCTAATTAACCTCAATTTCACATGAAATACTCTGGCTCTCATATTTAAATATAAGCCAAGGGGAATCTAAAGTATTTTTATACCACCGATTAAACGAATAGAAAATTCGTAATCAATGTAATAAATAAAAAGTTTGTCTTTGAAAAAGAAGTATTCATTATCTGTGTAATCAACATTAATATTGTAATGGCAACAAAATTAAAACAAAAAAGTAATAATCTATAACACAAAAGTTTTTCATTATCTATTTACTATAGAAGTAATTACTGAACAATAGTAAAAAGGAAAAACTTAAAAGCAATTTAAAAAGAACAATTCTGTTTAACACAATAATTAAAAAAACTTCAACAATTAACCTTATTGTGTTTTCTATACAGTTAATGTCGTTTCACAAACTGTCATAGACAATGAAATTTATCACATATTATCTCTTCATGAAATTCACATACAAAGTATAAATAAAAATTATTATGGAAATATTTTCCGGATGGCTCTTAAAGAATTTGTGTGATATTATGAAAATGTATTCTTCATAATTATGAAGCACACTATATTCAAAACATAACCTATACCAGGTTTAGTTATTTTGGTAGTGATTAATTACTGAATTATTTTTTTATTCAACAAGGGGAGCAAAATATCTAGAGCTAGATAGAAGGATAATATGCACAGCGCCACATTGTGTTAATCGATTTAAGACACAAATTGTTATCCCAGTAATTCCACTAGCCGTAACACCCTTCAAACCGGATTTAAGGAATATTTGTACTGTTTGGTTGCAGAAAAAGACAGTGATGTGTACCTTCCTAGACAACCTAAAGTAACAAAAACGTAGTACTAGAATATGGTTATGTTAATAACAAAGTTTTAAAACAAATATGCTTCCATCAAACAATCATACAACAAAACAAAATTGAACATAAATAATAACAATAACAAGCACAATGTGGTGCAGTTTATATTATCCTTCAAGCGGTATCCACCTTCAGGCAAAGATCCTACGCATCTCCTTGTATGAAAACAGTTTTTATGTTCTAATCAAGTATAATAACAGTTTCTGGTCGATTTGTTTCTTCACTTTGTCAGCTGGCGTGGTATAGGCCTGCCATGGCGTCCTGCAGCGCACGCAGACAAGGCAAAGTTGAGGAATAACCACCAGCTTTCTCCGTATCATTCTCTGCCCTGCGGAATCAAAGTTTAAAGTGTTACCATAAATTTGTTTATTTACAAAAATAGATTCAATAAAATTTTAGTTTTTTTGTATTTTTTCATATATACCTGCAGCTGTACACACAGCAGTCGTTAATTGATTGAGTAGTAATCCAAAAATACTCTGTTCAATCCTAAAGCCAAAAATATAGTTTGATTTGTGATAAAGTTTTCTAAACTTGCCTAGCTAGCTAGCAAGGCCAGTTTGTCCTACAGCTACCACCCCTATATTGTAAATCTGCCACCATGACAACAATACTGTTCCGGCTGCCAACATGTGCAAGCAGGAGTATTTTCGGTAAGCATGCTTGACCATCTTTGGTCTTGTAATCACTTAATGCAATGTAATATTAAGATCAAGTGTTGTGCACCTTTCAAACAGTAACTTAAAATTACTTACCTAACATGTTGCAAATAACCACAATTTACAATTTTTTGCACAGATGGTGGCTCAGGACCGCACCTATCTGGTACAATTGGGGCTTCATATTTATATAATGGACCTTCCTCCAAAACAGGAACATTATGCTGACCACTTGATCCCCTTGTAAATTTAACGCCAGAAGAAAATTGTGTAACCTGTAGAATAAAGTTTGAAAAAAGGATATACAATTTATAATCTATAAGTTTGTTCAACAGTCAATTTACGTCCCTACTGTTAAGGCACATACCTAGCCTCAATATGAGGGTGATAGGGCCACAGTCACCTTGCGAGCTCAAATCGGATTGCTGACTTACTATATCTGTTATGTACTGATATATATGATTAGACACATGAGTAGGTAGTATGTGTTGATAGCAGCTACATAGCCATTTTCTAAAGTGACATTATGTGAATATATTATAAAGTACCCACTTACTTGATATTATTTGTCAACAACACATACGAGTCAAATAACCACATATATCTATATGTGGTTATTTGACTTGTAGAACAATACCTATATGTATAAGTTGCTATTTATTTAATATATAAATACAGATTGTGTATAACCTTTTTGCATTTGCTACAAGTATTTAAATCATAATCTTACAAAACATATGCAAATTTAAATTAAAAGCTCTTAATCCTTTCTAGAAGGTTATTTCTTATTTGGTGTGATGAAACATGCAAATTCATCTGATCATAAGTAACATACCAACCCATAGTAATGCAACACTAGTTATGACATAGTCACAGCACCCCATAACACTCATCTCTTTTAGTTGCATAAGAACTCAATTTCCTAGTAATGTGACTAGTTGAAATGCACTTTAAACTAAATAAAACAATATTGGTGCAAAAAGAGTTGCTGTTTGTTGGCAAAAAATGGAAGCGGCATCATGTCTGTTTAGCTTGTGGTAATGAATACCTACCAACAGTGTTGAAAAAGGTACATCTAAACATTTAGATAAACATATTTCAAATACATGTTAAATACTATCTTAATTTACTTACTTGTTTATGTTTTATAACAGAAATTAATGCACCCAAAAAAAATTGCTACACATTGCCTCCCTCTTACATTCAAAAGAGTCCAACTGAAAATCAGCTCTCTTCCTTATAACACACATTTTGTTAATCCACCTATGGTTATATTAACAAGTTGTTCATTATTATACTAAAAAGGATAAATTCATACTTCAATTTATTTACCTTGGGCTTTAATGAAACTATATCTGCCTCTTCTTTTTTAGCAATGTTTTGAGCAAATGTGTTTAAAATATCTTTGGCATCTCCTTCAGCAAACATTAATTCATCAATAAGTGCTTCTTTCTCTCGTATTTTTTGCTTTTTAACTTCTTGTTCCAACCGAGATAATTCAACCCGTCGAGCTTCTTCCATTTGTTTCTCTATTTCTAATATTTCCTCCAACTCTAATTCCTCTCTACCTACAATTAAGAAATATTACATTATATAATATTGTAACAACAAACTCTAAAATAATTCTTATATCTCTTACCATCATGTGAAACTTTTTTATTCAATTAAGTGACAACATGAGTGGAATGTTCACCTGATATCAAGAGATTTGCCTGCCCATAACAACATTCACTTGTTGGGATGATAAATACTATATCACATTGTGCTTGTTACCTGAGACATAAAATGTTAAGTCTCATCACCCTAATACAAAAGCTACAACACTTTTCAACCTGGAACAATAATGTTTGCACACTACTGTTTGGTGGCAAAAATAGGTGCTGCAATGGTACTTACCTAGATGGTATCTGACAACAGAAACCTACCACCAGTAACTGAGGTTTTTTTACAATGGGATAAATCTATATTTTGTACACCCAAACTGTAATACTTTTTTATACTTAGTTCAACAAATGCTCAAAATTCGACAGACATTAACTAATTAAATATGAGTTTTGCTTTATACCTATTTTAACTTTATTCTTCATAATGAGTTCTTTGTTATCTTTTTTGTACTGTTCAATTCTCTTATTAGTATTTACTATATCTATATTATTACATAGATTGTATATAATTGTTTCTATTTCTTCTAAGTAATCATTATATTCTCTTAAAGTAGCAAAATCTTCTTCTTTTTTATTGTAATCCTTAAGAACTCTCTTTCTTATGTCAATTTCTTTTTCCACCATAGAATCCTCAAAAAGCTGAACTCTAAAGTTGTTCCTACGCAAGGGGACATTGCACTCGGGGCAAGAACCAGATCCTGAAACATTTCGAAGATTTTAATAAGGTTTTAGAAACGTAATGAGCAAAGATATTACTTTTAAAAATAAGAAATTATAAATAAACTACATTTATCGAAATTGAAGTACCAAAAATTATTAATTACAGTGTAATTACCTTTAAGAAAAAGTAAATCCACACAATTTTCACATAAAGCGTGGCCGCATACATTTACCATCAACTTTAGTGACGGATTCCGGTATTTTGTAGTTTTACAACGAGGGCATGCTTGATCATCCATTTTATCAGTGTATTGTTAAGACAAATCTTAATATTATTAAAAAAGTAATATCATATAGTACTTAATATTTAAAAAATCCATTCAAAACTTTTAAATATTTCTGTTTTGATTTGACTTAGGTGACAGTTGCCACAGAATAGCATGTACCACAGCTAAATAGTCTCGGTAGACTTGAAAATAGGATTTTTGTTTGTTGATTAATTTGGCCGAGTTCTTATCAAAAATAATAATGTAAAAGTTTAAATTTTAGTACCACACAAAAAATCTTGTCTGTAAATGCATGTAATTTAACCATTTCTAATGGGTACGCCTTTAGTTTGGAACTTCATACCTCTCTTTTGTTATCGTAATAAAATATATGTCATAATAGAAGCAAAAGCTAGAATATCAATGATGATAATGAATCAAAAGAATAATTACAATTACTGAATATTTTAGCCAAGAGATTGTTATCAACTGCTAAATTTTAATAAAACATATTGTTTTCATTGACAGAAGTTGCCGACATTCAACAATTTATCAACCAACGAGAATTATGTTCGTTGTGACATTTAACATTATCTACCAATAAGAATTTGTACTTTTTATGACTTATTTGCATTCAGCTGTGTCTTTTAAAAACAAATGTTTTTGTTAGTATTTTAGTTTGATGAATAATTTCTCCATTATTTTTAATTAATTGTTTAAATAAAATTATATTATTTGCTTTCCTTACGTAATATGAATTTACCATTTAGACATGTTCTAAATTTACGGACTTTTAGGTTATGTGAAAGACTTTCCCCAAAAAGTTTCCCTATCCCCATAACCTCATCATGTTCTGTTATACAACGCCGAAAGTACTGCGAAGATCGTATGGAATCACAAAGACTTCCACAATTAATGGAGTTTCCACCAGTAGTGTGGCCATCTTTTATAAAATACATGAAAAATTGGATGTTCTCTAACTTCATCATTAGACCATATTTTGACCAGGAATTTAGTCTTAACGAATTTATAGAGGCTTCCAAACATGCTGTTCAGGTTTGCAAACATTTTTCTAGTACTCCATCAAAGGTTTTACATTTCTCTTTAAGATTACTAATGCAATTATGCAGCAAAGCATTGCTATTTGATTTTCAAAATTCTTTATGATACTATGTATGAAGTTTCCTGTCTTAGGTTCAAATAAATAAAAAAACATTTATTGCTTTACATTATTATTACAGATACATTTTTTTTATAATCTATTGCTAAGGCAAAAGGAGATGGTTCAGTTAATAGTTTTAATATATCTTAATCACTTATGTTTACTTTTGTAAACTGTCTTTACTACTAGATTTTTAATCTCATTAGAAGAGATGATCATTAAAGAGCTAATTTTTATTTCATAGATAACAATTCGACTATATTCCTGTATTAGGTTGTTTCAGAATGCTTAAAAAATAGTGACTTCAAAGCATTGGAGGGTTTAGTTGAAACAGATGCTATAGCTGCACTAAAGAATGCCGTTTCGAAATTGTCCGTGACACAAAGACAACTGTTAGCTGTAGATAAAGAAGATATTTTTTATGCTTTTCCTTATCAGGTAATTGAAATAAAACAGATTCTCTAATGAAATTACAATTACTAGTTCTGGGTGAGTGGTGTGCACCAATTCCAGCCATTCAATGTTGACTGTAGAATATTGTTTTGTCCAGTGTTAAGTAAATGTCAATATTCACCACATTTTACATCACATGTAAAATGTGGTGAATATTTGAAATTAATTTGGACAACAATATTATATGATATTCATATAATATTTTTTAATTTATTAATGTTATTTATTCCAGGTAGGTGTAATGTTTGATGACTCAGATAAAAGGTGGGTAGAAATAACGATGTGCTACCATGTATTAAAAGGACTGAAACAAATGCAGGAGACTGGTGATCTTCCACCTATTTCATTAGGGTAAGGTTTTTTTTTACTAGTCTCAAGAAAGCTGTTGTTACATTACCCAGTCTGTCAGTGTCTATGTATATATAAAATCTGTGGTTTTTATTCTTGTCCAAAAAATATTTATTTAATTTAACATCATAAGCTTTAGTTATTCTTTATTTCATATTAATAATTTCTTTGCTTTACTAATGATCTTATTAAGAACTATACAAAAAAGAGTATTTGTAATAAAAACAATGACAACTTTCACTATTTTTTTTAACAAAAAATTATATTGGTCCAGGGCTCTGTGTTACTAGGTGGTTAAGTTTTGATGAAAGAGTGATGTTTCATGGCACTGGTGTTATAATACCAAAAGGGAACTTAAAATGTATATTAAATAATGTATCTTGTCAGATGATAAAATAAATTATGTTCATTCATTTCTAAAATTTAATTTTCTTATCAGCAACAAAATATGAAATTATTACAAAAGCCTTTCTTTATCTTATTGTATCAATCATGTATATTAGTCATAGCACATGTCTATTATCTATTTATTTATTTTTTTAGAGTACAGCCTGAGTTTAAAGACAAGATATTCATTCTTAACTACAGATTTATAAAAGAGTTCACAAAAGGTGTCGAGGATAGTTGGTGGGTAAACATTGTCAACCATTTCCAATTGCAGTCCATTGCCAAGAAGTCATTTTAGATTTATATGTAAGCAAAGTTTTAATATGTTAATTGGTAAAAAAGTGTTATATGCAAAATAAAATATGATTGAAATGTTAGTTTTTCTATTAAAAATCAATAAAATACAGTACTACTAAAAATTTTAAATCTAGCCTAAAATTGATCTTAATAATTTAATTTTAATTTTGAAGAAACAACATTCATCTAATATATTTATCTGTAGCTGACCTCTGGCCTTATTTTTAAATTATTTAAATAATAACGAGACTGTGGATGGTGAAAAGCTATCGCCCACAATACTCCATACTCTTAAATTATCAGTTAAAATACAGCAGTGCTGGTATGAGAGTAGCTAGGTTGGTGCGAAAAGCCATTAAATTTTACAACATGCATCCCATGATTCAGACCAGAGATCTCTGTGTAAAGGCTACCTCTTTGTTACCATTCTGCAAAAATATTTATATATGAGACTTAGTAACAGTTTTAATATTTTCCAATAATGTCTAAATCCTTGGACACTGTTAATTAGACTGCTGTCTCATAAACAGATTCCAGGTGGGGTGAAATTTGTCTATATTCTTATAAATTTTTTATTCATAGTAAATATTCTTTGAGATTGGCTCGATGTAAACTGTGCCAGACCAGTTGCTCAATGTGCAGGTCATTGAGGATGACCTATATCTACCAATAAACACTAATCAAATGTTTATGAAATATTGATATTTATTGTGGCGTAACACATATTTCTTACTTTGGAATTAAAATAACACAGGGTTTATGATAGAATATAATGATTTGTTATTTGAATAAGAAAATGAAAATGTTTCATTTTAAAATAAATTCCAGTCAATAATAAAAAATGTATTAGTTATAAAAACAAACTTTTTATAAATTATACAATAAATAGATGAAATATAACTTAAATCTAAAAAACAATGCAGTTATCTTTGTGAGCCTCAAATGCTTCTTTCAAATTATTCAATAATAATTCATCATTTCCTAAAAAAAAGAGAAGGAATTATTTAATATATTAACTAATAATATGTTTTCTTTTATTGGAAGCACATGCTTAGTGGTGTGGAATACATACAGTAGCTTTGCAAACTGAGTTTCCTGTAAAGCAAGACATTGTAAGGAAATTGTTATTGTTAATAGCCTTGACTCTCTCCTTGTTAAAGAAGACCAGAGTCCCAAAAGTAGGAACATTAAGAGGGCTGTTTATGTATTATTGCTTTGTAATATAAAGTTTTGGTTTTACTCCTTTAGAAGTTTTACACAGTCAACTATAGTATATTATTCTATGTAATTTAAATTTCTCCCTTTTTTAAGTCAAATTTTATCCCACCTGACTAGCTACAATGCTTACATTATAATGTCTCATGTCGTCTTAACAGAATTTCGGTGTTCCAACTGTCAACATATGAGAGCTAAAGTATTCTGGTCTATGTGAAGGGGTAACACAGATGTATCTGGGAATCTTTTTATGAGGTTCACTGTGTGGTTTAGCTCTATTATTATAATATATGAGTATCATACCTTGGACAGGATCATACAGAGATCTCTTCAAGACTCCACATTGTACTTTAATAGGCCTCTGTCGTTTAATACCACATTCAACATCTGAAAATATAACATTATGAGAATGGTAGTACAAATTGATTAAATGTTTACAATATCAAACGATATTGGATTTTTTGTACTTTTTATTGTGAAGAGTGACTTCTTAACTAGTGTGGTTTACCACCTAGGCTTCATTTCCTCTTACCGTCAGGTCGGATGGTGTAAAGCATCAGTCTATATTAAATAAAAATGCTACTTGCCTTGCTGTAATAACAAGATAACAATACCAAATAAAACAATATTTTCAGGTCAAGATAATCCAATATGGAGTTAAATTGATACGAATGTTTATGTGAGTAGACATAGTAGTCTATTATTACATTTCACTGTGCTTAGAAAAGTTTAACTTATACTGGGACACAAAGACTTTTTTATGTAATTAAGCGATGAGATGAGCAGGACGTTCACCCGTTGGTAAGTGATACACTTGCCCATAGCAACATGGTGATAGTTAAGATGGGATGCACTGTACCACATTGAGGTTGTCGCCTGAGATATAAGATGTTAAGTCTTGTTACCCCAGTAATTACACTAGCTACAGCACCCTTCAAACCGGAACACAGTATTGTTCGCTGTTTGGCGACAGAAATAAGCGCTGTGGTTGCATGAGCCACTACCTAGACAATCATTGGCAATAGAGTCCTACCAGTGCAAAACTCTTTTTCCTTTACAGGTAAAAAACATTGTATCAGTTAACATCACCATACCAATTTTGGACACCAAAATCCCTGAGGTAAATTGTGATCTCTTATGATTCAATTAACATTTTACTCCTTGAAAAAAAACTTACACTGGGAGTTAGTTTTATTAGTTAGGTGATAAATGCATAATGTAATAAAAAATAAATAATAATATCTATATTATTAATTGTTAAAAGCTTTGTTATATTGATTATGGTAATTACCACCATGTATTTTATCTAACAATGAGTTAACATCCAAATTCTCCATCAATCTTGTACATAGCGCATTCACATACAAACTAGCCCCAGGCATTATTTTCTCTGTATCACCAGTCTTAACTTCATAAGTGCCATCTATAGTTGTTGAACATTCAATCTGTAATAGCTCATAAGCAGCCTCGGATGATTGGGTTGAATAACATATTAATAGATTATTATGTATTGTGTATTCTTCTATAGTAGGCATTGCTGCATAGATTTTAGGGTTCATCATTCTATAACAGAGTTGAAATGATTGCAACAAACTAAAATATATACATTTTACTAGATGTAGTACTATGTAGTATGTAGTACTGTAGCAAGAGATTTCTTAAGTATTTATCATCACAGCTGCTGTAGAGCAGCCAAAGAAGTACTGTGCAAGCAATAATGGTTTAGTTTAGACAACATCTTACATCTTCAAACAAGCACACGGTTTATCAACCTAAATTACACCACATAGTTATGACTCATTAGATAAACACACAGTTTATTAAAACATTTCTTAATTTTATTTACATGTAAAATTATACACTTTTAATAAATATTTCTCAATTTTACCTGTCTAAATTAATTCGGCACATGTCCAAAATTAAAATGCATAGCTCTGGTTTACATGAAGCAACCTGACGTAGCAACCAATTCTCTGTGACACAATCATTAATAGTAATGTTCTCTGTTGGACAATCTATACCAAGCATACACCTTGTATTGCACAATTCACAGCCATGTCCGGCATAGAATATAAAACCTGTAATTATATTATTACTACAGAACATCTTGACTACTAATGGTAATAAGTAGTAATTAGTAAATCTTACAATAGGAATCTTCAGGAATAAGTCCAAATATTCTAGATAAACTGGACTTCAAACCACTTGCATTTAAGTTCTTTAAAATAATTGTGATAAAACCCAATGTCTTTAGATTTAATGCTAAAGAATCACAATCAATTGAAGGTGTGACCAATTTTGAGAGATATTTATATTTGTCATTTCCTATAAGTACTGCCACTTTACATTGCGGTCTGTAATATGTTGAAATAGTTTTTGTGCTGAGTGCTGTTGATAAAAGTTGTTTATATTGTTGCACCGAGTAGCCACGACGATCTAATGCTTTCATTAATATTTCCCCAGGCTTCTTACTTTCCGTGAAAACCACTCTGTAAATTACAAATAAAAAACATTTTCTTAATATAATAAGCTATTTATTGAAAGCACGTAAGTACAACAGTATTGATCTATTTTATTTTAAATTACAACTTTTTTAACATAAGTTCTTATCTTTGTCACTATGACAGTGACAAATGTAAACGAAGAATGAAGAAAAGGATTTGAACTGCGATAAATATTTTACATACTTTAATTCTGCTAATTTCGTCATTATTTCACATGTTTCTATGTTTAACATTAAAGCTTTCTGATATTCAGTATAAGATAATTTTTGTAACAATGACATAATTCTTTAATAAGGGTATAATTGTATATATTTACAAATATAAAACTTGACATTTCATGACAACTCATTAAAATTAGTTTTTTTTATATTTCATTATCCAACGATGTCTTTAAGACATAGCCTTCAAGGCATATATAATTACAGACGTATAAAGTGAAGCAGACCTAATAAGTTGATAAAAAACCGCGTTGCAAACTTAATACGTGCATAATTCAATAGCCTGGATGTAGTAACTTTAATTAAGTAATAATAAAAACCTGTTCCAAAGTATTATTAATTAAAAGTATATTGAAATACGTCGTACTGATTTTAAATTGTCATCAAATCAAGCTAAATATTTGTTGCGCGGACATAGAATTATTATAATAAAAGTTAGAGCTGATGAACGGTTATTTCCTTGGCACATATATTTAGATGCAAGTAGCGCATATTCTGCGAAACTGATTAGACTATAGCTGTTGCATTTGATTGTTTTTATCAAAGTACACATATTTAATAGTTGCCTACAATGGTAATTGACGATCCCGGGCATTAAATTTTTTCATTAGAAAATTATAATTAAAAGAAATTCTGTACAGTGATAGTTTACGAAGTGTAATAAATCTAATAGCTTTAACATATCTAACCATTAAAAAAAATCTCTATGACATTCAGGATCAATAAAACGCACAAAAAACTAAAAAAAAGTTTCTGAATAAAATAAATGCATGTTTCGTGTATATGTTGTGTTGCTAAATAAAAGCGCAATAGAAGCAAAAGTATACATTTGTCATTTGTTGTTGACACCATGTGCCTCTTATTTACAGCTTTACAAAGTGCTACAGTAAAGAAGAAAGAAATAATTTTATTGACGAGTAATTGGAGCAAAATGATATTGAATTATTCTTATCCATGAGTTTGTGAATTTGTGGCAGATCTGCCTCGCTTAATACTCCAAGAGATGACCTAAAAGTAAATAACTTAATGTAACAGATATCCCTCCTAACAGGTTCCCACCTTGTCGTGGCAGTGGGGCTCAGTAGCCGTGGCTACCAAAGCAAAAAAAAACCGTCACAGATATGATGATAATGTGGCGGTGATGGGGATATTATAAGTGAAAAAAAATTTTGCACTTTAAGTAATTTATGTTAAAAAAAAAACTATAAATATTTTGTTTTACTTGCGCTGCTAGTATTCTTCAGACGATTTTGGTTATAAAGAAAAAAAAAATTGAACACGGGTGCTACGCACATTATTTTAGATAGAAAATAGGAAAGACGAAAATCAAAAAAAAGATACATTGTAGGTTATTTTAAACGTTTCGTATGGATGTGGATGTATGGAAACCTTTGCCTTATTTAGAAAGCATAATAAATAATTATGAGGCATAAACCAAGTTGAAATATATCGCAAAATAAATATGGCTATTGGTGTAGATACGTCGAAATGGAAACCTAGGAAGTTAAAAGGAACTCCTGCATCAAAATTCAGTAACATTATTGGATTGAGCATAGTATCTTTTGGGATTATACTTGGTTCCATTTACCAGTAAATATTGCCGTTTTAGACGACTAGTGTTTCGTAATAGTAAGGTGATGATATATATTCTTCTATTTCAGATTTTCAAGTTTAACAGAAAACTTTCGAAAAAAATTGGAAATACTTTATGAGGATTCGGTATCAGAAATAGAACGAAAACAAATGATTGCTAGTGGTTTACCATATAGAACCGGCGATATGATACGAAAACTTGCGGAACATGAAGCCAGACCTGATTTGCCTTATAAGTGATCAGGATTTAATATTTATTAGTAATATGTGTAAATATTGAAGAACCTTTTTAATAAATTATGTAGAATCCACAATTGTTTCAATTTGATACATATTTTAAAACAAATTATGTTTTTGAAATGGAAGAGAGTCTAATAGAGTTTGAAGAAAAAAAAAAGACTTGCACAGGTCCTAAAGCCTGTCAAAAAGTTAAAGTTAAAGCAATAAGAGGACATAAAGATATAAGGACATTATTTAAAAAAAAGGAAAGTGACCTTGTGACATTTACAAAAGATTTTAATAAAGTGTGTTTAAAAAATGGAATTGATGTTGACTCACAGCAATTACAGTTAGCTATTGCCTTGTCAAAGTCTCTACAACCACCTAATCAAATTGAGGCTGAAAATATTCAGACTGGTAAATTTGTATCTTCTTTTGATAGGTCAAACAAAATCCATAGAACATTGCAAGAGTATGGGTTTAAAGTTTCTGGCCCAAATATTAAGTCTACAGCTAATAGGCGTGGTAAGACACATAGAAAATTGTATAAACTCCTCTTAGCAACAGAAGAAGAAAAATCCCAAAAGATTAATGAAAAATACACACAAGTATTATATGATAATCCTTGTAAGTTTATTGAAAATGATGAACTTGATTGTAAAATTGTTGAAAATGGTCTATTTTACGTAGCTACAAATATAACATATAAATTTATGAAAAACAGTGAAATATTTTATATTAGTAAAATTTTATGTGAAATATCTAATACAAAAGGAAATTTGTTAAAAAACTGGGCAGATATACCAGGTAGACCCTCTAGTCCTATAGAGAGAGAAGATTTTATTATTTCCTTTTTAGATATGGAATGCACACAAGCGGAACTTGACATTATGCTAAGTGGAACCTTAAAAGCAGCAAAAGATATTTGTAGATTGAAAATCATAAATAATTCTGCATATACAAAAGATGAAAATATTAAAATTAGTAACAATTTTATGTTAAATATAGAACCTTCCTTAGATACATCTGATTCCATTATTTGTTCTACTACTAAAGAAACTGTCTTAACCAATACTAATTACGAAAACAATGATACAAATATCAAGAGGAGTAATAATTCAAAAATGTTTTTTTTAAGCCAGCCAAGACGCAGCCAATCTCCTGATATATTTGGTGAAGAGGATACAATTATAATAGATGATAATGTTAAAAGGAAATCTGTTACTGAAAATATTGTTAATATTTTGCCAACATTTGACTTTAAAGGGTATGAAGATTCTAATATCGACCAATGTACTCCTCCGCTAATTCAAAATTTAACTAAAAGGAAAACAAATTATTTTATGGATTTGACTGAATGTGTACCTGTTGCTGTACAAAAATTTGAGGATCAATTTAAATCTAACTTAGAAAGTACCAGTGAATTGCCATTAATACAAGACAATATGGAAATAACTGAATGTGTAAATCACATTTCTCTTGAAACTGATCCATGCGCTCATGACTTAATTGATCTCACTCAGCATGTTGATAACTCATTTGAAGTAAATACAAAGAAACCAGTGGCAGTTAAAGAAAACTTCTCTACATTGGATCTCACACAATCATCAAATTCTGATGATGATTTACTACCAGTTGAGATAAATGGCACACAAAAAATAGCCTCTGAAGGTACAGTTGTAGTTAATTATGATGATTATTTTGATACAGAACTGACTCAAAAAAGAATTAATTGTATTAGAAATGAACAAAGTACATCTCTGATCTTTATCCAAGAAGAGCTCAAGGATAATTTATGTGAGAATGAAAATGTTAATATAGAAGAAATAGATAAAGAGGATGTTTTGGGACATACATCTTTTTCTTATGATTTAATGATGAAGAACAGTTCAGCTAATAATTGTGATAAAGCTTCAGTAGAATATATTCAAGATGAAAGTAAAGATATTGATTTGACTCAATCATCTGATTCAAGATTAGAAATAAGTGATCAAAATTTTTGTACAGAAAATACAAATAACACCCAATCAATTGAATACAATCACTTAGGCAAGAAAGACAATATTTCAATAGATTATGATGACATCCATCAAGGTGCTACTGTAAATATGTATTCTTTGGATGAAAAATTTAATAGTATTTACTCCAAAAATGCAAATGTTTCTAAAACAGTTCATATAGATGGTGAAAACACTAAAAATGGTGTTTTCAACTGTAGTAATACCTCAGAATGTTTTGATGTATCAAACCAAGAACTAAATTATTCAACTAAACCAACAGCAGAAATTTTTGATGTAAATAAAACATTAACTATTGAGAAATTTCGAAATATTAATAACATGGAAAATGTATACAATTGGAATGATAATTTTGATGCAGACAGATCTACAAATGAGAGTTGTGTACTGTCTCTTGACGTAAATTATTATAAGGGATCAAATGACATACAGCAGCAAAATGAAACACATATTAGTCTAAGTAATTCCACATGTTCAACTCCAATAAGGGCAATTATTAGAGATGATCAAATTTCAATGCAAACACCAACCCATAATGAATATGTGATCAAAACAGGAAATATAACACCAATGCTAGACTATGGAGCTATGGGCAGTCCTGAAAGAAATAGAGAGTTGGAAAAATATGGCCTTAAGCCATTCAAACGGAAAAGAGGTAACTTAATTAATATGAAACATAACTATTTGTATGTGAATCCTCTGTGAATAAGTAACTTTCATATGAACACTTCTACTATAATTTTCGTTTCTGTATTTGAGGATGTTCACCATTTGTAAATGAAATGCTCAAGCAGTGTAGCACTAGTTTAGAAATGTTGCGCTATGTTATGTTCATCTTAGCCTTATAACTTGTAAATTCTCAGAACCTAGACACTTGAACTTCTTTAAACACTGCTTTTCTCGAAACCACAATACTAATGTTTGCATATTACTCTATTGTGATAAACATAGACAATCTCTGACAACAAAGCCACTATTAAATCATTATTCATATACTTGGTTAATTTTTGGAAACATAATGTCATTAACACAGCCCTGCCCCTTCTAGTCTAGCATAAGGATCGATAGATTTAAATAACAATGGGCAGCACATATTGGCAGATGAGTCAGAAAGGTCCTTGAGAGATGCAGTGGTAGAAGGCCCATCACAAGATGGACTAACAGTCATGCTGAGGAAAAAAACTTGGGATACTGGTAGCATGGAATTAATTCATGTGAACATTTTTGGGATGTGACCTTTGTCCAGCAGTGGATGTCTAATGACTGATAATGATTAATTCTTGGTGCAATTGTTATAAAAACTAAATCTAAACAAAATAGATGTTTTAATAAATAATTTACTTTTTACAGCCATACAACTTTTGACACACTTGTATAATCAAACTCATCCAATCATAGAGTATTGTTCAGAAGAACCTGTACTGGCAAAGAAATTTAAACTCGGTTCATATAACAGAGCATCGACAATAAATGAAAGTGTAGACAAGGACAAAGATACACAAGACACAGATATGGACAGAGAAAGCATGTACAGACAAACAAAAGATATTCCTGATATAAGAAATATTGAATGTAGTGATGAAGATTGGGTGTTTCAAAAAAAAGAAAAAGCCAAGGTATTTTTTATCGTATTATTAACTGTTTTTATACGACTTAAGCGACAAGACGAGCGGGACGTTCCTCTGATGGTAAGTGATACGCCCTCCCATTACAACGTGGCGTCGGTTAGGAGGATACACTGCACTACATTACTCTTGTCGCCTGAAACATAAAGTGTTGAGTTTCGTTACCCCAGCAATTACATTAGCTATAGCACCCTTCAAACCGGAACACAGAAATGTTTGCACATTACTGTTTAACAGCAGAAACAAGCTTTGCGGTGGTACCTACCTAGACTGTCTCCAGAAGCATAGACTAGTCTCCATTGCTTCCTTTGTTCTATGGAGGCACCTGGCCCGATTCCAGGGCCATATGTGGATGATAGCCCTGGATAACAACTCATTATCACATCAAGATATGGTCAAGATATTTATTATACATTAAAAAAAATGAGGAAAAATCCGATATTTGAGATTGCACTGAACAACTATTGTAGAGATGTGTTTCTAGAGTACTTTATGGAAATAAATAGTAGATACAAGCATAAGAAAAATAGATTTAAAAACTGAGCAGTGGAAGTGCATTTCAAAAAAGGAAGTTAAAATGCAATAAAGTGCAATAAGATTTAATATCTTTAACTTTGCAGCTAAAATAAGCAGCAGTATTGTTTCAACGTTCCTAAAGTGAAAGGCAATGGATTGGAATAGTTTGTTCACGTTAATGTTACCATCAAAGTATGCCGTATCTTTAAGAGAAGAATGAATACTTTAGTTTAGACTAATGCTCTTTTCTGTCAAAGATTACATCGCAAAAAAAATTATTTTATATGCTTAATTTTTTTTAGGTCTATACTTGTCGGGTCCCACTGCACATAGCATTCCACAATTACGTCTCGTGTCGACGCGCGTTACGAGAATCGATACTTCGATATGAACCTATTAACATAGACGTCATACACAAGGACCTTATTTCAAACGGTTATAAGTACAATCCAAAGGTAACTATTACACAATTCAAATTATACATAAAAATTACCAAATGATATCCTTTGCATAGTTAAACAAAAATTATTAATTTTATAAAGACTTATTCATTGGATAAATGTAGAACATAGCTTTCTCCATCGCACAATGTATGATTTGTTCAACAAGCCTGATGATTAGATGCTGTCTTAACTATCTATAGGTGATGGTGTGGTGGATGCCCTGGTTGGCACCAATATAAAGACAATTCCAAAATAATTATTTATTTTTAGTCTAAATTTATATGATGGCTTAAGACAATAAGTTTGTTTCCATTTTTAGGACCTGCTAAAGTTTTTAGATAAAAGGTGCATTACTGTAAAAACAGCTGACAATAATGGAAGGAATAGTAAAAAATAGATTTTTACTGTACAGTCTTAACATCATGAAATCTTGTAATTTATGTAAAATTTGTGATTTTTGCTATGCTCTAGTGTATATACATATTTTGTTAAATAAAAACCTACAGTTATCCTTTTAAACATGATCCATTTTATTTCTTTACATAAATTATTATAACACTACAGTCAGACTTACAAATTGAAACATCATTATAATCATCAGCTTATAGATGTCCACAATTCAAATAAAACCTTCTCCAAAGATTTTTCCCCAACCTGTCCGGCAACGCCATTTCCAGCGTTTTCCATTGATTGTTAATCCATTTTGTGGAGAGCCTTCCAGCACAATGTCTACTAGTATTCGGCTGCTATCTAAGTACCTTACTGTCTCACTAGCTATCAGTTTTTAGCAATCTTTTGGGCTATGTTGGTGACTTTAACTCTTCTGAGAATCTTCTCATTTCTGGTGTGGAGAGGTACTTCAAACACACCTCTCTCCATTACCCTTTAGGTGATTTTTTGCCATTTTGTAGCCACCTCGTGGTGTTATATATCATCATTGATTAAAAAACCAGAGGATTTAAAAAACACCAAAACTAATTTATTTATAACTTAATTACAACAAAAATTTCGTGAAATCTAAAAAGCACTGTCGATGTAATTGTATTACTATAACAATTCATATTGGTAGATTATAAGCATAATGATAATCTGTGTAAGAACCCATCATCAAAATATACATTATGAACTAAACCATTTCTAGTGTAAAATTAAAATAAACTGTGTCCATTTCATGTACAAAGAGATTTAATTTATAAGATCACAATTATAAAATCTACAAGTATTTACCTATGAGACATCATGAGTAATCTAAAAAAAGGAAGCTTCCAAAGCAGACATTTAGTTTATATCATTTCCTCAACAGGCCTGCCTGTTGTATCACTTGTCTTGTGGCATTGTTGATATGCCGGAATCTATCTGGACCTAGTTGGATACCACCGTACCTGATGAGAAAGAATAGTAATAATATTCTTTATTGTACACTAAACAAATTAATAAATAAAACAACATATCAAATGGAAAATGAGAATTTACAGCGAGCTGGTTTACTGCTCTATAAGTAATCTCTTCCAAAAACCTAGATGCAAAGAAGAAAAAATAATATCTAAGCATACATAATAACATTTTTTCATGATGAAATGTTTAATTGAAACCTTATTCTAATAGTAAATGCTAAGCCCATAACAACAAGCTGTTGGAATTGTAAATTACCTCTCTAGAGACATGAGGTATAAAGTCTTAATACTACCAACAAATTCGCTTTATATTAAATGAATCAAACCGAAACTATAATAGTTACAACAATTGTATTGTTAATCCATCAAATCGAGGTGGTAGGTCTCTGTTCCCGGAGACCGGTTAGGTAGGTACTACTGCAACACCTTTTTTGGTTGCCAAACTGTAGTGTGGAAATATTACTGCTGTGTTTCAGTTTGAAAAGTGTGGCCTAGTGAAATTATTAGGGTAACAAGACTTAACATCTTATGTCTTAAAGCGACAAGCACAAAGTGGTGCAGTGTATACTATCTTAACTATGGCCATGTTTGGTATGGTTAGGGGTATCATTTACCATCAAGTAAATGTTCCGCTTATTTCATCACTTCATTGTATAAAACAATACCATCACTGCTGTGTTCTGGTTGTCAATATAGAGTATTTTGAGCGAACACACTACTCATAGCTTTGTTATTTAACACTGTTTGAAATTAAGATCATGTGTGCGAAACCCCTGAAACTGCATAAAATATAAAAAAAAACAATGTAATTGATAAATATAAAGAACCTTACCATCTTGAAACAACCACAACAGTATTCTTTTGATCCAATATTTGCAATAGATGCAACATCCTGCCCCCAGCATGTGTTTCACCATCATCATCACAGTCTTGGAGCATAGTAGTGCCTTTCTCTGTCTTCCTTTCAATGCGATAGGCATACATGTTGTGAGTTGCATTTAAGATCTTTTTATTTTGTTTCAACTTTGCTAATACTGCTCTGTAATTAATAAATACATATTAGTATTAGCAATGTTGTTGTTTACTAATTGTGAAATTACAGATATAATAGGATTTAACATGTTGTGTCTCAAAGCATAATTAAATAAAAAGAAAAGATTTATCACTGAAGTTTAGTACTAACTTGACATCATTGATATTATGGACTTCTGCTGCATGTCCCTGAAATGAACTCTTTCTGTCGATTATGACTTCACCATGTGTTATTTCAGGACAACAGATTTCTAACTGTAAAAATAGTGTTATTGATGAAAAAACAAAGTATTATTTGAACCAGCTAAATTATTCTGAAAGCTAATAAGGTAATTGTGCTATTCTGTACTATACAATAGGTGAGTTTGTTGTATGAACTACATAATTTTAGATGAACTTTCAATTTCATATCCCCCTGAGCTTGTTGTTCCAGTAAAGAAAAATATCATGATGAAACTAAACATTCCAAGAATAACAGCTATTATGAACATGAAAACATCCAACCTGCACCTTAACTTAACCCTAACTCCCTTTAACGCTTTAAGCCTTAACTCTCTTTTTTCAAAAGGACTTGAACATTAGCTCATTGTGTGGGATGTTTATATACTAAACTGCCAGATTCATGAAAACTGATAATAATTGTACTATAATAATGTATGTAATCATTCACCACTATTCCTATATTAATGTTTTGATTAGTTTTTGAGATGAATTTAATGATGGATTCTAAAATTTCTCCAAATTACTCCCGCACGAGGAAACAGTTGGTTTTAGGAAGTTTTTATTTTACAATGCCATAGCCCATCATTATTTGTTAAATGTTTCCTATTTTTAATTACCTGTGTCAAATCCATTATATCTTCAATTTGCAGATTGTTATTTAGTTTCTTGACTTCTTTAGGCTTGATTTGCTGTAACATTTCCCTTATTTTTTCTACCCATTGATATATTATTGTTTCGCCAATATTTTCTCTGCAAAATAATATAAAACTTTAAAAAACATTTGTAAAGAATTGTTTATAATTAAATAAAATTTAGAATAAACGGGGTGTAATTTAATTTTGAAAATATATTAAACTTCATAGGTAATTCTTTAATTTTCACTAAATCATTTGTCATAATTATTTTCACTATATAGGGGCAAGTAAAATTTTAACTAAGAGTATCAGAGGTTTATCCAGCAACAAAAATGTGTAAAATTAAAAAATCACTAACATATATATTTGATCTAAGTTGCTGTGTAGCTTTTCTTTTTCCTTCCTGTTCATCCAAGGAGCTGATAGTTCATATTTTGGAGGTGCTTCTTCTGGGTATTCTTGTGGCAATGTTACATATAATATAACTTCATGGTCTTTTTCTTTTACTTTGATGTTATAAGATCTGTTTGCCTCACTTTCTGTAGTCCAATCGTCGCCATAAATGGAACTTAAAGCCTCTACCTCTTCAACCTAAAAAAAAAATATTTAATGAATAATTACTATATTTAGTTCATATCAGTATATTATAAAAATATTTAAAGTACGCAAGATGTGACATACTTGTTTTGTTAAGTTGTCAGAATCCATAACTTAATGACTAAATATGAACTGTTTTATGCTCAATAATTTATTTTAAATTAAAACAAATGTTAAAAAATAACATACACTCTCAGTGTATTTACTGCTGTCACTGTCACTGTCAATTATAAAAGACTATGGCAATATTAATTTTTGTTTAAGTTATTGCATAGACATTGTATAAAAAATTATATTCCTAGTATTTTTAATTTCAAACTTTTTTTTTTATTTTAGTAGTTATGATTTTGCGAATGATGTCAATTACCGAATATCATTTACTGTTTTCTTGCTTATTAAATACTCATCGCTCAACTCACACAGTTTCCGTTTCATCTTACTGTGGTTTGTTTTGATGTGCGTTGTACAGCTAGAAAAAACATAAAAGATGTAATCAATCTGGAATTATTAACTCGTATATTATTTTTGTTTTATTTCTTTAGGGTTTACTTGGCCCAATCAAACTTGTTCGGTTATGCTAATTGTTTATTTCGGTGCTATTATACACGTCCCCCCCAACGGGTTCCCGCCTTGTCGTGGCGGAGGGGCTTATTAACCGTGGACCGACACACGGTGAAGCGAAGTGGAACCCACCCGGCCGGCCCGCTGTGAAGGGCCGGCCAAAACGGCCACTCTAGGTTCAAGCACCGGTTGGATAACTGGAGCTTACCGGAGCGGCCGGGGGCTGCAGGGGCGGATTTATGCTGCCCTTTGCGGCCAGGCTGCAGGGGCGGTTTCATACTGCCCCTTGCAGCTGAGGTGAGAGTACCCTTTGCAAACTAATCGGTGTCGCACCGGCGATGCGGCGGACGTGGGGCCGCGGGGGAGGAGGACTGTCGGTATTGCGATACGCCGATCTCCCTATCCTCTGCAGCTGTTAACCAGTAGCAGCGGATCCAACATCTCTCCGCCGCAGGGAGCCGGAAGAGGTTTTATCCTGTGGCTCCCATGGCCTCTGGGTGACTGCAGGAGGCCGAGGACGAGGCGCGCTGCATGTTCCGGTGTGTCCTGAAAAGGGCGGGTTCATTCTTCCCTCCTGAGGTGGGGCTGCGAAAACGGCCAGCGCTGGCAAGGTCGCGATTCCGAGCGAAAGCGTTCCCGTGGCCCTGCCATCAGGCGATGAGGCGGAACATCGTGGAGATTTTAGTCGGTGCAAGTCCGACATAACTCGTCCTTGCCCCCGCAAGGACGAGTATGCGCAGGCATTTCCGCCACGCAAAACAAAAACAAACCCTTATACACGTGTTGTTCTACTTCCTTTATTGTCGTGACAGAGACACTACTCTTGACATCTCCTGCAGTGTTGCCTTCGACAATTTCATAGGCGGGATGCCACATTTCAATTTACTAAAAACATTTTTCTTTCAAAAGGTTACAAATTTATCTACGAAAACAAATAATCGTTGCAATTTTTTCAATGTTCATATTTTAACGATTAAACCATTCGTTTGTGTAAAAATGGTGATTACTAATTTGATTTTTATTAAATTTATAACAATAATTACTAAAAATAGTTTAACAATTGCATGTATCTAATAACACTTTAATCAGTGTAGTTTTACTTGTAATTTGAGGAAAGCCACAAAAGTCATTAAAAAATACGCGGTAAATAATGACACCCGTATGAATACATTGGTTCATATTAAGCAGTACGTAATTGCTAGAACAGTATGCAAATACAAAATGTAATAGACGTTTTATGGTAATACAATGTAGACCGGAAACTTTGTGATTTCATGCAAAGCTTTCATACAGGCTGTGTCACATGGTGCTATACAATTTGTTACATTCATAATTTATTCAGCTCATGTATGAATTAAAAAAAATACTTTCAATATTCCGTATGAAAATATTTTTAACTAAACCATTATTCCAATTAGAAAAGGATAGTATATGGGATCGTGTACAATATATAATAAGGGATGTTACAGGATTTAATCGGTTGGATTGTAGAACAACGTAGTGACTTTTTCTTAACAATGCGGTCTTATTGCGCTGTAATTTCGCGATGTTTTGAATTTATCCCACATCACTCACAGAAACATTTACGTTGACTGAAGTGTTATTTTGTAGTTAATTTAACCATTGAAATCGTATTTACTTAATTAGAATTAAAGTAGATCAAGTTTAAGCTAATGACAAATATAACATCTAGGTCGAAAAGGAAGGAAGAACAAGGCGATCTTTACAGCTGACCATCACTGTAGCATCTATTTCTGCCGCCAAACATTAATATGCAATCATTACTATGTTTGGATTTGAAGCGCGTTGCAGGTAGTTGTCTCAGGCGACGAGCGCAGCGATATGCGGTGTATAACATATTAGGTAGCGCCATATTGTTATCGCAGACGCATCACTTAACATCAAGTGAACATCCTACTTGTATACGTCGTATTTAGTAGTAATTATTGGAGTAACAAAATCAACGTCTTTTATCTCAAAGCGACGAGCAATTTTTGATTCAGTGTATCATCATCTTAACTAACGCCACATTGCTGTGAGCAGACGTATCACTTGCCTCGACGTTCCATAGAACAAAAAAGTAAGGAAAATAAAAGTCTTTATTACCAATAGTTGGTTTATTGTGCTGTAATAAACAAATAGTTCTGTCTTTTAGATGTGTTGGTTTTGATATAATCATTAATATTGTATTTGATACTCGTCTAATTTTAAAAGGTACTGTTTTTGACAATACGTGGATTTTCTATACACACAGATGTAGGCTGGAACTGTTCTAAAGTATTGAATATAATTATTAGGTTCTTTTTACATTTCATTATAATCTACTGGGTTATTTAATTTTTACATCGATCGAAGCAGTACATTAAATGGTTACTTAAGAACAAATTATCTAAATATAATTATAAACTAAATACAGTATCACAGAGTCACAATACAAAGTCCATTCAATAAGTTGATTAGTATTGTTCTTTCCAGACTAGCTGGAGATTGAACATCAAGATTCTTTCCGAGAATATAATAGAGAAGTTTTAACGAATTTCTTAATTCTTTAAAAATAATGTTAAATAGGCTTCAAATTATTCGCATTGCAGGGACTGAATTTTTTCTAACCCGTAGAAAGTCAAGGACGTCCACCACGCTGGCCATGTGAGAGTTTGTGGACATCACATATTTTCGAAAGATTTTGTTCTTGATACTTATCAGTTTCCTTATATAGCTCAAACTCATTCAGCTTAGATGCCTTAGATAGATGATAGCTTAGGTGTCCAACCATCTTCCAAACTTGTACACAAGTAAAATTTTTGGAATAATTGATTTATCGCTTTGTTTGTATTTTACAACAGAGTAATGTATTTCAAAACTGTTTCTAATATAAACATTTTGTATAAGCAATTTTTTTTTTGGAATAATTAAATGAAACTAAACAAATGGACTTTGTATTCATTATTACTAATTTTCTATAGTCTACTTTTCCTACAGGAAATCATCCCTAATTATTACATTACTACAACACATTGTTACTTATGTTGAATTTTATCCGGGTTAAATACCTACTCGTAATAACCTAATAGTTATAAAATTCCTTTTACCTACGTTGAGATAATATTACAAAAAAAATAAATAATATACTACCTAAGTATACTACGATGATTTGATTATCTAAAAAGTATTTAAAAGTTAAATTATTTATTAAGCATAGAAAACAGTTTTAGGTGTGTTAATTTAGTAAATACATTCATCAATGTAATTACCAGCTGTTATTGGACCTTTGCTAATCTACTGTTGGTTATAGACCTTTTCCGAAAGTGTTCTAACGTATTGCACTTTTTATTTTTAAAATATCGGTGACGAAAAGATATTTGTACGTACCAAGAATGATTGTTTTTTATTGAACTGAATAATAAGCTAAACTTTAAAACTATTTAGTTTCCTGCCTTTATTTCAGAAGAGGCAGTTTCGCTAAAGCAATCATTTGAAACGCCGCTTTGTATAGAACAGAAGCTGGCTGGCGAACTTCTATCACTTGAATTTTTTTCTTGATTGTTGTATTCAATCATACTACCACTCGGTTGTCGAAGTATACTTTGGAAAGCCACTGGATATGGATTAGTTATTTTATCTGGTTTCTTCAAAAGTTCTTCAATTGAGTAAGGGTTTTTTTTCTTTTCTTTCTCTTTTGTTTTATGTTCTTGTTCATCATCAGGTCTGTCTGTGCTGTCATCACTAGCTTCAACTGATATGTGTTCTGAATTTTCTAATTTTACATCCTCTGGATTTATTCTGTTAAGAAGATCGTTTTGTAAACTTAAAGTATATGGCGTAAAGTTTTTAGCATCCGTATGATATGGCATCATAATTCTTTGCCAAGGTGAAATTGGATATGGTTTCAATAATCCCTGAGCCTGAACTTGGTTAGCCAATAGCCATGAAGTTGCTAGTCTTCTATCGTAAATTTGAGAAGGATCTGCTGATTGAGATGGATGGATGCGAATAGCAGAATGTGCAAAGTATGGAGTACTCTGTTGAGGCGGTATTGTTGTAGGAGTTAAATTTGTTTTCAAAGACATGTAATCCATAACATTGGGCGATAGTTCTGGCTGCGGATATGGCTCTGAAAAATAAAACATATTTATTTTATATACATATATATTAATATTTTTCCTATTTTTGCCGTCAAACAGTAATGTTTGCACATTACTGTGTTTTTGTTTAAAGGGCGCTGTAGTTACTGAAATTAGTGGGGTAAGGAGACTCAACATCTTATGTCTCAGGTGACGAGCGCAATGTAGTGCTGTAGTATCATCCTAACTCTCGCCATATTGTATGGGCGCGCGTATCACTTACCATCAGGTAACGTCCCGCTCGTCTCGTCGCCTATTAGAATAAAAAACGTTTTAGTGCCTTTAGTTCCTAGTTTATTTTAGATAATTTGATAATTATATTGGATAATTTGTCTGAATTTTCAATATTAATCAACTGTTAAAGGTAAAACTTGTACGTACGTAATACAAATGTGTGTTGAAAATTAAAATTTTTATGTACAAACAAATTTCATTAACGAAGTAAGAGATATAGTCAAAGAATTAAATCTTTACCTGTACTTTTATACGATTTGCAAGAATCTAGTTATTTTATAGATTGAATTGATACTTATAAAATAAACAGGTGCACGAGTTTGGTGTTGTTCCGTCACATAATAGGTTAGTAATATATGTCGTGTAATAAAAATAAGATTTTATTTATTCTGCATACAAGAAAGCATAACTTGGTAAAGATAAGTTTCCTTGTTTTGAGTTGGCAACTATTTGGAATCCAAAGGCCTCTCCGCCGAGTGAGCAGCGCCCCCTATTAAAAAAAAATTGGCGCCGCTGTCATCCGAACGCATGCATCGTTACGCGCTCGCACTAAACTCGTCGTTTATTTCTGATTATACTTCATTGTTAAAGTGTACCTAAAATTACTCGGTGAACAGACTACTAGTTCCTATTAGAGAAAAGGTAGGGATCTAGTTAGATGGTACACACGTGGAACCAACTTGCGTCAAGCCACGTGGAAAGTGTTATTGGATTTCAAGAAAGTTCGCCACTTAATTACTATCCCTACAGGCGTTTATGTTATTTTCATAGACAACCTTATTTAAATAGATATAAGACAACAAATTATAAAAAGATGATATAAACATTCTTCGAGTAAAGTAAATAAAGAGAAAAAGAATAGCAAATGTAATAATGAATTTCGTGTGCTGAATTATGAGCCTATGGTAACTTCAAGAAATAAACGCTTAACTGTGAAAAATGTTAGCGAAAGTCGATAGTTTACGAGGCTGTCACATAATGTAACACTAAACTACGTAGAACAGCGCTGTAACACTAGACAATGTTTAAGAATTGAGACAACGTACGTAATAAATTGACTAAGAAATGTAATATTGTGCTCCAGTCATGTTTCATTAACATTTCAAACTTTTAATTATAAATTTAAAAATGGCAATCGTATGCTGACCTTATTAATAAACATTACTGCTGTATATCTGTTTTTAGTCAACTTCTATGGCATTGATACTTTGAATCATCCATGACGATCAGGTTACGGTATTAGACGATTAAAAGGAACATCAAGTTTCTAAGACACGAGCGAACAAACTTAGAGTAAGAAGTTTTATCTGTTAACTTGGTTTATATAAATTATTAAAATAAAAAAATTTAAAAGGATAATAAAGTCGCTCTTGTGACAACTTATTTATGGGACCTAAATTTGTTTCCAAACTTTATTAGGGAAATTAAGCAACAATAAATATGTTGGCAATGATAATTGTTAAAACAAATTACAAAATAATAAGCATAATTTATCGTTGTTTGCGCAAGCAAATAACAGTTTTTACAACAAACTTCCTGCCACAAATACGAAGGTATCATATGAAATTGTATAAAAATCCAATTCGCTGGTGTGAATAATTTTGTCAAGTTTAATTAACACACGTTTTGATAATAAATTGTTAGGAGCCATTCTGTTGGCTACGAATTTACTAGTTTACATGCCTTAAGTGTGTGATTATCTCATTCATAATTCGGGTAAGACTATACATTTTCACATTTATTTATATTTCTTTTCACCTGTCCCAGAAATAACTCTAGGTGCCTATTATTTATTAACTATACGTTCAAATATTTCTTTTATTTATAATTAAGTTTAACTTTTCTAAATACAATATTTGTAAAGTTAAACGATGGTGTCTAAACGTAATATTTATGAGCAAAGGCGCATACTTTTAAATCACTTTTTATGAAAAAAAAGTTTAACGCATTTTTCTGTCGGTAGGTCTTTGTTACTGGAGACCGTCTGGTTAGGTAGCTCCTATTTCTACCGCTTACTAATTATAGTGTGCAAACATTACCGTGTTCTGGTTTGAGGGGCGTTGTAGCTAGTGTAATTACTGGGATAAAGAGACTCAACATCTTATATCTCAGGCGCCGAGCGCAATGCGGTACAGTGCATAATATTTTAACTAGCGCTACGTTTTTCTGGGCAGACGTATCACTTACCATCAGGTGACCGTCCCGAACTTCTCGTCGCTTAATTGTAAAAAAATTTTTTTTTATTTAATATATATTTTGTACACAAAGCTGTTAGAATAAACTTGACAATAAGGATATAGAGTACAAGGGCACTACTTATTTCATGTTGAAATCTCTTCCAGTAGGCCCGCAGAAGGAAAGCAGAATTAGGAACACAAACCTAGTGCATACAGTAAACATTACATATAATAATATATACATATTACAAGATATAAAACATATACATAAATAATACATACATATACATATATATATATACATTCATATACTTACTTTTATATTATAATACATTATACAAATATATACTTTTATTTAATACGGTAAGGATAAATAGTGTTCTTTAACAGTTTTCTTGAATGCTGCTATGGTTTTGCACGCTCGTATGCTCGGAGGGAGGGAATTCCAAAGTATGACTGCTTGTACAGAAAATGATTTTGCATAAGCATGTGTTTTATGAACAGGGCATTTGAGGAGAGTTTTAATGTGTGTTCTACAAGGAGCGAGGGAGGGGCGGGCATAGGTAAAGCGATCACGTAAATATTGCGGGTAGTTAGGATTATATAGGATATTAAATAAGAGGCACAATATTATTTTCAATAGTATTTCTGCGGAAACGGACTGGGAGCCACTTGAGCTTTTTGCGGAACTCAGAAACATGATCATATTTTTTGAGACCAAAAATAAAACGGATACACAAATTTTGCAAACGCTCAAGCTTATTGAGAAGCTCCTCAGTGGCATCTAGGTAGCAAGCATCAGCGTAGTCCAGAATGGGTAATATGAGACTTTGTGCAAGAGAGATTTTAGTTTCCAAAGGCAAAATATATTGGAGACATTTGAGTGTATGAAATGCAAAGTTAACTTTGTTGCTAACATTGCTAACCTGCTCATTCCAGCTTAAGAAAGAGTTAAAAGTAACGCCAAGGTTTTTAACAGTTTCACTAAAGACAATTGGCTGGCCATCCAATGTGAGAGATCCAATTGTAGATCGATTTAATGCATGGATAGCATACCTACTACCAATTATGATGGCCTGTGTTTTGTTGGCATTGAGTAAGAGTCCATGAGACGTTGCCCATTCATGAATGTTTTCCAAATCACAGTTAATATCCATGACAGCTCTATTAATTTCACTAGGTGCGCAGTGACGGTAAATTTGCAAATCATCTGCATAAAGATGAAAATTTGAGGATATCAAAGTAGTGAAGTTTTTTGTACAATTAAGCAATTAAAAACAGGCATTTTATTCTCACCATGGCCGGATCTAGGTTCCTCATCACTCCACGCAAGTCCGCTGTTCCGCAGGATCCTATTCACGGATGAAACCGATGGTATAGAATGAGGCTCGCATACTCTCGCACTGAGAAGTCGCTCCCTGATCTCCCAAGCAAACATGCCAGGGTTTTCTTGCTTTAGGCGCAAGATTTTTTTTACGACTGTCGGTGTTGCCACTTGCTGAAACGAAATTGTACTTTTTAAAATTATCGTAATATTAATTTGTTAACAGTCTGTTGTAATAAAATATTAGAAAGCCAGGAATGAAGTATATTTATAATCCGTTTTTATTACAGCTTGTTAATTATTTTTTTTATTTCACGAAGTAACGAGACGATGGCGCCATTCACCTGACGAAAAGTGATACGCCTGCTCATAACAAAGTGGCGCTACTTAAGATGATATACACAGCACCATATTGCGCTCGTCGCCTTAAGACATAAGATATTAAGCATTGTTGCTGCAGGAATTTCACCAGTTACAGCGCCCTTCAAAGCGGAACATATAATGTTTGCACACTATTGTTTGCAGGCGGAATTAGAACCTTCGGTGGTACCTACCTAGACGGTCTCCGGCAACAGAGTCCTAGAACCTACTAGTGAAGTATTGTAAATATGGTATTGTTCTCACTTAAAATTGCATGTGAAAACTTGTTTTGCCTTTTTACAATCTAATTAACAAGTCTATCTAACTATACTTTAAATGGAAGCTGTAAGTATCGTGGTATGTAAATAAAATATAAAATAAATAAATAAATTTCTTATATAAAAGACAACATGAGAAAAGTATTTGTATTTCACAAAAATAGTAAAACCAGGTGTAGTAGCATAATTTTTTCGCGAATGTAAGCCATAATTCAAATCATTACTGAAGGCTTTTATTGTTATCAAGGGAGGAAGTCATCTAAAAAAATACCTCGCTTCTGGGGAAAAGACAAAGTTATATGGGATGTTTACCCACTAAAACCTTTTTGGTCATCTGTGCTTTGCAAAAGGCCAAGGGATCTCCTAGGGAAGCAGCGGTACCTTTCGATATTACGCTTAAAGCCCTGGGAGAGCTGTAGCTCTCCTCTACACCCTCGCTTTGGTACGACAAGCACTAGACCACCTCTTAAATATCGTTCATCATGGACTGCGTGGACAATGAGGGTCGCTACCTTCAAAGCCCACAAACTCTACTGGAGGACGCCTAGCGAAAGGCGATGGAAGTTTTGCGAATTGTGTCCGTCGCGTATGACGTATTAATTATTGTGTGAACGTTATGCTGAAGAAAAAAAACTGATGAAAAGCTGTAAATATGCAGTTACGGGCCGGTAATAACACGAAATTACCGGGTTAAGCGCACATGTCATGAGACTCCGATGAGCGGTGCACAAGCGTTAATGTCTGTTTAATAATGGCGCTCGCTCGTGATGTTTGTATTTACTGGGAAACGTATCATTTACCGCCTCGAAAGTGTGAAAGTCATTCATTTTTCTTTAATGGGAAATGCGAAGCGTTGAACCTGGGTAACTTGTCGCCTCTATTGTAACAGCTTCAAATCAACCGCCTGGAGACTTCTGTTTCGCTTTCGGAGACATTTTTATCAAATAACCTATTGTTTTAAACTAATTATATGCAAACTTAGTCCGCGTGAAAGGATGCAACAAATCCCTAATTCTTAAGTTTAATAAATGAATAGTTTCCAACACAAACTTTTTTCCATTGCAAACTTTTGAGTTTTTTTTCACGACAAAAAGTACCTTATGCACTTCTTTAAGATATTATCTATCTCTGTACTAAACTTAGTTAAACCTTCTTCAACTGCTCTGACAAATGCTTTTGTTCTTTATAATATTGTTTTTACGTCTTTAAATCTAATAGTCAGATTTTTGTTAATCGAAATAAATAAATAATAATTTTAATATAAATTTGTAGTTTTGTAGTTACGTGAGCATTTAAATTCAGTCAGTGATAAACTGTATTTAAAGTTTACTAAAAATAAACGTTACCAGATTAAGTTATTATAAAATTAGTAGAAAACTGTTAAAAGTTAATATGGGAGGTAATTTATAAATAATTGCATACCATTGTTTTTATTAGGAGCTGATCATTTTGGTTTGTAATGTAAAATATAAATGCGACATAATAAAATCAAGTTTCATCAGGCAAAAAACCTTATTTCTTTTTTATATACAAAAAATTAAAAAAAATTAATTTATCTATGTTACATCTCTTACATATTTACATATATAGATAGATAGAGAAATGTGTATAGCAATTTTAACTTTAATTAAAGACAGTGGTTAGATAACCGTCAGAGATGTAGGATAAAACATCGGTTTTAATGATATTGATAAATAAACATAGCGGATGTACATAATGTAGTGTTGGTGAAAAAAGTTGAACTCGTCTATCTTGATATAGGCCCCGGTAGTCGTGTCCAATCTGATATATCGATAGAGACCCACTCTAACGCCGGCTAATGAGCAAAGCCGTCGCTCTAAGCCAAGTTATTATTGTAAGCATATGTCCATTCACACGGAATTTCATTTCACTGCCAATATTACCTTTAGTCATGAAGTGTAGTAAAGATATAGTGTAATGAAAACTCCGCCGCTAATAACTGTGAGTAAACTGTTTACACAAATTGTTGTTAGTTTTATCGTGAATTTATCGTTCATTTCGGTAAACGTACGCGAGATGATTATCGTAAAGTTTGTCGTAAATGTCCACGTGGATTATTGAACTATTGTTGCTAGCACATTCTTTTATACAAGTGAACAAGGCGTCCTATGAAAAGGTCGATCACACCTGATATGAATTAAACAACACACAATAAAGAAGTTTCTGGTGGTTATAAATACCAAAGGTATATATTAATATTTGCTACAGGCACCTGTAAGTTAACGCCTTCGGATAGCGGTAATACCAAGAAAATCGTATTTGCATTGCTGTCATTTAAACACTGGTATCTTTATTTATAAGTTGCTGCTGTTTTCTATCTTTTACTCCATAAAAATACGATCCTAGGGTTCTAACTTCGTATTGAATACCTGCTTTTTATGTTAGTACGCCAACTAATACCACCATAGATTTTAAGAAAATTTATATCGTACCTAATAAATTATTATATTAATTATGCAGTAATTCATTAATTTTAGGTATATTCCTTTATGGTAAGGTGGACGGACAATCTGCAGAAGGAAGCCGCTAGACGCGGGCAACGCAGCACTAACACGGAAATCTTCGGAAGAGGCTTTTGTTCAAAACTCTGTTGGACTTCATCTGTAACGGCTGTCGGCTGATAATGATGATAATAATAATAATTTTTAAAATTAATAGATATATTAAGTACATAAATTGTTTTAGAGTAACAAAACAGTTGTACTATTCATTGATACGGTAAAGGTACCAAAAATATTATGACAGGAGCTATTGTGATCGCGTCACAGTAATTACAGAGTAGCAACCTGCGCCTTTCGATTAGATAAAGGAAACAGAAAAAAAAAGCTAAAATTGAGCGTTCAGTAGGATATCGATCGAGTATCTAATAGCGTAATGATAAGTTTCCTACAAAAATTAACGCCTTGCATCCGCTGTGGGTTCTTCGCCACACCTCGAGCGAAGGCTACTATTTAAGCATTATCTTTGACAGGCTCCTTAAAAATCGTATAATTATATTTTTAAAGCCCGCATTCGTGTACGGCATGGCAAATGTTTCCTAGCAAAAAATAGGATACTTTTAATGGATTTCTGACTTTGAGTTTCTATAATCGCTTCGCTTCTTACGATTTTGACAATTTCAGAAGTGTTTCTTTGGAATTATTGCTGCAGTTTAATTTTTTATTATTCCATGGTATGATGTAAAACGCTAATAACCAATTCGTGTCTAACGGAAACCGTTGTAATAATTTAATAACTATTGTCAGTTTTAAATGTCAACCGAAAGGAAATCTATGTTTAATTTTTAACGCAGTTCATTTTAAAGTTATTGTTAGAATATCAATGGAGGTTGTAAATCTCGGGATCGGTTGAGAATTTAATTAGTATTATTGGATTTTAGCGATCTTACAACGTTAAGATAAATTACAGGTATTTCCGCTATATATCATATTTCAAAACATTTATCAGTTTTGGTGCAGGTCACATTACGTCGAGATATATATATATGTATGTAATGCTCTTGCGCATAAGAAAGGGTAGATAGATAAAGTGAATGAGCAGAGAATCTCAAATAACTTAGTAGTTGTTGGAGATTCTCTTTCCTTTTTTTTACTTGTGTTCGATGTCCTTAGCACATATCGAAAAGATTTTTTGATGTTATTATATATAATTTTTTTTTACTTGTATGAGAATAAAAAATTGTGTTACCAATAAAACTAATAAAATAAGGAAATACACTTATAGTAAAATTTTAATTGTTTACCGTTTTTTATTTCTTTCTAATATAATTTTGTACCGAGTTAATATATTATAAATGTATAGATTTATTTTTATAACCTGAAATAAGTGTGATGTGTATTAAGTTTAAGTTAATAGTTTTCAAATGCAAAATATTAAAAATAAATCCAAATCGATTTTGTTTTTAAGGAGCTACTATGGCATACACGGAAGTAAAGATATGCTCATGAAATAATATATTATTAATGTATTATGTATAACATAATATATATTACATTTTATATATGTTTATTGCAATACATATTTTTGGGGCTTTAAATTTATTTAACATTTAATACTAACGTAACAAACAGTACCTTCACCTGTTACTGTACAATAACAGATCAGCTATAATAAGTGAAATAATTTAAATTAGGACGTAATTTTATTTAACACTAAGATTATTGCTAAAATTCCTTTATTTATGTCATTGTTTAATGTATGTGATTGTGATATGTATAATTAACTCTGTTGCCAAAGACCGTCCAGGTAGGTACTACCGCAGGTCCTATTTCTGTCGCCTGAAAAAGTAATGTGGAAGCATTATTGTGTTCCGGTTTGAAAGGTGTTGTAGCTAGTGAAGTTACTGGGGCAATGAGACTTAATATTTTATGTCTAAGTGACGTGTATATCATCCTAACTAGCGCCACGTTGTTACGCGCTGGCGTATCACTTACCATCAGTTGTATGTCTCGTCGCTTTGTTGAATAAAAAAAGAGAGGGAAGAATGTAGTAAATGGTTCGTTAGTTCGGTAATTCGCTGTCGGTGCGCAATAAGGAGAGCACGATACGGTACAGGGTAGTGTGCGATTACGAAGAACGCGTATCGCGGTAGCGGGCCTGCGGCGCGTCACGGCGCGTCCCGTTCGCCGCGCGACGCTTTTTGCTGCGCGCGCATCAATCATACTCTGACACATCCAATATCGGTTTTTGCGCTGCCCGCTACGCGAGACGCAACAAAATGGCGCTGGTAACTGTCCACAAACGCGTGGACGATTAGTGTTTCTTATTACCGATTTCTATTAGACTTTCCACCTTCCTGATGGGGTGAAAGATAATTTGCCGGGGCGTGAGACCGTTGCTTTAATGACGGATTGATTCGATATTAATTCGAGGGAGGAAAATGTGACGTCTCTCCGTTAATATTCGCTTAATGCGGTACCGCAGGTGTCCGTTGGCTAGTTGCCTAGGAGCCGGCGACTTTTTATTGACGTCAAAAAATTACCGTTCCTATAAAGGCATTAATTAAGGCTTTAGTTATGACCAATTTAGGTGTATTACAAACTTAAGTAGTTTTTGCGTTAATATGTTTGTGTATTACTTTTGCGCACATAGTCTTATGGGAAATGGGCTCTTGGAAGATAATTTGTATTCATTTTAAGCTGTGATGAAATATTTTATAGTTGTAACGTTAATTATTAAATTAACACATTTTTGTAATTTTCTTTTCATATCATTTTTTTTCATTCATCATTAACTTTTAATAACTGAAAGAAACTAGAAATTTATAAATGTTTTACAGGTAATGTTCAGATAAGTATAAACATTGCGATAGCCTAAGGATATTTAGACTTTAATGATATGTAAAAATCTACAAGGTAATTAAAGTAGAAGTAAAAGATGTAATTTTTGTTTCTGATGTCTTAAATTTTATAACAAAATTTTTTAATACTGTAATTTTTTCTGAATTGTAAACATATAATTCATTAAGCGCCATTATGGGCCCGCAAAGCGGATGTCAACAACATCCTTTACGTAATTATGATCTGTTTCTCTCTATATCTTTATAACCTTTAATACTGTCATTACTATTGATACTTACGATTTTATTTACATATTAGTTATCCTGGCCGTGTACATATATTTATTTTTAGAGCATTGTCAAATTTTAACATTGTTGATATATTATTTACAAGAGAAACTAATGACAATTATTCTATAGTAAATATAAAAAATGTTGTTCTGTTTACAGATACAGATATTTTGTTAAGAAGTTAATAAAATAGAGTTCGAGAGGTTACAGTTATTTTGAACACAGACGAAGACTTCCGATTAAAATCTCCATATTACTATTACTTTTGTCTAGAACGACTAGTATCTTTTTAATAGATCGCTCCCTTTCTTTCTGGTACTTAATAAATAATTTACTATGTAAATAAACTTAAAATATGATTAAAGGTGGCGTAGCGTCAGAATGAAATAAGAAATCTTACGACAATAAACCTGTGTATGGTACAGAGGTGGTAATAACCATCGACACAAGTTGTATAGGAAAATATTTCCAATATGTTTTATGAAGCAGCTTTACGGTATTAAGAGGCGCGTAATAATATTGACAGCATAATCCAGCGGGAGGACCATAAAGGGGTTATTATCGTTGCAAATCCGGCTTTACATAAGTTAATCCAAGACTGTTTCGATACCGAATGGATATTGGATAGCAATTGGTTCTTTCTATTCGACATTAGGTTTCAGATCTATATACATTCAGCTTGATATATTAGAATACAAAGAAAGAGTCACTGTGTACGGTAAACATCTTAGTATTATGAATTTTTTAACACATGATCTATAGATTGGTTATGACTTTTCTGGTTTGGCGGGGAAAGACTCTAAGGAATGCCTTACGGGACCGATCGGTGTGGAGATCTTTGGAGAATGTTCAGCATTGAGCATCTATCAGATCATAGTGATGAACATGATGCTGATCATAAAATATATCTTGCACAAGTTAAATCACACATATTTATTATTAAAATATCACTAATTCAGAATCTGGGAGTGACAAACTAATTTACATATATACTCTTTAGTTGCCATGTGGTTGTTGATAACCCATGTTTTTTTTATTTCACATAGTGAGGAGATGATCAAGATGTTCATTCTATAGTAAATGGTACGCCTACATATAACAATGTGATGGAAGTTATAATGATAAACACTAGAGCGGATTGTAGACATCTCGTTTGGGATACACGATATTTAGTCTCATTACCCTGTGGTAAGGCCACTGTAGCTAGTGAAATTTCTGTAAATTTCACTAGCTACAGTGGCCTTTATAGTGGAACACTCCCATTAACAAATTACTGTTTGTTGGTAGAAAAAGAAATTCTTTTGTTACCCAGACGGTACGTGGTGACAGTACCTATATTTTTGGAATAGAAATCTTCTAAAGTAACGAAAGAGTTAAAAAAAATGGTAGAAATAGTGGTGGACCCCAACTCTGCACCTGTGGCATCCTCACATTATTCGTGGGTAGACATGTGTTATTAAGGTTTCAACAGCTAGTCGTGGTTGATAGGCGACAGGTGCTGAACGCTCCCATGACCCGGCCGCTTGACCAATCGACTCATTACTGTTACAAATTGCCACCCGATTCGACCTGAGATTGTGACATCGAAAACTTCTAATTGTACGACTTTTTATAAACGATGACTTACTTCGACCAATAGTCAATATTTTTATTTCATACAACGACATGGAGAGATGAGCGGGACACTTTTACTGATCAGAGGCTAAAATTTATGTTTGATTTTACATGATGTTGAAAAGATCATAAACGATGAAGTGTTTTCACACAGAGTAGCTCTTATGTTCATGAAACATTTATAATACAATTTGCATAGCACAAGCAAGAAGATCTCCAACAACACTAAGAAGAGATTAGTTAGAAATTTAATTTTGTCTATCCCATAGCTATAGCATATGACAAAACAAATTACGTTAATATGTGATATTGGAGAAGGAAGCTTCGTAAACCGAGGACCGCAAAAGAACAAATACAAAAAGCAGCTGCGCATTAGCATCAGGCTTTCGACAATCTGTTAACAGAAGATTCTTGGTTATTTTAGTCATATTTTCCGCCTATCCCCCAATACTTAAGATAAAATTGTAGTAGGCAAGGTGGAGGGAAAAAGATTATGCGGTCGATCTTCTATCCGTTTGCCTGATTCGGTGAAGTCTCTCAAGGAATTCTTCCTTACATCGGCTGTCAGAAAAGTAAACGCCCAGACTGAATGGAGCGAAATAGTAAAGAACGTAACGAAGGTAAATAAAAATGTATATCGATGAATTCATACAAATCGTTCAATTCGTGTAATACGGGAAGTAGATTTTGAAATAAATAGTACCTGTGCTTTAGTGTTGCTTGCGCCATTGAACACCAGCAGTAACGTGTTGCCGTGAATATTTGATATTCATGTTATATTGTTTGACAGAGCTGTTAATGTCCGTTTGGCATGTTATTGCATTTGTAGCCGATCCTATCGCACTTTTCAATATTATAGGAAAAATGTTTTGTTATTTAAATTCATAGGGCACTATATCAATGTGTCATCGGTGCGAGGTTGTAAAATTTAATTACAGTTGGTTTGTAGAGGTAACTAACCATTTACATTTGTTTAGAAGTGTACGATATATACATGTCGGTGAGGTTTTTATTCTTATCTTAGTTTGCTTAGTATAAACAAAGTAAACTTTAATAGTTTTGTAATCTTTAACGTTAATCATTTGCGATGTGAAAAAATATCTCTGATGGCGTTGCTTTTGTATAAACGTACTCAATTTACAATAGATATTACTTGTTAAAAGTAACGGAAGTGCCAACTTAGTGTTGAACAGCATCGTACAAATATTACTATATTGAACTTTTAAATATGTTGTAGCTAGTTAATTTCTGGGTCAATGAGCTTTAACATCTTATTACCGAAGGCAAGCACAGTGTGGTGCCATATACACCATTAAAACCAGCGCCACGTTATGGGTAGGTGGAAATATATCATCAGATGAATGTTCTACTCATCTCAACGTTTGAACAGAGGAAAAACACAGGATCAATTATTTAAAGATAACATCATTTTATGTCACATCCGTGCAGTAGGTCCGGAAATTGGAGCGATAACAGAAACAAGTATTGATGACATTTAATTAGGAAACGTGTAAGGTTGGTTTTATTTGCTTTACACCACGATTTACGCGATATTATGTGATTAGATCTTCGGATTTTATTACTGCTTTAGGGATTCGAATCGCTTATAAAGTATCTCAAAATTTTTTTGTACAATTAATTTACTTAGTAACTTAAAAGCGATAGAGGGAAAAACTTTATTAAATAATAAAATAATTGGTGATAAGTATCTGTTGCTGATGCTCGACTAGATAATATTGCAGCTACTATTTATATCACTAAACAGTATATGTTACTGCTTCAATTTGAAAGGCGTAGTAGCTAGTGAAATCACTAGGGTATGAAGACTTACGCTTATGTTACAAGGCGACGAACATAACGTGGTACAATGTATATCACCTTAACTGTCATCTCTTTGTTATGGTGGGTATATCAACTATTAGCGAGAAAACGTTTTGTTTGATTCATCATTTTATTAATAACTTGTTACCTTGGCTGTGTAGGTTCAGGCTGTGCGGGGCTTTGCTCCAATTCTGCCACCGAACAGTACTGTCTTCCAGTTTAAAGGGCCTAGACATAACTAGCCTAGGAGCTAGATACTAGTATCTAGTTCCTGTTTAGACCCCTTTAGTCGCCGTTTAAGACTGGAGTGTTTTTAGTTCCACTCTTAAAGACTATATGTCAGACAGGCTTTAATGACCTAAACGACCTTTACGATAAAGGCTTAATAATTCAAGCTAAATAATTCTTAGTTAATTATTTTTTTTTAATACACGACGACGAATCAAGCGGGACATGCATCTGATGATAAATGATACGCCTGCTCAGAACAATGTGGCCCAAGTTAGAATGGTACACCCTGCGCCACATTGTGCTCATCGTCTTGAGATATATTATCTCTCGTTACCCAAGTAGTCACACTAGCTACAGCGCCCTTTAAAACGAAATACAGCAATATTAGCACACTACTGCTTGGCGGCAGAAATAAGCACTGCGTTGGTTCCTACCCAGACGGCCTCCGATGTTGTCGTATCAATAGGATTAATGTTATTATTACACATGAAATTTATCCTTTTGCTATCATAATATATAGAATACATACGTTTGTCTGTTTGTATTGTGTCGCTACTGCCGTGCAAGTTGTTTTACATCCGCATTGCGTTTGCTATTGTTGCCGTCGGCTAACCTCACGTCAGATGTCACCGGCTAATGAAGTTCGCGCTCGTCCGCGAAGTAACTAATTGGTCATAAATTTTAAAATTTTATGTTTAGATGATTTGTGCGGAGAAAATACTTAAACGGTACTACTAAAGATTATTATTTTTAATCGATCGTTATATAACTTTTGTTTAAACAAACATCTTTTACACTTTTGATGGATTCAATACTTTGTAAGCGACTGATAGAATCCCTGTATTACACAAACCACAAGTATATTATGAACATGAATTATCAAGGGACGTAATTAGACATTTCTTGTATGGAGTGTAGAAATAACAACCCGTTAATCTAGTTTAAGTTTAGTTTATAGTAGACAATTTTCGGATCCGTCAGGGTAGCTCCTTCGGGACTGTACAGAGAGATATCGGTAACGTGTACATATCGAACAAATTTACAAACTTCTCTGCTGATCTCCAGTTAAAAATAAATTTATCAATTTAATTTCAACACAGTTGCGTACCTTTGGAGCAACTCGAGAAGTTATTTATATATTTTTAAGAAATTAATCTTCGCAGTGCTTATTTGCCTATATAAAGCGCATGATATTCAACAGTCAGTATATCGCCATAATAGCATTGCTATGTCCCAGAGTCATGCTTTTCTAAAATATTTAGACTATTCATAATCGAATAATTAAATTATGAAGCTAATTTTTCTGTCGATATTATTATTAAATAAAATTTATCGAATCAAACAATTAACGTTTGATTTTAAACTAATTGCAATCTTTGAATGTGCTTTTGAAACACGGCGTGAAAGTGGTCAATGAGCAACCGCCCTAGACCATAAAGCGCATTGATGCGGTGTCGGCTCCACTAATTATGGTCATTTAACCATAAACGTGTGGCCATCGATCATAAATGCCATAACTTGAGGTCGTAAAGCAGAGGTAGAGGGCCACGTGAATGTCTGAACGCTACACCATGCAAAATATAGCACGTTTTCTTAAATCTTAAAATGTACTGTAAAGTAACTGTATTTCTATAAAATTTACGAGTCTTCAATCTTCTATAGAACGCCATCCTCTGTATACAATGATATTTTGTGCTTTGTGAATTCAATTTTTTGTAAAAAAATATCATTATGTTATTAAGAAATAAACAATATATAATCCCAAAATATTTAATACGATAGTATGTATAAATCTCGCCTTGTTTAAGTTGATACTCTACTTTAATGGATTTCGTTCTGAACTCCACCTTGACATTACCAAAGAAACATACGATTTTTTGACATTATAATACTTTAACATTTACCACCAATTTTCTTTTAGTTTTAGAAACGGTTCCGTATTTTTTACTATCTGCGTATACATCGTATAAATTTTTAATAGTAATAGGCAATATTAGGTCCTTACATATGAAATTAGCGTTTTGTCGTGCTAACCACTTTGATCTGAAATATCTCCTCTTTGATTAAGAATTTCCAATTCAAATTTAATAATTCATTTAGCTGGTACATTTGACTTTTGAAAACAGTCATTAATTTGTTTTTTCTTCATTATTTTTTTTTTGGGCGTCGCTTATTACCGTGCAATGGAAAACATGAAATTTCAGTATATTTACGAGTGCAGTTCTACTGTGGCACCCGTGCTGCAGAAACAGCTCGAAGGATTAATGATGTGTCCGGCGCTGGTGTCGCCAAAGGAAGCACGGTACGTTTTTGGTTTCAATGTTTTCTTTCTGGAAATTTCGACCTTCAGAACCAACCCCGTGGACGGCCGGAGACCAAAGTGGAAAATGAAAAATGAAAGGCTATTGTGGAAGCGGATCTATCACAAAGCACTTCAGAGATAGCTGCAGGCCGTAGCCTTACCCCATAGGGTAACTGACAAAATTGTATTACTCCTCTTGAAGCAAATCGGGAAAGTAAAAAAACTTGAATGATGAGTACCTCATAAATTGAGTGAATCGAACTTGCAAACACGCGTCGACTGCTGCTGCTGTGTTACTTTGCTGAACAGGGACAATAATTCCTGGTGATGAAAAGTGGATACTCTACGACAATTAGACTAAGCACAATACTGTACGAAAATTGACTCAGAAAAAGTTACTTGTGACTGTTTGGTGGACTAGCGCCGGTGTCACTCACTACAGCTTTCTAAAATCTGGCCAAACGATTACGGCAGATATCTATTGTCAGCAACTGCAGACCATGAAGGAAGAACTAGTTGATAAACAACCGAGATTGGTCAATCGTTCTAGACCACTGCTGCTTCTCGACAACGCAAGACCACACCCTGCACAACAAATAACCACTAAGTTAGATGAGCCACAATTGGAATGTCTGCGACATCCTCCGTACTCCCTGGACCTTGCCCCAACACGTTACCATTTTTTCCGGAATTTGGACAACTTCTTACATGGAAAAAAAATTCAACTCCGTTGAGGCAGTCCAAACAGTCTTCAAAGAGTTTATCGATTCTCGCCCCCCTGGTTGTTTTAGTAACGGGATCAATGAACTACCTACGAGATGGCAAAAGTGCATAGATAACAACGATGTATACTTAAACTAATTAAATCTATTTTACAAAAAAATTACTTTATATCCCTCCCGTACAAAAAGTTAGCCTCATATGTAAGGTCCTAATATTAATAATATAATGTGAAAAGTTACGAAAAAAAAATCTATAATTTTGGCATATTACGTAAACTTTTGTGTAGTAAAAAATAAGGATTTTAAAAATGTTTGGTTTATTACCCCAATAACACATGACGAAAAACGTTTATTTTTCCGAAGTATTTTATACATCTCGGATTTATTTGTAACTATAAAAAAACCTGCTATTACATTTATTGCTTTAATCTGAATCGTAACGCTACGTAAATTTGATTAAAAACAAAACGATGTTCTCATATATGATATAACGACTAGAACCATCATTATCGGCTGTGGTTTTCATTCATTATTAATCGAGCGTGTTCGGATAATCGTACGGAGTCTCGTGTTGAACGGCAGTTACCACAGATTCTGGATCGTTATTCCCAAGATCAATTATAACAAATGGAAGCCAAATTAACTGATACAGTTATACAGATTAATGCTTCTGTAGCGTAGACTACGGATTACACAGAAAAACCGTAGCGCGTCGTTATATTAAAAAAAATCTAGTCGCGCTTTTCGCCATTCGTAACAGCCGTAAAAACGGTAAATATTTGTAAGAAAGAAAAAGATGGCCGGTTCGCGTGGTTTCCCACAATAGTTACACGAACTGGTGTTGTTAATTTTTCACAAATAACAATTCGTTTACATAAGATCAACAACCTGAAATTTATTAAATTGATATCTATTAGAGATCCTTAGAATGTGTTAAGATATATTCAAAGGTATTGATGGATACCACGGAGCGAATAATAGTTGTTAAATTTCCCCCAGTAGCAGAGGACCTTTTGAAGATATCTTAACAACACAAAAAAGGATCACGCAAACTCATGTATACGAAAATAAGCAAACGAGTTCTGTTCTATCTTATGTATATACGTATTTTTAGAACAAACAGGAGATGAAAATAAATTATTAAAGCAATATTTCTTCTTACGTTAAGAAGTACTTTTCGAAATTTCAGATTTTAGACACCTACTTTATTTTTCGATAAGGTATAAAAATGCTTGTTACGATTAAATATTGTAAGTCAAATCGTTGCTGATGTACTAGTAGAGAGATATTTTAAAATTGGCTGAGAATAATGTTTCGTTTCGAATCAATCTAATATTTTCAAAGTGAAATGTCAATTCTCTCTATCTATATTAACTCATATTGAAATTGTATGCTATAGCACCATCACTGTTTTCGGTCAGGTAACACATGAGATCCGGAATATTCTAAGCCAGCATGCTTTACCATCTATAGCCTAATTGTTACTTGATACTATGTGAAATTGAGGTCAAGATATAGTCGGTTAGAGATATAAAAGAACTTGCCAATAAAAATAACATAAATTTTAATATTATCAGAGTTTTGACAAACACTGATTAATTTTTTAATTCTTAAACCAAATTAAAGATTCGCAACGTATCGAATTATGAATAATTGATGTTTAGACATCAAGAGAGATATCATTGGGTGAGGCTTACGTCGCAGTTGACGTCTATCGACTGATGATGATGATATAATTACAAAAGTTTTCGAGCGAAAAAATCCGTTGGTTCCGTATAACATCGATGAGATCACTGTCAAACACAGCGGCGATTATTCACGAAGCAATCTCGATTTACATTGGACACAATCGCCGAGCAATCTAGATGAGTTCCGAGGTGCCTTGATTAGTAGTCAATTACGTATTCCCATAACAGCGTCAATAAAAGTATTCGGTGATTTGGAAGTATTTTGTTGTAATCAATTTTTGACGTCGGCGTTCGTTTGTGGAGGAACAAAATGGAAGTTTTATTGGCGTACCGAATTCGGAGAGGTCGATATGGTATATCGATGTTGGGTTCAGTGCTTCGGTACTAGTACAAACGGTTTAAGAAAAAAATGTGTGAATATTTTTAGAGATCTTCAAGTTTCAAACTTCATCGATTTTTTCAAAGTTGCACTTGTGTTGTATATAATTTAGGTTTATTTTACAACAACATATCTCATTTCCATGATAATAACAAATGTTAATAATTAATTTTTATTCATTATTTAATATGCGCAGAGTATAATAATGATTAATATAAGTGAACTTTAAAAATTTTAGTATTTCGCGACAACGGATATCACAGCAAAAAAATTTATCTAGGTTAACACAGAAATGAAATTTATAGAGAACGTCGACTAGAAGAGTCGATACACAAACAGAAATGAGCAGATAGAAGAAGAACTAACAAAGATTATTTATTTAGCACGCTGGTTAAAAGCGGGTTGGTGGTTGTTACACGTCCACGAAAGTTGTCATTGTTGCCACATATCGGTTCATGTTCAATGGGAATTTCACCCGTCCTTCTTTGAAAAGTATAGCCCATACCATTGTCTTATAAACTGAGCTATTGCGACTCTCGCTATATTTTGTTAAAATATAATGAACTATGAAAAATATTTTCATTTATTTATATATTCTACGGATCTCTTATGCTAATGGCGACTGTCCTCATTCGATGCGTATCGAAAGGCCAGTGCAAGAAGCCGAAAGTCAGGTCATTTTATAGTTTATAATTACGACTGATTGCCGGCGTGACCCGAGCGATTCGCTCCCACTAAGTTTTATTGAGGTGTTCGACCGCCGACCGATCCTGCGCTCAGTTGCAATGTTTATTTTATTTTGTTTTTTAAACGTTCGAGTGCGGAGCGAAATAAAAAAAAAAGTGTTTAATAGAGAAAGCATTTATTGTATTAGTTGTCTATGCAGGGTAGTAGTTCGATTCCGGGGTCACCGGTTACATAGATTGAAGGATGATACGGTTTTTTCGAACCAGGCTGTGAATATATATACTATAAACAGGAAAGGTTGGTCGGTTGTTAACATACGAGAGCCAAATTATTTAGGAGAGCACGGACCACCATATACGGCCTCTACAACCTCTTTATGATCTTAAAATGCCACCTCATTTTCATCGACCAGGTCAAAGTGGCAGTAGATGCCTTTTTGCACTAATACGTGTAAAACGCAGGAGCTAGGTAGTAGTTGAGGCCACGAACAGTCTATTGAGACTGTTAGAATTAAAAAGAAGTAATTAAAATTAATTGCTTAGTACAATGTAGATAAAAATATTTTATAGTCGTTAAAACAGCACCAAATACTAAAGATAATTTATTTGTTATAGATAATAAATTTTATATAAAAATTAATCTAAAAACTGTAATATCTATTTGATCTATTTGTATAATAAAACTCTAGGTTACAATAATGATTACAGTTGATCTTAAATATTAATGTTTAGTAAAACTAAATATGAGTTAGCTTATTACAAACATTTTGCTTGTTCTGTATTATTTATAAATTTTAATCAATAACTAACCTTTGTCTTACTGCCACCAATAGACCCTGGTCTGATAGAGCCGGTTTCGTAAAACCTTGTCAGTATTTTGGACACACAGCCATGGGACACGAGGAGTTGCCTGCTGATGTCGCAGGGTCGGACGCCTAAGATCGCCAATTCTACTATCTTTTTCCTAACCACGTCAGGAAGGGGGCGTCCGTTGACGAACACGCCCCCCAGCTGGTTAACGCCCGCTTGCCCTGAAACAAAGAAAAATATGTTATACTATAACACGATTTATTCTAGGGAACAATTTGTGAACTTTGGAGGAAAGAACGGTTTTTTTACTAGTTACCACTCTCATATTGCTATTCTACTACCCTTACAACATTGCTTTATTTTATTTCTGCCGCGAAACCGTAGTGTGCAAACATTACTGTGTTCTGGTTTGAACGGCGCTATAGCTAGTGAAATTACTGTGATAGTGAACCCTAATGTCTTATGTCTCTAGGCGAGGAATACAATGTGATGTTGTATCATCCAAACTAGCACCACGTTATTATAGGCGAGCGTATTTCTTATCATAAGATGAACGACTCGCTCGTCTCGTCGCTTCGTAGACTAAGAAAAAAGTATTCATATTATCGGCGGCTTACATAAAGACTATAGAATTAAACTTGTAAAAAAACAATAATGGAGTTCATTAAAGATCAATTTTTTTAATTCAAGGAAACGAAACATTGAGTTATTTCGCATTAACGGTCTTCATACACCTGTTCCATTTAGGCCTAATATTTATTTGATTGCTAAATCTACAGAGTGGACTTCCCCTTAGGAAATCGCCAATTATAACGAAAAAAGGCGACTTTATGATCAGATAAGCCAATGCTTGCCCCCGCTACGAATTTATGTGTTAATATAAAATAATAATGAAGGAGCTTTTGTTGTTATTTATGAAGTTTTGTGACATGTTAATGGTTAATTACGTGAGGTAACGCTTAGATAACCGGTTAGTTTTATTGTTGTATAAATGTGAAGTTACACAGAACTTCGCATGAAATGTGTTCAACACAAATATCTATTAAAAACATTTGATTCTTACGATAAAAAGGAATTTCTGACGGGCTATACATCAATGAAGTTTTTTTTTTAAATATATTATATATAACAAAAAACAGGATACGTCAATTGTTATAACATCAAACATATTTACTATGATAACGTATAGTGGTGAAAGCGTACTATTAACATTGCGGGCATGGTCTGTTCTGGTAGTTTGTCAGAGATATGAGAATAAGACAAAAAAAAGTTTTTGTTGTAATTTAAAACCGTGTAAAAGCGAAATCTTATATTCTCAGTATCGTGCAAATCGAATAACAAATACTGAAAAGCAATTTTAAATAAAAGGAAGATGTAGAAACTCTACATAATTATTTCTATATTCATATGTTGGTAGTAGGTTCTGATAAGCTTCTGTGTAAGAAACACAAGTTTTTTGATTTAAAAGCTACTATATGTATAGTGCCTATGAAATGGCGTTTTGACTAGGATAAGGAGATATAATAAATTTTTCAAAGCAATATATGCTATAAAGCAGTGCTGTATAAACAAATTAACTGATATTGCTTGTGTGGTAGTGGTAGTTGTAATTGGTCCGGAGTTAAAAATGGCTACTCGGTTCTTACAAATCACAAATGTTACATACTATGACAAGAAATAAGATTAGTTACATTCATATTTTCACAAAGCTTATTACATTTACTTAATTAGAAATCAAACCATGTACGCTTTGGAATTTTAATTTCATTGTCGCGGGTTACTAAAGGAAACAGGTCCCATTATAAACATAATACATTACAGAATTTACCGACTAAAAGCGAAAATAAAAATCGCCATTGACTGTTTCCGACCTGTAATACAGAATAAAGAACTTAAGCTCACGGCTAGAATTTAAAAACTTATTTAAGCGTCTGGTACGTCCGCTTTACGGCTACTGTTAACGGTGGCCATTATAAAGCAATAAAACAATCGGCAAACGCCTACCGATTTATTACCTTAATGCAATAAAATTAGCGGTCTAATTTGTTCGTGGGCAATTCGCGTTTATTGAGATTTTTCTTTAAAGCCGGCACCGCTCCTGGCGGAGCACCATTTCACGGCTATCGTCCATTGAAAACCTCCTGCCGATTCCGAATCATGCAAATTGCTTTCGCTTTACGCATAGTGATGGGCCCGTAAAGAATATTATATTTAATTTCTTATTCTACCAAGAGAAGAGAAGAGTAAGACGTTCACCTGATGACCGCACCGTGATGCTAGTTAGGATGATAAACAATGCTTCAAATGATAATCCTCAGGTTGAGATAAATTATATTTGGGTAAGTGTCCTTCAAACTGTATAACAGTAATATTTTCAAACTAGTGGTTATCGGCGGAAGTAGGAACTGTGGTGGTAACAATCTAGATAGCCACAAGTTAGAAAAATGTCTCCTATGTTAAAGTAAGTTTCTTCTACAGATTTATATGTTTACATATAGTAATTTTTTCTTATCAAGAGTATAAATAAAAAAATTGTCATGTAGAAATTGATGTTTTAGTAGCTTAAATTCGAGGAATTTTTTTATATATATTATAATATAATACAAGAAGAAAAATATTCTTTTTTAAATCCATCGAGTACCTCACTACTTAAGTTTACGATTCCTCTTCCAGATAGAACTCAGTAATGACGAGGATGCTGCTGAATGAAATTGAACTGTCAATTCGATTACTTCGAGTCAAAATCCGCCTTGAAAAGAGCGCTTATTTTTTAAACCTAACGCAAGGAGACTAACACGAGTCTATCTCTGTTGAATTTTTATAGTTCCTTACAAATGTCCTTAGTACTGAAAGTTTAATTCAAGGAATTAATGTGATTACTCCTTGCCGTTTTAAAAGGAAAGTGTGTTTTGTGTCCTTATTCGTAAATTTTAAATCATGTGACTACGATGGTAATTTGCTTTTTGTTGAAAATCATGTATGGCGACAATATTATAAATTATTCATAATGTACTACAGATAAGCATAAGATTTAAGTTTAAAATCAATCAATCTTTTTCGGTCGCTTCCAGTGATGACATACACATTCACATCTTATTGTTCTCATCGCCTTAAGATATCTAACGTTGAAGAATAAAATGCGATGCTATGTACATCATAACTAGCGCTACGTTGTTATGCGTTACTACGAGTATATGCATGCGAATCACTTGCTATCAGGTCAACGGCTCTCTAAGCTCGTTTAAAAAAAGAAAAACAATTTCGTGGACATATGACAACATCCACCAATTCATTCTTGTGGAATCATTGGAGCGATCATAGTTTATAAGAGTGAATGAGTAATGGGAAAAGAAGAAGTAGAAAAGTGAAATCAAGAAGTCCCATCAGTTATTTATTCATTGATTTAATTTTTTTAAATATTACATTTCAACTTTTCTTTCAAGATATTTAATAGTAGTGATTGTTAACATTAAATCCAACCAAGTATTGATGGTTCTCGTCAAGACAGAATGATTTTTCATCAAATGGAGATAGTGTGTTAATTATCTCCGACAACAGAGATACGCGCGTTTACTATGTATAGTGAAGCTAAAAAGCGGTTACAGCATCCATATAGTTTAAAGAGCGAAAATAAATTACTGATTTTTACGCAGCCGTCATAGATTTACACCATACGCGAACACTGACCGTTGTGTGTAGGCATTTTCGCCAATATCACGGTTATAACGTGTCTCGTAAATATCGCGTATTAAGTATAGTAATCCTTAAAGCTATAAAAATATGTTCATAATAAAATAACGATGTGCGCACTTGATAGCCATTGAACGAGTTTCCTGTTTCGAAATATTTTTAACAAAGTATGATAATATCATTCTATTTTTCTCGTTATTTATTGATATTATTTCTATTAAAAATGCTAATAAACTTCTGCATTGTATATATATAACATAATAATCATCATCATGAGCCGATAGTTGTAGGTCTGTGAAAGAGCTCCACATCAGTTTTGCTTCCTGTGACCTTCTCCTGATTGTTACTTCCTCATCTCAACCAGTTCGTAATTGTTGATATTTAATTAAATATATACAAAACAACGTTTTAGCTTATTTACTGTATATTTATTAACAGTGCCTAATGTAACAAGTAAATGTGACATATACACTTTTAAGACATGCAAATAATATTCAAATTCATATTGATATTGACTTCTAAACGCAAGACACGAGTAAATTAACCACTGTTACGGTCAAAAAGGAAGATGCTGTTCCTTCACTGAAGTAATTTTGCTCCTCATCGAGTTTTACGACGCTAAAAAAGTGTGGATATTCTGACCCATCTACAGAAGTGGACATACAAAAGAATATAAAAATATATATAACATGGTACCTTACTTCAAAATGAGATAACTAGTTATTTAAACGACAAAAGATAATAGCGGACTGTTTTGATTACGGCCAGAAGATACACATCTTTTCCTTCGATATCCAATATAATTCCTTTTTTTTAACGACAATCTTGCTGTTATACTCAGCCGTTACATAGAGCTAGCTCATATGTGAACATTCTTAACGAATGCATGAAGTCAAACGGTTTCTCATTCTTTTTAAAATTCCACCTTCTTTCGAAGATCAGCGATCATTAAGGCAATCAACAAATACTAAAACGTGAACGGGTGCTCTTTCGTAACAACTGGAGTAGATTCTTTAAGAATGGTATACTTTTTAAACCCACGCTTTAAACTGTTGACACGATCTGAATTATTTAACTGATGTTATGTACAGTGTTTTTTGTGAACATACAAACAGATACACAGTCTCTTGATTAAGAGATCATTACAATGTTCGTGCTTCTTTATTGTAATATAGATGTTTGAATGAAGGAATAAAGATGTTTGCATATCCATGGATCAATTACAAGCAGGTGATCTGTTCGCTTGTTTGTTACTTTCATTTCATAAAAAAATGTAACGATTCGGAATGAGCAGTTTTGGTCGCAGGGGGGACGCAAATGTTTGCACTTTATGATGTAAGTTTCGCGGAATCACTCTAAAAATACGATTTGCACGCGTCCGAAGATTGCTGTATCGCTAATATGCTCCCAGTTTTACAATCGGCCGGCTATAAAAGGTTGTTTAGTGTTTTTTCGCTGTATGCGAATATAGCTCGTATATCGCGCAAGTTATTGCACGGTTTATAACTTGTGACTGATTTTATAACGCCGCCAATTGACGCAGTGGTAGCCTGCCGGTGCTGCGCTTTCAACTTATATACCTTTTGATTCTTGAATCGAAAGTTTTTATGCGAGAATTATTGTAAAGAAGTAGTTAAAATATTTAAAAGTATTTAGAAATAAGTATCTCACTTGATTAAACTGGACGCCCGGTTAAAAGTTACTTATAATTTTATAATACATAAGTATTGAAAGGTGCGCCTAATAGTTTATGGGAGGAGATTGGTAATACGTAATAAACCCTTATGAATAATTAGATAAAATGTATAATTTCAGATAAACATATATATTAGAAAACAAATAAAAGTTCTAAAATTTGATAAATAATTGTTAAATTTTTCGTTAATTTTTAAGTCTTTCCGAAGTATTTATCTCTTCTCTTTATCTCTTACTTTACAGCTTAATTACGTCCCCACTGTTGGACACAGGCTTACCCTCAATATGGGGGCAATGGGCCATAGTCACCACGCGGGCCCAATGCGGATTGTTGACTTCACACACACCTTAGAATAAATTCTAATTCATGTGCAGGTTTCCTCGCGATGTTTTCCTTCACCGTTTGCATTTCGCTGTTGTTACTAAAGTTAACAAATGTACATAACTTAAATATTAAAGTTGTAGGTACATGCCGAGATTCGAACCCACGGCCTTCAGAATGAAAGCCGCACACTCTAACCATTAGGCCAACGAGCTACTGATCTCTTTATCTCTTATCTTAAATATATGAAATAATTCACTCATTGCTATATTAATATCTTTATTTTAAACGTTTAATAATTATTTCGCTTGATATGTTAGATTATTTTAAACAATAGTAACGATTTTATGAAATTGAGATAATCATAACGTACTCTCTGTCTGCTGCGGAGGGATGTAGATATATATATAGACGAAAAGATAAAAAATACGGTATACTGTGCGCTCAAATTTTGCTTACTCTTATATTTTTATTTCAAAATTTTCTATGTTTTTGTTTTTTAAAAAGTGCAAAATTAGTAGCAGTGTCTCGTACCTGCGACAAGTTAGTCGACGCTGATGACGTTGATAAGGCATAGTCATACGAAGCGTGTACACTAAAGCCATGAAATGAAATCAATTCCGTGTAATATCCTCGTATTAAGTAGCGGTAGTCGTTTTATGTGATATCGAAAAGAGATTGCCGCTAAGTTTTACAGCGAATATAAAACTGAATATGATTTTACTCATTAGAGATTGTTATGGTGTTACGTTATTCGTACCTTTTCTAAAAAGCTACGGGTTATTAAACTAAGCTGTAGCTTTTCCGCTATAAGTTTATTCCATGTAATATTAAAGAGCTTTTTACCACACCAACGCATTTATCACAATTCAATCTCATGGCTATAAGATTTATTTACTACAAACATATTTTTTATATAGACAGTCATATATAATTACGTATTATGATAGTTAAAAAAATCTTATTATCCAACATCATCATTTGTTCATGATTCAATACATTGAATAAATTTGTGTTTTTTTTTATGCTCTGATTTAGACTTAGATTTTAAATAATTTGATTTAAAGCTAGGATTGACATTGCATCATCATTTGTAATTAATGTATTATCTAAAGCTGGCTGTTCCCCGTCTGTTTTACTTGCCGTATCGCCTCCGCAACCCGTTTTGGGGGTACCATTTCATAAATTTCCCTCTTAGCTTATCTATAAAGGAATATTCTTATCAAATTTCAAACCTGTAGGCTAGTATTAATTATTTTTTTTTTGTAAATAGTAACGAACGTTTCAGACATTGACGTATTTGAAGTTTGTCGCGACAAATTTGTCAGTCTGTTTATGAGGAATTTTGGTATTACAAATGTTTTGAATGTGTATTTAATGTTTCATAATAAAAAACTAACTAGCAATGGACAGGTGTAGATGCGAGGAGTACGAGGCGGCCGTCTCCAAGTTGAAATATTACACAGTGGGGACACTGAGGCCAGATATTATCGAAAATTATGACAGTGAGTGTGATTAAAATATACACTTAGAAACACGTTAGTTGTATCATAAACGTTATAACGAATGCCGCATTAAGTATTAAGTTGTAACTTGTTTGGTTTGTGCCCCATATTTCATAATATTGTAACTTAATATATCCTTAATGCTTTGTTCGTTCGTACACGAGTACAATTCCGTCAACAATACATATAATGTCAATGTCATGTTAGTATTTAACTTGATTTATATGTTTTTGTACAATGTATAGTGTATAGTTATATTGAATAATATTGTTATATAACATATAAGATTCATTGCAGGATGTGGATACGACACAATTTGGATAAAACAGGGTGTGAGTCTTAATGATTTTAAGTTCATGAAACCCAAAGCTTTTAAAGTTCCTAAAGGCAAAGAGGAATTTGAAAGTGAATCTACAAAAGAAAAACAAAAGATCGAAAAGATGTGGTGTCCATTCCTGAAAATTATAAGGAAAATGTAATTGATGTTTTTTAACATTTGTCTAATCCAATGTGGGATATAACAAAGAAAATTTAGAGAAGTATAATAACGAAGAGAGCTAAAAACAGAATATTGCTAGTAACAGTAACTTAATTATTCGCAAGCATCAATATTTGTTACATGAGAGAAAGAATATGGATGATGAGAGTAAAGTTTAACAGAAATATAATATTTCAAAACTTTAAAGCTGTATTAATACTAATTATAGTATCTTCTTTCTTACAAATATACTAATAACATCCAAGATCTAATTTCATTTTAATATCTATAGCCGTCATTTAAAAAACGTTTAAAGAGAATTTTGTATGTGGCATGAGTGGAAAACCGTATCTACTATCAACGTAGTGATAAACAGAGTAGATTACATGCCGAGTTGATTCGTTCAGTTAGTTACATTTAAATCGAGCAGATAATATCTAGATATCGTCGCTTTAGCCGCATTGATTCAAGTTTTTTCATTATTAATACTCTCACAATCGTGTAAAGAGAACTGGAAAGAATGCCGCCTAATGCGGTCGCTGTGTAAACGTCAACAGTCACAGAATGCGTTTAGTAGACGAAAAGCTTAAAAGAAATATGTAAGAATGTTTTAAAAACATGTCAAACATTGAATTTAACATCGATATTGATTTTATCGTTTCAACAAATTGTTTCTATGTTACCAATATTATATACTAGTTCTAATTTAACTTCTTTTTACTGTTAAATATAATTCACAACGAACAAAACTTTATTGATTAGTTAACTATGTATTAACGCCTCTCTCCAGCAGTAGGCGTTTTACAGCTCTTATGATGGTGAAATTTTAAAGGTATAGGACAGATGTAATTCAATAAGGCTGATCTATGCACAATAACAAAAATAATCAAACATCTAATAATTAAGCCTTATCAAATTAGTTTTGGATTGCTCAGTTCTATTGCAATCAGTATTCAGTAGTTCAAACAAGTGAAATATTCGGTCCAATTGAATGCAGTTTATCTTGCGGAGTAAAGTTTATAATCTGATTTCAATTTACAATTTTTATAAAAATTATGATAAGCTAACATAAAAACAAATTGAACTGCAATTTTTTAACTCTGAGTGCAACGAGACTTAATAATATAGAAAATATCACAAAAAAACTTAACAGTCTATTGGTGCTGCTAGTAATTTCTTAAATGTTTTTCAGGATACTATGGCACTTCTAATAGGAGTTACATTGATCTTGGTTGATTGGTTATCCGATAGCTGTTTAAAAACGACTGAGAAGTCTGAGAGTAAAATTTTTTTAATAGACTTTTGTGCCAATAACGGAGAAGGAAACTTAAAGCGTGAATACTTCGCTTATTGTAGTATTTACTTTTACTATATAGTCAACTAAAAGCAAATTTATCACTGATTAATATAGTTTTTCTACTAATACATTAGATGTCCTCTTTCTACGGTGATAAGTAAGATTTATGCTGATTTATTACCGTCGTAAATCTCATGATGTTTCAACCGTAGTGTCTCTACTATAACATTTATTTTTATATCAAAAAATAAGTCCTAGTAACTTACATAAAATATGTATGCATAACTAAGTTCTTGCGTAAAACTATCTATTTTTAACATAATAGGGTTCTATCGCGTCTTACTTGCGGTCAAGAAGAAAGCATGAGGTAATAAATCTCATGGTAACAGCACATTCACAGTCGACATGGGATATGATCTTGGGTCTTAGAAAGAGATGATTGATATTATTCCGTGAGGGCGATAAGAAAGTCCGCTTCTTAAAAAATATATAAAGAAGAGAACAACCACCATATCATCAGAGATTTCTAAACACTACAACAATTTAAGACAAGACACTACTTCGACCGTACACTCGAAAACGTGTAAACAGTATCAATAAAATATAATCGCTCGGTTTAATTTTTACAGCATACTCAACCTCCTTGTATGTTTCGCTTTATAAAGCGTTGTTGCCATTTACGAACACATCAATTCCGTTGCATTACACCCAAACATGCATAACGGAGTAATATTTTATTATTAATACAAAATTTTTAATTGCATTAAGCTAGTAATGTTTTTAATTCGATTATACACTCAGAAATACGACAGAAAATTGTATTCGTCGAAAGTATTTTGAGATCAGTTACAATGTTTACACAGCTTCACATTGTGCTTGTGGCTTTAAGATAACATATAGATGTTGCCGCTGTTCGGTTCCGAATGGAGATCCCGTGATATCTCCAAATGCTTCGAATGAATACAGGAGGTTTTACTGGGTAAAAAAACTTCACACAATCCTAACTTTATCCCAAAACACCCGGTATATCAAATAATAATTTAAGTATTGTCATCCTAAACATATTTTTTTTTATTCAACCAAGCAATGGGGCGAACGGTAGGTCCATCTAATGGTAAGTAATACGCCTGCCCATTGCAACGACGCGCTAGTTAGGATGTTATATACTGCATCATATTGTGCTCGTCGCCTTAAGACACAAGATGTTGAATCTCGTTACCCCAGTAATTACACTAGCTACAACGCTCTTTAAACCGGAAGACAGTAATGTTAGCACACTATTGGTTAGTGGCAGAAATAAACGCTACGGTGGTATCTATCTAAGAGTCTCCAGCATTAAAGACCTACAACCAGATAATTCTAAATTATCAAGGTAATATTATTATTATTATTAATAAATAATCCCATTGAGTTAGATATTTTATCAAATTTTTCAGAACGTTTATAATTTAAATAATTAGTTATCGTATTAAGTACGACAGGCTTCTTCTACTTAGATCGTCTCTGGCAACAGAGGCCTACTACCATTAAATCAGTTTTTCAGTTGGTATTGCATTCTAATTATATTTCAAATATTTGAATAATAAGTTAATTACAAGCGAATCTTGATCATAATTACTAATTTTAACTATGTATTGGATGCATTTGTATCTTTTTTTATATGTCCATTTGGCTCAAGTTTATTGTCACACTTCATTTCTTCATTTTAAGATTTAGTTTTACCAAAAAGCTAAACAACTTTTGCAGACTAATGTATTTCTGCACTACATTTGTTGTTTTGTATTTAAAAATTATTTATGACCCACATAAGAAAAATCTGTTTAAAGTGTTTACATGCACTATACCAGTTAAGTTAGCAACGGTAAATACAATTTGAAATGTAATTTTTTTCAATACTTATTTTCGTTTGGACAGTCGAAATATCATCGTGTCAGTTTGGGCCAAACGAACAGTTTTGTGAGACATGAAAAAAGTTTTACGCAAGTTTCGTTACCGTATTCGGTTTTTATTGCTTAGTCTTAATTAAAATCTGAACTGTCTTATAGTGCTTTAATTAGTTCGAGTTATTGCGGCTCCGGCAATGAAAGTACACTGTCGCCGGCTTAGGTACACTGAGCCACATATAATTGCAGTATTTTCAATAAATTCGACTCTTACTCACAGTGCTGCTGCTCCTTGTAAAAGGCACTCTACAAGTATTGACAATCTGATGACAGGGCACTCCAAGCCCGATCGGCTTAGGTTCTTTGATGGAGGCATATTGGATGTGTATCGGTCGAAAATATTATCGATTCATAGTATTGCAATGTACACTGTGTACTTGGAATTACTTCGATAGAAAAAAAATTATGTGACTGTTTAATTAATTAAATAAAATTTTATAGTTTAGTTAATGCAATATAAAAAAATTTTTAGTGTACATATAATATTTTATTTTGAACATTGATATAGTAGAGGCAATAAATTGAGACAAATATAAATGCTATGATTTATCCCAATGATCAGATATTTGGATCTGATGTTTATTTTTTTCTTAAACTATATTGAAAAAATTTTCAAACCTGATACCGATATACTATATAATACCTGATACCTGACCATAGATTATAGTTACACAGTTCGGGCTAGGAGTAACGCACATAAATGAATAGTCGTATAGCTTGTAGAAAGGGGAAGTTTCGACCGTTACGCGTATAGAGGTTACATTCTGGTGCTTTTAAATTTCATTTATATATAGTATTATATGACAGAATATCCTATTTTATATCAAATTTACATATGGAATGAATATCCCGAAAGGTAGCTTGCTAGCCTAATGGTTAAACCGTGCAGCCTTCATTCCGAAGGTCGCGGGTTCGAATCTCGACATGTACCGATGACTTTAACATTTAAGTTATGTACATTTGTGAACTTTAGTAACAACAACGAAATACAAACGGTGAAGGGAAACATCGCGAGGAAACCTGCACATGAATTAGAATTTATTCTAAGCTGTGTGTGTGAATTCACCAATCCGCATTGGGCCCGTGTGGTGACTATCGGCCATCGCCCTCATATCGAGGGTAGGCATGGCCCCAACAGTGGGGACGCAAAATGCCTGTTCAAAGAATCCCGAAAGGCGTTGATATGATAAGAAAACTTACAAAAAATTATTACTCCTTAAACGGAAAATTTATGATTATTGTTATCAGATACGATTAATTGTTTTATGGAGAATTATATTAACTTTTAGCACGCAGTTTTATACAAAGATGATGGATATTTATTACAATATATAATAATTAATGAAAATGTGATTTGAAGTATTAAGAATTCATGAATATTTTATATCTGGTCGGTTGATATGTCTCCAAAAAATACTCACGTAGTCCGGCTTCCTTTCCAATTCAATTAATTGACAATAAAATATAAAAGTTTACGACGTTAAATTGTAACACAGTTGTAAACATCGAAGTAGAAAATCGAATGTGATGTTTTAGATCCGTTTGATAGGGAACGGTCCCGTCACTGCCCGGTTATGATAATGTGGATGAGACTAGCGGATGCCATGGATAGTCTCTGCTAAGACTCAATCTTGATCTGCTAGGTAATAGCCAAAAATATTTTTATTACTAATTGTTTATATAGGTTAGGTTAAACCGGTATAGGACTGTCGAATAGCAAGCGCAGTGTGAAGTCCCCAAACTTAGTTTCTGCAATTTCTAAGATAATCTGAAGAGGGCATCAATTTTATACTGATCTTAGACTGGTTGGGAGAATTATACTTTTTATTACTTAGGATAAAGTTACTAATCAGATTTTTGGATATCGGTAATTATAGATGAAAAAATTGAAGATTTATTCGACCCATATTAACTTACTAAATATTTTAGTATTAGTAAGGTTTATATTACTGAAAACACGTTAGAAGAATTATTTTAGATGAATCGAATAGAATTAACTAAGAAACAGTAGAATTATATTCAAAGGAAAATATATACAAAATAATAATCTATAGTACAAAAGCTAATATAATAATGATGATGAATAATATATAGTACTTTTTTCATTTATACAATCATTCACAAATATTTATGATACTGTACTATTACATCGTTAAACTGAACTAGTTTATCTATTGTTAGTACAGTAGTAATACCTGATAACAACAGTTTTTTAAATTTTTTGACACTTGTTATAACTAATTGTAAGATATCATTTTATCCTTTGTTATTGTTAGTTTTTATTGAAATGAATGGACAATGAATACTAATCTAAATGATTAGTGTTCATTGTTAGTAATCTAAACTGTGATATTTTTTATATACTTCGCAAAATTCGTAAAATGTTTTTATATTTGTTTTATATTACTAAATCAATATTTTCTCTAATAGAGCTAAAGCTCTCAAGTACATAAAATAAAATGAATGCTATTTTATGAGTACAGAGTAAAATTTTAAGTAGATAGTAAAGAATAAATTGTAAATATGGAAGTGGTAAGGTGTTGTCCACGTTTATCCTTTGCCATACAATGGTATCGTCACCACCCAGAAAACTCGATAAGTTAATTTAGCGTCAAAAGCTCGCCCGCTGGTGACGCGTCATGACGAAGATAAAACTTCCACGGAGCAGGCGATCGCGTCCACTCCAACGGGTTAGATCCATACCCTCGATAGCGTGGGTGTCGCCGCTGGACTCATAAATTTATATGGACACTCGTTAATAACATTTTTGACACTGTACATATACGTATGTATCAGTGTAAATCACCGTTAACGTATGCGTGTAATACTTAAATAATATAAGCTATAAAGTGGAAATGAATTAGTAAAAAAAAAAACAAACCATAGGATCTCATTAGAGTTTGTTGGAAGAAAACTCTTAAGGTTAAGTTATTATATCTAACTTTCCTGCCCGCTTTGCTGGCCCTAATGTAAAATTAGATATGAAGTTTGTCTGAAATATTCCTTGAGAGCAACCGCATCCGCAAACGATTTTCTATAGCAACCGTTACTATAGCAACCGCATAAATAATACGAAATACCAATTTTTATAAACCCAATGTTAATAATAAAATTAAAAAAAGAAATTTAAAAAATAAATAGCCTATGACAATCTACAAATGATTCCACGTCGAATGGTCACGTTCCCGTGTCGACACGTTCACTAGTTTTCACGTGATTGGCGAACAAACAAAACCCATTTTCATTGTACGTATATGTAGATTGATTAGCTAACTGTCTATAAGCATTCATGTCACTTTAATTTTTTGTAATTATTTCTTATTTTCATATATATTGTACCTATATTTAAGTAATGCATGTTATGTCTACTTAGATTTAAGATGCACAATGTTTTGCAGGATTTTTTTATGTTAAATGTACTTAATTAATATGTTATCTTTTTTTGGAGAATTTACAATATTAATTAAATCTTTTTTAGAGTTTATTAGAATCTAGCCCTTTTTCAAATAAGTTACACCTGGGGTGATATTTAACTATACAGTTTCCGGCAATAGACACCTACCCACCAGTAAAGTATGTGAGAATGTACATTTGAATAATATTCTCGAAATGTGTCGAGTCGATATTATTCACCCTATCGATAACGAAACCGTTGAAACTCCGCACCGGCTTCCCAGCACGCTCATTAAGATTATTAGGTAGCGAGATAGAAACGAGTAAAATTCAAGAGGCGTCTTAAAAAATCCGGAAACGACGTGTGTGATCCCGTTGAAAAAAAAAATTACATTAATATTCGGTGCCGTATCAAAGAGATGGAATATCTTTAATGCTCCGATATCATCACTTTTATGACTAGAGTATGAGATATTACTATAAAAATGATATTTTATTAGCAATAATTACATCACCGATGTTTTACGTACTTCGATATAAAGTCGAAAATGGCGATATGGGATTTTTTAGTTATAAAAAAGCGAGCGAGATTTAAGTGATTTGACGTCATCGGACGCGGGTAAGAGACTAATGTAAGTTTAAGCATGTATAATGAATTAGAGAACGAGTCGCTTATGCCCGGGTGGGCTGCTTTTCGATACGGATCCGATATTATCTCGATACGAGATTCGGCTCTCGATTGCCTTAATTACCGTTAATGGTTCGGAGGCAGTGGTCAGGGTTCTTTGAAACGCTTATGATTCAAACGCGCGAGGTGAATTCCTTAAAGACAAACCGTCCTTATCAGCGAGGTGGTTTGTCGGTGCGAGCTTTAAATGTGAGCCGTTTAGTTTAATTAAGATTTGAGCGTACTCTATTTTTTTTCTGTAGAATAATTGTAGCACTTAGTTTCGAGTGGAATATGTGCGCGCTTCCATCGTCAGGCGATTCTTTTAAATTGTTTACAATTAAATGTACAGATAATGTAATTACAGGCGAGCATTTTTTTTCAAATAAATTCAAATGTTATCAATATTGCCATTGGCCTTAATTGTCAGTGAAACTATAATTTATGTTAAAATGTCTGTCCACGGCACAACTGTTATTAATATTTGTTTTTGATTTGATGTTACTTACCTGTATGTGGCATCACGGTATTGATTCTGTAAAAAAAAAATAATTATTAAATATCAAATAAGATAAATTTCAAAGTATAGTACTAACTGTACATTATGAACTTAGTAGGGCGAATAATTAAAAAAAAACTACGTAACAATTTATTGAATCAGTAAAAAAGTTTCTTTTCTCTCGTAAAAAAGGCAATCTGGCACCGCGATCGGCGCCTTGAACCGAAATTATTAAAACGCGTGACATCTTTATCGGCCATTTTGTTAGTTTCCCGCCAACGCTGAGACCGCCACGACACCTCTCGTGCGTAATGTAAAACCTTCATAGTGATGCCAATTAATTAATTAAATAAACATGACTATTTCACAAACAAACTATAATAGTATTTAAAAAAAATCGTTATTTTGAATATGTTTTTTTATTTCTTTGCAGAACATGTAAGTAATATTATACATGGACAATAAGGTTTTACTGCTGGTAAGTAGAGGGATTGCTTGATTCTGCTGCTAACTAGTATTGTGCAAACTTTACTGTATTCCGGTTTTAGAGGAGTTATAAATATTGAAACTACTACGGTTAATTGCAACATTTTGCGTGCCAAAGTCATTGCTACATTATATATCCCATATCTTATTTAGCCCCACATTATTAAAGCTGAACGTATTACTTAGTACGAAGTATTCGAGCAAAAGTTTTGCTTGTATCTTTGCTTCTATAATACATTACATATGTACATAAAATCCAAGCTACAAACGTTGTATATTAATGAGTACATTAAATTTCCCATCACTAAGTCGTACTGTGACGTTATAGCATGAAAAGGTACGGTTATGATTAAACCGCCCATAACGCACCGATAACACCCTTAAATAATAATTTATTCAAATTAAAAATACTTATCAGGATGTGATGCGGTACTAAGTCAGGAATTAAGTGACCTGGTGCGTGCCCGATGTGGAAATGGGCGCTATCGCCGCTCCCGATCACCGTGAAAATCAAAAAAATTATGAACAAGCCAAAGCGTGAGCGTAACACGCAAATATCAGGAACAGGCGCAAGTAGCCCGTCCGATCTTTAGGGTTGGCGACGAACTCTATAAGTTTCCTACCTATTCTCTGATGAAGATTAAAACTACTCGTAGTTTGACCGATTGATCTGAAAGTTATGTTGATAAAAATATAATATTCCCGTAGAAAAATTTCAAGCATAGTCCTGAGGATTTTTAGATTGGATTGGCTAAGGTCAATACAGACTCAGCCCTGTAGTCTCGGGCTAGTAATAATATAACTAAGGTATAACAGGTTCTAGGAGTTTCGCAGACCTTGAGTGTGGGGGGTTCTTATCCCTCAACAAGCGAATCTGCGTGAGGCAGCGTATAGCTCAGCGACGATGCCTAGAAAGGTTTGGACCTTCCTCGGAGACGTGCTAACACAAAGTGTAGAGGGGCACCGGTGCGTCCTGTAAGAGATTTCGAGGCCTCTTCGAATGCACTGATGCAGATCACCGAAGGAGTTTTAGTGAGTAAGAATCTCACTTAACCCTGACTTCCCTCCAGAAGCCGAGTATCTTTCGAAGATTTCCCCGTAGAAACCAAAAAAAAAGTCAACATAGACTACACATTGGTCAATGACTTTTGATCTACGCTCTTTAAGATTTAAGACAAAAATTTCTCTAAAAACGTTTTTATTATTAAGATCCATTGCGATGAATGTTTTTATAGTTGATAATTATTCTGTATGGCTAACTTTACATTAATAAATCATAAGTTGTCATTAGCTATTTTTTTTTATGTAGATTTAATAATATTATATAAATTATTTCTGGTGGATATAAGACAGTAAACATGGAGTTAATTTTATACTAAATATGACGGCACAACACCGTATGTCTTTCTAATGGAACGCGCAATTTGAAAAGAAAATTTTTTACGAGTAAACTAACAAATAAAAAAAAACTACCTTTTTTTACATTTTTACATTTAGTATAAGTTGTTTTGAATATAAAAATATACATTTTACGATCCAATTGGCGCGACGTGAAAGGGTGACCGTATCGAAAATATTGCTGGTCTCCATTAGCATAATGTTAGATGACAAAACGCTGTATTACTTGGGGCGTGTAAGTTGTGACACGCCAACCTGCCCTCCGAAACGGTAAACAAAGTAGTAAAAAAAAAAATAATTTGAACTGCTTTTGATCGTATGATTTCTCACTTGACTGCATTTTAATTGAAAATTATTAATTGAATTATTCCATGTTAATATATTCTTATAGAATTAAAGTGTAGTCATCATAATCCTATTCAGCTGTATACATATGTTAACTTTATTTGTATGTTTAAGTAAAATTTAAAGGTTTAAATGAATTATGCGATATTTTTTAGTCACCATAATCCTCATATTTTAGAAGTCATAACTGTGATTATAATAATGTTTTTGATATTGACTTGACTCAAATTTTACGTGGTGTTAAATGTCAGCGAGGATGTTGATGATGAAGCTTGCTCATTCAGTATACTTCGGCTTTCATATGTTCGCAACCGGAGCACAGCGACGCTGTCATTGTGATAGATTTACAATATGAGTATGGGTGGTTGGTAGTCACGAGGGTAAAAAAATCGGACTCTAGGACTACGGAGGTTTATGTGTTAAAATAATTAAAAATTAATACAATGTGTGTTATTTCTATTCTATATATTAATTTAATTTTTTGTATGTATTTTCGTAAACCGTTATCTTTATATTCCTTATTCAAACACCGGATGTGTTAAAAAATTCAAAAATAAAATAATAAAATCTACGTCCTAAATTCAAACACGTACTAAATAAACCCAAGGATGTAGATAAAATCATAACAGGGGGTCGAGTTTTTAAGTTTTCGCGTTTGAAACTTTACTACCGCCACCACCACCCCTTCCGCGTCATATTTCGCGTGGAAACTGTTCGTGATTGTTATAATTTGTGCGTAACTCACACTAAATATTTTATGGGTAGTTTTTTTTAAATGCGTTTAGGGCATTTAATCTAATGGTTATTATTAGTACACTGCGGAGTCAAGGTTCGCAGGTTCCATGTCAGGGTCGCTATAGCGTATAATTTGAACAATGTAGTTAAATTTAACGTGTTAGAAATAATGCTTCGGTAACGTTTGCTTTGGTTTTTCCGCTTATTTTATAAGTTTCAAATTTGTTATACTAAAGTATAAAACTACTCTTTTTTACTGGCTAGTGTATTAATAAGTTTTTGAAGAAACTATTAATAAATACAAAATCTGCCAGGCACTCCTTATTTAATAAAAGTGAGTTTTAAGAAATTTAATAATAATTGAAATAGATTATTGGTTAGTAACAGCAAGTTCAAAGAAAGTAATTTTTTTTATTCACTGTAGATCTTTTTTAGCGGAGACCTTCTAGACCGCAACGCTTATTTCTGCCATCAAATAGTAGAGTTAAAACTTTAATGTGTTCCTGTTTAAAGGGCATTGTAGCGAGTGAAACTAAGCTAACTAGACATCTAGTGTTATATGGCGATAATCACAATGTTTTATAATATTTATCATCGTAACTAACGCCACATTGCTATGAGCGGACGTATCATTTATAATCAGATGAATTCTTTCTGTTCTAGCGTCTTCTTCGAACAATAACATTAATTTGGAATTGAATGAAAACAGATTCAATATTTCCAAATTACAGTAAACAGTAAGCGTACATTAAGGTTTTATGTATGTGAAATAAAATATTGACATAAACTTTATTATATATAATCCAACACGTCTAAAACCACACTTAAGCAAAGATCGTATAATACAAAGCAAACAGAAATATTTTACATTCGTTTAAAGCATGCGTGAAATTTATCAAGTGGCTTAGCAAACACGCAAACTAAAGGCTGCTCCTAACTGATGGAACAAAACAGTAATACTACCATACCACCTTACTACTTCCGTTATTTTAACGAGTGCATAAAAAATTTAAACAAATGATAATTGCTTTTATAATCGAAGAAAGATAAAACTATTTTAACATATTATGTACTGTAAGGTTTAAAATGATAAGCACATCAATTTGATACAGATGTTTACAAATTATTATTAAATTGTTACGACTATTTTATAAACTCACACTGATCGTTATAATCATGTTATAATTAGGAATTTTTATATGCAACACTGTCAATGAAATAGTAATCGGACTTTTACTAGTAACACAGTCAACGAAACGAAGTAGGAGGGATGTTGGATGCTGGTATAATTCGAGAAATTATATCTGAATATGTCAGCCATATAATTGTTGGTTCGTTAAAAAGACGACAAAGTAAGACTGCATGGATTACATAATATTAAATTCTGTAACCATTAAAGAAAGTTATTCAATGCAAATGCATTGAAGACAAAATCGCTAGGTAATCAGGTAAAGCATGGTTTATTACAAGTGCCTATTGCAGAAGACAACAAACGATACACTGCGTTTGACACCCCAGATGTACGAATTGAATCGGATGTCGTCTGAATTGGTAAATGACCCTGCTGTCGTTTAATGCATGATGAATGGCATTCTTGGCTCAGAGCTTTACAGTAAGGCTATACTATATATTGATGATTTGTTAAATAAATCTGATTTAGAAAAACAAAAAATATTATTGATAGTTTTGTTCAGAGCATCCAAATAAGTTTAAAATGATAGTAATATGGCAGTGTAAAGTACATTATTCCTGTTGCAGTGTAATGTTTCTTATTTTCCAGTCCAGTGCAAATTTTATTATATCAAACTGCATTGTAGCTTCCTTTGCACAGTAGTTTTTATTATTTAGAATTGTAGTGTAGCTCTTCTTTGTTTCCTTTTGCAAAATAGTTTTGATTATTTACTTGCAGTGTTGCTATAATTTTTCCCATTGCAATAAATTTTTTATTATATTCCACTGCAACGTATTTTTTATTATTTCCAGTACTATATTGGAAACGCTCTGGGTGCCCAGTATTTTCCACCGCCATATGACGTAAATGAAACGAAAATATTTCGTACATTCCAAACGCTTACATTTACAAATCACGTATTGACAAATGCCGTAAAAAAATCTCATATAAACCAAAATAATTCCGACAACAGGAATCGGGTGAATTCCCCCGTACATAATTCCCGTATTTTGATGCGCGGAACCCGTATAAAAAGCCCGTGGCTCGATTCCGGTGGCGATTGTGGTTTAAAAAAAAACAAACTAGTGGTGAATTGATTAGCATAAGCGACGCCTCGGGGACCCCCCACGGGTCAACTCTCAATTAAGCCACTTGTCTTTTCGCGCTAGCGCTGTGTGCGTCCGACTTTATCGCGATCGCGTGGGTAACTTTATTTTCTGCTGAATTTTATACTAGACGCCTTCAGCCTTTCCTTTTAGTTTCCCTTTCCGAGCGCTGATTGCAGATTTAAACATTTACTCCGCTGTATTTGTGAAGCTCTGTTGCTTTAATGTCCTGTTAATCTGTTTGCTCTGGTCGTTACCAGCACGGACGATTATTATAATGTTACTAATGAAACATCATTTTCGACATTTTGATAGACAATAATAAAATACAATAGCGGTGAAACTTCGCGCACAGCTCCTGTTTCTACCATCAAATAGAATTATGCAATGATATCTGTTTTCCGGTTTAAAGGTCGCTGTAGACAATAAAATAACTATGGTAAAGAAATTTAACATCTTATATCTAAAGGCGACGAGCACAATGTGGTGCTGTGTATGCCATTCTAACACCATGTTGTTATGGGCGGGCGTATCACTTATCATCAGGTGAACGTCCCTCTCGACTCGGTTGATAGTGCGTTAGAAACTAGAATTACCTTTAAGGATAGTTTTATTTTCTGTTTTTGTTGCGTTTCCTTTTTCATGATTATAAAACGAGTGGTAAATGTAAAGAGATATTGTCGTCATGAATTGTGGTATAAAACAGTTGTTAATGAAATTCTGTTATTAATTTGACCGTCTACAATATTCGTGATTACTCTCAGGGGATGATGTAATGTATCCGCTTTAAGCCTGTTTTATTCTGCGTAGGTTCTGGTCGTCGTACTAAATTAACATTTTCTAAAAGCAAATTAAATATTAAAGAGGGTCACGGCCCATCCGGTTCTTCCTCCGGCCACCAATGCGTGGGTGTATCATCGAACATAGAAAGATGGCGACAAATAAATGCCGACCGGTCCCCTTTTTTTAGTACTTCAGATTTTGCGATATTGCGCACTGTGAAACGAAACTTGAACATTATACGGTTATATTATACGGGCGAGATAAGAGACCTTCTAGAAATAAACCACAATTAAAAGCTTTATGCAAATTAGATTATTGGGATGGTAATATATATATTTTTGTAAATTTATTGGAAGAAAACAAGGCAAATGAAGGCGGATCGTGAGGGTTGGGAAGAGATCCGTAACGCCCATTTATTCGAAACAGATCGTCTGGGAGTACGATTTTTTTTTCTTTCGTTTTTTACAGAAGGTTAATATTTTAATTATTCAATTTTTTTTTAACATATTACCAATTCAATTTCTGACATTCATATTCATATATTATAATATATAAGCTTTGTTGTCAGACGAGTTTTTGATTTTAAGTTGCATTAAGCAACGTTGAGCCAATGTTTATACATTACATTTTGGTCGGTTGCGAAAACTGTAGTAATTAGACGTATGTTTATTTAATAATTGCCTTAATTACAACATACCAATCTTAACAATGTTGTATCGCCTAGATTTTTTGGTCTTATTTTAAAGCTTTTTCAATTAAGTATACATAAACGCTTAATGTGCAATCCCACATAAAGTATTTAACACTTTATATATTACTCAGAATAACATGCCTCATTTTAATACTACAATATGACCAAGCTCTGTTTAAAATAAAATAATGCAAGATTTTAGTAGAAAAATCTGTGTATAATCTGTATTCATCAATATTCTTCTAAAGCATCATCAGCCGATAGACGTCCACAGCTGGACATAGGTCTTTCGTGCCTAACTTACGTTTTAACAGGAAAATCCCTTGTTTGATTCTGCAGCAGCTATCCCACATACCTAGGTAGATCCATAATGGTAAGTGTATATCGGAGCTGTATAATTAGGTGTTCCTGATGTGTCCTAGTCCTATCCTGTCCCTGTCCGAAGTGTTCGAAATTTCGACAGTCATCTATATGAGAATGACAGTATTTTTAATGAGCAACCAATGAAGTTCTACTACTGGACTTATATCTCTTGTGCCGAGCAGTCAATACAGTTAAGTTCAGTGCTCCCAGCTATTTCTTTTAATGTACTATTTTTAACCTAAAGAGAGGGGTCTGTCTACGCTACGCTTATTACTATCTTTATATTGCCAATTTGTCGTATTTAATTGGGGACAAGTCAGTTACGCTATTGTTTAAAATAAAAAGAAATATTTAGACGAGCAGGGCCACGGGTTTTTACTAGCTTTATACGATGCAATAAACTCTGGTGAGCATTGCTATCCGGTCGCGTATCTCGGTATTAATTAATAAGGAGCGAGCTATGTCAGCGCGCCCGTAACAAGAGCGCCGTTTGGACACATTAACTGGTAAATATATCTTCATTACCGGCGCGCTGCTCCGCGGCGAGGAGTTGCCGATGCACGATCTACTGTTACACCGTCTAACAATACATACAAAATTTAAACAAAATCTCTGTTTTATCTACAATCATATTAAGTGACAATAGCGCCATGGATAAAGAAACATGTTCTCCCATAATACTCGGATACAGAGTTCGCCAAACTTTTTGCTGTCTTAGACCAGTAAATTCATAATTTAAATCCCGCGGATATTTTGTGTTAAATATTTTTATAAAAAAATTATGCCCTAAGAACAATTAACATGTACTTAGCTAATAAAATGAAATTATTAGTTGTAACCGAATTATGGAAACTTCATTGATAAACTATAATAAAATCAACAATTATGGTTCAATACATTTTAAAACATAGTTTAACGTGATAAGTATGTAACACGGGCGATCGCTGCTTATACATATATTTTGACAGCTGAAACAGCAAAGCTATTATTGATTTATGAGATTTGTGGCAAGCTAGGAAGATTCGAAAAATCATCCCGCTGACCAAACTCCAACATTTGGATCTGCATTCGATGGAGAAGCCTCCATGTTAAAAGACAATTAACCATTTTTTCGTAGCAAGCACGTAGCTCGATATTTATAATAGGAGAAATTGAATATTTTCAATCTGTTCCTCGAAATGAATTCATTATATTATCAAAGTATATTGTCAAAGTTAAGGTTACTAGTTTATTACTTTTAATGTTTTAAATATAGTTATCACTTTATACCTGAGTAAATGTAATAAGCAAAAGTCATTACAGTTAAATATATCATATTATATAGCTTAAATATAAACATAACTTGCTTCAATCTCTCGTTGTGAGAGTAGGCCCATAGAATCCCAGTTGTGGGAACATTAAAAGCACTATTTATGTTACATTAATTGCAGCGAATAGTAATTGCTCGCAATTAACAATTACGTTACGCGACGGTGTGATACAAGGAAAAAGGTGAGTCGAATGTTCACCGCTCGCCCAGATAAAGATAGCGACACCGACGAATGCCCATTTGCATTTATATGCCATGCCACACAGCGCGGGACCACCCTATGTACAGTGTATATATACTCGCTAACCGTATATACAAGCGGGTAGAGACCGGATGGTTCAATTGTTAATGTACCATTCGGATTCGCTACTTAGGTTTGAATTTTAACCATATCTAAAATGTAATAAATGCACATACACAAAACAATAGATGAAAGGTCCAACTTAACACTATATGTATTTTACATAGAAATTTTATTTTTATTTATTACAAACTTTCACAACAATTGAAACTCGTGATATCCATCGGATCCCGAACCAAGTACAGCTTGTGCCACTAGAACTTATGTTAGCCTTTAATTAACATAGTTCCAGAGAGATTAATATTTTTTTTTATATTTGTATTGTATGAGATACACACAAACGTCTTGTATTTTCGCTATGTGTCGTTTATTGTCAACGTTTCCATTTCTTCATATTGATTTACGACATGTATGTTAAATTGAACATAAATTAATCCGAATAGTAAAGGACTAAGAGAAGAAAAATTCTTGAAAGAAAACGTTTGCTTAATGACGACTTATTTTGACGAAAAAATAAATTCATTTGTGTAATAGAAAGTACTATTTGTAGTAACTAAAGTTTTATCTATTAAATATTTTTTAGGGAGTCTGTGATTTATATTACACGGAATGACATCTTTTTGTTAGATTAAATGTTAGTTGCGATAATTCCCTTAAAATAAATTTACTTATTAATTTAGTTTTATTATTGTATTAGTTTGATCTTATGCCTTTTATATATATTTCAAACATCTATAATTTTATATAATATATCTGTTATATCCCCCGGGCTCCGAATTAAGCACAGCTTGCATCTTAGGACGCTAAATTAAGTTAACTCATAATTACTTAACTTAAGCGACTAATTAGTTATAGACAAAGTTCATATAGAGTATCGTTTTTTAAGTACTCGTAAATGTTGTTACGAAGTAAACAATACCTTTTTTCAGTCTTATAATAAATGTTGTTTTGTATGAACGACGTGTAATATAATATTGTTAAATAATGCGTACAAGGTTCGAAAGGAATGATAAATTACAAACAATTATATTCCAAATAATTAAAGTCACCGTAGGCTTTATTTATTAATACGGCTACCTTATTAAGCACCGCGAAGGCATTCCGGCAAAAAGTAACTCATTACTTAGGCCGACGTCGGGAAAAATGGCGGAACAGGGCGGAATTTGCATTTCCGTGTCGCATGAAACGCGCTGGATAAACCTTGCAAGTACGAAAATTTTAATGAGCCTAACAAAATTTACATGTATGCGCCTTGTGCTATTTCAAACGCCATCGTTTTTATGTCGCAACTAACAAACGTGACGAATAATCGTAAATATTTCGCTAAAGTTGCATAACTTAACCTACTTAATTCAAAAATGTCACAAGACATTTGCTAGAGTAAAATGTACTATAAATAACAACTGATCACTCAAGTTCTTGCTGATAATAAGTCGATTGTTGAAATAAGTTTATAAAAAAACTACCCAGTACAAGAAGATCCCTGAATAATAAAAATACTTTACTTTACTTCAACTTAATTTATTTGTATTTGATGGTAAAAAATTTTAAGTCATGTTGAAGACCTTAAATATAATAATAATAATAAATTATTTATTTCAGATAACTATATGTGATCCATATTAGGTTAGATACAATTATGCTTAAAAATAGTGTTAGTAACAATCACATATTAATATTATAATACATAATACATATATTGACACACCGATGCTAGCATAACGCCTATTTACTTGACAGCGTGTATTTGTATCCAGCGAGCTAGCATCGCTGAGTACCATCTGTCTGACAGCGCGAGCAGGATGGTGCTGGAGGATGTCCCGCACTCGCTTAAGTAAAGAGGTGCAGCGCTTCCGTATGATGGCCGCGAGTCCGTCTGTACGCGCGTCCGCGAACATGGCGGAAGCGCTGCAACAATGCGGCAACCCCATCAGCACCCTGAACTCGTTATTATACTGCACGCGCAGGTCGCTGTATGACCTCCGCATATAGTTAACCCATAGACCGAATGCATAAAATGATTGGCAATATGCTTTAACAAGAGTCGACTTAACTTGTTTAGTACATTTGGCGAATCTGCGGGCCAACATGTTGCAGCGAACAGATTGCGACGTACGCTCTTTTTCAATATCCTAGTAATCTTTCATATCGTCCGTGATCCAGTGACCGAAATACTTAAATTTATCAACCTTTTTTAACATTGAACCACAAAGCGAAAAATGCGGTACATTAGAACAACGCTTGCGCTCCGGCCAGAATATCATGAATTCGCTTTTCGCCGCGTTGTATTTGAGATATAGCATAGGACTCGTAAGTCTTAATGAGTTCTTTCAAAGCACTGTTTGATGGGCTCAGCAGTACCATATCGTTCACATAACTAATATTGTTAATACACACTCCGTCAATATGACAACCGATTCCTGTCCCGCTGAGCTCCATAATCAATCCGTCCATATACAGATTGAAGAGTGTCGGAGAGCTCAAGTCGCCCTTACGCTACACTCCAATCTATACCCATCCAAGAATGCACCCGCCCATCTCACGCTGTTAATTTGATTATTATACCAGTACTTAAAAAGTAATATAATACCATCAGACAGATCTGTTTCAATTTTCACCTTGTTCTAAAGGATATCATAGCATATTAGATCAAATCCTTTAGACAGATCCAAGTAACAAGCGTACACAGGCGTCTTTCGCGCAGTATAGTATTGTACAGTCTGTTTAAGGCACATAATGACACTCCTGGTAGAAAGATCTGATCTAAAACCGAATTGAGCGTCATTATGCGAGACGTGAGCATCCAGGCGCCCGCCTAGCAGACCGTCCAGCACCTTTGTAATAACTGTTGCAAGTGAAATAGGCCTATGACAGGATATGTCGAAGGCGTCACCTGTTTTGTTTTTCATAAGGTACAATCACAGTACGCATAAGGTTTTTGGGTAAGTAAGAATGCCCAACACACAAGTTAAAAAACGAAGAAAGACATCTCGGCAACTGCAACTGCAACTGCAAATGCTCGATGCGGAGGGTATCAAATCCCGGGGTTTTGCCTCTCACCATACCCTTGATTATTTTATCTACTTCGGTGGTAGTAAAAGTTCGAATTATTGGTATTTTTCCAGAACTGGCTGTAAATAACTTTGAAACAAAAAAATTAACAATGATAAATAAAATTTTCAATGCAACAAGAATTATAAGATGCAATATCAACCTTTCCAATTTTCCTAACATATGCTATTATATTTTATTACTTACTTAATTCTTTTCTATAAAGTTGTGAATAGTCATACAGAAGAGAAAAAATATAGCATTTACTTGTCGAATGTTTTACGATACTTTGTTTGCTTTCAATGTTAACAATTTGCTTTGTAATACTGAAGTCCTTGGTTCTATACCGCGACCACACATGGCGGAGTTCTACTGCTATCATTTTTTAAGCCGTTTAGCTAATTGCCATATATTGTAAATCTGCCATAACAGCAATATTGTCGTCCGGTTTCTAAAATTACGTGAAACTAGTCAAGTCACCCATTGCTGATGACAAAATATAAAAAATCTCTTCTTTGTCAAAGTAAAACCCGGACACAGTCTAGGTGAGTGCCATCGCAACCCCTATTTCTGCCGACTAACAGTAGTGTACAGACATTACTGTGTTCCGTTTTGAACGGGAGTTGTAGCTTGTGAAATTACTGGGATAACGAGACTTAACATCGTATGACTCAAGGCGACGAGCGTAATGTGGTGTTACAGGTTGGCGTGTCACTTATCATCAGGTGAACGTTCCGGTCGTTTCGTCGCTTCGTGGATTAAAAAAAAATGGAAAATCTAAGACAGTTTGTGAAATCTTATTATAGATTGCGTACACCGATCCTCTTACAGGTTATATAAATTAATAATATATAAGCTTATTTTTATTTCTAATACATCTACTGTGTTCAGTTATTTAAAAAGGGATTTATAATGACTACAGTAAATTGGACAAAATTTGGCGACGTACGCAAAATCAAAATACCGAACCCTAGCTACGAAGCATCCAAATTTACGAGCATGTAATTTCATGGACGGTTCCACTGATCACGTGACTCCTGTCCCTCCGAAGCGCCTCATTACCAATTTCTCCAACGAGAGTCGTTCCCATACCATATCAATTCATGAACGCCTCCGGGCGAAACTTTAACTTATGCCGAATTTGAACCTTCCACCCTCAGAAATAACGTTTGAAATAAGATACCGTCGAACATATTTACTCGAAAGAAGCTGTAAGTACATTAGTATTGGTAACAATGATGGGAGCCCGATTTTTTGACGTAAAAACCGTTTACGTTAAATTGGTAATTGACGTCTCGTATTTAAAGCATCACTTGGTCGGTTACATTGAGCTCAAAATGATGTTTAAATTATCCAAAATCACTTCGTACTTTAACATCAAAAGACAATTAATTTTAAAAACGATAAGAAATATTGAAGAAACCGGTTTATATATAATAAGTAAAAAAAGGACAGCAGGTAAGATTGATACTTTCTTACTTTTAGACTGTAATAAGTGATTTTAAATTGTAAAACTTCAATCATTTGTTATAATAATAGAAAAATAGCAACTTTTTTGCTGCTAACGTTTATAACTGATTTTATTCTTATTTACGAAATTTTGTTTGATTTTATTATATACTCTTTGTTTCCTGTACAGCAGTAAAATACAATAAAAGTTAAATAAAATTTATTCAGATATTCGCTTATTTTCATTAACTGTCCACAGATTATGTCATTATCATCAACATCAGCCAGGTATCATTGGATTGACACAGGCAATCGATAGTTCTCTACACCGATCAGTCCTGCGTTGCCATATCTAGGTTTCCGCGACCTTCACCAGCTCCTCTATCCACCACGAGTAGAGCCTTCAGCACTAAGACTACCGGTACTTTCATTAAACGAAAGTTCTTCGAGAAATGTGCCATTCTATAATCATTGAGAGGGTTATCAATTTGATTCATATTTTTTGTACATAAGCTCAAAGATACTAGTAACATCTAGTTACTGGCCGGAAGAAGGCGCCGTCGTCTAAGTGGCGCTGGTCATCATGAAAAATTCAACTGGCAAGCTTATGGCAGATCGATTAGCGATTATCTTGCTTTTTGGGGCGAGCAATTTTTTAAAAGAACTTTCATGCTCATTCCGTGCAGTGAATTCCGTATCACGGTCATGAATAATGATGACGATCATAATATTATTCTCATCGTGTACGCATTCGTGTGTGTTTGTGTGTGTACTGTATAAAAATTTACAGCAACTGTGTACAACTACGCTATCATACACAAAAAGTATCTCTTAACTTTACAAAGTTGTTAACGAAAACGTCACATAAATATTTCTTTTATTTGTGCGAATATTAAATGACACTAAATTTTATCCTTTGTTATTATAATCTTTACATGATTTAGTAGAACACAAATCCTTGCAAAGGAGTACTGATTCCTATCAAGAATGATTAGGATTAAAGAAAAACTGCTTAGGATCGCATTATGAATAAAGTTAATTAAAAGATCAAGCATACCACTAGAAGATTAAAAGACAGCAAATTTATACTCCGGTTCGACTACAAGGTGCTGATAGTACAGTTTTTACGTAACTGTAGGTGCTACAAAATATTCCAAAATTAGGGTAGTGAATAATTGAACAAATTCTCCGAAATTTGTAAAATTTAGAACTAGGAAATCTTAACAGTAAAGAGGGCAGTAGTAAGCACTATACATTAAAATTATTGTCCTTAATGTTTCTTAAGGTGTTAACGTTCACCACGAAGAAGTTATAATGCAGTTTTCTGCAACAATGCTTAAAACGGATCTGTTAACTTTTATTTATTACACTCGAAAAACAGGACTCCGTTTCCGCTGCAACGCCATTAAATTTCTTAATTAAAGCTGTAGTTCTTTATGTATCACATGATCCGTAGCGACGAGAATATCATAACTGGATAGTCAAAAAGTACTCAAAAGTCTTCATATAAATATTAACTTATTGATGCTTGGACGCAGCGCTTTATTAATTAAAATTTTTTATACAATTAAGTGACGACACGAGCGGGATGTTCACCTAATGATAAGTGATATGTCTGCCCATAACAACTTTGCGCTAGTTGGAATGTTATACTATGCACAACATTGCGCTCGTCGCCTGAGACATAAGATGTTGAGTCTTATTACCCCAGTGATTTCACTAGCTACAACGCCCTTCAAACCGGAACATAGTAATGTTTGCACAAAACTGTTAGGCAACAGAAATAAGCGCTGCAGTTGTACATACCGAAACGGTCTCCAGCAACAAAGACCTTACCTTATGAGTGCCTGAAGATAGACACATACTTGCTATTACTTTCACTCTGTGTACAAGTATAGATGAATTTTAATACTACTGTAAATTAACATCGAATCTATAACGAAAAAAAGGATAAATAAGAAAGAATAAATAAATAATCACTAAAGCGGTATTAGACTGAATATTGCTGGTGGTAGAGTAGGTCTCTTTTGTCGTGGTTCGTCTAGAATATCTCTTATTTCTACCGCCAAATAGTAGTGTGCAAACATTACGTGTTCCGGTTTGAAGAGCGCTGTAGCTAGTCAAATTACTAGAGTAACGAAATTTAACATCGCAAGTCTTGAAGCAACGAGCACAATGTGGTGATGTGAATATCTTTCTATCTGCACGTTGATATGGGCAGGAGTGTCATCTTATATTATTATGAAACATTGTTACATGTTTTTTAACATCAGCTGTCCCTCATCTCCTACCGTTCATTAACTGCCAGCATTTTCTGTCACCCCACGGCTAAGTGGACAGGACTTTAAGTAGCCACTTTTAGCACCTCTTCGGTCAAATTAGCAAGTTGACATGGAGCCGGTGGCCAGCTGATGCCTCGAGCGTCGCGTCGCGCCACTGCCTTCGTATCGTTATTTAAATAAGAAATGACTCTTAACACATACATTTATGACACATAATGATGCGACGAATTGAAAACTTAGCAGCAAATAATTTCGGCTTGTAATTTTCACGACAATTTCCGGCTAATTTCACCTCTCCTTCACACCTCAACTGTTGCAATAAGTGTAAACAGGATAGTGATTTTTAATCGCGTCACTTACACCGTCGATAAAGGGTCCACTAACCAGGCCGAATTACAGACCCTGTGCGGTGTGAAGGTGCGAAAATTGGGTGTAAAAGTATGCAATACTCATCAGTAGCTCATTATACAGCTGTTACGATACCCGGCAGCACGCGATTGCCGTCCAATCTTATATACATCGACTTCACGCCGATGCCTGCCATTAACTTACCGGTAACTATTTAATTATTTCCTCAAAAGTGAAATCAATGTTTCTCGGAGAAGGTAATTTGATCGATTTACGTTATTTTTTTCTCCAAATTTCTTACGAAAGCGGTGTCAATAATTGTCGGAAGGCAAGACCGAATATGTCAAATTTCCCGATGTATTAGCAAACGAAATATTTTATATCTTGAAATCTAATAAATCAAGATTTTTCAAATGAATTGTAATAACAGTAAATGTTACTCATTTGATCGCGTTTAGTAAACTATTTATTATCACAACGTTTCGAGTGTTTTGCAAGTCTTAGTCATGTGAGGACTGGGATGATAGAAATAGTTACGTTATAGTTACCACGGACTACCTACACCTTTGGACTGTAATTAGTAATTAAAAGCTGTAGATCGATTAGTAACCTGCTAATTTTTAGGCCACTGAATAAAATAATACATTCAGAAATAACAATACACATATTTACATGTAATATTCCTACATCCCCCCCACACCCTGTGTAACAGAATAAATGCTATCTTAGTTGCAATTAAAAAAAAAGGCAAATAATATGTGAATAATATTCCGCTTGTGTCTGCATTAAAAAACTTATATCTTTTTTAAAACAAACCAGTGAGGCGAACAGAATTATCACTTAATATAATATGCTTATACCGATATGGCGCTAGTAAGGATGATGTTCGAAAAAGGACATTCAACAACAACAGACCGAAACACAACGCTTGTTATTCCAGTTATTTCACTAGGTACAACAGCCCTACACATCGAAACGTTATAATATCAAATTTTTCATCAAAAGTGCAATTTAATAAAAACGAAGCAGATGTTGTAAAACACATTACAAATCAGAAAAAACGAACTCAATGAAATTGTTACTCACTCAACTCAAATAAATTGATGTAGTGTTTTTGAAATATGTACACAAAAACAGCCTCACATTATTGTTTAACGTAAAAGCAAAAGGCTTTAAGTATTTAGCTTTTTATTGAAAAAAACTGGAAGCAGAACAAATATGCAGCATGGCAATAACGTTTGGCATCCGACTGTACTCCATGTTGGATGTGGTATGGATCAATTACTTGCAATTCATACTTAAATATAAATATTAAAATAACATTAATGATTAAAGAAAACATGAATTTAAAATAATAAATAAATAAACTTATTTAATTTTTTTTAAGTTAATATCACATATTTTTAACATAGCACTGTTGAGTAAATTAAACAATCATTATCTTTATAAATGTATATTATTATTATAAACAGCCCTCTCCTTGTTCCCACTATTGGGACTCAAGGCACTGAGGTCACTCACTCATAAAGAGACAGGCAAGACCATCCTACACATTAGCCAAATTGGTATATTATTTCTTTTTACAATTTCCTTTGGGTAAATAATTCTAAATTGCTGGGAAGCATTGGCTTCTTCCAGCGCCAGCCCCTCTTTATGGAAAACGTTACAGGAGATCTATGTCCAGCGATAGACCTTCGTCGATTGAGATGAAGATGATGATAATAAAATAATTTCAACCCTTTGATGCCTTTTACTTGTAGGTATACCACAAAGAGATATTTTCAAGTTCCCCGATTTTAATATTTTCTTGATCTTTAGTTACTTTACGTGTTTTCTTTTCTTTTAATTTAATTCCAATTTTCCCTCTATTATTAATCAGAGGTTTACCTGATTCTATTATTTACAACAATCAATACTAATTTAGTCTATTTACATTTCTCCTAACATTATTCCTTTTTTTTACATAATATCTATACTTATGCTATCTAATTGTCTAATTTTCACAGAAATACACAGAATATTATTGTGTACATATGTATGGTAACTATGTTGAAAGTAACTAGATGGGTAATTTAACACCATTTTAAAGTTTATCATATCGGTGTGTTCTTTCACGAGGAGTAGGGGCCCGAGTCCAATCCACTCGTACAAGGCCGTTTATCCAGCACGCTAAGTGTGGATTGTTGGATATTTAAATATACTCATAGTTAATTATATCTTTCCAAATATCTTATAATTTATAACATTACGTCCACACCTGGAATTGTTTGACACATAACATGTCAAAATATTTATTATACTACAATACACATTTTAACATGTTTTAGTATAATTTACATATGAATTATGTTTACGTAAATGAAAAACATTAACGTGTTTCATAACCTTTTACTATTTTATATACGACGGTCGTTTAAGTGTATGTGTGAATATTTTTCATAATTACCAACAATTTGTTGTCGTTAATTGTAACAAAAAATAATAGTTAATTAAATACACAATTAACAAGTAATATGAAATGTGGTTAGTTTTTATTTTAATGTATATTTTTTTTTTTGCTCATTATCACATGAATATTTAAATTAGTGGTTAATGAAATAGGAAACTATGTTGTAAACTTATAAGTTGTAACTTCAATTGTTATAACAAACTATAGGTTTTAAAGCAAAAATGACTTAAACTTTTAAACTTTTGTTACTTTACTCTCACATTTATCTATTACTATTTTTTAGACTAATACTCTATTTCCTATAATGTTGACTGACAATAATGTCGCACACGATGGAGCAAGCTTATCAAGAATTCTTTGGCTTCATATTACGTTAAGAAGAACCACATGAATACTATATACTAGAACAGGAGATTTACAATGTAGTTATAGTTAGCAAGGTGGGCAACGATCACTCTTCTCATTATCGATTATCTATCATATTTAGCCCCGGAATTAAAACAAAAACCTCCGTTTTATAAGGCAGGCAATTAGCCGCTGCGCCAAACAGGCAGTTAATATGTATTATATTACATATATACCATTCCTCTTTTTTAAATAACATTTTTACGGAGATAATATAATTGTATACATTTCGTACCTTCAATTATTACTGTTTTTCGGTGATAAACAAATTACTAGGTTAACGAGGCATACGGTAATAGGTTCAAACACTGTATAATGTAGTAATGGAATTCACCCGTATATAAGGCTGTTTACAAAATTATTTATTTATGCAACATTTTTGCTTACACTTTTTTCTTTTTCAATAATATTCTTTCGCCGTTGAATGTTTCATCACACTCGGCGCGTTCACACTCGCATCCTGATGCTTACCCATAACACCGTCGTGCAGATTACGAAGATATATATTACACCACATTACGCTTGTCGCCTTGAGATACAAGCTGTTAAGCTTTGTTATCGCAGTAACTACAGTAGCTACAACGCCTTTCAAATTGGAATACAGTATCGTTTCTACACTACTATTTAGGCAAAAATAATAACAGCCGATGTACCTATATAAATTTTTCTAGGAAATCTCGTGGCTCATTAGTACATCAAATAGAAAAATTATCAAACAAAATTACATAGTTTTATAAGTAAATGTCTAGTCAAGTAACAAATGGAAGAAATTTATTGTTACTATAGTCAATACAAAATGTCGTAAAAGGTTTCTCTCTCTTCTCTTACCTTCATAGAAGTCATCAACTTTTGATAGAAGTAATATTCTGTTACGTATTTATAATAGATTAAGAACAATGGTAATGATAATTTATTTTTCACATTACCATCATACAACATTATACGTTACTACTGTTATTGCGTGTTTTTAAATCTTCAGTTATATTACTTAAGTTTGTAGCAAGCACAAACGTAAGCACTTCAATGACTACTCGTTTAACCCACAAAATTTTATAAACACCACTAGAAATACTAATACTGGTATTAGGCTATTATTGTACAAGTGAAGTGGAGTTCTCACCATTTTGTGCTGAATCATTTTATGTTATTTTACATTGAATGTGATATTATTTCAAGAAAGTATCCGCTATCGGAATTTACTAGGAGCATCATCCATACAGCATTTTAGCAGATGACTGGTTATTATTTTCAACCTTTACTTTTATTTCCACATACGGGGCTATTTATAAAATTGTACCCGCATTACAAATTACGTGACGCCTTCACTTAGATATAATGTAGGTCTGGACCCGTAATACCAATTATAAACATCCCTTAATTACCCCCGATGTAAAATATTGTACCTAGATATTATTAATAGCATATTTTTTTTGTAACTTTTGATTCTTTTCATATCATAATTAATGAATATTTAAGTAATAAAAAAATATTGAAATCTTAATACATTAAAGTAATATCTTAATAAGTCTTCATCGAAAAAAGTTGGTTATGAATAAGTATTTACTTAAAGATTGAACTACGACGGCGACGGACAATGATAATTTTTATTTTCACTATATATTATTAATAAAATAAACATGAAAGATGCTATTCGTAAAATATTTCTATCAGAATACGATAAAGAAATATAACGAGTCGCGTTGATGTCTTTTGTTCCTACTCGTAACATTACGACACCGCAATAATTTAAGTCCCTTTTTAAGATTTTTTAACCGCTCTAAGTAGTTATTCAAATTGCTTTAATAACTCATGGTGTATTTAAATTGTATTAAAAAATACTGTTACATTCTGTTTATAAGTATTTTTTTTTGTCTTTCTACTATATACTATATTGCTTACATAGTGGCGGGTATTAACCAGCCACTATGTAAGCAATTAACCTAATATACAAAACAGATGTTTAAGGAGTTACATAACATAGAAATATTAGTGATATATTAAATATTGGTGGAATGTATATTTTACTCGTTATTCCAGATCAGACACTAGTGCTCTATAGGGAGATTAAATAACCAAAGTATATTAAAAACATTACATAATTCTTAAAGAATTTCAAAAGGAAAGACTAGTGTATTTTTTAGAATCCTTTTAAATCATTATTATTATAGTTTTAAAGTTTTGATATTAATTTAATATGAAATAAGTAGAAGTTTTAATAAAAATATTCTTCATAATAAATTTTTGATAGGATGTACAGTTTATAATGATGTACATAAACTGATAAATCTGTTAACGCAACTTACGATGGTTAATATGTACTATATTTTTATAAATAGTTTTATATGTAATAGTAGCGATAAGAAAGTACACATGTTCTTTACTATTAAGACATATTTTAAACAAATCGCAAAGATTACCTTTTTAACACAATGCCAGCGATGTGATTTTTTTGATAGTAGTTTCAAAGGCATAGAAAGTCCATTATTAAAACGCGAACACAACAAGACAGTTAGTAAGATAATCACTATAGAAATGAAATCACTTGTATATAACACAGAGTTTATAATGATTAACAGTGCGACGGTTAGTAGACGTTCGTTGGGCGTTTGGAAGCTCGCGTTCCGAACGCGTAAGCTCACCCCGAAGCGTGGCAGGTTTGTAACGGTGCGAGTACGGGGACCGTGTCGCCGCCGCCGGGCCCCGCCTCTTTCAACGGAACGGTGGGGACGATACACCTCTTAGCTTCTTCACACTTCGCCCGTACCTACTAGAGCGGCCACCCATCAAAATCCACCGCACCCCACCTCCCCCGCAAGAATCGCTTTGAAAACGCAGGGGCGATTCTATTATTAACTGAGTTCTCCTTACACTGGTCACGAATTATAAACGTTATAAGCAATCGGTTGAGCGAAACTAGTTCTTATGTTTTCCAAAATAAGAACCTGTGCACAGCAGAGATAAGGATGTAAGCAAAGTTGGAGCATCTGGGCGGGAAGATAAATGCTGTGTAAAGTAATACCTGTATGTAGGTAGATACATCCAAACATTTTCTATTAGTGGCTTCAATTCTTCAGAGAAATTAAATCAGACACTGTTCTCAGTTACGGAGATACACTAAATTGGATTTTGTGTCTTAATAGTTTGTGTTTTTTATTCCGCTCTTCTCATGTAATCTTATTCGAGGGAACTTTTTAAAATATTTCTACTTTATGACTTTCCTTTTTTCTTTTATATTTTAACCTATTACAATTTTTATTAATAAAACAAGTTCTAATACAATACTGATAATTTTTTCTTAATCTTATTCTCTGGTTTTATTGCAATGCCGCTTCGTCTTATTCTAATTTATTGTCTTTTTTTTAACTCTTGTTCTCTTATTTTAAGATAGTATCAGAGAGTAGAAAAATTTAATATTTAATAAATAGATCTAGAAATATAACCAACCTGATAAATATTTTAATTGTAAAATCACTATTTGTGGTAGATATATGTTGCCGGAGACTAAGTAGCACTGCGGTTACTTTTTCTGGCATTAAATAGTAATATGCAAGTATTATTGGCTTCCAGTTTGAAAACCGTTATAGCTAGTGAAATTACTTGGGTAATGAGACCTAACATTTTATGTTACAAGGCGACAATATAATGTGATGTGTATACAATAAATTGAATATTTTGTGCGAGTACGCTACAGGATCTTTCACCTCATTGTCATTTAACGCCATGAGAAATTGATGTCAAGTATTATCCCATAAAAAATCAAATGTTTCTTATTTAAAAATTAATAAAATTTGTATTATTAATAAAATCTTTATTAGCTAAGGTTTAATACGTCGGAAACGGACCCTCATTTGTTGACGGAGTGTCTCATTTACAGAGAGATAAGATATGATTTGGGGAAGGAAACCGGATTAAGGATAGAGATAATACACGGGGTATTAGAAAATAGATTACTCAAAAATAAATTTATTGAATATTACTTTACACAATAGTATTGTAAGTAATAGTAGATAATAAGACATAAGTAAAAGTATAAATACACAATCAAGGCAAGAACTAACGTAAATAGTGTAAATTAATAATGATCATATAAAGTGTATATGATAAATAAGAAAAATAAAGCCCTGAAATACCAGGGAAAAGCAAAGAAAAAAAACACTTCATGTGCACGTAGCAGTAGTCACGGTAATTACGTAGTTATTTCTCCCATAGAACTGATAGCTTATTACCTGTATAAGTCCATTGTTATAGTACGATGGTATCACCAACAACTCAATCATTTTAATTTATACTAACCGACATTACTAACAAGTCATACCATTTTACTTTGAATATGTTAATGGGCTAGTTAATTTAACTAATTTTAATGAAAATTACCTGATGAAACTTTTTAATTTTCAAGTTTTATTTTAGAAAACGCCACAAACTTAATTAAAAGAAGTTAATATATTTGTTTGATTCTTTATTTGTTTGATACTGTTGATAGATTTGTAAATAATAATGAAAGGTACTTAAATTAATTTTGTTTGTAACCATCATTATAACTAAACACAGTGTTCACAAATACTAAAGCTGAGCTTTATTATAGGATAAGCTTTGCTCTAAATTAAAGTTTAGTAAATAAACTTGATAAAGATACTAATACCTTGAAAATTTACTAAAGTACTAATAGCTCCGTGGTTTCGGTGACTTGTGAATCTGATATCGTGGATTAGAATAAGGTCATAGACAATTTTACTAAGGCGACCGTTAATAATATTAATTTAATTAGTGCTTCAAGAAATCTGTGTCATGAATATGTTGTTTGCACACCATGATGTTTGTATAGACAGTAGTCTTAGTTTCACGTTTATATAAAACGTTTGTGCGTTTGTCCGTGTGTCGTCCGACTCTATCTCAGTCACAATCGGAGTTCGCACCCGAACGAGCACCCTCGAATTATAGGGGAACTGGCCGTTGCGCTCTTTATACTAAAACTGAGGTCTTGGTACTTTAGAAACTTTTTAATAAACTGTGTGACTTTTTTTACCTATTGTTGCATTTATATCATAAGTCCGCCGTGCTTAAGGTTAGTTTGAAGTTTTTACTATAATTTAATTAATAAGTATTGTTTTCATATAAAACAAAAAAAAGAAAAAAGCAATCTTTAACATCTGGTCTTAAGGCGATGAACACAACGTAATGTAGTGTATACCATTCTAAGTAGCACCACATTGTCATATGTGGGCATGTCACTTACTATCAGCTGAACATCCCGCTCGTCTCGTCGAATAAAATTAATCTCTGTGTTACATTTATACATTTTACAATTTATGATAATTGCGTATAAAGATATACTTATATTAATGAATTGATGTCTTTTTATTATATATGTAGACTAGTGCATAACTGTAATCCCGGTAAACATTGATTTTGTGCTTAATAGTACGAATACAGCGTGCCAGTCTAGAAGTCTATATACTTACTATAGTGATAAATATTTTAATTAAATTAACTTATATCTCTCGTTTTCGTGTTTGTACATTACAAGCTTAATTTTGATAAAAAAAAAGTCACACGCATCTGCCTCCTGTCTCGACATGCAGCAATTATACGAGGAAACGACAAAAAACAAACATTTTTACAAGTTTCCTTTTCTGCAACCTTTCGCTCGAATTAGTATCTTAAATATTGCAGAAATAACTTTTAATTATCTTCTAGGCTGTAAGATGAAGAGAGAAATTTTTGGCCTGCTTAATAGGTAAGTCATTACTTTTGTATTAATTATTCTAAAACACAAATCTTACACAATAGATAAGACCATTATTATTGTTACGAAACTTTTATAGAACTTTTTACAAACAATCTATCAACCGATGTTAACCAGAAATTAATTCAAAATCAATGGTATGACTGAAAAACTAATGCAATATTGTCTTTTTCTACCTCATTGGTATCACAGTTTCATTAATTGATAATATTTTACGTAAGAAAAAAACAACATAGTACATGTAAAATTGAGAATCACTTTTCTCGTCGTCAATTAAACATACCGTAGGATAAATTACATTATACTCTAGTTATAGATAAATACCGTAACCTGTAAAGGTTACGGTATTTATCTATAACTAGAGTATTAAAATCCAGAATATATAGATTTGTAATAAAATTCACATTCTTACACGATATCATTAATACCTTTGAAGCATATAGTAAAAATATTATAAATAATAGCCAAACACTAAGAGATAGGATAGCTAATAAAAGTCTAAATAATAGAGATATGTTAATCCTCTATAATTTTCTTTAAAACACACGAAATCTATAAATTTTACGTCATGTTTAAACGATAATTAATCTACTTTTGTTTAAAGAAATGTATTATTTTTAGTGATCCTTTAATCTTATTAAGTCTATAAACACCATTATCGCTGGAAAGTTTAATAAATTTTTTCGTATCTTTAATAAACGGTCGTGCGGGACAAAGCGCAAACATATAAAGGAACGTTTAATAGAAAGAGCAAGCATACACCGATCAGCTGCGCCTTCAATTGGGGCGTGTCCAAATAGATAGCTTCCTGGCATTTTCAATTCGCATCCTATTAGGTTTTTATTTGTGCGATGAATAAAAAAAAAAAACAAACGATTCGTAATTGGAGCCCTTGGAATGTTCAAGCAATTGAGTTATTATTACTGTGGAGTTTACTTGACCAGACAACGTGTTACGGAGCACGTATTTTTTCAATTTTTGCTATCTGGTATCTCTTTGAGAAAATTATTTATTTTCACCAATAACATTACTTTTATATGTTTTTTAAATCTATTAAACTAGACGGGTTGGAAGCTCACTTCATAGAAAAAGATACGCATGCCCATACTGAAGTGGCCTTAGAGATAAATAACAGTACTATATTTAGCTTAACAAATCAGATGCATGTTGAATCAGTTTTTCACTAACTACAACACACTTCTTACGGGATGATAGGAAAGTTTGCACACCACTGTTTGGTGGCAGAAATAGACGATGCTGTGGTACCAGCTTTGGTAGTCTCCGGTAACAAAGAACTACCATCAGTAATATTTACTTACTTATGTATTTGCTGTACATGTAAATATATTGGCGAATAATGATTATATTATATACTTATTCATTTACTTTTCATTTAAACAAATTTTAAATAATTTCATACAATAAAAACATACAATTTTATTAATACATGATATTTTAAAGAACTTTTTTTGTATTGTTTATGGATACTCAAAAAAACTAATGTGAATAGTATTATTCCCAAAAACCTGTTAATTCTCAATATGATGTCATCGAGACCATCATTAGTAGGGTCAACTCGTAAATTTTTTTTATCTATGCGATAGGGCATTTTTTTTTAAAGACCCACGTGCTCGATGACATGACGGGAAAAAAATTACATTAATGGGGGACACCTTTCGGTTACCGGTGCTTCCTAATTGAATATAAATTGCATGTTGCGGTTAAATTGAGATAGGTTCTTGTTTTTTTTTAAAAGATAAAAAAGGATTTAAAAAATGTTAGATATCACTTAAGTATTATTTATAAATGATCTTTGGCTATTGTTGTTTTGATAACAAATATTTAGAGTATATTTCTCATGGTATACGATAAAGCTAAACTGATTAATACAAAAGTTTTTTATTACATTTAATGATGGTTGATCATTACTTTGTTAAATATGGTGACAATAAATGTTTAATGAGTGTTATTATCAGTTATAAGAGCAGTAACGATCAATAAAAAAATAAATAGTAACGGGAAAATAAAAACAAATACAGAATAATAATGAAATTTGTTTTAAATCCTAATTGTTGTTGCGTATGTGTACGTCTTCATTGCAATTATATTGTTCAAAGAAAAAAATTACGATGTTGAATACGTTAGATGATCTAGGGTTAATGATGTATTATAAATCGTACCTTTTTCTTTATTTATTATTATACAAAGCGACGAGACAAACAGGTCGTTCACTTGATGGTTAGTGCTACGTATGCCCATTACAACGTAGCGGAAGTTAGGATGACATACTTTGCGCTCGTCGCCTGAGACGTAAGAGGTTGGGTCTCGTTACCCCAGTAACTTCACTTGCTACAGCGTACTTCAATCCGGAACACAATAATGTTTGCACTCCACTGTTTGGCGGCATTAATAGGCGTTGCGGTGATACTTACCATAATGGTCTGCGTCAACAGAGACCTACCACCAGCAAAACTTTGATTGGATTAACTTTAATAAGAATATTGTACAAAAATACGTATAAGCTTAATTTAAAAATACATAGCCGTGAAGCAGACCAAAGTAGTAAAATAACAATTGTTTTTAACATTTTATGCATAAGAAATAAACCATATTAAAAGATCAATTTATCGCCAGTAATTAATTACTAACAGAATAAAAGTTCCCTTGACAAAAACCACATAGCTGGAGATCATCTGTCACACGAATATCAGCTGTCGAATTGGAATGCGCGCCAATTTGATTCGAGCATAGAGACAATACACACAGGGGATATAATGTTGCCATTAATTAATTTTGAGTCAATTGCGAGTAATGTGTGTTTCTAGTTAAAAAAAAAACCGTCGAGCCCAACTTGTTGAAATAATCATAATAACTAATCTAAAATATGTAAAGAGTTGAATAGGTGTTATCACTTTAAAATATCACTTCATATACTAGTATTATTAATATATTATTTTATTTTATTGCTTACTACCTTACTCATATCATTCACCTACAATATAGGTTATAAAGGAAAATGATGCTTAATTAACACTAAACTATAGTTTGTAAATAAACGCCAATTTCCTTATAGTTAAGGGGAACAACTCGTGAAAATGAATAGCAGGATCGAATCAGCGTTTTGATTCTAATCGTGAACTGTTAAACATCACAAGGGAAAAGCTTAGGTACATATAATTTATGGAAATATGTACTATATATCCATTAATACGTAATTTTACGTACTGATAAGTTAATACAGACCAGTGACTCCTATCCAACCTAATGGAAAGCGCAAACGTAGTCGTAAGTGGTAAAAAGCATTACACCGGAAGAAGCTTTCTTTTCTTAAAAACGTCATGAGGATGGATGACTATTTCTAGCATATTATAAGACCTACAATTGGATAAAGATTTACTTACTTATGTGCAAGGTCTATAAAACTGAAAACGCACACTACAGTAATTTGTGAAATTTAGGATACCCGTTTCGTTATGACCGTGTTTTGTGTAATCACATGGATTCTTCATACTTCAAGTAACATCTGTCACTTAAGCATTTCGAAGTGATTACTTTTTTAATCTTTATCCATTTGAAGTAATAAGTACGAGTTTTGACTGTGTACTTAACAATTGGAGTATTTATACACTTTGTAGAATTATTAATTTCTTTGAACGATAACCAAATGGTTTCTTAATTCATTAAGTACATATTTTTTTAATCTTACCTCTTTTCTTGCCTTTGACCATATATAACTATTTAAAGATTCTTCCAATTTTGTCTATTAGCAGGTGCTAAAATTAAGCAGCTGAAAATCCAGGCTACACTTAGTACATAGTTAGAATTTAGGTTAACGAAAGATTAAGAAATAAATTTTATAGAATACACATAGAAAAGAATTGTGCGTATGAGTGTCTGTTTAAAAAATCTAAATAAAATGAACAACCTCCTTCGTCTCTTTACAAATTACGTTATAACACTTAAACCTTTCGCCCGCCAGAATAAAAACAGGACGAGCGCAATTGCAAACTTCCCAGGACTACACTTGCACTTAAAATTACAAGTCGCCTCGTCGACGATTCCGAAGGCACCCATTTCTGAGCAGATGTTCGCAAGACACGGGCGCCGTCGCCCATAAACTCGAAACACGACATTTTATTTGTAATAATGTGCATACACTGCAGCTACACGCGTGCCGCCCTGTGTACTCGTTCGACATAATGCGGACCTAACTTAATAAATATTGAATTTATGCCTCGAGGCTGCGCAATGATGCAGTGTAAGCAGTCCAACTAGTGTTACAATGTCACTTAGCACCAGTTGAATATGCTGCTCGTATCATCGTTTAATATATTTATTATTACAGATGTTATGCAATAAATAATTTCACTTATAGCCTATTAAGATTTCTCTTTTGAGAAATATAAAAAAAGGGAATTATCATCCCATTTTAACTTCAATTTTACTTTACAAATGAAATTTTGAAATGATGCAATTTTGCGATGTAACAATTGAGGGATTGGTTCGCTGTGAAGTAAGATACCCCCATAATATATTATTTAATTCAAATGTATGTATTATTATTGTTTACTATACTAAAGTGCTATTGATTCCTTATAGATTAACTTTCAAAATATGATAAGTTTACACCGTTTTATTTGGTCCAAAGCCTCTGCGGATTTTAAATTATAATTGAACGTTTTGTGTAATGTATCGGTAATAGGCAAAAAAATGTCTTAAGCGAGATCAAATCAAAAAAGCTTATTGGTCACTGATCTATCGATCGACTTTGGCATCGCTGGAAAGACGACGTAGAACACGCACGACCTAAGCAAGATCTAAGTTGTTGATTTGCAAAAGACAGTGCGAGAGAGATAGCTTTGGCGCTTTCTTATACCATAAGCCAAACCTCATTTTGGATCACTGTACCCAAGTATTAAGCTGTATAAGATAAATATCTGAGATTTAAAAGAAGTAAAAAATGCAAGAAAATCATGCGTTGTGAACTAAAAGTAAATCTTTATATATTAATATATGTTGTGTGCATATTATATAAAATGTAGTTAATATAATAATAATATATAAATTAAAAATATGAACATGTGCTGGCCCTGCTATTTTAGTTTTGAACACTCTCCCGTCCGTGACTAATAGAGAATGTCTCCAAGCGGTTTTTGTAAGTACGTCTGATATAATATCTTCGCCGTATACAATAAAGTGTTAATTAAATCATTATTTATTATTTTCCGTCTTCTTCGTCTCTCTTTCAACTCATTCATTTCTTTCTAAATATTAATTTATTTTACTCCGTCAGTTCCATAGTATTCTATCGCTTTATTGTGCACTCGATAAGAATTTATATAGCGACATTACGTCAAATTATAGAATTTGGGCGACGGAGCGATTATCCGAACAAATTAGTGGCGAAATTTATTATATCATTGCGAACTGAGCCTCGTTGCTCTGGCCGTTTTTGCTAATAAGCGGAAGTACATGAACAGCCATCATTATGTTTAGGGCTCCTCAGATGGAGATAAGAAAATTTGAACACTTAAAAAAACCAATCGTGTAGTTAAATTTTGGAAGTATGAATTTTGAATTGCATTCGAAGTTTTTTTCTATTTTACTTGTAGTTAATACAAATTTTATACTATACATCAAAATATACAATCAACTTAAAAATTAATTAAATTTCTTTCTTCTGTAGCTCCTTTAGCATTGAGTTTGACATGCGATATCCTTGTTTTCTTTTAAGAGATTTTGGATAAATAAATAATCTATTAAATATAAATCACTAATTCTAAGCAGTCACCTCAGCAATTGTTTCTTCCGTCCAAAAGCGGAAGTTACTGTGTTTCGATTTGTACGTTGCTGTAGCTGGTGAACTTATTGGGCCTTAATATTTATTTGCCCACTTTTTCAAATGAAACATTACGGTTTTGCCAAAATGTTGCAAAATACGTTCTTAATATTTTCGGAAGTCACTATACATGAGTAATGATCAGTGTCATCTATTTATTTTTATTGTACCAAATGCCTCTCGCTCTTTACCTGATGGTAAGTTACGCGCCTGCACATAACAACGTGGCCCTAGTTAGGATACACACTCGAATATTGAACACACCACCATAAGACAAAAGAAGTTGTCTCGCTACAACGCACTTCAAGCGGAAACACAGCGATGTTTGCACACTACTGTTCAACAGCTGATATAGGAGCTGTAGTGGTATCTAGATGGTCTCCGGCAACAGACTTATGAGCAGTGTGTGTTTTGACTAAACCTGTTGAACATCGGTGTCAGGTAATACATTGCTCGTTTTCCTACGCTGTATAATTTCCCGTTTGTAAATGTAGATGCAATGGATAACTTACAGAAGAGTATAACACACGGTATGGAGCACCTGCCTGTTGGTCGCGTTGACTACTATAATTCTCTACAAATTGCCCCGGCGCAGGCCATCGCAATTTAGTGGGCGTACATTTATAATCGATTACACACATTACAGTAATTCTTTAATCCAGATTTACAAAATTTATTAAAATACTTGTAGATATTTATAGTTAAATTATTGTTGATACTTTTTTTTTAAATAAAAAATTCTCGTTAACTTTTTAATACATTACACTTATCATCTTAAGAAAAGAGATATTAAATCCTATAATTTCATTAGTTACATCACCTTTTAAACTGAAACATAGTGAGTTTGGATCATTACTGTTAGATCAGTTCGTAATATTTTAATTTACCAGTAAATATTTTGTTACAACTTTCACGAATAATAAATAATTCTAAAGGTAATTTAAAGAGAGTCTATCCATTTAAAAATAAAATTTCTTATATTTGAAGGCTTTATCTGTGGCTGTAGTTTACATTAAACAAAAAATTGCATCGAAGGTTTTATTCACTAGAGAATTAAACGGAAGGTGATAATCTGATGAAAGTGATGATGATGATGGATGACAGTCAAAAATTTATTTTCACATACTGATAACTTATTAATGACGGATTCATATCATATATTTAATAAATATTATTTAAATAAATAGTGTTGTACGCATAATAATTTTACGTTAAAAATATTTTACATCAAAGCTCATTTATATTAAAGTGATGCTTATAAGTAAAATTTATAACAATATCACATTATGAAATGAACACTCACGAGAAATACAATACTGTAAATGAATGCTACTACATGACAGTTTTGAAGCCAGTGATTCGAGTAAAGCGTGGCGACACTACTGAACGATCACTGCAGTTCACACGAAACACTGTGACAGAGGGGTAGTGACAAACATTGCGCCTTGTAATAGGATTAGTTAAACATCAGATTGCTCGTGGATAAAATAATCGGCATTATACGCTTGAGTGGTCGTATTTAGAAATCATTTAACTCCGCTAATAACGATAGGTTTTAAGATCGCAGATTATTTAGCACGCCGTACTATACTAACAGTATTTTAATCATTTCATAATTTAAGTAACTATTAGTACGAAATGTTAATTACTAACAAATGATACATTGCTATAAAGTTACAACATTTAAAAGTATTATAATAGAGCTATGTTAAAAGCGTAATAAAGCAACGAAAAAATATTCCATAACAATTTCTTCAAACAAAATGAGTGAATTGCAAAACTTCATTATAACCTGTATAATAATCTTATGTATAGCAATTAAATCTATATTATAAAGTATAAAAAAATATTAAAAAAGCCCTCTGAATTGCCACAACTGTGACTAGGAGCATTTTTTCATATGGAAGACAAGGTCTTTTATGCACCGTAATTGCCAAGTGCAGAATGGTCGAAGTCAAATCACTTTGAAAGCTGTTGCCCTTAAAATACATCAGTTTCCTCATAATGTTTTCCTTCACCAAAAGCTAGCGCTCAAGCTCAGAGGGACTTTTAGTGGATACAGGTCCCACATAATCTTATCTTCTTTACAGATGCTGGACATCTTTTGTCTAGTGACCATATTGCTTGCCTCGTTGCTTATAAAACATTTCGTTATAAAAAAAATACTTTAAATTTTTTCATACAAAATTTTATAAAGCAAAAAAAAAATCCATAATTATGTTTCGCCGGTCCATTAGAGATAAGTGAGAGTATCATAAAATGGGTGCAAATTTATAATACTCAGTTCCCATCACCTGGTGGTCAATTTTATCGATAATTTATGAATACGAGTGAATAATCGATTCGCGACGCTGTCTTATCTAATACTTTAACGTATAACATTTTGTAGCACAGATTATGCAACCAGAATAATTGGCTTAACCACTCAAATCCAGGCTTTATATAACGCAGAAAGGTATTTCAGTAGTTTTAATAAATTTTTGAACATCGTCAAAGTTCACTGCAATAGACCAACAAGATATTAATATGTAATAACCAATTTCCCATTATATCAAATAAACAAAATGAAAATGGCACAAATAATAGCATAAATATAAGTAATCTAAAAACAAACAAATAATGTAAATTAGTAATAAATATATAAATTGTGTAAATTATAGGATAAGAAAAATAAAGCTTCGAAGAATAACATGAGAGAAAAGCAGGAGAAAAAATAACAATCACCATATCTGGATGAAGATTTCCACAATGATCATTTCTGTGCTGCAGCAATCAAAAGTTTTTCACGAGCTTCACCAGTTCATCGGTCCACCTCATGGAGGGCCTTTCAGCACTTATTTACTGATGCACAGATACATGTTCAAAAGCTTACTGTGCCATCTTTTTGTAATCTGTTCTCTAATCATATTTAATGCAGGTAGTTGTTTGACCGAATACATCTTATCAGATACCGGACTCGTGGATCCGGAGTCCACGGCCTAAAGTTGTTCTAACAAAAAAAAAAACAATCTCATTGCCTCTAAACCGGTCGTGTCACTTTTTGAATATTTTATGGGAGCGAAACAAATTTGCTCAGAATTAAGTCCGCTGCTGTATTATACGGTCTGAGCCCGCGCAGCCTCCGGGACCAAGTAATTTATATTTTTAATGCAATGTGGAGGCAAAACGCAATAAAACAATATTTAGGCGGAGTTCACACGCAATGTGTCTGTATTAAATATTTCTAAACATTTGATCACGATACATATAAAAGATGTGTATCCAATGGAATAGAAAATTTATTAAATATTATCCTGAAATTTGACAAACAATTTATATATAAACATTATGTATTACACAGTGTTCGTCACCCAATCTATAGGAATGAGATAACCACGGCGGGCAAATGTGAAGCGACCAAAAAAGGAAAGTAATTTAAGCCGTGACTGTCTTATCATCTTCATAAGATGCCTTCATCAAACTAAAGCATCACCGTAATCCTATACAGCCATCAAAGTTATATTGTTCAGGAAACTAAACGTTTTTAACCGACGAAAAATAACAGATTCTCAATTCGAAGCACATGTATTTTATATACAACTTTTTATGAAGGTGGGAATACAAAAACCATCGATTTTGAACCTGTTGAATTATGGCTTTATACTTTTTATAATTTTGGTAATGTTTTCTTCAGGACCGAAGTTTTGACATAAAGTTTTAACCCTCAAAATGGATAATTATGAAATTTTTCATTTCATATACAGTGCCACATCTAACTACAGATAAAGGGTCTATAGTTCGTTTAACAAGGTTGACAACAATATTGACTGCGGTTAAATTGACCTTTCTGCTAACAGCGATAGCTTAATTTGTAGATTATTAACCACTCCGTTGTTAAATAATGTTACATTGTTGTTAATTTAGTGTAAATAGGATTCCTCGGCGTTTAATTTGATTTTATATATAAATACATATGAAAACATCATCGAGGCTTTTAACTACCTTAATTAAAATGCTTCACCATCATCACAAGCGTTTATTAATACACTGCTGAAGATAGGGCTTCCCTAATTTCTCCGGACTCTCCGGAAAAACTTCTCCGGAACTTTCTCCGATAATCTTCGCTCTTTAGCTACCTTTTACGATTCGCCGAGGGTAGTGTGGCGGCGGGAATATTCTAAACCGTCTCCCACGAAAATTAACATTCTTATTAAAATATAATATAATCTTAAGCTGAAAGTTTTCTTCTTTAAAAAAATAGTAACACCATTATTTAAAAGAAGAAAATATATAGTTTTCTGTGCAAAAACCCTAACGGTTCGGGTATCGTTTTCGAGATGACTCATTACGTCGTAGAGTCTATTGTAAAATGTAAGGTGTATAACTTGAGGCATCTCCCGAGGGAAACTGTTTGCTTTTCTGATTGATTTTAATTTGATATTTATTTATAGCACATTTACTGTATATTGTTTATTTTTCAGTTGCCGGTTGTACCAACTGCATAGTCAATGCATGCACGTTTATTAGCTGTTTCCCGCCCGCTTTGCTGTTCCTATTCGTACAGCCCCGCAACTCTCTTTGGAGAAGTAATTTTGTAAAATCCGTTCTTAGCTGACCTCTAATGCAGACATAGGCAATATTTCTACTAAACTTTAGTGTTGAGTGTTTAGGTATAATAGTTTCGGAGACCTCGTAATGAGTCAATGTATATCTGGATATCTTCTATATATATACACGTTTAAATAATTATTAAGTACGGCTTAAACATTACTGGCATATTTATATATGATATCAATTTTTTGGAGAGAAATGAAAAAAATTACTGAAAATATATTTAAATAGATAAAAGAAAAAAAAATAATTAATAAATATTATGTTTAACAAATATTATTTCACAAAATTTATTGTAAACAAAATAAATTTTATACATCACAATAGAGAATAAAAAATCATTAACTATAGTTAAATATTATTATCATTAAACTCATTAAGGAAGAACAACTTTATAAATAAGTTCATCTAGTAAGAAGTAAAGTTACGAAAACTATATATATATAAAGACAAATTCAGTGTTTTCATCAAAATAATAATTTATATAGGAGCTGTTAATTAATTTCGGATAACTTTAATAAAATATCTATGTTCTGACGCAGTGGTTAAGCATTTATCTTGTCATACAAAGTCCCTAGTTCGAGGTGGTAGGGTATTTTCGATCTGGCCTAAATAACTACCACTCTCATATGGTAAATCTACCACTATAATAACATTACAGTGTTCCGCCTTCCACTCCCCATTGTCACTTAACACTTAGTAATTATTAACTCAAGTTTTAACCATTTTAGAATAAAACTTTTAAATATAAGTTTATTATATTGCGTAAGGCTTGCATACGTATAGCTGAATGGGCTTATTTGGTTTTTATAGAAGAAGCTTATGCACAAAACTGTACTACACATATAAGTCGATGATTATGATGACGATAAGGAGAAAATGTATTTATATTTAGTGAAGAGACATTCTCTTCTTATTTCTAAAGTATACAGTCTCTTCATTCAATTTGCCTTACCAGGTTTAATAAAGTATAATTAAACTTTTAGGTTGTTATCATGCAGTTAGTCAGGTGGTTTATAAATGGACAGTTTTACACAAACAACTCTCTACCGTACTGAAAACGATTACACAAAATTGAAATTGAAGATGTACATGTAATTTCAAAGTAGTATTTAAGCGCTAAGGTATTTTAAAGGTGCAATTAAATTATAAAATGGCAGTTCGGGTGGCCGAGGTATGTGATTAGTTGATAATTTCGGTTAGTCGGTAGCGGTGGGTGCCCGCGGCTGGCCCGCTGCGCACGCGACCGGCGCGCGCACAATTATAAACATGCGATTGGCTGAATGAGAAACACTTTTACCTTCATTTGATTACGACTGGTGATGGGTTGGCTCAGGGTGATCAATTATTTCGTTTCCGAAAAATTAACAGATTGTACCATCAAGATCAGGCAATAGACCTCCACCGCTAGCGATAAGCCTCCTCCAAAGATATCCCTACTGATACATATTTTTTTTATTCAAAGAAACGACGAGACGAGCGGGACGTTCACCTTATGCTGTGATAGGCCTGTCCATTACAATGTAGCGCTAACCAGGATGAGACCTTGAGACATAAGACGTTAAGTCTCGTTACCCCATTACATGATTCGTTACGATTATATACAAATACTGCGCCTAAGAGAGAAATAGAATACAAGATATATTATAATATTCCAACGTACCAGTAATAAGAGGTACCTACCGTATAATCAACACATACCTAAATCTCTCCCAGAATCAAGCTCTCAGAAAATGTACTACAACTGCGGTATATTAACATATATTACTTAATAAACATATATGACAACCTAATGGACGTATCTATATCTAATTCTTAAATTATAGTTAAAATGACATTGGACAAAATTTTAAAAAATATAAATTTAAAAGGCGGAATTACAATAGTTTGAAAACAAGAGAAACATGTATCTTAAATCTATAATATATTTATTCTACAGAAGTGGTCCCTAAGGACTTCTTCACTGTTCAAAGCTTTTAGGTAGGGATGCAAAACCTTGATTTTAAATACGTGTAGGATTTGGATTTTTATTAGATGCCACTTATTAAATTGGGTAAACCCCACAACTGAATAGATCTAACCGGTTTTTAAATGAGATTCACTAAAGAATAAAACTATTATCTCGTAAACAACAATTATAATGAACAAAACTTATAATGTTATTATATTTTCTAATACATCAGAAATACAGATAGCGTAGCCTGTGAGAGTTTGATCCTCTTTTTTATCTTTTTTGTGATCAACCTGCTATAACCGAATTTACCGCTTGTTAAAAACATTTGAAATATCACAACTACAATAAATGAATGCGGCTATTTATAAAGTCCGATAATTTACCAGACTTACAGGAAATATTAAAAAGAATAGTATTATATAATCTATAGATATATTGTATTATTATGTTTACAATAATGTTTCATTGCAATGTTCTAAATACTCGTAGTTGCAAATGTTATTAGTTTCATCATATATAAAAATATTATTGATAGATGTGTTCAGTCATAGATTATTGGTACATATTGAAATCAACATCCAGTAAAGAGGGTTTAAGAGTGCTTCAATAATTACGTTTGTGTGTAACGCGGGTACATCGGCAACCAGCCGGCTATCGCGTGTAGTGTAAAATTCACCATATAAATCTCCCGAGCTCCACTTGCCACCGCGTGCCTTCTCAATCGTACATCGCTCGGGCTTTTTGCCGAGCAATCCCGCTCCCAGTATTCAGCTACGGCAAAAAGTAACGAATCAAAATTCTCCAATGGACGCATCTTTTATTTATGCGCACCGTTTCGACTAACAGGCGTAATTTTTTCCGGTAAACAATCAGTTTTGCCCGAAAAATGCGAGACGGGAAGAAGACATAAAAAGCTCGGGGCCAGTTCGGGACGGTGTTTTTATCTCTGCCTTTTCAATAAGGGCTATCGGTTTCATTTACGACTTAGCTTTATACACGTGAATAGCAAAATGAATCCTATAAAGCTCATTCGCATACGAAAAATATACTCTCTCATTTTAGCGAGTATGTAATCGAAATGTACCCTATATATTTTTATCTACAATTAGTTAACACTTTACTTCACTATCACATAGTATTGGAGATTGGAGAAAGGGGTGGGGTAGCAGGCTCAATCAAAATACTCCAACTTACATACTTTAACGGCCGGAAAACAGGGATTATGTTATAGTGTCACATTTACAATATAATGGTGGTCGCTAGCGAGGCCGGTTAAAAAAAATTCTACCATAAACAAAACTCTTCAAGTTGTAGCCCCGGAACCAAACTTCTATGTTGCAAAGTGAGAGATTAGCCATTTCCAAGAAAATTGTCAAATAACCAATAAATACCAGAAATATCGAGCTCATCACTTTCATCTGATGAAAAAAAAAATATTTGTGGTGGCAGCCCTGCACGCGGGGGAGTCGCGTTATGATTGGCGAGCGGCGCGGACAGTGGAATGACCGACGGCCACGCTCCCAACATATTCCGCTCATTGCGAATTCTAGAAAAACTCAATTGCGAGCGCCTATTGTTCCACTTTAGGGTTGACCAAAACATCGTTATTAAGTATTATTTGTTAATAAAGTTTGTATTGATTTTTTAATAAACGTCGAAGCTGCGAGACGAATACAAAGTCTAGAGTAACAAACGTGAAACTGTTATCTATAAAGATACACACGCAACGCCATTCAAACCAGAACAGTTTGAAAAATGCTACAACTGCTCTTAAGATAAAGTGATTGTTTTATATGATTAAATGAGTTTATCGTAAAAAATAGGCTAACGTAGCCGCATATTTTGACGATAAATAGGTATCTCCATCTGCTATCATAGTCATTAAATAAAATATATAAAACCTTATGCTATTTTATAAAAAAAAAACTTAAGACGTACTCATACTTTGCAAGATAATAAATTATATAGTTTGTTTTATATCTAGAAGCCATCGTTCAGAAAAAAATTGTTCTATGTTTTTTACTTGACTTCACTTAAAACAACAATTTTTCATGAAGTAAAATCTTCCGTATAATAATTTACGTATGCTTATGAGTTAGGTACTGTATACAAACCAGTTCTGGAACTGGTTCATTTATTATACTGGTAAATGGTTAAATCGTTGCAAACCTCGCCTTTTCATCATCATCATCAACGACACCAGTTATTAGCAATTAATATTTGATTGTATTTACTGTTGATTAAGTTCTACAGCCCTGTCATCGTCGCACTTTATTTCGAGTATGGAATTAGGCTCATCATTCAGATCTTCGCACATTTTTTTTTTGTTTCCACTGCCAGGGCCACCTGATTGCGTCACATTACAACCAAAAAGAATGATCCCTTAAACTAATATTAAGAGTTTGTCAATAAGAAAAGCGATTAAACACTCATCGATTATTTAAGTTGATAGGTTATTGAGAAAGTTGCTTTTGCTAAAATATATATATATAAATAAGAAATGAGATGATTTATCCTCATTTTAGTTTTTACTAGAGTATCAGTTCAAAAAAATGTTTGAGTTATGAATTGAGATTTACCAACAAACTGAGATTACAAGTGAAAAATAACTACAGAATCGGGTACTTCAAAATGGCTGTGATAAGATTTGTCTGGAGTCGGCAACGCGCGTATAATGCCGCTGGTAATACAGGGGTCCATATGCTGCAATAACTCCTGACTGTCAGGAGAGATGTATGCCTGTTAGCCGTCTTAGTGTTATAAGAAAATTTAATAAAGATTAGAAATATTTTGAATAGTCAATAGTCGAATTATTTCAAGTAGAGCCGGAAATGTCTAGTTATCCCGAAAAATCTAGGCTATTAGTAAGTTAGTTAAGAAATATACTAATACTAACAAAAAAATGTATTTTATTACAAGGTACTATTTCTTAATTATCATGTCATTTTGTGAACTGCTGATAGGCAGCGCAGTACCGTTCTGTATGGAGATCTTTGAGATAGGCCTATATCCAGCAGCGGACGTCTATCGGCTGGTGGTGATTATAATACAAGTAAATGTATAAATTTTTAAATTAAATATATATGTTTAAATTATATCATAAATATATTACATATGTTTATATAAATGTTTAAATTAATATCGAAAATGTTTTATTTCACTAAGGAATTTCGGCTGTTCCTACAAAATCTTGTGACGGTCCAGTATTCCTATGATAAATCCACTTTTATGTGTATTTGCGTGGTTTCCTGTTATAATCTCAGCTCCAATAATACAATTTATAGTAATTAACTAACAATATCAATGCTTCCTCTACCAATAGTATAACGGAATACTATAGAAAAAAGGCATATGCAACAAAGTCAATACTTATCCCTCTAATAAGCAAGCTTACCATTACGAGTCGCAATAAAATCGCTAGGATCTCATCAAAATACCGAACTGAGGATCATATTACAATGGACATCTGTTATGGGGCCTCGTTGGAAATGACTTCACAGTGACAACAATCAGCTATAAAGCAACACTATCAATGCAACTGAAACACGCAAAAGTGCACTGAATTTCAAGGGTTGTGAAAGCTAAAATAGCATGTGCTTGTAACATCGGCAGTGTCAAAACATATGTCGCTGCACGTATGCACCGCACCGGTTTACCGACAAGAAGTAGCGTGGAATATTGCCGTGTGCGCTAATGACGTGCGTTTCTGCGCTTTAATTGCGATCAAACAGACAAACAATCATATTGTTTACGCCTCCTATGAACCTTTTAACATCGCAATAAAGATCGAAACCGTCCGCACGGCTGGTATCGATCGTTTGTAAAGGGATCTTGTCTCATCCGCCACATGAAAAATGGATGAAGTCTCATCTCGAAGGGTGTGTAAAAAGCTCTCGTATCGGCGACGGTTTTGATTGGTGTTCGGATCGAAAGGGAATTATATTACACCTCGACGCAACGCGACGGCGATTACTATACGGCTAACAAAATAGTTATGGAAACGTTTAAAATAACACAACTACCTTTTCAACTACTTTTGAATACAATAACTGACCACTGCCTTACAATATGAATATCCCTGGTTCGATTCTTGGGTATTTTTGTGTAATACTATCGCCATATCCTAAATCTGCCACTATAACAAATAGAATTGTTGTGTTCTAGCTCTAAACGTACAAGACCCGGAGTATTCTGGGCGGGAATGTTTTACCATCCACAGTCTCATTATTTTTTAACATAACGTAAAATTTAGCACAGTTGTTAGCACATTCTCGTTAAAAAAACGGCAAATTTCCGGATCCTATCTGATGTTATTCGTTGAAAGTATTACATAAATTTTTCCTCTTTACGTTTAAATTTCAAGGCTTGCTTTACATATTAATGTTGTGTTAAAGTAATATCGACCTATAAGATATAAAACGGTATAGGTTTATCTGCAGACTGTACATGAGGTTAGTCATTATCTGTGTCTACTAGATTTAACATTATATTGATTTTTTATTATCATAGTACGGGTGATAAACTGGCACAAGGTATGCCGCTACAAGTAATGACGGCAGACTGTAACCTCGATCCGCGATCCTCGAAGTAGGAAGTGGTCATTCCGATATCAAACAAGCACACAGGGAATGCAGATTGATACACATTTCCACCATTAGCAAGTGGGATTGGGTGAGAAGATTTGATAATACGTATATGGGGTAAGCTCTGTATTAGCGTTCTACAACAATGGCCAGAAAACTTGTCGTTATGTTGCTAAAGTGTAATATATAAGTATCGCTTTGGTGTTCTGATGTTACCGCCTAATAAATGCAGCGGAGACTGTCGTTAGTTTTATATAAAAAAACTATATTTATAGTACCAAAAACATAAAATCAGCGCCTAATTACCACTATGTAGTTTTCTATGATAGTATATTTCTTTCTTAGACAAGTTATTCGTGATAAAAGAACAACAAAGATTATTGTACTCAGCCAAATAAATAATTCAAAAATAAATAAACAGCTCTCTGAAAAGGGCTGTGATGTTTCCACTGATGGGACTCGAAGCCTTCTCTCACCAGAAGAAACTCAAGGACGTCCATCACACAGGCCTAGTGTAGGTTGATAGATGTCACATGTCCATGTAACGTGATGATTATCTCATGATGTTTTAACTTAATCTCAGTGGGAATCGAACCTGCGCTACTTCGAGACATACTGCGTGTTCCATCCTACAAACAGAGTTACCATCGCATCAATTTCAACTGAACTGGTATCTAAACATAAACTTCCTGTGTAAAGTAAATCCTCCATCTTAAACTTTACAATCTCTTTTCAATCAAACGGTTAGATATTATTTTGAATAATCAACTAAACAGTGTGTATATATATATTCATGTGTCTGTCTCTAGTACCGCAGCTTTCAAACGGATGCGAAACATTTTTATTTATTTGATTTCTTTAATAAAACGTATTCATCTGTATTAACTTACTAGTGCCTTTCCACTATCTGCTGGAATATTTTTACTATTTAATTTTTAAAAGAGATCTTATTGTTACGACTAAAGTCTTAAAGTTTTGATTTAATTTAATTATTTGCAATGAATGAAATGACTTTGTAACAATGCTCGACTAAACAATGTCAATAAAATGACGAGATATCTGTGTATTTTCGTATTAATGACTTCCTTCGGGTTGACGTTCCTTATTATAAGGAAGGGATCCCTCATTATAGGGCTCTTTAATTTAGGGAGCCGTGTTTATGGAACCGGTGCTTGGTGGCTAATTGTATGGTGTTACGCGCCCATAGGCTTAAAGAGATACTGGTTCCCAATGATTAATGCTTCACGTTTTGGCGGCTTGTAATACAGCGCGGTAGCCGGTCCGCTGTCGGGCGTGCTGGTGTTCTCTTTGTTTAGATTGTTTTTACAGGATACCTTCACACTCTAACACAGCTATATTAATGATGATGATATTTACACGAAAACTACACATTCAATAAATCAAAATTTTACCGATTTAGTCACGTTTATTGTATTATTTTGTTTATTTTTATTATCCCGACGTTTCGACCGTTTTACAGCAATCATGATCACAGATGAGGCAACTACATTAATAAATCAAAACTTTTAAGCAATAGATGTTTCATAAACATATACACTTCTACATATTCTATCAATAAAAGGATAATCTCATATAATTAATAAAAATTCGATTGCTGAAAAAATTACTAAATACACATAATTAAAATAGGACCGTACAGCAATTTGGAAAATGGCCAAATATTATATGGTATCCCTGGTGCTCTCCATTACTGGTACCGAAACGGCTTTTGTATAATTTAATACAAATAAATGTACTTGTGATCGAAACAAAGTTTTCGCAACCAACAAATCAGTAATAGAAAACTAACCTTTTAACTCTAGGCCGTGATCTTAATTTTTGATAGAATTTTTGTTTAAGCTTTCAAGGAAAACATATTGATATACTAAATAATCGTAATAATAAACAGCTCTTAACGTTACCACTACTGAATCTTGTGGTTATCAGCGGTTTCTGGTTTTTAAAGTAAAAAAGAAACGGTTGTTCTTAACCGTGATAGTTCTCGATGTATAACTGTAAGGTCAAGCTACAGTAGATATCGAACCCGCGCCTTTTCAAGAAGTAAGGTATTTGTGACTGCTTTACAAACTTAGCTATCATAGTTAATAAATCAGGACTTATTTTTAAAATCGGTATACATAAAATTTTTCTTTAATAACTAAGCTTGTGATATAATGTACGCAAAAGTTAAACAATAAACTGATAATCTTACATTTCAAGAAACTTTTTTTTAACATATTTGCTAATATAATTTAACAAGGCGCTTTTAATCCTTTTATATGTAACAAAAATTTATGGTTTCTAATAAAATAAAAAAGAAACTACTTTCATTGAACGTAATATCTGATACTGATTTTTGTTTTTTTTATTCGATAAAGAGGAGGGACGGGCAATATGTTCACGTGAAAGTAAATTATATGGCTGGTCAATGTGGGGTTTGTTAGATCTATATACACTACACCACATTAAGTTCATTGCGTTGAGATGAAAAACGACATGAAAAACCGTATTTATTTACGATCTGTACATATATAATGAAAATGGGTTTTATTTGCCAGTCATGTAAAAACCAGTGAATGTATCAACATGAGAACATGGCCATTCAACGCGGATTGATTTATAAATGGTTATAGGCTATTTATTTTTTGAATTTCATAGATACTTCATTTTATTTCTAATTAACTTTTATAAACATTTTGCTTTTGTATTATTTATCCGGCTGTTATAGTAACGGTTGCTATAGAAAGTCATTTGCAGTTACGATTGCTCTTAAGGGATATTTCAAACAAATTTCAAGTATTATTTTATATTACATCTAGCAAACCGGCCGGGGAACTATTAGTATATATATTATGAGACTTATCTCCAGTAATAGACGTCCATCAGTTGAGACGATGATAATAGACATATTAATAATTTAAGCATTATGACAAAAATAGAACATCTATAACCAATGTGCTTTGTGATATTCAATTATTTAATGTGAAAACTAAACATTTTAGCGGCAACACTGATAAAGGTATGCTAATTTAGTACATAATGGTGGGCACGGGCGCGGGTCGGCGCGGCAATGAGAGGTCCACGGGACAGGTATCACGGCCCTCATTAAGCCGCGCAATGCCCAAACCACGCTCAGCGAATCGCTTATTATTATATCAATAGTAATCACCCGCAACTTTTCTTGTAAAAACGTTATGAATTATAACAAACTGAATTTTTATTTATAAGTACTACAAACCATTTCAATTGCTGGGTAACGGGTATGTGCGAGGTCGCCTTGAAGTCCACAACATAGGTATGCTGCAATGGTATGAACACGTAAATAGGGGGCTATTGACTACGTTCGTAATTTGACAATACACTATTCTCTCTTCTGTTGATAATCGACAGCAGACCCAAAACAAGACGGTAATATGTTGTGTCAATGACAATGCATGAGCGTCTAATTACTGATATCGATAGAGAGGTTAAAGGGAAGAATAGGAAACTTGACACCACTACCATATGGAAAAAAGAGCTAAGTACAGAGAAACAAGGCAAAAATCTAAAATTAAATTTATAAAATATCTCTCAAATTGTTATCTTTGTCCACTTAAAATATCTGATATAGGACATTAGCCTTTTGGTGTCTTAGTGAAACTTAATATTTCTGTTAAAATTGATTTTATTTCTCTGCTTAATTTTTCTCATACTTTCAAGGTTGTATTTTTTATAATAGTAAAACTTGACAACAATTTCACAATGTGTAAAGTGACGACTAAGTCAAGGATGGTGAGGCTTTCTCACGTAGAATACATTTGGCTCTTACATGTAGATAGTCGGAGCACAGCAATATTGTTATGAAAGTAGATTTTACAATATGAGGGTGGTGACTAGGCAGACTGATTTAAAAAACCGCACCACCAACCACAATAACAAGGATCGGCCACCTGTCCTCTGTGTTAACAACATTTACCGCACGATATATTGCATTTCCAAATTCAAGTAATAGGAACTAAATGTTAAAGCCATAAACACTCATCTATTCAATAACCCTCGAATATAAACACGACGACGCTCTCAACCTGTCGTTGCCGCAAAAGGGAGCAACCCCCCGCTTACTAACCTTAGGGTTGTCATAGGCAGATGAATCGGTGATATTATTAATAAATAATCAGTCAATTTTCTATAATAAGTAAGGTAAACAGGACAATAACTTTGAAAGTGGATTGAATAATAAAAACATAAGATTTTCATTATCCTCAAAAAGCCTTTGAAAACTTTATGTTACATCATTCGAAATTCAGTATTTGTTTAATCATAAACTATAATAATCAACAACCCTAAAATCACCCCTAAACGAGGACCACCCGTGGGACATTATCTAATCCGAATTAACCATTATAAAAACGTACCCTCGGCACCGACTGTTCCGTCAGATAGTCCAACTATCGGGGATCGGGATTACATAAAGTTAATTTGGTCGCGTGGCAACCGACCCCGATTCGCCAAAAAACTTCTGTCAGTCAGAGCTTAGAGCGGCGGAAGATTTAGTTCAAATGGGCGTTAGCTATTTGGCTGATAAAAGTGAATGCCATTGAAATAGACACACGTGACAAGACTGAGAAGCTTTTTTGACACAGAATTTATCAATGGTCAACGGTTTTCTCATGCCGTTTATATTTAAAGGGCGCTGCAGTTATTAAAATTACTGAGCGGAGTTATATTCTCTCAAGATAATAACGAAGTGTGATATTGCGTAGACTAAGCCTGAGTAGCAGCAGAGTTTATGGACTGTATTCGTTACGACATCTGGCGGAAGTCCTACGTAAGTAAGCGTTTAGAATTATTCAGGATAATTTATTTAGAGCTCATCTTGATTCTGTACAATTGCTTACATATCTGTTAACACTATTCCCCTTTAAAATGGAGGTTCATTGTTCGCTTTCAGGACCTCTTAAGTGGTTTATAATCTGCAGTTCTCTTTATCTGCTGTGTTATTTATTATTAATAAAAGCCTGGCAGTCGGCTGAATTGACTGCTATTCAGTTACATTAAAATCTTTTAATTATTATCAGTTTTAATTGGATATGGAGTTTTACTTTAACAATGATAATTGCATCCATGGTATCAGTGTATATGGATTATTTGAATTCCGCGGCAACTTCACTCCATTGGCTGATACTGTTACGCAAGAAACCAATCAGCTGCATATGAATAAGATTCATGCTTTCGGGTAGTTATACATAATTCAGAATATTCTAACTGAGCATGCTTTAATTTCTTTGACTTTATTATCGTTCAATATCTTGTGAAACTGAAGTCAAGATTCAGTCAATTGTATAAATATATATATTTTAAATAACAATGAAACTAGTAATACTGTGTAAGTGATCATAATTGAAGTTTAATATAAATTTTTTCTGTCTTAGTCTAACGAATAACTTGCGGATTTAATATTTACCTCACCACAAATACAAAGAAACAAATTTCATAGACCAAAGAAAACTTGGTTTATTAACGTTGCTTTACGAACATATTCACGGCTGTCACTTTCAATACATTGATTTGTATTGACAACACGAATTTAGGATCAAATTTCTAAAAATCATGACAATGCATGTATGTCAGTAGATTGCAAGCTTTTTTAGATCTTATTGTAGAGAAAAAGCTTTAGACTCTCCCTTTTCTACTCTTAACGGTTTTATCGCTTTCTAACATTAAGTTGTTAACTGAGCAACTAAATTTAGAGTAATTAAGTAACGCAAAATCGAAAAGTAAAAATACACTTAACTGTTATCTAGAATTAAGGCTACAGTTGAAAAAGAAGCATGAGAAGAAATCAGTCCCGGATGCGACTGTCCGGTTTTTTTAGTAAACTCATTTTATACGAATTCATTGTACGGTTTCTATTTAATTTCTATTGTATGCTTATTATATGCACATTTGTGTATCTCATAAAAGAGCCAATCATCCCAACAGTTCCACGCAACACTATGTTAACCTGTCAACACATCTGCTAAGAGAAGCAAGCCAAATAAAACCAGGATAAATAGAACCGCCCCACCTCCATCAAAGTATTAAACTACATTGAAATGGCAGTAATGCCGAGGATCCTTGTAACTGCGTGTTGAAACAAGTGCTGAGAGTGTATGGAACGTTTAAATGACGTGTCACACATAAATAATCACATAATTGGGTACCCTGGGTCACAACATTGCGGTTTCTTTTAACCCTCATCGCGGTTAGTTGGGGTGGAATAGAAAGTATAGTGCGGACATAACTTCGAATATTCGCACATATCGAACCGACAACAGATTTTATACAAAACTAAGAATTACTTTCTGTACAAATTTCATCTACTCTTTGTATATTTTATATCAAATTGTTCTAAATATATTTAAACTATATGTTATATTTCCAGCAGCGTATATTTCAATCTTCTAGTTGAAATTGATGTTAATATTTGAATAGAAGTATTATTATTGTCAAATATAATATTACTTAATGTTGCTCATAAAAATAAAAAGGTACATCAATACGACTCTCACGTAATCGAGAGATTGTAATGTTTGATAATAAAATGTAACAAAAATAATCGAATATGTGTGGATCATTACGCAGTGCAAGGGTGGCATATTGCCCCGAAACGATCTCAACACGTAATGGTTATTTTATTAAGGCCCCCTTTTGTTAATATCAGATTATTTGTTTTAGTGTTTTAGTACACAACTTCAGTAAAACAACGAGTACTATAATGTCCTAACAACAAATACTGTGCCTTTTTCATCATCTTCCTCATGTTAATAGTGAAATCAAGGTATAAGCAAAACTTAAAAAAGAGTCCTCTTTACGAGGATATTACTGCTGCCTGGTCTTGTCGTAGCTAAAAGCATATGGTTCTAACTTGGGAATATAAAATCGGCTGTTTTATCATTTATACTCATAAGCAGAAGTTTCTCTAACCAATTCATAGCAATAATGTTATACTCATACGTCAAATGTATGGCTTTTAAAGTTTTTAATTCTAGTAAATCAGAAATGCCGTAAAGTCTATTTGACATAGCTTAATTATTCACATTCAACGAGTCAAAAACTATAGATGTTCGCCCTATTTCACATAGTATTCTCTACACAGATTTGTTTACGAAAAATTACTAACACTTAGGCTGCTTTATTTTTGTAATAAGATCTATTTGCATTAAAGTACATAGGTCGAATGGATACCCGATAAGAACTTTATTACATTAAAATAAAACATACACACATTGAGATAAAAGTGGGAATTATTTTACAACGTTAATTCCGTAAGCAGTACGGGCATGAGTGGTCACCGGGTGAAACATTGTTTTAGTTACTGAAATTAATGCGGTAACATTTAACATATTATGTCATAAGGCGAAAAGAACAATATCCTGTAGTGTACATTATCCCAACTTACGCCACGTTATTAAGGGCAGGTTTATCATATACCATCCAGTAAACAATTTCATTGGTATCGTAACTTTGTCGCATGAAAAAAACCCTGCGACAGTGACTCACGTTATGAAGTTTATGTATATCATATGATAATTGTTCAAACAATAAAAAAGTATCCAATAACTTATTTAACTATGCTTTGCTGCTCCGAAGTGAAGTAGTCGCCATTATTCAACAAAAAAAAAACCCTAAAGCGTCAGATAATTGCAGTCCTTTTAATAAATAAAAAGATTTAAATCAACACGGCGATAAAACAAAACGGACGCCAATAAATTGATCCGAAGTTACCGTATAACTAAATTACTTGCCCGACGAGATCTGTAGGGGAAATATTATCTTTCGCAGTAGCACCCCCCGCGGCGTAGTGCCGCACTCAGGCCAAAGAGATCGCAAATAAAAAAAAAACAGGTACAAGACGGCGGTGAATTCGAAATACCGACATTTCGCCAAAATACCACGCGTGCGTCCGTAGAAATCCCTATTTGGTGATCGACAATAAGTTAAGTTTTTTATATGAGAAACAATACGAGCATCGGTAATGAATTCTTACCCGTGATCTTGTGTTAATTTATTAACCATCAATTAAATTGTTATTTTTATTTTATTTATTTAACGATTTGTACATATAAATACAACAAAACAATAACAATCATTACACAGAAACAGTACACGCGAATTTAACTCGAACTGGTAAGTCTATGGTAATCACAAATGGAAACGGAAGTAAAAAGATAAAACATCAGCGAGTAACATAAATATAAATAAACACATATATAAAAGAAATTGATTTATTAAGTAATTCCATAATAGCCAATTTATGTCCCCACCATTGGGGCACAGGTCTACCCTCGATATGAGTGCGATGGGCCATAGTCACCACGCGGGCCCAATGCGGATTGTTGACTTCACACACACCTTAGAATAAATTCTAATTCATGTGCAGGTTTCCTCACGATGTTTTCCTTCACCATTTCTATTTGGCTGTTGTAACTAAAGTGTCACAAATGTACATAACTTAAACATAAAGTAATAAATGTTAGATATTGTTAGGAAAGATAATTATAGTTATAAATATTTTGGGTAGAAAAAAGTATTGAATAGTGTAACAAATGTTATTAGATAAATAGTAATTCTATTAACTTGTAAGAAACTAGAATGGATCCTAAGTTAATAGTTTTATGCTTTTATAATATATCACACTATACTTTATTAAATCATTGTGTATATTTTTCATTAAGCATTTTTAAATTTAGTGAATATTTCTAATCCACAAGTTTTACAAATTTGATAATGAAAATAATAAAGGAGTTGTATTAATTATTTAAAAAATAGAAGGGTAAATATCGTTGCATTGCAAAAAGCGGACATCTGTGGGCATTGATTCATAAACAGGCCGTGGACCTTGAGCAATCCATGAGCCTTGTATCAGATGAGCAGTAAGAATCAAAATGACTACCAAGCGCTACACTTCATCAGAGAATAGAGAGTAGGAGGGACATCGATTCATTTCGTCTCGGACAGAGCATAGTAGTGTAGTTCAATTATTGTATCGGTCTAATGACTGTTGGATTAAAAATAGTTAAAATAGTTCAATAATTAATTCTATTATAAATGAATATGTTAAGTAATTCCACGCCTATTACATTCTCCATTTTATAAGGCGCTCTGAGTAGGAAATTACCCCCGACTGCCTTCCTACAGCAGAGGCTAGTCGTTTACATTCTAAAACGGTGATTCCTAGTTCCATTCCGAGTTCACTTGAGGTGGACTTTGATTTGCTGTCGAATTGCGAAACTGCCGTCGTAATAGCATTACAATATTTCAACTATAAATATATGAGGAAAACAATATTCTGAATGAGATCCCTGTGCATACTTCAGGAGTATTAGTTACCATCAGGAATAAACTACTTACTATCTCTTCCGTTGAATTATTTTTCAAAACACTTGTATGGGCTGGTTAATTAACTCCCTTGACCTTTTTAAACTTAAATAACACTTGGCCTCAATTGCACATAATGTAAAAAAAATAATTAACAGCGATTTTGTCTAATGATAATAAGAATCAATCACAAAGAGACAATTAGCGCGTAACGGAATTCCCTCACACAGCAGTTTCCTGCGCAGGTACAGGCAGCGGCCACCCCGAGTGCATGCCACGTTGTAGGTTGAATGGTTCAACCAAAAAACAAGAGTTATGCCGACCTCCAAGTTGACGCTGCGACAGACTGAATGCGAAACGCAATTGTAGGGTCTCTGCAAACGGTATACGATAGAGAGTAAACAACTGTTATACTTATTTTGTATATGAAAACTAGTCGACTCGATCACCGAAAATGGGTTTAACTTATCATTCCGACTATCTTCACCGCGCGGAAAGTTATTAACAAAATTATATATAACACAATCGGTGGAAATCCGCTGAGTAAGGCGCTGTAGCCAGTGAAATTACCGGGGTAACGAGCTCTACATCCTATGTCTCAACGCGACTAGAATATTATGGTGCTGTGTATATCATCTTATCTAGCGTCAGGTTGGTTCGAGCAAGCGTTTACTATCATTTACAATCACAATAAATACAAGCATTTACTATCAGGTGAACGGCCCGCTCATCTTATCGTTTCCTAGAATAAAATATAACTAAATAAAGTATACAATAATGACCAAAAACTATTTCTTTACCCTAATTTCACCGGTCAACTGTTAAATTGATGATTTTCCGATAATTTATTTATAGAAATATATTATTTTAATAGATAAACTACAAAAATTATTTGTCGACTGTTACGTATATGAACAGCCTTAAAAATGTTTACAGTCATAAAGAACCATTCCCTCGGCATGGTGGAGCAGCGGGGGGCGTGTCGCGAGCATTTAGAGCTATCATCACGTCTTTGTTATGGTAATACCGATTCAGTTACATATCTTTTTTTTTTCTTAAACTGTAATAAATTTTTAAGGCGGTACGCGCAATATCACCAATTGGCTTATAACCAGTTCTTAATTGAGTATTTTTTTATTATTAACCGAATCGACATTTGAAGGATGTTCAAAATGATAATTACTCTATTTGTTAGGTGGAACCATTATAACTGATTGTAATAAATACAACAAAATATTACAAATTTTCTTATAACAAGACTAACCCTGGCCAGAAGCAGCGATGATATGCGCAAGGCGGCTGACGGCAACTGGAAGAGTATAGTCATAGAGCGGACTAAGTGCCCTTCCATGGGAAATGCTATGTCCAACAGTATGCTGATGGCTAAAACGGTTATTGATAAATAACAAACAGCACACTTAATTTTCCTACTGCTGAGATTGAAGCTTCTCTTATAAAGAGAATTAATGTCATTTATCCACCACGCAAACAAAGTGCGTGATTAATTAATTTCTTAAAAATTTTGGATGTTCGCAGACCAATATCCTCATATTTTAGAACAAATACAGGCGATTATAAGAAACATCCTCATATGTAAAAAGCTGGCTGTTTCCCACCCATTACCGTGGCCGTAACACCACTGCAACTCCCTTTGGAGAAAGAGGTTCGTAAAAATCCCTTCTTAGCTGACTTTTACTCGGCAAAAGGAATATTTCAACTAAATTACATTCTATATAATAGTTCCAAAGATATCGTGATTACTCTTCTTTTTATTTTATCTTTGTCGTAATTAAATGGAAAGGTGGTTTTTTTCTACAAAACGAGATTATTATTAATTTAAAATTTTTACTATTTTTACGTTTTTAGTATTAAACTTTATATTACAAAAGTATCATATAAGTACTATCGTTTTTCACTTATTGCTGCTTAAGTAACCGTTAGTTTCATTGCTTTTTTTAGTATTTTAAAATTTTTAATTGTTGTATAAAATTTTTAAATAAATATTTACGAAGTATATTAATACGACAAATTTATAAATTGACACAATATCTCAAAAAATTAATTTAAAGTTAAGTTATCGTATTATACAAAGCATATCTAAATACATAAATATTCAAAATAAAAAAAAACTGTTTGAGCGCCATTTAGATGATTTTTTTAGTTTTCAAAGGTTTCCAAAAAAAAGTTTGTCGCCAAAAAAGCTATCTTTGAGGAAATCGATAGGGGCAAATTAAAAAGCGCCGACGGATATAACTGTCGGTCCGTATCGCTAGTAACATTTACAAACCATTTAAGGTAGGATAAAAAAACTGATAAAGTTATTTCACCGAATCTGAGCGGGAAAAAAATCGCAATTTTTTTTTCACTGGCAGACCACTAGCATTAGTGAACGTGTTCCTTGACTGTTTTGTTATTATCTCTACCTTTTCATACAACCAATATTTTCAAAACTAAACGTAGTCTATATAACATCGTTTTGAAGATTTGATTAACAAAAATAAATTACTGATACCGAACACATTAATCATTATATCACAAACTAAAGGTATATTACTTTGTAGCTTAATTAACAATAATATGTATACTTTCAGTTATATATACACACTACATAGCTTTATATAAACTAACCTATTCAGTTACTTATTCCTTATTTATATTCTTGGATACCTGTCGTGAGGGATGTATGTTGAAACCTCAATTTCGGACCCATATCCGTCACTGGAACGTATCTTGGGACGTTATCGAAAAGAAATCTCGAGGGCTAATATAGCATTAAGTTATTTTAAGAGTAAATTTTAGGGGTTAAAGTTAAATTCGAGACTTATTTTAAACATTCCAGCAGAATTTAAATTGTTTTGATTGGTGACAGACACAATCGTTCATCGCATTATCAAATGTTTAGAATACAATTCGAATTACTGCGACCAAAAATAACGTTTTTTTTAGTTCACATTATGACAAGTCACAACGAATAGATTAAGGATTATCTCCGAGAATACACTAGCTAACATATGATGTATACACGATGTAGTGTAGTGTAAATCGTACTAACTTGCAGTAGTATTTATTATATTGTTATGGATCCGCGTTTTACATTCTTCAGCTCATCTCGTTGCATCATTTAAAAAAATAAAAAACAACAATGCTCTTGCAACATCCACATAAAACTTTCTATAACATGTTTTTGAAATAATAATACTCAAAACTTATTACTTATCTGTCACTTTGCACATACTTGTATATTCTAAACTTTAAAACAAAATTTCATCACTATAATTAGATAAAAATGTTAGTCAAAGTTAAGATCATTGGCGCTGTCAGATTAACACCTTTCATTTTAAAAGTTCTTAAAATATTATAAGAAGAAATTGCTCATACAAAAGTATAAGGAATTTTATGTTTTTGATCAACTAATTTCAAACATTCTGTTTCAAACGTGTTGTAATATCTCCAGAAAAAGACCAGTAAGATCAAAATGAATAATACCTGTATCCATAGTACTTATGAATAGGCTAAATTAATTATGATAATAAAGTGTACAGAAGTAAACTTGTTGTCTTTTAAACAATTTTAAATAGTTTTATAACAAGAGTTTAAAATCACCTATCAAAAACATTAAATATGACATAAAGCGTAATTTCCCCGCTAGAATATTTAATGTTTTTCATTATATGATCGGATCTTTTTCCACGTACAACTGTTTGGTATACTGTCTTACAGTATTTTCCGATCAGCAGAATTCTATTGTCTCGATATCTTGTATAAAAATGAATCATTTCATCTCAAAAGTAACACACCTACGATCTTGCTGTTTACACTGGATGGTGATACTGACGTTCACAAGAGAGTTTTGCTATTAAAAAGAAACACATCATTACTTACCTTACACGTTAAGCACGTTTATAACCATTTACAAACGATGCTAAATAAAGAGTAATAATAGGAATTAAATACTCATATCAAATGTGTTGACATTTATTTTGTTACTATTTCATCTAATATATACGGGAATGTTAAGGAATTTGATCGATTTACTAGGGTCGTTGTAGACTTCATAACACCTTCATAACATAATGGACTTGAAATAAATATATAACAATATATACAACTAGTTCAGTACATAAAGTCAATGCTTAACTTAAAAAAAACACCAAAATGAATATGAAATTATATATTTTAAATATATATGCATGTTAATATGATTTATTTTGTTTTGAACAATTCAATAATTTGCCTTTGATACTTTAACCAGAGACAGAATGGACTGTACCACGCTGATCGCCAACCTTCACTAATTGGAGGGGTGCTTTAAGAAGATATTTTAACACAAACATTTCATTCTAAAAATTATTTTATCGCTGATTATATAGCAATGGAAATTGATTACTGATATACAGGAATAATTCCTTAGTATTGAGTCTTAGACCATGATCTGTGTTTTAGAAGAAAGGATATGAAGTAATTATCATACATTTTACAAGCAAAATTTATTTACGCCTGCACAAATTATATTAGCAAAATAAAAGAAGAAGAAATTTGATATTGTAAAACTCTCTTGAAGCGTTTTTAATAAATTATTTGTTGTAGACATTTTCATTACGGATTAATTTAATATTTTCGGTTACTTCACATATGTATCTATACTATTTGAGTATTATATAAAAGACGGCTCCATATAATTCACATGTTTACATGAACATCAACAGGTGCTCGTTATAGCTCTCATCCCTAAAAACACGTTAACTATATTTCACTGAAGAAAAAAAATTACGAAGTACGCTTAATAACTAAACGATTTTTTTTTTGATGAAGTTTGCGCCAATTGCTATCGGAATCTGGACTCGCGGATCTGGTATCCACGAGCTAAATAAAAAAGAAATGAAAACTAATATTAAAAATAAAATTAGTACCAAACACAAAAATATAAATTAAAATGTAAACAAACAAACCTCAATCTATACATATATATGTAGATAATTCTGTATATAAAAGTGGAAGTAGAAACGTTAAAGGTTAATATTGGATGGGGAAGGGTTGAAGAGGTGGATAGTGATATAGGGGGAGAGATAAGAGGGTGTAACTGAACGAGGAGACCCTAGAAGACCTTGTTCATTAATTTTTTTGACCTGAAGATTGATCAATTTAAATTGACTAAAGCAGCAATCAAATAGCTTTTTCGTCTACAAATTTTGCAGTTAATGCTTTTCTATTTTAGAGTGAAGAAATGACAATACAATAAGTATTAGCTGCGGGAATATATACACTACGACTTTGTCTATATCGGTAAGTATTTATTCCCTTCAGTAACTTAATACTCTAAAAACTATTATATATAACACGTCCACTACTGATGATAGGCTCCCCCAAAGATTTTCACGTGTTAGGGGTTCGTATGGGGCGATTTTATATTTTATTTTGGCTCTCATCAAAAATTACTATAGTTCCCGTTTGATTTATTGGCATGATTCGTATTTAATAGACCCTCTGCTGCACATAGATCTTCTACAAAGATCTCCACTCAGGTTAGTCGTGGTAACACCTTTATTTCGTTATAACATTATATTATATTATAGTATAGACTTTTCCATTTCAACTTGTATTTCTATTAAATCTCTTTAGCAGAGTCTTGTTCACACTTTTATTTACTACGTGATTACTTACTCCTACCTCATGTTATCGAGTTCATGTTTAAATAGAGCATGTTGAATTAATAAATTAACTTAATCAGTCATTATATTTACACAACTATCATCCAATAAATCTTTTAAAACAAATAATAGCTCAATTGACGAAGTTCTACAGGTGTAGCAATCGATCCGTGCAGCGTTTTAGGAACGATAAAACGTTGCCATCGTTTTATTTTCACCGACCCTTTGAGTTTCCGCCCTTAAATGGCCATTCCACCCCAATCCACCCCAATGAAGCAATCTAATCGGTCTGATTAATACAACCGATAAAAGGGACAAACCGCGGAGTGAAATGTTTTATTTTGTAGATACCTGATAATATTTCAATGATCAAATATTTTAAAACTCTTGACAACTATTTTACCTGAATCTCTTTAATTAGAAACATTCTGTATTATTATGCACTCACGCATAGTAAACAAATTTTATGCATCAATATAAAATTACATCAATTGCATAAAAGTCTAAAAGTCTCTAATTATCAAAACTAAAATAAAAATAATAAGGGCAAACGGATGCAACTAGAGGAGGCAGGAAGATATTTTAATGACAAATTTTCTGTACAAACATAATGTACACATTCCCAAATATTCAGTAATCATGCTATGAGCTAGTTGGTCTCTGTTGTAGGACACACCTAAGTAAGTAATTCCATAGCGATATCTGTCGCCTTGGTTACTGACCCGCTGGCTGATAGGCCTGCGTGTTGAGAATCAAATCCAACGCTAAAACATTGTCGCCGAGAAGCATTTACTAGATACCCTTGCGAATAACTAGGTATATGTAAACATGCTGCAACATTTCAACTTAAAGGGCACTGTGGCTATAACTAACGATACTTAATATCTAATGTCTCAAAACGACAAGCAGAAAGTAATGGTGTGTAATACTAGGATGTTTACACAGCACTACAAAGCGAGGAGTATAACTTATTAACAGCTGAACTTCATGCATCTCTTTTATTATAGATATATCTAAAAGCAACAGACAGTGAAGATTATTAATTGTAATCCTCCGTACTTATAGATTGTACCATTAACCTTAAAAAAAATGAAGCATCGAGGCGTCTAGGTATCATTTATCAATAGGTCATCATCGTTATATATTAAAGATATTTGATAAAATAAAATCGTATGAAATATTACTAATGTGAAAAAGGACAACAATAGAAAAGTTTTTATGTACTCCGGACTGATTAAACAGTAAAGCTGACATATTTAACGACCTGTCTTGATAAGTTAACTCTAGAAAAACTACAATATAAATCGTTCAATCGAATTTTATCACAGTTAATAATACAGAACATCTTCATGGAGAAATTTTTTTATATACTATGGGTTGGTTTGGTGGGCTAATAAAAGAATTGATTTGTTAAAAGCGGCTTCCAAAATCTTTAGCCAATATACTCACTCATACTAAATATATTTCAAAAGTGAGTATATATTTAAATATCTTATTAAATATAAATATTTAAGTTTCAAACGATCATTTTTTTAAAGCTTTTTTTATACATTTAGAGCGATGAGACGAGCGGGACATTCACCTGATGGTAAGTGATACGATCGCCCATAACAATCTCACGTTAGAGAATGATGTATACTGCACCATATTGCGCTCGCCGCCTGAAACATAAGGTTTTGAGTCTCGTTACCCCAGAAATTACACGAGCTACAGTGCCCTTCAAACCGAAATACAGTACTGTTTGCACCCTACAGTTTGTCGGCTGAGATAAGCGATGCGATGGTACCTACCTAGACGATCTTCGACAACAGAGACCTACCGCCAGTAAAAGTGATCTAAACTCTTGTATTTTCTGATAATGAATAGTGCTGGTAACCGTTTGACCAACTGGTACAGCTCGTCAAATGCTAAGTTAACGAAGCGGGTCCAGTCTACACCTAATGGTTCATTGTAAGTTATTTTACTAGCATCACATTGTAAGCATCAAGTGAAAGACCTATCCGTCTAATAGCTTCGTTTAAAAAAACCGCTCGCTTAATGTTCCCCGGGCTGGAAATGATCAAGTACAGGTTAGTGGATGTTATACGTCCAAGAAAGTTATTGTTCTTGGAACATACCGATTTACCGCACGATCTTTTCCTTCACTGGTGATTCAAGCTCGGTGGGGATCGACTCCATGCCTCTTCGGGACGTGAACCGCCTTACAAATTATCACGGCGTCTTATACTAACAGTATAAATATTTTAATCGTTGTTTATACGTTCCAGTGTGAATAACTTAGGATTAGGAGCCGGCTTAGTATTCAGAGTCTCGCAACAACACTGCTTATTATTCCGAACGATTAAGTAAATCGTCTTCGCTTAGAGGAAGAAACACTTTCTACTTTTTAATCTTTTAGCGCAAATAATTCGGTGCTTTCATTTTAGTAAAGTATTCAGTAGAAAGTTTATTATTTAATCGTGTGCAATAATTGGTATAATTAATATAAATTTTATATGAAACTAGAGAAATCATCGATGAACTGTAGATTTCTCTATTTTAACTATACTGGCATATGAAACTGCTGCATTACTTCCATTTTATATACTTAAAACTCACTTTATTTTGCTGATTTTTGAAGGTCGCGGTAAGTCGCCGGAGGCGGCAACGTAAGACCGATCAATGTGGAGGTCTTTGGGGAGACCTCTGTCCAGCAGTGGACGTCTATCGGCTGGTAATGATGATGATATTTCATAATGACAAAAATTGTAAAACATATTGAATAATTTCAGTAACATAAATAAACTGTTATCTAAACGTTTCCATTATTGGGATTCGGAAGTTTCTAACACAAATCTATAAGTTTCACTACCTCTGTAATTTCATTAGCCATGACCTACTTTCAACCGGATCACAGTAATATTTGTACATTACTATATGGCTGCAATGGAACCAACCTAAATTGTCTCCATAGAATCATTTATACAAAAAAAATATCTCGAGATTCTTTGACTGATCACGAGATCTCCGTAACTATTAGACGTAAACACTCAAAATTTCTCTCGAGATATTGCTTTTGTCATTTAGAGGTCAGCTAGAAAGCATTTAACATTAAATTCTTATTCCCCGAAGGAATTGCGGGCGTGTTAATAACGCGAAGGACCCGGGGGCGACAGGTTAGGCCCTGCGATGATATCTACCTAGACGGTCTCCAACAACAGAGAACTTTTTTCCTTTTTTATACTGGGGGGAGGAAGGAAAAATCTTCTAAAAAGATACTCTGCTTCTGGGAACAAGACAAGGTTATGTGGTATTTTTACCCACTAAACCCTTTCGGTGGCCATCCTCAGTGCGTTACGAAAGGCCCCGGGATCTCCTACGGAACGCACTGGTGCCCTCCAGCACTACGCCTAAAGCACATCCCAGGGAGGGTTGTAGCCGTTCTCGGCACGTTTGCTTTGGTACAATAAGCACTAGACCATCTCGTACTTGTTGTTCATCCCAGGCTTGCTTAGTAGACGACGAGGGCCCCACGCCTTCAAAGCTCACATACACGAAAATCATTTTAGTCACCATCTACGACAGGCAGGGCTTACCTTAGTTCTATTCTTAATAGTTCAAAACTACGGGCCAAAGAACAAGACTACAGGGCAAGGAGATTTTTAGTCCTATGTGATGCAGTGGCTGTTTATTAGCTGGTTATGATTATAACGACTATATGTGTCGTACTGTTTTGTTAAACTGCATAATGCACTAACAAGCACTTACAATATTCAATAAATATTTATTACATCCCTGCGCTGGCCCTCATGGAGTATGGGGAGCGTCCTCCGGGTAGTGTGAGAAGGGTCGGTAATACAGCTAAGGTAACTGGCTAAGCCCGATGGGTTCGCTGTCCAAAGTAGGGTGTAGACCTCCAGCAATATGGGGGTTGTGCGGCGGGCTGACAATCCATTGATGTAATAAAAACTCATATTACAAAACCGACAATAAATACCCTTGTGACGGAGGCCAAGACTCACTTTGGGTCACTGCGCCAGAAGAATAAGTTTATTACTTAATGAAAATTTTATAATCTTTATAACAATCGGAAGTAATAAGCGCTAAGTTTAAAATAAAAGTAACAAGTTTTAAAGCAATGTTCATTATAGCGTTAGTGTGGAAGCGGGTTGCACAACTTTCGCGTAATACGTGGAAGTAGAGGTGGCCTACCATCCGCAGGTAGTATCGATAAAGCTGTCCATTCATTGTTTACTATAATAGATTTATCAAAAAAAAGCTTTTTAATTTAATTCGGTAGATATTCTCTGCTGTATATTTTTATTCTCATTATTATTATGATCAGCCGTTGAGACTTAACATCTTATGTCTCAAGGCGATGAGCACAATGTGGTGCAGTGTATATCATCTTTTCTTCTATTTCTATATATTCGGTAATTTTGTTTTCATCGCTAACCCTGTCAGTATAAAAAAGCACCCTTTTTCCTTTGATTATTGTTTTTTTTTTAATACAAAAAATGAAAACCAAATAGATGGTGATAAAAGAATTATAATAGTAACATATTCTTTATTTCATTAATTAATTAATTTTGATATTAACTACAGTTTTAATTATTTGTATTTAACTTCCGTTACACTTAATTAATATTCAACTACATGAAATGTTATATAATGTGTATGTTATTTAAAAAACTCAACTCGTAAAATTTTAAATGTTCTTTGATAGGCAGTTTATAAAATTAATTGATAACTATAACTCATACGTTGGTATGATTCGTGTTCAAATCAGAATGTGAATAAGACACATACTAAGATTCTAAAGTGTAAAAACAGTTATACCTTATATTCTTTTGTCTCGTATCGTGCGTTTCACTTGTTGCACAATTCACTTCAGTTCCAATGGACGAAGACATATTAGAAGATGACACAGGCATCGACATTATCGATCTACCCAACGTAAATAATGTGTTAAAAGCGCAGCATGTTGATGAAGATTTAAATAATTTTGAAGAAATGAGATCAATTAAAAGGAAGCCCATTTAATACGCAGGGTGTCTACGCCTTTATGCTCTCGTTTATTACACCTTTACAAAATATTCGAAATCCAAGCTTATAGAGACTAGTGTTTTTCTACAAAATGGTAGCGTAAATACAATCTTAACTTAACCAATGTCTAATGAAGGCAAACAATTTTGCAATATAATTCTAAGTCGTGATTTGTGATTAATTAAATTTGTATTTACTGTGAGGGTGACATCATAGCATCAGCGATGAAGCCTTGTAAAATAAAAAAAGTATAATAGTATCAATGCCAGCAAGCTTTATTCGCGTTGGGCATCTTATTATCTAGCCCGTTAGAGCACTTCCTATTATTTTATAATATTAAACGTTCAACTTATATCACATAATAGTATAATATTTTGTTTTTAAACTTTTCCATATAACTTTAATACTCACTTTGATAGTATTTTGTGGGCGCTAGTTACGACCATATACACCACATGGTATTCGTCGCCGTGAGGAATAAAATGTTAAACTTGTTAAATGCATAAACACAACACAAGATGTTAACTCTCTTTACCCGAGTTATTTCATTAGCTACAACGCTTTTCAAACCGGAACACGGTAATGTTTGCACACTACTGTTTGGTGTCGGAAATGGGAACTGTGGTGGTATTTACCTAGATGGTCTCCATTATCAGAAACCTATCATAAAGAAATAATTGCTCAAACATCTTCTCATATCGATTTTTATGTAATAAATCATGTAATTATATATTGAACTTTTTACTTTATTGTTTATTTCCTTTAACAGATTTAATAATTTATTAACTAAAATTTTTAATATATGAAGAAGAGTTGTAATGAAACTAACTTCTAATAAAGAAGATCTTTAATTTTTATTTATCACTTACGCGCTATTAACGTTAACACTATTACAATTTCTTCTCTTTTTAATACAATATCACGATAATTTATGACGTAATGCAGTCTTTATAATTAAATCTTAATGTAACGCAAAATTATGTATAACATAAAGAACATCTTAGCTTTTTACATTCTATGGTCCTATTTCTTCGTGCAACGTATTTGCAAAATGTTAAAAACTTGTGTCTCATTTTCTTATTGCTGTATAGGTAATTTAAATCACATAAATCTGTTTTCATATTAAGTATATAACACATTAACAGTTAAAAAAAGTTCTATCCAAATAGATTTGAGTAATATCTTAATGTATTAGTTTAATATCAATTACTGAGCCAAGTGAACGGATAGACCGCAAGGACAAACGGGTGTTTGCCCTTCACTCGCCAGTAAAAGTATCTTAAATCATAAGTTTTATTATTACATTTTTACTGATACAAAAACTATTTTGTACTTAACTAGATGCTTGATCAAACACAGCTAGTACAACCTGTATCTCAAAGCAATTGGCACAACGTGACGTTAAGATTATCATCATTATTGGTAATCATACTACTTATCATCAGATAAAAATCTTAGATGTCTTATTGTTTCATGGAAATAAAAACGATAGTGAAAGATACAATACTTACGGAATTTAAAGAAAACATTGTATCCCACGAACGCTGCTTAATTTATGTGAGCCTATTTATGTACTGCAAACATATACCTCACCAATTTTTGGAGCGTAATTGGCGGTCACATAAAGTTAATAAAGAGTCACCTTTTTCAACACTCTGATGGTAAGGTGACAATAAGGATATTCTCTCAATGCTTATGTTGGGCAACACACTACAAATCCTAAAGTAATAAATGTATGAATAAAATCAATCAAAGATTCATTAAGACTGATTAATGCAGTAATAAAACTATCTACAGTACCCACTAACCCAGTTCTATTGTGGACAGTGTTGCTGCAACATAAACGATCAGTTTGCATGCACGCAGTGTTAAGTTCTTACTACCACACGATTGCAAACGTCCTGAGTTATTTATGCAGTTTAGATAGCTGCTCGAGAACCGATTCGAAACTTAGGTTTTGCAGCAACGGGTATAAACACAGGCCGATGGTTTGTGAACAAAAAATTTTATATACGTATGTGCTGCTCATCTGGGTCATTGGTTCCGGTTCCGGATTTACCAATTCATATCCGCTTATCGTTTGTACGTACCTAGAACCGTCTAAGACGTCGTTTTATTTTACAGATTTTAGTTAAAAAATTATTAACTGTTTGAAAGTATAACTACTATTATAATTACTTCATTTGCTAAACAAAAATTTATACAATTCTTCGACATCGATGATTTCCTTGTGGTAGGTAACTGATGACGGAGGCGGCAAAACAGTAATTTGCAAAAATTAATGTGACCGGTTTGAAAGGCGCTGTAGCAACTGACATTACTGGGATATCAAGACTTTATCTTCTTATATCTCAGGGCGACCAGCAAAATGTGGTGCAGGTGAACTTCCTGCTCATTCCGTCGCTTAGTAGAACAAACAAAAATACTTATAAACTTAAGGAACCTCTGCTAATTTAAGATCCATATGCACCCTTAATAACATTGTTAAAGACAATTGAAGATTAACAATTACTGTATGAATTGCTCTTTTTAATATTAGACAGTTTTTTGTATATTTTTTTTTTCTTAATTTAGGTTCATTTGAGGATTTAATGAAACAACCGACTGCTGTGCGATATAATACTTGTAGTTATAAGATTAAAAATTCACACCCGTCAAAAGAGTATTTAACTTCAAGTCATTACATTCACCACATCAAGGTAACCATTTAAATAGGCACTGCGGTGATATGTACCAACAGGTATATTGGCAAATGAAACTTACCACCAGAAGAACATGATAGGAGTATGATAGATAGCCAGTCGTTTTTGATTTAAAGATCACCGTATTACAAGATAAGCGGACAGCGGTTTCGGCTTGGAAAAAATTGTAAAATAAATACTAAGTACATTAAATGTGTTTAACTTGTACTGATGGTAATATTTGTAATGCAATAACCCAAAGATATAGGAACTGACTCTCGACAAGATCTACGATCGCACAGTTTACGTAACAGTGTTTATAATTCTGCGTTATTCTCTATTAGAAACCGGGTCAAATTATGCATTAACATTATCAGTCCAAACATTTTCATAATATGCGAATATATGTACCCACAAACAAATGGATACATTAACTACTAAGACAACACAATTTTAGAATTCAATATTCATTAAACTCTATGAGGGTTGTCAGAGATCGTTCTCAGTGATGTATATTTCGAGTTGTCTAAATACAGCTGTGGAATTATATGAGCAGCTAATGATAATCACCGTGACATTCGCTATGTAACATTTATTATTACGAATATAACAAACAGATTCTAACCTCGTCATAACGGAAGTTTCTACCAAAACTATGTCTTCTTAAACGGTTTGTTCATACGAAGTGTACTTTTTCGAGGCAGTTAAAATTTTAAATGTAAATTTCTTAATTAAAAACTTCGCTACGCATCTGTATGGCAATTTTAATAAAATAAACTTTCCAAGTTATATAAAAATGGCGTAATTCCGTTCAAATCGTTAATAGGACGTATTACAAAATTCTCACATACTATAAAATTACCAAGCTACTAAGCATATTAAAAAAAAAATATTTCGTAAATAATCTACTATAAAACTAAGGGAGCATAAATATCTAAACAATGTATCAGATGCCTGCCTTAAAAATGATTATGTATAAGAAGCACTAGCGCAGAAATAAGCTACCACCATATCAGATCATGTTCTGCACCAATTATACTTAAAACAAGTATTGCAAGTAACATTAAGCAATGTCTATTAAATATATTGGCACGAAATTTTCATGTCTGAATAGTAATTTAGCGATTGTAGGTCGATTATTATATTTTATTACTATCTTTTATTTAAGAGCAATAAAAGAATAAAATTGTTCTCTGACGAAATTTCTAATGACGAAATGAACAAATTGTTCTGTTGTTTTGTTGCCTTCAAGCAAACTTTTACTTTCGTATCAAATGTACTCGTACATGTGCTGTTGAAGAAAGAACGCAGTGTTATCAATGTGATTGCACTAAATGCAAATTTATCTACCAAATATGATAACAGCTTAAAAATAACGGTATAATAATATTGCAGTTTCATTTTATAATTTCTTAATTATATAGTTAATGTTAAATAAAATCTGACGATGAAGTTGTATATGTTAGAAATTATATTTGATTCATGACGTGACTTTCCTGGTAAATTAGTTCAGTATTATACTGTGTCCTTTATGTACTTTTTATTCTTACTACCACTGTCTTATATGCATTTAATGCCAGAGTATTTAGCTAAAAATGTATAAGATATATTTTAGGTGCAATAAAAAAATAATAAACATTTTAATACATTTATTTATCAGCCTCAACTTGAGTACTCGTCATTGACATACTCATACCTCTATTACATTTTAAACAAAGCATAAAAAAAGCTAAACAAGTAACAACAGATCGTTCAACACACTTTTGAAACCGGATAGGTTACAATCACAACCATTCGAATGTGAGCGAGCACCAAGATCTTAACAATGAATATATACACTACAAAATCTAAACGATCACAAATTCAACTTAGCCTATAAGGTACTGGGGTGAGAGATTGGAGTAGAACAATTTAGTGCCAGCCGTAGTGACCGTGTTCTTCCTCTTTCTTCAAGTAAATGGGGACATGGACCTTTACGGGATAAGGCACCTCCTTGACTAAAGGTACTTGCACCTCTTTGTACACGGGGTAAGGCTTGTCGATCGGGACCTTAACTTCATAAGGTACTTTCTTTTCGACGGTGTAAGGGATCTTCTTGTAAACATCGTAAGGCTTAGGTACTGGTACCTTTACTGGTACAGGGTAAGGTTTCTCTACTTCCACCTTGTAAGGCTTGTCGACTGGAACCTTGACTTCATAGGGTACTGGTTTGTGGACTGTTACTGGATAAGGTTTCTCTACTGTTACTGGGTAGGGTTTAGGGACGTATACATTGTATGGCTTATCGACTGGAACTTTAACTTCGTAAGGCACCTTCTTGACAACTTCGTAGGGTTGGGGTACTTTGACTTCGTATTTAACTGGAACGGGCACCTTCTTCTCAACAGTGTAGGGCTGAGGAACGGGTACTTTAACTTCGTAGGGCACTTTCTTCTCAACAGTGTAAGGAGTAGGCACTTTTACTTTGACTTCGTAAGGCTTGTCGACGGGGACCTTGACTTCATATGGGACCTTCTTTTCGACGGTGTAGGGTTCAGGCACGTACACTGGGTATTTGACGTACTCCTTGACTGTAAATGGTACTTTCTTTTCAACAGTGTAGGGCTGAGGTACGGGCACTTTGACTTCATATGGGACTTTCTTTTCAACAGTGTAAGGGACGTGTTTTTCTACGGTATAGGGCACAGGAACTTTCTTGACAACTTCGATAGTTTTAATGTGTTCGCGATGACCGTTACCTTCTTCTCCGCTAGAGATGGGTTTCCAGGAGTCGCTAGATACGCCTCCAAATTCTCCGCCACCATGACCACCGAGGCTCAAACCTTCTTGACCCCCAAAATCATGGCCGCCTTCCTGTCCGCCATAGCTGTATCCTTCACTTCCGCCGAAACTCTGTCCCCCACCACTGCCACCAAAGCTGTGGCCACCATCGCTATAGCCGCCATAAGAACCAGTATCGTAGATTCCTCTCTTCTCCTGCTTCTTATCTTCGGCTACTGCTTTTTGAGTACCTTTCTCCTCACTTGCAAAGGCCACTACGGCTAACGAAGCGACTAAAACAACCTAAGAACAAAGAGAAAAAGAATTATTGATCATTATTAATAGTTTAATCGAAAATTTATAACAATTTAGTAATTAAATTTGGTACAACCTCTAATCTTAAGCTTTTTTACATCGTGATTTGGTAGCAAATAGTGATCACTTCGCTGCTGTATAGTTGTACATTTAAATAATAGACAATAAATATAAACTTTCTATTTCTTCTTCCGCCTCTATATATTATAAATAAAAGCCAGTGGCACTAGAATATGCTTTATTCATCATGATTATTACACGGAGCTGTAAAGTCACTTGGCAACCGTTACGTTACATAACAATAACTTCAACTTTCTTGTAATTATTTGTTGAACAATTAAGTAATAAAAATTAAACCAACAACATTTATGTAAAATACAACTTAGGATCATTAAAGTTTTGGGTTTAGAGCAGCGAAGTTATTAACAAGCAATAAATACAATACTATATATTTAAGTAAGAGTGTGATCGTTGCCTCTTCATAAAATAAAACACAAAAGCGTTCCCTTTATAATTAACTTTAAAGTATGTAAGCTTAATAACATCTAAAACTATTTTATTCTTTATAGGTACTTATAATGAGCATTCCTAAAAACATTAAACTTTCTAATTTGTATCTATTGTATAAAAATTAACTAATTTTTGCAAAATTTGTTGTCTTCATATCAAGTACAAAATGTTTATGTGTATTGTATGAACTTCTAAAACTGGAACAATGGAAGAATCTAGAACGAAACGATTATCTTTTTGTTTTTCTTCTTTTATAATAATTGCTCCGAGAAACGACAAGAATAGTCTGTTATATATACATACATTACATTTATTCATGTAACGTAGGTACACAATAGACATTACCCATGTCCCGTATTCAATACTACAAATTTTTGCAGAACTCAAATTAAAATTTATAACTAAACGAAGAAGTACTTTCTTCGATTAAAAACATATCTTATTATATATACAAAATTATTAAAAACACTGCGACTTGGTAATAGAATTGCATCAAAGACAGCTTTTTCAAAAGTTACTTGATTTTCAGACAGACATTTAAATTTTATTTTGTGAAGGTTTCATCTTCATCATCATTGTCAAGTAATAGAGATCTGTTACTGGACATGGGTCACCGCCAAAAGTCACTACACCAGCCCCAAGCTGCTCGTATGCAACGACAAGAAAAATGTTTAAATATTACTATTGCAGAATCCACTTTAACAATGCAGTTGTAAAGCTGTTTACATTCAAGTAAAGTGTTTACACTTTAACATGCGCATGAAATGCCAAGTGAAAGTCAAATATAAACTAGATCCGAGTTCCGTGTATTTAATGTCTCGTACATTCCAGTCTGTTTATAAACTATTGGCGAGTTATGTGAGATAAAGATAATTTATTGAAACATTTACAACAGTGTAGTTAATTTTATTTTTCGATCGATGTAAATGCTTCTTTGGTGAGAACCAGAATTTAATTATAAAAACCTAATAAGTATTCTTATTCAAAATGAAAATACAATTAATTATAACAAAAGGATTATACAACACAGACTATTTCTCTCTAAATACTTAAATATGACATAATCTATTGAAGTTGCAGTTATGTAAATATCGTTGCATGGTATTTTAATATGGACAGGGGAGTGTAGGCTCGACGAAGCATGATATATTTTTCATTGTAAAATATTAAATATGAAATGCCACGTCTTAATTTAATATAATAATAAGAGATAATAATACATATGAAAATTATATAAAACGTATTCACGAGAAAAATGAATGTAGTCTTTAATTAATAAAATATGAAATACGGTACTCTAAAAAATTTCTAATTTTTGCTTTAATCACACATGATATATCTACACAAAAGATAGCTATGACATTATTTATATATCAATTTAATCCAAACATGCTGTAAAACTATTAAACATTTTATCCTGGCAACAAAATTAACTGTTGCAATTAATTTTGTTGCCAGGTTATGTCTAACAAAATGTAGTACAGATTAAATACAGTTTGTATATTTGTCACAATTTTGTAGTGTTTAAATAGGTAGTTGGTAGTGCTAGAAGTTTACTTTATATTTTGTTTACTTACTATACAGTTTACCGACGCATAAGCCAAATACATTAAATAATCTGTAAACGTATCTGAATATGTAAATAAAAATGTTCTGGGTCAACAATTAACTAAAACGTTACATCTATAAACAAAAAAACGGTCTTTGGCAATCAGCTGACGGAACGACCCGCTCCTATACACGTAACAACATTACGCATCACGTTTGTTACACTTCAGTCAACATCTTGTGTGCTCATGTGTTTTCTATTTACTAGTCCGTTTGTTTATCTTTGACTTAGAAATAGAACTTATTAATACTAATACATGTAACGTAGTAGCTGTTCCTCCGCCCCCCTTTTCTGGCCGTTACACCATCGCAACCCCCTTTGGGGTAGGAATCCCTCTCATATATATATATAATTACTATTCTACACAAAATCATTTAACATGACGATTTTTCTAATGCATTTGCTTTTCGTAGTATCGAAAAAGGCAAAATCAATCATTACATTGTAATGTTTTATTTAATTTTCTATGATCGGAAATCTCTTATTGTAATAATTTTAATTATGGCTTTCAGTTATAAGCCATTTATTCTATTTAATACATAAAAATCAATATCACTGTCGATTGATCGTTGTAGTTACTGTAGAATATTTAAAAATATTTTTATAGATGAAGCCAACGTAAATAGTGTAAATATAGAGGAGATTTAAATTTATAGTATGTTAATCGGCGGAAACATTTTTCGAGTAGATCATTATTTCTATCTAGCATTATAACTTTTATACTACTACTCATAGTTATCCTACAGATTGTGATAAACTGTGCGGAAGAAAGAAAAGTGAAATGAAAATGGTGTACCGTCAACACAGAACCAGTAACAGCGAAAGAAAATTGATTGAGGCTTTATTGCGGAAACTACGGCTTGCATTTGATCTAAGTTCAAGCAAAAATTTGATATTATTAATTTAAGATTTAAATGAAATTTAAAATTAAACACTCGGTAATATAAAAGTTAAATTACAGTGTGCTATTTTTTCGATTACTAATCTATAAAATCAAAAACACCGTTATAAAATAACTTAATTGTTTTGTTTTTTAACAGTTTGACTTAGTAACTTCAAATAGAAATGTTATTTAAATATATTTTTTTTTAAACAAAAAATAATAGCAAAGATGCCGAGTTTGTTTGTCTAATTTCGCACACTTATATTTCACTACACTTCCACTGCACATGTTATATTAAAACTCACCGTAAGCTTCATGTTGCTGTGTGTCTTCGTACGACGCCGAAGACTGGTTGTGTCCAGACCATTCTAATCATCAGACTTTATACTGTCCCTCCCACTTTTGGAGCAGCTGAGATACCGACGAAGAAGGGTGAACGTTTGGACGAGATAATTTTATGTGTTAATTGTATCTAACATAGTATTCAATGCATTAATTTTTTTAAACAGATCGTTCGTCGCTTCAGTTGATGTTCTCCTTCTTACGTGAATATAACATTTAAATATAACATGTTACATATTACACTAAAATTTTATATCGTTAAAATATAACTTTTTATTATTACATATACGTACTTGACTATGACTATGACTAAGAGGTCGGGGACTACCTCATCGTAAACAACGTTGAAATCTTTGATGGTAAAGAGCATTAATTTAGAAAAACTTTATTCACTCTTCTCTTCATATATAAAATATATTTTTGGGGTTACACTCTTTCGTACACATAATATTCTGTTTTTTTTTATGTTCAATTCACTGTAAATAGTTCTTTTACTTTAAAATATTCTACTAATTTTACAATGCGAAATCATCGTCAATTTTTACGAATTATTGCAAACTTATAATAAATTCAATGTTATAGGAGATATAAATGCATCAGAGAAAATTTAACAATACTTATTTTTTTTCTCCTGAAATTATCTTCTGTAAAAGGCATATTTTTTATTATTCATATTTGACATATTAAAATGTTAGATCAGCTAATCCATGTAAAAATTTTCATTAACTCAATTCGCAACTTTATTTAGATAGTTAGCACTTTTCTGATTATCATTTCTTTTTGCACATTACTGAGCATTAGTTGTAGATAATAATCACTGCGTAACAGGTGTCGGTTTACATTAATTATCATAGGAATAATTGCTATATTATAACCTGTTAAGATGAATGCACAGTAAAGTGCAACTTGCCGGAAACTGTTTACATGTTTAAACGTAACATGAGTCCATTTCGACACGACTCATGAAATCTTTTAGTTTTGTAAACTGTTAATTTATTAACGTATAATTTTTGCAATTTTATATTCAAGTTAAAATTAAGTTTTGTTTTTTGCAATTATTCATACCAATATTATAAATATTCATTTCGTATTACAAATTCTATTGTAATATTTTTTTTTAATGGACTAAAACTGGACCTGATTTTTTCTTAAGACGACTAGGAAACCGTTGTTAGTGAAGCATATTGGCCTAGAAAGTGCTAACTCTCATATATTGATAGCCGGAACGGGAAAATGCTATCATTACTGCTGATTTACTATGTGAGACTAGTAAGCAGGTAGGTCCTAAAAATATGTTTCACCAACCAAACTCCTTAAAATATGGCTTAGATCGACCGGGGACATCTATGCTATAAGCTTAGCGGAAATGTTTAAAAACAAATTAATTCAATCTTAGTATGTTAAATGTTTCTAAACTGACATAAATAGTTCAATAGATTCAGATGTACTGACTTAAATATATGTAATGATGAATGTTTAAACATTAATATTGTTATATTAAATCAATATACTGTTTTTTTTTTTACTATACATTTATTTTATAGAAGGTTGGTCATAAAATGATCATAACAGTGATCTCTTTAACTGTCTTACATAATGACACTAAATACGCCTTATTAATATAATTAGAAATGTCTGTGTATAATTCCAATTTTAGCAATTTTATAAATTGATCTTGCCTCCTCTGACAACGGGCAGGCAAGAAAGTTGATAAACGTGCCGACATCAAATAATTTACATTAAATTGTGTAATAAAATATTGTCTTTCAGTATTGTTGCGAGTACATTCCACCATGATGTGATAAACGTTGTGATTGATCTTACATTCGGAACAATTTGAAGAAGGACCCTGGCCGAACAGATATGTAAAATTATTAAGAGGAATGTGTCTCGAACGGAACCGAAACGCCACGACAAGATCTCTTCTGCTCAGTATACAGATTTGATGTTACTATTATTATTGGTAAGGACTGAGTTCAATAGTTTTTTTATAATAAACAGATATAGACTGATGCTGATAATAGATATCTAATAATACCTTGTGTTGTCTTATACGACAAGGACTTATATATATAGCTTGTGCATGTAAAAGTCCCCTTAAAGTCAGTTAATAAAAGACTACAATTAAACAGAAAGATAAAATAAAATTAATATCTTTTCTTTGTGTAAGTAATACATACAGTTAGTTATCCTGAGTGTAAGTTGGGAACTGATGCTTTCCCATTATTATAATCATGAGCCGCATTGTTGTTACAATCAATGCATTAAGTTAACGAATTAAAACTATGTTAACCATAAGGTATAGTACAGTGGTCTGTAAGGTATAGTACACGTCCTACGTGTCTCCGAAAGTCGCTGGTTCGAACTCTGGTATCGTGAAGGAGTTCTTCATGTTCTGAGAACAACGCCTTAGAAAAAGCTAATCTGTTTTAAATAGATTAGATTACCTTCTTGTGATATAAGGTGTCGAGTAGCTTTGGTTCCTTCAGGGAGCTATTTATCGTTTTATTTATCATTAACGAATTTAAACGTGGGGCTTAATAGATATATAATGGATTTTTATCTACTTGTACCATAAATCTGATAATTCTTAGATAAGCGATTGTCTATTAAACGAAACTGGCACAAGTGAATGCGTTTATACTATATAGATTTATGGTGCTTACAATATCTCGTAATAGTTACAACCAAGCGAAATCTATCTTATCTATTATTGTAAGTAATAAAACTGACAATACAATAGTTAAATATGAAATATAATTTACGTGGAAATTAATTGTTAACATGAAATTTTCTACGAAATATCCATCAAAGTTTTGCCAATGTCAGCATAATAAAACAGCAGCATTATCAGTAGCCTATGTAACCAGTGTTATAACCCCATGAATTTACAACATTGGTTTTTAAAGAATTAACAAACCAGATTAAGTGTATTAACATTGAATTAGAAATATATCTGATAAGGGTATGATGGTATGGTACAAACAAATACATCACCAACGTAACAGGAAGGCATGGAACTGGTGACGCATAAATCGCAATTATACGAGTATGTCATTAGCTTAGCGTGTCTGCTAGCCTTTTACCCTTTTCACCGTAATATTAAAGAGGAATCGGTATTCATAATGATGTAATTTCATTCCGAGCTAAAGTTTATATACGAGTTTTATGAAGTGCAAAAGGTCACATGTATCCAAAGACACGCGGGATTATTATATAAAGTGCTATCAGCTACATTGGCGCAGTGTCTGCACATCAATTGCTTTTAATGATATAAAATCGTGTTTTTATTCATAAAAATATAATTTGGGAATCATAACTAGCGGAAGAAATATTTGCTATAGTTAAATTATCTACGATATGTAAAACCAAATAATAATTTACCGGCAGTTTTGTGCGATTTTTACTTTTAGTTATCGTTTTTAAGAATACACCGTTCCCTCACTGATTGTCCATCATTTAGAAATAACCGCGGCAAAATTACACATTGTAATGATTAATATCTATTTACAAACGCAAATGCAAGTTAAAATATGCACTGGAACAAACTTTATAATTTTTAATGTTAGTTACAACATTAAGATTTGTGTAATTTTAACACTGATTTATGTCTACAACAAAGTACTTACCTAATGATATGTATTTTGCTAAAATACAAGTTATTCAATTGATAAAACGCTTTCACCGAAGCATTGATTGCGATAAAATCAACCATCAAGGGCTGCAAAGATTAAATAGTTCGAATAAATATTTTTTATATTTTAAGCGTAAATTTTTTTTATTAGGACCTACCTTAAAACCTCGTAATAAATAAAATCGTGACAGCATTAGGACTAAACTAAATTAAATATTCCAGAATTAAGTAACAAATAGTCGAGAATGGATTTAAAAATTTTTAGACATATTTTTCTTACCACATGTAGCGATAACTTTAAATATATTACTTAAACAGTATTCAGTGTAATTTTCCTGAACATTCACATATATAAATATTCTTGGCTTAAACTTATCCATTTGATACATTTTTAGTTCATCAGCATTATTACATCCTATTATCCTTTACTATAATTTTGAGAGAAGTTGCCATTTTAGCTACACTTGGCATGAAGTGTGGTGTTACCGCCAAGCTATTGCTCTTCCCCTGGAAGTATGCTTCTGTTAATCAGCTTCTACGATTTAACGAGCGTAGAATAGATGAGTGGTGGTTCGATAATCCAACGAACTGGTGAAGGGCGCGAGAATCAGCTGGTTGCGGGCAGCGCAGGAACGATCGATGTGGACATCTTTGGGGAGGCCTATGTCCAGCAGTGGACGTCTGTCGGCTGATAATCATGATGATGGTAATGAGAGTAGATGAGGTATATTCTAACCCGTCTAAAGCATCTTCAATATACAATCATATTCTCTGATGTAGCATTTCGCAAATTCACTTAATTGCAACTTAGATGAATTACATTATTTTCATAAGCACATTAAACCGTTGAATTGCGATATCATATATCGGCTAAGACCTTGCTATTAAAAGTACATTTCAAAAAACCTTCTTACTGCCTTAGCCTTTACTGCTGTTGCTGTGATAGTGAACGCCAAATATAATATTAGCTGACCGCATGTTGCGAAACTGAAATTCATAAATGGTGTTGAATATCTTGACGCTTCTCGTTTTTGATTATGAAATGTAACAGACTGTAATCGATCGATAAATGTAACGTTATAGTACACCAGTTTCATCACATACTACCAAGGTATAAATCGTCGATGAACGAACACAAACGAGAGCTCGTGTAGGATAGCAGATATTAAAAGTACATATTTGACAAATCTTAACATGGAGTAAATTTTAGCTATATCTTTTCTATACATTTTCTTACACAAAACTGGTGGGAAGTTTCTGTTGCCAGTGACGGCCTGGACAAGTACCACCACAGCGCCTATTACTACGGCCAAAGAGTAGTATAATAATATTACCGGATAAACCGGTTTGAAAGTCATTGTAGCTAGTGAAATTTGTAGAGGCTTAACATCTTGCCTTTCAAGGTGACGAGCACAATATGTAGCATTTGTCATCCTGATTGGCGCCACATTGGCTATCACCACGACTTGAATGCTTTACTCGCCTCTTCGCTTCGTAAAATTTTATATTCTAAATTATAATATAAATTAGTAACATCAAGATATGGTGGCGAATAATAGTTTAGGAAGAGAAGATGATAAACCTGACATCATACATTTTGCGGATACTTTTCAAATTTGATACAACTATACTTTAGGAGCAGTTTATACTTAATTTAATTATTTACTACGCTGATGTTTCCAGCAATTTATAGAAACAACGGTCACGGAAGGAGTTAGGAAACATGCCCTGGCGTCATAGTTATCACCAAACAAATAATTTTATCAGTCATCTTATCACCAGAACAGCTATTTATGGAAAATAGTCCTAATAATAGTCTTCGATAAAATAATAAATACAATTGAACTAACTCCTTAGTATATAGAATATATAAATTACAGTACTATGATAAGGTTATAGCTGCAGTAAAGGAATGAAACATAGTTGCTTTTTTTTTCTATTTTAAATCATATTCTACACCTATATGTTTCGCGTCACCACTACGCGAGCCATCGCACTGGACAGGTTCTGATGTTACAATTTATAGCCCATTCGTGTTTAATAATTTATAAATAAACATAACCGGAATGCAAAATTACGCTATTAAATGTTATACTATTAAGTTATCCGTTAGATTATCTATTATAGATTAATTAACATAATAAACTTTTTTCTTACATAAAACATCCGCGTTGTGGTTTTATGTGGGAAATAACCACATAGAAATTTAAGTATCAGATTATTATCGGTGTAAACTATTAAGAGGAGAACAATAGTATCGTAATCGTATCGACCATTGATGATTAATATTTAAGTTAACTTACCTTATATTTATAGCTTAAATGATCACTTTTACTGTCTTGAAACATTGTTATCGGTGCTATAGGTTTATAACCCATAGGAGAAATGAAATGATTAAAAAATTGATAAGTTATCATATTAATACAAATGATAATAATAATATTTTGTAGTAAAAATGTACACATAAAAGTTATTTAACGTTTCATTGCAAAGATTTAATCTACACTATTATTTTGACTAATATAAATTACCACATAACCTTGCCCACATAGTCGCCTATTGCTGATTTAACTTTATTGTAACATAAGAAATTATGTACTTATGTTCTTGCGTTACAATGAGTATACTAACTTATGTAGATCTATAGAAACATTATGTTTTACATATAATGAGATTTAAATTAGATTCTGAAACTTTCAATTTCTTAATAAAATTTCAAAATTTGTATTTAAATGGTGTATTTCCGCTATGGTGGTGTTACACAAAATTTCATTATGAAATACGCTAAACATTTTTTTTTACGCAACGTAGGCAAAACTATTACCGCAATCGATTTACTTATATTTAATGTTTAATTTAATGGAGAAAAAAATGCAATTCATTTATTCTATAAGCTATTGCGTTCCCTAATGCCTACTAAAGAAAGTTGTTCTATATCTTTTAAATTTACCCACTTCTGACCTCTTATTTAATGTAACATCTTGCCTCAAAACATTGAGACTCATATATGTTAATAGTTCGACCCATATAAAATCTAATGGCAGTATTAACTGTTAAACTGTTATTGTTATGACAAACAACTGCAACCAAAAGCATCCAGTAATATTTAATGTTCTTTAGAATTTGAAGTTTCGCATAATGCACCTGAGTTTTTAACATGAACTTACAATGCAGCTCGCTGACTCGTATATCGTTGTGCTCGTTTGGTTTATTTCGAAACTGCAACATCTTTTGATCAACAAACAGATAATTCCATCTCTGCGCAACGTAAATTAACATTGTTTAAAATCGTTTATTTTCACATCCGTTTTAGAATGATCACATTCAGATTTAAGTTCAATAACACTGAATATCAAAGCGCAGATAACATTTATTATTGATTGAAAACTATCAAGTGAGAAGTGAGTAGATCCATAGCACTTCGCTCGAAGGACTGCTTGGCTTTTGTGGTGAAACGATTAGGTAAGTAGTTCCAGGGGGACAGTATTGATAGACCCTTCACAAATTAGACTTCCGGATATCGCGATCGCCAGATTAGTAGAAGCGACAGGGTACACGGCCAGCGAGCCGCTCCAATCGTGTGCAGTTCTGAGCGACTCATTGTCCGCCGTAGAAACGATCGACCTGACACCCTCCACCCCTTAGCGTTTAGAGCCAAAAAGAATGTAAAGAGAGTGAGAGAGAAAGAGACGAATGTAAGGTTATATTGGGTAAAAGCGTAGGGACGGAGGGCAACGAAAAGGCGGACCAATTGGCCGAGAATGAGGCCCTGAATAGCAAGAGGAGACCGGTATACGAGGGGTGTCCCGTTTCATTCGTTAAGCGACAGCTAAGACTAAGATCGCTTGATAACTGAAACAAGCGGTATATGGTAGGCGCGACAGCTGCAACAACGCGGATGTTTTTCCTGGACGTTGCATTGGCGTCTCGAGCACTTCGCCACGTGGAGTTGGACACGGTACTAGTCCAGATGTTCAAGGGGCACAGGGCATTCTCTGAGTACCATCACAGGTATAAGGTCAAGGAGAGTCCCTTGTGGCTTTGTGACCCGGCGGTGGACCAGACCATGGTGCACTTGAACACGAGCTGTCTCTTATATGCAAAAAAGCGCTACTAATGTGAAACCGTGTTGGAGAAGACCATAAGCGCAGGTAGCATTGCCTCTCGTAAAGAAAGATATGATAAAAAGAGGAGCGAAAGAAAAAAACGAGGTAAAGGATAAAAAAAAAAATAAATAAAAGAGTAAACAGGGCCCCAGCCTGACATAACTGAGGAGAACTTTTAAAAAAAAAAGGTATGTGATATATATTCATGAAACTGTTGACATTGTTTTACAAGATGGTATCGATATAAATATAAATCACGATCGATAAAGATATATATCTACCTATATTAATATTATATATAAAAATTATTCTTTAACTTAGTAATCTTCGTTAATTAAAAGATGTGTGTGTCGAATACCTCGGATCCTCTATATTCTTACCTTATAATATATACATGTATGCTATAATGCTGAATTGCCAAGCAAGCAAAATTTTGATCTCATATACTTGCTTTAGAGGATTTAAACTCTGGGTTTATCATAAGATTGTACCCATTACCAAATGATATATGTAATCTCTTTCCTTTTTAATAAAATAAAATCTATATTAAATATCTTATAAACTTAGATTGAATGTTAATGAATGCAATCTCACACAATACGACAAGGACTTTCTTAAAGGAATTATAACGGTGTCTTCAGAGAGATTATAATATACTTTTGGTTTACTTTTTTTTATTGCGGGGGACATCTCAAAAGGTACCTTGCTTCTGGTGGGAAGACAAAATTATGTTAGGCTTCTACCCACTAAAACTCCCTCGGTGGTGTTCGTCGGTGCATTAGGAGGGGCTCCGGGATCTCCTACGGAACGCACGGATGCTCCCCTACACTCTGGCTGAAACATTTCAAGGAAGGGCAAAGCCCTCCTTAGCACCCGCGCGGTACTACGGCAAATACAAGACCACCATGCATTTGCCGTCGTCCCCAACGCTCGCATATTGAGTTTTGACGGCCCCCACCCTCAAGGCTCACGCAGCCCAGGACGCTTATAAGCGCCTTGTACGACAGGCAGGGCATACCTGAGTCCTATTCGTAATAGCCCAAGACTACAGGGTTAACTTTGGCCTACCTAGTATCATATTAAATTTATGGTTTGACGTCATTTTAAAAATTTCCTATTAATCTTCAATTAGTATCCAATTTAGCACAATACCCATTACAAACGAATATATTTAAACTCGATAAGCTTTCAACGTTGTTATTGTTTCATGTTTCATTACTTTATATTGCCTTAAAGTGTAAATAGCTTCTTTTCGTTAGCGTTTGGTATTGAATTGTTTTACAGAAATTTATATAGAATCGACATATTATAGGTACTATGTGAACAAATGTGTAATCACCGTGCATTGTTACAAGTATTTTTAATTCAAATAACGAGGTGTGGCCGTGTCTGTGTTTTTGTAACACGCGTGAAACCATATTTGTTAACGGAGCTAACGGCACTCGCAACAATAGAAAATTTAAGAGGTCAATTTTATGTTTCTTACGAAATTGTACAATTACATACATACTATATGTTCGCAAGGAAAAAAAAGTTTTTAATTTACGTACATTAAGATCGCGTTTTGTTCGTTGTTTTAACACTTACTATGTTGGTAATTAAAGGAGTTCTATGCAAGAAATCTCTGCCAGATTTCTTTATTGAAGGAAATATTAATTGCTTTATATTTTACTGCCGGTTCACTTGCATGGGTTCTAGTAAGAAGACTATAAGTCCAAGAACTAAGGGATACTATTAATACCATTATTTCCTGTATTTTAATATTTATAAAAACGTACAAAGTTGTCTCGTAGAAAGGTTGATTCTTAAAGGGAAGCGATATATTATACATCAGGCATCCGACACGTAATCTAAACGTTAGCCTTGCCTTTACGCGGGTTTAAAAAAAAACTCAGTTCTCCACGTTTTAAACCTCGATTTCTAATAGATACGGAAAAAACCCAACAGGACTAAACAAAAATTCAACTAATAGAATACTTGACTAACATTTTATTAACTAATACTTAACCATATAATCGCAGCTAATAAAAATATTTTATACAATCTTTCCGAGATACGACCTATTGGAATTTATTTTTTAACTGCAAAATTTAAATGGTCACATGTGAATTTTAATATAATTGTGTAATAATGAAAAGTAGGTGCCCGAAATGAAAAAGAAGGACATGTTGCGATTGCCGTTACTTCCGCAAAATTTAAGAATTGTATTAAATATGAGTAATAATAACTCTAGGTAAAATAAGCATCATATATTAAACTATCTTACTGAGGACTAATATATCTAATATTTATGTCATCAGTAGCCAGTAGACATCCACTGGGAATCATAAGCTAAAGATTTCCATATCGATTAGTCTTTTGATGATTGCTTCCAGTGCTTTTCTTCTACCATCACCAGATCGTCGGTCCACTTTGTATTAGCCGTTTCAGCACTACGTCTACTGTTATGCTGCTGCTAATCCGGACCTTACTACACCAACAGCCAACAATTTTACGAGCAATGTGCCTTACCTATTTTCAGTCTAACAATTCTTTTGGCTGTGTCGGGGAGCTTAATCTTTATATGTTTACATTAAACCATCGAACGTAGATATAAAAAGCAGAAGGTAAGTGTTTTGACCACTGGATCGCATAATAAACAGTCATAAAGTATTCGTTAGAACAATCGCGTTATAGATAAAAGATAAGTTGTCGTTACTTTTACTCGTTATACCATAAGCATGAAACGCATTATCGTATTGCCTCTATTGCGTCCGATAATTACCTAGTCGTATACGTAATAAATAATAGCCGCTGGAACTGGGCTAGCGACCCGCATGTTGATTGATGCATTAGTAGTTACATATTAGAGCTACAACCGAGCTATACTGCTTATAGCGCTCGCAAAACCATGTCAAACACAACTGCGACAGACCACCGTAATGATTCCTCCAAACTACTTCTTACTTTTTTATATATACAATGAGTTAATATTTGACATCATTTTTATATGATGGTTAAGTAACAATCATGACATAAAGAAGCGTATTCGTCTGGCTCTCATACATTTACAGCCTTAATACAGCAATGCTGTCATGATATGAAAATGATAGCTTATAATGTGGTTTCGAAAAACTGCACCACATTTGGCCTCTGAATAGAATCAGGGAATTCCACGTTATGTGTATTTAAAAAAATTATTTTAAAGAATCATTTTTCTTTTTCAACTCCACCTCTTTAATCTTCATCTTTCTTAAGTAGATCAAAAAGAATTTCCACCTATATTTAAAATATTACATATGTTATCTTTTTAAAGTGTCATTTTAAAAATTATTTTCGAATGTTTATACTAAATTTCGATAAATATACTCATATGTATTCGGTATTTCAATGCTATTAGGCTTTTCAGATTTCGCAGCTTTTCGATGTTTACTAATAAAGGTGCCCTAGCTGAAGGGCTAATAGAAATGGAGCCGCCAATTCGGAATCCCGAAGTTAAACATAATTTAACTTAAAAAGTATACAGTTTAGACGCAGTTCCAAAAAAAGGTAGATATATAGATAAATCCGTTTACTTGATAGAAGTAAGGTAGAAAATCTATTTTTTAAATTATACCTTTATCACTATAATTATGGTTGTTACAATAATTGTTTTTTTAAAATGTATTCATACAACGAAACAACGAGTACTATGTTAATTACCCCCTCTCATAATGAGGCAATGCTTCTACACCACAACTGATGTAACATGCCTATCATGGCACGCACTTAGTTTATAATATTACCCCAACATCACAAAGTAACAATACTTTGAAAAATTAACGATTTTTAAATGCTTGTTTTAGCTGGTATAGTTCTTACAGGACATTAGTTTTTTTAATTATAGAATGACAATTAAAGGATTATTTGTATTATAGTGTGTATAGTTTAGCAAAAGCATTTTTTTAGGTAATTATAATAAAATATCTGACAAAATATTGGGACACTGACACAAATTATATATTCAGCTAATTCACCGATGTAAAACTTTTTATTCACACAGAAACTATAATTAAAATGTAATGTGTTTATTAATTTCTACATTATTCCAAACCTTAACACTAGGTAATAAAAAAATGACGATTAATTAATCAACCCAAGGTGTGGGGATAATTTGCAGAAAGTAGAATGAAAACAAAAAGAACTAAGACAATTGTATAAATCAAATACTATAAATATCATGTATTATAAAAATGGTGGAGCGTGTTCGTTCAGAATACTTTTGCCCTGATAAACAACAGCTAAAACTAACGAATATGAGAGTGATAGATAGAGTGATAGTCAGACAGGGAAGAAAAAATCTACTACTTGCGGCCCCGGAATTAAATCTGGACCTTTGTGTTAAAGAGCAAGCGTTTAATTATTGCTGTGGTAGTTAATTATAAAAAACTTCTTGATCCTTTTCACATCACATAGAACTTTGTAATAGTAAAATCTAATCAACAAGAAAAGATAATTTCTTCCTTGAAACCCACATTATTTCAAACTGATCTACAGTGTTCGCGTTTGCCGACGAGATAGACAAGCATTACGCAAATTGTTATTGCAGTGTAATAACACTACATTACAGCAATCGTCACTAATACTTAATTAAACTTGATCAAAGCGTATTGCGACATTTTTCTTACGGAAAACATAAAACACTAGATCGTTCTCTTGGACAGTAACCTTCGAGAAATTTGTCCAACAGTTCTGCTTCTCATTTAAATGGTTTGTATTATTATAAATGTCTGAGAAATGTATATGCAGCGATTTTTTACCTCTTCAACTATGTAGATTTATCGTCAAATTGATTTTAAAAATATATGTCTATGAATAGAAAATAAAGTTAGTGACTAATACGGGCTGTTGGGACTACCTATATCTACGAAATATATTACAATATTATTATAAATTACCAGTAATAGGTCACAATGGCCGTATACAGTAGTGTGCAAACCATACTGCTTATATAATGCGTTACAAAAGAGCTTTATTGAAGAAAATAAATATTAGCCGTTTATCTTTTTTTAATAGAAAATTAAAAACTTTTCAAGCCGTACACTATGTGTAAACCATAATAATAGTGTTTTATGGGTTATGCGAAACGTAATATAATCATATTACAGATCTATTTATTATAAATGGTTATATTAATGTTAACGCGTTATGTACTATATCCTACAAATATATGATGATGAATTGACCATGAAAAGATCTTCACTTATCTCTCTAGTTACCGTATCATAGAACGCAATAAAAAATTGTTAATAACTTTAAAATTGAACAGTTTTTAACGGAATATTTAAAGTAAATTTTTTTATCACAAGTCGACATAATGATCAATTTCGAATGTAGCGATTACATCATTTCAACAAATTTAGTTTATAATCTTAATCACAAATTAATTATTTAATATTGCTGAGAACATTAGAGCGGGACTAATCTAGGTGACATTCTCAATCTTGGGAGATAGAATAGATATTAGAGGCAAGTGTAAGAAAACAAGTTAGTTCTTAAACAATATATATAACACTTGTATATAACTTGCGGAAATATATATGAATTACGTCAGACCTTGTCTTCACGTATTGAAGACAAAGCATCCTCTTAAACGTAATTTTAAGTGGTGTTATATGAGAAACGTAAACTAAATTGTATAAAATACAAAGCCTCTTATATCTGCATCTGCACTGTATACTGGTGGTAGCTCTCTGTTGCCGGAGACTGTCTAGGTAGGTACCACGGCAATTCCTATTTCTGCAGCCAAACAGTACTGAATTCCTGTTTGAAGGGCGCTGTAGATAATGAAATTATTGGGATAACGAGACCTAACATCTTATGTATCGAGACTACAAACACAAAGTAGCGTTGTTGTATATCATCCTAACTAGCGCTACGTTGTTATATAGGCAGACTTATCATTAACCATCAATTGAAGATGCTGCCCGTCTCGTCGCCTCATACAATAAAAAAAATCTCTTTGTTACAATTATCATTGTTAAACAGCACATTATTAATTTGGAAATTAACATTACTAATTGTAAATGATGCTTACTTGCATCTATTCCCGCAGATTTACGAAACTATGTCAGCTTTTTAAACATTTTACACAATACAAAATACTTTAATAATGTTTCCTGCTTAATTAAAATAATTTTAGCGAACGCCAATTAAATTAAATTGATAACATAATATTTTAATTGTTACGTGAACTTATGCAATAATTTGACGAAACGAATTTCGTTTTTTTTTTTCATTAATAACATAACGTCTTTTACAAGTATTAAACATGGAAATATATTCTTTGATCTGCATAAAAGATTATGCAGTAAGAAAGTGATGTTAAACATTTTAAATTTTCATACAACGCAATATATTTGCACGTAAGAACCATACCATGATGTCGCATTCCGTTGTCACATACATTTCTTAATTCATCATTTCTTAACAATAAAATCCTCATAATATATAATTTTTATAATATAATTGCGAATATATTCTACAAAAAAACATTTAATTACTCACAAACTGGACGAAGTTTAGCAGAAAGGAATCAACCCTAATTATTGGCAAAAATGAGTTGTGGATATTAAAGCGGCCTATGAATTGGTTCTTTCATCCAGCAAAACCATCCGAAACTTAATAATTATAAGGTACATTTTTGAACAATGATTAGCATTTACATAAATATTGGAGATTGATACCCATATTCTTGTCAATAACTAAAACATACCTTAGTATGTGTGACAAAACTAAAAAGATAAAAATGTAAGTATTAATATACTAAGGGGAGGGGGGGGGGTAATCCCCTCACATGGCAATGCTGTAAAATATTTTAAGTACATCATCATCACAGATTCATCATACAAAGTTTAAAACTAAAATACTCAAAGAAGTATATTTGTTGGTTACTTCGTTTCTGCTAAACTATGTCTAACTGTTCCAATTACTTGATTCGCAATAACAAAATTTATATAGAAATCAATATCCAACAACCACCAGCCAAAACGTATGATAAACTTTTTTAAACCATGCTATTATATGTTATTTATAAACAATCAGATCCACTTTCACTCCATGACAATCACTGCTACTATTAATATATTGTAGCCGCGTTAGTTTTAAATAACATTTAATTAAACATCAAATCCTAGAAGCAGCCTTCATAAGTAGAAAACAATTAATTTATAAATTTAAATAACTAATAATAATTTAAAGCTAATTCTGTTAATATGTTTCGTCACATAATTATTAATAATACCTTAGGCATTATTACATACATCTATTGTATTGATTTAACTCACAACATATTATATCAATATTTACTAATTGTTTAGAACAAACGGCAACATTATGTTATTACAATAGCATGCCCAAAAATCTGTATTTGTTAATACTTTAATACCTATTGAAATAAAGGCTCGTGTAAATATCTACTTATACATCTTATTCCATATAAATTCAGTTAGAAGTAAGGGAAAACGAGTAATCACTGTTGTACGACGAGATCAATGTTCAATGCCTAACTTTCTGCGATTACACCAGCTGTCATTTTAGCATGCGGAAACAAATAACACACTGTTCACACTGAAGAAAATTGTTAGGATAGCATCTATACTAAAAAAATTATATTTAGGCAAATATTCTTAAAGTTGAATAAAAGTTAAATAATATATATGTAACTGTTCACATTAAGCAATTTAGGTAACTACGAAGCGCAGCAGGCACGTACCTTATCTTGTGGTGTTAGAATGATTATAGAGTGTTTTCGTATCGGGCACATAATGTATAGCATCCTAGCTGTTCCCCGCCAGCTTTGCTGACCATAACACCCCCGCATTTCCCTTTGGGGAAGAAATGTTATAAAATCCATTCTTAGCTAACCTATTCCTACCAAATTTAGACAAATGTTGTAAATAAGTGCGATCGCAAGCTGCCGGCGCGACCGCGCCGCACCCGTCGTTCGTTGATTCGATCATCAGCTGTTTTTGATTTTGTGTTTCATTTCAGGTTTTTTTTTAGTAAAGTAATGTATTTTTTATGGAACTATCGTTTCATTTCGCTGTACTAACACGATGGAGCGTAAATAATGTTAATAAAACATCTTAAAAATATGATTTTTTTTTTATCAGGACCGATTTTTTTCCGTCCCATCTTCAAATATTTCATTAGTAGTATTGTCTGTCTTTGTTTTCCGATGTGGTCTCTTAATACACAGTATATATATAGTATAAAGCACACTTCAACTAGACTTCGAATAGTTTAACAGCATTTAAAAAAATATTACATCATTTAGCGAATGTGTAAACAAGGCCTAATTTATAATACTTTAGAGAACTTCGTAATTGAAATACCTAACAAATATAGTCTTGAAGGATCTCTATGCAATCGGTAAAGGCGTGTAAAAATTCTGTACACATTTAACGTCCAGATATAGTAACAAAGGCTTTAAATATGAAAAATGAAAATAAAATTAAAAATGTATTCCATTCAAAAACTTTCGATTAATAGATAAAATTATTCACATGTTAAGAGACATAAGTAGTTCTTAATGTTGACCGAACTAACATTAAATGATTACTAAAAAAAATTTTACTGTGAGGATGCGATCTTGTTAAATCCATTTTTTGATTTAACATCATTGAATATTTTTAAATGGCCATGTAAGTATAAATAGAAAGCGAGGCTACTTAAAAAAGCCAAAAACAAAAAGGAATCTAGAACAAGCGAATTACTTTTATAATTTTCACTATCGTTGTACTATAAACGATAAGTGCGAGATACACATCCGGTGGCCCAGTTCGCTGTAAGCGGAACTAATTTAAGATGGCGTCAGAACAACCTTGGCGGAATCATTATAAACGAAATAGTGTGTCTACACATTTGCTACCTTTTCAAAGACGCTTCTGGTTGTGGACAATCATTTTAAGAATCATAGTGATCTGCCTACTTGGTGGATTTAGTTTATAGCAACTATGACTGTATAATCGCAAAGCTTTATTTGTGTATTGATGGTAGGTCGGTATTGCTGAGACCATTTGGACAGGTACCGCCGCAACGCCTATTTTTGACGTTAACCAATAATTTTCAATCAGTACTGTGTTTCGTTTTGAAGGAGGCTGTTAACTAAATTGTTGTCTTATGTAAAAAATGGTATATATTTTTTTAAATATCAACGATTCTCTGTCCAAGATGTGAAGCCGATGTTATTGTTTTGAAAAAGATTTAAAAAAAATATCTGATCATTTAAAAATTGATCTTGAGTATCAACTGCTACAAATGTAAAGGCCCTTGTCAGTATAAATTAGATTCAAATTATTTTTTACTTACGATGTATGACTCAACACATTCGTTGGATACGCGTGTTGGTTGCTTTCAAAATACATTGTTTCTTCTAATGAAATTATTTGCAGTATTTTTCTTGTACTTGGCAAATACGAACAATACAATTGAAATCGGTGATTACCTATAGCTATATTAATCGAGATCAAAACTCAAAAGATACGGATGTAATAAAATTATTTCAATAGGGATCTACCGACAATGAGAATGAACAACACTTCACCAGTATCTATATAGACATTTAATAGTAAATACGAGGGAACAAAGTCTTCGCCGGGCGCCAATCAGGGCGAGTTACGAGGGGCGGAAACTTTGCGAGATTCAATTAAACTTGAACCCGCCCTTGTCTGATGACTCCGTGGAGAGGCTGCTACGTAACGACATTCGATTAGGGTTGAAATACTTCTAAATTTATTACTTAAAGATCGCATAGAAAGTTGTGTGCGAATAAAATATCGTCTTTTAATTCCCACCAAGAAACAAAAATTTTTATTCTCAATTCAACTTTTACCTATTTAGATATATTTTCTCACATCACTTACGTTTACCTACTACTATCATTTAAGTTTTGTGTGCAACCTTTGAGAGCAAAGTTTTTAATGTTATATAATCATCTACTTAAAGTGTTAAAAACGTCATAAAAACATCACCGGAAAGCTTATATGAATAAGAACAAAAGTATTTTATAACATTCCTAAGACACAACCCTGTATCTTGATCCAGCGCCTCTAAATCCCCATCCCTCTAAAAGCGAAGCGTCAAGCGCGACTCTGGTAACCGCTAAGCCGGACCTGTGACGTTATCTCACCCCAGTTAAGGTTCCCAAATGTCCCTCCCACCTCCACTAGATTTCCTACCAACATATACTTACTAATATTAAAGTAAATGTTGTAGAATTTACAACTCTAATACCAGTGATTAGAAACTATAAAACAAAATTAAAATATAAACAGAATTTTGTAATAGTAATCGAGGGATTCGCTGTTAAGTCACGATAGCTTCTGAAACCCACTTAAAGGAAGCGCCAATAAATGGTTTAAACGACGAACCGTCAATGATAACAGTTTCAATTTTAAAAAGTTTTTAACTGTTACTTATTATTTACATAACTAAAAATAAACAATTTACGGTAATTAAAATTAAATATAATAATAACAAAGTAGTAAAGTATATTAGCACGATTGCTAATACCAAATAATAAATAGATAACAAATTGATGAAATTCTTGTGTTTTATAAAACTATAGAGACAGTAAAAATATGCATCATCGACTTCATAAGAATGTAATGATAATAAAATTATTGCTTTTTATTTAATTTTGAACCAAAAAAAGTGTCGTAATAATAATCGACACGTTTGTAATATTTATTGCTATATTTATTGTTCTATTAACAATGTGTAGACTACTAAGAGCGTAAACTAATAACTAAGCTTTATTATTATGTAATAGATTAAGCAAATTCAGATCTTCCTTCAATGGGAATTTCGGGGGCGCCAAAGGAATGAAGTCAGGGTGATGGGGCGACGTTATCGTAACGGAGCAGTTGCGGGGTCTTACCATGGTTTAGCTCCTTTGCTGGATTGAAATGTTTTCTATCACTCAATAAGTTCTTAACAAATTATAACACACTTTACTAATATGTAAATAAAATTGCGTTATATCAGTATTTGAAATTAAAAAACTTTTAAGATTATTCTGGACCTTACTACTTTCATCTTCTAAACTACTAATAAAAATGGGATAGATGAAAACTACAGAGATTAACAACTATTAGCGTTCTAATATAACTACGGCCACAAATTACTACTACATAGGCAGCAAGCATTCAAAAAGGAGATAAATATTTTAATAAATTTCATTATTACCTATCAAATATACCGCATTAAATTCGAATGACAGATTCCCCAAAAGAGGAATCTATTTAAAAACCGCAATGGTAAGCTATATGAGGTATCAAAAGGTTTTAAAATGATATTTAATTGTATTGAAATAAAAAGTCTAACTGGTAGTGTTAAGATATATTTTTGCGTGAACGTCTGAATATTTTAACGGTGCAGATTATACAAAAGGTGGGTGAGAAAAATTTGGGAACGTTGACATCGCTGAGCGGCGTGATAACGTTGTAAGCGTAGTGGGTGTTGATTAGGGTTAACCCATGCATCCTCAAATTTGAAGCATTAAATTTATTCAAATACAACGTATTCAGGCTTTTTTACATGTTAACTAAATATTACAAATACATTTTTGTGTAATTATGAATACAGTGAAGACTATATTAATTTTTGGTAGGTTCGTCATGCAGATTATATAAGTAATTATCAATATATGTATCATCGCACGCACCTTTGCCAGAAAATGTTATTTTCTATTTTATAATTTTCAAGATAGAACAAAACTAATATATTATAAAGTTATAGATATAGACCAGTAAGATTAACATCATATCATTCAGAAGGCCGAACGCAATCAAAACTGTGTAGGGATTTGCAGATCGTTTTAATATTATGAAAAGAATAATATGTAATAAATTTCAAAGCAAAGTATAGGCAATTTTTGTACTGCCTCTCTTATAAAAGTGTTGCTCTAAATGGTTTATAACAACATTTATTTTGAGTCATCCTGAAATATTACACCATAATGATACACTGTTCGCGGAGGTGATCTAGGAAGGTACCATCGCAGCTATTATTTCTGCATCCAAATGCTAGTGTGCAAACAATACTGTATCCCGGTTTTAAAAGCACTTTGGCCAGAGAAATTATTGAGGTAAGAATACTTGACATATATCTTCCGCCTCAGAGCGAAAAGCACTATAAAGCAATGTATATCACTAACTTCACATTGAAATAGGCGGATGTAGGTTCGTTGCATTAAAACAAATAATAAGTACATGTGAAAACAAAATAAAAATGCATTTTAAATCGCAGCCCTATCACACTGAGTCTGTGCCTAGCTTCGACTCAATGGAAAAATATAAAAAATAATAAAATTGAATTCATATTGGCCCCACAAGTTTAATTAACTCGTGAGGCGGGATTGTGGCTTGGCTTTGTGACAGTGCCAATTCATGCATGTTTATTTTGCTCGTTCGTTTTATTCGTGAATTAAATGGTTTCATTTTTTACCTATATATTTTTGATACCTGTTAACCTTTTGCGAAAAAAATGTTCTTCAAAATAATATATTTTTTGTATGGCGATATACAGCTTACAACTTTTTGTTCCCACGACAAACAACATTAAAAAAATCGCTGGGAAGCACCGGTTATAAACAAAGCAACACCGAGTTTTGTGGAATACATTACATGAGGTCTAGCAGTAAAGGTTAATGTGCCATGACGATAATGAGATTTTTATTGTCTAATTTTATATATTTGACATATATCTTATTATTGTGACATGAAATAATAATTTTAATCTAATTTTTCTTACTATTGTGTAATACATAAATACGTTTGCTTTATACGTTTTCATTTCTTAACTGTTAACCAAATTTTGATAATGTATTATATATTACAAATTCTGGAAAACGATATTCATCGAGCAAATTTTGTAGTGAAAATAAAAAATTAAAATGAATTGTTTCTCAACTTTGTTCCGCTTTTTTAATGTAAGCCCCACCGTGGCTGTGGCCACAAACTGTTTTATTTAAAATATCGTAGTATTTTTTGTTGCGTTTTAATATTTTGTTTCAATTAATTTTAATGTTTATTTCATTAACATCAGTAGTTTTGTAACAAATATGAATAATTGTATCGTGTTTTATGTTACTAACATCCACTATAAGTTTATGTATGTATATAAGCGGTATCTGACTTATTAAAAATGCGATGTGTGCTTGTTATTTGTCAAAATAATTTGTTTATTTCAGAAAACATAATTTTACAAAGGTACTTATGATGTTATAACTGTTGACTTACATGTAATTAAAAAAAACAAATGAAATATAACACTGACAACACGTCATCGATATTTGTCAATGTCAGTTAATTATAACAGCCGGTCAATTAGTTGAATGTAAAATTAAATAACCTTTTAGCTAAATGATGTATTGGTTATTGTAAAACATTCAATAGATAACTTTTGTAAAAGCTTACTTTAGTAATTAAAAACTGAATTTGTTGTTCGGTGCCGATCACCCATTTTATATATTTTGATTAAAATGAGTGATACGAAGCAAGGAAACAAAAAATTTAATAGAAGAAAAGTAAAAAGTAATGAAAATAAAGATCTAGTATCGTCATCATTCACAGTCAGTAATCAAATTGTTATTGAAACTTAAAACAACTTTAACATTGTTAGATTAATCCTAATATTTTATCTTTTCAGTTTACTAAAGTTTTTGTTATTTTTTCTTTGATTGGTGGTTTAGCATCTTATTATGTTTACAAAGTTATGACCACACCTCCGCAATTACCACCAGTTGACATGAGGGAATATTGGGGGCCATATCCTATAGATCCCAAACAAGATTTGTCAATAAGGCCCTTTAAGATCGAATTTTCCGATGTCGTACGTATTTATTAAGGTTTATTATTTTTTATATTATCATGAACAAAGTAAAACTTCTGCAGCTTAGCTTTGATTAATTTGATTGTCCTGTTAATATATAAAAATTATTAATAATATTAATTACATTTGATGTTTATCAAACTTTACTTTTTTTAACTTTGTTGTACCTTTGTAAAACTATTTTCTTATTGACTACATGCAATTAAAATTTTATTTTTGTTACTCAATCATGAAAAATTACAGATTGTGAATGATCTAAGAGAGAGACTTGTTCACCGCAGGCCATTTACTAGACCCCTTGAAAGTACAGGATTTACATATGGCTTTAACACAGACTTCCTGACCAGAGTGCTAGACTATTGGGAAAATAAATATAACTTTAAAGAAAGGGAATTTTTTTTTAATAAATACAACCATTTCAAAACAAATATTCAGGGGTTGGATATTCACTTTATACATGTAAAGCCAAAAATCTCACCAAACATTAGTGTAAGTAACTGTTTAAGTTTTGTATTAATCTATTCTTAGAGATAGACAAATTTCACCCTAGAACTTAACTATAGATAGTTACACTATTGTTTTTTGTGTATGGGCATATTACCTTTTTTATATATAAGAACTGTTGGTACGTTCACCACAGTTCCTATTTTTGCTGCCAAAACTAGTATTGTGCAAACATTACTGTTCTTTGATTTGTAAGGCATTGTGGCTAGTGATATCACTTAACATCTTAAGTCTCAAGGAATCAAGTGCAATATGGTGCTGGTCCATACCAGCACCATATTGCACTTGATTCCTTGAGACCCATACTTACCCATAACAACATGGTGCTAGTTAAGATGATACCATTATCATTTTAACTAGCGCCATGTTTTTATGGGTAAGCATATCACCATCAGATGAATATTTTGCTTGACTTATTCGTTTGTTGAATAAAAACCATATAAACAACTTACTTAAATTCCCCTCTTCTGGGACTTACGGTATTGTTTTACAAGGTTATCAAGGCCCACTTGTCCTCCATTCTGAGCAGGTTAGTGTATGTAATATGCCTATAAAAGATCTTGGTTCTTGAAACATCTCAATATCTTATGATGTTTTCTCTCACTGGAAGTTCAAATTTCAATACAGGTAAAAATTTATTAATAACACAAAAAATATTTAGGTAAATTTTGTGTTCATTTTTGGTTAGTTATAAGTTCACTTCACTGTGCTTGTTAATATTATTTATTTTAATAAGTTAAGAATAGTATAAATAACATAGTAATTATTGAATAATTATTGATATTGAATATGTTTAACTTCACAGGTAGTACCTCTTTTGTTATTGCATGGATGGCCAGGGTCTGTAAGAGAGTTCTATGAGTTAATTCCGTTGCTGACTACTTCTACACCTGGGTATGATTTTGTCTTTGAACTTATAGTGCCCAGTATGCCAGGTTTCGGATTCTCACAAGTAAGCATATCTAATAGTTAACACTAAAAAATTAGGTGAACTGAATATGTCAAGATATTATGCACACAATTTATAGATTTTTGTGTATGATGTATGTTTATAAAATTTCTGTAACATCTTTCTACTATTCAAATTATCATTAACATCATAACTTTACAGTTAGAATAATAAATATTTATTATGAGTTACACTGCCTCTTACAATATATTATTGATAAACTGGTAGTAGGTTTTTAAAAGCTAAGCATATTTTACTTGCTACATATGAGAGCCTGAGTATTCTGCATAATCAAGCCTCATTATCCACTCCTTATTGTCACCTGACACCATTTGAAATTCCAGTCAAATATTAACTCAATGTGCATTCAAAAATAGAAAAGGGGTTTGTTTTGTAGTTCTTGATATAAGAAAAAGCTTTCCAGGGTGCTGCACGTCCTGGCTTGAGTGCATCCAAAATGGCTGTTATAATGGCCAATCTAATGAAAAGGATTGGTCATGAACACTACTACGTTCAAGGTGGTGATCTTGGACATACAGTTGGTTCAATCATGGCAACACTTTTTCAAGAGAATGTGGTCGGATTTCACACAAATATGCCAACACTTATGTTTAATTCACTAGCAAATTTCTATGTTCTTTTAGGTAAACATTAATAATAAATTTATTGTAATAAATTATATTCATAATACATTTATGCCAATATATTAAAATATGGAATATGATTGCATTTTTTTAATAAACTTCAAAATTGTTTATTAGAAGAGTCGAGGCAAAAGTGGCTAAAGTTTATATCAAAAAAGGATGTTGCCTTAAATAAGACATTACTTATGCTCTGACGCCACGCCGAATGAGCCAAAATGGCGAGCGTTTTCCTAAACTGAAATATATTTTTAAGCTTTAATTTTATTTTATATCTATGTAATCTGTCAAATGAACAGGCGGACATGATTAGGCGTTTTAATAAATAAGAGTAAACATCATGTAAGGTTTATCTGTTTGGTGTGGAGATAATTGAAGCAAGCACATGTCCTACAGTGAACATATCACCTGATATGATAATGATGAGTTTATCTTCTTTCACTTTCTAAAATAAATATGACGCAAATGTCAAACATATCGTTAATTTATTAAAATTATGGTTTTAGGTTCAATGTGGCCAAGTTTTATTGTTGAACAAAAGCTGCAAGACCGTATGTATCCATTAACAAAGCATGCTGCAAGATTAATAGAGGAATCTGGGTATATGCACATACAGGCAACCAAACCTGATACAATTGGTAACTCATTTTTCTTTACAAAATTTTACTTATGTAGATAATTATTTGACATGAACTATTTTTTTTTGTTGATAAAAAGTTTTTTTTTGTTTTATATATATTGATTATATTTGTCAAACTGTATGTGGATTTTGTGATTCTTTTAAAAACATTGTTTTTAACGATTTAAAAATACATGTGTTTTACAAGATATTGATAGCTAAGTTTACAGACATATGTATGAACTGCTCTGGAGTAGATCTGATTCAAGACTCACTTTCCTTTATTCGTTACTTCCTAGGAATGCTATGATCACCCTGGTATGCAACGTATCACCTCTTACTAAAATATTTCGCTGACGCCAACGTGTGGGATGCATAACTACTTCGTAGATGTTATGTATGACTGGTTATTAATATCGTTACATTAATATATGTACCACCTCAATGCTGATTTCTGTTGTCAACCAGTATTGTGCAAACATTACCATGCTTCGGTTTGTAAGGTGTTGTAGCTAGCGATACCACTGGGTTAATAAAACTGAATCTCTCGTATATCCCAAGACAACGAGCATGTGTATTATATATCAATTACCATTACATGAACTTTGTTCTTATCTAATCTATTCATGGAATATTAAAAAAAAATACAGTAATCTTCTCTATAACACGTTAGATTGATTCCGCGTTATAGAAAAACGCGTTGTAGGAGTATTCCCGTATAACGTGTTACGTATAAATTATTTACGTTTAACTTTTCTCGATAAAGGGGGTTTAAATCGAATATTAAGAAAAAACTATATTATTAATGAAATCCTTTTACATACACGTGCGAAACTAAATTATAAATGACACACAGCACAGAAATATAATGTGAGAAATCCCCGCGTTATATGAGGGTATGCTTGTGTTATAGGGGGGATTACTGTATTCCTTTTATTCATATACAGGTGCAGCACTATCTGATTCCCCGGCTGGTCTCGCAGCGTACATACTAGAGAAATTCTCCACCTGGACCAATCCTTCTTTTAAAAACGCTAATGACGGTAACCTTTTAGCGAAATTTTCTCTTACACATTTACTGGACAATATCATGGTGTATTGGGTGTCCAACAGTATCACGACCTCGTGCAGAGTGTACGCCGAGTCATTAAATATTAAAGAGCTTAGTTTGAAATTCGATAGGTAAGTTTTTTTAATTCTATAATCATTAAATGCGTATTTAAGATATAACATATTTTTAATTAAGGACGCGAGCAGAACGCGAGATGGATAATAAAAGATAAGACTTCCCATAGTCATTTGATGCTAGCTATGATGATGTACACTGGACCACATTGTGCTCGTTACTTTGAAACATGATTAGTCTATCATTGCTCCATTAATCACTACTTACAATGGCCTTGAAACCGGAAATCATAAATTTCTGCATTTTGCTATTAGGGGAAAAAATAGGAAGCGTTCTAGTGATCCTGTAAACCTAACATAATTCAAAAGTTTCCGATTTTAGAAATAATTGTTTTAATGTACTTGTGACTTAACAACAATAACATTATTTTATAGCATACCAACATCAGTGCCCACATGGGGCATAAAATTTAAACACGAACTAGCTTACCATCCAGATTGCATTCTGAAAATGAAATACAAAAATTACCTTCAAAGCACGGTGGTTGAGGATGGTGGTCATTTCGCTGCTTTCGAAAACCCTATAATAATGGCTAAAGATTTGTACCAAGCAGTTGCAACATTCAGAGAATTTCTTATTAAAAGGTTTGGATTTTATTAATTTAAAGCAATTCCTCTTGTTCATTTGATTTTTTTATATCCCTTTTTTATATTACATGTCTATAGTAGATTAGAACAGAAACGATAAATTAAAATATTACAAATGTTACTTTTTATGTTTGGAAAATCTCTGCAAACTTCAGAGATGTATCATCTGAAGACAATAACATTTCAAGCTTAGAAACAACAAGCACCATCTACGATATCTCAGTGAAAGACATAAACGGAAAAGATGTTAAACTGGATAAATACAAAGGACAAGTGCTTTTGATAGTAAATGTAGCTTCCGAATGCGGACTGACAGACACAAACTATAAACAACTGAATGAGCTGCATGAGAAATATTCAACAACAAAGAATTTAAGGATACTTGCATTCCCTTGCAACCAATTTGGTGGACAGGAACCTGGAACTGCTAAAGATATTTTGATGTTTGCTAAGAACAAGAATGTTAAGTTCGATCTGTTCGAAAAGGTCGATGTTAACGGTGAGAACGCACACCCATTATTCAAATTCCTGAAACGTGTTTTAAGTGGAACATTAGGAGACTTCATCAAATGGAATTTTAGTAAGTTTATTGTTGACAAGAATGGAGTTCCTGTTGAGAGACTTGGGCCCTACGTTAACCCTTTGGACATGGAGCCATTGTTAGCCAAATACTGGTAGAACCAATGTTTTTTATGTAGCTGTAAGTTGTACAGTGGTTGTTTACGCTTGCAATAAATATTACGGAATTCAATAAAATAATGGTGTTAGGTCAGTGTTACAAAAAAACTGTTGAAACATATATAAATATTGTTTACATATTATCTTTTATTAATAAACTGTCAACACAAAACATAATAATAGTACATAAAAGACAAAGAAGTTTTACTGTACTTTAGATGTTAAGATGAAGCAGATTTTAAATAGCATATTCAAAGTGGAACAGTGTAAGTTAAAAAGTGCAAGGCTAGGTTTAGATGAAAACTAGATTATTCCACTTACAAGGTCCTTTCATCTCTATTTTTACATTCAATCAAGCTACCTAAGAGATAATAAAATATATCATTGTTATATGATATATATCATATTAAAATATTTAATAAATCATGACGTGATTGGCACTAAACTATATTCAATACTGGCAATTGGCTTTGATGTCCATATCAACCACTCGCAACTTGCTTTGGGAAAGAAATTTTGGAAAAATCTGTTCTTAACTGACCTATAGTCAAGAAAAATATTCCTACAATAATGCAGTCTCTAGGTTTTACGGTTCCACAAATATCGTGATGAGTCTCTACATTGGTAGAAATCTTATATATATATATATATACAGATATCCATTGAAGATTAAACCAAATTCGATTCAGATTAATTTATTTTATAATAACTCGCATTTATAGTTTTAGTGTTGGTTGTGGGACTCCAGTATAGAATTAATGGAAAGAACCAAGTTCATACTGTCTAATGTAAAATGACATTGATTTGTGCTTCTTTAGAAGAAAAAAAAAACTATTTTTAGAATTTGATTTTATTCCATGAGAAATAGTATCGTTTTTCCATTTATTTTTTATATGTGCTATTCATTATCTAAATTGTTTCACTATTGAGTACTGAAATAATAAACATTCAGTAGTCAGTAGAGACTTAAATCAATGTAAATCTATGGTCTAAAAAGAATAATTCAAGAGAGCTTCGGGCAACTTGGTAATGATAGCAGGGAATTACTGAATAGATCAAGCAAAAAATAGTGTTGATATTCAGCACCACCACAATAGGCTGAAATGATATTATAAAGAGAAACCAAACAATTATACATCAATCGTAATTCTTTGTAATAATCGTTATAAATGCTTTTAGTAATTATATATTATTGTTTAGTTTTATTTTTTTATAATAAAGTTATAAATGGGTTATTTTTTGTTTCTTTTCAATACAAGGTCCGATAAATTTTTTTAACTTCATTCTTAAGTTAAAGGTGATGTCTGCAACTAGAAACTTTTTTGTTATATTATGTTGGTTGTAGATCATGTTGCCGGAAACCGTCAAAGTACCACCACAACATATTTTACCGCCCAGCAGTAGTGGGCAAACATTACTGTTTTCCGGTTTGAGGGGTGCTGTAGCTTTTGAAATTGCTGCAGTTACGTGGCTTTAAACGTCTCGTGCCTTATAGTGACAAGCTTAATGAGGTAAACTGATAGGGTATACCGATGTGTCTATGGGCGAATTTAATACCTATCATAAGTCCTGCCTTTTTGTCGCAGTCTCGAATAAAATAATAATTAATCTTTGTGTTTGTGTAAATGTCATTTCAATTAAGACAAATATCGTTTTCTTTAAGATTTAATTAAACATTAAGTAATACAAACACATGAACAAGTTAAAATAAATTGTTTTCTTTACTTTTTTTTTTTTGCTTTTTCATACTTTTTTTACGAAAATGTTCGTGACGTTTGTCACTGCAAATATTTCATGGCTTCAGTTCCTTGTGCATGAATAATAAATTAACAGCTCTTTTATATGTTAAGATTGTGGAACTCGGGGCCTGTTCTCTCAAGAAGATTCTATGCTAATTATCCACCATGCAGACCAAGTGTAAAATGGAAATAAAATGTATTAAAGATAAGCTAAGCTAGGAGAAAATAATAAGATATTATTAACAAGTCTGCCTTTCAAGTCTTAACTTGGAGAGGTCTTGAATAGTGTTCCTTGAACTTGTCTCACTCCATTGAAGTTCCGGTATAGCTGTGATCAACTGTATCGGAATAATAAACTCTATTAATAACTTTTACAACAAAATACATATTTTATTCTTATTATGTTACTTTACTACAAGTACAGTTTACTGTGTATTTAATAAGTTATTAATAGAAATATTTAAAACTCAATTCCTGACCAGTAATTTAATTATAACATAAGTATAATTAGTGGAATTGAACAATGACTCAATCTTTGAGCTTGATGGTTATTAAATGATTGTTAAAAGATGCCTCTTAGGGCCATGTTTTGTAAAATACAAGAGATTGAAATCCAGCTAAAGGCCTCAACTGGTTAAGATAAAGATGATGATTACTGTCATGGGAAAATTGTCTTATGCACCATCTATTTTTTATCCATTTAAACTCCAAAGCTTGTTGCAGTTTTCACCAACTCGACACTGAGCTGGACTTTCAATTATCTCTGTACTGTTCAGTTACCAGTCTCATCAATTGTATAGTAACACCAAGACTAGTTCAGTTTGCTCTGTCATGAGATGGTTTACATATGGATCAATTGAGAAGTTAGTGCCTTTCCTCGATTACTCACATAGTTTAACAACTACATCTGAACTAATAAATATAACAATAAAAAATCAATCTTTTCATATTCTATTCTAATGAAATGAAACTAAAATATATCTCAAGATAATTTTATTAGTCTTTGAATATTAATAATGCTAGTAACATTTGAAAAAATTGTGCACTACTTCTATTGAGATACATGTACATATACAACACTAGCCGTTTAAATGTATAAATATAGTGTTTTAATGAATTTAATACATTGTTCTACATACATACTTTACTATTTTAATTATAAGTCCTAATATCTAAACTTTTTGTAACCTTTAATTCAAATTTTAGTTAAATTAGATACACAATTAAATTCAAATATTACTTTCAATATACTTTACATCGGGTGTTGTTAAGCTTATAAAATTTCCACAAGATGACCAATTACAATCAGTAAAACAAACATTTAAGAAACTTTACCACACCCATTTCTACTCTACTGGTTTAAGGTATATCTTTAATGACCTCGGAAAGCTGTTCTCGTGTGAACATGTGAAACATTGAAGATGGTGTCATGGTTACAACCTCCACATTATTCTCAGACAGTTTCTCCTCCATTACTTGCTTCAAAATTGTCAGTGCTGATTTTATTGCTTCTTTTAAAGTCATCGACTTATGATAAACTTCCTGAAATTTTGATAAAACTTTATTGTATTGTTACAATTTTTTTTCTCAGATATATATTAAGAAAAATACACATAGAATGGGTAAAGGGCAGGAGGAAGAAGAAAAAGATATATATTAAGAATAACATTTTTTAACACATACAATAGTCATACATCTGTTGGTATAACTGAAATGTTACAATGATATACAGTGCACCACATTGGTGCTCATTACTGTTTATAAAAAGGCCAGGAATAGGTTGTGCAGTGATACCTACTTATACAATCACCAGCAATAGTGTTTAAATATATCCTGCCAAGAGAGTTTGACTGGCAGAGAAGAATGAAGCTATTTTTGCATTAATTTTGTCCTATGTACTGCCTCCTACTATGGTTGCAAATACGTCATTTGCTGTTGGCATGGAATATTATTCAGTACATAATATGTACCCATCACTCTGCACCATAAGTATAAATAAATTAAATATTTACGAAAGCCTGATCATCCACTTTTAAAATGTCTCATACATATTTTCGCTTACTATATAAAACTAAAGAGGATTATCACCTTTAAACTCTGCTGTGCTCCTTCACTGCCCGAGCCGATAGCTTTAGCATCATACTGCACAAATGTGCCACTAGGATCCATATGGAATAGCTGTGGTCCCTTTTCATCAATACCTAGGTAAAAAACAGTTAACAACATTGCTATTTACACAAAATTGTAACTCATAAGATTAATAAATGTCAAGCGATGTCATTATCCATTTATAAGTGGATAATGAAGCCACTAATTATTTACTGTGCATGAACCCTTTCTAAAATATTTTGACCTCACTTTCCATACATTTTTCTCTTATGATAAAATGATATATATCTCCCATAATGTCTGAAGAACAATAAATTTATTTCTCACCTGCAAACATGACAGCTACTCCAAATGGTCTAGACATTGCTGTGCCACTGTCATCATCGCTGTCTCCAAATTGTATAGCTAGGTTGGACACAGCCTGAGCACAAGACTCAACACTCATTCGCTCATTGTATACAAACCAGTGGTTCTGACATTCAACCCTAGCACGCTCTACAAGTGTTCTAAAAGGTAAAAATAGACTAAATATACACATATTTTATAAGAAAAGTATAAAATAAACAATTTATTTCCTTACATGATTGTGCAAAAATTTATATTCATTCATATATAACACTAATATTTTCACCAGATGCTTTATCAAGTATAAATTTCTTTACAAATCATTAAACCGTCACAAGTTAACATGTGTCTTCGTGACTGATTTATTTCCTTCATGATGAAGCAGATTTCAACTATTAAAGAGAATATATTATTGGGTAGTTATTGTATAATTTACCTCGAATCTGCCATTAAGCCTGACACAGCACAAGCGATATGGCGATCCACTTCCACAATCTTTTCTATGGTGGTTGGCTCCATAAGCGGTGATGTTATTCTTTTTTCAACTGCAAGCACTACACCTTCAGATGTACAAATACCAATAGCCGTAGATCCAAGTTTTATGGCTTCAATAGCATATTCTACTTGAAAAAGTCTACCCTCTGGGCTGAATGTATTGACACCTCGGTCATATTCCGAACGAGTTAGGAACATCTACAAAATAAAACAACTGAATTTAATGCCGGCCAAACAGGTTATCACTAGTGTTTTATAATTATACAATAATATATCCTTTAATTAACTATGTAAGAACGAAACAAATGAAACTTACTGTTTATTGGTGTAATTTTACAGAGAATACGAAACAATATATGAAGAAAACACGAAACGGTAAAGTGAGTAATCAAAATTGAAAGAAACTAGCAAAAACGACAGACTCCACAGATAACAAAAAGTAGTAATGTATTTTAAATTTAAATATTACATATATATATATAATTACGTTCGCCACATAAAATTACAATATAACCTTATTTACAATATATTGTCAATAATACTATATGAAATATGCAAGAAATACATTTACCACTAATCAAGTTTAATAGATATTAAACCAAAGACATGTATAAGATTTTGACTTGTATATTTAAACAAAAAACAAAATTCTAAAAAACAGGATTTATAGTTTATACGATCGTATTATACATATGTATGTACATAAATTTGTAAAATTAAGTTTTTACATATCTAACAAAGTTCTCACTTTTTATAACGAAAATTTTATTCTTGTTTAGGTTTTACTCTTTAACTTATAAAACATAACTTGTAAATATAAAAGCCTTTATTTTAATCTTTGTATAACTCATTTGCCTGATTTTGCGAAATTCGCAGTTAACTTGGCCAAGAAATTTTAACGAAAATTATACAATGGCAAATAGCATTGACACTCCCTTAGAAGTTTGAAAGACATATTCAAGTGTATCATATATATTAGAAGAGAAAAAAATCATTCCTATTTACGTATACATCTATATTGACATCCGGTTTACAGCATTGCTGATATAATATTACAATTACAATATTTGTTGTAGTTAGCCAGACAGGTTCTAAAAAACTTTTCTATCATACAAACTCTACAATAACTGCACCGTAATCTAACAAGAGATTTTTATGTTACAATGCAAACGGTTAACATTATGAGTAAAGACTATTATAAACAACTAAAAAAATTAGAAGTTACTGCACCTATTACATTATTATTTTTGAATAGATAAAATAACATCGATAATTTACCAATTAATAATTTCCAGTAGTTCCGGGAAGTATTGTATATGTTATTTCTTTACTTAATAGTTCTTGTGTATATACAGATAAGAGCTATTAATAATGTAAACATAGCAACCACATTAACTATAAACATTTCTTTGTGTTGCAAATGACCGCATTACTCTATTGATATAATGAGCATACATTAAAGATATTTATTATAGTCATAAACATCATCATAACATATTATTTTGTCATAAACGATAGTCAAGCTCAAAATTAATATAAGAAAAATTGTGACTTTCACTAAATTATTACGTAGCACAGACGTTTATCTTTTAAAATAAATCTACATCGTGAAAAATTATTAAAAACTGACGAATATCGTGTTCTAGTTCTTCAAGTAATGAACCAGTTTTAATAGTTTTAATACATAAGTTGAAGAACACTGTTTTTTTTTTTTGGTAATGTCAACTCTTATCCTCCCAAAATCTATGTCCAACATATAACGGACAATATACGAGATATATATAGCTAGTAGTCTATGAACGTTTGTGTCAAAGCGAAACTAGTTGTGATATGTAAGTGTATTATGTGCTTTGATGTTTTTAATATAACGATATTCTTTAATTTTTAAAACATTTGAAACATTGTATGCACATACATAGTAAAATTGTTAATTAAGAGTACACTATTAATTTTATTTACAATCCTCGTCGTTAAAAAATACTTATATATGTTACTCGGACAATAATATTAATATATTAGTAGTAGTCGTAGTGTATCATTTACTATTATTCATTTAATATAGAAAACAAAAAAAAAAAATTTAATTAATATAAACCGTTACTTACCTTATTTATTATATATACTACTAAAGTTATTAGATTCCTGAAAAGTAACTCCAGTTGTTATATAGAGAGCCTACTCAACATGTTAACAACTATAACGCTATTGATGTCGTTCATTAATTTTACTAATACTGTCAATATACAGAAACAGAATTTTGTTATTTATCGTGTTACTGTGTCCACTTACATGCCGTCTGAAACAAATCTTATACATTTTTTATTTTTGAAAGGCTGATAAAGATATTCGATTTTACAAAGGCTATATTTGTGGTTTTACAAGTTTATTAGAACTTTGGACAAAAAAGACCAAAAAATATAGATAGGGATACTTTTCGATCTATTGTACTTGTAAACTCGATAACAGTTGCACGGCTCATTAACATACGTTTGCCAAAGATAAAAACACGGGTGTTCTCAACCAAGGTTGTAGTTTAGAAACGACCGATTAGTTACGCTCTTTGTCGTTTTAACCGACGACGAGGAAGAGGTTCGTCAATCTATATATAGTAGATATCCAGAAATCCATTGAATCATCACGAGATCTCTGAAACTATGGGATGTAAAGATTCAAAATTTGGTAGACATATTGCTTATGCAATTTAGAGATCAGCAAGGAATAGATTTTATAAAATTCCTTCCCTAAAGAGGGCTACGGAGGTGTTAGGACTAGCAAAGCGGGCGGGGATCAGCTTGTTCAGCATAGAGATGATGAGATAAGTACACGTAATATATAACTGAGTAATTCTATTTTATTGAAACTTTTAGTTGGGAAATATACAATTGCTTTATCTTATGAGTGAAAATATAAATATAATTTTAAAGCTGAATATTCTATACAAAATGTTTAATATAGACAATTTTTTGTTTCGTGGAAAAAATATACGAAAAAAGTTACTATTTGGAGAAAAGAGATTCAATTAATAATAATTTCGTTTCAAATTTTATTTGGTATTGAAATTTTAAAATATTTATTGACCGATATATTTGTGAAAAAGTATTGTTATTAGAAAGTATATAACGTTAAAAATGAAGCTGACGGAAAAATTTACCGATAAACGTCAAATTTATAGATTAATTAGCAAAGTAGGTTTACTTCACTTTTAAAATCTCTAGTGATACTGTAAAAGGACTTTTCACGTATTATAAGCAAACATTGCTTTGTTCTTTGTTGAAACTACTGGGGTAACCAGACATACCATCTGTGCTAATGTCACAACTATCACATAGTCATAGGCCGTTATTTTACAACTATGTAGTCCCGTCGCTATAGTATTATTTTCCAAAAATTTATATTTATCTAAAATATAAAAAAAATGATACATAGTTTTCAATCTTCGCAATTCAGTCGTTTGTTTATTGTTACATGTTCGAAAATTTATTGTATTGCAGTTCATATTTTATTTAATGACATTCAGGAAATGCTATTGTTTAATGTTTGTAGGAATAAGTAAGTTATAATTATTAATTTTTTTGTGCATCACACGATCAAATTCTTAACATCGGCCCTTATCAGACAGCATTACAAACAGGTGTCAATACACATTTTTTGAACTGCACTTCACGAACTGATAGGCCTAGTTAATTTTATGCAAATCCGTGCTTGTCTGTTCGCATAATTGTATTTAATTTTAATTCAGTTTTTCTTTGTGTTTATATATATATATATTTATGTTTTATTACTAAATACTTTTGTTGACTTTTTTGCTAATTACCATGAAATATACACGAACATATTCATAAACGTTGATATTTTTTATGTGTGTTTATGTGTTGATATCTTCAATGATGAAATTAACATGTACCGTATTATTAAATAAGTTATATAAACGTATTAATAAATAAATATTAAATTAATGTAATAATTTAACATAATAATGTAACATTATAGTGCACTCGTAAACGGAGAACACATGATACTTTCTTTCTTAAATAATTGAAGTCGGTAAATCTACTTAAATCTATTGCACAAGACTTACTACCATTTGTTTCTTTCAGATTGCTTGAACTATTTCAACTGGGAATGGACCCTACACCTATTATAAAAAGTGTAGCTGGTATAAGTGAAATTATAAAGAGGGATGAAGATTATTTCATAAGCTACAAGACAGGCGAAAAGGCAAAGTTATTCGTTATTAACAGCCATGTGTTCAGATATTACATGTCTCCCGACGGAGAATTTTTGGATTACCCAATACCAAACAATCCGGAAGATATCGCAAAAATTACTGTTAAAGATGTAGAGGACTATGACAAGGAAACCTTTAAAAAATCTACTGTAAAGGTGTTTGATGAATATTATCAAATTGACATAAATAAAGTTCAAATACATTTCGATAAGATAAAAGGAACAATAACTGTATACGATAAAAGAACTAACAGAGAAGTTATAAAGGAGGCTTGTCCCTTGTCGTACAGTGACGCCACGTCAATACAGACATTGCATCAAAATAAACATGAGTATTTCTTCGGAGGCGGTATGCAGAATGGAAGGTTTACGCACAAAGGAAATGTAATACACATAGTGAACACCAACAACTGGGTAGATGGCGGTGTTACTTCCCCTTGTCCATTTTACTGGTCTACAAATGGGTATGGAGTTTTAAGAAATACCTGGCAGCCAGGTGTCTATGACTTTGGATCTGAATCTTTAGATACTATAGTAACAACACACAAGACTGATCACTTTGACGCGTTTTTCGTCGTAAACTCTAAACCGCATGATATTCTTTGCGATTACTATGATATAACGGGGCCTCCGATTTTCTTGCCTGAATACGCATTGTACGAAGCACATTTGAATGCATTTAATCGCGATTATTGGGTTATGGTAACTCCCGAAACACGCGGTGCAATCTTATTCGAAGATGGAAATTACTATAAAAGTTATAAACCGAATGAAATGGGAGACAAGAAAGGGGTTCTAGAATCTTTAAACGGGGAAAAGAACAACTATCAATTTTCAGCACGCGCAATGATTGATCGATACAGACGACATGATATGCCCTTAGGTTGGTTTATACCAAATGATGGCTACGGTTCAGGATATGGACAAACCGATTCTTTAGATGGCGATATTGAAAATTTAAAGAAATTTGTTGATTACGCCAAAGAAAAAGGCATTGAAGTAGCACTGTGGACCGAATCCAACTTGCATCCAGCCGATGCTTCGTACCCGAAAAAGGGCGAGAGGGATTTAAGCAAAGAGCTAAGTGTAGCTAAAGTTGTTGCATTGAAATGTGACGTAGCCTGGATAGGATATGGCTACTCATTTGGTTTGAATGCGGTCGACGATGTAACGAAGATATTTGTTACCATAACAGATGTAAGACCAATGATTATAATGGTTGACGGATGGGCTGGCACTCAACGCTATTCCGGTATTTGGAGTGGAGATCAAACTGGAGGACAGTGGGAGTACATACGTTTCCACATACCAACTTACATTGGGACTGGCCTTTCAGGCCAACCTATAGTAGGTTCCGACATGGACGGTATTTACGGCGGAAAAGAAAAAGAAGTTAACATTCGCGACTATCAATGGAAAACATTCACACCTTTACAATTAAACATGGATGGATGGGGTAATATACCGAAGACTCCTTTTAGTTTTGATGATGAAGCTACCAGCATTAACAGAGCTTACCTAAAATTAAAATCAATGTTCTTGCCCTACAACTACACAATTAGTCATGATTCAATTAGAGGGTTACCAATGATAAGGGCAATGTTTTTAGAATTCCCAAACGAAACCCTTGCATACACAAGGGATTGCCAATATCAATTCATGTGGGGACCTTATATTCTGGTTGCGCCAATTTATAAAGAGGGCTTTAAGCGTGATGAAATTTATTTGCCAGGTGAAAAACAAGTATGGATAGACTTCTTTACTGGAGAAAAATTACAAGGAGGAAAGATTGTTAACAACTTAAACGCACCTCTATGGAAGCTTCCAATATTCATTAAAGACGGTGCGATCATACCTATGACTAAGCCCAATAATAATCCATTCGAAATAGACAGATCACAAAGAATTTTAACTCTATATCCAAATAAAGACTCGAAATTTGAAATTTACGAGGATGATGGTATTTCATCTGATTACCTGAAAAAAAAATTTGTCACAACAAAAATAGTCGTCAATGGTCCCGTTTCAAATGGTCAAGGTGATTTACTCATAAGTATAGAAAAAAGTAAAGGTACTTATGAAGGCATGATTAAAGAAAGAACTACTTTGATGCAGATAATGGCTTCACAGGATGTTGATTATGTAAAAGTAGCGGTCAATGGTGAACCTCTTCAAGTGACTAAAGCAAATAGCTATGATGATTTTGAGAAATGTTTTAACGTGTATTTCTTCAAGCCAGATTTTAACGTGAATCCTTATTTAGACACGTTCAACAATTTATTACAGTCAGTGTTATTAATAAAAATTGGCGAAATGGATGTAACATCAAATCATTTACAAATAAAAGTCTCTAATTACGCAAACAAAAGTGATGTTTTATTTGGTGAAAGCAAGATTAATGAAAATTTGGAGACACCAAATGATTTTAAAGAGCTCTATGATGAAGCCACATCGAAGAGTTTAACTTTATATTGGTCATCTGTCAATGAAGCGATTTATTATGAAATTGAAAGAGACGGCGTCGTTTTTACCAACATTACGGGTACGAAATTTATATTTGAAGGTTTTAAATATGACACCGTACATATCTTCAGAATTCGTGCTGTAAATATCGATGGCGTGTCCGAATGGAGTGGACATATAAAAGCTAAAACTTTGGAAGATCCTTACAAAAATGTCATTAAGGATGTGAAGGTGATTTGTAACATTCCCTGTCAACCATGTCAAGAAATTTGCAACTTAACTAACGGCGATTTGACTTCCTTGTGGCACACTCATTGGCATAAGCCAGTACAAAAGTATGTTGAAGTGAAAGACCTGAAACTGACTTTCGACCTGGGCTATACCGTTAATATAGAGAAAATCGAATATACACCTCGCTCTGATGCTGGTAATGGGACATTTCTGAAAATACAATACAGATCTTCAATTGATGGGATGGAATGGAGTAAATTATCTAAAGTCATTCAGTTAAATCGTGATCCGTCAACAAAGACCATTGGGTTAGAAGGTGAGAGGTTAAGATACATTGAACTTAATATACTAGATAGTGTTGGAGGTTTTGGGTCTGGAAGGCAAATACGAATTTACAAAAAGGTCTTAAGCTAATATAGTGTTTAGAGCAAAATTTAAAACAGAATAAACAAACTTATATTCTTACTACTTGGACGGGCTGACTCTCTAGAGGTCATTTATACAATATGCTGGTCAAATGCGTGCTGATGGATGACACAGTCACGGAAGCTGTATTTCTTGAACTAAGTTTGTTTACTAACAAACTCTTCCTTCACCAGTAGCTCATGCTCTGTGTGAATTGAACCTGCAACTCATCGAGACTTGTAGCTTGTATCACTGCTTATAAATTGAGCTATTGCAGCTTCCAGCATTTAATCATTCCTAAATAATTATAAAAATATTGTATAATTAACCTGTTATTAAGCAAATTTTTATATCAAAAAAAATCTTTATCTGTTATATTTAAAAAAAAAGAATAAAAATCATTTATAGCTTCCACTGTATTTAATTGCTCTTACACAAATAAATTAAAACACTTCAAGCTAACCAAAAACAAAGCACACATTTCACAAGCTATACTATTTTTGATGACGAGACGGGAACTTTTCAAAAGATGCATTTCATCTTTGGGAAAATAAGGGTGGGGTTTCAATCAATCAGAACCCTGGGTACAAAGGTGCTATCCATAACACCTGTACTATTGCAAATACGAGTTCATTTTCCATTTTTTCTCTAATGGTCTCCCACTATCAAGGCCCGCAAGTTTGTTGACCCCTTTTAGTCGCCTCCTACGACAGGCAGGGTTTACCTTAGTCCTATTCTTACTAGCCCGGTACCACAGGGCTGATCACTAGTAACACTATGTCTGCTGCAACTCATCAGCATTCCTCACAGCTATTATAGTACACAAAGATGATGAACAATCAAACACACAACTTATCGACAGATCTTCTAAAACACAACTGTACTCATGGTCCGGGTATCGAGTCTTCACATAGACAGATCTTGGATCTTCGGAGAGTAGACATTCAATGTTACTCCTAAAAGATCTTGCTCTCTCTCCTATCAAATCGTTCAGTCTTTCTAGAGCGTCTTCCGTGAAACGAACTTCGTATGTCTGCGACGGGGGGTTGGATATCCAGGATGCAACTCTCACACCGTACTGTGGAGGAGTGAATCTCTCTTGGCCATCTGGCGCCCCCCTTTCTGTATCCGGTCTTCGAATTGGCGACCTGTTCTGGTGGTTTCCGTCTAATATGTCCACACTGCAGTGGGAATCGGGTGATGGTGAGATTGGAGAGATGAGATTATTGTGCTGGTCAGGTGAGAGGTCGTCCTCATAGGGCGATTGCATGTTGCTTTCTGCTTCTATTCCAAGTGGAACTGTTACTCGCGGGCTTAAACTGAAAATGATACGTGTTAACATAAAACCAACTAAACTATGAAATTTTTACTGATATGGGTGATGAAAAAAAGAAAAAAGGAATTAAAATATAAATCTTAGTAGACCACTTGGTCTACACAATTTTTTTTTCAATTTTATTCAACATTGTCATTCGTTTTGTTCTGAATAATTTGACGGTACTAGTTTTAAAAAATATATATTATTTATATAATTATTATATCTTTCAATATCTATGTTATAAAGTACAGTTACATGAAAATTAATTAAAAAAGTATTAGATAGAATTAGTGACAGGACTGTTTTTCTATTCTTATTAATCTGCGAAGCGACGAGTTGATAGGAAAGTTCACCAGATGGTAAGTAATACGCCCATAACAACCTGTCACTAGTTAGGATGTTATACACAGTACCACAATGCGCTCGTGGCTTGAGATATGTTAGATCTCGTTACCCCAGTAATCTCAGTAATTACAGCGAGGTAGAAATAGGCGCTGCGATGGTACCTACCTAGATGGTTTCCGGCAACAGAATTTTTTTTGTTATGGGGGGGTCCTCTAAAAAGATACCTTGCTTCGGGAGCGAAGATAAGGTTATGTTGGAATTTTATTCACTAAAACTCCCTCGGTGGTCATCTTCAGTACGTTGCAGCAGGCTCCGGGATCTCCTACAGTACGTTCCGGTGCCTCCCGACACTATACCTGAAGCACGTCCCAGGGAGGGCATTAGCCCTTCTCGACACCCTCGCGTTGGTACGACAACAATTAGACTATCGCGAGCTCGCTTAATGGACGATGAGGACCAAGGCTTTCAGCCTTCAAATCCCACAAACCCCGAAAACCCTTTTAGTCGCCTTCTACTATAGGCGGGGCTTACCTTAGTCCTATTCTTAATAACCTGAGACTATAGGGCAAAGCAATAGAGACCTGAATACAATAACGTTAGTACACTATTGTGTAGCAGCAGAAAAGTGCTGGGACGTTACCACCAGCAGTATTCGATAATTAACAGTGTTTTTTATGTTTATGTATATACATATGTATATATACACATATGTGTAACTAACCTTCTTGGAGCAAAATGATCATCGGAAATTTGCAACACCGCAAGGTTGTCTACAGTGTCACTGATGCCTTCCGTGGGAGGTCGGACCGATGTAAGGGCCGGGACTGTGAACGGCGTGGGACAGTCGTACTGAGGTATATACGGTTTGATGTCTAGTACCGGTGTACCATTAACCATATCCACGCCATTGAAAAATATTTTGTTGCCTGAAATAAGACACCTCTTTATTTGATAGAAATCACTACACACTACAAAAAAATTTCATCTGTGTTATGAGATAATATTAGGAAACCAAGTAGCAATATGAGCCGACCGTATACTGCTAGTTACAAAGAATAAAGAGAAAAAATCATCCTAAACATATTTTAATCAATATCAAAATTTTTTTAATTGTTACACGATGGTTTGGAATTAGGCGAATGAAACTTAATTTAGAGATGTGCAAAGAAAATAAGCACTACTTAAATCTAAAATCATGTCAAATTTATGGCAGAATTGCTTCAAAATAAAAACGAGAATTAATCATCCGCTCGTTGAATGCGTATATCGTCTTGCCTTCCACTCTAGAAATTTCTAGAGAACTTCATTTTTCACTAATGAACAATTAAATATTATTACCGATGCCTCATAGTTTGGATTGAACGCGCCACTGAATATCTGACTCACAACAAGGTTCTCAAGTTGATATGTCTATATTTGACTACAATATAAATTAGATAATAATATGGAGGGGACGGCGCGTACGCAGTCCCCACTAACAAAAATAACGCGTCCGAGTTATCCGCATTAGGGATAATCGCAGGGGTCAACCCAACCGCAGTGCAATGGAGGGGTCTCGTCCTGGGGGAACCGCCTTCTTGATCACGGTGTCCCCTACGCCAGGTAAGTATGCGTTGCTCACAGCGCGTCGCACACTTGATTCACTTTGAAAGAACCTTAAAACCGCGATTATGAAAATGTTAATTTAACGCCATCTATCGATAACAATAATGACCTATGTCAATTCTCGCAACCGTTGGTCTGTTCTGACTTTGAAAATTTGGATTAGTGAAATTCATTTTAAATAAATTTAAATGTTATTACATTTACAATTAAAAATACGGCATGCGATTAATTATTTGATAACTTTTTTTCATGCTTTTTCTCCCACGCAATATGTGAGCTCTAGTGACACAAAACTAAAACATATTTAAAATTACTTTTGTAATGTATTTTTTGTGTTTAAAAAAATTTACATGAAACATTCTTATTGTATACTCATACACCCTTAGAAGAAGCAATTTAAGGAGTTCAAGGGATGTCACTATGTATTGCTTATAACAAACTTTTTTAATTCTTAAAGGCCAGCACTGGATCTTAGTCTTTAAGTTCGATGGCTAGTGGGATCTTAATCCCACTTGTTGGTCAATGGCACATTTGCTTCGTTGATGGTAAACGACAAGTCTCCAAGAAGCCTATTCACATGTAAGCTTCTTTTAACATTTAAGAAAATAAAATTAAGACTAAGTTCCTCTACGTCAAACAGTATTTGATTTTAGTTATTTTATCTAAGTAACGTTTGTATATGTCTAAATATTTTATAAGTTTTAGTTAACGTTCTCACTTACTATATCACTTAAAAAATAAATTATATTTGTAGTACTTTCTTTTAATCTAAAAATTTTAGATTATTTCTTTTCGAAACAAGTTAGTCTTGCTACTTTTATTGAGGACTTTAATAACGTCATTAGCCTCAAACCTAACGGATCCAAAAACCGTGTACTAAATAAATAATGTATTTTTCTATCAATTAATAAACATAATTGCCACAAACAAAAATGAAATTAAACAATAATGTAAAATTAATTTTACAACTCTAACCTTCAATGCTGCATATTTTAACAAGGGACAGTCCAATAGGGCAGGGCCTGTGTGGTGACCTGGTGGAAAATACTCCTCGCCTTTCCCCTCCTAGTCGAGGTGGAGCGACTTTAGCGGAAACATTGGCACTTTCAGTTACGTGAAAATGGAAAATAACCCTGTAATCGATAAAAAAAACTACCTTAACACTTATTTCAAAATTTGTAAAAAAATCAAATATTTAAAAAATCAAATAAATCTTACAAATAACCCGTACACTAATTTGACTGTTTATACTGAAAGCGGTGTAAATACATTTTCTCTTGTTTCGAGAAAAATAAAGATTAACTAGCATATCTGTTAATTAAAAAATTTCGGCAAATTAGGTGAAGTCCGGCAATGTTTCTAATGTTTTATCAATTATGTAATTTGGTTACATAAATTTGTTTTAAGCTTATTTTACTAAACTGATGCATACTTACAGGCTGTATGGACTTACATCACTTTCAAACTTAAGCAATTGCAAATATCGTTTCATTTAATTTTTTAAAAATCAAGTACCACTTCACATATATTTCATATTAACCTAATTTTGTTTGGAAATGGTGAAACGACATAAACTAGAAATGTAGTATTTTTAATTTTAGACGTTAATTGCATTGTTAAAGATACAAGATATTGATCGTATTTACTATGTACTAAACACGGTAGTGTTCAGAAATATGCATGATGCATCGAACGATTATAAGGTAAATAGGTACTACTTGATGTCTGTATATTATTGTTAATGGGGATAGCATCTTGTTACAAAGGCGCCTGGGCCATGTTTTGAAATTTTGGCCGTCTTCGAGGAGGGTAGGTAATAAATTTATCCTTTTAAATTCTATGTCGTTCATTGATGTTTTATATAAAATACTGTATCGTGGACTTTTGAGAAACCTCATCCAACATATTTGCAACCAATTTACTTGATCGCATCAGTGTTCTTTTCTTACTGGTTTTTAATCTCATTTAAAAGATTCTTTATTTAAACGAAATGCTCTCGTTTCATTTCACGTAATATAAAAGATATGTCAAATAACAGGACACTGATCGGCAACCATTTGCTAAACCATCTATATGACTCTGTCAATTGAACTTGCACCATTTTATAATAGATGAATGTGTAATTACATTTACCAACTAATTTTAAATTGTATAAAATTAAGGACTTTTTAAGAAATTAAACATCGGGATTAGTTAAACATAAAATACTTACATTAAGTATAACATACGTGATTCTAATTATTATCAGAAATAGACTTGCATCGCTTTCAAAATAAACAATCCAAACTATTATTATGTATATATCTAAATTATATCTTCTTTTGATTATCAAGGAAAACTTAGTTTACATAGAATTTTTTACAAACTCTCTTGGTAGACGCGTCCGGTATTAGCAAAGGTCAATACACTAACACAACATTGTTTAAATATGTTATTAAATAGATAAAATCGAATCTTATCGATATAATTATATATAAAGGGGACGGCGCGTACGCAGTCCCCACTAACAAAAATAACGCGTCCGAGTTATCCGCATTAGGGATAATCGCAGGGGTCAACCCAACCGCAGTGCAATGGAGAGGCCTCGCCCTGGGGGAACCGCCTTCTTGATCACGGTGTCCCCTACGCCAGGTAAGTATGCGTTGCTCACAACGCGCTGCAGACTTGATTCGCTTTAGAAGAATCTTAAAATCGCGATTCTAAAGATATGAAAATATTTAAAGCTCCATCTAACGCAGGCTGTTAAAACTATTTTAAAGAAAATCTAAATGCTTTGTTTACAACGCCATCTATTAGCACAAGCTGATAATATTTAAATTTTTGTATTTATTAGACATTTTTGAAACATTCACAAATTTAAACTATATTCACATCTTACAAATGTACATTATGTGGTAAACACTACATAAAAATACTAATTATGATGTGCAAAACAATCGCATAAAACAACCTTTTCTATCAAAATATTAACAAAATTGTTTGATACAGAATATGTTTATAAATTATGACAAGATGGATATAAAGCGACTCATTTTATTTTTTCCAATTGCATGTCATATTTAAGAACAAAAATAAATAAAGCTGTAATAATTTCTTATATTTACACGAATACTAAGTTAAAAAAAAAAATTAAGTTTTCTATCACATATATTTTATTATCCCATTCTGACAACTTTGCTACAGTCTTAATTCTAGAGTTTTATCATGTCTCCCAAAGCTGTCAAAATTAGCATAATAAAATAATTAAATACAATCCATAAAAATTTATTAAGTTAAACAAATAAAGCTGAACAAAATTACAAACCACATATGAGAGAATTCCTCCAGATTGCTAAAAGCATGCTCAGGATTATTGAAAACATTTGTGTCAATAACTACAGCTCCTCTTGCATCATACAAAACTGAGGGCTGCCTTGGAACACCTCGTTTATTCTCAAAAGATGTCTCAATGTGTCCTATGGACTGGAATGTAATTGAATGAGTATTGTTTGATGTTGATGGTTGCTCTTCATTAACATTATTGATGATTGTTGTAGCTGAAATTTAATGAAATATTACTTATTTATGTAATTAATGTTAAATCTTTGCGTTGTTACATTTGTTAATGAAACAGGTGGTTACTGATGTTAATTGTCACTATTAAATATTGTATTTTTATTACACAACTAGAATTAGAATCTTCTATCTATATTAAATAATGGATATTCTAAACAAATTGGAAACAGTAAACTTTAAAACTAATCAACCCAACAGAAACACTGGTGTATATTTTGTTCTCATTTTTGTATCTCGCCAATAGATAAAACCACAGCGTATACACTTATGTACTATCTAATAGATTGTATTAAAAATCAGCAATAGTATCACAAAGAAACTAATTCCTGGGTTAGTTTTAAAATATAATCATTACCAGGTGCTGCACAATTAGCACATCGAAGTCCATTCAGAGTAGATTTAATGTCTTTTATATCTTTTACATGCTCATGTTTTAAAGCAGTCAGTCGTTGCCTAAAAACAGTCAAAGAAGTTGTTATGAACGGAATTACAAGCTTCTAAATACGTAAGGTACATTTATACCTTAGATTTTTTATTTCTGTTCTAGCTAAAATTATTTGATTCATATAATAATCTATGTTATCCCCCATGATTACGTATTTTGTACAAATATGGACATAAGATGCAATATAAAGAATTTCTGAAAATATATAAACAGTTTGCAAAGACAAGGACGCAAATAATATCTTACGTCTGATTAATTGACAGATTATAACAGTTAAAAATTAATTGTCGTTGTAACAGGCATAGGTATTCTTTTGGCCGAAATGACTTTATATCTCGTATTTTTATTCACTAAACGTGGAAGAAATTCGAAATATTAATTATTTTTTTTACATAGGTTAAGTATTTTTACTATATTCGTATTCGTTGATTGAAAGTTGCTCATAAATATTGATTGAGTTTACATTGATAAAAAAACTTAAATGTTATATATCGATTTCGAAAATAAAGTTTCTGTGTTAGGTGTATAAACTGTTTACTAAAATAGAACATCACATTACTTTATTAGCCGAATAACGTCTATTGCCGAGCATAGGTCACATCATATTAAAGCGTTATATAGATAGGTAGTTAAAATGTGTTTAAAAGAACAGAACCCTAGCCCTGACCACGATCCTCAGACGTGAGGGAACGAATTTCGAGAGAGAGAAAAAAGAACAATGTTTTAAAAACATATTTTTAATTAATTATGTCACTATAACAACACATCTTCGACAAAAGTTTCTTAAAAGGAGAATCAGCATTTCTTTGTAATATTTTCCTTTTTGATATAATAAAACGATGAATGCCTTTTAAGTTTAAAAAAAGAATATTCTTCGTTTTGTCATGACCAAGTCATTACCTATTGCATTGAATTCCTTTGTGAAGAAGTTGTTAATTATTCTTTTCGTGTTTTCTTATAATAAAATTAAATAAACAAATTACTTTTGTAAGTATTTCTTAAATTAGTTTTTTTTAATAAATGTTTATTTAAAACTTTCATTAAATATATATAACACTTCATTAAATTATTTTCCCTATTGATATTTTATAAAGCTCAAAACATTAACGGATAACTAACCGATTACTGTTTTTAATAATTAAAATGTGTTTATTTATATATTGAAAAATAATTATTTAAAAATTTGAATTATCTAGTCTTAAGTACTCAAAGATTTAAAATCGATTAAAATATATATCTTTTAAAACTCCTTTAACGCTAAAACGATGTTAATTTCCTAATAAAAAGATTCACTGTGTTCCAGGTGTTCGTGTGTAAATATGAAATACAATTAGGTGTAAAAGCGTTGTATTAATAAATTTATTAATTTAAAAACTCGTTTACGATCATGTTTATTTCGGTTTGTAGTTTTTAAACATCGATAACCGATTAAAATCATTATACGTTCATTTCAATCACTATTGCGTTTTGCCCATTGCCGCACACGTGCTGAAATTTTGTGATATTTTCTTTCCAAGAATTTCTTTTTACAAAACTTGTAGAGCAACCCAAAGGATTGCTTGTGAATTAAATCTGTTGTATAACAACACAAATCATCGGCTTCATATTTGATTAGTGAGTTCATCGTTATTTTATTTTGACATAGTGGGGTGGGGCAAAATTACCCTAGAAAAAGACCGCCACGTGTCCTATTTTTCGTTTTTCTTATATTTTATTAATATTATATATTTTTATTATTATCTTATATTGTCTTTAATTTGTGTCTTAATCAAATCCAATAATTTTGTACTATTAGATGGCTTGTTTTCACGGTATCAACTTTTTCACATGATCGATTACATTCTACCGCCTTTGTTGATTGTAATACTTTCTTTTATTTTGCAAAGAGATTATAGAAAAATACGCTGTTTGGCATTTACGAACACCAAAATCTTTATGCATATCAAGTATTTGAATAGCTCCACATAAACAAAAAAGACTTCTTCTAAGACTACTTTACATTATTTTGAATTATTTACCTTAAATACTTTTTATTTAACAGCGGTATGTAATTATTTAAGTTCTAAATTATGTCTATTGTATACTATTGCAATTTTATATTTTATTCACATAACCTTAAATGTACATAACCCCTAAAACATCAATTCTAGGAAACTATGACAAGAAAAAATGGTAATATAACAATTTGACTTTAACATTGTAAAAAGTTTCAAACTATTATTCTCTACAATAAAATGTAAATAAAAAGTACACCATTAATTAATCATAAAAGAAATGAAAAAAAATCAAAGCATTGTTTTTACTATGAAAATAGAAACTTTTTAAATGTGTGTGGGTAATGCTGAAAAAACATGTTAGTCTTTTTAAGTACTGTTTCTGTCAGTTTTCTTGTTGTCATATGCTTTTTAGACAATTTAAGGATACTTTGTGATTATCACTATGTGAATCTTATAATTTTTTAATGCTTTATTGAATGAGACAGTGACTATATTTTATACTTATGATTTTCAGGATGTTGTTTCTGATTGGAGTCCTACATAAAAGATGCTATTCTTACAAACACATGACTGTATATAGTCGTTACATAAAATAAAAAACAGAATTTTATATAGTATTGAAATTTAAATTAACTACATGTGCAATGCTGCAATGATTTTAGAACCTAATCGGCAACCTAAAAACAGGGCTTACAAGTCAACATAGAATATTACTGTTCCTGTGTGTTCTCAAAATTGTTATTACATTTTAAAATTTTTACACTTCTTTTTATTATCAGTTCATAGATTGGGCTTATGGCAATGGTGTCAGAGGTAAAGGTGAATGGTGGAGATATGGAGGCACCTTCTAGTGAACTTCTACCAGCACTAGCTGAAAAACCAGCTGGTTTGCCGCCTGGCAAATACTCTCTTGTAGGTTGGGATATGGATACTACAGGACGGAGGCTTATTGATGAAGTAAGTAATAAGTTTTAGGTGTTGTGTAGGGTGTGACCCAATAACTTAAAAAAATTAATTGGATAAGAACTATTAAAATTCAACATGATCAAGTTACTATTAATTACTACCCACTGCAAAAATATCTGATTCTTGTTTTTATTTAAAACTTTAATGCCATGTTGAAGAAAATATACAAACCCTTCATTTAAATACAATGAATATATAGAATCATAAAATAGAACAAACCGAAACATTGAATTTAAAAAACATGCTTTATATAAATATATCTACAACTTTGAGGATATCTAGATATTATTGAGATTTCTTACTAATTATTAAAATTAAAATTATATATCTTTCCTTATTCATTTGTTTCTTATATTTTCAGATATGTCAGATAGCTGCATATACTCCTAAAACACAATACTCTCAATATATAATGCCTTATGGTGATTTAAACCCGGGTGCTCGGAGGCGCCATAATGTGCGTGTTGTTACAGTTGGTCGGTATCGAATGCTTAAGGATACAAATACTCATAAGGTACTAAAATAATCTACTTTGATCCTATGGTTTACAATATATAAAATTTTTTTTCTTCCTGTATCTGATTTGTTTGTGAAAAGTGTATTAAATTTAAACCAAACTTTTTAATAAAAATGAAAGAAAGTCTAATGTAGTAGAAAATTAGGTATTAATCATCTATATATATATATATATATATATATATATATGGAGATTTCCACCTAGGTAGACTCATCACTATATCTTTAGAACCATTAGGTCTAGATACTAGAAATTTAGTATAAACATTTTTTTTTTACTGAGTATATGTCAGTTAAGAACCTGTTTTACACAATCTTATCTCCAAAAGGGGTTGCAGGGGTGTTATAACTGGAAGTAAGTAGCATCAGGTGCAGCTGATTGTCGGCTGGGATTATTTCTGACAAATTTCAAATCTAATTCTATATTACGGCTAGCAAAGGGGCGGGGACCTGTTAGTAATTACTAGCCAGATCCAGATGATTCTGTCACATTATAATGAAATATTTAAGATGATCTGATAATTGGTCCTGCTGAAGATAACGGATGGAATCATTTCTTAAAATAATTTTATCTTTTATTCTGATAGAAACTTAGCTAAACAGACAATCATCAAAACATTTAATGACTCAACAAGCCTTTTTATGGGCTTCACCATACTGTTTTTTGCTTCACATATTGTGCAATGAAGTCATGGGCCAAATTTTTGATTATTCATTATGACTCAAAATATACATCAAATTAATGTTATTGTTACAGATACTTAAAACAAAATCTGAAATATCTGCATTATCAGATTTCCTCGACTGGCTCGAAAAAGAAAAAGGTGATGGTAGTGTAATTTTAATTTATCATGAACCACGACGTCTTAGTCCCACAATGTTGCTGGAAGCACTCTCCCGGTAAATAATTTTATCATTTAACTCTTCCAATAATACTGAAATATTATATTCAATAGTTATCACTCTGTGAAATTAAAACATAATGTATTTAGTTAATATTATATACAGTTACAAGCTCTTGGACCGCTTCAAGTCAATTGTTGCGGGATTCACGGACAGCTACGCATTAGCGGCGGACAAGTGCAAGTCGACGGTAAAGTCAGTGTCGTTGCGGGTGCTGGCGCGAGTTCTACTCGACGCGGACACGCTATCCGTGGACAGCGCACTAGACAGAGCAACGGCGGCATACCGTATCGTAGAACATCTTGCTCAAGGTAACAACTACTAAAATTCTTATTTTCTTTATATAACAAATTGACAATATTGACAAAACTAACTTGAGTGAGTTTATTCTGCATAGTACCTCACAACTATTGCTAAATATTAATTGTTTTTTTTTGTTGTTAGACAAGTCTTACAATGTATAATATTTCAGTGGTGGAGTGTAGAACAATAATATTAGTAATAGAAATGCAGTGTTATTTGAGGTAATAATATAAAGATTAACCATTTTATTTCTCAGATGAACAGCAAGAAGTAGGCGCGGGCGGTGAAGGTGCATCAGCTAGTAAAGACATGGTTGAAACTGCCAGAATTTGGGCTAGACCCATTCACACTGAACTGGAAGCCCTTGCTAGTCTTAAGAATTTGCTTGAAAGGTTTGTAGTAGCGCTTTTTGAAACTTAACAAATGAGGAATCATATTTTTGTCTATGTATTAGCCATTAGGTAACCAGCTTAGGAAATTCCTTACCTCTTTACTTCTTAGATGTAAGAGCCCTTAATAATTGACTAAAGTTGATAAAACCATCACAAACTTGCATAGCTAAGGAAATGGGGAAGTAGGAGGTGAGTAGTAACATAGTAAGTAGTAAAGCTTACTAGTCATTAATTATTAATACCTTTTTGTTTTCCACAACCTGAAATATCTATTAAAAGAGAATACCATATCATATATATCTTTTAGTTAATTTTTTTCTGTTGTCTTTCGTTCTTGTCTGTTTATTTTTGTTACAAACAGTTTAAATAAATAATAAATGTGTAATAATTTCTTAGGCAGAACACTTTCCGGCCGGTGTTCGCGCCTCTTCTACGATCCGCGCGGCCGGAGCGAAAGCGTGTTACTCAGCTGAGGCGACTACTGGCGGACGCCGGGCTTCTGTACGACCAGATGCGCGATGCGTGGCAAGAACAAAAACTAACGGGTTATTGAATATTTTAAATTATGAACGGTCGATTAACACGAAATCGATGTAAATGTAGTGCTCGCCCAAAATAATCTGGTTCATATATAATGCCAGTGAGAACATAAATGTGTTGTGTTGTGCTTCACAATGGAAAGTACTAGTAAACCAGACATGTTTAAAAAAATTTCAACTACCTTCCAAAACTATATCATGTGTCCCTGGAATTGAACTTAGATGTTCTTATATGTATTTGATACATAAGACGTGAAGAAGACGCAGATTAAGTATGGTTTCAGTAAATATAAGTTAATAAAATAAGTATTGTTCACTGTAGGTTTAGAAAAACAATTGGCTTCATTGTCCATGTCAGCAAAAGAGGAAGACATCAAGGAACTGATTGAAATATTTGATTGCCATTTTGATCCGGCTAAAGAACCAAAAGGGCCCAAAACAAGAGTTAACAATAGAAATAGAGTGAGTATGTGCAAACATAGTCATCATTATCATCAAACAGAAGACATCCCATAGCTAGACAGGTTTTTCTCAGAGAATTCCATAACTATTAATCTGCTGCTATCTGCATCTGGTGGCTTCTTGTGACCATCAGTAGATAGTCAGTCCACCTTGTAAAAGACCAATACATTACATAGATTGAACAAATTGTTATTAATAGTAATATTTTTTAATTAATAGAAAAGCAAAAACAGCTAATATAAGACTTTTCCATCTGAGTATCAAAACTTACATAAAAACTGTTTTTATTATTTAGAAATAAATAGTTAAGTCTTAGTCATCATCAGATGTCTACTGCTGGTGGAAGTAGGCCTCCCCCAAAGCTTCCACACAATCGGGTAGAGATTTATATGGGGGGATTTGGGCCATTTCCCACCATGCTGGTCCAATGCGGTTTGGTGGGAGCCAAAGCCTCATTTGTTGATTAGCAGGGTGCACTACAAGCAGGTGAGGTTGAACCATTACACCCCAAGTCTTAGTAATTGGAATAAAATAAGGAATTTATATGAACAGTGAATATGTTTTTTAGGCAACATCTTCTGCTGGTGAAACAGGTGAAGCAGAAGGTAGCACTAGTGAGTCACAGAAAAGTTCACCACAAAACTCACCAAACAAAATTAGCAATGGTTAGTACATAATGTTGTAGTTTTCTTTGCAAAAGTCTGCAGCTTTTGTAATAGATAACAAATTTTACAGAGTTATACAAAATTAATAATAATGGTAATAGGTCTGGCCTGTAGGTCTCTGTTGCCAAAGACCATCTATGTAGGTACTACCGCAGCACCTATTTCTACCACCAAACAGTAATGTCAAAACTTAACTGTGTTTTGATTTGAAGGACACTGCAGCTAGTGTAATTAATGGGGCAATGAGGTTCAGCATCCTTGTCTTAGACGATGAGCGCAATATAGTGCAGTATATATCATCCTAACTAACGCCACGTTATGGGCAGGCGTATCACCATCTGGTGAACGTCCTGCTCGTCTAGTCGCTTAATAGAATAATAAAAAAATGATATTCATTAATGAGAATATTTCTGAATTTGTTTTCAATTTCACCATGAGAATAGGATTTTTATTTATCTATAATAGATAAGAATTAGCTTTACGAAACATAATGTTAAGTGATAATGAGGCTGTGGATGGTAAAATATGTTCACTTAGAACAGTCTACCTCTTATTTGTTAACAACCATCATTTAGCTATGCTATTAGGAGAGATTTATGAGGGTGGTAACTAGACAGATGAATTTGACAAAAGACCACAAATAACCTCTCTCTCATAAGAAAGGAACTTACCTACCCTGCATTAACTGCTGCCACAGATGCAGCTAAAGTTGGTTACACTCCAATTAAAGACTTTTACCATGAAGAACAATTCTGAAATGGGTCCTTTTGTAATGTGATTGGTCTGAAAATATTATCTCGTATTTAAGTACTTTGTTGTTTTTAATCATTAAATAATTGAGAATTAATTCCTCAGATGTAGCAGCTGGGGACACTAGTCACACGGCATCACCGCCGGAAGCAGTGGTCGCCAACTAACAACAGTCATCCCTAACCTAATTTACCACTCTTCTACCACAACATCATTTAGTATACTAACAGCGCGCCATAGGAATGTAACGTAAACATTTATTCGTATTTTATTAGGAATAAGTCTTTGGAATTGAAAGATTTGTTTTGCAAGCATCATTTTAACGAGTTTATCATATTTTTTTCATCATCAACATTCGCCTATATAGACATTCATTGCAGGCCTTGGGCTTCTGGCAAAGGTTCTGTGCTGTGATCTGCAAATGGGTTCCTGCAACTCACAAATATGTCGGTCCACCTTGTAGAAGGCCTTCCGACAATCTATCTCACCTCAACATCCTTTGGTAGCGTATTTCTGGTACGTGGTCGCCACTCAAGGACTTTACTGCCTTGAAAGTCAGTCCTTCAAGAAATGATAACTAATTCCTTAACCCTGCTCCAATAACTACCGCTACACAGTAGTTTGTAAATGTTTTTACCCACTACTTTGTTTGGGTTTGGAAGGTGCTGTATTTGGTGAAATTAGTGGTATACTGAGACTTAACATCTTATATCTTGGGGCAATGAGCTGCTCCTGATGGTCATGTATCATGGTATATAAGAAAAAAATTCATTGTTAATTTCGCTTTTCGCATAAAACTTTATATACATAAATAGATGATAATTCTAGATGAGTGCCTTAGCAACTCAGTGGTAATGAGATGTATAACTTTTGTATAATCAAAGTTTTTGTGACAATCGTGCCGAGTTATTATATGCTGTTTTATATAGAAGTCAGTTTGGTTTAACATCCGCCATTGTTTTTTATATATTGTGCGGTGTTAATCACTTGTGATTTTATGGGACGTTGCAAAAGGTTCATACTATTTAAAAAAAAAACATATTTTAATCACATAATTGAAGCAATATTTATTTTAAAGATATAGAAGTACAATGTAGTACTTACGTTTTATTTATTTTAAAAAGATCCTCTTTATTTATTTATTTAGGTGTGTGTGCAATCCCATTGGAATGGATGGACTGATTTTTAACATCCATTCCTTTTTTACATATTTTTTTTCTTCACAGCATGTACTAGGCCTTTACAACACAACGCTATACTAATGTGCTCGCGTTTTTTTTTTATTTTTGCCATAGATGATTGTTTTTTTTTTTTTTAAAAAGATTAAGTTTTCTTACCATATTATAAGCTATGTAATGAAATTGGTGTGTACCTAAAATTAACTTACCTCTATTTTAATTAGTTTTTAACAAATAGACTGTACATATATAATTTAAATTTCTTATTTTTGTTCAGATCTCTAATAAATATGTAAGTCTATAATTTTTTGTTTCACTTTGTTATACTTGTTTTTATAGGTTTGAAAATAAAACGGTTTATTATTTATAAGAAGAGTGAACAGGCTTTGCTCTAAACTAGTGTGCTTTACCATCTAGACTACTTTGCTGCTTACCATAAGATGAGTTTGTGGTCCAACACTAGTCTTATTGGAGTACTTTATTGCCAAAGAATGTCTTGGATAGATACAATGGCAGCACCAATTTCTAACAAACAATATTGTACAGAAGACTGCAAATAACCTAGTGCTATCTTATTTCGCGTATATAATTTGCTATTATGACAATATCCTAGCTGTCTTGTTGCTTGTTACCAAGACATTGCTCCCAACATTATAAAATTTTTATTTTGATAAATCAATTAGTTTGGCATTTCACTGGTAGCTTTTTAATCCTGCTCTATTCAAATAAGTTACTTTGATTTATTTAATCAAAACTAATAATAAATAAAAAACTGTATGAAAAAAATATTATATATGATTAATAAAATGATTTGTGATAATATATTTTAATTATTATGTCATATCTTTACAACATCTTGTTTTGTCCATCCTTCTGCCATGTGGTCTCTAACGGCCCGGTCAAGAATAACCTTAAAAATAATTATTGTTGAACAATTATGATTTAACAATGTACTTACAGTGTCCAGCAACAGAGACTGTTACCAGTAAAATTTTTATGTTATTTTACATACCTCGATGTCTCTACAGCCTTGCATTGCCCTGCTTAATACCACATCGAAGTAGTCCATGTGAAGTTTGTGTGAGAGCTCCAATAAGCCTATTTTACCTGCATATAAAATATAAAACAGTCATATAAAGTTTACATAGCATCTACAAACTTTACTCAATAATATATTCAACTTATATATATAAGGGTATGTAGTCATGCACCAACTGTAAAATATGGTATGTCCTTTTCTTGTTTCTACTTCGTTAAAACAGATTCAGTCTTAAAGAAAAAGCTTGATCAATTTTTTATTTTACAGAATAATCCAAGTGAGAACAACTGTACATTGATTTTAGACTAGAATCACCTATAATATTGAATTTCGAAATTGTGTACACTTTTTAAGACTGTCAGTACATTCAAGATCATCTAAAACTTTATTAAAAACCATCAAGAAGGTAATGATCGTCAGCACACTGTTCATCACTGTCCACTCTGCACTCTTTGAAGACTGCTTGTATATGGTCATTATCCTCAAGAAATTCTTAAAAGAGCATTTATTTCAAGTTCTTGGTTACTATAGGTTTCTATTTATAATAAAATTATACACTTTCCTGTAGATGGTAAACTTGACACAGTGAGACAAACTCCACCAGCAGCTTCCTCAACATGTCCAACATCCATTAATGGCTCAGGTTCACTTCCCCGCCAAGCCATTGATGCAGAACATGCACAAGCATAGGCTCTCAAAGGAATACCAGCATCCACCAAGGCCAATGTTGCAGCATTTACTGAAGCACAGTATGCGCCGCCATCTGCCTGGAACATAAATTGACATCTGTAATAATATACCTTAAAGTATTTTATAAATTAGCATTATCATTACTAAATAGCACACATAAATGGGATTACATACAAAAATTAACTTTATAATAGTTCTTATTCTGATAGTAGGTGCTCTGCCTACTAACATCAATGTAACGCTAGTTAAAAATACTCAGTTTTAGAATGTATAGTAATTTTTATTACCCTAGTAAAATCAAAACTAGTATCCTTCAAACTATAACAACTTTATTTTTACACTATTGCTAGGTAGCAGACATAAAAATGTAGATCATACCCATTGTGAATATCTCTAATAATATAAAAACAAAAAACCTCAGACCTGTAGTACTTCTACATAAATATCAATCTGTGAACGGGGATAAAGTTCAGTTTTAATAGCAGCTGTTAATGATTGCCGTAGATGTAAGGACATTTCCTGTGATTTTCTATCTCCTCTCGGTCGGTTTTTTCGTTCACCTATAAATTTTTAAAGAAGATTAATCTAATGCATTTCATTAAATAGATACTGATTTGGTTGTCCATTGATGCTAAAAATTAAGACACTAGTATTTTGTTGTTCCTTTACAGTGCAACAATTTATTTTAAGGCATTCAAGAGTTATAATACTCATGTACAAAAAGTTTAAATCAATAATTTTGTGTAATGAACACACCTGTTGAAAATGTCGCCATGCTGTATTGACAATTCACAACAACTCCCTCTGTACACGTTTTTGATTTACTCGCCTAGAAAGTATATAACATTATAAAATGAAACATTTATTCAATATTATTTTAGGTTGGTTATGAATTTACATTTTTATTTACACCTCTATTTTGTTTTAGGCTCAGTTGAGAACACCAATAACAACTTTTCTTCCAATTAATTAATACTCTTTAATATCACCTGGTGAGGACCATAAACAGCAGCCAAAACTTTTGTATTTCCTTGCTCTAAATAAGCACTACCATCTGGTTGAGTAAATACTCCAAGTTTACATCTTATTCGACGCAATTCGTTTGGCCGACGTCCATCCAATCTAAGACCATGACTTGAAAGTAAGTCTGGTCCAGGCATTCTTGTAAAAGAAGTCAAAGTCAAAATATTTACTAGTCTCACTTATAATATAGTTAAACTCAAACCAAAAAACTTATCGTTTATTTTATAACCTTTAAATCCTAAGTTTTTAAACGAGGAGGCTTAGGGTTGTTCGACACAGCCGGTTCTTCCATGTGAATTATGAAAATATTTTTACTTTTTAGTACAATTGTTCTTTTTTTTCTTTTTCATCACCAATTAAACATTTAATTGAAATTACTATCATAATAAAAATATCGATTATTTTTTCTTTTCTTAATCCTAAACTAAATTAAGGGCATTTCAAATAATACACAAAATTAAATCAATGGTTATAAGGAAATTACCTTATAATATGAAATCAATTTGTAATGGTGTATTAAGTGTGTTTAGCCATTTCAACTTAAATGTAATTAAAAAATTTTGTGATATATAACAAAAGCAAGATGGTCTTAATTTTAGAACATCTTTTGCTAGATACTAAGTAATCGAAAAGAAGTTTTTAATAATTTAGTTAGTATATGCTCTTAGTTGTTCATTAAATTCAGCAATTCAATTTATTACTTATAACTAAAACAGTAAAATTACAAAGATTTTCAGATTTTATTGTTTTCAGAGTGTAATATTATTAATAAATGCTTAAAATATATCTTTAAGTTTTTAATCTGTTGATTTGATGTGTGTATCGTGTACTAAGCTTCAATTAAAAATACTTTCAATGAATTTTATTGAATTAGTTTAAACAATAATTTCTTTAATTGATGTCCAAAATAGGTAAATAGATAAAAACTAGTGTTATTTAATCATATAGTATATTTTAATAGCGCTTTTATTGTTATTTGTAAATTGTTGCTTGTTGGCCGTTGTCAGTTGTCTGTCACCCGGTCCTAATGGTATAATATATTCATACATTATTAAAAAAATTGTATCAGGCTATAAAAAAATCGTAGATTGCTTTAGGCGATGACCTAAAATAACATAATCATGTCGTTACAAGTGTACAAGTTGTTTTAATTGATAGCAATGATATAATCCTATCTATTTAGTTGTATTGATTTTTAGATGAGATTGATTGTCTAATTGATTCTGTAATTGTTTGAGTACAGTGGACCACAATGGACGTCGACGACTCGGCGGTCGATCTTAGCGTCAGGTAATATGATCAGGTTTATGTATTTACTTTTTGAATGTTTGTTTATTTTTTTACAGTAAAACTTATTTTAAAGATATTATAGCATTACACACTGATTAACATTAATTGCAAAGTTATTTTATTTAGATTTTATTTATCTAAGAATTCTGATTGAACTTCTAGTAAGTAAAGAAAAACATTATCAGTGTGTGTTAGAGTGAGTGATTTGTAGAATTTACACTTTACTTTTTTATTTTCAGTAGATTTAATTTTACATAATTTACAAACAAGCAACAAAGAATGTCAATATTTATTACATTTTCTTATAAATATAAAAATCTGAGCTGCTTTTATGTTTTTGTTGATGGTTGTGATTTAGGTAAATTTAGGTTTTTAACATATTTTATGTATGCTATGTATGATAAAAGAGATATATACATGTGCGACATCATATTTTAGTTTTTTATCAATAGGCCTTAGGTTTGGGGTTATTGAGTTTAATCTTTGTCTATATATGAAACAAGAAAGCTGCTGCTCTCGAATTCATTGTGATATAGAAAATGAGAAGTAGCTCACTGGCCTAATGGTTAGAGCGTGCAGTCTTCATTCTGAAGGTTACGGGTTCTAACCTTGGCATGTACCAATGACTTTCATCTATAATTTATGTACATTTGTGAACTTTAGTTACAACAGCGAAATACAAACAGTGAAGGAAAAGATTGTGAGGAAACTTGCACATGAATTAGAAAATTCTAGGAATAAATATTCTAAGTTGTGTGTGAAGTCACTAATCCACGTTGGGCCTGCATGGTGGTCCCATCAGCCTCACATTGAGAGTAGTCCTGTGCCCCAACAGTGGGGACATAAATTGTCTTGTAGGTATATAGAAAATGATAGCTGGTAGGGCTTCTGGAACCAGCTATTCTGACTCCTCATAATTCTACTGGTACATGGGAGCCAGAGAATTCTACTGCCTGCGTGTTTTAGGTCAACAGTTAACCTTGGAAGATAAAAACTCCTTTCATTAATTTTATCACATAATTAAACATTATAATTATTTGTTTAATTGTTTCCATTGATAATTATTTTTTCAGATCTCTACCACCTGAATTAAGTGAACTAAGGGCACTTACTGCAAGTGGATTGACAATAACTCCAGCTCAGCCCCCACCACATGTAAGTTTCTTAAAGGATTAAATAAAATGAAACATTTATTCAAAATTAATATTACCAGTATTCATATGGGAAAAAAAAATATTTGTGTTTTTTTGGCATTAACTATAATTTCGATCTTGTATATTTTAAGTTTAGGTACTTTAAACTTTTGTTTTTATTATTTAACTTAGTTGCAGATTAGTAGGAAATAAGCATTCTTAATTCTGGTATAATAAAAGGCACTTTATTATTTCTCCCATTAATGATTCAGCTACACTAGTACTAATACTACAATAATGATATTTTTTATTATTTAATAAGGTCCATAGTATTATGTAAGGGTACCCATACAACAACTTGTTGCGACGAAGCCTACCTCACCTGTTCATGGTGCAACTTGCTAATCAACAAACAAGGCTCTGGCTCCCACCAACTGGCATTGAGATAGTATAAAGCATGCTGCATACTTTCCAATATTTCAGCCAGTTACAGTTATGTGTAATTGATTTTTTTTTATTCAACAAAGCAACAATATGGGTGGAATGTACACCAGATGGTAAATGATATGTTTGCAGTTAAAAACGTGGTTAAGTTAAGGTGATTTATAGCACCACGTTGCACTCAACCTCTTGAGACATAAGATGATAAGTCTCATTACCCCAGTTACTTCACTAGCTACACTACTCTTCAAATCGGAACACAGTTATATTGTGTGGCAGCAGAAATAGGCGCTACGGCGGTACCTACCTAGACAGTAATTTGAATTCAATTTTATTACATTGATCATTGGTCAGAAGTTAAATACCAAATCTTTATGTTAATTGTCAAATTATGCTCTCTAGCTAAGAGTAAATTAAGTTTTCTTTCGTAAGTGTTATATTTTTCATATGTTACTAGAAATCATGCTTTGCAAATTATTAATATATCTTGAGCTGTGTCTATCATTCATAACAGATCTCATCTTAGAGAGTATAAATAAAATTACCCCTCAATTAATTATATATTAAAACTGGAAAAAATATAAATTAAATTAAACATTATATTATATATATATATTATAAATTAAAATAAAATTAAATATTCAAAGAATTATTTATTAGGAGAAAATAAGCATTACTAAAGTTTCACCTCCAACGTGGTTTATATTATAGCCATTGTGAAATTAATAAAACGTTATTTTTGCAAAACTATCGCAAGATTGAAAGAGTGACAGTAAGTATTTTATTTATGTCTTAATATATAATGTTATTGTTACCATATAAGTTTTTTATGGATTTTTTAATGTACAACAAGCTAACATTTGATGTCAATGTTAGCATGTTATGTGCTAATGTACTCATAAAAGGTGAAGCTTTTTCATTCAGAATACTCTGTCTTTATATGATGACAGTTTGAAAACAGCAATACCATTATGGCGGCAAATTTAAATAAGAGTGGTAACTAGCCAAGGGGTTCGAAAAAAGCCTATCAATCAACATGTGGCCCTTGAGTTGAACCAAGAATCTCGGCATACTAGACGAACAGATAGGTGTTCTATCAAGAAGGCAGTTAAATGAATAGTAGTTACCAAAAACATTTATGTCTCCATGTATAAATGCATTTTTTCTTGTCTTATTTATGGAGTTGTTTGCTTTTGTCGTTCTTTACGACATGGCGACGATAAAGTTGTGCAGATTCTGACTTGTTTCTTAACATTGCTATGTTAGGTAAATCAAATTTCTCAGTGAAAATCAAAAAATTATTGATAATTATTTAGGTCACGTTTAACTGTTATCATAGGTATATATTAGGGGTTAAATAAAAGCAATTTATTTATACATAGTTTTAATACTAAGTTCAGTTATTGTGTATAAGTAAAAATTTATTTAAGATTAGTTATCATCAAATTTATTAGTGGCATTGCGTTCATTAGAAAAATAATGTTTAATTATTTATTCTCATATTTTAATTTGAGAAATAATTAAGTTTAATACAAGTTGCTATAGATAATTTTAAAGTATTATAATAATGTTTCAGGGTGCTAGTGGTAAACGAGTGCTACGACCTCGTTCGGAACAGAGGAGCTATGCGGAGAGTCCTGACATTGTTTTACTACCGGCCGCACCACCTCATCGTAAACAAAATTTACCTGCACCTGCGCCATTTACAGGTAACAAATTTTATATTTTATGTTGACATTTTTTGCTAAACAACTAACACATAATGATATCATACTTGTCGGAAACAGGGCTATGGTGTAGTGCTATATGGTACGGTCGATGGTCCGAGGTCCTTTGCATCATATTGCGGACGACCAATGAAAGTTTTTGTGGATAGAAATCCCTTATAACCGTTTTCCCTTCTCACACAAGAAAAAATGAGTGGAGGATGAACTGCTTGAATTATAGATTAGATTGCAATTATGAATTTATCGATAAAATGGTTTATTCTAGATGTCAGCAGTAAGTTGAACGCGGGAGTGAACGTGTCGATAACTCCGAGCACATTGCCAGTGGCCGCTCCGGAATCGCCACGGGAACCCCGCGAAGACGAAGAGTCAGAGGAAGACGAAAATGATCCGCCACTGCCAATTACCGGTCATAGAGTGAGCTTGTGTTATATTTATATTCTAATTCAGTTTATTAGTTAGGATGTTATACATCGCACCACTTTGCGCTCGTCGCCTTGAGACATAGGATGTTAAATCTCGATACCCCAGTAATTTTACTAGCTACAACTTCCTTCAAACCGGAACACTGTAATGTTTTCACACTACTATTTGGCGGCTGAAGTAGGAGTTGCGAAACGTTTTTCGGCAACAGAGACCTACCATCAGTAAAAAGCTAAGTTTCTCAATACAAAAGTATATATTATCTACATAGTAATAACATACTACCAAGATTTGACGTCTTAAATCTCAAGGCGATGAACACAATGTGGTACAGGATACATCATAACTAGCAACAAATTGTTGTATCTAAGCATACCATTTGAATGGTTCGCTTGTAACTATATCACGTTGCAGGAATTATCCAGTGCTGAGATTTGGGAGCGAGAACGACGTCTAAGAGCGCTGAGAGAGAAACTGCGGGCTGAGGAAACTCGTCTTGTTCTGCTGCGAAAGTTACGTCAGTCGCAACAAACCGCTGGCATACCTCCTTCAAAGGTACAATTTATTATCAATTGCCATCAATTTAAGTGCTTAATTAACGTTTTGATTTATATTGAGTAAATCGATTTTTACCTATAACATGGAACTGTAAAATTCAGATCAATAACAAACAGCCATTTCAATGTTTCCACTAATCAGACCTAGGCCTTCTCTTAGAAGAAGATTCAAACGTTATTTATCCCACACATGTCTTCAAACCTGGTGGTCTTGGATCGCGTCTGTTTCCTCACGATATATTTTTATCCTGGAAGCTTGAGCCCAGTGAAGATCGACCTCGCTTCTCATCGACGTGTTTAACACTTATGATTACATTACAAATTGAGCTATTGTGGATTCATTAAAAAATTGAGCTAATATGAAATAAATTTAAAGTATTGATTATTATCGTTAATATCAATAAAAAAATTATGACTTTTTTTTTTCAGAATAAAACATGTTTGCAGGACAACACAACTGGTACTGCTCTGGCAGGCAGTGGTTGTGTGGTCCCACCGGGTGTAACTGTTACACCGGCACCACCACCTGCACATCAGCAGAATAAAGTAATGATATGATTGTAATACACTCTAACCACAGTTTGTTGTTCCTGGTTCTCTTTAATTTTTTATCAGTTTTTAATGATGTTTAGACAATTGTACATAGAAGCATTTAAATTATACTTTAATAATTCTAAAGTATGACCATGATGAAAATGAGACAAATATATACAGATGAAAGTTATTTTGATGTTAACCCATTGAAAGGAAATGTTACTTAATATTTATTTACTGGTGATAGGTCTCTGTTGCTGGAGACCGTTGTAGGTACCACCGCAGTTCCTATTTCTGCCTCCAACCAGTAATGTGCAAACATTAGTGTTCCGGATTGTAGGGAGTTGTAGCTAGTAAAATTATTGGGGTAATGGGGCTAAACATTTTGTCTCAAGGGGGCGAGCGCAATGTAGTAATAGTAGTATATATCGTGTTAACTAGCGCCACGTTATTATGAGCGAGCGTATCATTTACTATCAGGTAAATGTCCCACTTGCTCGCTGGCCTAATGGTTAGAGCGTGCGGCCTTCATTGCGAAGGTCGCGGGTTTGAATTTTGGCATGTATCGATGATTTTAATATTTAAGTTATGTACATTGGTGAACTTTAGTAACAACAGCGAGATACAAACGCTGAAGGAAAACATCGTGAGGAAAACTGCACATGAATTAGAATTTATTCGAAGGTTTGTGTGAGATTACCAATCCGCATTGAGGGTAGGGATCTGCCCCAACAGTGGGGACGTAAATAAGCTACTGGAAAAAAAAACGTTCCACTCATCTCGTCACTTCATTGTATAAAAAAAAGTATTACAAAAAATTTTAATTATTTATAAATATTACTTTTAATTATTTCTAGCGTACAAATGCAACTGGAACGGCTAGCAATAACTTAACATCATCAGCCCGCCGACCTTCCAGCCTTCCGGGAGGTGCTACCCTTACTCCAGGCCCATACCGCACACAGGTAAAATGAAAGCTTACCACTTCGATTAATGAGGTAGTTCAATTTGTCAATACTTAATCATATTTTATTATAGAATTCGGCTAGTGGTGGCGCCAGCATTACCCCATCGGTGACGATAACACCCGCGCCACCACCCACTACTCAACATGCACAACCCAAGGTATTCATTCACTTATTATTATTTTTTTTAATATTTTTAAATAAGTTTAAAAAAATAATGGGATTGATTTTTATACTGTGATCAGAATTCCACCTGATAATAAAGTGGGTAAACAAGGATACTTTTGCATGTTTTAATAATTACTATTTAAAATTTGCGTATTTTATTTTTAAAATTTTTATATTAATATTGTTATAAATAATAACCAACTACTCTTAGCGGTTATTATTATTGTTGTTATAATTTTGTTCTTTACATATTAAATACGGTTGAAATTGTAAAATGTTTGTTTAGCCTAAATTGGTAGTTTAAATAAACTACGATTAATATTGATCTAGGTTTTAAATCTTTTTAATTTGACGAAGCGACGAGACGAGCGAATTGTTCACATGATAGTGTTACGTTGACCTATAATAATATGGAGTTACTAAGGAATATACCACAATTTGCTTGTTGTTTGTGACATATGGTGTGAAGTGTCATTTCCCTAGTGTTATATAGTAGTACAATTTCAGTACCTACAATACTGTTTCAAATGAAACACAGTGATATTTCCATACTTGTCTTTGATAGCTGTGGTGGTACCTAACTAGATGGTTCCTAGCAACAAAGACTTGCCACCTATTTGTTACACTACAAACTGAAAGCATTATCTTTTTGTTTATAACAACACCAACAGTTTAAGCATTATATAAGTTTTAACATTTTATTGCAAGCCCACTCAGGATAATTCGTCTGTCACCAGTAGTACAAGTGATGCAGTGAGTATAGAGAAGTGATGTCACTTTTTTTATTACACATAATAAAGAGTTAAAAGTTAATGTACCAATACATGAGCAGTAATAAAATTGAACTATGTATAGATAAACTTAAGTATCTTAACATTCTCACCTTTCAACCTTAGCTATAACCTGTGGTTTAAACATACATAATGCTTCTACAATTTTTTAATATTGCTAGTCTCAAATTATTATTTTTTGCAGGCAAGTTCTCGCAGCTCTGAGGACACACAGACACCAGCACAGAGGCAGGCTGCTGCCAAACTGGCCCTCCGAAAACAACTAGAGAAGACTCTCCTTCAGGTTTATTCTTTTTGCTCTGATTTATTGGTTTTTAAGAATTAGATGATTTATCAAATTACAAATATACTGATGCTCATTAAAATCCTGTTTGAATAGATCCCACCACCAAAACCGCCCCCGCCGGAGATGAACTTCATACCGTCGCCTAGCAATACGGACTTCGTATATCTCGTCGGACTCGAGCACGTAGTTGACTATCTTACTAACGAGGAGCGGTATGTTTTGTACATAATCAATTCAATGCTTGATGACAGAAACATTTGTTCACATATGTGTTCATTTCAAAGTGATGAAGCTGTGATAGCTCAGTTTGTAAGATACTCATACAGATTATGCGATTCGCGAATTCGTGGGTTCGATCCCCATCAAGCTGGACCTTCCGGTGCAGGAAAAACATCGTGACGAAATCGAGGATATATTCAAAGAACTTCAGCCTTTGTGTGACATTTGATATCCTCTCAATCAGCACTTAGCGTGGTAAATAAATGGCCTTAACTATCTTTGGCTTATGCACTATATAAATAATATTTTATGTTATCCAGTATGCCGAGATCGAGTGTGCCAGCAGTGTGTGCGCAATGCGGCTGCGATTTTACCGCAGTATGGCGGTGGGAGCGAGCGCCGCCGCATGCCTCCCGTCGGCAGGATGCGACTTTCAGTTGCGCGCCATCCGCCCGCCGCCTGTGTGAGCTTTGCGTATCTGGGAACGTCAAGCGCGCGCTCAAGGTACAAACAAAAATACACATATATGAGTACAGTCAATCAAGTACATCATCTCCTTGCTGTTTCCATTTTTAGTAGGTTATTGGCACAACGAATCCTTTTTCGCCTTTTTGTTAAATCTTTAGTATGTGTTTAACGACTGGGTACCTGCTTGACATCGACTCTCTTTTGGAATGTTGGTAGAACCGTCTTCAATTAAGAAATGCTACTTAAAGCCATATCTAATTTATTCGATGATTACACTGTTAATTATCCTACGACCTTTATCTTTTAGTCATCTTGTACGACGCTCACGGAACGAGAGGTACAATTTTGCTATCTGTACCATAAGCTAAGTAATTAGATCATATACGCATTCATACATACAAACAGTTAAGTGACGTAGTATTAAATAGGGTTGAAATTAACATTGACAAGTTTTCATTCACTTACTAAACTAGTTAGGTTTTTACATTATAAAATAATTAGATCTTTTTGGTATAATTAACGAATAACCCATAGAATAAAATCGATGTTAATATCTAGTCCTATTATACCAATGTAGTCTCCAGAACGCTTATATAAAATATTTCTCTATATTATATATCAAAATTAAACAGGGTCACTTAAGTTTGGTTGTACCTACATGTTTATAGAACAACAGGTTTGGTAATCACGTGTCATACTTGAACCGGCGCTTTGGTAGTGTGGTAGGTAAATGGCTTTGACTCTTCTTGGTAGAGAGGGTGCCGGATCCCTGTAATGGGATAATTATGAGTTTTTTATGTTAGTATTTTCTTAAGTTTCTTCTATTTATTATATATAACAGAACTCCACTTTTTAGGCGGAGCATACGGCCCGTCTTAAAACTGCGTTTGTGCGCGCGCTGCAGCAGGAGCAAGAAATTGAGCGCCGTCTGGCTGCGCCCGCGCCGTCCCCGCCGCCCGCACCGCCGCCCGCGCATGTACCCACGCCCGCACACGCGCATAACACTCACACCGCGCATCCGCACCGAGCGCAATCGGTTAATATTATTACTATACTTAATTGCTGTTTTTTTGTATGCTGGTGGTGCCATCACTATTATTCACGATTTTAAAAGCTTCATCGGACTGAAGGCTCGCCGATCTTCAAAGAAGTAAGTACTAAACTGCAATTAGGATTTCCAGTAGTAAATCGTAGGATCAACCATACCTATCTCTGACACAGTTGTTAAATCACTTACCTTATAACCAGAGATTCCAGCTCCATTCCAGGGTTTCATTAGTGGATGTTGGATATGATTAGGGGTTATTTTAATCCTCCTATCCTACTAATTGTTATTGTCATGTTATATTTTTGACGCGACATCACGTGATTATTATCGTTGTTACTTTTTTAAACATAAATAACTTATCAAATATGGATAAGATATTTCTCTTTTTAACTATTTTATTATATATATGGCCTTAACATTTTTTTTTATTTTGTTAGTTGTCGGTGTCGCGGTCGTCGAGTAGAACACCCGCCCCGGCTGCACCCGCTACCCCCGCGCCGCAGCCGACAACCACTAAGCCGCCACAACCATCGAACAGGTTTGGTTTATAATTTTTTTGCTCTAAAAACATGCTAATAAATATCTTAACAAAACAACCTGATATAGTGTTTAGACTGAGATGCTTTGATGCAATTACCAAAGCAATGTAGCTTTTATTAAGATTATAAACACTACACCACATTGTGGTTTGAGACATAAGATGATAAGTCACGTTACCCAGTAATTTTATTAGCTACATTGCCTTTTAAACCGGAAAAGTAATATTTGCGTACTATACAAATTGTATTCGCCACTAATTTTTTTATTTATTGTGTGTGTATAAAAATTTAAAAACTTATAAGTACAATAGACAACCGACTAACCTGTGTGAATTTGTTTTCCGGGCAAAAGATATTTCAGTAATTTAAAAAAAATATTTTATTAATAAAATCTAATGTACTAGAAATGAATGTGGTTGGTTAAACTAGTTTAAAACTTACTTTTTGATGAGTCTATTTAATGTATGTACTGGGTGTTAGGAGACCGCTTCCGAAAACGAAGACAGACGATATACTAATGTACCACTGTACACAATGTAGATAGTACTAATGACACCTTTGATGATGGGACGGAAAAAGAATAGATCCTGATTAAAAAAAAAATCATATTTTTAAAACGTTTTATTAGCATTGTTTACGTTCTATCATGTTAGTACAGCTAAATGAAACGATAGTTTCATAAGAAATACATTACTAAAAAAAAACAGCAGATACTCGGATCAACAAACGCCCGGGCGCGCAATCTAAATGCTCCGTGGCCGTATGAAATAAGGTTAAGTAATGTAGTTTTTATGAGATCATTGTTTCATTTAGCTGTACTAACATGTTGGAACGTAAATAATGCTAATAAAACGTTTTAAAAATATGATTTTTTTTTAATCGGGATATATTTTTTTCCGTCCCATCATCAAAGGTGTCATTAGTACTATCGTCTGTTTTCGTTTTCGGAAGCGGTCTCTTAACACCCAGTATACAATATACACATACATACAAGCATAGAAACACACAAATGATTTTCTATCCAAGAGAATGCACGAGATATATGTATGTATAAATTTTGGTTACAGCAACCGTTCACTAAGCGGCGCAGAGCCATTACCCCGCAGTCACCACTCGGAGAGGGCCCGCGAAGCGGAGGTGCCCGCCAAGAAAGGTAAAGGTAACGCAGCATGTATCAACATTTTACTTTACTATTATATTTTACTACAGAATTTTTTTTATTTAAATTCAAAGTACTATTAAATACATTTTTTATCTGATAAAACGAGATGGACGGAATGTTTACTTGATAGTAAGTGAGGCTAGTACGTCGTGGTCATCATTTTGTGAAATAAAATGAAGTTCATTAGCTATAACGCTTTTGAAATTCGAACATAATAAATATTGCACATTGCTGTCTTGTAGCAAAAATAGCTGTTACGGTCGTACCTAGTCTGTCACATCACAGATCATATCTACTTGCATCTTCCAGTAGTAGATGTAGATTATGGTGAATTAAGCTATGATCTCAAAATTTATTCGCGTTTTTGTTCCGTATTAAAAAGAAACCCTAAGTTAAATCTAGGATTTTAAGAATTGTGTACTGATTGTAATTACTAAAATTATTATATGTTTACTATTAAAATAATTATAATATAAAAAAGATAGTAAAATGTTCAACCCGTATTATGTTTTGCTATAAATTATTTTTAAATAAAGTATTTCCGGACTAAAAGGCTTTACCATACGGAGATCAAGTATTAGACCATTATAAGTAAAAATATAATGCATACATGTAAACATATCTGTGTTCTAATAAAGGTTCATCATCAAGCAATGCCAGTCAAGGAAGCAGTTCCAGTAAGCAACACCAGGTATTACAAGATGCATACATTTACCACAAAGTCAATGTGGTTATTATAAGTTTATTGTTATACTGAATAAACTCGGTTGTTACTAAGCTAGTACCTTTTACCATCAGGTACTAAATATTACTTGGCAAAGTGCAGGGTGGTTCAGAAAAATATAATAACCATCAATTATTTTTAACTTAATGTACATTCTAACTGAATATCTATTTCATTCTTCTCTTGTCCAAACATTTAATTTAAAGGAAAATTGGCGTCTAGTTTACCGAATTCATGTGAATAATCTAACAATGTCATCCTATATCCAGGTGTGCTAAAACAATGTTTGTGAAATCCAGAACTTTTACGTTATTTTTTCCAATAGCAACTGGCGGCTGCTGCGGCCGCACAGATGGCGTTCGAGCAACATAGCGCCGCTGCCATGCAGGCGCTGCAACACCAGCTTCTCAGAGGTTTCTTAATTTAATTTATTTAATTACGAGCGTCAATTACGGAAAGGATAGCATCTAACTTTACACAAACCTGCATGCTACAAACGAGAGTGATCTCTCATCACCGTTTCTTGAGGTGGGTAATAAGCTAAAATTATGACGTCATGTTTGTTGTTATAAAATTCTTGCGCTGGTTGTAGTACTCTGTTGGCGGAGTCCTTCTAAGTAGGTACTATTGGGACTTCTTTTTCTACTATCAAATAGAAGCTGATTACTGTGCTCCAGAGTGATGAGCGTTGTAGCTAGTGATCTTACTACAGTAACGAGACTTAACATTATGTCTCAAAGTCATAAAGCACCATATTGTTGTGGGCGGTCGCATCCCTTAACATTAAGTGAACGTCCTGCTTGTCCCGGCGCTTCGTGAGATAAAAAAAACCTGTTTTAGATTTTAAAGTATTGCCTTCATCATTGCACCGTTTCGATGTTCGCAGTATTAGCATCAGCTTTAGTATACCTCGTTACCGGTAATCCCTGTTCATTCAGGTCTGAGCGGCGCGGCGGGCAGCAGCGGTATGTCAGCGGCTGCGGCGGCCGCCATGATGCAGTTCTCGCCGCTTCTGTACACGTATCAGCTGGCCATGGCGCAGGCCTCCGCGCTAGGTAAGCGTTGTACGTATTCACAACACATTACCATTACTTTTTACTTGTTTACGTCATCCAACCGCATTTCATTTAATTTTTAAGTAACAGTATTATTTTCTAATTAAATGTAATAAATATATTTGATGCTTATTTTTGTTAATATACTACAGAAAGACAGCTATCTTTTTTCTAGAAACATAAAACGTCCAATAATTAAAACAAAATAGATTTTATTTAATTACTTTGTTCGAATGTAACATACATAAAATTTTTGGTGGGTTATTTAGTTATATGGCGTCATTTTATTATTAAACTGTCCTTTATAATAGCTCTTTTTTTATCCGCTCTTACTATCGCCTAAGTTTCATTTTACATATTAAGTGACAATGAGGTACATAGTGACACTGAAAGCCCAGCTCTCATATGTTGAAAGCTGGAACAATGCTGTTATGGGAGCAGATTTACAATATGCGAGGGAGAGGCGGGGGTTAGTTACACTAACGGGTTTGAAAAAACCATGGAAACTCAGCGAAAATAACTGGGAATCAAGGTGTGGCCACGAGCGCAATGAAATTTCAAAGTTGCATTCTAACAATAACATTACAACTTAAGAATATGAATTTATATTCCATGAATCATGCGAACATCATATCTGCTTATGCTAATATCGTCCCGCAGCAAGTAAAGGCGGCAATAGCGGAAACACGGCGGCGATGGCGGCGGAAATGCAGCGCATGGCTGAAGCGCAGCGGCAATACCTTCTGGACATGATCCCCGGACAGCACGGTCGCAACCCGTGGACCAAAAACTGAGCCGCTAGGGTAAATTAATTGTTATTTATTTTTACATTAAGAAGCGTTTTATTTTTACGATAAATTATAAGGAATGATTAGTTTTTATTTGTGCATTGTTGATATCTTCAATTCCATATGACCATCGGCCATGTTTGGAATTCAATGAGTAACATGTTTATCATTTTTTATCATACTTAATTATTTTTCTTATTCCAAAAGATAGGTTGGTCTTCTTCTCTTTTGAAGTTTCCGAGGACTGAGGACTTAATATAAATAGAATATTTTCATTACAGGTGCCAGGATAATGAGGAAGCATTTGAAGCATTAGGTTTAGGTATTTGAGTTTTAAGTAATAAGCTAGATAGGTATTGAAGGTAGTTAATACATTTTTGAACTTTGTAATGTTTCATACAGTTTGTTCTGGTGGTTGGCTTTGTTTTGTTGACAGTGAGACTTGGTTAGGTCATTCATGCCGGCTACTATATCATCATCATTATCATTTCAGCCTATTGTCATCCTCTGCTGACCAGATGTTGCTCTTATAAAAGTAAAGTACCTAAACACAACTGACATTTTTCTATTAATAATTAACCCAAATATTTCGAAGTAATACATCAAGTTTCTAAGGTTTATTAATATAGTATTAGCTTGCAAATCTTCTAGTGAGACATATCTTCAGCAGTGGTCGACGACGTTGATAATGTCTATGTAGTTAATAAATCATGTGAAATTATACTAATATATTTTTATAGCAGTTATCTGTATTTATTTTGCGACTCAGGAATATTACAATTTATACTGTACATAAATTGATATGAATTGGTGGTGGTGTTGATGTAATGCAACTAATTGATTGTGCTACTACCCAACCTTGTAACAGATTAAGACATCCTTTACGTTTGTAAATGTGAATTTCGGTTGTTAATTAGTTCCTAATCTCTATTGAAGTCTAATAATTAATGTACTTGCTTATTTGCGTTTATCTGCATACTAGCTGTTCCCCGCCTGTTCTCCAGGCCGTAATACAGAATTACTTTCTACAGGAACCGTTACTATAGCAACCGCATAAATAATATGAAATGAAAATTTCTATATTAATGGTACCAATTGGATCAACAATATTTGTTTCAAATGTATAACATTAGTAAACAATTTATCCTTTAAGTAAAATATAAGTTATTAATTCAAAGAAGCAATTCTGCAAGCAGAATGTTCACATGATAGTATTTGATATAATCCCAGCTATAATATGTATATAAATCTATTATTATTATTATTTTTATACTAGAAAGGTTAATAAATCTAATTTTCTATTTTGTTTTTAATGATTTTTTTTTGTCACCACAAATCAAAAGAAATAAACGATAATAATATTTTAATCTAACCTATGACGTCAAAATAATGTAGTTTGAGACCATAGACATAATTTACAATGAAGTCCATAATAAAAAAAATAATTATTTATACCTGTTAATGTTTTTGCAGAATTACAATATTTGAGAAATGCTTATTAATTTTCGCCAAGAGTATTTTGACTAAATTGAATTATATTTGAAACTTATCATTAATAACTTTCGTCATTGGCACCATTCGACAAGCGGCTGTCGTCCGCTATTGGACATAGTCCTCGCCAAAAGATCTCCACCTCGATCAGTTTTGCATCGCACGCGACTCTCAATTACCCGCGGCCTTCACTAAAACGTCGGAACACTTTGTGTAGGATCTTCCAGCACTGCCTTTAACTGATACGTGGTCGTTTCATCTTCAAATGTAGAATTTCTTTATATTAAATTGGTGATCCTTGGCTTTATGTCCAGTAGTCTGCCACGGGCTGATAATGATAGCGGTGGTGACGTTGATAACGAAGATAAATGGTATTAATTTATTGGTAAATTTCTAAAATCAACCTGTTTGAGGCTAACGACAGTTGCTAGAACATTCTGTATGCTACAATAAAAAAAATATTGCACAACAATAAATACGTAAACATGGATAGGGTAAGAGGTGATGCGGTTAGAGATAATGAGTCGGTTAGGTCATCGCGAGAGTTTTACATGTACTAGCGTAATTTGATCATTTTGTATGTCGATTGTAAGATTAATAATAAATGACTATTGTATTATATGTTTGTTTTATTGATTATACACAACATCAAGATTGGAAATGCATTTCTCTTATAAACTATGTCGGGTTGACCGTTACTCCTTCAACATGATGGCACACTGAACCAAGTCCTGAAAATAATATAATACGTTACTTAAAATTTTGTCTTTCTAACCGCCAGCGGTTGACGAAATGATTTTGTAACTTGAGAATCTATGGCATAATTCTAAGTACAAATAATAAATGATTCATCACCCAGATTTTTTTTATTTTGTTGTTGGTAGAATTACATTCTTTAATATAAAAAAAAATCTATTTCATTACCTCGTGAGCATCCAAGTACTCGAGATCAGTGTCTGCGGCCAATATCTGCACGGCGTCCAGTATGACATCGGCGGCCTTCTTGACGTTCCGCGCGAACATCGCAAGCACCTCGCTGACGGAGACCTGCCGAACGAGAACATACATTACAACTGTTAGCTCTTTGAGAAGTCTATAAGCAAATAACAATTTTTTGTTAAATATTTTCGATTTTTTTTCTTTTAGCTTACAGATTTTTCATTCTCCCTCCAACAGTCATAGTCTGTCACCAAAGCGACTGCAGCATAACTCAACCCTGCCTCCTTGGCCAGGACAACCTGTTTGACATTTAGTTTAATGTATAAATTCAATCTCTAATACAACTAAGTAATTTTTTTAAATGACTTCGCTTTATATATTTTGCTATTATTTGTATATTTGTAATAGGAAAATAAACAAGTATGAACTTACCAATTTTCATAAAAATTAGAACCGGCACAAAGACGTGGTATATCATATTATATAACAAACGTACAATGGAAAATGATTGCATTGTGCTGTTATATTGACATATTTATAAATAATTTGAAAATGTAAAAAAAAATTAACGATATTAAAAAAAATTAGAAAATAAAATATGTACTCGTATGTATTACAGTTTCTCTTGTTTGTCTAATTTAAGTATTTCTTTAGCACTTACAGCTTTCACCAAGCAGGAGGATGTTGAAATTTGAAAGATGTAAGAAAACGAAATTTAAATAAATTTTATTTTTATATCATCACCTCCGGAATGGTTGTCATGTTGACGACATGGCCGCCCCAGATTCGATGCATAAGGCTTTCCGTACGGCTTGAGAACCTACAAAAAAACATCCAACATTTAACATGGTCCACCACCCAAATATTGTAAATCAGCTCCATAACAACATTGCTGTTCTCCAGCTGTCAAAGCAGGAGAGCCGTAATATTCTCCGCGACAATTTTACCATCTCCTTCTCCTTTAATACCATATGTTCGGCCATAGGTATATATATTTAAGGTTCAGGTAGGATAGACAAAATTTTATTTGCGCCACGCACTGTGAGTATCTCTGGAAGTCCTCTCGTCATCAGATGGTTACGCGGGGGAGGGGCCGGTACGGGAAGTGCAGACAGCAGTCGGCGGTAGACAGTCGCCTGGTCGCTAGCCGCGTTTTCGGAGATCACCTAGGCGTAGACCGCGGTAGCCTAGCGCCGCGCTCCGCGGTTTTATTATAGCCGCGATAGGAAGTGAGTCGTGTTTCACGTACGGAGTGCAGCTGAAACGGGACATCGCTCACGCGCCAGGATTCTAACTTGACTGACTAGACCTAGACGTTTGACTTGACGACAGTACAAGTAGGCCTGTAAGTTGCGGCCTGACAGCGATCGGTAAGTATGCACACACGTAGTCTAAGGTGAGCGCTATGCCGCGGGCTGCCCACCCGTTTGTATTGCACACCATGTGAAATTTGTTTAACCGTGATTTACTATTTTACCTTCGCATTCGTTTTAAGACCTAGTAATAATAATATAAGTAGCTCACTAAATGTTCACAATGTTGGATCTCAGGGCTTTCTCTTACCAAACGTCAATGAAATTTATCCATCATGCAGGCCTTGTACGGGATGACGGATGTCACAGGTCTACGAAGGCTTTCTTCTTGGAAGGTGATGGATTTCTCATAACGTTTGCCTTCATCGAAAGCTTAATCAATAAGATTTATTATTATTATTTCACATCATTGCTTTTGAAGAACATCGGTTTACGGAATATGGTGATATAACCGCTGACAGTCTGTAGGTTGCTATAGTATATAAACATTATTGTAATCCGGTTTAAAAGCCGTTGAAATTATCAGGGTGACGGAACATAACATCTTATGTTTTAACGCGAATTTGATTCAGTGTATATCATCTTAACCAGTGCAACAAAGGGCGTATTATTTACCATCAATTCAACGCCTCGTTGCTCTTATAGGTTCATCATGACTCACCTGGGCCCCTGTATGACGACGGCGGTGCCGTTCTCGTGGTACCTGTAGCCTCGGGACTGCGCCGCGTCTATGAGCGCGCGACGCGAACGCTCACAGAAAGCTGGGTGCATGGGCAGGTGGCACACGCCCTTCGGCCCGCCCTCCGTCCTATCGTAGAAACTACAATTCCTTCCCCAAGTCCTAGGAAATTGGAAATATTAAACAAACGTCATCTTCACTTACTAATATTATGTATTCTCAACATTTATTTCTAAACAAAAAAAAGAGAAAAATTGATTTTTTCCAGTATATTTGTCCTTAGGATGGTTATCATTAACACCGTACTTTTTACTAACCAAAAAAATCGTACTACTAAAAATCAAAGAAAAATAGTAAATTATAACCTAATATCAATCAAAAGATAGATTTAAAATTTCATTGATCAAATAGAGATACTAATTTTGAATATTAAACAGATCGCCATGAGTTTTGTTGTTTTTTTATTTATTTTTTTATAATTTAGCCTGTGTGTGGTGGGTTAGGGCCTTTGGTTAATTAATCATTTACCATCTATTTCATTTGTATACATTGTTTTTCTTTTCTCACTCTCATCTTTCTCTCTTTTTTTCATATTCTGCTATGGCTACAATGGTACTATTATAGTAACTTTATCGAATATATATATACCTGTCCATAAAATCGTCCAAGATGACAAGATCCCCTGGCCTGTACTCTTCGACCAAGGAACCGGTAGCCGTGGTAGCAAGCACGTGAGTACATCCCGCTTGCTTTAGCGCCCAAATATTAGCGCGGTAGTTTACATCGCTAAAAATATAAATTTTATTGTTTTATTTATTGAATATTGGCTCCAAGATATCTAAATATATTTTTTAAATAAAGCTTACAAGACATACAATATTTTTAAATGAGAAAGATTACTCCAGAGCTTTGTTTTTTGGTTGGAAGTATTCGTTGTCAGAGACCATCTATATAGGATACCTACCACAATGTATTCCCGTTTTATTCAACGAAATGAGAGAAACAATTATCAAAAACACATCATCACATTGTGCTCATCGCCTTGAGATATAAGATGTTAAGTCTTGTTACTATAGCAGATATAGGAGCATGGTGGTACATACTTAAACAGCTTCCGGCAACAAAAACTTATCGTCAGCATGTGTGAACCAGTAACAGTACTGCGCACAAATTACTGTGATTTGGTGTGGAGAGCATTGTAAGTATAAAAATTATTGACACAATGTATATACCCACAAACGCCACAAATTGGATTGATTCATTAATACATAGTATGGTATACAATTCACCTTGGTTGATATTGATGCTTTCTTCCATGCCTCGCTAGTAGAACGCAAGGAACTCCTTTAATCTGGCCTTGAAGTAGGACATCCGATGGTTTTCCAAAAGGTGTACTTACGTCCAGTTCCACCGGCTTTTCGAATAAACTCGGGTCGTCGAAACCCGATCCACCAATGATACCGATCTGTAATTTTAAATAAGTTTAAGTGGATTTTGAATGAGATATAGAGAGAGCATTGCACTGGATTGAATCCACACACAACTTTAGGTTTAAGCACAAATTGTCATTAAATTGATTCACAACCTTATTGTACATTAAAATTTTGTTCAATAGACATCACAAAACTGGAGTATTGAAAAAAAAAAATCTTTTAACTATACAGATTCCTTATTGCAAAACAAGTTAGTTGCTTAGCCACGGTGAGCTTCACCAGACAGTCCCTCTTACCCTGATACAAAAAAAAATTATTGCTCCAACAACAACCTTTAAAGGTAATAATAATCTTAGTTTTAAAGATTATAACTTCTGTTAGAAATATTTTTTTATTAATGGATAAAGTACCAGCTATTAAGGATTACATAATATATTGAGCAGGCTAAAAACTAATCAACAGAATTCACTTTAAATTAACCAAGTTATATGTATGTATCTATTGTGGCACAGCAAAAATTTTATATTTATGTAAGTACATTAAGTATAGGTTGCATACAATAGAAGGATAAAAAAGATAAGTAAAATAACCATATTAAATTTTGCATGTTTTTTATTCACCTCTAGTTGCTGTCTACATCAAAATCAATTACAAATTACAATTAATAAATATGAAAAGAAATTATAGAGTACACATATGTGCACTATAAATTCTCTTAAAAGTAAAATATTTTACTTCTTATCGTCCAAGCCTTGTTGAAATCTAAGTTCTTTAGCTGTAAGGTCCGCTTTTTGTAAGTTTTGAGCCAGCTGAAAATACTTCTTTGACTTTTCCAAATCTTTTTCAACACCATCACCTTTCTTGTACATTAAGCTAACGTTAGCACAAGCATACATGTTGCCAAGTTCACATCCTTTGTATGCGAATTGAAATGCCTGTTTCAAATCTGGCTTTATTAAATAATCAATGTTCTTATTTTTCTCTGGATTATGTGGATTGAAATCTGCTACATTCTTTGGTACACCAGTCAGATACATGCCTGATAGATAATGACAGGCTTTGTCATCTTTGTGATCACAGCTTTTTTTCAAGAAGTTGTAGCCTAAAATTGCAACTAATCATTACATTTTATAAAAATACATGAAAATAAAAAAAATACTGCCCCTGTTCAAATCATTTTTGTGAACCACCTTAAAGTATTTAATATAATTTCTCGAAGAGTACCATTCTTAAGATGTCTAAACTATTTTAATTTTAAAAATTGTTAACAAGTGTCAGTGTTATTATTTTCTGTAAATTCTATCAAATTCGTTAAAGAGAATATGTAAGTAAAAGTGTATTTCTTGCAATTATTTTGAATTATACAAGTCTATTAATTATTTTAATAACTAATGATCAATACAATTTTGGAAGTCTTACCTTTAGGAACATCCCTTTGTATCGTAACTCCCGGCCCAGTAGCCGTAAGCAAGATACCAGCGTGCAGGCAAGATACAGGATCGTTTAATTCGCAGCCTTTTTCAAAATATTGTAACGCCTCGGCAGTATCAGGTTTGTCCCGACCGCGACCAATTAGAGCATAATTACCGTACTTTGTACATGATTTGCCATATTTATAGTCCAAGCAATTGTTTTTGAACACAGTTGCGGCCTTTTTGTAGTCTTTCTTTATTGCTTCTAAGTATTCGCCTAAGAGCTGACATAGTTCTGGTTTTTTTTCTTGATAACAACCGAAGCGATATTCTATACCTAAGTTTTCAATATATTTTTTTACGTCTTCTTCCTTTTGTAAGTCATAGGCCATAGTTATATCTAATATTTCTTAATTTTGTCTGAGGTCAGCGAGGTTAGCATTAGATAATATAGCTAAAGTGTCAAACCGATAACGTTTATCAATAATTTGGTAAACAAGTCAATTGAGCAACTCTTAAATTTATATGGAAAATTAATGGTATTATGATTTTATGTTTGCGAAAAACTATTATATATATTATAATAGAATATTACCTCTTTATTCGTTTAATTTCGCGCTAAAAGGTTAATAAGAAATAACTAGTAATTACCTTAATATTCTTCGCGCATGCCATACTCTTCTAAGAAAATATCAAATTATGGATGATATATTAAATGTATTTGATAAATTTATTACTAAAGAGAGTTTTTAAAATAGTCCAGTATAATTTCAAGTATTAAATGATAAAAATTTTATATAAATTAATCGCAACCGTGTATTGGTTGCTCTTAAACAGATAACACAATATAAATTTTATTTGCACAGATAATACTACTGAGTTAAAATTATTTATTTTATCTCGAGCTAATACTAAATTTTAGTATTTAAAAAAAAATTACAAAAAGTGATGAACGGATACGCATTTTTGCTAAGTTTATTAATAATAAAATGCATTATATTTTCTAAAACCATTTCACTACTTTAACGACATTACTGTCCATCTTATTGCAATCTCGCAAATATAAGTCCGACAAAGTTTAATTTTGGTATTTAAACACATATATTTAATTATTTCGATGTACGTACTCTTGATTAGAAAGACTTTTACAATGTTAAATTTTTTGTGTGATTAAGCTTGTGAGTTATACAATTCTAAAATTCCCTGTATAAATTTTAAAATAAAAAGTTCTAATATATAAATTATAAATTATTTTCTTTTAAATTATACGAAAGTTAGTAAAAAGCACAAGCTTTGTGATCATTACTAGTGACATTTGACATTAGTTAAATAATACTATCATATTCTGTAATCGTTAAACTTAAATACATAAAAAAAATAATACTTTAAAGTAGAAAGAAAAATGTCTGAATCCACTGAACTGTTTACTACACGTATGAGAAAAGCTACGCGAAAGATTCATTCAGTGAGCGATGCCTTAGTCAATGCTAAATTTGCTCTTTGTTAGTAACTTTTTATCTTAATCATTAAATCTTTGAGCTCTCCTATCATAATCATTACTTATTTTCAATCTAGTAATCTCCAGTTTATTCACAAGTTACAGAGTATCAGTGCCAAAAAATTTTATTTCAAAAAAGAATTACACAATTATATATTATTATTTTATATAGGAACATATACTTTTTTTTGTCAAGAGTACGTGATGAATATGAATTATATTATATACAGAATACTTAACAATTTCATTATATTTCATGTTTCAGCATTAAGAGATGAAACTGTATGGGGTGGAGGTTTATTTGTTTTCTATCATATTTTTGCCTTTCTTGAAAATGCAAAGGAGAGACTCAATATGCCAGACTTCAATAGGCTTTTTGTTAATAAAATTTTATATAGGTAAGTGTTAGTGTTAGCCTATGTAGGTTTTTCATGTCTGAATTTATTTGTACTAGTGATTATAGATGTTTACAATTATCACTTGATAATTATAAAAATGATTTAGTAATCAGCAACAGAAACTAATAGAAAATGCTAGTTGTTAGTGCTTGTAATAAATATCAGTTTTAGTGTATATTTTATGTTAGAAGCAATATACCCTTCCATTGAAAATAAAGTTCATTTATGTCCAAGAAGAATCAATGCTGTAATTTTAGTTACATATACATGTGGTTAAGTTTGGAGAAAATACTTTGATGAAATCTATAATGTTAGTGTTATTTGTAGAATTAAATGTATTGTGTATTAACACAGAGTATGTTGAAGTGTATGTTACTGTAAGAATATTTTAATGGATTCTAAATATAACAAAATATATTTACAATGTTAAATGTATGACTTGAAAAGTATACAGTCAATTTAATAGTCAATAAATAGTATTATAATACTTTTCTCCTCTTATTTTATTATTGTGAAACCTTTTGACAGTTAAATTGTCCATAGGGTTTTTGCAATAAAATATATGCATATTTGTGGTATCCGTTTACATATAATATAAAAGTTGTAAATTTATATCATTACCCTTTGATTGTTATTATTACACAAAAAATATTTTTTTCACCATATTTGGTTTTACATAAATTGTGTCCCTTTTTGGATTCTACTTATTTATAATTTTTTTTTTTAATATATACAATTGTTGCTTATTTCAGAAAGAAAGCGTTTGAAGAAGACCTTTCTCATTACTTAGGGGATAATTGGCAGTTAACTCTGAAATCATCAGCCCTAGAGAACTACATTGAACACTTGCAGGACCTTGAAAGGGAACAACCGTTGCTGCTTATGGCTTATGTATACCATTTGTACTTAGGGCTACTCAGCGGAGGCCAGATATTGGTAAAGAAAAGAAAAATGTTTGGTGCCAGTAAGTAATGTTCTGTTTTGTTTGAGTATAATTTTTTAGTAAAGAACTTCGTTGTGTACATTTAAAATATGATTTAGATAATGTTAAATTTTATTTATCTTACAAATATTTCATGGTTTATGTTATGATTTTCAGAGAATAGCTCTCAGAGTGTGTATGCAGACAAAGTGACAGATTTTGGCGATATTGATATTGCAGAATTGAAAAAAGATTTTCGCAATACAATGAATGAAATTGCAGCACATATGACCAAGGATGAGCAGGATGCTTTCATGGAGGAAAGCAATCAAGTGTTTCTGATGAATAACTTAATTGTCAATTCAGTCGGGGGGCAAAACAAGGTGCTGTGTAATATATTTTACAAGGCATCAGCACTTCTGTTAGTAGTCATCGGAGTTGTTTATGCATATAAAATGCATAAATAATCTTTCTGTATTAGTTTCTTTAATTTTTCTGCACAAACTTTTTTCTTCTAAAGTGTATGTTGAAGACAAACCAAAAAAAAGTCTAAAGTTAAGTCAGTTACACTTATGTTTCCCTTCATCCAAAGCTGAAGGTGTGGGGTTGAAACCCACACCTCTTCGGCACTGCACATGAATGTTATACAAACAGCAATAACCACTTCAGCTGTACAAAATACACAATGTCTTAATTAAAGTTTAAATAGAATCTGTCTATATTATTAACTTCATCACATTTTTGTTGTTAGTGTTATTTATTAGAAATATTAAAAATTCTATTTTATACTTTTTGTAAAATAGACACAAAAAGCTAATTAAAAAAAATCTTCACATGTCTAATCATAATCAAATCTGTAGCATATGCAGTTGGACACCACACATCAAACACACATGCACAATGGTGGTAGGTCTCCGCCGCCAGAGACAATTTAGGTAGCTACCAGGGCAGCGCCTATTTCTGCCTCCAAACAGCAGTGTGCAAACATCACTGTGTTCCAGTTTGAAGGGTGCTTTCGCTAGTGTTATTACCGGGGTAACGAGACAACATGTCCCAAGGCGATGAGTGCAATGTGGTGTTATGTATAACAATTAGCAACACGTTATGTGCGAGTGTGTCACCTACCATCAAGTGAACATCTAGTTTGGTCGATTAAAAAAAATGTGTATTGTAGAAGAAAGCTTTTAGTCTTTTCATGATTGTAAGCCTTAGTTCCTTATTCTCCTATATTACTATTATGTATATGTCAGTAAGGTATTAATTTGATACATTATTATCATTAGTATTCTAATATTTGTTTGCGTTTATAATTTTATTAATAATTATTAATGTAGTTGATGTATAAATTTTTTATATATTTTGTTACATTGTAGCCATGTACATAAACTAGATAAAGATGTTTCAATAATTTTGTTAAATTTGTATTTTTTTACAATCGATCCTGTTGCGTTTTATCGTTATGGTTCCATAAAGAGTAAAAATTAATTTTCATTAGACTGATTCATAAATAAAATCGTTTTGAAGACAAATATATTCTTAGTTTCCTTCCATCCATTTTATAGTATCATACGATGTATTATTATTTCTTATCTTTCAAGCTGATGGACATCCGATTATTAGATATATAAATAAATAGCTATAGAATTTCTCATTAAAACATCCAATATCTTTGAGTAGTATAGTATGTGTGTTATTTAAGCGTAAGTCATTGTCCGTTGCGCACTTCACAGCGCTGTATAACGGGCCTACTACACGGCGCCGTGTATATGATTTGTTGTTAATGTTTCTTTAAGTCCTTTTTTTCTACTAATTATATATAAGAACACTACGAGTTTTATAAACATTGGATTATCACCTCATAGTGATGCACCCGCCCATAACAAGGTGGCACTAGTTAGGATGTTATACACTGCGTTCGTTGCCCAAGACAAGATGTTGAGTTTCGTTACCCTAGTGAAATATACTGGTCTAAAACATGTTAGCGAAACAACAATATTAACATTATTGTTGGGTAGTACAAATAAGCACTGCGGTTGTACTCTCCCATATAAAAACTTTAGGAATAGACCTACGAATATAAGAGTCTAAAATCTTGAATGACATACTTAATGAGGGGGACGGCGCGTACGCAGTCCCCACTAACAAAAATAACGCGTCCGAGTTATCCGCATTAGGGATAATCGCAAGGGTCAACCCAACCGCAGTGCAATGGAGGGGCCTCGCCCTGGGGGAACCGCCTTCTTGATCACGGTGTCCCCTACGCCAGGTAAGTATGCGTTGCTTACAGCGCGCCGCACACCTGATTCGCTTTGGAAGAATCTTAAAACCGCGATCATGAAAGTGTGAATATTAACTTAGCACCATCTATCATTATGTTTTCGAAACTTGTGGATATTTTCCTACAAAATAATTGAACGTGATAAAAATATCTCTAAAATCTAATCGATGGCGCTATATGTATTTAATTGTTACTTTAAACTGAATAAGTGATAGAGTTATTCATTACGTATTAATATATTAGTGTTGAAAGGTGTTTCTAAGTTAATTATATAAAATAATAATAGCTGTTAAGAAATACTTCTAATGTACATTATTTTAAAATTTTTAGGAAAATTATAAATGCAATCTTAACACCAACAAAAGTTTTTGAAAAAAGGACGTGCAACATTTGTATTCACTGGTGTAAAAAAATTTTGTATAATTAAAAAAAATTAAAGATTTTCCCTTTTAACTGGTGGGCTCATAAACAAAATGGTTGTTTATTGATCTACAATGCACTGTCGGACCCGTTTCACCGAGATCTGATGTGGAGTACGAATTTGAATGATAATAGTATTTTTTTTAATTACATTTTATTATTTGGGAATTCTATCCCTAAGAGGCAAATCAAACCAATCGTACCTTTTAAACATTATTCTAATTGCAAGTTAAGTAAATCAGATGTTAATTCATCCAAATTCGTCAACGGCATTAGGTTTGTGGATGTTGGGTCCGTCAGTGCGTTTTGACACACTAACATCTATGGTGTGTTACATTATAAGTGGCCAAAAAAGAACGACAGTATTTATTTTATTACTCTTTGCAGTTTAAGATATTATAAAGTTTTGCTAGATATAAGTATTTACCTGTGGCGGGTCTCTGTTGCCAGACTCTGTCTGAGTGGATTCCACTGCAGCTCCCATTTCTACCACCAAACAGTAGCTGGTGTAATTACTGGAGTAATGAGACTCAACATGTTAATTGTCAGGGGACGAGCGCAATGGGTTGCTGTGTATAACATCCTAACTAATGCCACGCGTTGTTATGGGGGGGCGTATCGCTTACTATCAGGTAAACGTGCCGGTTGTCACTTCACTGAATTGTATTAATAATAATATTTAACAGGTACATTGTGATGAATATGCGTTGCAGCGTGGTAGGCGTATGTTTTTTTAGGTGGGTAGTAGAGAGAATCTTTGAAAATTAAGAATGGAGGGTTCTGGAGGGTAAAATTCATGTAAAATGTGCATCTGGTAGACAGCTGAAGAAATGGTTTGACGACATGAAGGAGTGGACCGGGCCTAAATACCATGAATTAAAAAGAATATCTGAGAAAAGAATTAGTCTTCTCAATCTGATCGCAAAACTTTATTTTGAGGAGGGCACCCAATGATGCTGAAGAGAGAGAATAAAAATAAATATGTTTTCACGTAACAATGTTATAATAAAATAATTTTAGTAAATGATAAATGGTTATAATAATAACACCGTAAGTAACAACATATAAACATTTTTTTATTGTGAGCCGACGTTTCAAACAATTCCTTTGTACATTTCACATCATGTCGACAATCATACAAATTGCAATTCTCGTTCAGTGGAAGGGAATTTTTTTTTGTAGATTTGCAATACACTAAAACAGAAAATAAAATCATTACCTTTAAAAAAAATTAATCTTGGAAATCTTACAGCGGGCGCATTACAGATCAAACGTGTGAGTATTTGCGCCTGAAGGCGCAGGGGTTGGCCACCGCTGCGCTATAGAAACAAATAGCACTAAGAAACAAATCTGATCAAAACCAAAACATATTTCTGAAACGTGTTAACTAAATTCTTATAATTTAAAGATATTAAGATAGGAATATTTGTCTTGTTATAAAAATGTTTTTTGGATACAATTTGAAGTATTTAAAATAGGAATGTAAAGTTTGTGTTAAATTTTTATGAATTTTCACGTATTTCATTAATTTAAGATTAGCTAATCTTATGTCTAATGCTTTGGTATGCTATAAAGCCGGTAGGTTACAACTGCCATATGCCTGTAATATAAACACAAATAAGTGCAGTTTTATTAAAAATAAATAAATATTGCTTTTTATTGTAAATTTTTAATGTAATAAATAAATATAATAAGCTATCAACAGACTTCAAATTCACATGATGATAATGTGGAATATGAAGTAGCTTTCTCGCAAACTCTGGCACTGATGTACAACGAGAGTGTTAGTTAAGCAGACAGGATAGAAAAATTCTTTTATCATAAAATCTTATCTGGCCTTGACTAAATTATTCTCTGATGAAGTGTAGCGCTTGGTAGTCAATTTGACTCTTACAGCTCATCTGATTCTGGTTTCATGTACCGGGACCACCGGCTTGTCAATATGGCCTTGAAATCGGATCAGGAACCTTATATACAGGATGGCGCAAAAGTAATCCTCCTATCGGAAAATGCTATAAATTTTGCCTTGATGTAAAAAAATTAAAAGACCAAATAAAAATAATCCACAAGAAGAATCAAAGTTTTTCATATTTTTTTTTAAATTATGGCCAAAAAACATCGGAAGGTTATTTTTGTGCCACCTTGTATACCTTGAATATATCTTGTATATATATACCTTGTATACAAGGTGGCGCAAAAATAACCTTCCGATGTTTTTTTGGCTATAATTTAAAAAAAATATGAAAAACTTTGATTCTTCTTGTGGATTATTTTTATTTGGTCTTTTAATTTTTTTACATCAACGCAAAATTTATAGCATTTTCTGATAGGAGGATTACTTTTGCGCCACCCTATATAAGAAAATGGTTCGCCATATGCTATTTAATATTTATATAAAGAATTGACGAAATTTTCGTATCTTATTAGAACAGAAAGTGATATCAACAGGGGTCGTTCTATTTTCTTTAGATAAAGATACACTATTTCATTATCTAATTTAAACTTAATATGGAGGGGACGGCGCGTACGCAGTCCCCACTAACAAAAATAACGCGTCCGAGTTATCCGCATTAGGGATAATCGCAGGGGTCAACCCAACCGCAGTGCAATGGAGGGGCCTCGCCCTGGGGGAACCGCCTTCTTGATCACGGTGTCCCCTACGCCAGGTAAGTATGAGTTACTCACAGCGCGCCGCAGACCTGATTCGGTTTGGAAGAATCTTAATACCGCAACCTCGAAAATTTGCTGATATAAGCGTCATCTACCAATTGTATACACAACTACAAATATTAATAAAAAATTAGAATATAGATACCTCTTTACTGTGCTATATATATACGTAATATAGTGATGGTAATTATTTTTAGCTCGCGAATTTTCGTTTCGCAATTCTTGAAGCCGATGAAGTCGTAAAAGTCGTCTATATGACTAACAGCATCAGACCAACCATCGACCCAACAGCAGCGTTTGCAAGCATTTCTCGTACAGAATAACACCACAGTACTACCGGCAAATCGCCAACTGAGGTCATATTCGAGCGGCAGCTTAATTGCTTATTTTCCAACATCCAGCCTAATTAGGAGAAGAACCTGGCAGTATCATCAAGTGCAGGACAACGTAACCGCAGAAATCCGAGACAAAGCAAATTACATGCCCAGAGATGCAATATTCCATAGGACCCGAGGGGAAAAAACCTAGCAACCTGGGGTTGAGCCCGAGAGGAAACCACTATTCTTATATCATCTCGACTCCGAGGGGAGAAAACATACAGCGGTACACGGAGCACATTCGCCCAAGACTACCATCGGAATCGTTACCGGCGAGTACTACAACACTGCACCAAGGTTTATCGGTGGTGCCATTTGGCAACACGCCCACCGACAGCGAAGATCACTCGTTTTCCAGACCCAGGGGACCAGAAGTTGCTGGTTCCTTGCAGAGAACGCTGGAACAAACAACGTCCGCACTCCGTCGAACTACCACCCCCTACGCACCAGCATCAGAGGCTACACAAGAAAAAACTAACCTTTGCAGCCAACCATAAACATTCCGCCGGCGTTGCGACGAAGAAGTCAACACACAGTCAGTACTCCTCGCCGAATGATAGAAGAAATGTAGTCGGAATTGGCGGGGGACGAATGTTATGAACTCCTTTGATCAACTAATTCATGTAGCTTTAATTTGTCAATTTTAGAAAAAGTAATTACATAATTGTCATTCGATAGAATGTGTCAAAAATAAGTATATGTATATTATTGCAGAGCTTTAATTATTTTAATAAACATCGTTCATGAAAAAAAAATTATAGTTAAGTCATGTATTTTTTTGATATTCTAATGAGTTTAATAAAAACAAACCTTTTGAATAACTTGTCTATTGGTTCCATTTTATATTTCCTTTAATGTCTGTTTGTATAAAAAGAGAAATAAGAAGGAATGACTAGTAAAAGAACGCACAGAAGAAGTGTGGGAATCAATGTAATTAATGATTCGTTACATAAATGTGTACTTGTACGTGTACTTTATATTCTATTCAGGTTTAATATACGCTTGTCTATAAAAATAACATTTGCATCAAACTAGGATTTAAAAATTTCTGTTGCGAAATCTAAATATATCACTTCGTATTTATCATATCTATTGCTTAATATGTTATGAATTAAAGACAATTTTTTTGCTATTAAATACTACACATTTATTATAATGTAAATTATAACTAGTTTTGTTTTTCATTAAAGCGCCGTTTATGGACAGAAAATTTCAACTACAGTTAGATGTCTTTATTTTTTAGTCGATAGATGGCGAAAAGTTACCATTCACATTTTTATAATCGCGATTTTAAGATTTTTTCAAAGCGAATCAGGTCTGCGATGCGCTGTGAGCAACTCATACTTACCTGGCGTAGGGGACACCGTGATCAAGAAGGCGGTTCCCCCAGGGTGAGGCCCCTCCATTGCACTGCGGTTGGGTTGACCCCTGCGATTATCCCTAATGCGGATAACTCGGACGCGTTATTTTTGTTAGTGGGGACTGCGTACGCGCCGTCCCCCTTTATATTTAAATATATTAAGGAAAATGAGCGGCACTAGCACTCTCGAAGTGTGGGACGGTCAGCTATACAAGACAGACATCTTTTATTACTGTTACGCGATATGACAGGTACCAATTTCTGTTATTGAATAACAAGTATTATTTTTGTACAATTTGTATTTTTTGAGTTATAAATACTAGAGGCATCTCGTTTTAGCAACAACAATATACAATGGGTGTGAGCGAGATAAAATAATCAACGAAATAACAATTAATAACAACTAATTAAACACTGACGTTTCGAGGATAAATATCTTGTAAGATTACAATTTCTATTTTCGGGCTATAATACTAGGTGCTTCTCGTTTTAACAACAGTCTATCAAATGCGTGTGAGCGAGATAAATTAATAAACCAAATAACAGATAACACGATCTAATTAACAATTCGCTCTTCAAAGAGGATTTCTTCTTATGAAACGACTTACTATAATTTTAGTTTATTTCAAATAAATACTAGTTATGTCTCGTTTTAGCTTATGATAATATTATACAAAAGACAAAGACAAGAATAGTTGTTTCAAATTTCTTGGCTGTTCTGTTATTTCAAGCTATGTTGTAGGCTGTTATCGAATACTGAAAATGTTGTTTGTTGATAGTGGTTGAATAACTTGCCTATGGTGAATTATAATTGATATTTTTTAACAGACAATGACATCGCAAGAACAACTATTATTTGTTGTCTTTGAATACTTGTGATTTATATATGTTATTATAAATACGCTTCACTCTTAACTCGAAACCGGGTGTCTAAATACTAGGCATGGGTCGAACTTGCGAGATTCGATACCAGGGCGTCCTAGTACAAGTATTTTTAGAAACCAGGTTTTAAAACACTTTTAAACGTTTTCTTGAAAATTTAGCCTTATTAGAAAGTAGTACAGTGTAAATTCTATTGTATAAAACAAATGATCACTAGAGACTTGTTCTTTCATTTTTCTTTAATAATAATAATTATTAATACAGAAGTAAAAATGTATTAAATATGAATATTTTTTGGATCGCATAGAAATGGTGCAATTTACTAATGGATTAAATGTAAATTATGTTAAGACTATATAAATATAGAATGTAATATATAAAAGGCTATTAATATATACTAGATTAAACTATTAATTTAAATTCAAAAGTTTTGCCAAACATCAATATCCGTGCGAATTTTGATTATATGACAAGTGATAATAAAAAAAAAACAATTTAAGTGCAAAAGCAGTTACAGTAATTAATTTAATAAAAGAGGCAATTGAGTTTATTTATATTTACTTAAAATTTTTGGAATTGGAAAATGCGGAAATTAAAAATACATTTCAATTCAAACCTTTAAAAAATATCGTTGCACTAACCTAATAAAACAACGGAAATACGTTTTGACATTTGTACTTTGATTTTGTTTAACATATTTATAGTCTTTATAATTTTATAAGTTCGATTTTGTAGTTCAATGTTCGAGGATTCAAGACTTGCCGTGAGTCGTACGTACACGATCGGGGCGCTTCGGAAGTAATTAAAAAACTTTTTAAAATACTTATATAATCAAACTGGGAAATTAAATCTAATTCGACCTTATTAAAGAGCTAAATCAATTGTACAAAATGGAAATACTTTTTGAGATTTATACTCCGATTTTTTTAGCATAATTATAATCTTTATCGCGATAGGTTCAAAGTTCAATTTTGTAGTTGACGTCTTCGAGGGCTCAAGACTTGGTAGCAGGTACAAATCTTCCATGAATTGTGTCCCGCACCGAGAGCATCGCGTCTATAAAAAACTTAAAAGTATTACATACTTGAAAGTATTTTGCTCAGGCACCTGGTGCGCGTACTTGAAAGCAAATGCCTGGTTTTAAAACCGGGTCACGTAAGTACTTCTCATCCCCAGTCTCTGTTGGCGCATATCGTCTAGGTAGGTACACCACCGCAGCACCTATATTTGCTGCCAAACAGTAGTGTCCAGCAGCATTGTGCGTGCTCATTCACTGAACGGATAGCTCCAAACTAGTACAATCGTACAAATGTACTAGTTCGGGCTTTTAATACACTAGTACATTGAAATATTCTAGTTCCCGGTTACTCGTACTTTTGATTCCGATCTTGATATAGACTCACAAAAATATCTACCTATTCGTGTGACCAAAAAAAATACAAAGAACATTAACGTTCCCTTCTAGTTATTTATTAACAGTTTTCCTGTTTATATTAGTTAATATGGTACTATTTGCGTTTATTGATCTAATAATATTTAATTTTAATGTGGTGCAGTGTATAAGATCGTAACTAGCGCCACATTGTTACGGGCGGGCGTATCACTTACCATCAGTTGAATATCCCGCTCGTCTCATAGCTTCGTAGTTTAAAAAAAAAGATAACTTTAACCCTGTATATCAGGTCGTATTAAAAACAAGCATATTGTTAATCGCCTATTAGGGAAAAGCGTATGACTTTGCGGAACTAATATAATAAGTGATTTTGTTTCCGAATCTAGTTGCATAAATAAACATCCTAATTCTTTATAGATTCGGTATTTTCAATTCTAATATTATTAATGCAACTTATAAAAGAAAAATGTTTTAACCATCTTTGCATTATTTACGCTACAACTGAACATAAAATAATACGGAGAGATTAATTAAGGACTGAACTTTGCATAATATATGAATTATGCGGTTTCATTACTTTCTTCTTACTTTATTTTTTCCTCTTTTTTTGTACAAATCGTGAAAAATCACCATATTTTAAAATACACATACAAAATCTAGCGAGGAAACTATTTGGAATGCTTTCCTTCTCTATTGGACCTTACAGCGAAAATTCCGTTTTTGGTTGCTCATAACACGAAAGTTCCGGGTTTGATTCCAGGACCACAAGTCGTTGAGTTTGGAAACATTAAAAAACACTTCAATACCATTGTAAAAATATTTTAATGCTATACAGAATAACTACAATTCATACTAAATATTTACACAGAGTAATGTTTATTATACAATTGGTATTGTATTATTTGTTGAGGATCATCTGAACGACGGCAGGTCGGGAGGGTCCATCGCCAGGTCGATGAGTTCGTCGATGTCCTCAGAATTCCAGAATGACAATTCAAGCTGCAACAAACGTTATACGAAGATCTAAATATTTTTAATTAAATAATCGTTATTTATGCAGGAAAGACCTAAATTAGGTACATTTAAATTATATTTTAACAGGTTTTGTGGGCGAAGGGACTAACCATTTATAAATGTAATGGAGTTTGGATAGAGAGAGAGTTTTTTTGAATTCTATTGGCTAGCTCGAATTGTACTAGTAAATATGCCGCCATGAAGTCATTGCTGTGGTCCGGCTGTCAATATATAAGAACTAGACCGTTCTGAGCGACTATGTTTCACCACCCACAGCCACCTTTTCACTTAACACCATATAAAATTGAGAGTATTTAATTAAATGAATTGTTATATTTTAAAATACTAAAAAGTGATAAAATAAGTGAGCCATTAAACAGGTGGCCTAACTTACGACTGCCCATATTATTATGGTGCTAGTTATGATGATTCGTTAAGTTTCCGCAATACGATATTGCCGCAATAAAATAATGTGTCATTACCTTAATCATTTAAATAGCTAACAGCGCCACTTATAAAGACAGTGATGTTTGGACACTGCTGTTTTTGGCGCTGCGGTACCTGCTAAGGCGATCTATAACATAAACCTATTAGTCAGTAGATCTGCTGAGTCGGCTGTGACGATGTAACAATGTTTACCGGGTCGCGGTCGGGCCTGCACGGGCGGCAGTGCAAGCGCGCGGCGCGGCACTCGCAGCGTGCGCTGACGCATGCGCGGCTCGAGCGCGCCACGCGCGACCCCACCACCGTCGCGAAACGGCGCGCGGCTCCTCTCTCGCCGGAGAGCTTTGCGCCTGCCCACACCGTGCCTGCGACAAAATATGTTTTATTTTTTTTTATTGGAAATGTGGGCAAATGCGCGAACAGTTCATCTAGTGAAAAGTAGTCACTAATGATCAAGGAAAGTCGCAACATCGAAAGAGTCGCGGCTGCGTTGTCGACCTTGAAGGTAATAATAGGCTCTTTTCTTGAAGATCCTCATGTCGTATTGGTTCGAAAATTGACAAACGTCATTAAGTCCACACGAAAAAAGAAGCAATGAAAAAGAATTTCAATGCGATCAAATCAGAAATTTGCATAAGTAAAGTCATATAGCCCAAAGAGTTGCTTAAATGAAGTGGTAGTGAGCAGAGCATATCGTTTGAAGGACTAACGGCCGATAAAGGAAGGTTTTCAAGTGGCGGCTTTGTACCGGTAGATGTGATGCTGGAAACCCTACTTAGTGGAATAACGGTTTCATGAAGCTGGACGCGGGCGCATCTATCGATGTGGAAATATTAGGAATGCCTATGTCTAGCAATGGACATCAATCGGCTAGCGATGATGATGAAAAAGGAGTATTACTTTTTTATGCATTTCCGTGGCCTCCTCGAACAAGTTATCGTCTACAATTGAAATATGTCACGATTATAAGTAGTGTAAAATGATTATTATAAAAAAACTGCTATTTAAGGGCGTTTATTTATTGTCAAAACATCTCCAAACTGTCGATTACTTATCCAAATATAATTACCGTTAGTCTCCATGGCGAGAGAGATGCATACGCCCAGTTTGTCCTTAGGCAGCTTGACCTGCTTCCTCAGCCCGGCATCGCCCGTCAGCCTCTCATAGTCCTTGTTTGTGTACGCCAACGTACTGTCTACGCCTATAAAGCCATAATTAATTGATAATCATCGCTACATGCCGTTTTTAAAGACATGAATAAAAAAAAAATAATAATAATGAACTTACCGAATAGATATTTAGCCACTCTTTTCTTTGATAAAGTGAACTCGTCATTCATCAGAATGTGCAGCGTGACAGAGTTCTCCATTAGATTATGATAAATGGTTGAGTAGTCCAACTGTGAATTAACAAATGATTTAGATAAATTATTATGATTTATCATTCTTGGGGAGGTCCATGAGCAAAAACGGAAGCCTAATTGGCTGATTACATTATAAAGTTAATCACTGTACGGGAGGTTTCGAAAAAACTATATGACTATGTTGCTCTGGAATCGAACCTGTGTAATAAGGCAAGCGTTTAGCTACTGTCCAATCGAAGCAGTACCAACTAAGCTATCACAAATTCTAAACGGCGTTGTTGCATTGCATAGGTGGTGGTGTACTCACCGCCATGTCGGCCGCATTGCAGCGTGCGCACGGCAACAAGACGAGGGCGCGGGGCGCGGCGGCGCGCAGCGGTAGCGCGCTCGCGAACCGCAGCGCCGCGGACGTGTCGGCGCGCACGGACGATGCGTTGCGCGATAGGTCCGACTTGTCTGCAAACACCACGCACATGCACACACTTAAACATTTTTATAAATAAAAAAAAACCCTTTAATAGCTGATTATCACTACCCAAATTTCATTACTTTTCCATGATTTAACTAACAGACTGGTGTTGAGAATTGAGCGGTTGGGGCAATTATAGATAATCTTCATTAGGAGATAATAAACGTCCACTGCGGGACACTATTGGCATTCCTTAAAGATCTCCACATCGGGTAATCCTGCGCTTTAACCCTCGGTTTTCCACGAGACATTCATCAGGTGACCAGGTTCATTAAGAGTGAAACGTTTTAGTACTAATTTCACCGTGAAGAAATGACTGCTGTATTGCATCCAAGGTATGCGAAGATCTTTCCTTCTTTTACCCACATATGAAAATGAAATCTTATCCGTACCGATTTGGAATGCATCGAAATGCCTTGGTATATCGACCGCATCTGCGAACAGTTGGTTGTCCACGTAGATGGCGCGCGGCTCGCGGTACAAGCCCCGTCCGCCGTATACTACCAAAGCATACCTGCGGGCACCAACACCACATGAAGATTTAGATTGATGCGATTATAAATTTATCATCTTTGTTGGACATAGGCCTCTCCTGAGAATCTCTACAAGCAAATGATGCTGCGCTGCCCACTTACATATAAACATTCTTCTACTAAGGGTTTAAAGACATGACCTGTCATTGTTATAATGATTTAACAAGTTAATAAATAAATAAAATATTTTTTAACAACAACTACTACTTCTTTCGTTTTTTTATTTTTTTTATACACTAACAAGTACATATTTTTTTTTATTAAATTGTGTAATAAAATAAGTTACCTATTATCCGAAAAGCCACTGCCTTGCAGCTTACTATCGAATGCCTCCACGAAGAGGTCTATGTTTTTAATCTTGCGCACGTTCCTGTTGCAGTTTTGCGCCTCCACAAGGAACACCACGTCTGTAGAGTTGGGCGGCTGCTCCAGCTGCACGAACGAGCCTTCCTCCACTAGCTCGCCTTGCGCTGTTGTACATCTGTTAAGTGTTAGGAGAATCTTATATAAAATATATTTTCATTTGTTATAGAATCTATAATCTCATCTATCTACGACCTGGAGTGACCGCCCAATGAACCAATGACTCCTAAATAAATTATTCTGACTTACTGCACACAATGGTCAGGTATGTGTGTGGGCACGTGCTGTTGCGTGCACAACTCGAGATACGCGCTCGCCAGTGCGCATGCGTCCACACCGCTGACACACTCGGCGTGGAATGGCTGCGCATCGATCTGGAATATAATACGTAAAGTAATGTGTTTATATATACATATGCACCTTCGTTTTGAGGATGACGTGGTATTATATTAATAGCAGAGACGCTGGAGGATTGTGGCTGGATGCTGTACAATCTCAATGCCACCTCATGAAGTATAGAGCACTAAGAGAGCTGCTTAAATGATTTATATGTAATCATCGTTAATCAAATTGTAATATGTACCCACCACTGAGAAGCACGGGTGCAAGGGTGAGACTTTGTTACTGAAGAACTTGTCACACTGCGTGTCATTATTATGAGGTCGGGTGAGGGCGTGCGCGCTGCCTTCCCGTAACCGCCAGCCTTGCGCGAGCGTCGTGATGTCAACGTGCAGCCGCCCGTCCGGCAGTTGCTGTTCATCATATTGCTCATTGTTGTACGTACCCAGCAGCCCGCCCAACGATGCGAAGTGCCAGCCTAAGAAGCAATAACTATAAAAAACATTGCCATAGTCAAAGTATATGGCAAAGTGCTATATTGAATCGTTTATGTTAAACAATGGTGTACTATTTTAGCGTTAAAAACTTTATCATTATTTCTATACTGTTTACAATTAAGGTCGGTCTTTTTCTTCATTTCCCTTTTAATAGAAAGAAAGAAAAAATTTTATTCGGCACATAACAATTTAACATACACACATTAAATTTACACATATTGAAATTGCATTCAACTCAGCTATATACTGCAGTTAAAAAAAGTAAAACTACTTAAAAGAATATCAACAATAAGAACGGACACAACCCAGTATAAAATTTAGGATCCGTGACAAAGATAAGTAGATATAACAATACAATAAATGTTATAAATATATATAATAAGCGGAGAGCTATAACTACACGAAAAAAAAAGAAAAAATAACACAAATATAACGCAATGGAGACTACATTTTTACATCAATTTTTGTTGTAGCAGGTCGAGTGTATACTGTCTACCCGTTAATTTAAAAGTTTTAACAGTAGGTATATCGTGTAAGGGTGGCGGCAGGTTATTCCATATTTTTGCAGATGCATACTTAAAGCTTCCTGGGTACGCAGTGGTTTTATGTTTGGGCACTGCCAACACAACTACTTTGGCGAGCTCTGCTGGGCTATATTAGCTTATCATATAAATATTTTGGCTCACAGTATTTAATCGACGACTACGTCGACGAAAAGAACGTTCGCTCCGTGCAACGACAGAGAGATAAGATAATACGTTAACCTAAAACCTATAGCATGTTCAATCCATCGTTTTATATATTTATCATTTCTCCAATAACATGGTTTTTTTCCCAAGGTGACATACGAACCGGAGACTTGCAGTTTGCAGGTTCTGAACAAGAGGTTACACTGCACATCGAGACCACCCTGCCCTTCGACCAAGAGCAGATCCGCTTGCCGATCCACCACAAAGTCATCAATAACGGCCGGCAGACTAAGTGGTACGCTGCGACCTAGAGACACTTGCTGCGAAACAGACAGACGAAAATAGATTTGACCTCTAATTCACGTGATGTTAAGTGAAAATAAGGCTTGCGATTATGAAACGATTAGTTTGCTTTTTTAATTTCAGTGTCCTTGAAATCGGAACAAAAAAATACACTAATAACTTATCAAATAAAAAGCATAAAAATGTCTTTAAAATACGTTTAAAAAACTTCTTATACCACACCTCTTTATACAAGTCGATATAAATAAGGTTTTTCTTGGTGAGCACGACGAGGTCGTACTGGCCGCGTTCGTTACTTTCCATGAGTACCGTGAAGTTGTTCTGTCGGTAGTCCCTTGTGAGAAGGTACGTGCCACCCTCCTGTACTGTAAACACTTGTTTGTCGAACGTCACCAACGTGCCCTGGCCCGTCATCATCGCCATGCCTGGGAACAATATAATTTATCCATTGGAAAAATATGCAAAATTGTACAAATTTTTAAACCACTCTTTTAATATTAACTGCTACGCCTCGCGGCCTTCTCTCACACGGAGAGGGAGATTATCCACCACGCTGACCTAGTGTGTGGTCGTGATAGATGGATTTCCACTGTCTATAAATGCTGTTGTTCTTGGAACGGAATTTGTTTCGTCCCAATGTTTTCCTTTACCGGAAGCTTAAGTTCAATCCGCGCTTCTTTGAGACATATCGCGTACGATGGCAACACGATCTAAGCTGTACCGTTTATATACTGTGTATTAGGAAACCGCCTCCAAAAACAAAGACAGATGACCGTACTAATGACACTTTTAATGATGAGACGAAAAAAAAAACGATCCTGATTAAAAAAAAAAAATCATATTTTAAAACGTTTTATTAGCATTATTTACGTTTCATCATGTTAGTACAGCTAAATGAAATGATAGTTTCATAAAAAATACATTATTAAAAAAAAACCAGCAATGAAACACAAACTGAAAAACAGCTGATGCTCGGATCAACGAACGCTCGGGCGCAGCGCGGCCGCGCCGGCAGCTGGCGATCGCACAAATACTTATTTAAAACATTTTTCTAAATAACTAACTCGAACCCGGTACTTAGTTTGTTCAACCGGTGAATTCGAAAGAAAATGTCTAGATAAAAACTAGCATAGTGGCAAGGTAAATAAGTTAGTTATTTAGACAAATTTGTAAATAAGTATTTATGCGATTGTTCGTTGATCCGACCATCGGCTGTTTTTGATTTTGGGTTTCATTGCTGGTTTTTTTTTAGTAATGTATTTTTTATGAAACTATTGTTTCATTTAGCTTTACTAAAATGATTTATTGAAAACTTTTATAATATGATTCTTTTTAATCAGGATCGTTTTTTTTCCGTCCCATCGTCAAAGGTGTCATTAGTATTATCGCCCATCTTCGTTTATGGAAGCGGTCCCCTAATACATAGTATGTATATTTGTTAACATAAATCATGAAATATATTATATTGAACTTCGTGTCACAAGTTATAAAATTTGTACATGTAGTTCAGAGATTTTAACAAAAAATCTTTGCCAATTATACGTATTTAAAAAAAAAAAACTACCTTCAAATGGCGGCATCAGGTTATTTATATCCATGTAAGGTCTTATCTCGTAATAATAAGACCATATGCTCCTATTTGAGGTGAGCCAGTCGTCCATAAAGTCCCTGACGGCTCTGTATTCGGCAATCTCGGTGAAGTCCGGGGTTCGATTAAACGCGTGCCACGACATCGGTAACTTTTGTTCCAAGCGGATCTCCCCTTGACGTGGGTCGAAAATGAAGTTTGTTTTTGGTGTGCGATGTCTGTAGTATAAACATTTCCATTTATTAAGACCCAAGAAAGTATTTAATTATAGTTTACTTTATTGTCTTATATAATAGCCTAAAACTTGACTTCAACTTCACTTGGTGTTAAGTGACAATATAGGCCTGGAATGTGAGGCGCGTTCGCTTTGAATAATCCGACTCAAATATGATATGGCAGCAGCTTTACAATATAAGTGTCGTTCCTGAATAGAAGGGTTCGAAAAACCTTGCTACTAATGACCTTGATGACCTTGGAATCGAACCAGAAACCCCCCTGTAAAAAGATAAGCGCTTTGCTACTGCACTTCAGAGGCAATTGGCCACTGTACCGCAGGATGAAATTTTAATTTCGTTTGAAATTAAACTAAGAACATTCTCCAACTAAGAAATAATGAGATTATATATAACTGCAGGTACTAACAGCTCCTCATACTGCAGCGCCGTCTTCGCCATGTCTGTCAGCTTCGCGTACAATATCTCCCACAACTTGTCTAGTGCTTCGCCTATCAGGAAGTAGTCGTACCACCATTTCAGACGCTCGTACGCCTCGTTGTACTGTTGAATAAATTAAGTTCAACAATTTCCTCAAAAATATAAAAAAATTATAAAAGTACATAATATAACTAAGAATGTTCCGATCTAGAGCGTTTATATTTTAGTATAGTCTAGTTCTAGGTCAGAACATATGAGTTTAACTGTTGTGAGTTAAACTATTTAAGAGCGTGGGTTAATCACTGAAACTTAAGAATAAAAAGGTAGCCTTAACGATAGGTTAATTGGTTACCACCAATTGGTACCCCAATACATAGGAAGTTGTTGAGGTGAATATGTTCTTCTATATGTTTCTTTTTATATCTGTTTCTGTGTATCATCAGAGCAATCGCAATGGAAATCGATTTGTTTCTTACTACTAGTGGTAATGATAGATAAATAAATAAATGAATGTATTTTAGAGTGAATGACGGCAGCCGATTTTTAAAATCATGTTTTTATGTAAAATAAAACATAACAAAGGAACTGTGACTTTAAGATTAGTTATAAAATGTTTAATGATGGACCTAACCTTTTCTCTAACATACACCACTTGGGGCGTCTTCATGAAGTTCTCCCAGGCATTATTGAACTCCGCGAACAGTTGCTTGAATTCGTCTTTGAACGGTATGTATTTCTCAATCTTTTCCCATACAACATTCCACAGCTTCCTGCTGTACTTCTTTATGTTGGTTATGAGATCATTGTTCACCAGGTCCTTGTATATGCTGGGTGGAAACATCATTATTACTTTCTAATTTGTTAAGTAATTAAAGTTACTATAGTTATTACATAACAACTAATTACTGGTGCTACGTCTCTGTTGCCTACCCTGAGTGGGTCTCTAGATCAGGCTTCCGAATTCTAAAACTATATATTTTCATATGTATACGTATATTGTTACCTAATAAATAAATCATTAAAAAATATTTATTTATCTTTCTTTTATATTTATATGTAGTCGCCAGGAAACTCGTAATCATAAATGGGGTCGTGAATGACATAAGTTTAAAAAGCTCTGGTCTAGATAGATATTATTTGAGCACTTATTTCTACCGGGTAACAGTAGGGTGTTAATATTACTCTGTCAAAGTCTTGAAATTCGAAGTAGGTATTAAAATTCCTTCTAGTGTATTGAGACCATTACAACTTAAATCTCTTAGTGGCAAGCGCAATGTGGTTAGTGCATATCATCGATATTATTGCCTAATTGATATATTATTTATCAGCAAGTGAACGTCCTGCTTATCACGTCACTTTTCGAATAAAAAGAAACTTTTTTAAATGAGACAGAAGAATATTTATTAAATTTGCAAGTCTAACATATATTGTGTGCTTAGTTTTGACTTAAGTGATTCTTTGAAATAATTTTTTTACGTCTACATGTGTGGTTTATTTTGTTTACTTTATCTATAAAGGGCTGAAAAAGGACCTCAATTTCACGACATGTTGTGGCATGAGGTCGTTATGGGTGAAGAGTGCCGACGTAGACTATTCTGGTTCTGATATACCCAGTTTTCAAAAACCTCGACTCGTTTGGTTTTGTGTGGTTTTCAAGTTAATGGCACAGGAAAATAATTATTTAATTGTGAATAAACCTAATTAGTTATCATGTGGTTGGTGAATAAAAGAAGTCTATTTTTATGTACATATTATTGAAATGTGTCAATACTCCTGAAAACCGGCGATATATTGACAGAGGGAACATGGCAAGGCAGGAGGTTATATATGAGGGAAGAAAGCTAATCCAGAGGATTCGAAACAACAGTACTATCGACCAAGCCCCTTCACACGTTTCCCCAGATTCGACTTTGTCTTTCGTGATACGGTTACCAGAGGTTTAGTTAATTTCTCTATTGTATTATTAACAACATCTTGCCATTTGCGTACCAAAGTCAAAAAAAGTAAAACAGTTGTTTTTAATTTTATGCTTACCGGTCCATCTCGTGTCCAAAGGTCGAAACATAGTTGAAATAAGGGGAATCAGTCAACTCCTGTGTTCTATTGTAGAAGAAGTCCATAATACCTTTCCAAACGGTAAACACAAATGACTCTGTATAATGCAATATCTTAAAGAACAGCGGCTCTATAGACTTGAGCAGATCGCGCCCGTACACGGAGATTCTATTGGTAGCATTCACCCATGTGACCTCCCAGTACTCCAGTAGTTTCATGTGGAGGTCTCTCACAAAGTTGTCATATTGCAGAATCATCGATTCCAGCTTATCAGATACCAGTTCCATGAAATCGGCTTCGAGGACCTTATTAGTGGATTCCAGAAAGTTCGAATACGCCATCTTGATCGTGTCAACTACGTAGGTAAGGCTTTGTTTGATCGACTGACTAGTATTACCCATCATGCCCCACATATCGTTAACGAAACCGGGCAGGCTCTCCAAATGGTTCCTTATGGCCATTTCGTCTAAAACGTAGTAAGTAAATTCAACGATATCTTTCACGTAAAAGTCATTGCTGTTGTATGATTCGTTCAAAAACCGCTCAAAATCGTCCAGATCGTCTTTGATCACGTGTAAATCGTTCAAATCGTCAAGGAACTCCCTGATCCGCGGCTTCGCGTCTACCCATATGGCTCTTAAAGCTTGATGCGCCTCCATCGGCGCTTCTTTAATGATTGTGAGCGTTTCGTTAACTTGCGAGTATAAAAGCTTCAATGTATACACTGCTTGAGATTTCACCTCGCTGAATATTTGCGGTCGCCATACAATGGAACTGGTCAGTAAGCGGGAATGGTTTAAACGGATGTACGAGGCCAGATCAACGGTCGTGACGTCGTCGAAGTCTCGCCATGCGTTCATTTGGGCGGAGCGTGTATCAATAATTTTCCCAATAAGATGATACGAAACATCTGTAATGAAAATTAAAAAAAAAAAAACATTATTACAATGTGATTCATGAAAGCATTTAATTTTATTCCTCAAATTTACTAAATTTCATTAGGTTCCTTGTCTTGAGAGATAAATGTTGAGTTTTGTTTTCTCCCGTAACTTCAATAGTTAGTGGCAGAAATAGGTGATGCCGTGATACCTATGTTGACTGTTTGTAGCAACAATGATCTTCAACTGAACCAGTAATTTATAATAAAAGGACATGCATAAGCTTACCATTCGTGCTGTTGTAATGTCCGACTAGTGCTCTGTCCATCATAGAGAGTTCGGCGAATGCGGTGTCATTTCCATCCGGATGTATCACCAATCCTTTCAGTTTATACGACGGATAGAACAACTCCCACGATCCATTCACTTTGTAGAAATACGTCTCATTGGCACGCTGAGAATTGTTTATGAGTTATATAAATTATTGAAATGAACTGGACTAATAAAATCTAATTTTGGACAAAAGTGGCTAAATAACAAATACCATCCGGTCTTCGTAAATAGATTAGTATGCGCGGGTAAAGAAAATGTTATTACTAATATCACAATACAATTAAATTAATATTATATTCGTTTTATCACTACTGTTAAATATTTTTTTTGGACTTAAACAATAGTTAGGTGTGTATAATGATAGTGTTCAGGTATTGTGTAAATGCTGATTACAACATTATGGTTAATCTAATTTAACCAGAACTCTGTAAATGTAGCACAGTTTATTATTTACACTTGGCATCAATTTTACAATATTTTTGGAGACAATGGGAATGGTAAGTCCAGGATGTAAGTCTAGAATAGTTTGGCTATCATATGTTAACGTCATCTACAGCAATGTTACTGTGGCGGCAGATTTACAATGTGAGTTAATATGAATATAACTAGCGGGAGGTTTGGAATTATAATTGACTTATTTAAGAAACAAAGTTTTTTGAATATGCTATTTAAATGGAGATTTTTTTAAATAATTAGTATTACTATAATAATAAATATTTAAATAATAAGCTGTCTGTATTCACCTCCCAGTTAATGGCGCTCTTGTTCATATCGACAAGCATCTTGCTGCGTCTAATTTTCTCGTAGAACAGCGACTTTTGGAATCTGTAGAATGTTTCCATATAGTACCACTTGCTGTGTATGTTTATATCCGAGTTTATGTCAAGCGCCAGGTTGGTGGATGGGTGAGCGCAAGTCAACGCGAATTTGTAGTCCCGTACAGGTCCGTTAGAGTTGTCCATCAGTATAGACTGCAGTTTTAGGTATTCCGTCTCGTAGTCTGAGTATTGCAGCTCGATGGAGACGTTGGACATCACCGCGGGCGAGGACAGGTAATGGCCTTTGAAAGTGACATCCTGCAAATTTTAATAGTAGTGATATTAGGTTCTTACATATGAAATTAGCGTTTTGTCGTACTGACCACTTTGTTGTGAAATATCTCCTCTTTGGTTAAGAATTCCAAATTCAAATTTGTCAATTCATTTAGTTGGTACATTTGAGTTTTTAAAACAGTCATTCGTTTGTTTTTTCCTCAGTATTTTTTTCTTTGACGTCACTTGTTACTGCACAATAGGAAACATGAAATATCGGTATATTTACGAGTACTAGTTCTACCGTGGCACCAGTGCTGCAGAAACACCTCGAAGGATTAATAATGTGTACGTCGCTGGTGTCGCAAAAGAAAGCACCGTACGTTTTTGTTTCAACGTTTTCGTTTTGGAAATCTCGACGTTCAGAACCAACCCTGTGGACGGCCGGAGACCAAAGTGGAAAATAAAAAATTAAAGGCTATTGTGGAAGCGGATCCATTACAAAGCACTTCAGAAAAAGCTGCAGGTTTCGGAGTAAGTGACAAAACTGTATTAATCTACTTGAAGCAAATCGGGAAAGTAAAAAAACTTGAACGATGGATCATGAATTGAGTGAATGGAACTTGCAAATACGCGTCGACTGCTGCTGCTGTGTTACTTTGCTCAACCGACACAATAGTGAAGAGATTTTAAATGGAATCATTATTTGTGATAAAAAGTGGATATTGTACGATAATCGGAAGCGCTCGTCGCAATGGCTGAATCCTGGAGACCCAGCCAAATTCTGCCCTAAACGAAAATTGACTCGGAACGTTACATGTGAGTGTTTGGTGGACTAGCGCCGGTGTCACTCACTACAGCTTTCTAAAATCTGGCCAAATGATTACGGCAGATATCTATGGTCAGTAACTGCAAACCATGAAGGAAGAACTAGCTGCTAAACAACCGAGATTGGTCAATCGCTCTAGGCCACTGCTGCTTCACGACAACGCAAGACCACACTGCACAACAAACAACACCTAAGTTAGATGAGCTACAATTGGAATGTCTGCGACATCCACCGGACCTTGCCCCAACGGATTACCATTTTTTCCGGAATTTGGACAACTTCTTACACGGAAAAAAATTTAACTCCAATGCAGCAGTCAAAACCGCCTTCGGAGTTTGATTCTCGCTCCCATGGTTTTTTTAGTAAAGGGATCAATGAACTACTTATGACATGACAAAAGTGCATAGATAACAATGGTGCATACTTTGATTAATTAAATATATTTTACAAAAAATAAAATGTCTTTATATTCCTCCCGTACAAAACGCCAATATCATATGTATGGACCTAATAGTTTTTGACCTATTAAGTGTAATTTTTATCATATTTTTGGATTTATATGTATCCAAGAAACATTAGAGAACGTTAAAAGAAATATTAAGTTTTTAAAAAATATTTTGCTGTTTGCATCTTACATGTTTTTGCCTAGATAAAATAATGATGATAATCATATCCGGAATATGAGGGCGACAGCTACCCAGGCGATTTTGGCTTTGGAATTGAAATAGTAATAGCCGTAATGCGAAGGCGTATGTTTTGTACCTTTCTGAATGATGGATGCGAGAGCGCGAGGAAGACGTCGTGTAGATTTCCCTCAGGCGTGGGCGGGTTCTCCCAGCGGCCACGCAGCAGCGCGGTTTTATTTTCTTCGCGTACGTTCCACATGAGTTGCGCATCGCCGTCTAGCAGTGCATCCTGCAGCCGGTACAGCGCAGTCAGCGAGAACTGACGCAATGGGTACTGTACGTTCATTACTATCTGCTGGGATTCTGTGTCCTCCTGTATAAAAAATATTTTTTTCATAAGTTATGTTACTGTAATAGAAATCCTGTAGCTCATTTTTGTTATTTTTATTACAAATCAATATATTTTGAACACAAGGTCATGTTGCACAGGTCATAATGTTGCCCCATATAGTGGGTTACTTAGGAGGTGAATAAGGGATAAAAGTCGTATAAAACGTATATAAAAAAGACATTATACCACAGGAAGGAACAAAGCAGGGACATAATACATTGAATAATATATTCTGATTGAGCTCATGTTTTCAAAACAGCGGGAGTAGAAATGTAATCTATACAAGTTTCTCTTAAAGAAACATAAAATTGAAGTGCCTAATTTAGCATTAGAATTAGCAGAAAGCTGAACATTTAAGTCATCTGCGAACTCATTGGACCAACCACAAAATGTGAATTGAAAGTTAAGTGTTAGCCCATTGTAGATAAAACTATCATACCACAGTCATGTTGGTGACGTGTATATCATAGTGTATCCAGACATCATCTGCCCACTGTACTCTACTGCCGTGAGTAAGCTGTTTCTCCACAGTTTCGTACATATTGTCGAAACTCCAGGTCCTCGTGCCGTGTATGGCGGTCAGCTTCAACTTCTTGCCAATGTCGTAGGTCAGTATATCAAGTTTGCCGGTCACATTGAACTTTGTTGCGTTTTTCAGGTGGAAGAATGTTGCTTGTTTGACGTCCTGCGAATGGTTTTTTTTAGAGCGAAGCAACGACATGTATTCAACGCGATTTTTGAAATAGTTCTTATGATAGATTACACATTTTTTTTTTAAATAAAATCAAGCGACGAATCTAGCAAAGCGTCCCATATTATAGAGAGTGACCAATACTTGCACATTATGCTCGTCACCTTTATAAATGAGATGTGCTCTTTAAATGGGCGGCACACGGTATATGACGATGTAAAGTTTGAAATTACAAAATATATATTTACCCTTTATATGATATTGGTAGAGAAAAAATATGGCAATTCTACTTACAATTTTTCCGGTGCTATCAAACTCGTGAATGTATTTTACAGCAATGGGTGTATGTACATTTTCCACTTCTATATCCGTTGTGGCGAGGTCCAAATTCCTCTCACTCTTGCTTAGCACCTGTACAAAAGAACTCTTAACGAATCTTTCATGGTCGAAATCTATTGTAGCGTTTCCGTTACTTCCTTCTTGACCTTGAACGTAGTAATATTCCGTCTCCACTAAATGCTGACTGTTCAATGGAACAGAAAGAGATATTGTGCCGGTTTGAGTGAAGCCATTATCTTGTTTTATGTACACATGGGTGGTGTTAACCGATGCAGTTTTGTTAGGCCAGAACAAATCTACTTTGTTGTCCGAGTTTTCTTCTACATTATTGATCTGTGAATAAAAAACAATCTACATAGAATTTTTTTTTATAATAAATGTTTTATAATCGTCTAAGCATTAGTTCGCTTATATTATTGTATTTTTGGGTTTAACTAAAGAGACCTAATATATTATTTGTCAAGGCGATGGGCCCAGTGTTGTACAGTGAAAATTAGTTAAGATAGGTTAGTCAATTTCCCCCCGAACAGGTTCCCGCCTTGTCGTGGCGGTGGGGCTCAGTATCGCTGGCTTGGTTACCTACGGTCAAGCTAAGAGGAACCTACCCGGCCGGCCCGAGGTCGCTGCTCCGGGTGCCTTTCGTGAGCTCCCCTTGGATGTGTGCCGGTGGGCTGCAAGGGCAGGTTTATGCTGCCGTTTGCAGCCGAGGTAGAGTCGCGAGGGGAGAGGAGTGTCGGTATTACGATTCGCCGCTCTCCCTACCCTCTGCGACTAAGCGGTGCCGCACCGCTGATGCGGCGACGGTGGGGCCGCGGGAGAAAAGTAGTATTGGTATTGCGTTCCACCGTTCTTCCTATCCTCCGCGGCCGTATAATGGTTGGCGGCGGAACCCAAGACCAAATCAGACGCAGGGAGTTGGGAGAGTTTTCCCTCTTGGTGAAGGATTGGGGAGATCCGTTGCCCAGGTGACAACAAGAGGTCGAGAGGAGAGCGCGCTGTATGTTGCGGCGTGCCCTTATACAGGTGGAAAGTGAGATTTCTTCTCTTCCGAGGAGGGGCTACATGGTGCAGCCGGCGCTGGCCGGGTCGCAGAGGTGTGCGAAAGCGTTCCCATGGGCCAGCCATAACGCGACCATGTGGAACATGGTGGGGGTTTTAGTCGGTGTAAGTCGGACATAACCCGTCTTTGCCCCCGCGAGGGGAGGTATGCAAAGGCATTTCCCCCAAGTAAAACAAAAAAAAAGGTTAGTCAATTTAAGTAAATGAAATATCAATAATTACGTTGAATATAGACTTCAACCAGGGCAGTCTCTGGAATGGCGTGCTAAAGTTGAAATGTCCGTCCGTGTGCTTCATACCACCGTAACGCAGGTCTAGCTCGCCGATCTGACTGCTGCCTGGAGAATGCATGGTGCCCCTAAAAATCGTACAATATTAAATTTTGTCTACAATAAAAATTGCTTTCATTATTATCATCATCAAATCCTTCCCAAAGATTCTCACATGATCGGACTGGTGCTTCTTGTATCCGCAGCGATTTTAAACAATTTGTTATTTTTCCAATAATGTATTTTTCCTTCCCGGTGCCGTCTAGGTGGATATGCATCAGCTCTTTTTATTACTTAGCAGTAGTGTGCAAACACTACAGGTCTGTTTGAGAGTAACATTTCTTAAAGGAATTACCATTCTATATCTGGAGATGATGAAGGGAATGGGTTGCGGAATAAACTTATTATCGCTTGTTAATACTAAATACAACAAAAATTTTACTTACTTAAGTATTTGGAATCCATGTACCATGTCCTTTTGGTAGGAGCCTCTAACGCCAAGTGTAGGTTCCTTATCATACAACGGCGTGGTAAGAGTGTAGTCAACGTGTTTAGAGCCGTTCACGTCCCATTTGTATGAGAGTTCATTGTCGACATTTTTGTATACGGAGTTGGATGTCCATGTGATCTTGGCGTTAGCGTCGACACTCTCCTCTAAGGATAACACCTGAAAATATTGTATGTAAATAGAAACAATTAAAATTTGAAAATAAATAACAGTGGTGGTGATAGATCTCAGATTTGTAGACGGTCTGGATAGATACCACTGCAACGATTATTATTGTCGTCAAACTGTATTGTACAAATCTTACAGATAAATCGGTGGGATGGTCGGTGTAGTGACGTGTCGTGAAATTGTTGGCAATAACGAGATTTAAAATCTTGTGTCGATATGACGAGCACTATGAAGTGCAATATATAGGGTGGCGCAAAAGTAATCCTCCTATCAGAAAATGCTATAAATTTTGCGTTGATGTAAAAAAATTAAAAGACCAAATAAAAATAATCCACAAGAAGAATCAAAGTTTTTCATATTTTTTTTAAATTATAGCCAAAAAAACATCGGAAGGTTATTTTTGCGCCACCTTGTATACAAGGTATATATATACAAGATATATTCAAGGTATACAAGGTGGCACAAAAATAACCTTCCGATGTTTTTTGGCTGTAATTTAAAAAAAATATGAAAAACTTTAATTCTTCTTGTGGATTATTTTTATTTGGTCTTTTAATTTTTTTACATCAAGGCAAAATTTATAGCATTTTCTGATAGGAGGATTACTTTTGCGCCACCCTATATATATGTATATAACTGGCGTGGGTGGCATAGCTATCTACCTTATTATTGGTAGGCGTATCATTCACCAAGAAGTGTAACTCCCTCTTTTCTCGTCGTTTAGATGAACGAATTAAAAATAAAATAATACCGATTTGGTGTAGTATAAACATCTTTTCAAAAAATTCAAGTCACATAATAGGCAATAAATTAAAATATATCATCTATATATTATATAATTATAACATTTTATTTATTTAATCTTATTTTATAAATTTAAATTTTAAAATCTTTAAAAATTTTATGAAATTTATATAATAAAATTAAGAAACGATAAGATTATTTAGCAATACATGAATTAACAGAGATAAACCAAAAGCATAGTTGATAATGAACGTATTTTTTACCTTTCCTTTAAGCGCTGTTATAATTTTTGTGACATCGGTTCTATATTCAGCTTCTAGAACCTTCTCGGGTTTCTCGAGAGAACCCATTCCGCCGTCTATGTACAGTGTGTGCACGTCTACGTTCGGCTTGGGGAGTATCGCGTTCACGACCAGGTTGATGCGTTTGTCTAATATGTATCCAAATGACGCATTTCCGCCGATCCTGAAGATAATATAAATTTTTGTACCTCTTTAAAATATTATTATTGCATATTAAACTATTAATTATTATTTTTATTGCTATTAAATATTAATTATTTGCATTATCTTTACAAAAACATTTAAAAAATTTACATGAAACTCGCCAGTAAACAAATGACTTACTGCCAAACTTTATCGAGGTCCATGCTAAATCCGGCTTCAGTCTTGAGGAGACCATCTTTTGTGCTGTTACCAAAGAAAATATCTAGGTCCACACTCCGCTGTAGTTGTTTAACTAATTGATGACCTATTGCCTGTGGGTTAAGCATTAAATTTTTATAATCTCATAAATTTAAAGCAATCTTTGTTTACACAATAAGTAAAATAGTGAAAGAAAATATGCCAATTAACACAAATAGCCATTTTAAGAGTAAGAAAACATTAACATGTGATTACTCCACTTTTAATGGTAACTGTTATAAGTAATTTAACTTTTTTTAATTTATTTGCCTAAAGCAACAAACCAAGAAGGCTGTCACCTGTTGGCAAGTGCCATGACCGCCCATAATAATGAGCTGGCATGGATTAAAAACGTTCCATGACAATGTCCTCGTGATATTAAGACACAAGTTGGTAACTAGTATTTCTCTATATACAACGACATTCAAATTGGAATAATATAATATTTGCACAGACAATTTGGTGGCAGCAACAAACCTTGCTGCGTTACCTATCTGGAAGGTTCTGTCAACAGTGTTTAACTACCAGTGACTATACGTTCTCACCGTTATATAAAGATCACCAATCAGGAAGCTCCACTTGAGATCGCCATCTCCCTTCATATCAGGCAAATCGTATTTACACAAAAGATACCCAGTCTTTGGACCAAACCTGCAATTTATTACAATTGTCTATAATTTTTTGCTAACAATTAATTACTTTTATACACATGTACATTTTTTGTTAATTTTACAAAAGCAAATTGAATTGGAATAACTTTTGTTTGTAGTACTTGAGGCATTCTCCTCACTATCAAAAGAGTCAGTCATTTATCCACCGACTTGGCAAGGTGAGAGTTGGTGGTTGTCACAGGTCTATGAAAGCTGTTGTTTTTTGAACGTTGTGTGTATGCCATCATTGGAAACTCAAGCTCAGAACTAAATAGAATCCGGGTGTTTCGTGTCCAACAGCCTGTACGATTGCCTTACAAACTGAGCTATCATGGCTTTAATGTAATATTATATTTATAAAAGCCAATCAATTTATGCTTTATTTTAGCAAAACCTATAGCCATAATTAACAATATATATAAATTCAAAGACTGATTAATGTTAATTAACTAAAATAGAAAAACAAACAACAATTTATATATTAAAAACAAGAAAAAGTAACGCTAATACGCTACGTATATTATATTACAAAATCTACTGTGTTGTTACATATTATCATCAATGTAGCCTGTTGTTATAGTATATTGTTGTCCTTTGCTGAACATGAGTCTTTCTGATCAGGTTACGTTTACTTACATAAAATCAGTATCGCCTTTCAGGAAGCGCAGCTTTTGCAGCGGCGTCGAGGCTTGCACGCTCATAACTTTTCTAAGTCCAGGGTGAGAGTCCACACGCGATTTAAAGAAAATCTCCTTACTCTTCACTTGAGGTACATCTACCTGGTTATAGACAATTCGTCAATAAATATTATGTCGTATGCAATTAAAAAACATTACAAAACTATGTGCGTTTTGACAAAATAGGACAATTATATTTTAAATTGAGGAATGGGTATATTCTAGGATTGGTAAGCAGAATTGTTGGATGATATTATAGCGAGGATGTTAAGGAGGGTCTTGCATTTCCTTGAGATTTCTTTAGCCAAAAGCGTTAGCGTGTAAATGGTCACCGATACCAATACGTAGAAATACCCAACTAATACAAATAGGAAAACCGGGGTGGCGTTTGGAAAGTGAAAATATAACATAATCCTGACTTTCCTTTGCTTTTGTATAGTTTGAATAAAAGTGTAATATTAAAATAAACAAACTTTAAAAGAAATATCTGTGAAGTTGGCCTCCATCTCCGCTTTTGCGTGTACAGTTGTCTCAATGGGGCCGGTGACGTGCGCGGAGAGACCATATACAGTGCGTGATGCCTCGAACTTCATGCGTACGCGGATCTGTGGGCCTTGCCCTTTAGGGACTAGCACTATGGACATCTGAAAAAAAAAACATGATTGTTATAGTGATGTTAGCATAATAAAATATCTTTAATAAATAGTCATCTCACATTACTTAATATATTTTGTTCATGTATAATCCCATGCATATTTACCTCCAGAGGTTGTCTATTTGTAACTTTCCCACTGATACCGTACTCCGTGGTATCGGTTACGAATGAACCTCGTATGTCGTCGTTTTGGAACTCTGTTATTAATTTCATTGCTCTGAAAAAAAAAAGTTTTCTTTTACAGAAAATAATCACTTGTTGAGTGACACAGGTGTCCCTTGATCTCATACGGGACTACAAGTGGAATAGCTAGGTTAGTGTTAGAATTATTCGATTCCGTCTGGCGAGCTGACTTTCATACCGTAAATTTTCCACCATAACAACATCGCTTTGTCCTGGCAATACATGACAGTCTGAGTAAGTATTCTAAGCTGGTGTCTTTCGCAACGTGCTATCTCATTGTGACTAAATATCATGTGAAACTGAGGTCAAGTCCATTTTAGATAAAAAGACTCACACATCAAGACAAACTTTTATTAAAACTGTCGCAATGGATGGGAACATGACAGGGTAAAGCGGAAAACGTTGCAGAGAGAGATGTGATGTTGATCTCACCTAAAACCTTTATGCGGGCTGCTGAGTGCCACACTCAAAGAAACGGGTCTTTGATCCGCTTTCAATGAGTAGTAATTTTCAGCGGTGTTAAAGTCCAAAGTGAGTGTTCTCTGAGATTTATCTTCGCTGTACTGCAGAGTTAGATCGGAAGGTTCTACAACTGGAACGAGGGCGCCGCGAGCTTTGAAACGTACGTGTCGGGATGGCGGAGGACGCCACACCGCGTCCGCAAAAAGCTGTCAAATAAAAATTATTACAATAATTTGCTCCAGTTTCCATGGTGATAGAGTTTTGGAGGCAGGTCTCTTGTTAGTGATCATAAAAGGTACGTGCGCAAGTTTTTTTTTTCTTGACGAAACCATTAAAAATGCCCAACCAAAGGCAAAACGACAAGTGTGCCAGAAGACTAGTTCTTTTTTACTTTACAAAAATTGAATTTGTTTTCTTTGTGTTTATAAGTGCATATGTGCGTGAGTTTTGCTTTTTATCTTGAAAAACATGTTGTCTCTTTATTTAAGTGTCTTACCAGCTATAAGGCACTTGAAATCAAACCTAGTATCTTTTGCAGTATTGTTTGGTTTCAGAAATCAGCTCTGCGATGTTATCTACTAAGAAAACCTCCGACGACAAACCTTTTTTTGTTATAGATTGGAAATCTGAAAATTTTCTGCTTCTGGGGGGAAGAAGTAGAATTTGTATGCCATGCCATGAAGAGGTACAGATAGATTGTCCTTGAAAGTCAGTTATAACCTGCTCTTGCACGTGCGAGAAGTCTATGATATTCTTACAAATAAAAAAGGATAACCATAACTTGGCCAAAGTAACTGGGGCACAAAAAGTAAGTACTCACATAGTTATTTTGATCTCCTTGTTGAATTTGTATACCGCCGCCTACCACATTCTCGACGTCCGAGAAGTCCTTCTTGAATTCCATCTTAATGAAGTAATCTTCTAAGTACGCAGATGTAAGATTCAAACTGCCAGACGTCTCAACAAAAGGATCATCGAGCTGTAATACAAATGTTATTTTTAGAACTAACGTTAACTATTCACGTATATATGTAGGTTTTGTTTATATGACTTATTAATGGTTTAAATTATTTCTTATTAAATTAATGAATAGTTCTCATCTCGGAATAAGTCGGTTAACCTCCCGATGCTATCTTTCGCCGGAAGCTTAAGTTTAATGGGTATAAAACATATTGCATATTAGCGAATAAAAACCTGGCAACAGTATAATTTTAACAAAGACCTCTAGCCTCGCGACGGCTGTGACAGTGAACGAAGGCATGGCGATATCAGCGGCCATTTTCCACAGAGCGTCTTCCAGACGGGCGGTGACACGCGCTTCGAGACCGGGCAGAACGGGCAGTGGCGTTGCGATGCCCACGGACGCCACGTACGACCGGTACGCCTCGTCCTCGCCGCACTCGTACTCGTATAGTATCTTGTAAGAGATCTGTCGATGGACAAGTGGCTTGATAAAATGATTATTCTTATTATTTGTTACCAGATTACGTTAGAACAGTTGAAATTCATTGCCTTCATGGTGGTGTGGCTTCTTGCTTGTTTTGAATTAAAGTGGTTTTTGGTTCGATTCCTGGGCCACTTGTTGCGTAATTTTGTTGGTAGTAGAGTTTTTGAATCAAATTATCAATCTAAACGTCATAGCTGCAGTGATGTCTTCCAACTGTTGACATTTAAGAGCCAAAGTGGTCTGACGGACCACACTTCACCACCTATTTGAAATTGAAATCAACTGCTAGCATTTGACTTCAATTTAACTGCTATATGAAATTGAAGTTAAGTCTTAGCCGATTGCAGATTAAAAAAAATCATGTAATTGTTTCTTCTTAGTTATTTTTTACATGCTGAGGGTAGATTAACGAAGAGAAGATCCGACACGGCCTTCCATACGGGTACCTAGTTATGACGTAGATTAATACCTCATGCCAATAAGTTCCATTGTAGAGGAGTGCAACACACGTCACATTGAATTTCTCGCCCATCGTAATATCCACCGTGTAGACTGACTTCACTTCTTTGACCGCTTGGAATGGTGTTACCAGATTTAAAGTATTTCTCATTACTGTGTATTCCTGTACAAGCAACGAAAGAGTATTATTTCATAATTCTACTTTGGTTTTTACTCAGCAAAGCGTGAGTCACAATCGAAAAAAAGTATAGTTCAGTGTTGAGGCCTATTGTCTTTAGTCTATCATCTGATGGCGATTATAAGTACTAAGTAAAGATGTAATTCAGTTATTATATAGAAGAGTTGAGACTTTTATACTTTATTTCTTTGCTTTGGAAAATTGTTGGGTAATGAATTAGCTAAGTAAAGCTCTTTGTGAGAAGTTCTTGCCTCATAGTGCTATTTATTGCTGCTTACTAATAAAGATGTCATCAATATATAGAATAACTGCCTAAATATGCCGCCACAAAAGCACTGGAGTGTTCTGGCTGTTAAAATATAAAAGCCAAACTATTTTTTAAATACACGCTTCGCTTTTCGTGACGTTATTGGAACTTTAAAACATGAAATTGAAGTATTAGACGGTGCATGAATAAAATATAAACAATATATTACCTCTAAAACAAATATATCAGTTAAAACTATAGGTGGTTTGTTTGGCAAGTGCAAGGTGGCATTGAATTCCATGATATCCTCTGCTTCAGGACCAACAAACTGAAAAATAAATCAAAGGTAAGGTTCATTTCAAACAAGAGTAAATATGCTTATGCAGATTTACTCGTTTCTTGGATGTAATAAAACCATCATGGATTAAACCAAAAAACTCGAATTGTAAGATTATGTTACTGCTTTCATGGTATAATGGCCAAGTGCTGGCCTATTAACATAAAGGTCCTTGGTTGAATTCCAGCCCACTTTTAACTTGTTGAGAGCTTTGGTTGTTAATAAGGTTTTTTGAACCTATATGGCTAGTTACCATTACCATCTTATAATTTTTTTAGACAATAAGCGATAAGATGAGCGGGACGTTCACCTGAAGGTAAGTAGTCCGTCCATAATAACATGGCGCTGGTATTGATTATCAATATATAAGAAACAGACTATTTTGACACCATTCATAACCTTATTATAACTTCCACCATTTGAAATTAAAGTTAAGAGTTAGGTCTTTGTAGATAAAAAAAATAATTTACACAAAGAAAGTAAAAAGGTTTGTATATATTTAAATAAAAGAAATTCTTTTTAAGTTACAATTAGTAGAAGAAACTCACTTTCAACATATGCGCGTGGAATGTTATTGTTGGATAGTACAGTGTGTCAAGGACAACACTAGCCGTTGTATCGAAGTTCTCCACAAACATGTCCGGGTCACTCGGTTTGTGCTGGAAACGGTCCTTGAGTACATCTAGAAGACCTTTGCCTTTATCCATTAACAGAATTGCTACACCAAACTGTAGAAATAAAATCAAATAGATATTTCATAACACAATATAAAAGAAGGTAAAAAAATAGTTATGAAAGGCTATATAAGTTAGACAATCTGGTGAAAGTCACGAGAAATAACTGTTTGCGGACGATAGGACTAATCGGTGTTTTAGAGATTTGTGGGGTGTATATATGGGGCAGTAGATGTGCAGCGGATGATAACTATGTTGATGATATTGACACCCTAAACTATTATTTGAAATTATGGCTAAGACCACTATTGACCAAGTTGAATGTTGGAAGCTACAATATCATCTACTCATTACGGTATTTTTTTAAATCCATCTGTATCTCGCAAGAAGACTCATTTTTTTTTCATCGCCGGTACTAGCTAGAAGGTGCGTATGGATGAGCTATTCTCAACGGATCTTTTTATTTTAATTTTAAGGCACGGTATACCATGCCTATAGAGATATTAAATATAAATATATGTTTAGCTAATCATACCTTATGCTTAGAAAGCCGCATAGAAACCTCAGTATCCAAACCACCGCCAAACACATTTTTGAGCACCAACCCGTTCTCCTCGAAGCCGTCGAGTGGAGTATAGAGTTTGTAAACATAGACAAAGTCTAGTAGTGACTTCCAATGCCAGATGCCTGTGAAACCGAAATCCATCTCTGCCCACCCCACTCTGAAGTCCAACTGGAACAGAAATGTTATACATAAATCGTAAAATGAAGAAGATAGAACTTAAGGTTTTAAATTGTATATGTTAGCAGTTATTTGTAAATGCATTATAAAATTTTTTCACAAATATTTTGAATAAAAGTTTAAAAATACGCACTTAATATATAGAATAAATTGATTCATATATAAATTAACGTGAGTAAAAAATCTGAAGATGTACCGACCTCTTGTGGCGCCCTCTTCGCTGTTACCATCGCCCTGTTCAGATACTGTATGGGAAGAGCGACGTGGCCGAATACGTGGAAGTCTTGCATCGATATTAACTTAAGTAGCAATTCAATTCCTAAAAAACGAATAAAGTTTTTTTCGACAAATTATTAAGAGGAGCAGGAAATTCACAAGTGGCAATTCAAATTTTTATTATCCCGTTAATATTAAAAATTTAGTTTTAAATACGAATGAATTCTGATGATTGGCAAATGAAGTATATTTTATTTGAGCTGGTCTAGACAACTGAGTATTAGGAAGAATTCTTCTTAATTGTTGTTAACTGCTTAATTAGTGTAATATATTACTGATAATTAAGCTATAGCTAGTAGTTTTTTCCGTTAGTATATACTACTTTTTTTTACTAAACAGTCATTAAGTTATTTGTATGGAACAGTTTGCCCCACATTATTACTATTGTATACATTAAGTAAAAATGAATATGTAACCAGCGAATGAGCTTGTTTGTTGTGTTTAATAGTCAGTCACTGGAAAGGGATTATGAGCGAGCCTGCGAACTGCTTCCACTAGATGAGGTTATTACCAGTGGTAGAGTTTGGTGTGACAACCATCGCGACAAGATGGCGATCTTTCTCGACGAAGCCGAAACGCGCCGCCATACGAGACAGCTCGCCAATTGGACTCGTCACGTTGATAATCAGCATGCAGTTTGTTATGCGACGCATGTGTCCTGTACGTACATTAAAAAAAACCATTACTTTTCTGTTATTTCGATTTGATGTTATATTATTTTAAAGAAAGTTATTAATATATATTCAGTTTTCGATGTAAATAAATATTTGTTCTTAAAAAATAAAATATAATAAATAACATTAATGAGTTGTATACGGAAGTAATGAAGTTTAGTTAGTTTTTTTTAATTACAACGCGATAAAGGCTGTGAATAGTACAGCGTACTCGACTACAATAATACTCTAGCACTCGTATTCTGTTACATACACATCGTCATCCCGAGGTGATACATGGCTGGAAGGTACACAAGGAATATCAAAACTGCAGCGCTATTATTATAGTAGTAGATTTACATTATCACGGTGGTAGCTAGCTAAGCAGATTCAATATAACCTCACCGTCATTAAAACTTCTCAATATATCATCAAGATAACACGGTGGTTACAAGGCAATCTCCACACGAGCTGTTAATTTAATACAGATAGCGTTCATTTACCTGGTTTTCTACAGAGCTGTGTTTTCCAATTAGAAAAAACCTACTAAAGGGTTCACCTTTTTGTTAAATCTTACCGTCAACATAAATTTTGACGACCTTCTCTTCTAAATCTAAATAGGTGATTCCTTTAATGTCTCGTTTGTGTCCTAGTACGAACTCGGTGCGCAGGAAACCGCTCCTGTAGCCCTTCAAAGTAAAGTTAAGAATGGATTGATTTGTAATCTATGAACATTTGAAACAACAAGTATAAAATTTCATTCAATGAGTGGAAATTTCATGGTAAGTTACACATCAGCTTTGCCACAGGGCACATTACTGAGTCTCCGGCCATTAAGAATAGAACTAACATCCTCCTGTCGTAGAAGGCGACTAAAAGGGTTTTCGGATCCTTGGGCTTTGAAGTCTGGAATGAATGACAAGTACGAGGCGGTCTTCTTCTTGCCGTACTAAAGCGAGCGTATCGAGGAGGGCTATGAGCCCCTGGGACGTGCTTTAGGCGTAGTACCTGGAGGGACCGGTGCGTTTCCGCACTCTCACAATGTGCTGAAGATAACCACCGAGGGGGTTTTGATGGGTAAAAATCCTCCATAAACGTGTCTTACCCCCCGAATCAGGGTATCTTTTTAGAAGATTTCCTACCGGTAACAAAAAAAATGTTTCACATCAGCTAATGACAATGCAGTGCTAGTTAGGATGATATACACTATATCAGATTATGCCCATCGCCTTAAGTCATGAGTCTTATTACACCTGTAATTCAAACCTAAACATAATAATGAACGTGACCTATTTACTAGTAAGTATATATATAGTACATGGGTTAAAGGAAATCATTTAACAAGTACGAGAAAATAAATACTAGAAGAAAATGTCTAAAAATTTTTTTGGAATGATGTTCTTTCAGGTCATAAATGTCGCAGTTTTGAACTCGACGATGCTTGATTGAGCCGTATCGCTAGCTTGAACACTCCGTTTGAGCTCATCCCATAAATGTTCAATGGGGTTCAGGTCAGGACTGAGGGCTGGCCACATGATCGTCTCTATTTCCACCTCTTCAAGAAACTGGCGAGTAACGCTGTATGGCACCGAGCATTATCATGCATCAATACAAGATCTTATCCTACCTCCTACCCTGCATAAGGTACAACATGGTCGAGGAGAACGTCTTCCACGTACTTTTGAGCCTTCAGACCTCTCCGACCGTCACCAGGCACTAAAACAAGCTCGGTCTTCCCTTCATATGATATTCCAGCCCGTATCATGACTGAACCACCTCCATATGATACTGTTTCAGCGAAACAGCATTGCGAGAACCGTTCCCCTGCACGTCTGTATACTCGGCCTCTTCTATCGTTGCCATGGAGACACATTCTGCTCTGGTCAATGAACAGGATGGAGCTCCATTGCTCAATAGTCCAATTGAGGTGTTCACGAGCAAATTGAAGTCAGGCCTCTACCTGGCCGCTTTGTAGTTAAATCGGCTTTCTTCAGGCGTTTTCTAATTGTCCACTGACTTACAGTCACTCCTCGAAACCTTCTGAGCTCTTGTTATACATCAACGCTCGGGGGATGAGGATTTCTTAACGAAGTTGAGACAATGAAGCGGTCGTCCGTCTCAGATGTGCTCTGGTCTTTGTTGGTTTGTGGTCTCCGAATGAAGCCACCAGTCTCTTGAAACCTTCTGTATACTAGTGAAACAGCTGATTGGCTCATGTTAAGTTCATAAGCGACTTGCCGTTAATTATGGCTTGCTTGCAACAAAGCTACAACTTGGGCCGCTGCTTCTGAGGTAGTGTCTATTGGATTGCGATTGAAATACTGGCAGCTTAAAGAGATATCTATCAACGTCTGACGAGTAACTGATAAGAAATATGGGTCATGTGAGCTGTTATACGTGATTTAGTCCCGCAATTCGTAGGTACCGCAACGAGCAATTTCTGTAACGCTCATGTTTACCCGTATTTATTTAAAAAGTTTTGTCATTGTTTGTTGTGTGTATTACGAAAAAAATTATCAGGCTTCTTAATAAAAAAACTTTTACGAAAATAGGAAAAGCCGATTTCCGAAAAATCAAACTTATACCAATATACGGCTTGAGTCGATTCAGTTGCACGCCAGTGTATGTAAGATAATAATAGCGTTATGTTTTCAAAAGTTTTTTTCTTTCGAAATATTAATGTAGTATTTTCAAATAAACTATTGGGCATCGACAATGTGGGAAAAATACTGGTTTGAAAGGTATTAATAGCTGGTAAAATTATAGGGGTTATGTCTCAGTAGAAAGTAAAATGTCTCAAACAACATTTTATCTTATTAAAATACAAGCAGGGTGTGGTACAAACTAACGTCATACCATGAGTAGGCGTAGCGCTAACCATTAGATGAACGGTCTCCTCGTCACGGTGCTTCTTAGAATAAAAATTCACGCAATTTTAATATCATAAAGAATTTACCTGGAATGGAGTTATAAGCATAACTCTGCCTGTGATGTTGTTCTCATTCGGTCCTCTCTCAAGATTCCACGATGAATTTATCATTAGCTTTCCTTCCTCATTGTACTGTTAATGAAAGTATTGATTTATAAAACTTTGTTTGCAGAGTACAAGAAAAACAAAAATATAATAGAAAGAGATACACAAAAAGACGGACACAAGGCGTTCTCTTTCCGTTCACATTTTGGTTTGTGAAGAGAAAAGTAAAAAAAAAATATACAATTGGTTGAGAAAATAACATTAATACGTTAATAAAATAAATACATACATGGAAAGATATTATATAATCACTTACGGAATTTGAAAGCAGTCGCGAGATATGAGTCAACAATAGAAAGGTACTCGGGAACTCGAGATGTATTTGGTTTCAATTTGAACCTTATCTCATAGGGCCATAGAGCATTTAAATCACGCGCCTAAGTAAGCATCAGCCGTTTTTAATTTTGTGTTTCATTGCTGGTTTTTTTTTGGTAAAGTAATGTATTTTTTATGAAACTATCGTTTTATTTAGCTGTACTACCAAGATGGAGCGCAAATAATGATAAGACGATTTAAAAAATATGATTTTTTTTAAACCAGGATCGATTTTTTTCCGTCCTATCATCAAAGGTGTCATTAGTACTATCGTCTGTCTTCGTTTTCGGAAGCGGTGTCCTAACACCTAGTTTAGGTTCCACAGCACTTATATTACTCTCACGACTATGGACCGTCAAATAGTAACGTGTTCCGTGTTGAAAGGCGTTGTAGCTGGTGAAATTACTCAGATTAATGACAATACACTGTACCTTTACCTGATCAAACTTAGACTTCCACCTTCAAATGAAACAACACTAGTAAACAATCGAAAACTGCAACTGAAAGAGTCGAACTAACCTGAAAACTTAACAAGGTATCTGCACTCTTCTTCCAGACTACTCTATGTTTGGCAATGGCAGCAGCTCGAGGTAGCGTCTCGATAGTAGAGTTTACTATGGCATTAATCTCGCCGTAGAACTCATTGGTTTTGAATAGGTAGTCCCCCAGTAAACTGAAAGCCAGGTAATCCTCTTGCCAGTTCATGCTGCCGTTGATTGTTTGTAAGTTATCTTTATAACGCCACCTGTTGGTTAAATGCATAACAATTTTTTTAAAGAAATTTATATTGTGTATTTAGTAGTTAATTCCCTTCACTTTAAGAAGAAGAATAGTTAATAGTTGTTAAAGAATAAATTAAGTGCCAATTGAGCAACAAAACAATGATAATAAGGAAACGGTCCACCTGTAACAATGATGCACGAGTTAAATATTTATAAATTGCACCACACTAAATTCTATCATGTCTCGCTATTCCATTAATTTTTATAGCAGCAACGTAGTTGGCACATAGGATCAGGGTCAATCAATAACAAAGATCGACCAATTCAAGGACACGTCGACATGCAATGCAGTGTCGCGAATAATCATTGTAACGGATTAATATCTATTATGCTCATATCGTCATAAGAGCTACAAATTACGTGCACTTATAGTTTTTATAAAAATTTATGACCAGTTGTGGTCTAGGTTTTTCAACATCCCATATCCTAAACAACCATAACCTTCAATTAAAACAAAACCCTTCAAACTAGAGTAGTAATGTTTGCTGACTACTTTTTTCCAATAAATACGTCCGCGCTCCGGTAGTAAAAACCTTGTACTTTAATTTTAATTTTTTATTTTAAAATATATCCAATGAGGGCTAGCTTACTCACATGAAATTAAAACTGGTGTCTTGCCAACCAGCGAAAGGTGTGACCATACTGGAAAGCAAGGCGTACACTGTTTCCTCATGCGCCTCCGAATACATTTTGACTCGCCATAATATTGTCGCATCGTTAGCCCAACCCATGCGGATGTGCCATTGGCAGAACCAATCTAAACAAACATTAATAAATTATATTTTATTGCCTCCGTGGCGGAGTGGCTAAACGCTTCAGACAGATACCCGGAAGTCCCTGGTTCGATGCTGGGGCCATACATTGTGCAATTTGTCTTATGGTAAGGTTTTTCTTAACACCTGTTTAGCCAACATATACATATTGTAAATCAGTCATAACAGTATTTTGTAAGTCAACATAGCACTATCTGTGGCTTCATTGTCACGCACCATATAAAAGTGATATCAAGTGTTGGCCCATTGCTGATATGAAAAATTATCATCATTAGCTGATAGACCTATTGTCAAAATTAAATAAATTTTTACATATGCAGTTTAAGAAGAGTCTAATAGCTTGCAACATCTCATGTGTAAGAGAAGACCACTTCTGATAGCACTTACGACATCTCGGATTCTTTGTACTTACAACTAGCTACAAATATATAGCTAATATATATATTTATTCTACGATGTGACGGGACAAGTGGGCGGCACACTTAATGCCCACAACAAAATACTATGGCACTCGACATGGCATTGTGGTCGTTGCCGTGAGACACTAGATGGCAAATGTTGTTACCATCGGGAATTCTGTTACTACGCTACTGTTTGACGGTAGTGAAAGGTGCTCCTGAGTTATCTAGACGATCTCCGGTAACAGGGACCAATCACTACTAAATGTCTAATGATATCTATTTTGTATGGTGTCTAAAAGACAATGTGTATTTACTAGCAGAACATTCTTCGAGATTTTATGTGTTATGTAGTCTGTCTGTTTCTAAATATTGCTAAGTATATTTCAGAGTAAATTTCCTTTAAAAAAACTAGATCAAAATTGATTCAGCTACTAGGGAACAACAATGCTGCGGCCACATTTCGACATACGCGTTAATTTTATAGTTATAATTTTTTTTATAGCAAGAGTATAAAAATTAACTCAAGAATTACCTCTGAGTAGTAATTCAAACTCTCCATTGACCACTCTTCCAGGGTAATATAAAGTAAGGTATCCAGCATGGTGCAAAGGTCCCTTATTATCCAGTTGTATATCCACGCTTAGCTTTTGCGAAGGGTCCCGATTAGCATCCCAGTTGATGGACGCGCTCAGACGCTTTTGAAGTTCGTTGCTCCATCGCTGATATGAGATCTGTACATCACGTAATCTGAAAATATATATTCTTCGTTAGATAATAATATGTGTTCATATTATTTCTACTCACTTAAAAACACCGATAACATATTTAGCGACTTTGGAAGTACGGCAAAGGGTGAATGAAAAATCTTGCTGATGCTTGAGCTATGAATTAATTGTATTGGTTTAGTTTCACTATAGATAAACGGTATTGGGTTAGCGCAACTAGCGGATTGATTATACATCGCTCACCCGAATTGTGCAACATTAAAAAATATTGTGCAATTAATCAAACAGCGATTGCCCATGCGAGAACGGGAAAGCGTCCATTTCCCAAGGCATAAATATAGGTCGCGCACGGCTCGGTCCTTTTTTGCGCGGACAGTTGTAGAGTTGACACATGCTACTGCTCCGGACTCCGGAGGCGTCGTGTCATCAGGTGACATCATGTTGATGAAGATTTTGATGCTTTATACTGCGACTGACTGTTCTTTTCAGAACAACTACATTGTTTCGATAAAACTGTTCTTTTCAGAACATTCGACCTAACGGTCGCGTTTCTATCGAGAACGTCACTATACCTACATATGTAACCACAAACAATCTAATAACCTCTAATGTTTATCTATACAAGAAGTTCAAGGTCAGTGGGAAGCCCACCAGCGACTCTTCGAGAAGCATAGCGCGTACAATCGCTTTATAAACTTAGAAAAATAAATAATAATTTAAAATAGATATATTACATTGACAATTACAAGTGATTGTACGAGTCAAATTGAATATAATTGATTGTAGTGACAAGGTCATTGACGTCTTATTTTTGATAATGATCAGTGAAAATGGGATGATGTGTGATCCACATTGTGGCGTGGTAATCCACGCAACGTAATGTTTACATTTTAAGATAAAAGTCCTACACATTTTGTCGCTTTGCTGAACTAACACCTTACCATCAGCATTTAAACATCATAACACGTGGTTTAGAAATGGTGCTGAGGACTTCTAAATTCAAGACGAGCACTGCACCACAGGGTTAGTATATACTTACTGATCGAAATGTAAGTGTACATTAACATCGGTGTCGTTGTTCAGATCGGCATTAAGGTTCACGCTGTATGCACGGCCCCTTGCGTCCACCTCCGCGTACGTAGTGAACTTCTGTTCGGAGAGCAGCACGTGGCGCACCAGCGCGCGGTAACTGGCCGTGTTATATTCACCCTGAACAACAAACAGACAAAATATATAGCAATTGTCAATTACTGTAGTAGATCACTATTACCAGAGACCGTTCAGGTACCATTACAATATCTATTTTTGCAGTTAAAAAGTAATGTGTAAACTTACTGTGTTCGGTTTCAAATGCGTTGTAGCAAGTGATACGATTTAATTGTGGGTACATTGCTGGTAGAATGAAAGAAAGCGAGAGGGCGGTCTCCTACAAGATGGATACATACAACTCAGGACACTACGGGAGCTACTCTACAATCATCCATCCAAATGGCGCAAGACAGAAATGTCTGGAAAGAAATGGTGGCCAGGACAACGCACCATAGTCACGTCTCACAGTCATGAGGTCACAACAAAGAAGAAGAAGAAGAAGAATACATTGCTGGTAAATGTATTATTATTTCTTTAAGTTTTTTTATAAATACTGTTTGTATCTCAGATTAATCAGTAAATAAGTAAAAAAGTGATCTAAACCAAAAATTTTAGTATGTGAGAAATGTTCAAAGAAAGTCCTCAGCCGAGTTAGAGTATGTAACACTGTAACTTTACTCTTAATGTCATAAAAACTAGCCCAAGAGATTTATTTATAACTCACGACAATGGAAACGATGAACAAAGTATATAATGGCGATAAGTCCGATAATGATGAACGATATATGTTACGTCGTCTCCACTTTCTGGCATAAGGGCAGGAAGAGTAAAAAGAAAAACTAAGATATCTACTGTACTAACCTGACCAATGAATGTGATCTGTCGATTATCTTGTGTAAATCTCGCGTCAACCATTATGTCTTTAAAGTGGCTGCTGTTCAGAATCACCTTAATCCGATGCGACGCAAGGTTGGTCTTAGACTGATCTTGATACAGTGCGTCCACGTTAAAATCGACGCCCGTAAACCAGACGCCTGCTGCGTTAAGCTGTCCAAAAAAACTTTATAAGTTACTACTACTAAAGCTGGATATTGTAGGAATTGGAAAATAGTGTGTGGAAGCAAAAAACCGATTTACAGAATTTAATGGTTGACATTGAGGAAGGGCTGTATACAGCAACATATCCACACTTGGCCAGCTTTGTATATATGTTGGGAACATAAAAAAGGCTGTTTATAAGTAAAACAAAGTGATAATAATTATGATGAAAAGATATTTATAAATAAAGATAAGACTAACTTGAAATTCGTTGGGTTGCTTCTCATGCACCTTCGCTTTGAGCGTGCAGGGGTGCAACGTGGGTAGCGTCGCGTTGAGCTCGGCGTCCACGTATAATTGCGAGCCCGGGGGTGCGAACACGTACCCTGACAGCATGATCTCACGCGAGTTCGGGTTAAAATTGAGCCGCACTTGTGCCGAATACTTCGGCCCATTCTGTGAACGAAAGTATTCTTTTATCTATAATTTGCTAACTATCACTTGTTCTGTTTAGGTTGGCAGGAATGCTCTAAGCACAGGTTCGCTTATTGTACCTCCGTTAAAATTAAACAAACTAGTCGTGATATTTCAAGTTCTATCTGATAATTCTGTTGTGAAAGGTTTCTTGTCAGTGATCTCCGAGCTTAGTAGAGTGCAAATGCTGTTTTGATTCGATGGCAGTTGTAGTTAGAAAAAATACTGAGGGCAACGAGATGTTACTAGATTACAGTTATAATGTGGTGCGTTATATATCATACTTACTAATGCCATATGGCTGAGGGCCCTAAGGGTTTCGACCCTTCGCCGATTAAAGAAATGCTCCAATTTACACTTACTTCTTCGAATTGAAACTTCAGTAGAATGGGTCGCGGTGGGCGTGTCATGGCGAGCTCCGTATTGACTTTCACGCCATTTAGCTTATCTATGCGCTTGAAGACAAACGTGAAGGCGGGGTCGGCCTTTTGTTGCCGGGACGCGCTTACATTCAGTCCTATGTCGATGTGGCTTTGGGTTTTCTGAAAAAATAAGGTCATTTAACTCTTTTTAAATACCTCGGCGGCTTAGCATTTAATACGTTTGGCAGCAAAGACAAAAATCTCAGAGATCATTCTAGTAGTGTTAGGGTTATAGATTTTCCGAACTTAACTACCGTCTGCCACATCCATATTGTCTAACTTCCCCTATAACAGCATTGTTGTATTTTATTATTAAGAGCTAGTAGGCTATTACAATGGAGCATTCTTCACACTTTTCGGTTTCGTTAGTGTTAAACGGTATAAATATTAATAATTATTATTAATTAGTAATTGTTAAAGCATTAGTTAACTTTATAGACATAATTAATTTTCTATCATAATCGAATATTTATTTATTTAAAACTTTATTTGCACACAACCAAAACTATACAAAAAGGCGGGTTTAATGCCAAATGATGTTTTCTTCCATCTACCCTAAGATTGAGCAGAGACCAAGTGTCGGTGCAGTATCGTGTACTGATAACCGTATCATATCAATACTGTAATGGCTATCAATAAAAATAGGAGGGTGATAGCTAGGCCACGTGGATTAAAAAATCCCTGGCAACTAAACTATACGAACTGATAAACTAGTGTAAAGCAAACGGTCTAGTGACTCATGATAATTCACTGAAGACACAATATTGTTATAATTTATATTAAAAAGAATTTAGTAATAAACGTACCACATTCCTTATCACAGCATAGAAATTATATCCTGGATAAGCTGTAAAATCCATAGATAGCTCTCCATAGATATCTCTTCTGAAACCCAAAATTCTTTCGCTGTACACTCCCTCCAACTTTATGGTTTGTTTAGGGTTTCTATAAAACTGGTAGTCGAGTTGCAACTTTGCACCGTGCGTCGGGCCGTTCAGGGTGTAATACCCAATGAGGCGGCTTGCAAGTTGTCTGGTTTGGAAGTCTGTTGTTATGTCCCATTGAGTGACCCCACCTTTAGTCTTCACCTTAATACTTCCTAGAAACATATGTTGATAACAATATTTCAATGATTCTTGAAGTACAGATTTAAACTAACTTCGTGGTGCAATGGCTAAGTGATTGCTTAAACGGTCACACAGTAGTCTTTGGAACGATTACCGTTCTTTAGTATCCGCCGCCGAAATCCTGGCTAGCTACCACGACCGTACTGTATATCGGCATAACAGCATTACCAAGTTCCAGATGTAGTACCAACACATGACAGCATGAGTATTTTAGACGGGCGCGCTTCACACTCTATGATCACTTAGTGCCTTATGAATATGAGGTCAAATGAGAGACCATTGTAGACAAAAAAGAAAAACGAAATATTTGTCTGATACTGATATGAATTATTTTTTATTGAAAACTGTCTATATATAACATCCTTATTTGTGTCAATGATTGCTAAGTTTTTATACTAACCGGACAACTCGGCAATAGTTTTATTGTTAACCACCCAGTAAGCATGAGGCAGCCAAACGTAGCCGTACTTGATGTCATGTCTTTTCAGCGACATCACCGTGTCGAACTGTTTCCTGCCGTCCACATCCAAGCTAGCCTCTACCGACTTATCATATTGCTTGTTCTGACACATTGCCTTAGCTTTGATCGTACTCTGAGCTGATTGTAAAGTAAGCGATGCCGACGTCGAAGTGGTGGACACTATCATTGAAGCGTCTATCATGCGTTTCTCCTTTAATAAATACGGATTGACAAAAAAATATTAAAAATAATATTCGTACATAGATATAAACTAATGCTACTACTGAGGATCCGAACCCGCGCCTTTTGCCCGCCCGGGAAGTATTGCGCGTATTACTGCCATACAAGCTGAGCTATCAGGTAATAGTAAATAGCATAGTCTAAATATATATATGTTTTAAATTTTTTAAACTGTTAAACTGAAAATAAATTCAAGAAACATATTAATAACTAAAAAAACTAAATCGGCATAAATAAATAAAGTTGGTAAAAAAAGGCGCCAAATTATTCCAAGAATATATATATTTTTGTTTATCTACCAATGGACTATGATTTTAGCTCAATATCACCGAATGTTAGGTGTACATATGGCTGTGGATAGTTATCCGTGCTTGCACAAAATATTCTTACATGTTTACACGAAACTATAATGCTATATGGTGGCTTACATGCGGTTCAAAATACCATATCACCAATCAGGTTTCTAAATTTCCTTGGTACAAAACAATTTATTAGACATTGCGTCACGGGGGAATTATTAGAAACATTTTTTTTTGTGTAAACTACAGATATAGCACAAAATATTTTTGTTTAAAAAAAATTCTCGGCTTACGTTACTATTAGGCGTATCGAATGAAAATCCCACAATATCTGTAGTGGCGTTTCTGTCCCACTTGTACTGGAAGGCGTAAGTCTTCGCAGATGGATCCGCTTTTTCTAACGACAGGATATATTTAGCCGGACCGCTCATGATGAAGTACGGCGCGTTATGCAGGTTCGTCATATTCGGGAACTGAATAATGGAATAAAATAACCATATTTTCAATTTACAAACAGGTTAAACTATAATAATCAGAAACATTAATGAACATGATATTTTTAATTAACTTATTAATTTAACATCTTGTTAAAGATTACTCAAACTTATAATAATGTTAAAGTAAAGAGTACGCTTATCGGTTGATGGTGATGATGATGAAAATAAAGAGATTAAGCAATATTATTGAAGTAACCAACTTCTCTATTACAGAAGTTAAAAAAATTTAAATTATCACAAAACTTGGAAGAGAAAAAAAAATACAATTTACTTGGTAAGCAGCGCACACTTTGATGCCGATGGCTTTGTCGAAAGTAGTCCAGCTGCATGTGTTCCGTTCTATTCTGTTGCGATTCAAACCCTGCTGCTGAAGTTCTTGATCGCCGTGTAGTATAATCAGTTCTGACCTGAAATTTCACAATATACTTTATTTTTTCTGCACTTTATTTTTCTCATTAAGGCAATGAAAATAAAAGTACAAGCATTCTTAAAAGTTAAATTTGGTAAGCTACACTTCATTTGCGTGGTGTCTGATGTTGGATTGGCAAAGATCTATTTGCGGCCAAAGTACCTAGAAAAAGGATTCAGATACAATTTAATTAAAAACTAACTTTAATTTGACTAAGTTTTGCGAAAATAATAGTGTTTGATTATATATATCTCAAAGGATTATAGCTAGACGGCAGAAGGCAATGGACAAGGCAAATCCATTGAAGTACCGACGGTCGACTGGATAGTAATGCAGTAGTAGTGAAGGTAGAACTGGAAGGCCCTCCACAAGGCGGACCAATAATATGGTGAAGGTTGCTGGAAACCGATTGATGCGGGCAGCTTAGGACTGCTTGAAGTATGGCACTTTGGAAGTGAGCCTATATCTAGCAGTGAATGGCTACTGGCTCGATCTATTTCTATTATTATTATGTATTTAAATTAAATTAATAATAGCGATTGTGATTTTTAAGATGTAGTAAATTTTAGAACCTACAAAGTAATTGATTCTGTTATTTATCATCTATGAAAGAAAATAAAAAGGGTCAATTACTTAGCAGCGAATATCTCTTGCTTGTCCCTCGGTAAAGATAAATCCAGCCGCACCATGTTTAATCCCCTTAAGCTCAGCTTAGCCTCGACTTCAGTCGCCGTGTATAGGCGTGCGTTCAGGCGTACGCCGCTGGAGCTGAGCGTGCCTGCCACTACACCCATTGTTGCAGCTATGTTCACTGCAACACTGCAAATTTAACGTTATTGTAATATACACAAGGTGGTGAAAGTTGCAGGAAACCGTTTAATACAGGCAGCGCAGGGGAAGAGTGGTGGTTTACTAATATTATTATAAACTGTCCTCTTAATGTTCCCACTACCAGGATTCGGTGCCATTCCTCACAAGAAGATAGTCAAGGTTTCCACATGGTCATAAAGTCATATTGTCTTAAAAAAGTAAACTTTAAGTACCTCCATTTTTGTAGGTCATTTAACATCAAGGAAACATGCCCTTGTCTCGTTGCTTGGTATAAAAATAAGCTTTATTACTAACCTAGGTCTGATCATTCCCGTAAAATCTAGGTTACCACATTGTTCGAATTTGTCTACCACAGTTCCGGACATCTTGGTGTCTACATAGCTGGTTCCCATTAGATTCATGTTAAGCGGGAGACCACATCCCGTGGGCACTGAGAAAGTCGTGTCGAGAAATAACGATGCTTTGTTATACTTAATTTCCTGGGAAAAATAAGTTGAATAGTACTTTCTACTCCAATATCACCTTGTAATTCAGTAACAAAATACTAAGTATTTAGTATTCTGTTTACTAATTAAACATCTCTTTCTAGAGACAGTTTATGTATGTACTAAAGTAACTCCAATTTTTTAAATAAATATTAACAACGAGTGTTAGTGCCTCCTTGAAGAGAATTGTTGAAATTACTGAGGTAAAAAGACATCTTATGTCTCAAGCGAAATTTTTTGTTGTGTAAATATCTTAACCTGTGGTTTACTGTTACGAGCAACAATACCAGTCTTGATCAGTCTTTGAGCTTAACCGTGAATTATTTACCTTTCCAGACAATATTTCAAGTATCCTTAACTTTGGGTTTAACTTCTCCAATGATTTGAAAATTTCATCGGGTCCCTCAGCGCTCCAGTGAGATATTTCATTACCAAACACTTTTAGACCTAATTCCACAACTGGATATCGGTGTTTAAGTGCACTGTTTTTGTATCCAAGATCGTCGATATTCCCTCGTAGCTCGTCCGCTTCGTTCGGAGAACGCAAAATACGTAGTTTACTAAGTTTGTTGGTTATCTCAGTTTTACTCAATGGCCCGTTTTTACCGAAAAATGCTTCGAAGTACGTTTCAAAGCCTTCACCACGTGCTTTTATCTTAAAGAAAAAAAAATTGCTAAAGGGATATACACACATGGCAACTACGAGTGTGTTTTAGGTTTGGATAATATACTGTGTATCAGGAGACTGCTTTCGAAAACGAAGACAGATGATAGTACTAATGACACCTTTGATGATGGAACGGAAACAAATCGATCTTGATTAAAAAAAATATATATTCTTAAAAGGTTTTATTAGCATTATTTACGCTCGATGATTTTAGTACAGCTAAATGAAACGATAGTTTCATAAAAAATGAATTACTTAAAAATTAAATTATAAAATATTATCTATGACACATCTGACCAACCTAAATGCTCCGTGGCCCTACGAAATAAGGTTCAAATTGAAACCAAATACATTTCGTAACATAAATAATGCTAATAAAATGTTTTAAAAATAGTTTTTTTTTTTTAATCAGGATCGATTTTTTATGCGTCCTATCATCAAAGTGGTCATTAGTACTATCGTCTGTCTTCGTTTTCGGAAGCGGTCTCTTAATATACAGTTTTATGCATTAAACATTTGTGTGATGAAAAGGTATATGAAAATGGAGCTGAGATATCCCTTAGGGATCAAAGCCTCAAAAATAAATGAAAAATACATGTACTTCTCTTACCTCAAGCAAGTTAATAGACTCGCCGAACATATCGACGGTTAAATTGAGCGATAGAGAGCGAGGTACGTAGGAGTCCGGGGAGAACACCACGTTAGCTTCGTAATTACCACCTGCGATATATAATCATTTATATAATGAAATAGGTCGGGATACTATTTTTCAAACGACCAAACAACGAGACAGGCAAGACTGATGGTATTCCTGCCTATAGGACATATTATAATAAATATAATGTTAACTAGCGTAATATTGTTATGATATGGCGTTAGTAAAGATGATATACACTGCATCAATTTGTGTTTTCCGTCTTGAGACATAATGCTAGTCCACAACAAAAAGAGAAATAAGAAATAATGCTATTGTAGTATACTGGGTATATGGCTATGGGCTAACACTCAGTATATCTAAAATTTCTCCGATAATTATACCTACCATCAATTAACAATATCAGCAATCGCTATAAACATTATTTTACGATACATACATATGCAATGTAAAATAAAAAAAAGCTCTGTTTATCTGATAAAACAGAGATCTTATTAAGTAACATAATTAGCCCTGACTCCGAAGAAACTGCTAAGGTTGTCAAAGTAACTAGCTGTGCAAACTTCAGAAAAATAAATAAATAACGTTTCATAATTCTGATCAAGTATTTACCTGCGTTATATTGATCGAAGAAAATGCTTTGCTCGTAATTCCTTGAGTACATCCTGAAGTCAGGACTGTCTTCAAGTTGAGGCAAAGTGTTGCCGGATAGTAAGCCCTGTATTTCCACACGCGACGGTAATGACGACTGGCCGAGATTGTTGAGGTGACTCCATACGAATGTAATCGCTACGGAATTAGAGATTTTTTTTCAATTAAGCGAAAAGACGAGCGGGACGTTTAACTGATGTTAAGCGATACGTCTGCTCTTAATAACGTGGCGCTAGTTAGGATGATATATATTGCACAACATTGCGTCTGTCACCTAAGACATAAGATGTTGAGTCTCTTTACCCCGGTAATTACAATATCTACAGCGCCCTTCAAGCCGGAACACAATAAATAATGTCTGCACACTACTGTGTGGCACCGGAAATAGGCGCTGCGATCGTTACTAGGTAGTAAAGTATCCGGCAACAGACACCTACCAACAGTAGATCTTTTTTGGATCTTTATCTTCAATGGACTACAACTTACCTTAAATCCATATGATATTAAGTGATTAGGAGGCTGTGGATGGTCAACTGTGCTTGTTCAGAATACCCTGCTGCCTCAAGAAGGCACTTATACTTTATATACATCATCATCATCATCCGATAGATGTCCACTGCTGCTTTATATACATACATATGTATAAATATATGGAGGAATAGACAGTACAGTTGTTGGAGGCAGAGTTGACATGAAGGTGGGAAAAGCCTAAAAAACCTCTTTAGATGTGGTAACATCATCGTGTGTGCCCTTTGACTCAAATCAGAGACATACATCTAACAAGGTAAAAAATTATTTTCATGATTACGATGTCGCAGCATCTTGTTTATAGATGATGTTAATGAGAAAGATTTAAGGAAACGTTTATTTACTATAATTCAAAGAGAAAATACATTTAGATAAAATAAACAAATTTACCTTGATTAACAGGTTCATGCTTTAAAGCATGTAATATTCGCCTGATGATGCTTAGATCCGGACAGCGCATGACTTGCAAATATGATGCAATGCGTACTTCTACATCCACCAAGTCCTCGCGGAATGTTTCTAAGAAATATTCCCTAAAATAGCAGGTAAAAGAAGTGGTTATATTATACTTGTAAACATTATATGATGTTTTCAGGTATAAAATTGTTCTTGTATTAACGTGTACTAAAATAATAAAATAAAAAAATCTTTTTTTTTCATAATCGTTCCCGACGACATTAATAAGAGTAGAAAGGCTATTTACATTAGTATAGATTGATAAGAGACCACCCTACAATAGCATTGAAATTTTTGAATGGTTAGGCGTGCGCTTCTGGCTCTCATATGATGACAGCCTCCCAATCACCATTTTTCATGATAATAAATACGAAAGCCCAAGTCCCCCCCCACACATAATCGCCGATTCCACATAATAGTAAGTTATGTAGTGTTTGATGGTAAAGTGTAATACAGAAGGTTCTAGAAATTTACCTTGTCTCAGTGCATGGTGTCCTTCTAAACGCGTCTATAGCGGTAAGCCTAATGGGTACAGGTACTAAAGAGTCGCCGATAATATTCATAAGCACATCTGCGAAGTCCTGTTTGAATCCTCCGATATTACCCAATGCTTTGATCGCGTAAGTAATCTGCCGATAAAAATTAAAAACCAATTTTTTTCTACAAGGCGTAAAGTTTACTTGGTTGTAAACGATACGTCTACTAATATTACGCTATCGTTGATGATATATGGATCCAGGTGGGATGGTGATGAAGCACAAACTTGAACTTAATAAACGAAAATAAATAGAATATACAAGGTGGCGCAAAAATAACCTTCCGATGTTTTTTTGGCTGTAATTTAAATTTTGGTCAAATAAATAGTCTCCAATATTCCACGTTCTGGAGCAGTGTAGCGTAACATTGTTTATTAACGTGTATTTCGCATGTGTTTACTACACAAATGTCAAAACAGAACTGACATTAGGGGCCAATCGCAAAATTTATAGCATTTTCTGATAGGAGGATTACTTTTGCGCCACCCTGTAGAATAGAATTTTATGCAGGATATAAAATAGTTCTTTAGTGAAAATAAATTGCTTTTATTAAGTTTTTTTTTTATTAACATCGAAATTCATAAACCTTGTTCCTGTCTTCTCTTTGTGCATTTGAAACACCTTTAGCAATCATCTCCGTGACAATTGTCTGGAATTCTTCTAGGATCCGTTTAGGAATTTCTTCTTCGCCACATTCGCGTACTAAAATATATATTATGTATAAAAATGTATTAAATAAAACAGCCCTATTTAATATTTTCACTACTAGGACTCGGAACCTCCTCTCTCAAGGAAGGTGCCAAAGCTATTGATCCAACACGCTAACCAAATGCGAGATGGTGGATATCATATGTCCACGATACTCGTTCTTGGAATACATTGATCTCTTGTTTACTTTTTTTAACTACTATTTCAACTGATAGATGTCCACTTTTGGACCTGGGTCTCTTATAATGTGTTCCACAATGCATGACTTTGCGCTTTTTGTATCCAGTGGCTCCCAGCGATTTTTTTATGTCCTTTGTCTATCTAGTAAGGCTGCTAACGCTGCTCTAGAAATGTTTAATATATATACATTAATACTTACAGGAATTTGCAGAATGCTTGCAATAAGAATGCACCATTGAAGACACTGTGAAACTAATAACTTTGTCATTCTTCTGATTCTGCAATAGTTCTAGCGTACTCTTCAGCATTTCTATCCTAGGTCTGAAAAATTATTAAACAGTTTAACATGTTAAATCACGCAGACATTTGATGCTTTAAATTTTCTCAGTCAACATAGATTACCATACACACACTGCCATCTTTTTTCTTCAATAAACCTAAATTTTTTAATTGGAATTTGTAAAATCACTTTTACTTGTCAATGGTTTATTTCAATTATTAATATATTTATTAACATACAATTATTTCTTACCTGGGAATCATAGCCATGGACATTAACCATTCATGACGAGTCTCTTTATCGACATCATTATTTATAATCTTGTCTTTAATTAACTCAACTGACCCAGTACTTGCTATATATGGCAATGCATCTAGAATATGTTTCCTGTAATAATATTCATAAAATTTCTTAAGTAAAGTTTTCACAGGGAACCGCAGGACCATCGGTGTGTAGATCTTTGGAGAAGCCTTTTTCCAGAAGTGGACATCTGAAGGCTTATAATGATGATAAAGAAAATATTTTATAGCACGTGGGTAATACTAAACTATTAAAAATTGACTATCTCTATGTGATAGAGACTATTCTATGTGACTGCAACAAACACAATAATTCTTATTTCATATTTGTTGTTGTGTACTCCAGACATTTTTTTATGTATTGTACAATTCCATTAATACAACAGAGTAGATTAACTGTGACAAATTCATAGATATGAATTTGTCACAGTTAATCTACTACAAAGACAAACAAATGTAGACTACTAACAATAGTAATAGATGCCAAAAATATTTTTTTTTTATAAAACTGATATTACTTACGACGCTGCAGGACAAATGGTAGGTGCTCGCGCTAAGAGTTGAGCTAAAGCAGGATAATGCAATTTGCGGGCGGATCTGACCAATCTGCCCCAAAGTCCTACGACAGAACCACTATCCATGTTTTCATCAATACTTATCTCCTCTCCATCTGGTGTTTGTTTGGCCCTAGAGAGTTAAAAATAGAGGATGCTTTTTATGAATCGATTACAATTTACAAAGATATTTCAATAAAATTTGCAAACTTTTTAACTTCCATAGTTTTTGCAAAATACCTTTGGTGGCACAAACCCAATATTACCTAAAATATTTTTATACAGTACATAACATAAATGTGCAATGGTTAACAATAACTTTTAAAATAATATTGAATGTATGTTTAATTTTGTTAATTATTTTCCTACTTTAATCATTATAACGTTATAGTATACTCACAAACAAAGTAATTTTAAAACATCTCTTGCTGACTTTAATTCTCCTGTTTCACCTTTACTGTTTGGTGTGTGATGATGAAGGATGTTTGAGCGTTTTTGAATTATAGACCAGGCTACAAAGAACACAATCCTTAAAATACCAAACATTGTACTTCATTGAAAAATTTATATCATTCATTTTATTATCTATTATATTATTACACTATTGTAATGCATGATAAGACAGATCATATGCAAAAGCATGCACTTCAATGAATATTTGAAAAGTGATAGACAATGGTTTAAAATGACTTGCTTTTATGTGTGTAATAACAGAAGGATTGCAAGAGCAGGATGTTTACAAAATAAAAAACCGTTGAGGGTTTTTTGTCATTGTTATTTAGAGAAGGGTGCATTGAAAATTTTTATTTACTAAATAATTGGTAATTAAAAATTATAGTACAAACTCATAACATCAAACTCAACAATCATATCAAACTCATGTTAGTAAAAAAAAATTACAATATTAAGTAAGAATCGAAAAGATCAATAATATGAAGTAAAATTGTAAAAAAGACAAGCTAGTTAGAGTTGGGGTAAGGTACATCAGGTCATAGAATGTGAATAAAAAAGTCTCTGTGTGTATCACACTTTCTATTTGCCTATATTACCTTTAGGTTGCGATTCCATAATTTCTATGTCTGTTTTATTTAGTTCCCTGATGAGCACTAAATCTTGTATTATAGTTGACATAGCTCCAGAGTTTTTTCCAGAGAAAGGTTCAAATATGTGTCTTTCACGGCAGTTAACAGCTTTATATATATTATGGTCAACTGTTATTCTGCATTTACTTTCTGATTTAAGTACAGGCCATGTTTGAAATTTCTGTAACATAAAATATTTATTGATTAAATTTTTAACTTCATATAACGTAGGTTCAAAGTTTCATGTTAAAGTTTTAAATTAAAAGAGTTTATACTCACACTTTGAAAATCATATCGAACTGTCTGCAGTATAGACATATATTTGTACCTGTCTCTACAAAGAGCTAGGTTCCTCTTTTTTACCAATATTAAGCTGGTGTTTTCTTGACCACGGACCTTATACTCTACATCACATGTGCCATGAATATCTTGCTGGAAAAGGATTAAAAAAAAGATTAGATTATTATTACTTGCATAGATGTGATTAAAGAAAAATGCATGATTCTTTAAAGTGGTGATAGGTTCTTTTGCTGAGTAAAATCCAAAACCACCTAGTTTAACATTGTGTACAATTATTATCGTTTTAGCTTATACAAGAGAAAAGTGAAATTTTTCTTCAATAATTTAATAATTTTGAATGTCTTTTGGAGTATTATTCATACCTCAACACCATTAAAATTGATGTCAAATCTCTTCATGCTGTTTTGAAAGAGAGATAATATTGCTCTTTTGAAATTAAGTACCCAATCCTCCTCCATATTGTCTGGACAGATTTCTGATATGATACCATCATGGAATGTAAACCTGAAATAGATATAGTTTTAGTAAGTGTAAGTTAAGTTAAGTATATTGATTGTGTCCTTCAAACACACAAAATAGTTGACATCAAAAGCTTATCATAAAAAATACAACAAATTATTTTATACATTTTTGAAATTCTTAAACAATCAAACTCATACCTGAGATCAAACTGGGAGAGAGCTTGCACAAACTTTTCAAATCTTTCCACAGGGTAGCTTTCATCTTGATCTACTAATGAGAGGTTTTGTAACTGCAACAATCCCTCGCAAGAAGTTATGAACTGTGCTTTTACCTGTAGTTTACAGAAAAAATAGTTTTAAAAATGTTGAGTGTAAGCTTGTATAGTATACAGAAATAATAACAGCGGGAACTGAGTAAAAGTATAAATTCACCAATTAAAAAATGTTATTATAATTTTTGAGAACACTAACATTGGCGCAGTTGCAACTTTGAAGTTTAATTAGGAAATAGGCCCATAATCTATAAAGTTGTACAAAATTTTAAATATCTTGTGATTTCATAAAACTACATTTTAAGGTAAAAAATGTTTCAATTATGAGACAAAGAAAATGATCTGCTAGACAAGAATACAAAACTGGATGCAGTATAATGAGAAAACTATTAAAATACAAATATCTGCAGCCATCTAACCAATAAAAAGGTTTTAAAAAATTCTAAAATATTCGCAAATATAAATTTTATACACACCACACAAATGTAAACTGCATATAAATAAAAACAATTCGTTAACTATTATTATTGATCGGAAACAAAGTTTAATTTAATTCTTAATAAAAAAAATGTGACATAGTTTTTCTTTTCTGGATATATAAGAAGTTATTTGTTTTGAACATTAAAGCAATTGTATAAGATTATAACATACACACATTGACATTAATACAAGATGTCACCCGTGTTCATCGATTTTTTGCTGTAGTCGCGTTGGAAATCGATTCGGGACGCTTATATATATTCAGCTGTGGGCTACAATAATCCAGGCCGTGGATCCGGGTCCACGTGCCCAGTGTCAGATAAGCTGTAACAGTCACATGGCTTGCAGCGCTGACATCATCACGAATCTAGCCTACAATAATCCTAAGTTATGATGACCGAGAATACGAGATGAGATCTTACTTGCGCTGTGACATCAAGTGTAGATCGATTATTGCTTGAGCCCGCAAAATATGTCTCCACATTTACTTTGTACTCATAGTAGTAAACAGTGTGAGATAAATACTTAAATTTCTCTGAAGCTGAAATTATTACATTATTAGTAAATAAATATTAATACTACAAGTATTCAATTGTAATAATGTTAAAATATAAAACAATATATTTTTTATATAGTGTTCAGACGAAATGATGTGTTACTGGACGCAAATGATATATTTTACCATTACATTGAAATGCTAGTTATAAACTTCGCATTCATTGTCTTAATATTATTAGAAATATTGCATCATTGTAGAAACAGATGTTGCGGTCGTATCTACTTAAATAGATCAACACCGGCAATAGAGACCTATTACCAGAATAAGGAACAAGTAGAAAAATTAATAATTTTAATTTTACCTGCACATGAGGGTGGTCCACAAATATAGGGATCTTTTAGGGAATCTGTAAATAATATACTTATATTTTAATAACGTTTTTTTACTTTTGTGTATTCAATTTTAAATTAGTACAATATTTTGTAAAATAATCAGGATTTCTATAAAAAGTTTTAAAATATATTACTCTTTAGTCCCAGGCTTTAAGAGGAAATAAATACATTTCTAACTAATAAGTTATGTCGTTACTCTTCGCTCTTATTATAAATACAGATTGAAATAATTGATTTTTGTATATGTCTCATACGAACTATAACTGATTAATATGCATGCAAAGAATAGTAAGAAAGTTAAATCTTCACCCGATAGATGTCCACAATTGGACGTATTGTTCATAAACGGAAAAATTAGATACATAGGTTAGCTAAATAAAAAGTTGCAATAAAAATATTAATGTACTTGCAATTATTAATACCCGGGCTCTCTAATGCGTATTTTTTCAATTATAAGAACTAAAAACATGGATGCAAAATACTTTCCAAGTTATTCAACAATGAACCAAAACTGGCCTCGATTAATAAGAAAGCAATTTCATATGAGTTCTACTTGATATTTGACAATGTACAAAGTTTAAATTTACTTGTTAAATGTTCAAGTGCTTTTAACAATCAAACTGTAATAAAATAAAGGGATAATAAATTGGTTTTAATGATAAAGGTTTTTTAAATTTTAATTTATATCATTGAGAAAAAAACGCCTGAACAAAAAGGTTTTGTTATAGGTAATTTTACTACGGTTGGTTTCCTATGTTAATCATATCAGGGTTCACGTATTGAAGTTGTATTGCAAGTTTTTAATATACTAAATATTTGAAAGCATAAATCTAGTCGCGCTTCGTCGCTATTATCTCTGTTATTATTACATATTACTATTAATGTGAAAAACATTAGTTCTGATCCAGCTTCGTGTATAAATTCTTCATCGTTTATTCCGCTTCCATGTGGTATATACTCGTATTAAATATAATATGGGTATTATTTTATATCGTGTGACGAAATAAACTTTTCGATAGTTAAACGTAATTGGCTTCTGACCTCTCTAAGACACAGAGATAAAAACGTTATCAGTTTTAATTAGAAGAAATAATTCAATGTAAACCTATAAATATGAGGAAGTTCCGCATATATATTTCTTTAATCATTTAAAGTACCTGAGTTGTTCAATTTTAATTTAAATTATTTTTATAAATTTATTAGAAACTTTAATGTACTACAAAGAATACATAAATATTTAGAAATAAAAAATATTGATAATGATTGTAAGTAAATTAATCACTGAGATATTAAATTACCCTCTCATATATGTGCGGTATATTTTTAATAATGTCGTATTTATTAAATAATAAAACGGATAACATGATAAATAAGAAATAAACTTACTTCCTGATCCGTACACGGCAGTAACAATGCACAAACACAAAAAAAATACATACAAATTCATTTTGTCACGCGAATTTGTAGCACACCATTATGGCAACTTGCCGTTTCGCATACCACTGCCCAAATGACAAAATTCTCGTATGTATTATCAAAGGGTCGAAGTTTGGGGTCAAAGTGAATGGTATTATCGCTTTAATTATCTATAACAGGACACAACTGATGCAGAGTTGGACATATTTGGTGTAATTTGTAATAAATAATAAGTCGATAGGCAAACATCGTTAGTAAATTATAATGAAGTTCTAGGTTTCCCATTCTACCAGTTTGTCCAGGATAATTGATTAAGATGTAATTACTATTTGTATTTTTATCATTGCTGTCTGAAATCATCTTTCCAATATCTAATTTTACGGATTGCATAGCTGAAAAGTTTTTCGGCTATGTAATCCGTGAATGTTATTACATTAACAGATAATTTTTTACAGATCAGAGAAATTTATCTCCCACTAAATATATCAGAACATTAGAATTTTACAGGTCAAAACTTAGCGTTTTACATAAAATTTTGTACATTACACTGAGATGAATATGCTAAAATTTAAAATAGGTTTTTTACTACAGTTTAAAACAATACTTGAAGAAATTCATTAGACGCGAGACCAGTATCTGATAAACTAGTTCGATCAAACGATTAGCAGCATTAAACGTCGTTAGAAAATAATACAGAGATTGTCCTAGAAATTATTATGTTAGTGTGGTTCAACTACTACTTGTTTGTAGGGTCGTGCAACGACAGGAAGTCAGCGGAAATCATCGTGTATCTGGTTACGTTCCGACTGTGTCCCACTCGAAACAATTGTGATATCTGATTAATGTTGTTGTTTGATGTAAATTCTTATACACTCGTAAAGGGGAAACTAATTAATAAGCTGATTGACTGATGTACGCACATTAGCTAGAAGATTAAAGGAAATATCTCTAGAGTGGAGTTCCGTATTGTGTGTGTTATAGTGAACGGAATTGAAAAAGTGTTCATTTAACAAAACAATAGCTAGATACTTGCAAGCTTTTTATCAAGCTAATAGCTTTTACATTTCAAAGATGTCTACCACATACATTGAGTATTCAATTAACTAGATTATTATCCTTGTATACGTTGACAACTTGGCACTGCTGCTTTCCCTCTCTGGTTGAAGACTCATAGGCAGACCCAAAACAAGATGGAAAAATGTAATGCCAAGTGACTGATGATGACGTCGAAGACAGAGCGAAGTGGAGAAGAAAAATAAAGAAAGCTGTCCCCACCACCATATGGGATAATAATTAGGAAGAGAGAGAGATTATTCTTGTATAGTTTTTCAAATATTTGGTCTACTATAACTTTGAAATTTTTGGACCATGATCATATTATTTTGCTAATTACTAGTATGATTCATCACCATCAGATGATAGATGTCCACTTCTGGACGTAGGCCTCTTCCAGAGATTTCTACATCGATTGGTCCTGCGCTGTCCGCATCAATTGGCTTTCAACAGTCGGCATGGCCTGTAGTACCGCCAGGCACTAGATGCCGTCGTTTGTTGGGGTTCATATGCAAGGATTTAGGCCCTTTCCCACCACGCTGGCCCAATGAGTGTTGGTGGGAGCCAGAGCTTAATTTATTGGTTAGCAGGGTACCACGAGCAGGTGAGGTTGGTTTGGATCCCGTCAGTTGTTGTGTGGGACCCCTTACACGTCACGAGTATGTTTAGCTACATCTATTTATCAGCAATCATAATTTTGATCTTGAATTTAATTTTGATTGATCTTCAAATTAAAATAAAAAAATACGTACATAGGTAAATTTTAATTATTCGTTGTGAGCTATTCATCTTAAAATTTGTAGATATGTTGTAATCTTCTTAAGTTCAATTTTTAACGTAAACTCACCTATTAACTTTTAATTATTTGGTTATACTGAGAATTTTTCATACTGATTAGGATAACTAAAATTGAATTATATGTAACGGTTTTAATGTTGCAACATATTTTTTTTTTACATTATCTGTTGCTAGAATTTTATTATTTTGTTATCATAATGCTGTTTTTCTGGTCGACCTTCATGGGTAATTACAGTCATAGTACATACTTATATGTATTTCATTTAAATTTTACACATAAAAATCGCAGGCTCTTTACATTTTACTGAGATAAAAAATAGTGTAATAGTATTTTGCTAAAATTAAAGAGTGTTTTGCTTTCGGGATTTAGAATGTTTGTCTTTATAAAAGCGTAGTTGCAAAATGTGGTAAATCTTTTTAATAATAAAATTAATATTCAAAATAAAACATGCAGATTAAGTAAGAAATAAATTTATCGGAGTTCATAAGTTACTGTCCTTTAATCTGTATATCTATTAATATTTCATTCATACTTATTGAAGTAGTAAACGATAACGTTTGTTAATAAAAAAAAAATATAACATACATTGTAATGAGATGTTTTTATTAACCTAGAAGAATGAATATATATTATATTCAAATATTTCATAAATCCTTTTCAAAGTCTAACGAAGCTGTGTTGTGGTTGTCGATGAGCTAAGTTGATCACTCATCTTTAAAATTTTTCTTTAATATTACTGCTTCTCATAATGGATCATTACAATTATCCTTCTTGTGTTATACTTACATCCACCCACACAAACATTACACGTAAGCATAGCACACAAGACACAATTACTCAACACATTTATATTTTTGCATCATCACTCTGCAGCCGTGGACTGCTGCAGAGTGATGATGATGACAATGTTATAATTAAAAATGTTGAATTTTCATGTTCAATAAATAAGTTTTAAGTTCACAAAAGTTTCTTTTATACATTTTATTTTTAAACTTTTCATCTCAACCATCAATATCTGTAAGCGCTGACTGTCTGTAACGAATATTTTGTTACATAATTATTTAGTCACCAAAATGTGTAATTGTTTAAAAAAAAAAAACTTTTTGATTTTATCAATAGTTGTAAATTTGAACTCTTCAAAACCTTGGATGGACGTTTGAAATTGTGTGGTAGTTTTAGGTAGCTTTTTTCTATATGAATGTCCTGTTTTGTATGCCGTAACGAACTGTAGAGAAAATTATCTCATGTTACATTCATGGCGTGTTAACACTCCATATAAAATCAATATTTTCAAAGGAGTATTGAATTATGGAGACATTCCATAAAGCGTTTTGTAGTGCAAGAACATAAACGATGAATAGTTTGTATTTTTTTTAATCTCGCTTCCACGAAAATTGGATTTTCTTACTTTCATCTTATGTTTTGTTAAGTTAGTTAGTTAATTTCCAGAGTACTTTTGTCTGCGAATGTTGGTTTATAGAATTACAGCGATATTTTTTCTACTTATTGTTTTATCTATATTTCTACAATACGACTAAACAAAATTTTAATATTTATTGATATACTGACAAATACCTCTCTAGTTTTGTATCACAGAATGTTAAGGAGGAATATTGTGACATGGATTGCAGATATACCTATTCTTTTTTTTGAGCAAGCACATAGCTATGTATAAACAGCTGTTTAGCGACAGAAAAAGCAGTAGATAAGAAAAATGTAACATATAATTATTGCTATCAACCGCGGATTACAAAAGTTAATTGTAACAAATAAATAACATTTAAGTAAAATATTTATTTAGAAAAGATCTATTGTTTATTTAAAAAATTATATATGTTTAAGGTGTAAGATACTATAGTGTAAGATACAAATAATAAAAACATTTAAGTTAAAGGATAGTCAAAATTTTAAATCATATTAACATTGTCTTAATATAAACTAAATTGAAATATAAAGCTTTAATTTTTGCGGATACGTTAAACAACGAGAATACAGCGCTTGTCAATAATCATCTGATTGGCTCGAGAATACGGGAACAGACATGTGATCCAACCAGTATACGGTGATCAAATGATAACGAATGTAATACCTTACGATAAAGTCCATTTTACTTCACAACAGGGATTGCTTTGTGTTGTTCGCCAATTTAATTGGTCTTCCGATAGAACACAAATCAACAAGAGCAGTTACACTCAATCCAGCTCTGTTTACAGATTGACCCAAGTTGTGAGTACAAATCCTAATAAGTTCACCTAAGCTCTAATAAGTTTGAAAAGATATTTATCTAACATATCAACATCAATAATATTGGACAGCGAATATGTTGTGCGATTAATTCGATAAAAAAATTATTATTTGAATTTCTTTGCCAGATACGTATTATTTATCATTTCTATCCATGATTTCTAAATTGCACATAGTCCTCTTCAAATGAGTTTATCGTTAATTGTGCCTAATCCGTATAATGACATTCTTAATTGTAAAAATATGATTTTCCTTTTTAAGTAACAGAAAAAAGTTAAAGAGAATTTGGGTTTTTGTGATTAGTCCGTAAACTAAGACATAGATTGCCATATACAGATGAAGATTGGGAAATTATCATTTATTTAGCTCTGTCAATTCGAAAAGCAAAACAAAAAGATTGCCCATAGAAAGCAAAACCTGTATCAATTCATTGCGATGGCAGACTTATATTATGTATATATTAAAATCCTTTTTTGGATATACCCGGCCTGTTTCGTATAGACTTTTAAGGCATACACCGCAGTAAAAAATGCTTTAGGACCGAACGAGAATGACTGTGTCACCGATGGTAAAATTCTTAACGTTAAACGCTTTTGTGACATAAATAACATATTTAAACTCATCATTTTAAATTACTTTTAACTGTGCAAGAGATATATGGTTGTGTTACGGCTGTATTTATTAAGGAACGACATGAGATTATCAACCTGCACTTTGCAAGGGTAGTGGATCAATAGCTTTGACTCTCTCCTTGTTGAAAAATGCCCCGAATCTAAATAGTGGGTACAATTTCAGAGAAGTTGATTTATTATTTTATGTGGCTTTAAATTGCACCAAATTTAACCTTTTCTCTTAACTCATTGAAGTATTTATAACTAATTGCTGCTTAAATTGAATTAATAATTTATCAGTTATTAAATGATATTAAGAGATGATTAGATGGTTGACGGTGATTCATGATAAACAAGACTACTCTGGCCCACATATGTTGAGAACGGGATCATCGCAATACATACGAAGGTAGTTAGCCAGGTCACTAACCAAAATTCACGATGTGTCGTCTCGGGATGGAACCGTGTATGTACCTTCGTGTTAAAAGGCAGCTGCGCCACGGAGACAGAAATCCACGTTCATGTGTAATATTTTATCAAAGTAAACTGATTATCCGCGCCCATGTTCGAACAGCTTGATTGCCTTTGTGACTTAATGTGACTCACAGATATCGCAAGCAAATGCTAACATCTGCATCATTTATTTCACTGGGTGACCAATACTTTTTTGTATTTTTTGACGTCTTTTCTAGGGATTTATTTTGCTTTCTGCTATTTCTTCGAAATCCTACATATCCAATGCGTTTTTTAAGTTTTTTTTTTATTGCGCTAAGGAGATTTCAAAAGTATACTGGGCGAGCCTTTCCTGACTTCTTTGTCACAACATATGTTAAGATCAAGTGTTACTCGATAGAAAATAAAAAAGGTTTTCACAGTATTGCTTGGCGGTTGGAATAAGAGGCCCCGATGGACCTACCATTATTTCGTCAAAACTCTTTAATTTTATGACAACGCACTAGGTTCAAAGGTATTAGTTAAAGTTTAGCAATTTACTTATATACGTACGTTACTTGATCTTGACGATAGTCACAAAATACTCCGGTAACTTTACCAGTGCAAGTTATCGTTTCTTTATTACAGATAGCGATGAGATGAGACGGAGGAAAATGTGGTGATAACTAATACACTTATATAAATACCAAAACATATAGTGCTCGCGCTTTGAGAGATAAAGTATTTAGCCTCGATACTCCAGTAAATCAAAAGCTAATAGGATTTGCGGTTATACATATCTAAACGGTTTCCAGTAACAGTCCTATCATTAGTACATTAAATGAATGGCAAAGTAGAGTCTCTAAATATTAGGATTGCTTTGTCTCTTTATTAGCATTTATTCTGTTACTGCCCATCGAATTAGACCTCTACTTATGCTCGCTGTATTGACAACGCTTTTGAATTGATTAAATTTTATTTGTACACTACTTATTTCTAGATAAACTAAATTCGAGCTATCGTCTTTCAAACAAAAGAAGTCATTAGTATTTCACAAAGTTTTAATAGAAGTAAAGGGAATATAGTTATATTCGATATGTTTTTATTTAATGTTTATCAGATGGGAATTTTACAATGCAATCTTTCGTATCATGAATAAAAATCATGTTAATTAATACATAAGGGAGAAAGAACAAAAAAAGAGACTTGTTAAATTGGGAAGTACTGAATCGTTCACTCTGTCATTGTTAAAAAAAAACGAATCACTTACGTTTTAATATTTATATCGAGATTACATGCTTTTTGTAGATTCTTTTATTAATGGTAATCCTGATTGTTGTTTAAAAATTAAATCATTTGGGTTCCTGTGATAATAGTTAATAAAATTTGTTACTAGGAGTCCAAGTTAATTGTTATAAATGTTGACACTTTAACTATATTTTACTATTTTAAGTAAAAATTAAAAATTTTGATGGTGATTATTATATACATTTTTCTGTTACTCCATGTATATATATATATTGATGATTTACTATACGTAAGTTTTTTGCACATAAAAAGAAACTCATAACTAAATGTCTACTTATCGTGTTTAAAGTTTAAACGCTATTTTGATATAACTGCTTTTTACTTCTTTATCAATTTGGTTAAAAATTAAAGTGACACCCACATCGCGTCACTATTTAGTTACTGCACCTAATTTGTCTAGGAAAATCGTATTATCCGTCGTATGTACTATTGTTAGACGGCAAGAGAATCCACTCCTCAAATCCCAGGCGATTCTCAACGCTAAAAGCACGCTTCAGATACAAGTCGTGGCGAAATAGAACTTCTAATTAGGACTCGGGAGTGCGGGCGACGATTTCATTACGAATGTATGAAGCCAGCAAAGGGACGTGGCTTGCAAGCACACGACCTGTACAATGCTCCTTCCTTGGTGTAAAGTGACCAGTTAAACAAGACACTCATAGGTCCTTTTGTTACTTAATTTATTAAACAGCCTTCTATAGGATAGGGGAGCGAGGGAGTTCACTAACAAGTGGACGTCGTTCCCCAGCTCTTTCCTGCAACGTACGACAAAAAGTCGAAACGTGTGGGACTGCAGACGAACCCGTTTCTCCATACAAGGTCCTCCTCGACAAGTCGCTTCCCAACGCAACAGCACACATAATATTGTTAGCTGCCGACGATGGCTTTTTATGTCCGATGCATTATTCGATACTCATTTAAAATTCTAACATAAGCTTATAAAGAGAGCTCGCCATTTTCGAGCGGTCCCCTGCTGTCGGCGGTCGCCTCCGCTCGCCGATCGAAAGGCTTTTGAATAAAGTGTACTTGTATCGAAAGCGAGCGGCTTCGTGTGTTTTATTGACCAAATATATTACGCAAATTCGCTTAAGCCCGCCCGCGTCGGTTTCGCGCCCACGCGCCGGATATCGCGGGGGCGAATACGGAGGCTTCGCGCTCAAACTTGCGCGCGCGCCGACTGACACACACGTTTCGGTAAAAATCAGTTCTTTTACGAAAAAAAAAAACAATTCGGAACTGCATAAAAACCAGTTTCAGTGCGTTAGTGTTGCTAGTGACACGAATTTCGTTTACACTGATGGTATTTCTGTTACATGAATGGAATGAGGTAGGAAGTGACATCATGCGCAGTGTTCTGCCTGTTGCTCTCGTCGGGCAGGTGGGCGCTTGTGTGTCGACAATGAGCGGTCATTAGAGCGGGAAGGTGAGTGTAAAGGCTGATTCATTTGTATACACGGCGTTAAATTACGTTCATTCATCACATTGGCGCGGCCGATATCAGAATTAATGTCAGTCCCACTGTTGGTCTATTATTTGAATAAGTTTGTATATCGTATGATCGGGCAACAATAATATACATTTCTTGTTCTAGATAAAGTTGTTGTAAAGGCGGATTTTTGTATTAATAATTTGTTGAAGTTCTGAATACATTTTCTAAGTTTTATTTATGATAAATACGATGGGATTCTTTAAACACCTGTGCAAATATAACTATGAATACTTAACTGGGAGGTGAGTGGATGTAGCCACTGTACTTGTACAAATTTATGTAACCTTTGGGTTCACTACGCAATAGCGATAAGTCAAGAGCTTTACAACGTTACATCAAAAGCTAACGTAAAATGTTTGTTGAAATAGGACTGGATTAATTGGATAAAGATGTTGAACGATTGTTCCATTTCATCATCAGATTTTAATGGTAAGTATAAAAACTTTGATGATATGTGATTCGCCTGCCTATAGTTTTTGATATACTTTCTGGCCTCTCCTGGGAAAAGTAAATGTTTTACTTACATGTAGATGTCAGTTCTGGTAATGTTATATGAATATATTTTTTTCTACATAGTGCATCAGATTATGTTTTCAAAATATAGTTAAGTTGCATATTACTTGTGTAACAGAGACGAGAGAGAGAGAGAGAGTATGATTAGATATTTAGAGACTACTTTGTACGCGCAAAATTATTCATTCTCGTGGAAAAGCGATACAATACAAATCGTATTTATAATGTGTATACCTGAGAAATGATAAACATTTGTTAACAATATATCACGGACAAAAAATTATGCAGGCTTTAATCCACTGTAACAGAAGCATCCAAAGTTGTAATTGGAAAAAATTTTGTAATGTTTTCGTTACTTCAGTATAAATAATATGATTTCATCTCTGCTTTATTTACTTGTTGAAATCTTGAATAAAAATTGAAGTGCAAATACAAAACAAGTATGTTGTATAGAAAAAATTAGATACGTTAATTTTCAGTAGGTTTATTTTCATATAAGAAGTATTTTAAAAAGTTTTATTAGATCTTGGATTAACTTTCGGAAAGGTTAAAAACACTCTAACTGAACAAATATTCTACTGGTTAAATTACTCACATACAAACATATGAATGCGCGCGTGGGTGAAGATAATAGGCCGCCAAGATATGACGTTTCGAATTCCGCACCCGGTTCTTTAGTATTTCTTACTGGCTTAAAGCCACAGTAGATTTGTTAGTTTATTTATACATCAATATATAAATTTACTTAAAAATGTCTGATGCAACTTCAGTTTTATCTTTGAGAAATAATATTACATAATAGCGATAAATATAACAAAGATTTCACTGTTAATTTCCTTCATTAGATATCCTATTTAAATAAGTCCCATTTTATATAATTTATTAAAAAGATCCAAAATTAAAATAAAAGTCATTAAAATTTCCACAATTGATATAATTTTAATTCAACAGAATATGAATTATATGTAATAAATCCTTAATAAGTTGACGGAATCTATATATATATATAGTTATAATGAAAATGGGTTTCCTTAACGACAACCAGTGAACCTATCGACACAGGATCATGATTGTTCGACGCGAAATGATTTGTATACTGTTATAGGCTATTTAATTTCATAGATCCTTAACCATTTTATTTCTAATTAATTTTTTTTACAAGTATTTTCATTTCGTATTATTTATGCTGTTATTAGTAATGGTTGCTATAGAAAGTCATTTGCGGTAGCGGTTGCTCTCAAGGAATGTTTCAGACAAATTTTATATTACGACCAGCAAAGCGGGCGGGGAACAGCTAGTATAAGATAAATAACAAAAGTTCTAAAATAAACCTCATACTGTTTACATTATTCAATAGTCTGAAAGACGAATGTCCTTTGGCTAGGAGTTCTTTTTGATGTTAATTGACAAACGTTTTTTAATAAATACTTAAAAATGTACTGTACAAATTTTGCAAACAAATCCTCAATTTGGCATTAATATTTAAGCGTGATGTTGTTATCCTACTTTTTTCAAAAGTTTTATATAAGGAGAATTGTGGTGCTTGTTTTTTGTTTTATTCGCTTTTTAGAAGGACGTTTATCGTGTATCCATCACCACAAGAGTACCGTCATGACGGTGCTCTAGATAGAAATTCTTTGTTATTCCGTCATCGTCCTCTCACCTAGCACTTGAAGACTAAGCAATTGAATCTGTCGCTTATATTTGTAACAAATGCCGAGTTATTAATTTGTTTATTTATACAATGCGTTGAAGGAAAGCAGAGCGCGGTGTCGAGTCGCGCTTTCAAATAATCAATTAAGTATAAAAGACTGGGCGTCTTGCGGTAGAGATCACTTAGATTCCTGCAACAGCGGAGTTAACTGCAAATTTTAATATTTAATTTTCTTTTACTATTACTACTATAGTTAAGTGAATTTAAGATATACATGGGTACTATTTGAACCATGCGATTTATTCACAAAAAATAAACTTCACAATTCCCATATTGGTGACCCGACTACAGGTCCATGAAAGCCCATAGACGTCTTATTTGATAGTGTTTGCGTGTTATATGAGGTATCAGTTTGAGTTAGAAAACTATTGTGGCTAATAAGAGATATTTAATAAAACTTAATTTTATGGATATTATCGCGTTTTTTTTATTTTACTACCTCAGCGTTTCTTGTGTTTTATAGCATTGATGGTCAAGGGCTTGGTTGATAGTTATCCTAAACAGAACAATTACAAGTCTTATAGTAGTGTCTCTGTATTTCATTTATTTTAATAAAAATGGGATCCCAGTTCGGTAGTGTCACCTAATTATTTCATCTATTCAAATTAGTGTTTTTTAATTTCAATAGCCTCGTTATTAATCCTAGGTAGGAATCCCTGTTCTTATCGTGGGTTTATTGACTATCAAGTCTGATGTAATAGAAGGGATATATAGGATAAACATGGTTACAAATTCAGATAATCTAAAATGTATAAATACATTTATTTATTCAATAGAGGTTCACACAATTAAAGTGTTTTGAGATATTTTTAATTTCATATCCATATAGACTAGATGTTTCCTAAGCTATGCGAGCAGTTGCATGATATATGCGAGAGCATGATGTACAGTATATACATGATAAGTTTAATTGAAAACTCATTAACGGAAAGCGAACCGCATGAATGAAATAAATTAATTACGTGATAGTATAATGGCGCAGTATGCAATATTGATGATATTAAAGCATAACTCTTGTTGATAGGTTTAATCTCAGACTAATATATTACGAACTGCGGATTCCTGAACACGTATGCCATAAATGTCATCATCTATTGAATCCGAGCACATCTATGCCATAGTACGCTTCCTTGATTTAAATGCTTCATTCAGCGACAAGCAACTATAATCTGATTATTAAACATGTGACTTATGATCTAACTCTTCTTATGTCAATTTTTTATGATACTGTTTTGAAAAGATCAGTCTTAACTCCGTACTTACTGGTGGTAGGTCTCTGTTGCCAGAGACCGCTTGGGTAAATAATATTACTGTGTTCTAGTTTGAAGGGCGTTGTGCTAGTAAAATTTCTGGCGTAACGAGACTTACGCCTCAAGGCGACGAGCGCAATATGGTGCAGTGTATACCATCCTATCTAGCGCCACGTTTTTATGGGCAAGGTTATTATTTATATAAAAAGAAGACCTAATACACGTGTTCAAAGTTAAGTTTTTGTTTCCTTTTGTCCGTCTGTAATAATTTGGCTCCTAAATAGTTATAAACATTATAGATAGGTTTTAAACATTGATATTATGTTGAAAGAAATTCGTGAGGAAACATGTATCTGTTCTATAAACAAGGACATGTACGATACTTTGGAAGAGGCTCGAGGTTCGCAAGCCCACTTTCATCAGCGTGGTGTATAATGACCTTGGTTCTCTCCTTGTGAGAGAAGGCGCCGAGATCCAGCAATAGGAACATAAAGCGAGCTGTTTATGTTATGTACTGTTGATGTGTGGTTGTGTAAAGTTTAATATTGATATTAGTTTAATCATAGGATTATATTTGTAATCGGGGGTAAGTGTTTTATTTCGTACCCTTTTATGTTTGCCCATGCATAACTATTTGCAAAATGGTCCGTTGTGAAAGCCTTTACAAAAATCCATACCAATGGATAAGAAGAATATGATTAAGATTGCAGTATCAAATCAATTATTTATTTTTTCTATTACTACTAATACTGACAATGATATTCGTTACTCTACACTAAAATAACAATATGCGGACTTTTTGCTCTGAACTCAGATGTGTTGCTGACCAGTTTTTTCACTATCTATCAATGGGATTATTTCCGTTTAAGTTTATTTTTAAGTCTGTTATTGTTAAAGTTCGATACATTGGGGATGACATAACGCAAAATAATTAAAGCGATTCACGGCGAAAGCTTTTAAGCGTCGAAATCATTATTCCGTAGTAACACACACATACACATAATAATACACGTTAACCAAACAAGACCGCTATTAACAACATCATAAACAATAATTTAGCGTTTATCGCGTTCACACGGCGCTGCGTCCAATCAGCTTCGCTCCCGGGAGCGAAAATATTATAATAGCAGTGGACCGTTATTTAGTTCGCTTCACTATTGTTTACCAGAACAGGTTGCGGTCCACGCATTCGTGTAATTACACTGTGGAAATTTCTCTCGAATACTTACATTACTTTATATGCAGCCGTGTTGAATACGCTCGCTACTCCCTTTATAACCAAGAGGTCCATGGTTTGGGGTTATATCAGGTGGAATTTGAATGGTATTATTGTTTCATCAAAACCTCCCCGGCTAGCTACAACCATTAACAATGTATAACATTACTTTTTCCTCCACTGTTAACATTTGGGAGTTACAATATTCTGGGCGATTTTACCAATTTCCGCTTCATTGTTTTTAGTATGTGTGATGTCAAACCCAAGTGTTAAATCATTGCGGAAAACAAAACAATACTTACGAGAATAATAACACTAGCTTTTCACTTGTATTGATATATTAAATGATTACGATGATGGTATAATTACTGTGCTGTAAGAAAGCGTTCTCGTTCCATTTAAAAAACGGTAGGACAGACATGCTTTTAGTCTTTTGTTGACTTCACAGCTAAAAAGTATCCACTGTATTATTTCCCAGTAAGAAAAATCATATATTCCCGTTGTCAATAAATAAGTTGTAGCGTTTCCCATAAGAACTATTATTACAATTCACGAGTGAGTACTTGTAACGTATGTGCAATAGTGTGTGATTCATAGGACGAATAACGATCTGTTAGTTAGATCCCTGTTAAACTGCTAAGTTACTAAAGTACACCTCTTAAACATTTAAAAATGTATAATTTAACGGAACGTAACTTAAACACTTAGAAATTTATATTTTTATTTTTAATTTACGGCATTATATGTACATATTTCGTAAGACAATAGCAAACCGATTATTACATAATTTGGTTTTCAATCATAATTGTTTTCTCATAATAAATCCCATGTACTTAGTTTATTATTTTTAATCCTTGGCTAACAGTACATACTCTGTGCACACGCACATATTGACACAATGATACATTTACAGATATGAATTACTACAAACAAATGGACATCTTACAAATTTCAACTATTGTTATACAATGATCATACATAAAGTGTTGTTTTTGTTTATATTACATTGCAATATGTAATTATACTAGATGATTTAGACAATTCATGCAATAATGGCATCTAATCGCGCAGATTACAAAATGTACTCATATAACGAGTCCATTATAATTTCACCGCTAAAAACTTTACATTTACGAGCAACGTTCATGCAAAAGTTCAGCGGGTGCCGGCGCCGCACATACGAGTACATCTCTCAATTACTTCTTGTGCAATTGGATACGATAAAATATGTTCTAAAATGATAAAGTTCGATTTTACCAATTCTTTTGCCAGTTTTCACAAATATCTTTAACTTTTCTTTGTCTTCCTGTTATTTTCCTTCAATATGGAAGCTTGCTCATGTTATAGCACTCCCTAAAACATTAAATCCATCTTCTCCATCCGATTTTCGACGTATATTCATCCTGCCATTTCTTTCAAAAGTTCTAGAAGATGTTGTACATATACACTCTCAGTATTTCTTTACGTACGCTTCCTTACGTAACGATTGCAAAACTTGTGTGTTCGCTATGTTTTTGGACTCAAAAAGTTTGACCACATTTCTACGTATCGGGAGCAGCTCAAGTGGCTCCCTATCCGTCTTCGCAGGAACACACGCATTCTCTGTTTCTTTCACAACATACTACATAAAGAGTATCATTTTGTATGCAGCGAGTGTATGGGCGCCGGCGGTGAAGAAGCTGCTGGTCCGAAGGCAGCTTAACGCGTCCAGCGCGGCTTCGTGCAGAAAATTGTGCGAACTCACCGGACCGCGCCATTGCACTCGACCCTAGTACTTGCCGGGCTGCTTCCTCTGGACCTTCGGGTCCAAGAAGCGGCCACTTTATATGAAATACCAGTTAGCTACTCGAGAATACCACACCCGTCTAAACAGGTTGGTGTGGCGTTCTCCTGCCTGGAGGAAAGTGCGGAAGAGATCCAACTTGCCACCTCGGCTGCCGATTCGGTCATTTACACCGACGGTAACCGCATCGACGACAAGGTGGGTGCGGCGTTCTGCGTCATGCGTTGCTAATAAAAAACTCAAGTTCGGTTACTTCTGCACCATATACCAAGCCGAGCTGCTGGCACTTGTGAAAGCGACGGGATACGCGGCTAATGAATCGTCGTAATCGTGCGCCATATTTAGCGACTTTAGGTCTGCCCTCGAGACAGTCGCAAAACCTGACACCCTTCATCCCTTAGCGTGGAGAGTGAAAGCGAATATAATGAATGCGAGAGAGAAAGGGAAGAATGTTAGTCAATATTGGGTAAAAGCGCACGCAGGGGTGGAGGGAAACGAGAGGGCGGACCAACTGGCCATGGAAGCGGCCCTGAAAAGCAAAAGAAGACCAGAGTACGAGGATTTCCCCATCGCGTTCGTCAAGTGACAGCTCGGGCTGAAAACGCTTAACTAATAGAATAGGAGGTATGTGGAAAGTATGATGGCTTCAACATCGTGGATCTTTTTCTCAAACGTGAGCCGCCTGGAGCTGAATGCGGTTTTGGCTCAAATGTTCATGGGGAATAGGGGTTTCTTCGAGTACGTGCATAGCTTTAAACTCAAGGAGAATCCCTCGTGCCTCTGTGACCCAGCTATGGACCAGACTGTAGTGCATATTGTTACCTCCTGTCTCGTATAAGGAAGCAAGCGTTTAAACTGCAAAATGAAGATAGGAAGGCAGTTCAACGAGGAAGTCATTCCCTTTCTGCTGAGTGAAGACGACAGTCGTCAAGTGTTCCTAGAATTCTGTAAAGGAGCTATAGCTGAAGTAATTAAGAGAAACAAAAATTAAAAAAAAAGGAAAATGAAATCTGTGATTGTAGTGTATAGCTATAACAAGTAAGAATATAAAAATTTTAAGAAAAAAAAGAAATGATACAGGAAAAGAAATTAGAATAAGAAATATATATATATTGAAAAACATGCATGAGATGACGGTCTTCGCTCGGGAGAGGAATGGAAGAAGGAAATGGGATGTAGAATGTCAAAAGAAAAGAAATGTGCAAGAAGAGCAGAGAGCGAAAGATAAGAAAGAATGAAAGATTGGAATGAGTTAAAAAGTAGTAAGAAAAGGATGGCAAACGATTAAAAAAATAAAGGCCCTAACCCACCCCATGCAGGGGAACGAAAAAAGAAAAATTAAATTAATAAAAAGAACACTTTCGCTATACACGCAGTTAGACTCTGGAATGCACTTCCTTCGGCGATTCGCGAGGTTAGGACACTGGCACTATTTAAAAAGCGCGTTAAAGAACATTACTTTGCGCTATCCTAATGCCTATATATTTCCCCCAACGGGTTCCAGCCTTGTCATAGAGTAGGGGCTTAGTAACCGTGGCCCGACACACGGTGAAGCGAAGTGGAATCCACCCGGCCGGCCCGAGGCGGCCGCTCCAAGTAAGAGCTCCGGAGGCCCACCGAGTGCTCACCGGAGCGGCCGGGGCTGCAAGGGCGGCTTTATGCTGCTCTTTGCGGCCAGGCTGCAGGGGTGGTTTTATACTGCCCTTTGCAGCCAAGGTGGAGTCGCGGAGGAAGTGCCCTCTGCGAATAACCGATATCGTACCGGCGATGTGACGGCGGTGGGGCCGCGGGGGAAGACGAGTGTCGGTATTGCGATGCGCCGTTCTCTCTATCCTCCGCGGCCGTTAAAGCGTAGCGGCGGGCCCACCATCTCTCCGCCGCGTTTTCTCCCGTGGCTTCCATGGCCGCGTAACTGCAGGAGGCCGAGGACGGGGCGCGCTGCATGTTCCGGTGCGCCTTGGAAAGGGAGTGTTCATCCCTCTCTCCCTAGGTGCGGCTGCGACAGCGGCCAGCACCGGCAGGGTCGCGGTTGTGAGCGAAAGCGTTTCCGTGACCCTGTCATCAGGCGATGAGGCGGAACATCGTAGGGGTTTTAGTCGGTGCAAGTCCGACATAACCCGTCCTTGCCCCCGCGAGGACGAGTATGCGTAGGCATTTCCCCCACGTAAAACAAAAAAAAAACCTATAAATTTTAATTTGTTTTGTTTTTTTTCTCTTCCATCTTTTTACTTACAAGCTATTCTAGATTATATTTAGTTTATAAGTTTTGTTCTGTAATATTATCAGCGTGCACCAAGTTCACTGTCACTTTTATCAAGTCTCGCAACTACAAGCCTACTGGAAGAAATTCCATGTTGGAATAAGTAGTCTTTGCACTTATTTCTATATATGTAATTTCTGTGCGCATAAATAAATAAATACGTACTTGGCTCTGTGGAATAACTTTAAATGTGTTATTCCTTTGGCCAAAGAGGAACATGATTCCAGCAATTTTCCTCTACTGAAGCGTAACTAAACATGTTTTGGCGTTTAATAGTTTAAAGTTAAAAAACGATGATATGAAAATTTCAGTTTCCACTAAGCAAGCGGCTTTTATCCATTCCGCTTTTTTCCTTTCGATTTTATCCACGATTCAATGAAGCATTTTTTTTGCGACCAAAAAAAAAGTATTGATATAATGTGTTTTACCTTTTTGCTTAGCCATATCATTTTTTTATACTTCGAAGTGAGTCCGATGAGCGGAACTTTCACCAGATGATAAGTGATATGTCTACCTATAACAACATGGCACTAGTTATGGTACTACTATGGATGGAATACACAGCACCACATTGCGTTCGTCGCCGTGAGACATAATATAGTAATTTCACTAGCTACAACTCTTTTCAATCCAGAACACAGTAATGTTTGCACATTGCTGCTTGGCGGCATAAATAGGAGCTGCGGTGGTATCTACTTAGACGGCCTCCGGTAACAGAGATCTATCACCAATAACTATGTAGGTTAGTCATGTATAAAAATACGTTATAGAGACATATTTTGGACAATGGGCGCTGGTATTACATGATACAATCCCTCCGAAACTTTTTCCATCATAAGACAACTACGCGCATGGCTAGTCACCATCACTATATAGTAAATTTTACGACCAAAGAGTTTAACTTTTCATACTTGATAAGTACAGCAAAGGAGTGGAACGACTTGCCAGTGTAAATGTTCTCGTCTAAATACGTAGAAGTCTACAAGAAAAATATGAGGACTAGGTAAAAGCGTTTTACCTTTTTCTTCGGGATCGTTGTAAGCGTTAATCTATTCGTTTAAAAAAAAGTTTGCAGAGTATCAACATAGTTTAGCATCTACAAGTTTTCATTTCCTTTTAATAGTAATGAACGATTGTTAGACTTAAGTGGCAGTGGGTAAGGCACATTGCTTGAAGGGCCGACGGCCGGTGGGGCAGTAAGGTCCTCGCGTGGCGCCCGCGTACCGGTATACGTAGTCTTGAGATGCCACTCACAAGGTTGACCGACGATCTGGTGAAAATCGTGGGAACCCGCTGGATGCGGGCAAAGCGGAAAGGATCTTTAGAGGAGACCTATGTCCAACAGTGGACATCTATCGGCTGAAGATGATGATGTTGAATATACATATAAAACATCGATAAATTGTGAAATGTTTGCTCCGAAATTATAGTTTTATATATTACAATTCAATTTCTAATATAGATGCATTAATAAATATTTTCTTAGCAATGTAGACATTAATACAATTCCCAAAGATAATCAGATGTATTGTTTGCGGTGGTTAACGGACTCATTGTAATATTTATTTAAGTCAGCGTTTAGGAGTCTGGACCCTCGGGGTGTTTGTACGGGGAGACCTTTGTGTAAATGGATTTTCATTGCTCAGTTTGTTTTTGCAAATTAAAATCATAGACATAATTGACTCTGTGGCTTTCATTTTAAAACACCTCGTGACGATAGACGTTGTTATTTCCACATTTTCATTTGAAATACAATAAGTATTTTAGTAATATGTAAGTGTGACTTTTAAAGGAATTATGTGTTTTTCGCAACCTTTCTACTTTCAATAAACTAAAACTTTAAAAATCCCTGTCGAAAATATACATTTTTGGTGTCACGAAATGGATTGATAATCTTTAAAGGTTATATTCAAGTTTTTTTTTTAAATAGAGACAAAAGTTGGTTTAGCCATTTGATTATTTCAGCCTATTGATGTCCATTGCTATTTGTAAGTTTTACAATTTAAAGGAAAGCACTCCCACAATTGGCGAACACTGTATATTTGTAAACAGCACAAGAAAACTTGCCACCCTTTTCTTTAACTTGTTCCATCTTAGTCGCCGTTTATGACTACTTTGAGTGGAGCAACGGTGTCGATACTCTAATGCATTTCCCATACGAGGAGTGTAGTCATTTAGTAGCTACTATGCTATAGATACAACAAACGTTACGGCAAAATAACTGTATCAAAATAATATGAGGGTAGTTTTAGATAGAACACAGAAGTTGAAAAAAGATCAGAAATCGGAAGACTAGGAAAATAATTAAATCTAATTTAATACAATGGTTTGAGTTGATTATTCAATTAAATAACTATTGAAATGAAGCAATATTCCTTGACAGTAACCTGATCACATATGAAATTTCGTGAGTGCATTTCATAACGCTCTTAATTCAGTTCAGCGGTGAAAACTTCAAAGGTGAACGCTTCGACGGTCGATGCATAGTAAATTTTTCCAACAACGTTATATCGACGAGCTTAGGTGAAATGAAAATGAATGCTGTATACCTTGACGTTGCTACAGAAAACATTGTCATTAAATTTTCCTTGCATATTTACATAGTATTTACAGTGTTTATTTTTTTTTAATTCGCGGTAGAGGCGAAACGATCAATAGGCTCGTGTCGCCATAAGACAAGAAAACTAGATGTGTGGCTTGTTATTCTAATAATTATAATTCATTAGCTTAAACATCCTTTAAACCGGATAATAGTAATGTTTGTACAGTATTACTCGGCGGTAGAAATACGAGTTCTGATTGTACCTAACTGGATAATCTCTATCTACAGAAACGTCAGCAAGTTTAATTGAATGAATGATCGCAGTAATGTTTTTATAACTATAAAAAATTATAATACCTTTATAAAAGGAATTATTTAACGTAGGTGTATGGTGTTTGTTGAAAGAAAACTTAGCACTCAGGAGCAGCAGCTTCTATAGCGAGTTCTAAGTTAGTATGAAATAAAATTTATTTTCATGCCAACAATGTACAACCAATCAGAAGTTCAGCAAGTGCATATACGTAGGTACTGCTCAGTTTGCTGGATAAACTTTAAAGGCTTCCAATAATCCTTTGGCAGAGCCAAGAGACGTGATCCGTGCAATTTTCTTGATGTTTGAGATTTATCTTCAGACACAGCCAAATTAATACCATTCTGTTTCAAGAATCATGAAACGAGATTCTTTATAGCAAGCATACAAACAAAAAACAACTCGTACTTGGTACGGTTTTTCAAAGTTTAATTTATAACAAATCTTATTTAATATTCGTATAAATGAAAGAAAAGAGAAGATACTTCACTTATATAGAGTAGTCAAAAGTAATTTCTTATATTTACATGATTTTTAAACATTTAATAGAACTTTCGTGTACATGGGTGTTGCAAAGCGTTGTAAGGTCCGGTGATAACGAGAAAAAATAAACGTAATGTGAAACCTCCTTTTATTGTCGGTTACAAATTAACTGTTCCAGATCATTAAAAGTTTAGAAACTGTATTAAGAAAGCTAAATATTAACATGATCTCGTCTAAGAGATAATCAGTTCCCTTGTTTAAATAGTATAGCAAAGTTTGTGCTTGTTTTAGACGCGTTCAGTAGTCTGTGCCCTGGGGTTGTTTACTTAAACAATTCTTTGTATTTAGAGGGCAGACGCTGATTCTAAGTCCTTTTTTAACTTACTTTATATGTTTTTTTAGTATACCTTGTATATCTTGTACACAAGGTGGCGCAAAAATAACCTTTCGATGTTTTTTGGCTGTAATTTAAAAAAAAATATAAAAAACTTTGATTCTTCTTGTGGATTATTTTTACTTGGTCTTTTAATTTTTTTACATCAAGGCAAAATTTATAGTATTTTCTAATAGGAGGATTACTTTTGCGCCACCCTATACTAGTCCAGAAACTGTCTCTCTCTTATGTTGATAATCAGAACACAACAAAACTGATATGGCGTCAAATTTATAGTATGAAGGTGGTAACTGAATACGTGGGTTCAATACACACAAACCTATCTACATTTGGACCTGGAAACAAATCAGACATCTCTATGTTACAAGATAAGTAAGTAGTTTACCGCTGCGTCACGAACGCAGGTTTATAATAACTTAAAGAAACTATACATCAAATATTCAAGTTATTTGTAATAGTAATATTTCATTAAGATGTAAAACTGTTTTGATACATTCAGCGCTGTTTGATAATTTTTTATTATAAGTTTTCTTACACATGTTGTGTATATTTACTACTGATGGTAGGACTTTCTTGCCGGAGATCGTCTAGTCTAACGTTGTATGTAGGGAAATTACTGGGGTAACGAGACTTAACATCTTATGTCTCAAGGCGACGAGCACCAGTGGTGCAGTGTATATGATCCTAACTAGCGCCACGTTTTTATGGGCAGGTATATCACTTAAAATTAAGTGAATGCCTCGCTAGTTTAGGCAACGGCTTAGTAGAATAAAAAACAGGTATTTAACTAGATTAATCTAAGTTCAAAGCCTAAGTTACTATCTGTATTACGATATAGATAGACAGCTATAACACTAATTGAGAACATTTATCTCTTAATATAGTATAATTAACAAGATGAACTAATATTTCAAAGGTAAATTGGAAGAGGTAATAAAGATAAAAAGGAACTTAAAGTAATAACTTGATCAGAAGGCCGATGGGTAAGAAGTTCCTCCAGTAAAGACTATTTGGAAGTGCAATGTGAGAGGATTGAATACTGGGTAAACCGACTGGTGGAGATCATAGAGAATCGTTGAATGCAGATAGTATCAGACCAGTCGCGCTGGAAGTCTATTGTAGAGGCTAACGTTCAGCAGTGAACAACAATGAAGCGGAATGTTGACGTCACTATAATAATTTAGTAGTTTTATTAGTAATTAAATTTAGTAGTAGTATTTATTAAGTAAAATTCTGTGTTATATTCCTACTTTAGTTTCATTGGTTCAGTATCTGCGGACGAGCTATGTACTCCAGCCTACGCATACATCCAACGTGACTATTGCAAACTGGTGCTTTCATCTCGACGGTACGACTACGATCCGATTAAAATTTGTAATTGTGAGAGAGATGCATAAATTTTTGGGAGAGGGCTATGTCAAGCTGCGAACGTTTATCGGCTGAAGATTATGATGATGATGATATGTATGACACATTCCACTTGAAATAGTCCAGATTATAATCTGGTCTTTTATTGTAGCTATTAGTAAGTTTTTCTGGTATTAGAGCTTTGTTAAAGAAGAATGTCTAAATAGGTAACCTAGTATTTCTTCCGTGACATTTACTGCGCTTCGTTTATAACAAAAATTACTAGATTAATTAATAGAAAAATTACTGGGGTTATGACGGTCCCCTAATTACATCTGAGAGCTGAGGGTAGGATGTACCGTAGTATATATTTCTTAATTAGCGTTACGCAATCTTTAAGAAATTTATTACCAGAACAATATTTGTTCTTCTCGTCAGTTGTATAAAATTCAATATTGAATTATTGTTATACCTTTTTGTAACCGTTCCGGAAGTGTTAAAGTACGGTTAAAAAATTATGTGCTTTGAAGTGCATTGTATGTCAAAGTAATGATAAACGTAACCCAAGCAATTTTTAAGATAAAATAATAATTTTTGAGGACATTAGTAAATAATCGGTTATCAAAGAAACAAGTGGAACAAAAAGTGTGAAAACATGTAGTATAAACCAGCGGTCGCCAAGTTTTTTTGACCTCATCGATCCTTAAATTCATTATTGTCGTGGACCACTAATAGGATCTTTAAGTTTTAAATATCTTTTTTTTGTAAATATGATTTAGAGATATAGAATATGCCTAGTCAATAAAATAAAACGAAATGATTGTATCAAAATTATTAAAGTTAATACACCATAATAAAAATTAAATCAAAATATAAACAATTGTTTTAATGCACATTAAAACATAACCTCAAAAGTAATGAGTAAGTATATATGTCACAATTATTTAGGACCAGCGACTGGCGATCGCTGCTATAAACCATTCATAATTATAGTCAGTACAAGGAGTATTTAAAAAGATAGTTTTGTACTAATATTTACTAAAAAAATGGCGTATTGACTTTCGTAAAATACTCTTGAAACTTTTGCACAAAATGGTACAGCAATGATTAATTCCGAACAATATACTCGTATATTGTGATGTTTTGCAATAGAATTAGAATATAAATAGACCCGACCGCTGTCGTTATATGTAAGTGAGATTTTTAATATAATATTAAGCGGAGCCCGACGCTTTAAACCTCAGCGAATTCAATTAGGATTATGTGTATTTGTTTATTCTACGACCTGGCTGCGGTTTCGTGCTTTTTTTTACTCACTTTAGCCTGATTACTTTAAAGGACAAAAGACCCGTGAGGTTTATTCAATCAGAATGAACGTCCTTTGTTATATTCAATGAGGTGACAAAGAGAGCAGGACATTCACCTGATGCTAAGATAGACTTTTATGCGTAACAATGTAGGGTTAGTTAGAATAATAAACACTGCGTATCGTGTTCATCGCTTTGAGACAAGATGATAAGTGTTATTTCTTCAGTAACTTAACTAGATATAACGTCCTTTGAAACTAAAACACAATAATGTTGGCACCCTAGTGTGGTCGGACCTAGACTGAGTCCTATCACCAGCACAGTGCTTAAATTAAGCGCTATATTTTATCTTAAGTAATTGAAATTTTTTGCAATGGTAAATTGAGGATTAAAATTATTGTGTATGAAGTACATGAAAGCTTTAGGTAGCTTTCATTTAAATCCTTTTGTGGAATGAATGAACTGTATTCTTAATACATCTAATTTTGAAAGTCATAATCCTTTTTATTTAAAAGCTTAGAGCAAAAGCAGCGGTTGGATTTTAATAAAAGTTTTATTTCACGAAAATTAAAACGTGAAGAACGATCATATAGTTAGGATCTCTTCAACGTCTCATATTCTTTGATTATTATTACTATTGTTTTTTATTGTGTGTTATTAAACTTCCATTATAACTTTTCTAGGAGATATTGTTTTCTTAATAAGATGTAGTTGTCCAGCTTGAAATGATTGGATATGATTATATTTTACACTATTACATTTTGATTGATCCTTGAAATAATAAATGTTTAAATCTCAGTAAATGTATGTTATCATTTGGTGACAGAAATTGCAGTGGTGCCTAGATAGTATTCATTAAAAGTTACAAATGTATACATCTGCTTACTTCAAACATAATATATTTGTATACGCTCATTGTTATGTTTTATTTATGTACATGGTTATTTATTTAATGAAAAACTTTATTTGCATACAAAAAAAATACAAAAAGGCAGATAAATGCATTCTCTCCCAATAATTGCATAGTAGCATAAGGTTGAGTAGTGAATAAAAATGAAATATAATTATATAAGATATTCTTTCATATAGTACAATGTAAATTTAACGTTAGATTATACTTTAGTTTATGTTATTCTTCAAATTTGATTTAACCTCTTATCTTCAGTTTTTCATCACAATTTTTATTTACTAAGAGAAATGATCTTAAGTCTGCCATTTGCAATCTGCTTCTGGAAATGTATTGCAATTAAAAAGAAATATAGATAAATAAACGAATCTCATATAACAAGTATTAATTATTATTTTACAGCAACGTGTTTGTAATTTATTAAGTATTAAAACGATCAAATTGTGTGTTTATTTAAGTTATGTTTATTGCATGTTTGGATTTTCAAATTAACATATTAGAAATTTTGTCGTGTAACATAATTAAAACACGCCTAATGTGTATACGGCAGCCCATTAATCATTTAAGAGGGCTCTAAATCCATATTTAAGTAACATCGTGTTGATGTTATCTGAACTGACGAAATTGTCGATTTCTACCCGAGACCCTGGCGCGGGTATGAATGATCGATGGTGTTTCTACTGGGTCGGGTCGCCCACGTGCTTAGAGTTACTCGATCTTTTGATTCGTTTTCATTACGAAAATCAAATTATTTAAACTTTGCGTTTACATTTTAAACATTATTTACGATACTTTAAATCAACATTTGATATTTCCAGTGATATTAATAGTTATTTCATCTAATAAAATGTTTTACAAACTAAAGAGAAAGGTAAGCACATAAAGATTGAATAAATAGAAGAATTTTGTGACATATAGCTTAAACCAATAAAAGCGGAACATATAACCTCAGTACAAACTTTTTTCAATCTTATCTCACGTCGGTTTGATAGTATAAATAGTTATACTGAAGCGGAAGACAATTTATTGTTTTTTCACAATGAAAGTATTAATTTGCCCACTTAGTTTATTATAAATTAGCCTTTCAAACTCCACATTGAAGGTATTTGGGTTAAACGATGTACATTAGCCATATTATATTAATATAAACACGGCTACGTCTAATTATTTAACGATAAGGTCACGATTCCTATGCAAATGCGACCATTCGTGTTAACGTGGGAAGGAACTTGTTACGACGTTTGCTGCCACGGTATCCGTTATTAGGGACTTCGGCCTCTTTGTTGGATAAGTTTGTTCAGTGAAGTCATTAGTTTATATTATTATTATTCCTTTACAATTCATTAACACTTAACCTTAATATCATATGTTAAGCGGCAATAACTCTGTGCATGGCAAAGCGTTCGTATCCAGAATACCCCTACCCTCATATGTTGGAACACAGCAAAAGTTAATGTAATAAACATTTTTAAAGGGTTTGTATAAGGGTTAGTAAGAGATCGTACAATCCAGTTGAAAAACCATGGAAGTCCCCTAATTAATGGCGGCAGGAGGTTAGATCAATCAAGTAACTTACCTGAGGTATTACCGTTTTCTTTTGATAGATTGCTTCTGATAATTATACTTAACTGGCTTACTTATAACTTTTTATAAGCGATAAAGACAACGTTATGTTTAAATTGATGTTATAATAAAAAATAGTCTTCGTTTCCTGGGGTTCACAGATTATTTCTTTGTATTATTAAAGAGGATTGATAAGTACTTAGCGTCGTTTCTTTACTTTTGATTTTTTCTCTCCGTTATTACTTAAAGGTTAAACTTTCTCCCCGGAATATCCTGATTCTGATATGTTAGCAACTGAACTACAGCAATGTTATGGCAGCAGATTTACAATTTTATTTCTGTAGCTATCCAGGCGGGATTGAAAAACCCCTCGTGTGAACCTATCATCAGCCGATAGACGTTCACTGTTGGATATAGGCCTCCCCAAAGATTGCCACATCGATCGGGTATGGATTCATATGGAGGAATTTTGGTCATTTTCCACCATGCTGGCACAATGTTGCAAACAAAGTTGGTGGGAGCCTCATTTATTGATTAACAGAGTGCACCATGAGCAGATAAGGTTGATTTGGATCCTGTGAGCTGTGCGGGAACCCCTACACCCCATAACTATACTCATTTCATGTTACCGTTGTTCACAGATGAATATAGGTCTAAGTAACAGATTTACAGCGCGACCGGGCCGATGCTACCTACATCAAATGACTTCGTGCAATCTGCATCAGTTCGTTGGTCTACTCGGCTGGTAGATGTCTTATACTGCTTATTACATAATCTCCAGGACCTTTCTGCCCCAATTGCAGTCCAGTTTTTGCACTATGTGGTCTGCATAATGTAAGCTTAGTAAACCGTTGGGCCAGCAGCAGCCATTGTTCTCCTCATTCCTGATGTTATCACGTAGAAAAACATCGACCTTAACTCCACGACTCGCTGAGCCTATAAACGTTTTTGTTTATTTATCTTACCTGTGAAGAGTGAAGTACATTAGGGCAATAGTATAAGCAATTATGAGTAGATCTACTGCGCCGGCGTTGCCTAAGTTGTACGGCGTTTTGTAACGCACGGAGGCGGCTTCGATACCAACCATCATCATTCATTTGTAAGATACGCAACGTTGTACGTCTAAAGTGCAATAAATTCTGCGGTTCTTATTTCATCATCACACTTAAATTACTTTACGTCTGTTGGTTACAAGTGAACATTACTTGAAAACAAAATAATAGAGGTTTTTTATTCTACGATGCGACGAGATGAGCTGTACTTCTTCCAAATGGTAAGTGATACGCCTGCTCGTAAGAATGTGCCGCTAGATAGGATGGTATACCCTGCATGACATTGTTTTTGTCGTCTTGAAGATGTTAAGTCTCGTACCTTGGTAATTTCAATAGCTACTGCGCCTTTCAAACCGGAACACTGCAGTTTTTACTCACATACCTAGACGGTCTCCGACAATAGAGACTTACGATCAGGTCATAATGCATTTGCACTGTGCTATTGTTACATTATGATAATAATTCCATATTCATTTTTTTATTAACTCTCGTCCCAAAAATAGTTTGTCCAAAGTTTAAAGAATCAATCTATCAGCAGCAGCTTTCTCGATGACTTTACCAACTTGACTTTTGACCTCGTTAATCATCAAGTGTTTCGAGGCGATTATAGCGAGTACTCTTGCTTATTCGCGAATGGTTGTATCGATTTTAATTTTGTATTTTTTTATTTGACTAGTGATTTAATCGATGTGTTTTTAACTATATTTCTAAAATCGATTAAGGTATTCGTACGTTTATCTGTTTTCTGACTTTTTAAGAGAGTTTGATAAAATATAATCTGTATAGGGCTGTACCGCCGCAAAATCTTTTTTTTTATTCAATGAAGTGACAAAACGAGCGAGTCGTTCACTTTATAACATCGTGGCGCTAACTAGGATCATATAAACTGCACCATATTGTACTCGTCACTTGAATACATAAGATGTTGTCTCGTTACCGCAGTAATTTCACCAGCTACACCGCCCTTCAAACCAGAACACAGTAATGTTTGCATACTACTCCTTAGTAGCAGAAATAGGACCTACGGTGGTACATGTCTAGACGGCCTCCGGATAACGGCTAAATTATATGTTGATATTACTTTGTTCCGGTTTGAAAGATGTTGTGTTGTCTAGTTAAATTACGTTGGTGACGAGTCAATACGTTGTTTTGAATGTCATCCTAACTAGTGGCATAAAATATAATTAAGCGTATGAGTAGGATTTATGATCAAGTGACAGTCAACTTCCTGTTTGAAACATCGCTTTGTCAAATAAAAAGAATTTCATAGCTGCTTTAAATTATTTCTCTCGTTCATTTGAATCATCGGTGGGATTGTGGGGGCGTAAAAAAATTTATAATACTTTTACGAGGCGGAAAGGTAGCGCTATATAAAAAGTATTTAGGCTCATACCGCCGCATCTTCATTTTAATGTGGAGATGGCACGAGGATGGAGCGGCAATCCGTTTTTACGACGCGCTGCACTTTATGGGTGCGAAGATATCGCCACTCCCACACTTGTAAAACTTGCTCGATCTAACATCATTCTAAACAATTTTCACGCTTTCAAAATGGAGTTCCCTCCTCTATTATTATGCCTACGTTATCTCATGCATAATTGATTCAAGCTTTCATCTATGGAGGCGACTATGGTTTTATTATTATAGCTCTCCACCATTGCAGTTTCAAGCTTTTTCGTGCAGCACACAAGATTCGATTCCATTTCACGCAAGTCTGTCAAGTACTTTAAAGCTTGTTTTTTAAACGAACTTAAGGCGTGTGAGTATGGCAGTTTACTATTTTACGTCTTTTCTCAATATTAGACATTAAATCAATAATTTAAATTAAGATAATACTATGTAATGTATGAATAATGGTTATTATTTTTGTTATTTAATATAACAAGTATCAGATGAAAACTTATTAGTAACTTCGGGCCGGATTACATAGAACCGTAATATCTATCGCGTATCAGGATTTATCTTGACCTTTTCCACCTGGGGGCCCATATCCACGCAACGCAGGTTTCTCAACTTACAACAGAACATTTGAGCAACAAATTTACTGCTAACATCGTTTTACTTTACACTACACAAACTCCATTACGTTGACGCAACAGTTGCAAGTTTTAGGGTAGCAGCAGTTACGTACCAGCTAATTGCGTATTAAACATATTTAGGTATTTATTAATAAAATAATAGTAATAATTTATTCTCCTGACAAAACACTGACTCAGTGTAAATAGTGTTTTTGCAAATAACAAAAACAAGAAAGCAACAAAATATATTAAGAAGAAAATTTTTGAAAACATTTCGATTTCAAATCCTTTATTTTTAATTGATGACGTAACGAGACGAGGAGGACGTTATCCTGGTGTCATCCATATAAACAAGTATCTAACAACTAGTTAGGATAGTGTACACTGCACCGCATTGTGCTCGTCGGCTTAAGACCATCTGTTAAGCTTCTTTACCCTAGTAATTTATTCAGTATTAAGATTTCTCGTAGACTATCTACCTATTTACAAATAATTGAAACTTCTCTTGTAATTAATGTTTTTCATAGAAACTATTACACGTAGTACTTTCTATATTTTTATTTCGAAATTAACAAAGATTAGATAAGTATTGTGAAGGCTGTAGCTGACGTCTCGTTGATAACATTTGGGTAACCGGTTTCAATAAGTAGCACCTTGTATTAAGTCGTTTCAGTATCACCACATCTTTTTTTTTCCATTAAAATAAATCGTTTTTTGTACAGATCCAGATTCCACCTGGTGTTAATTAGTGATAACTTCTTCGATGTTAAAAAACCTGCCAACGACTCATTTACTCTTTTATTGAATCCTCATCTGTCGCGTGTAGTGCATATACCGAAGCTGGCAAATTGTTCCATTTCTTCTTTGCTCATATTAATAATAAGGATCTGAACCTTTTTGTATGTGAACTGTGTTTATTTACAACCCAACTGTGAATGTTCACAACCAAAGATGGTAATTGACTGTCCGTCCATACAAATTAGAAATATATATTATTTACGAACAGATAATTTTATTTTGGCATCGAAGGTTATGTGGAAATGTATGAACTAATACCTCTTCCATGGTCGTCATCAGCAATTTAGAGTGGTCGCTGGATCTCCGTTGGGACACAACCACATAGAACACAACATGTTATAATAGTTGAACTAGACATCTGCTTGAAGCAATCTTCAGAAGAACATGGTAATTTGTGTCTACCCACACGGCTTAAAATACATAGTTATTAAAGCCCTAATTTCTGTTTGAATGCAAATTAGATCTTGCATTAGCTCGTATAATTAATGACTTGTGTAATTGAGCTTGTGTAAGTTTTTTAACTATACATTTTTTTTATACGACTGTGACGACTTTTTAAAGTTTTCATAAGCTATTTACTTATCTAAGTGTGTTGAAATAATGTTGCAGTTAGTTTGAAAGTTGCCTTCTATTGTAAATTAATAATTATAATCCTAAGTTAAGGATTTAATTAAATGTTAAAAATATATCCTAAGATTTTTTCTTTAAATTTGAAGTAATTTAAAAGCCCGATACTTGGCAGAATTTCAAATTCTTTAAGTAAGACGATAATGACATTGTAGGAAATGCGCCGTCATGGCCTTTAAACTAAATGAAGAGTATGTGCCGCTTCCTAATTGGGGCGTCGAAGATTCGAATCTTAATCGCTCGTATACGAACAAATCGCTTTATTAAAGAAATCGTTTCGTTATTTACGTTTATACGTAAAAAGGAGGGTGTGATAAGTTTAATGCTAAATTTTTAATGCTTAAAATCTAAGATTCTCGCAGTTTTATTTAGATTTTAACTTATCCTTATTTACTGGACCTACATCCAGCGGTAAACGTCCATTACTTGAGACATTATTAGTGTTTATTTACTATTTATTATTAATGTTTCCGTAGCTCATCGGCCAATTGTTTTGTACCACATTTGTCTTTGGTTCGATTCCGCAATACGCCCACGCGTAATGAAATTTTGATGTTGGTTTTTTTTTGAACTCGCCTATGTAGCAGCCATCATCGTATTGTATATAAGCCGTCATAATAATTTTGTTATGTTCCTACATACGATTGCTATAGTATTTTGGGCGAGTGTGCTTTACCATCTTTGGCGTCTTAGTCTCCTAATATCATGTGTAGTTGAGGTCAAGTAATGGTCTGTTTGAGAAACAGAAAACAAGTATTTTTTCCGGTTGTATTTGTAGTTATACTGTAGTATTGTGTGCGAATAGATTTCAAAATATCGTGTTGATATCCATGCCGCCGTGAGGTAATTATAAGATGATTATAAAGTCATCCACCCACGCGCTAAACAACAATGGCTCAGCGGGCGGCTTGCCTACGCTCCGTGCGCCGCCTCGCGGAGCGTGAATGGCCGCCGTAAGGGTATCAATGGAACTTGCCACATGTCATAACTCAGTCGCATTCCGCATTTCAAAGTGATACAGGAGACAATAAACAACTCATAACAAATTATAAGCACGTTACATATATATTTTTATAGACTGATATACATTTATTTGTTATCTAACACTCGTCAGGTGAACATAAAAAACAAGTTACGAATTAGACATCTGAATTTAAAACTGTGCGAGCGACGTGGTGACCAATTCGGTTCAGCTTGTGTTATGCAAAATTTCCACGGCGCTGAGTTATCAGCAGTTCCCAGGTTCGTAAATCTCTGTTGCCGGAGAATCTCTAGATGGTTACCACCACAGCTCCTATTTCTGCCGCCAAATAGTAGGGTGCAGATGTTGCTGTGTTCCGGTTTGAAGATGCTGTAGCTAATGTAATCGCTGCGGTGACGAAACTCGACATTTTATGTCTTAAGGCTATGAGCGTAATGTAGTGCTGTGTCTTAACTTGTGTCACGTTGTTATGGACACGCGTATCACTAAACATCGGGTGAACGTCCCACTCGTCTCGTCGCTTCGTTAAATTAAAAAAAAAAGAAAATTGTTGACTAACGTCCACGACGTACAGTAACTATATAAGACAATTTTACTGATGGTAAATGTTACACTGTCCATAATACTGTGTCGCTAGTTGAGATGATATGCACTACTACTACATCGCATTGTGCTCGTTGTTACCTCAGTAATGGTACACCCACATAGAAGTTTGAACACCAGCGGCGGTACGTACCTACTTGGACGGTATCCGGCAAAAAAAACTACTTGTTACTGGTGGTGCTCTAACGCCGGAACCGCCTGGGTAGATTACCACTGCAACTTCTATTCCTACCAGTGAACGGAAGTGGGCAAACATTACAATGTTTCGGCTACAATGGAGTTGTAGCTAGTGAAGCTATTGGGGTAACGACACAACATCTTATGTATCAAGGCAACGAGCACAGTGTGGTGTAGTATGTATCATTTTAAGTCGACAGTCGTATGACTTACCACCAGATGAACGTTTCAATCGTCTTATCGGTTAGTAAAGGAAAAAAAAATATTATACTTTCCTTTAACGTTTAAAGCTGTTGATGAATACAACGTTGGCAAAATTTTTATTAAAACCAAACATGGATTAAATCCGAATTAAGTTGAACGTAAGCTGAATACCGCCTATAACATTAACATAATTAAACGTTGCTCAGAAAGGATACCGTTAATTATAATTTATCATCTGTTTGTACTTGCCTGGTAATTAATAGGTTTTTAATTAACAAATGAAAAGTATCACATTAATCTATTGGTATTAGTTAAAAGTAGATTATTTGCAGTTCACCATGAAGATTAAACTGGTATATTCGAGTCAATCCAACGCATTGAGAAATGCCGGCAAGTCTTTAAATGAATCAGTGGGATATTGGTGAATCGAGGAATTTAACTTTGTATGAGACAATGCCCCGTCAGTCCTTTATCAATGATCTGTAATGGCTTTCATCAGGATTCAGGTAGAAGTTTGTTCAAATGGTGAAGGTTAGATAGTAAGGTTTCCTTTGCTTGTCTTAAGTGTAATTAAGTTTATTATATATTTAAACATTTTATATTTAATACTCTATGACAATTATAAATTAGTATTTATATTTCATTTATTCGATATTAGTTGTTCCCTGCCAGTTTTGATGGCCGCATGCATTTTGTCAGAAATAGTTCTAGCCGGTGGCAACCAACTTACCCAGACTCTTTTTAATTATTAACACACGCACACGCACACGCACACGCACACGCACACGCACACGCACACCCACACGCAAACGCCCACGTGCACGCGCACATACTCACACACACACACAATTTCTTTAAAATTATGAATTTTGTAAAATCCATTCTTTGCCGACTTCGGAATGACCAAAGCTGTATCTCTACAAAATTTTGTATTTTTACGTCTAATAGTTTCGGAGATCTCATGATGAGTCGATGGATCTCTGTGTATCTCCTTTCTATCTATATATATTATATTTCTTTTTCTTATTTATATTTCTTCTTTATATATTCTATCTATCTTATATATATATCAATTACATTATCATTATTGTCGAATTTTCAAAACTGTGAGCCATTCACGAACATTAGTAAATTATTTTATTATCAATAGTTTGTAACAATCGAACAAAAGATCTGATTAAGATATGATACACATAACTGCAGTTTATTATGTTTAACTAAATTAGAAGTTAGAAGAAGAACATCTTTGCTTGTTTGATTATACAGACATCAACTTCTTAATCATACTACTACATTACAAACAGAAGCGGTAAGCGATTTTGGTTTAAATAATGTTGAATTTAAGTTCAACTATATTATATTATAAGAATAATATACTATCAGTAAGATCTAGTGAGGTACATTGCGTGAACTATTAAATGGTTAACGATTTTTACTTACATTTAGGATATCTTTGGATTCGCCACCATTCTGAAGGCTGAAGGTGTCCCATGACTACGAGAGCATGTGATCCTTCATGATCTTCAAAAGTCTTTACAAAATCATTTATTTACAACAGCATCGAAACGTACGACAATAAAGACACAGTTATAAAAATAATCTATTTCTTATTATTTTAAGTTCTCTCAATATATCCTTATTTAAAAAAATAGTAAAAAAATTTTTTGTCGACTTTTTAATTTTGATTTAAGCGATGAGACGAGCGGGACGTTCACCTGATGGTAAGTGATACGCCCGCCTATAACAACATGGCGTTAGTTAGGATGAAATGTACTGCACCAAATTGCGCTCGTCGTCTGAGACGTGAGATGAGAGCATCGTTACCCCAGTAATTACATTAGATACAACGCCTTTCAAAACGGAACATAGTAATATTTGGCGGCAGAAATAGGCGCTTCGGTACCTACCCAGACGGTCTCCGGCAACAGTGACCTACCACCAGCACCAGTTTCTGATAAGTATTAGAAAATTTATTTAAATAGAAATATTATAGAACATTTTGACCTGTTTATGATCTATTTAATTATTAAATAAACTATAAATGTTATAAAATTTTTTAATAACACTAAATCTTTGACGTTTCCCATGGTGTAATACGGCAATCAGGTAGCGGAAGGAGGAACTATACAAAATGTTGTCCCAAAATAAAACTAACTAGGTAAACGAAATTTGTTAAGATTAAATTTTCGCTACGCTTGTGTCTATGCTCTTAAGATGTCCCAGTGAACCTACCCGAACCTCTGCCATTGTGGTTTTATTCATTGCGCCTACGCATGCCGTGGGTGTGGAACACGGTGCCTTTACTTTCCAATTTTAGTGTGACACATGACAAGCCCCACATACGTACGAGTTGAATGACGAGTTTTATCAGTAGTAGATTCCTACGTTTTTGTACACACGCATCCCCAACTTTGTATAACTTTATTATTGTTTCTTTTTATTATTATTTATTTATGCATACCGAAATTACAATGAAAATAAAATATACATAGACAAAAGTGCAAAGGCACTACTTATACCACAATACGGTATTTCTTTCAGTAGGCCTGCTGTTGGTAAATTCGATAATAATTACAATAAAACAGGTGCACTCCGATAATATAATAAGACAAAACTTATATACTAAACCGAACTACAGTTGCTTATAAGTAAAAAGAGAAGAAAGCTCCTTTCTTATAAGCAAATAAAAGAAAATATGTATAAATAAAAGATCCTGCTAGTTGTTTGACAGACATTCGTGTCCCTTTTTATTAGAATTGTGAGAGCAAAAGTGAGCTTTGTTAAAATTCATATGAACGTGTAGTGGACCAAAATACATCAATAATAGATTAAATTAAATATAAAATTTTCTTTATAATTACATGCCTCTTTGCTTTTATCAATATAAAACACATTGTCAATTATTAACATTTTTAAAAAGTTATTGAAGTAAATTCTGAACTAAAAGGTAGTACGTAGAACTATGGACGAAATTTCATTAAACCACTACTATTTTTTTTAAAGTTTAGTTTATGTCATAAATGTCTATTAAGTAAATATTTTAAGGAAGCTACGTTCATCGATTGATATGCTCATGACATAGTGGATAGTTATGGTAGTAAGAATGTTTCTACTGCGGTACATTAAGCTGTTAACTTTGAAACAAACAGTTACGTCTCGTTACGTTAGTAATTTTACTAGTTACGCTTTCTCGTAACGGGAACAGGCTAATGTTTGGGTAGTACTCTTTAACGGTTGTAATAGTTGCTACAATAGTATCTACTAATCTAGATTTAAGGCAATTGATACTTTCCACTAGCAGAGAGTTTGCATTTCGATCAATGCAACATAAGCTCACTGTGTCTTAATTTGTTCTATCATTATATTTGGTTTTTCATTTAATTTTATCAATAATAGGATCTCTCTTCTCTTTTGCTGGTTATATAGATGAGAAACAGAAGTAACAATTTAAAGGTTATCCAAAAATTTATCAAAATGAATGACCGTTTTCAAAACTCAAATGTAGCAGCTAAATGAATTTATAAATTTGAATTTGGAATTCTTAACCAAAGAGGAGATATTTCAGATTACAGTGGTCAGGATCTAATATTTCAAACAGTTTTCGTTTATAGATAATTTACGTCTCTGGCTATTGAGATCTTCTATCATTGCTTACTTGTTATACTAATGTAACATAAAACTGCCTATTTTCATTAACAATAAAAAAGTGATTAACATAATGTAATGTGTAATGTAATGTCGCAACTTTAGTAGCTTAACTACTTCATACGCTACAGGGGCCTGCCACCCTGCTGTTATTATAGTTTCTTGTTAACTCCATGGTCTTTGCCGATCGAAATAGCTCTTTTATAAAACAATAAGTATTTATGCTATTATCTATTTCAATAAACAAAGAAGAAATTGTTTGAAGAATTTTTTATTTTACTATATTTTAGTGCTTTTGTTTTCCAGATCTTTGAATACTTGTTGATTTGATTCCTTCAATAAATATTTGCTGAAAGTGGAATTTTCATTTGTAAGATAAACAAAGCTTTTAGGATCGCTTCAATCTATTGTTTTTTGTACATAGAATTATATTTTGTTTATATTGATTTTAATAAAGAAATGTTTTCTTTTGTTCTTAGTTTAATAAAGGTTTTGTTAGAATCAAATTCGATAGGCCTGGTTTGTTATAATATTAAAATTTTATATAGAAATTAATTTATGCTGATTTATATATCTTTATTATTTTATGTACAGTGTTTAAACAGTATATACTGTACTGTACTGTAATATTTACTGTATGACACCGGTATTATTGCATTTGACTTGCGAAAAAAGTTTTAATAACTTAAAATAATTGATTAATAATAAATTAGTATTCATTACTTGTAAATATACATATGTGTTTATATCAAAACACCACTGCTATCCTTATAAAAGTTAAAATTGTAGTAAAGTTGCATAATAAAAAAAATTTAAAGTCGTAAGTTATTTCAAAGCAATGTTGCCTTTGTTCTAAACCGAAATAATGTAAAATTGAGTCGTATCAAAACAAATCAATAAAAACGCACACGAATTCGAAGGAGCAAATTAAAATTCAACCTTAAAGGTCTAACACGAATTGAATAGGACCTTGAGTAGTGTTTTTTTTTTATTATTTAATCGGTTGTAGAAAACACGTGTTAAGGCATACCTGTCTAATAACTCTGGAAGTGTACAAGGGTATAGAATTTTTAGTATGAGAGCAAAATTCCTCCGTGTATGGCCAGGGATGGCAATACTGATCCGAATGTTGTCGGAATACAGAAAAGTGGTTTTTTTTTCGCATGTCGAAAGATCGTCACGGACTGCGGGATCATAAAGTCGAATATCGCATACACGACGCGTCGCCCATCGCAGTATATATCACTCGAAAGCACGTAAGGTATGCAGGCAATTTTTATACGAAATTGTTCCGCTGCGCGTTGTATACGGGCGGTCTAATCATGTATGCCGTGCGGTTGTGCTTTTTGGTTTCTGAAGTATACTGAGAGCATGATTTATTTTACATGTAATGTTTTAAGAATTACACACTGCAAAAAGCCTCCGTCTTGAGCTGATACTATATAGTAAAAACTAAATACTAAATAGAAATTATTTTTTATAATTTTCGACGCCTTAACAAAAAGCCCGTGATTAGTATTAACTAGATAAGTAATTTGTTTAAAGCCATTTGTTTATGGGTTAACACTTGATTTTAAATTGCACACGATGTTAACAAACATAGTGACAAAGAAGCCGGAAGTTGTAATGCTTGCATCCCTTGAATAGTTATTTAAAGGCGATTGGAGTCCTAAATTATAATAAACTCGGTTGAATGGTTAGGAGCTCATTGAGTTCTTTTTCAGTTGTAGACCGTTGTCTTCTTAATTTAAATGTGGTAAATATTTGGATTCGGATGTTTTTAGTTTTTGAATTATAACATCATTGTTAAAGAATTAAGTTAAATATTTATACTGACGCTCAAGGCTCATTTTACGAGTTATTTCATTCTGTGTATATTTACGACCGCACCTAACACCCACGCCCAGAAATTGATAGATTATAAAATTATTTGAAACAACTTACGGATGTTTCTAATAAAGTTCACACACCCACACTATCCGAATGATGTACTTCAACAACAATAGCTTGTAAATAATATAAAATTCATTCTATTGACAGTGGTTAGAGAATTTTTTTGTTGTTTTAACTGATAATATCTGATTTGTTTCAAACATGTTTGATCTTATCTTATGAGAATAGTATTGTAGACGGTTGGTAGAATTTTAATGTTGTGATTAACCGATTCTATATAGTAGGAGCTTCTGAGAAGAATAAGATAAGAAACTCATGGATACTTTTTTGATATACATAATTTTAGAATATTTACAATATATCGTTGATATTTCAACGGTTGTAGTAAGAAAGGATGATATGGTCACACATCATGTGGTTATTTTAATATATTACCTATATACTTCAATTCTCATTCCACAAGTTGTGCTCGCCGTGAGAGTCTACTCAAGACTGACTGGCGACACAAGTTTGCATAGTGAAACACTGATGTTAAACAGTGCTGCCATCTAAAGTGTTGCCAATCTAAACAGTTTCCGCTCCAGTTACATAAAATATACATAACTAGTCTTAGATGCGAAGGTTTATTTATAATGTTATTTAGTTCGTTATTTATTAATAGGCTATAAATTCTGTCCATATAAATAATCCTTCACCAGTTATGTAATGAACTTATTTCTTATTAAATAATTATTAGATCAACTTAATTAACAATAAATTAAGAAAATTATTTAAATGTTGTTACCAACATCTGTTCTATCAACACGAAATTGGAGTTTAAATAAAAAGAATATGAGTACTATTAAGTTATCTCATAATACTACATGCGACGAGTCCTACGTACATTACTCGTAACTATAGAAGTTGAAACTTTCAATTATCAAAGAGAATTATCTCGGACGTGCGATTCTTTTCTTGTAGCACATTGGACGTCCTTCCCGAAGGTATCTGCCTTCAAACAAAGAAAGCTCCCTCGTTAGTGTTCCAGGCATCTGAGGCAGGGCATAGCTGGAATCGATTGCGAAAAAACTGCCTCTGATCGATCCAATGTCAACGACCTGAAGAGACGTGGGAATCCGGGCTTGGATGACATTACCGCAGCATTGTTTGCTTTTTACTTAACCGCCACCACCAATTTAATCTGACCCTTAATTTCGTTTTTATGCAGCACTGAATAGCATAAGATGGCGTATCAAACATAACTGGAATTCTTAAAATTCATATACATCTTAAAACTATACCGAAAAGGTTGTGTTTCCTTCAGCACAAGTACATGTAATAAAATTTAATTTAATACAGGTAAATTACAGTAGTATCTATTAGCATTAAAATATGTTATTTTTGTTCAGTAATTTATGCCACGTGTGGGAGTTAGGATAGTGCTTTTTTTGGTATTTTGGTGAACCTCATTAATAATTCAAAAATTATACTCGTGTGTTCATTCATAGATTAACTATGTTAGTCCAAAGTTATGTATTGGAAGACAATAAAAGATATTTAAATGTCACAGGTTAACTGCTTGTTGATAATAAATTAGAAACGATTACCAAGTACCACGCCTTTTATTACTAGAGAATATTGTGGGAAGTTTTTTAGACGTTATCTTCATTTAGAAGAGCGGTATTTGTCGATGCTATTTGGTACTTTAGTAATTAATAGTACAATGTGTACACGAATGATGTTTGGAACTCATGACCTTTTGAGGTTAATAGCTTCATTGAAAATTACTTGTATAATTTTAATTAATATTTCTGGATATTAACGGTGATAGGTGTCCCTTACCGAAAGCAGTATGGTTACCTCAGAAACATCGATTTCTACCCGCAGATAGTAGTGTTAAAATAGTCATTACCATCATCGGTATTTAAATTTACAGGCTCTGTAGCTAGTGAATTTATTGTAATAACAATATTTTACGTCTAACGTCGTTTTATTTATAAGTAACGCTTTGTTATTACGACCAAGAGTCTCCTCTCTTTTTCTTATAAAAAATCTATTGAAGATTTTTCCTTGAATTATGTATCATCAGCCAATAGACGTCCACTGCTGGACATAAACCTCCTTCAAAGATCTCCAAAATTAAGTATAATACATATATATATATATATATATATATATATAATATCAATTTAGAACATATTATACGAGGATCAAAATTGCATATATGTACATTTGTAATCTTTGAGTTAATCAGTCTTTTATTATCTATATATTATGGAATATTATTATATATATAATAAAGTCATTATTTTTTATTTTAATAGACATTAAGTAACATTTTCTATTAAAGGTTATTTAAACGATTTCATTGGAAGATATTTGTCCGATCGATTGATTAATGATATCAGCGAACTATTAAAACGTTCCAACTGGATCATCTTGACGAGATTATACTTAATAATATCCAATTAGTTTGTAAAGCGAAACCGGTCGCAAATTGTACCGGAGGGCAATCTGTTCATCTGTTTACATACTCGTATAATATAAATCTGATATAATGTGTACAAAAACATAGTACCAAAAATTTACGAAACGATACAAGTATCAGAAAAAAATGGTATTATAAGGAAATGAAGGCGCTAATATATTTTTATTAAAAATCAAATAATATTTTACAAGCTACAGATCAAACAAAAAGTTTATTTATACAATAATATATATATATATATATATATATATATTTTACTTGACGGTAAGTGACATGCCCACCGATAACAATGTAGGGCAAGTTAGTTTGATATACACTGCACCATATTGCGCTCGTCACCTGGGACATAAGATCATCAGTTTCATTACTCCAGTAATTTCACTAGCTACAGCGCCGTTCAAACCGGAAGACAGTAATGTTTGCACTACTATTAAGTAAATAGTTATTAGCAAAATCTTTTTTCAAGGGATCTTGATCAATAGAACGATCACATTCACATGAATTAGTAGACATACAACAACATATTTGCGAGTAGAGTATGTCGTAAACAATATTAGTTGTAAAGTTAAATCCGGATACGCAGATTCAACCTGGGCTTGGTGCGATGCCGCGCTGCAATATCCTGGGCTTTGATACTCCTAATGATACGAGACGAGACTTACCGCCTCGCAGGGCTTTACGAGATACGTCAGAAGTATTTGCTGATATTAATTCTGAGCTTATTGCTTATGGAAGTATGGTGTGAAATGAACCCGGAGGGAGGAATTGATATATAGAAGTTTACTGCTTCTGAAATTGCAGTTTATTTCATTTGAAATTGTTTAAGAGAATATACAGACGCAGGTTTTTAAAAGATTTTCGTCGGGCTCTTTTATACACAAAATAAGAACCTGCGATAAAAAAATTTAAATATTAATTTCCCCAATATTAATCTATTTTTTATAATTTTTAAAAATACTATCCCAAATTTGATTAGTCTGTATAAGGCACTGAGTGACCAACTATTGCTGAATTTTTTACCAAAAATACTTAAAATAAATTAAACGTTTTCTACTAATTTGTTCTTATTTGCATCTATATTCTTGTTTTAAACGGAAAGTTGCTGTTCAAAGGAATTAAGTACGATATGTCCGAATCAAGTTAAATTAGATTAGGTTAATCCGTGACTTTGTAAAATTATAGATTAAATAAGCAAGTAGTGAAGCCGGATTGATTAAATCAGCTTTTTAATGTGAATACAGAATTTAACTACACATACATTTATATCATTAGTTGGATTTAATAGTTACTTAATCATTTTAAACAATAAATGTGCGTTAAGTTGTGTATTATTAATTTGACAATCTCAATTACGGCATCAATAAAAGTTAAGAAATGCTAGACCAGAGCGATGTCGAAATTCGATAAGATTTGATCAAAACTCAAGTCACAAGTGTCATTTTTATTTTGTTATTTGTAAGGTAGACAAAAATAAACATAAAGTTTCCGAAATAAATGAGGATTAAAATTGTAGCAAATGACATGACTACAAACAATGTGATTGCCAATATGAATCATAATACAATATATGGTAGGAGAAAATTAGATATAAGAAAAAGGTCAATGATACTAAGAGTTTAAAACATATTTGCAGAGAGCAGTTGTTTATAATAACATATTTACTTTTATATAATTCAATATTTTTTGATTAAACAAGTCTTTGTCAAACAAGTAAAGTTAATTTTCTATTTAATGTACAGTACTTTACAGAAAAAACTATCATTGTTTTTAAATATATTAATTTTGATTTAAATATAAAATAAACGAAAAATTGTGTACTTCGATACGTAATGAAACTTCTATAGCTTTCCAGTATTTATTATTTTGGCAAGTTTTTATTAGCTCCTGTAGTTTTTAAATAGCAAATACTAATATGACAGATTTATCTAAAACTTTTGTAATAGGCGCTTAAATTGTATGCATTAGGTTTGTTTCTAATTCTTCTCTCCTTCTATGGGCCTACTGGAAGAGATTTCAACATGAAATAAGTAGTATCCTTGTACTTTGTATTCTTTTTGTTGTGTTTTTTCTAACATCTGTGTGTACAAAATATATTAAATAAAAAAAAAATAAGATGATGTAGTTTACGTTGGTGTATTAAACAAACCATAAAGTTCCCTGTAAAATTTTTTCTAGAGGATTCTTAGGATAGCAGTAACAAATTAAAGTTTAGTTGACTTCATTTAAACTTTAATTTGTTACTGCTATTATTTTTTTGGAAGGATTAGTAAACATAAATTTAGTAAAAAATTAGTTTTAGTAAAAAAATACATTAAGTCTGTTTGCTTTTTCAATTCTAGTTTAATTACAGTTACTATTTATAAGTTACTCAAATAGCAAATATAGTTAAAACGTACTTCTGTTTTATAATTGACTTGCAATTGTTTAACAGCCGGGTTAAGAATACCTCTAAACCCTTCTAAAAGAAGGCCTAAGCAGGACGGAGACCAGTTTTATTTTTGCCCCAGGGACATTTGTTTACGAAGACCGCTCTTAAACCATTCACTTGAATTAGAAATTGTGTTGTTTTCTAAACCTACGTAAGAAGAATTATTTTTTTGCTGAAAAAAGACTTTTTGGTGGGTAAAATTAGTTCTGATGTCTTATGTGGAGATCGAAGTAATTCATAAAAGTTGTTTTTCTTCTCTTTCTTTTTTATTCTAGGAACATATCGCTTTGTTTACGATGTTTTATTTTACTGAAAACTGAAGTTAAGTGGTTATCGAAGTCGCGTCTTTTTGAAGCGTTCATCGCATACGACCGTCTTACACACTAACCTTCATAGACAGCTGTATAGATAAACAATGGTAAAAAAGTAATAAATTTCAAGAGTGTTATCGCTAAACCACATCCGCATTAGTTTGTCATTTGCCTAATCCCCATATGCTAATTGAAATCCATATCCATTGTTTATTCCCTCCTGTATTTTGTCGTTAGAAAATAAGGTATTATTTAATAATAAATTAGGATTGAAATATCGCTCTAACCGCGCTCTATTATAATTATTTAATTAGATCGGATTAGGTATTAAGTAATAGATATATTTTAATCTATATTAAGCTACCACAAGACTTTAAATTTTTCATGGTGTTGAGTGAGAATAAAATCGTCGACGCTGGAGCCTGCCTGCACGGAATGAAATGGGTTTAATATGTCCGGAATACAGCAAGACTATTAAACCCTCAAATTCTGAAACTTATGGCTCCAGAATTGAACTAGGTACCTTCCTGTTACTATTGATATTTCGTTTCGATGTATGATATAATTTTGTCTGTTGCTTTAAAAGCTGTTAACATAGACATAAATACAAAGATATTATTTAAAATTGTGAAACATTTTCATTATTAGAAAAATAATAGATTTGTCTAAGAAAATACATGTGTTGTATAACATAGGAAATTTTACGTCTAGAGAGAATAGAACTTTAACATAGATATATCAAAACCTAGTTATTGTGGTGATCATCCATTAGATGTGTTGTTAGATTACAGAGTAGTAATTTTGAGTACATTGTTGTAATCATATAGTTATAATTATAGTGGGCCGTATGCGTTAGAGGCAGCTTCAAAATGGCACCAAAAACGTTTCGGCCCGATACACTGCGGCCGCGTACGGCGATAAAGTAAATTGCTGTTTCCCCATATCCTGTGCTGTATTGCTCGTAATATTAACTGAAGCGCTAGTACCGCAGTTTGTTTATGTAGCCATTATTATTATTTTATGGAGAAATCTGGTTGAAGGGTTACGTAGGAGCTCCATCTATTCTTAATTATCCCCCTATAGCCACAAAATTGAATTACAATTCTTCTAGTTATAAGGAAAGTAATCAGTAAATAAAATTTTGTATATCGAAACGATGAGCGCTATGTGATGCTGTGTAAACATCTGAATCACCATGAGGTACAACTTTATAATACTTATGACGTCTAAACGTTTCATATAAGTATAATATAAATATGTCACTAAACATTAACCCTAACAGAAAGAAATAAAAGGTTTTCTTGAATAAATGGATTGATAAGTTTCCCGTTTGTGATACTTTCGGAATGTAACACTACAGCGACTATTTCTGCTCTGAAACAGCAGTGTACCAACATTACTGCTCCGGTTTGAAGGGTGCTGTAGCTTCTTATATTATTAAGGTCACAAAAGTTAATATCTTATGTCTTAAAGAGTACAATGCAAAGCAGTGTAAACATTCTATCTGTAAACAAACGTAGTGAGTTTTCGGCAAGCGTATAATTGACCATGCGGTAAACTTCCAACTCGCCTCCTTGCTTCATCATCAGCTCAATCGATGGTTAGCCACAGCTGGACGTAGTTCTCTTGTTCTATTGCCCTGTTTGTGTGCAATGGCACCGAGAGATTTATCTTTTTAGCTTAATTGAATAAAAATTAAGAATCGGAATAAATTATTTTGTATGATAAAATTGTTTGGTCCTTATAATCAGGATAAAGAAATAAAGCTCTAATTACAGTTTTTTTTGGGTAATGAACACAAATAAAAAAAAAATAATTATTAACAGCAATTACGTTTATAATTTCAGTAAGCAGTGTAATGAGGGATTTCTTTGTGAAATACAAAGCTTTGATCGTTTCCCTGAGATAGTGGTCTCATTATTACAATAAAGAATACCGCCGCGAGATAAATGTTGTCTTTAAATCATTAATATTGATATATAATATCCTTTTTAAGTTCTTCATTAAGAAAATTAAGGAGTTTACCTTATGTTAAAAAGAGGTGGAAAACAACTTTCAACCTCTTTTCTCTAATTGTGCGTCAATTTTCTAAGTAAACAAATTGTTTTGTTATCTATCTTATATATATATGTATATATATATATATAAGTATGTATATATATAAAAATATAGATTTTCACCTATGTAGAGTCTAGAGATATATATCTCCAACACCATGAGGCCTTGAAGTTTGGTAGGAATATTCTTTTTACCGAGTATATAGGTCAGTGAAAAATGGATTTTATGAATTGTTACCCCCAAAAGGAGTTGCGGGGATGTTACGGCCAGCGAAGCGAGCGGGGAACTGCTGGTTTCACATAATTTAAAGTAACAATGACGTCATAGGTGGAGAAGTGCACTCGCCCAGAATACTCTCGCTATCTCATATGTAGACAGACAAAAAACAGCAATATTACTATGGCAACAGATTTGCTATATGATGCTTGTAGCTATTCATGCGGATTAGAAAAGATCTCACTACCAACGAAACTACCGTATTTGTCCCCGGTATCGAAATAGAAACCTTCATGTTACAAGATATGCTGTTAAGTACTGCACCACGTAGACGGTTAGTTTCATATGTCATCATCATCATCATCATCAGCCGATAGACTCCACGTCACGTTAGTTTCATATGTGTATTAAAAAAATATATTTATGTACAATGCTGCTACTTGGCGACTGAGATAGAAGCTGTGATCTTTTCTGAACTTGATGGTCTGAGTAAAGAAAACCTTTAAAGTTTTCCATATTAATGTTATTTTTAAAAAATTTTCTATATGTATTTTTGGTTTATAAATAAAAATCAAATGTATACATTATTTATATTGGAGAGTTAGAAAATTTGTAAAAAATACATCTTAAAAAGCAAAAATTTAGCATCGCGAAAGGTCCGGGAGGCTCTTCTCCTTGCAGTAGGCGTAGGAGGAGGGCCAGGCCTTGAAGCCGACGCGGTCGTAAATCCTCTTCGCGCACCTCACGTCGTCAGCCAGGTCTTCGTTTACGAGGTCTGAAATCGAAAAATTTATATTGTATATACTAATTCAATCAACAGAGATATATATAAAAAAAGACATTACTTTAGTATTATATATCTAGAACTTTATAGGAAGCTTAACTTTAGATAGGATCAAACCCGTATCTCCTCCTGCCGTATAGAATATATGCCAATTTTTTCTTTCGACAACCCGACGAGAAGAATGGGATGTTCATCTGATGGTAGTTATACGCCTGTTCACGTCATGGCGCTAGTTGGGATAGGTATACATAACCCTCCGCGGTTGCGTTCTAAAGGGAGATCCCGTGACCTTTCCAAACGTCGAAGGTGATCACCGAGGTTATAGTGAGTAAAAATCTCCACATAACTGTGACTTCCATTCAGAAGACAGAATATCTTTTCGAAGATTTCTCCCACGAAACTAAAAAAGAGGTATACACAGCAAGGGTGTAAGGGTTCCCGTCCAACAACTTACAGGATTTAAGCCAACCTCACCTGCTCCTGGTGCACCGTTCTAAATAAACAAACGAGGCTCTCACTCTCAACCCGCATTGGGCCGGCATGGGAAATGGCCCAAATCTCACCATATCAATCCCTATGCGCTTGATGTGGGAATTTTTGGAGGAGGCCTACACTAAAACAAATTTGTATGCAACATCAGGTTTAACAAATTACTGGGAAATGTTGTATTGCCCGCATTTTGATTTTCAGGCTGAAAATTTAACTAAAAATCACGCTTGTCATTACTGTGGCAGGTGTCAGTTGTAATTATACGTTACGATGCGAGGTGAATGAATTAACTGCATCCACGGCGCAGTCGTCAATTGCCTCCATAAGGTGGAAGTCTTCGGTTCGATACCCTTTTTTTATCCAATTAACCAACGAGACGAGTGAGACGTGGATGAGGAATAAGTGATACGTTTGCCGTGGCCTTAACATGGCGCTGGTGAGGTTGATATATCATGCACTACATTTCATCGTCGCCCGAGACCTAAGATGTTGAGTCTCGTTACTCCAGTAAGTAAGTACACTAGCTACAGCGCATTTTAAACCGGAACACAGTAATGTTTGCACAGTTCTATATGGGGACAGAAATAGGTGCTGCGGTTGTCCCTACCTAGATGGTCATCCGCAACAGATACATACCACCAGTAAAGACCATTCGGATCCATCTATAGTAAAGTTTAATTTAGTACTAAATTTATAACTACACTCATAATATAAAGTTACTACCATTTCAGCATTGCTTAGTTCAGGTTGTCGACAGAACCTAGGGTCTAATTCTCAATTAACACCATGTGAAATTAACATGATGTCAACTAGTCCATAGTAGATAGAAATATACTTTTGGTCTAAGTTTTATAAGCACCATTGTCTTAACTAGCGGAATTATAGAAAAGATTTTTTTTATTTTAATTAATTATTAATTAGTATATAATAATAAAGATCATGAGAGGGATGGCGTAAGCATAGTCTCAGAACAAAAAATGTTTGGTAAACTGATGGTAGGTCTGCTTCCGGTGACCGTCCAAAAAGGTACCACAGCAGCTCCTATTTCTACCGCCAAACAGTAGTGTGCAGAAGGTACTGTATTCCGGTTTTAAAGGCGCTGTGGCTAGTAAAATACTTGGGTAGCGAGACTTTTGTGTTTCAAGGCGACGAGCGCAGTTTGGTGCCATGTATATTCCTATCAAGCGCGACGTAGTTATGGACTGGTGTATCACTTACTATTAGGTGAAGGTATTCACGCGTCTTGTCGATTTATCGAATAAAAAAAAAAATTTGAGTAAAATGGCATCTCATGAACGATTATCTTGATAAAGCATGTTATTATAATTCCATGTTTATTATTTATTGAATCTATAGGTATATTTTTAAATTGTAGTCATTGGAAAATGTGTACAGATAAACATATCGGTAAGCTTCCGGTTTAATACTTGTGTGTACGTAAACACGTTCAAGGGGATGCTGTGGATCACATTGTATAACTTACGCTGCTATAAGATTTCTCGTACGTGAGCGAAAATATGTCTAAGGAGAGATGTTTTCAAAGATAACTTCGCTTAATTTAAAGTGCATTTTCATTGAAATAAATTGAATTCAACATATACTAGCCTTTAAAAGATGTAGATATTATAAATATTTGCAGTGGAAATGTCCGGAACATTTAAAACGCAAAAAATTTTGCTTTATCAAGTAATGTCAATATTTTACAATATATTTTTTTTATACTACGAAGCGACAAGACAAGCGAGACTTTCACTTAATGGTAAATGATATGCACGTCCATAATGATGTGGCGCTAGTTAGAATGTTATACATTGCACCACATTGTGCTCGTCGCCTTGAGACATGAGATGTTGAGACTTGTTACCCCAGTAATTTCACTAGCTTCAGCGTCGTTCAAACCGAAATATAGTAATGTTTGTACAGTACTGTATGGCGGCAGAAATAGGAGATGCGGTGGTACTTACCTAAATAGTTTCTATTCTTACTATGTTGTATCTCCAAGCAAAACATATTGCTGTGTATATCATCCTAACTAGCGCCAAGTTAATATAGGCATGCATGTCATCTGAGGAGGACAATGGCTGGACGTGGCCTTCAGTCATTGAAGTACCCACGAGGTTGCTAGGATCTGCATAAAACAGACCCCGAGACGGGCTATGACAGCATAGCGTTAGCGAGGCCGCGGTTGTGTTCTGAACGGAGATCGCGTGACCAATCCAAAAGCAGAAGTTGATCACCGAAGAGGTTTTAATGGTTAAAAATCTCGATATAACTCTGACTTCTCCCCAGAAGATTTTTCGAAGATTTCGCCCCGAAACAAAAATAAAACCGTGTCATAAGTGACGTATGACAGTGTGATAGAGTGACAGCTGGTAAGCCAGCATACAAAAAGAACTAAATAGGGAATATATGGCAATGTTAATTTAAATCCGTATTAAGTAGAGTTTATTAGACACAGTAACGTTAATTTTTCCCGTGAGTTCTAACAAATAAAGATAAGCCGAACGTATCCTCAGTGAAATTTCGTTTATTAACGAAATTAAAATGGCGTTACGCCGCGAGGTTAAACACACAGGCGCTGCGGAGCATTGATAATGTTAAAAGCAAATCTCAGTTCAGTAACACATGCGAAATGAAATTTGTAGCGTTGTGTTAATAAGATTAGAGGATAATACCTTCGCATTTCATGCTGCAGTGGCCCCCTTTCCTGCCCTTTTTGCACCACTCTTTGTTGTTTATCTGTAAACGAAAATTGATTCAACAATATATTACATAACCTAAAAATTTGTTAATTCCGTTTCTAATACGTATAAACAATGATAGGGGCGTAGCATTGTTAGTACATTCAAAGCAAACAACTAGAAGATTTCTTAGATAACAAATAATTATTTAAAAGTTATAAGTACTCAATGATGTCTATCGTGGTCAGGACATCCAGTTGTCTTAGTGTTGACTATGACTGTGAGGTTATAAAATATGAAAAATGGAAAATTTTAGTTTTTTCATAACGGCTTGATGATTATTGAATGTTCTTTGTATTAAGAATTTATTCACTTATATCATTTTACTTTATAAAATTGAAAACGTGTAAAGGAATACAAATACTAAATATTTTAAAATTTAGCGACTTATTTGTATTCATAAAGCATAATACCTCACTAAATGTTCCTTTTGATGGAACTCGCTCTCTTCTGTTACGAAGCGAGAGATGAGGACGTTTTCCACATATAACCGCCTCAGTTGCGAGATCCAGCGTCCGATATAGCGAGGCCATCACCGCGTCCATCACTAAGTTATTTTTCTCGAACGCAGCAGAGGTATATCAGTTAATAAGGAAGGTCCGGCCAACTGGACAGTTAACCCAGATATTCACTGGCTACGGCGGATTCTCCAAATACTTGAACCGTTTCAAGCGTCGGGAGACCCCGTCATGCAAATGTGATGACACCGTGGAGGAAACGGTTCCTCATTTGCTGACGGAGTGTCCTATGCATAGATGTCTAAGGTATAACTTTGAGCAGGAGACGGGCTTAAGAATAGATACAGTCTACCCGAGATGATAAAAAATAAACTAGTTAGAAGTAAGTTCATAAAATATTATATAAAAATATATTAAATAGTGAACAATAGAAATAAGTACAAATAAATGTTACTTTGTCCATATCTACACAATAATATTATGTATTTCTGTGTATATTAAATAGTTAGATAGCATAAGTATAGATATTGTAAATAAATTGATAATTAAAAAAAAATTATAAAATTAAGTAGTGAATATTTTGTAAGTTACCCTACAATCATCCATCCAAATGGCGCAAGACATAAATGTCTGAAAAGAAATGGTGGCCAGGGCAACGCACCATAGTCACGTCCCTCAGTCATGAGGTTACGACAAAGAAGAAGATTTTGTAAGTAAATGTTGTAAATAATAGGATAAGGCAAAGCCCAGAATAATAATATCAGAGAAAGTTTGAAATAAATAAATAATAAAAAAGATTTAAAGGTAATATGAATTAAATCAATCAGATATTTTGGATGATACACACAGCACCATATTATGCTCGTCGCCATCTCACTAAAGATGTTTCACAATAACGAACACAATAATTATCGCACACCACAGTTCGATGGAAGTTATAAACTTTATGGTGGTATCTGTTAGTCTCAGTGACCACAGGATCTACCATGGAAACCTTATAAATAATACTGATTAAACATCTCTTATCTACCTGGCTTAAGGCTTTCGGATTAAACATTTGCTTCAGGACTTCGTTAAGCGATTTTCACAACAATACTAATAATATTCTGTGCCCAATATTATTCCCGAACGTTCAGATTGTCTCTAAACTCTAATTTGATTAATACCGGAATTCGCTTCGAATGCTATTTGGTAACTTAATTCAATATTGTAATCTAGTCTCTAGAAACTGGACTAGCTTGCTTAGATTTCTTACTCAGACAAACTTATTGGTTTGAAAGTTATTATATAAATAAAAGCGATAAACAATATGAATAGAACATCGAACTGTTAGTATTAGCATACCTAAATAATATCTATTTCAGGTGAGATTTAGGTATAATCATAGTAACCTCATATCTACAACATTTTTTTTTATGAACCGACGAGACGATATGGGACGTTTACCTGATGGTAACACGCTTGCCAATAACAACTTGACGCTAATTAGGATGATATACCCTGCACAACATTGCGCTCCTCGCCTTGAATCATTGGACGTTAAATCTATTTACCCTAGTAATTTCACTAGTTACAGTGCCCTTGAACAAAATTTGAATTTTATTCTCTAAGAGTAGAAAATTTTTGTCCTTGTGTGATACTTACATAGCTAGTAAATAATAAATTTTACAACGTTTAAAATACAATTAGGAATGAATGAATAACTATAATAAAAACAGCTTATTACTAATGTGTTTTTCGCTTGAACACCTAGTGAATGTATATATTTACATCCGTACAACAAACAACTTGCAATGTTTATACTTTCCTCGTTGTTTGCGCAGTTGACGTAATTACGATGGATTGTACTGAAATTACACCGCAATACGATGTTGGAATAATCGCACAGCGAAATAACCTGGTAAAATAAAGATAATTAAAGCGCATATAATAATTTGTATGATTTTAATTAAGCTTTAAATACGACAATAAAATTGTAGAATAATTTGCCACTAAATCCCCTGCGAAAATCCCAACGAGCATAACATAAAACGATATGGGCGATACAGCCTGCAGGCTTCGTCAATGCGACGTTCAAATAAATAAGCGTATTAATTAAAAGCGTGTTTGCAGACAAAATACAAAATGCAGGCGGTCCGCTCGTGTCGCCTGAAATTTGCATTTTTATCGCACCCCTAATGGAGAAATGCGTATCGGGCATTTTTAAACGGACTTTTTTATTTTAGGAATCCCCCCGTAATGACTTAAGCGCGGCCAGAATAAATTCACCTCATCAACTTGTCGATCAACTTAACTCGCTTCGAGACTATCATATTCAATTGGATTCATAAAATTGATTCCAGATTTACTTTTCTATCATTCAACGAAGCGACAGGACGAGCGCGACGCCCATCTGATGGTGATACGTCCGCCCATAATACAGTGGCGCGATCATGGTATACAATGCACCACATTGCGCTCGTCGCTTTGAGACATAAGATGTTAGATCTTGTTACTCCAGTAATTAAATTAGCTACATCGGAACACAGTAGAGTTCGCACAGTACCGTTTGGCGGCGGAAATTTGTGCTGCGGTGATTCTTATTTAGACGGTCTCCGGCAACAGAGACCTACCACCAGTATAGCAGTTCTTAACTACCATCAACTAAACTCCATCGATTTTAGCATATATTTTAGTATTTCGTTATGCATTTGTACCTCTTTCAATTTGAAGCGTCAGCACTGTGAAATAATGCAATGCCCGATGTGGTTAAACGATTAATATCCCGGCCGCAGAGCTTAATGAGGGACAATAATTTTTTCTCGTACACCGGAAATGTCCAACGCGACAACGGATTACACCAAAATTTCACCATTCCACCGTGTCCCCTGTTAATTTACTAATATTAAATTCAGCTTTAACCGCGTAGTGATTATCGGCCATAATTTTAAATTAACATTCACTGATTAATAACTGCTGACTGTATCATTTGTATAATTAACTATGGCGAGAAGGGAAATTAATTTGTTCAATTAATTCAAAAAACATCATCCTCCATCTCTAAGGACTCCGCTAACATGTTTATTCATATTTTCATTTTTAATAATTTATAACGTCCCTATAGATTTGTTTCATAATTTCATTAAGGTAACATACCTTTAATTTATTTTATGAATAAGTAACTTGATTATTACTTACGTAAATATTATTCGACTTAAAACACAGAGAGTAGAAAGACCTATTTTATTTATTCCTTAATGTACAAGTATAGGGAAATACAGATGATTTTTTAAAAAATATTAATCTGGAGATCGGACGTGCGCTCCATACAGGTAAATAAGCACTACGTACCCTGGCTCTCTAAACCTCTATCTTAATAATAAGCTCTCAAGTTATTCAAAAGATACACAACTATGCTTTGACTACTGCTAAATTGGTAAGTTAATTTTTAGGTATAGATAAGTACAGAGATATCGGATGTGGTTTTGCTTGCTCTACTCGAAATCTCGATGCACGTCCCTGCCTTTACTCTCTTCTTAAAGATAACTATGGAGAGAGCTATGGATATTATGAGGAAGAACATTCTAGAGCTTCACTGCTTTTACAGTAAGTCTCTGTAACTTTTGGAAGAATCTATTGGTGTTCTAAGAAGTGAAGATAACTTATAGATAGAAGAGCGACATTTAGTTTTGCGGTAACATGTATTAGACAACGACTGGAATCTGTAAAGAAATCGCTTTGTGCTACAGACTTTCGAAAGGCTTAAATTAACATTTTTTTTCGTGTTTAAAATAAAAACAATTGAAATAGTTTTAATTTTCAAACAAAGTTGTTAAGGCAACAACGTTTAAGGAGCAAACAATGCGACTGTATTGCGTCGGTCAACCATTACAAAGCCAAATGGCACTTATTAAGTCGTTGCAATAAAATTTTCACATCGTGAAACTGTAACGATTCACAAAAGAAACATTCAGCGTCGCTGTTAGTGAGCAAGAAAACTACCAACGGTCTGTTCTGAGTGCCCTGTGTTTTGTTTTACATAGTGCTGAGCCATCGGGGACCAACACGACGCACCTTGCCCGTATAACGAGCTACCTTCAAATTTTGTTGTACAGAAACCCGTTAATACTTCGAATAAACTGTAAGTTATAAAAATTATGAATATATTCTTATTTTAAATCATCATATTATTTTTAAATACACTTAACAAAGTGCAGCGACTATTACATATATTAAAACATCTCTTTATGGTTCCGCTAGTGTGATTAGGAGAGAGTCAAGTTATTCACCTCGCTGGCCAATTACGAGTTGGTGAATATTATATAAATTCGAAAGCTGTTTTTAAAATATAGGGTTTATTCACAATATAGTATTTTTCTTCTCATAATTAACTTAGACATAATGGTTTTTGTTAGACAATGCTTAAACAGCAGCTTCCATGTCTTCCATGGAGAAGAGAAGGAGGACAGGAGTGTCAGTTGTCTGAATAAGCCATTTATGTTAAGTAAAATGCTGGTAACTATAATGTAGTTAATTTTAAATTTGTTAGCATTTTTCTGTCTCAGATACGATGTGACACTGGATAAATAAATCCATTTTTAAGCATTGAAAAGCCGAATGGATTTTGTGAAAATCTTCAGCGTGCGGCTTTAAAGATGACAGGGCAGATGTTCCCGTAGGTGAAGCGCAATAAGAAATAGAAGGTCGCCGTCGCGGAGCTCAGTTCCGGACGTTTATTCGACACTTGATACTTATTTCCTCCGCCGACCGCCGAGCTATCTGCTCGATGTCGCTTCACGTGATAAGGCTCCACCGGAATTGCATTTCGGACTGCCTTTCACCGCACTAAGGTGACGTAATTTCCGACGGAAGCTGTAAAACTACAGTTAACAATTTTTTTTTTAAATACATTCTATCTATAGAGAACTATTGTAATACATTTTGTTTTGTCACTGTCGAGATTTATATCAAACGCAATCCCAATAGAGAAGAATTTAGTATCGGTTTTGAATTTATATTTCCGATAATACAAATGTGCTAATATTTGCACTTTATACTGGTGGGAGGTCTCTGTCGCCGCTACCCAGTAGTCTCGGGCTATTAAAAATACCACTAAAGTAAGCCCTGCCCGTTGTAGAAGGAGACTGAAGGGTTTTCGAATTCACTACGCGAACCCGGGCTGAACAACAAGTGCGAGGTTGTCTCGTGCTTCTCGTAACAAAGAAAGAGTTCTGGGGAGGGTTACAGCACTCCCCGGGTCGTGCTTATGCGCGCAGTGCGAAGAGCTTCTTTCAAAGCACTTTTTTTTTTAAAAAAAAAAGACTCTACCAGGTATGTAAAGCAGCTATCACTACAGTTCCTATTTCCACAGCTAAATTATATTGTGCAAACATTACTGTGTTCCGTTTTGAAGGGTGCTGAAGTTAGTGAAATTATTGGGGTAACGAAATTTAACATCTTATATCTTAAAACGACGATCACGAAGTTGTGTAGTGTATACTATTCCATAAAGCACCACATTTCTATGATCAGGCTCATCACTTAGCATCAGGCGAAAGTCTTGTCGCTTCGTTGAATAAAAAAAATATATTTGTTTACGAACTTAATGTTTAATATTGTAGTTAATGTACGTAAGTTACAAACTGTAACAGCTATTCCTGCATGCAAACAGTAATTCGCTATCTTCACCGTGTTCCAGTTTGAAAGGCGTTGTCACTAGTTAAATTACTGGAGTAACAAGATTTATCATTCAAAGTGACAAGCGCAATACGGTGTTGTGTTTATCATTTATAATTGTAACGCCACGTTATTATGAGCAGAAGAAAACCATTGCGCATAATGAGACCATGACAGATTTGTTTTATATTGATTAAAACAAAATGTAACGTCGAAGTGTTCAACTTCCTCGTTCGGAAGTTCAACTCGGGTCGTGTTTGTCAACAGAATACATAACTTTGAGCTACACTTACCTACTGTTTGTTAAGTATACGAATGTAAATCGACTTTAATTATGCATCTTCTTGTGGAAGTGACTGTTAGCGGTAATACTCGGTGTGTAACCGCAGTGTAATTATACGCAGAGCACCGACGTTTACCCGACGTGTGCCGCCGTGTATTTGAGAATGCTTTAGCTATAGCAAACATTATATACTAAAGTTTGTCTTACATTCAAATTTATTACCGTACTCGTCTATATAGTGATTCGAACGGAAACATTCGATATCGTATGATTTTTAAAAGACCTACTCTGTAAAATACTATGAAAGGGGCTTTGACCTATAGTGAATTTATTAACCCTTTAGCTACAGGTATTTATTTATATCTTTGGCGAAATGTGCTCGTTTCATCGACGAAATTTCGATGAAGCAAATGAAAATCGATAAGTGATATAGTTTCCAGCATAATTCATCAAGTCATTGACCACAGCTGTATTCCACAAAAACTTGCTCCGTAGTCTATTGACGTCAGCTGTAGTTAAAGAATTAAATGCTTCCCTGACGTATTGGTTGATCTTTAGCTTTGTAATACAGAAGTCCTTGTATAGATTCTGGGGCTAGTTTTTTTAATTCAACGAAGCGACGAGAGACACAAAAATGTGGTAGCGTTTGGATATAGGGTTTCCATCAAATTCGCCTGGTTAATAACTCTACCGTCACAAAAGCATTGATATTTTCCAAACACGAGAGTATAAGTATATAGCCCCAATATAATTATACTTGAGAATATGTAAACATTCATAGTTTTTGTAAAAGAATACCTGTGCATTGAAATTTAAATAAATTATTTATTGTTACAACAGTACCGAAATCTTCAATAATTATATATTACTCTTATACAAGGTTTAGTTACAAAATAACATTCTTAAAGTTTGTTGCTGTTGACAATCTGATAGACAAAGGTAAATTCTCTTTTTTTGCTGTTTTCATTTATCTAAATAGAATTGAATCGTTCTTGCTACATGCTAAGTATATGGATGTTCGGGGAGAACTCTTCATTTAAAATTTTGCCGGTACATTGGTTGAAAAAGACGCCGACTCAGACGGTTCCTCGGGAGCCCGCAGTGTCGCCGCGACCCGCTCTGGTACGATTTGCATCGTGGCCGGGCCGTACTCGTTACGTGGCTCACGTTGGTTCAATTTATTCGCAGAAAGGGTGGGGGATCGGAGGACGCGGGTTCATAGTGGATCATTCCGTTCCATTCGTCTAGACTTCAAGTCGAGCGTCAGATGCAGCGGTGGGATTGGAGCCGCCGTTACATTGTCGAAGCAACGAATTGCGCTTTACACATTTCAATTGAAATAGTACTTGTAAATAAAATTAATTCATATGTACAATTTAGTTCTGTTAACGTTCATTCTAGGGTTTTAGTTAAAGAAGAAATAACAAAGTGCGTTAAAATATTATTATGTCGGAGAGGCAGAATTTGTAAGGTTTCCAGAAATATTAGGTTGTGGTTGTAATAATTGTAACTCTGTAACCGGAGACTGTTTAGGTACGTACCACCGCAGCTCCTATTTCTGCTACCAAATAGTAGTGTGAAAACATTACTGTGCTCCAGTTTGAAGGGAGTTGTAGCTAGTAAAATTGTCGAGGACTTAACATGCTGTCTTAAGGCGACGAGTACAATGTGGTGTGTATGCAATCTAAACTAAGGCGAGCGTATCATTACCATCAGGTGATTGTCTCACTAGTGTGAGTGCTTAGTAAAATAAAAAACCGTTACAATATATTTTGAAAACGTTATTGCGTCTAAATTTATCTACACCAGAACAAATCCTCGCTTTCATCACTTTATCTTATTAGTATCTACGTATTAGGCGTCCCCAGGAAGGAAAAGATTGTTATACATATCATGGGTCGTGGTTGGTGAATGATAACAAAATCATAAGGACAATTGTAGGTCTTTGCTGTAGTTTTTATTCCTAGTCGTCCTTTTAATATCATCATCATCATTATTAGCCGACAGAGGTCCACTGCTGAACATAGGCCTCATTTCAATTTCAACAGCCAATTTACGACCGCACTGTTGGGGCACAGGCCTACCCTCAATATGAGGGTGATGGGCCATAGTCACCTCGCAGGCCCAATACGGATTAGTGACTTCACACACACACCTTAGAATAAATTCTAATTCATGTGCAGGTTTCCTCGCGATGTTTTCCTTCACCGTTTGTATTTCGCTGTTGTTACTAAAGTTCACAAATGTACATAACTTAAATATTAAAGTTATCGGTACATGTCGAGATTCGAATCCGCGACCTTCGAAATGAAGTCCGCACGCTCTAATCGTTAGGCCAGCGAGCTACAATAGCGACATAGGCCTCACGAGACGCTAATTGTAAAGCGATAGTGAGAATATGGTAAACCGTCTACCGTTAGGTGAAGGATATTTGTTCACGCATTAAATGGTTTCAAAACTAAATCGTGTCTCTAATCTTTGTAAGCTAGGCAAAATCTCATCGCGTGTCTGGTGCGGTGAGCGAATGTTGGATTGCAGATCCGGGATGAATTCATCTCATTTAAAATTGCTAGCAACAGTAAACGAGAAACGGTGTGCGCGTGCATAGCATTGCGTCAAATAACTTACGTAGCAATCGGCACTCGCTCTGTGTAATTTAAAAGGAAAATTGTAAAGAGTTTTTGCGGCTACAAAATGTAGTTCCGAGCGCAGCGTCCTTTACGGCTTAAAGTAGCTTAGCTTGTACTTGTTAAGAGGTTTAGTTATTACTTAAGCGCAGCATTCTTTTTATGTAAATTTATCATTTGACTTCGCAACTATGGGATTTTTATGTATATTTTTGCATCTCGTCCACCAAAGCTTTATAACTACTTCAGTTCGTATGTTTGTTATCACAAACAACGCATAAACAATAGCAAGGATTTATGGTGACTTAAGAAAAAAAAAAATTATATTACAGCCCTATTTTTGATAAAGCTACAAGGCCCAGTAAAGTTATAGATATAGATAAATCGTTACGACAAAAGAATAAAGAAAAAAGTCTGTATTATTGATATGTTATTTCTTGCATTTACTTATATTTCAAATTATTCATGAAAACAATACTAAATATTTCGTCGTACATTAGTGATTACTTATTCTCTGATGATGCTTAATGCCGTTAGTCGTTTGATTGTTTTACACAGCTCTTTGGATGCTGCACTTGTGGCCTTTTAATTTTAAATGAGTTGTACGTGTCTTCTGTATATTAAGTTGTTGTTGTATGCAGCATTCGTCGTTTCGTATCGATATTATCTAAATCTATCACATCTCTAGGACGCGAGAGTCGCAATTGGATCGATTGAAATGAGCTCGGGCGCTCAGTAAATAACGTCTTGCGAACTGATACTTTCGCTTGGGTTTGGCAATCTCGGAGACTGTGCTGAGCTGATGAACGTCTCCATCTCACGTCTATGTGTAATCAGTACCGATCTGTCTATACTGAGAATACGCTCTCAATCTTAAGCTATTCGGCATACCTTCCATTGACATTCGTAAATATTCCGTGTATTATTAAAGAACAACATAATAGGTTATAAAAAGGGACGATACTTATTTATACTTCTACTGTACTGAACAATTTACTGGTGGCAGGTTATTTCAGGAGACTGTCTAGGTAATCACGGCAACTCATATTACTGCCGTGAAACCATAATATGCGAAAATCGATTTTCCGGTTTTGAAGAGTATTGAAGGCAGAGAAATTACTAGCATTACAAAACTTAACATTATGTCTTAAAGCAATAAGTACAATGTGGTGCTAACTATATCATCTTACCTGGCGTCACGTTAAGACAAGAATGATGAAGGACAAGAGTGATAGGTGGACGTAGTCACGACACGCAGACATGAGGAACACGATTTGACGAGGAGTATCAATTACTATTAAGTGAAAATCTCTCTCGTTTTGTCGTTGTTTTGTTAACTATTATATCTTTCATTTTTGTAGAGTGAAATTTAGTTAAAAAACTTCCTTTGATATGATGGTGACGATATAAATATTTTTTAACATTTCTAGAAACTTCCTTATGATCATCTTATTAAGTACATATACAATTAATTTACAATGCTGAATCTACATAAATATTCCCTCACGTTAGCAGAAAATAGAATTATTTGGTAGAATAATACATAATGTATCAAATAACTTGTTCGTTGTCGACTTTATACTTGGAGGGGAAGACAGTTCATTGATCTGGCCTACTTCTATTAGAGTTATCGCAAGTGATCTAAAACATCTCATCCGCTCGGCAGGGGTCAGCAAATTGATCTCGCATTGCTTGGATTTATATTACCGAGCTACGGACAATTGAGATAAGATGCATTGCATGTATCTGATACCTCAATAGACAACTAGTATGGAATGGAAATCTTTCCAAATAGCGTAGTGAAAAATCAGTTAAAAAAGCATACACATAATTGTACTTATTTAATGTCACTGTAATAAAATCGACGACTTGATACGTCCTAATGGAATATTCGAGAAAACAAACTTATAAGAGGGTTTTTATTAGAGTGGTTTCTTACAAATTGGTAGCTTAAATATTATTATAACTGAATCATTGTCTGATAAGGCTATACTACTGTATGAAATAGTTTTAAGTCATAATTAATTATTTATGTATGTAGATGTAATGAATTATTTCTGTTTATAATCAGGACGAAGTAATCGCACAAGCCCTGTTGGTTAAAGATAGTAAATATTAAACACATTTATGATTTAGGATTACGACGGTAGGCCGAAATGGACGAAGTAATCTCAAGCTTAGATTTGTTGAAAATTATGAACTAAAATTTGCAAGACTCTATTTCATCATCATCATCCAATAGACTTCCACAGTACAACATAACTTTAAAATTTTGCTTTTCATATCATTATTACTGCATTCCAAATGATATACTTTCATTATATATTTATCTGATGATACTAGGAGAAAAAGAAACTCATTGCCCAATGATATAAGAACTCCAAATGACCTTGTTATGTGTTTTTATTTATATTATATATAGTATGTATGTTTATGTATACTGCACTGTCAATTTCCGTTATAACTTTAAATATCCTTCCTCAGCTACTAAAGCACCTCTCGAATCCCAGGTTGACTGGTATAGTGCTATTAGGAATTACATCCACCTATTGTAACCTAATTTTAGGTATCCCATAAAGGTTTTAAAGAAAAAAAAATATTTATTAGGTATATTAGATTATAACTTATGCGTTTTATTACATATTGTTATACTTAACCATTTTTAAATAGAGTAAATCACATCGTTACAAAAACTTTCCCTTTTGTGTTTTAATCTATTTGTAGTAACTCTTTTTTAAATCAAAACAATCTCCGAAACTATTATCATCATCGTCAGCCAATAAACGTCCACTGGTCCACATGAACATAGGCCAAAAATTATACTATTACCAAAAATAATATAATAGTTAAAATATAGTTACAAAGTTAAAACTTACTTTAAATTATTATTTTTTAGTTAGGTACTGGAATGCAACTATTTAGGTAATCGCATTGTACTAAGCATATGGACTAGGATTAACGACTGACTGAAGGTTAGCGGTTCTGGAGGTAGACTTTTGTATTAATTTAGACGACAGACGATAAGTTCCAATATCTGTCGTTGTCCTCCCATTTACCAATTCAATTCGTAAGCTTCGTTAAATCTTAGGAGAAGGAATCTTTTACCAACAGCAATAACTAGATTGCTTTCGTCAACTAATATAGTATTTACTTAGCTTGCTTTTCTCTTTACTCTTTTTATGGGTATTTTCTGTTTGTTTATGGTAATAGCATGTGGTATTTTATACTGTCATTTTATCTATGTCGTTTATTTCTATTAGGTATTCATTGTTTGTCTGTTGCAGAAAGAATCGGCTGCCAATATTTTTTGCTCAATAGTTACTTAACTTTCCTCTCTGTATTGTTTCTTTACGCTTTTTGTTTAGTTTAGCTTAACTAATGGTTAGTCATTCGTTTGCTCATCGTCGGAGCTTCATCACATCGTGGTGGGTTTTACCACAGTGCCTATTTCTATCATTAAACAGCAGTATATTTTGTCTTACGATTTGATAGGATTAGTTACTAAAATCTTAAGGCTAAAGAAATATTATATCCTATACTGGTGCACTAAGTAGAAAAGAGTAAATAAACTAAATTCCTTTGTTATTATGACATCACCTTGCACTTTACATTTACTGTTTATTATCTTAAACTTTTAGTTAGTTACATTAAGTGATATTGGATGTTTTTTTCTTATTATTGTTATTATTTTTTATTTATTATCTATAAAGGTTTACGTATTTTATTTATATTGCTTTACGCCGATAAATCGTGTGGGTTTATTTCGGCGCTGCACATCTTTGTGTTATAATCATTTCCGTTTCTAATATTAGTCTGTTACTTATTACCCGACCAAATTTAGATAGCAAATCAAAATCAACAACAGAAATGATATCGTACAAACTATTCGTGCATCATTATTTTGTTGGGTAGTTTTATGAAAACATTACCTACCCCACAATTACATTTATGGTGTGCAGGTGCATCATTTCTTAACTTGTGATTTTTAAATGGTATACTTTTTTTTATTATTTCTTATGTTCATCTACATTACACACGAACACATGCATGTGTATTATTTTATATCCAATAATACAAATGTTATTTGCTTTGCATGTATGGATTAGAAGATAGTTACTGGTCAAATAAACTTTTATTGGTTTCCAATTAAGCGTATAAATATCGGAAGGAACGGATCCGAGCGCAATTCGGACAGCGGTAATTGGATGTGCTTTGATGTACGCTAACATGTCGCCTGAATGATTATTATTTGCTTTAGATTCATCTAATCTAAAAGCTATGTTGTTTGTTTACGTAAAGTTAAAACAAACAAGAATTTCAATTCGTCCATTTAATTTTTCATTGCGTTTCATTTTATATTCATACACATATATATTCCTCTTTGAAAGACTATTATTTTTTTTATATCGACAGTCGTCTAACTTTTATTGTTAATTTCACGTGATGTTAAGTAATAATGAAGTCGTAAACAGTGATCTCGCCTAGAATATATAAATACTGAAATGCTGTTTTGGTGGCAGATTTAAAATAGGACAGTCGCAGCTAGCCAGGTAGCCAGGTTTTTACTGGTAGTAGGCCTCTGCTGGAAATGTCTAGGTAGGTATCAAGCCAGTGTCTATTTCTATATATATACGTATCCATGTAATTTAAATCAATAACCGCTAAACACCATATGTAAATTGATACAATAATTGCGATTCCGTATCAATCTGCTAATGTGTGATTGGAATTGACTATTACAATGGAACTAGTACGTATACACTACTAATTAATGCTATTTTAGTATAAATTGACAATAGTTTGTAGATCTTTACTATATTTTTTTAATATTTACTATTTATTGAAAAATATTTAAAACTTATTGTTAAACATCTATTTAATTTTAAATGTTACTTTATGGTCATTATATTATGGTTTATTCGAAAACTTCACGTAAATTATTATTTCTTCTTAAAGTGCCTCTCCATTACTGAAGGTTGGTTGTGAGTTTTCCAAATTTGTCTCCATCTTCAGTCAAATTATAATATTTCTAATGAACCAGGGTATATTATAACGTAACTTAACCTATGAATATGTCTAATATTTATTAGGCAATATATTAGTTTTTAGAATATGAAGGCAACGAACACTAGTATGAAGAATGAAGTATTGAAATAAGGTTACGACAAAAATCAGTAAGGTAATTTAAGATTTAAGTTTGTGATGATTCATGAGTTATCGTTAGTTTAATGTGATTATAGACTTCTAAATAAAATTCTAGATTTTGATCACATATTATCTAAGAATCAAGTACAGGTTGACGCTAAAAAGGGTTATTTGGTTAGAAGGTACAATAATTCATGAAAATTTTGCGAAGTGTCTCAATAGATTTAAGGGTTATACCATTAATTAACATTCTGGTGAACCGATTCCTTGAACATTGGAAAAGGGACTAAAGCGACGTTTTTTTTAAGAAAGAGTTAATCTTTTAGTTAAGAACTTTTCGATTGAATTTACAACCCTGAATAATATTTTTTACGATAATCTCTAGTATGGACTTGTACTGAACTCCCGGCGGGGCTCGCGGCCTTCTTATTAAGTTAAGAGTCCCTTAATGAGGATTTTTCGAGAAGCAAAATCTTTTCTTGACTCTTTGATGTTATGATAGATCCTCACAAAAATTACATACAAACATGTTTGTCGATTTCGTCAAACGATTCATGACTATTATTTATGTACGATATTTGTATTATTAGTATTAGTATTAGTATTATGTATTAGCTAAAGGCTGAAGTGGCAATGGCTGGGGCACATAGCTCGTATAACTGATGGACGTTGGGTCTTAAAATACTAGAATGGCGACCCCACACTGGAAAGCGCAGCGTTGGCAGACTCCACAATGGGTTGACAGAGGATATAAAAAAAATCGCTGGAAGTCACTAGAATTTAACAGCGCAAGACCGTGTTTGTGGACAATTACAAGAAACCTATGTCCAGCAGTGGACGTCCATCGGTTGAAATGATGACGATTAAAAAAAACGTAGAAAACGTAAAGAATTAGAAAAGACTTCCCGCTAATTGTGTAGTTTTATAATAATATCATTACATAATTAATTAGGTAAATTTAGGTTGAAAAGTATTTTTTGTTACAATATGAAAGTTATCAAGTATTCGTATTTAAATTATAAAATTTTTTTATTCACCAAAACCACGAGACAAGCAGGTCGTTCACTTGATAGTAAATCACGCCTGCCCTTAATAATATATACCCTGCATCACATTGCGCTCATCGCCTTGAGACATAGGATGTTAAGCCTCATCACCCCAGTAATTTCATTAGCTGAACCTCCCTTTAATCCGGAACACTGTAATGGTTGTACACAGCTATTTGTTGGCTGTAAAAGAAGCTGCCGTGGTACCTACCTAGATGGTCTCCGGCAACAGAGACGTACCACCAGTAACTTTTTTGTCTTACTGATTTTTTTAATAAATATTTATTATATCTGATAAGGGATATAACCGATGATCGTTTAGGTAAATTTGTGAAAAACGTTTTATGCTGTAATTATTTGTTTAATTGCAATGATAGTGTATATTCACCATCAGCCGATAGACTTCGATTGCTGGACATAGGCCTTCCCCAAAGATCTCCATATCGATTGGTCCTATGCTGTCCGCATCCAGTGGCTTGTCCCCACCTTCACTCGGCAGACAGCATGGTTTACGGTACAGCCGGGCACTAGGGGCCGTCGTTTGTAGGGGCTCATATGGTGGCATTTGGACCATAGTTTACCGCGCTAGCTTAATGTGGGTTGGTGGGAGTAAAAGCCTCTTTTGTAGATTTTCAGAGTGCACCACGACCAGGTGATGTTCTCTTGGATCCCGTAACTTAGTGTGGTACCCGTTACACTTCATATTGATAGTGTATATTGTGCAATTGTTATTATTCCTTTGTACAGACCTTTCCAATTGCGGTCGTAATTTCCGCGTAGATTGAAGCTGTTGTTCTGCGCGCCAAAGGTAAATAAACAATCCATTAGGGCTTCAATTACTGCTCGAACCTGATATAATAACAGGTAACACGCTATCGCCAAACAATTCGTTGGAGTGACGTTAGCACGATTATCGCATTAAATCATGCAAATACGGCACAGGGAAGCTAATTGAGGAGCGTTGTATGCGCATCACGTTTTCATTCCCGGAGATATGAGTGAGTTGTGAAGAGACTTTGTTTCCGTGACAGTTATTACTAGAGCCGGTAATAGACGATAGCGGTTTTATGTTGTTTAATTTAGCGATAATTATACGTAATTCTTAAACGGTTACTGGTTTAATTTAGTAAGCGTAGATAGGAGTACAAGCGCATCCGTACTCCGCGAGCGACAAATTACAACTGCACCATTGAACTGTTGGTAACACATTGATTTATTTATTTTTTATCATAATACCATGGCAGTAATAGTTGAGTGATATTATATATAAGTGTATATAACTAGTCTGGCAAAAAAAACCAGCAGTGAAACACAAAAGCAAACGGACGCGGCGGGAACTCGAGATGTATTTGGTTTCAATTTGAACCTTATTTCATATGGCCACGGAGCATTTAGATTGCACACCCGTGCGTTCCTTGATCCGAGCATCAGCTGTTTTTGATTTTGTGTTTCATTGCTGGTTTTAGTAAAATAATGTATTTTTTATGAAACTGTCGTTTCATTTAGCTTTCATGGAGCGTAAATAATGCTAATAAAACGTTTTAAAGGTATGATTTTTTTTTTAATTAGGATCGATTTTTTCCGTCTCAACATCAAAGAATTATGTGTCGAATTACATCAATTAAGATTGTCTACAAATAATCTGTATTTATTAGAGATTGCTATTATATATGGCGTAAATGTATTAATAATTAGTAGAAAGATAGAAAATTCAATCATAGAATTTAAACAATGTACGATTATTCAAGAAATAATCATAGTTAAATAAATAGCTCCCTTATTATTTCCAGTATTCGAACCTAAAGTCTTTTCTAAGAATAAGATAATGAAAGTCATTTATCCACCACTTCGGTCAAGTGCTCTTTTATCAGGCCGTGGAACTAGGTCCACGAGTTCAGTATCAGATAAGCTGTAAGAGTTGTATTGGCTTGCAGCGCTGACATCGTTCGAATCTAGGTGCACTTTGGTGAAAGTCACATCTCGAGAAGCTTAGTGGGAATTGAACCCGCTCTTCTTCGAGACATATAGTATGCAAGACCACCTTAAAGACTGTGCTACCTTATTTTACAATGAACATTAATTAATATAATAATAATAACTATATTTATGTTCTCCTTTTGAAAGATACCGATATGTAGTGTTAGTATGGTCCGCGATTACTGCAACTAGGAATAATTATATTGTGGTTGTTCACAATAATAACTATAATATCTTTAGTAGCGTATATTAACAAGCGGATAAAATTATCATGTGATACTTGAAGAATAAGATATATTCTTTAACAGAGTGCAACACTACAAAGACAGTGAAGACAATTTTTTTTAATTGATGAATAGAAATTAAGTGATACGCCCGCCAATAACGAGGCACTAGTTAGGATGATATACACTGCTTTACACTATGCTCGCCATCTTGCGACATAAGATGTTAACATTCGCTACCTTAGTAATTTAATTAGCTACAACTCCCTTCAAATCGAAACACAGAATGGCATGCACACTATTGTTTCGCGGTAGATATGTGGACTCTATTGGTAAAACTAGATAGTCTCCATCAGAAGAAACTTACTATTAATAAAACAGTTTAAATCCTAAAACAATACAAAAATAACGTCAGTTTTATTAATCGGTCGAAATCAATGTCCAAATTTATAACAAGTAGTTTTCTTGGTTGTAAGATTAATTTGCATGACAAGAGTTAAACTCGATAAAGTTTACGGAGACATGTTACTGTTAAAATCTACATAATCTAAATGGCACGGCCAATTAAATATCTACGTGGAACAAGCGGCGACGGGCCCCTCGCCCATTAACATATTAACTACAGATTAGCCCGCTCATGGCGCCGACGATGAGCCTTCTATCGCCAATCTCTAAATTTTATATTCAACATAAATTTCATTGCACTATCTGATCATAGTAACGCGTACCTATTTGTATCTATTAACTACACTTGCCCCATTTATACATCCTTTTATATATCTTAGATCAGTGCTTTACTACGGTTTGGTCTAGGTAACTACCATCGCAGTTCCAATTTCCGCCACCAAATAGTAATGAGCAAAAATTAGTGCAGACATTACTGCGTTATTGAACGGCGTTGTAGCTAAAGAAATTACTGGGGCAACGAGACTTAACATCTTGTCTTAAAACAACGAGCGCAATGTGATGCTGTGTATAACATCCTAATTAGCGTTGCGTTGATTTGGGCGGGCGTATCACTTACCATTAGGTGGACGTCCCGCTCGTCTCGTTGCTTCTTCGAATAAAAAAAAATCCGAAGAGTAGTGTAAGTAATTCTAACTAGCGTCACGTTGTTATGGTCCGGCACAATGTAGTGCAGTGTAAATTATCCTATCTAAGGCCACGTTTTTATCAGCAGGTGTATTTAACTATCAGGGAAACCTTTTACCTCTCTCGTCCGTGGGTTGAGTAAAAATGATCCAACTTGATATTATGTGTTATAGTCTAGGTGGTAGTTAGTACTTAAACGGAAACACTGACGCCGGTAGACTCCTAACCTTCCGCTGTTCGCATTATGAAGGTCCAAGTGAAGTGAAGAAGGGATTATTGTCTGAGACATAAAATGTAAGTCTCGTGACCTCAGCAGTTTCGCTAGCTAAAGTAAATCTTTCTTGATCTGTTTGATTGATTGTACATATTTTACGTAATATCCTATTGACATGTAAATTATCGGAGACATTGAGTTAGGTAAATTTCAGGTGGATTCTAATTAGCAAACATGAATTTATTAATGTTTCGTGACAAATTTCAGGTTCGCTCCATCTAATTTCCGATTAGCGATTACGTATTCAAGCGGGCTTCTATCGAGCGGCCCTAAACTGTTGTTACAAAATTGTTATATACCTGCAATAACTTTACCTCTACCGTTCGTTAGATATGACAGAACTTGAACATGAAACCGCTTTATTGTTTCCAATGTGCCAAGAATCTATTTTATTATTGGATTTTGATTATTTCGTGACAAAATTCTATTTATCTAACATCGGTGATTTTCAGATAACAGTCGATGGAAGGAAGTGTAATGAAATTTTATCAATTTTAATCCAGAACATTAATAGAGCGTAGAAGGTCTGTCTCTTGGGAATATATACAAAGACTAGATGTTCTCCGCCTGCTTTGCTGGTAGTAACACCCTCGTGACTCCTTTCGGGGAAGGAATTTTGTAAAATCCATTATTAGCTATCCTCTTAACGGCAGAAGCAATATCCCTACCAAACTTTTTTTCTCTGATAATTGCGGAAATCTCGTTACGAGTCAATGAATCACTGGATATCTCCTTCATAAATACAGACAAAAATATTAGTTTGTTTTCAATTTAATTTTCATCACGAGCTTCTGTATTTTACAATAGCTGAAAAACACAGAAAATACTACTTTATATAAATACGTAGTATATATTCAATAGAACATGGAATTAATTTGGGTGAAATATACTTCGTTAGACCCGTTAGAATAATATCCCTTAACATTACTATACTACGATATGTATCAACTTAAAACGGGACGGTGACAGCTAGAGAGTAATAAATTAATAATTAAATGTTTTGATTCAGTAAAACTTTATATAATTCTAGGTATTAATAAAGCGAGAACATGTTTTAAAAATTTTATATATATGTCATTACTAAAAAGAAAACGACAAGCATGTTATTACTTTTACCCCACACCTAGGGGTAATAATTAATTTCTCCGCGAGGTGCTTCTCTGAGTTCTTATTAACTGTGAAGGTTGTAATATATTTTAATTAGTGTTAGTAAAGTTTTTTAACTTCGCGATGAAAACGTTCGATGGAGCTTCATAAATAGCGGAGAGTCTCATTGAGGATGTGTTTTGAATTACATTTGTAATATTTACTCCTATATTTAATTCATGTATTAGTTATTTTTTAACTTATCCATAAATTTACAATCATTATCAGCCGACAGACGTCCACTGCTGGAAATAGGCCTCCCCCAAAGATCTTCACATCGATCGATCGTGCGCTGCCCGCATCCAGCTGCTTCCCGCAACCTTCACCAGATCGTCGGACTACCTGGTAGGGGGCCTGCCAACACTATGTCTTCCGGTACGCGGTCGCCATTCGAGGACCTTAGTGTCCAATCGATTGTCAGTGCTTCGAGCGATGTGTCCTGCCCAATGCCACTTGAGGCTGGCAATCTTTTGCACTATGTCGGCAACCTTAGTTCTCCTATGGATATTTTCATTTCTGATTCGATCACGCAGGGAAATCTTGAGCATAGCCCTTTCCATTGCTCTCTGTGCGACTTGAAGCCTTTTTCTAAGGCCCACTGTAAGCGGCCACGTGTCGGTGCCATAAGTCATCACTGGCAACATGCACGAATTAAAGACCTCTGTATTTAGACACTACTGTACTTAGGAAGAGAATATGCTGCGTAGCCTCCCGAACGCTGCCCAGTGGAGTTGGAGTAGTCGATTGACCTCATTCTGGAAGTTGGACTTACCAAGCTGAACTATTTGTCGCAGGTAAATATATTCGTCAACAACTTTCAGTGTAGAGCCTGCACTCATAACTGGCGCGGGTACAAAATGAGCATTTGACATAATCTTTGTCTTCTCCATATTAATTCTAAGGCCCACGCGTTGAGATGCTTTACAGAGGTCATCGAGCATTTTGCCAAGGTCTTCCAGGGTTTCAGTCGTGACTATGATATCATCGGCGAAGCGGAGGTAAGTCATATACTCACCGTTTAATTTACAATACAAAGTGAACATTTTTTACATCTATAAATGATAAGTCTTTTGTCAGGAAAAAGGCTTACTAGTGAGGATAATACGTGAAAAAATGTGATAGGGTCATAATTACTCCATTTGAGACAAAATATAACAATGTGATGTAACAAACCTGAAATAGTCCATAACTGGTGTAGGCGTTGTTGTGGTTCGTTACTTTGTCGGTGGTACGTCCACTGGCGTGTTCTATCAGGCACACCCCTGCAGAGAGAAGACAACAAATTAAGACAACAACACTGTGTAAAACAAAAATTAATTAATTGATAATTTGTGATGCAGGGTGCCCCATATTTCTGCCGCCAAACAGTAGTGTGCAAACCTTACTGTGTTCCTGTTTAAAGGACGTTGTATCTAGTGAAATTACTGGGGTGACGGGACTTAACATCTTACGTCACAAGGTGACGAGCGCAATGTGATGCAGTGTATAACATTCTAATTAGCGCTACGTTGTTAAGGGCAAGCGTGTCATTTACCATCAGTTAATCATCCCACTGGTTTTGTAATTATTGTTGAATAAAAAAAAAATTTAAGTTGTCTTAAATATTAAGGTTGTGGTCTTTATAGGTTACAGTAGTACCTGAGTGGGATCTTTTCCATTGATGTAAATATATAAACTGTTTCAATGTATTTTGTGGAAATAAATTTTAATTATTATATAAATATTCCATAACAACAAGGAGTAAATAATGTTTAATAATATTAATCGTTTCCGATCCATCTGCCCATTAAGACAGTTAGTAAAGCTTTTTAAATGATTAAATCGCGCTCCTTACGGTCCACTGGCTTTAAAAGCTCGTCCTCCCCAAGTAGAATCCATTTGTCAGTTTGAAAAAAAAGCGGCAAATTAATACGATCTTGTTTTCATATAAAATAAAAAACATATTAAAAATTAAATAGTTGTCAGGTTTAAGACTGTACAATCAAGGTCTTATTCCTCAGGAAAATGAAACAGGCAAATGATCCGGGTCCACGAGTCCAGTGACAGATAAGCTGTAAGAGTCGCATTGGCTTGCAGCGCTAAAATCGTTACGAATCTAGGTTAGGAAAATGAAAACGAAAAGTTTTTTTTTTTCAAGTACATAACAAAATTCAACAGTCGCCTGCTTTAAGTTCGGATAAACAATACGGTCGTATACTTTGGGAATAAAGTGAAGAAATTAAACAGCTGACAGCTTCAAGTCCGTGCAGACAAGAAGGTTGCACACTTTAGAAGAAAAAAAAAACAAAACGGCGAAAAGGCCAGCCAGTTGTTTAAGCAAATTAAATTCGTCGACTTCCAAATTCTTAATTCAAATAATAACATTAAGTCGGCCGCGCAAACCAAATGAATTGCTCTCAGCGACCTTCATAAGCATTCACGCGAAACTCAGAGTCGGGGACAGATCTCCTATTTGCATAAAAAGGGGACATCATTCAGATGACAAAACATTTCGAGATCCCCCTTTCATTTAAGTTTAAAATTGTTAACTGGAGCCGCCTTAATTGACACAGTACAAGGACGAGAGCCTTCACTCTAATCCGAATTAATTCAAATTAATACAACTGTCTCAAATCAAGAGCGGACAATTGCTGATTTGCTTCTGATATTTATGCTTCTAACCGAATCTCTACTTAACTGATCAAATTCGTGTTGCACCATTTTATTCTTCATGTTAGAGTACTTCATCAATATTGTTTTTTTTTTATTTTGAATAAGTGACAAGACGAGCGAGACGTGCACCCGATGATCAGTGATACGCTTGACATAACAACGCGGCGCTAGTTAGGATTACCTATTCTCCACCATATTGCGCTTGTCTCCTGAGATGGTGAGTCTTGTTACCCTAGTAAGTACACTAGCTATAGGGCTATTCAAATCGAAACGCAGTAACGTATGCACACCACCGTTTGACAACACCGTCTCCGGCAACAGACGCCTAACTGCCATTAGTTGTGGTTGGCGGATACTAAGTTTTCTTTATCTTCATCCATGTGCTTAATTTTAAGTGCATTTTTTGTAACAGATTAAGATCGACAAGTCAACGATTTTAGAAAAAAAATTGTTAAGCCAAGTTTCTCATTGTTTCTAATTTAATCTAAGTATGATCTGTCAAGACCTAAACCAGTCCAATCAGTTACCATTAAGTGAATGTCCGTTTTGTATCGCCGCGTCGGTACATAAAAAATCTTAAAGTATTTGACGGTATAGTAAAAGACTGTTATATTCAATCAGTTATTACAGTCTGTAAGTCTTAATTTTTATAATAAATTATTGTACTAATTTCATGAAACTTTTGCAAGTATCAATGTAATATTTAGTATCGACATGTAATTTTCTCTTTATGCTTTAAACTAACTACATTTAGTATAGTGGATACAGTTTAAGTAACGTGCGGTTGCGAGGTGAACAGATTGACATTCCATAATAACTTGTAAGTTTCCCGTGAAATATAACCTAGAAGAAATAGTATACCATTGTAACTATAGCAGAATTTTTTTTTATTCAATTACGTGACGAGACGAGCGGGACTTAACCTTAAAGGTAAGTGATACGTATGCCCATAACAATTTGTCGCTAGTTAGGATGATATATACAGCATCATATTGCGCTCATCGCCTTGAGACATAAGATTTTTGTCGTTGCCCCAGTTTTCAATAGCTACAACCTCCTTTAAACCGGAACACAGTAATGTTTGCACGTTAGTCTTAGCGCGAAATAGGCGCTGTTATTGTACCTACCTAGACGGTCTCCGGGAACAGAGATCTACTACCAGAAAAAAATATATAATAGTATAAAATAAAATGTTTAATAGTCGATCTTTGTTCTCAAAGTAGTTTCCGTTAAATAATGTTTGGATAGACCTGTTGTTAATAGAGTTAAGGCATTTATTTCAATTTGTAGATGCTTTAAAATCTTTTTAATTTAATTTAGTAGTCGTATAGGTTTTACTGTTTAATAATTCCTTTTGATCTTATTTCTGTGAAAGTACAGACAAATTGTAGTTTAAACAAGGTCCCTGTCTTAAATCTCAAAGCGTACTCGTACAGCGGCGGTCTTATCCGAGCAACGTTAAACGTGAAGTAACGAAGACTTCCCACCATTCCCAAAGGCATTAAGGCAATGCAAACCCCGGAGCCACATAACAGTTGCATTAGCAAGCATAGCACAGAAGCCACTTAATCAGGCTTCGGTTAGCTCCTCTAGAGGCGACATGTGCTGTATTAAAATTATAATTATACGCTTTTGTTATAAAGGTAACGTAAATAATTGATGCGCTGCAGTCGACGGATCCGCAGCCGAGGTCGGTGCTGGCGGATAATAATGGTGGTTAAGAGTAGAAAAAGAATATTTGCTTAATATGCGAATTATGCAGGTCACAGAAGTTTAGTACCTACCAACCTACATCACGACCATTACTATTGCAGTAGTCCGCAGCTCCTATTTTCATCGCGAAACAGATGCTCTCCAAAACGCCGGCTAGTAAATAAAATTACTGAGGAAACTACACTGGACTCGTCGTCGGCAACAAAGGAGTAAATAATTTAAAGGTAAGCGCAGCAAATTTCCGGTGACCTTTAGCAAAATATTGCACTTGCTTTCCTCATTCTGTAGTCAATAATTGTTTAAATTATAACTTACAGTTAGGTATTAAACTCCTCGGGAAGTTGTATCGCAACAGCTCCCGCGACAGCTGGCACCTGGTGAAGGTCCGGGCGTGACCCCTCGACCCCTGGATCAGGGCTAATATAGCGAGAAGTAATACCAGTCTCCACTGCTTTACCATATCTCTCTTCATTGTGGAAGCTGTGAACAAGACGAAACATTTTAAATTTTCAAAGAAAAACTTTATGTCTTATTAGTATCTGCCCGTGAGAGCTTATTTTCGTTTAATAGTCTGGCCTTGCAATTCACGCGCCCATAACAATAAGATGGGTCCTAGAATATATACATAACAATAAGTAAGATATCACTTGTCTTGTTACTATAAAAATACATAAGTTAAAGTATCTTCTAAGTGCGACAAAAGATTTTTAACTGCCTTCGTAGCGCAGTGGCTAATCGCTTGCCTTGTAACAAATTTGTTTCCGGCGTCATTTATTATTAATAAATATCACATATTGTAAATTTGTTGTTGTTGTAATTATTTGTAATATGCAATTATGAGCATTGATGTATTTTGGCTGTGAACTCTTGAGAGCCCGAGTAATACGCCGAACGCTTTTCTTATCATATAACACAATAATTTAGATCGAGAGTAAATAAGTTCATAGAAAAAGACAGACCAACACAAACTGTTTTAAATTGTATCATGTCGAATGATCTCATTCTGTATATATAAATATGACTTACGTTATTATATATTTACTATAATAATTTCTTTAATAAATCCATATGAATGTGTTTGGATAATATAGCAGGTAATCTAATTGTGAAAAATCAAAGGAAAATCTCCGCGAAGCGAATGGTAATCGGCGTCTTATTATTTGCCGCGGACTGAAATTACCTCTACCGCTTTCTTTGGAAATATTAATTCTCAAGTCGTTTGAAACTCTATATTGTTGTAGACAGAGACTTTTACAGAGTTACGTCGGAATAAGCGTCTCCTATTTTCAAATTTGCATCCATAATTGCGCGTTTATTGTTCCCGTATAGGGTGGACACAATTTGTTTGTGTGAAATCGAAACGATTCCTATTATTTATACTCCTTAGTGTTTATAAATTACTAGCTGTTCCTCGCTTCGAACTAGATTTGAAATTTGTCAGAAATATTCCAGCCCGGCGGCAACCCGCTATACTCTTAGCCCTTTTCTGTTATCAATACCCCTGCAACTTTGGGGAAGAAATTTTATAATACCCATTTTTATCTGACCTTTAAATAGCAGAAGCAATATCTGTATCAAACGTTCAGTGTTTACGTTTAATAGTTTCGGATATCTCATGATGAGATCTCATCATAGGCCGATAGCCGTCTTCTTCTGGACATAGGTCTCTACATCAATCGGTCCTGCGCTGCTCGCGACCTTCACCAGATTGTCGGTCCACTTTGTGGGGGGGAGGGGGGCGCACAATACATCTACTACTACGCCGCCGCCACTCGAGGACTTTACTGCCCTATCGACCGTCAGTCCTTCGAGCAATCTGCCTTGCCCACTGCCAATCAAGTCTAGCAACTTTTTGGGCTACCTCCTATATATATATGTTAATAATTCAGAGGACATGTGTATAATAGTCACTATCTAGTGTAATAGTAATAACAGTATTAGAAGGATGTTTTTATTGGAAACATATTTAATTATTACATTACTTTAATGCCAACGATATTAAAATATTGGACGATATTTAGCAAGTTTCCTGTACGTCATTTTATAAGTATATTATATATAATACAAAACACTGTATTAAAACAAAACAAGCACTGAATAATTTCTCCAGTAAGCTATTGATATATTTAAAGATGTTTGCTTGTAGAATTTGGTGACTTAAAAAAAACTTTTCCTACCAATTGTTAATTTGTATTAATTGATGGTATAAGAGATTTTTCGTCGAAATAGCTTTTTCAACGATGTTGCATCTGAAGGTGATTAACAAATTTTGTAACCGTTTAATATTTTTTACACATCCTGAAACGGACTTGAAAATAAATGTTTCATTTAAAACTTGAAGCTCTTCAGCAATTGAGTTAGCATCACTCCTGTTTCTAATTTTGTAGAAAACGGGTTTAATAATGTGGTAACCCTAACTCCGACAACCGCTGCGACGGCACATTTAATTTCAGTTAAGATATTTTTCACGAGAATAAAATTAGTTAAGTTATAATTAATTGCGATTTCTGTATTTACATAACTAATGGGATAAATATGGGGTGCTCCGGAGGACTGAATTAGCCTCACATAAAATTTTGGAGACATGAAAGTTTGTTTGGTTTCTATTACTGATTCATGAAAACAATAATAAATGTAGCTTTAATTAATAAAATAACCATTACAACTTAGTATAATCTAATTTTATTAAGATTTATTAATTAATAAGAAAGCGAAAATACCAGCACTATGTAAATGATAAATCATAACATTATATTCCGCATAAGTGGTAATCGGTATCATATTGCTCGAAAGACTGATGGCTGATGGGACAGTAAGGTTAAGATTTCACTTGAAGGAGTGGCGGTGGCATAAAGTGCTCCAACGATCTGATGAAGGTTGCCAGATACCTGTAAAACAGAACAGCGCAGAGTCGAGTGGAGTAACTTTATTTATATTCTTTTTAGGAGTTAGCTAGCCTATGTCCACCATAGGGCGTCTACCGGCTGATGATAATAATAATATTTTGCGTTCAACATCTTGAAGAATGACATCGTAAGTCTGTTGACCAAACCTGTTTTTTTATATGTACAGAAAAACTACAGAAATAGCTAGTACAAGTAGCTACTTTATTAAATATAAAGGTTTTTTTTTTAATTAAACGAAGCCACGAAGCGAGGATAACATTTATCTGATGGTGAGTGAGACGCCAGCCTATAACAAGGTGCGGCTAGTTAGAATGGTATACACTGTGCCACATTACGCTCGTCGCCTTAAGACAAGATCTTAAATCCGTTCATTACGTTACGTTACCCTAGTAATTTCACTAGCCACAACTCCTTTTAATACGGAACACAGTAATGATTGCAAACTAATGATTGGTGACAGAGATTTAAGCTATGGTGGTACCTAGCTAGATGAAGGTCAAAACGACATAATGTTTAAAGAGTAGAAACAGAAATATCGTCAGGTAGTTTAAGAATTATCTATCAATTTCCGTAGCGGATATGTCAAGGTTGTAGAAAATTGTCTTATTGAGACTGACGTTAGTTAACAAATTGTTTTTTTTTGTTACTCCACGTTGACAAATTCAATAAAGGAATTTTGACAAGATAATTTAAGTAAAGCTAAACATATAATTTTAAGCATCTTTGACATTAAAGTTTTATCAATAACCTACTTAATTTCTATCAGGTAAAAGTTTAAACTGATCCAAGTGGGCACTCATCCGTTCCTCTCTTAATAATGTGGTTTTAGGATAATATACACATCATGTTTACTAAAGTTATTTCACTACCTACAATTCCTTTCAAACCTTAAAATAATATTGTTCACAAACTACTGTTTGAGAGCAGAAATAGGAATTACAGTGGACGGTCTTCCGTAATAGTGACCACCACACAAAAATCAACGATATGTTACTCAAAGTAAAACGGTGGGTAAGTTAAGAGGTAAATGGATGATATCAGGATTACTGAAGAATAATCTATACAAATAAAGTTTAAAATCGAGATGAATGAAAACGGCTGAAAGAGTATATGTCAAAAGGCATATTAATGATTAAACCGAGAATCCTGTTCAAAGGGTTTATGTGTAAAAATATATAGTAAAGAAAAAAAAAAATTAAGAATTAGCAATAAAGCCTCGACAATAATTAATAAAGCTACTATAAATATACTAGTGTATATGTACGGGTGTATAAATACTAGTGTATATATACTAGTTGTAGGCCTCTGTTGCCGGAGGCTGTGCAGGTACTACCGTAGCTCCTATTTCTGCTGTCAAATAGTAGTGTGCAATCGTTATAGTGTTCCGGTATGAAGGGCGCTTTATTAATGAAAATGGTGTAACGAAAATTAACATGTCTCAAGGCGACGTGGAGCTGCGTATGCTGCTGCTGCACTCCTGATTAGCGTTATGTTGTTATGGGCAGGCGTATCACCATCAAGCGAATTTCTCGCTCGTCTCGTCGCCTAATATAATAAAAAAACACGTGTTACTGTATACACTAATTATTTTTTTGATCTGTAGCTCCTAAAATATTACTTGCTAATTAATAACAAAATAGCAGGTTCATTTCGTAAAATTAAAAAACAAATAAGGTACAGTCCTAATTTATTACTATGTTCACTTTTTCAAATTAGTTTCATATTTAACTATTAAAAATATCCTATAAATTAATTTCCATATAATTCCAAAATAATAAAATTAATTTATTGGTATTCTCTCTTGGGTTTCATTAGGGAATAAAATCGTGGAGACGTAATTACTGATGCTGGAGCATTCTCTCCTTAGTCCTCAAGAGAAATTAGGAATCCTAATTATAAATGAAATTGTGGGTCCACCATCTTTAAGTTCATGAAGTATTTGATCGATTACGAATACAATTATGCCTTCAGTACTATGGTTTTATTAATTTATTATGTAAAATCAATAAGAAGTAATTTAAAATAAAATCTTGATTATTGAATATAGTATACGTCATTTCTGCAATTGAGATAACTAGAATTGGTATAGGCGATAATTTTGTACTATTTATTTATTTGATCTTCCTATACAAGAAATAACAAAGGTACTGAGAGCAGACAATAAAAAAATCTTTATCTCTTCTGCCTGTCAACCTTAGGAGAGAGAAGAGATTTTGAAGCCATAAGACATTTCTTTTATAAATATGAACAAACCTTTGACTACTATTCTATCTGATGATAAGCGGCGCTGACCTTCTGTTATAAAACGCACTATTCTGTAATTAGCCTAGCCCCATCTTAAAGAATCAAACATCATACTTGGATACCCGACGTCAGCAAACTGTTCCAACGAGACGTTCACTTGATGGTAAGTGATACACTTGCCTATAACGACGTGGCGCTAGTTAGAATGATATATACACTACTGAAATTTGCTCGTCGCCTTGAGACAAGTTTATTCTTTTTACCCTAGTAATTTCTTTAGCTCCACCGCCATTTAAACTTGAACACAGTAAAGATCGCACATTACTGTTTGGTGGTAGAAATAGGCGCTGCGGTGGTATATACCTCGACGGTCTCCAGCAACAAAGATCTACCACCAGTACGTCTCCTTTGTGGTAATAAATTATGACATCTATATGTTAAATTTGTTTGTTTCATAAGAGCATAAATTTCCTAGCGATGTAAGATAGTTTTTTTGTTATATACTATTATTATAGTTTTATTATCGTTATTAATTATTCATTACAAGGAAGTTATTATGAGGAAACCATTTGATTAATAATATATAATAATAATCTGTTCGTCAATATGCGAGATAGCGAAAACTTGAAGAGAGATCTTTATGAGAATTAAACACTTATATGTAGTTAATTAAATATGTAATAAAATTATTACTGTGATTGAAAAGGAAATAACTTTTTTATATTTAGGTAACGTGTTTGTTAAATATACATATGTACAGGAATGACTGAGATGAGCTCGGTACAAGGCACTGTATAAGCATACCTCTGTATCTTGGCTTGTTCGTCGCGAGTAGCCCGCGGCGAGTTTCCGAACGAGTACAGTGGTTGTTTGTTATGGAAATTAATATCAACATTTGTTTGAAGCGGTGCGTGCTATGCCAACTTTGTGACGGAGGACACGGTTTGTTATCAGTTGTACCTAAAAAGTGTACAAAATAACCGGAAATAAATTTCTCTTTAACTTTTGTAAGAAGTTATTCATAAAAGAAGATGCGAGATGAGAATTTATTTAATTCGTAAGTTTTATTGTATCTCACCTTTCCTTTTAGTTAATAAGGCGTCAGTTAAGTAAAATATTCTCTTGATGGTAAGTGACACACCAGTCTTACCGAAGTGGTTCTAATTAAGACAATATATACAGCAACACATTGTGCTCGATGACTTTAGTAAGGGGTGAGGGAATCTTTAAAAGATACCCTGCTTCCGGAGGGAAGACTAGGTTAGGCGGGATTTGTATCCAATAAACCCTTCTCATTGGACCTTCCCGCACTGCTCCTGAGCACATCCTAGTGAGTGCCGTAATCCTCCCCAGCACATTTTCTTTGCTACAACAAACACGAGACCTCCTCGCACTTGTTGTTAACTCCGTGCTCGTATAGTGGTCAATGAAGGCCCTCGCCTTCAAAGACTATTTTTAATAGCCGGAGACTACAGGGCAGGTGGCTACTATGACTACCACTACATTTTTGTGTGGACGGAAGTAATAGGACATGATTAAAAAAGTAGTACAAGTTGATATATTAATATACATACATATAGTGTTTTAAAACTAGATGAATTCTCAATTCTGAACCATTCTAACAATTTCATAACTTTTTATCTTATTTAACAAACTTTGCCTTTACAAACTAATTTGTTTTCGTTTGAAGTACGCTAGTAGAATTACTAGGCTGACGAGACATTCGTCCCTGAATCTGATCTCGAGAGGTACTGATGTTAATTAAATGCTTTATATTGTTAACAATCAGTATTGATCGTTAATGAAGTCACAGCACAATGACATCTCAGTTTTATCGTTTGAAGGTTAGAGTTTGTGTAGCAATATAGATTTATGTTTCATATTGTAATTTAACTAGCTACAGCACCTATCAATCTAGAATATAATAGGCTTAGTAGATTACATACTAAGACTACAAAAGAGCTGTGATGGTACTTAGGTTTAATTTTGGTGTCGCGGAAAAAGTAAAAAACAAACAGGTAGGTCTCTTGCTGAAGATTGCCTAAGAAAGTAATACTGTACTTCTTATTTCTGCCTTTAAACAGTAGTGTGCAAACATTACTATGTTCCTGTTTGAGGGGTATTGTAGCTAGTGAGATAATGAAATTTAATATTTTATGTCTACGTTTATGAGCACAATGTAAGTAGTATCCTAATAAGTGCCACGTTATTAGGACAGGCGTAGCGTTTAACTTCAGGTGACCATTTCGCCCATCTCATAGCTACGACATATAAAAAAAGAGTAAACTTTCAGCCTTCGTTAGTTTAATAATTCAGTTTCGAATCTCCGACCTCACCGAGTTGTCTTTTGTGGAGGCGATTTCAACGTGAAGTGTTTTAAGCGTTAGTTAAAGCCTTTGTGGGTGTTCGGGACGAGCGAGATAAAAATTCAGCTTCATATTGTATTTCCCATTTTGTAGTGCTCTTTTCATTTACGTATACATTTCTTTACATGTCAGTTTACCAACGAAATATTAATTATTTTTATATCAAGAATCCAAACAGTCGAAATAATTTTTAGTCTGTCTTACGGCAATCGTAAATATTATTAAAGCTAGAGTAATCTAGGAGATTCTAGGGATTCTAACACAATGTAGTGATCAAATTTTCAAGAGTCTTACTTGATTAGAATTTAAGTTAGAATGTGCACAGTACAAACAATATAATAATATAATTATCGCATTATTGTTATGATTATTTCCAAATACTTATCGCACAGAAGTTTAAGTTTATTGTAGGCTTCAGATCTTTGTGTTTTAAACGATGTATGGTTTGTATCGAAAGTTATTCGAAATATAACTTTATAACAGAGTCATTTTCACTTAAAAAAAGTATTTTGTTTTTATACAATATACTTTTTGAGGTTATTTAGAAGAAATTACAATTAATGTTCTATATTGACACAAAGATTCTAAAAAGAATATATCTATATTTTCAAAATTGTATCAATTGTTAATAATCAAAAAAAAAAAAGTTCTGCATCTTTGGACAAAAACCTTTATTTATTTACTACCTCTTCCTTGTCCGCCGGTTGCAAAACCCCGTAACTACCTTGGGGAAGGAATTACGTAAAATCCATTCTTAGCTGACCTCTAAATGCAAATGCGATATCTGTACCAAATTTTGAATCTTTGCTTCTAATGCTTTCGGAATTGTGTTAACGAACCTCTGTACATCTCCTTTATAAAAATATGTAGATAAGATTAAACAAACGTATTATAAATTTATGAGTGTTGTAAATTACTAAACAAAGATTTTGGTGATTATTTTTATACTAATTAGTATCCATAACAGTCAATTTACGTCCCTGCTGCTGGGGCACAGGTCTACCCTCAATGTGAGTGCGATGGGCTATAGTCACCACGCGGGCCCAATGCGGATTGGTAACTTCACACACACCTTAGAATAAATTCTAATTCATGTGCAGGTTTCCTCACGATGTTTTCCTTCACCGTTTGTATTTCGCTGTTGTTACTAAAGTTCACAAATGTACATAACTTAAATATTAAAGTCATCGGTACATGCCAATATTCGAACCCGCGACCTTCGGAATGAAGGCCGCATGCTCTAATCATTAGGCCAGTGAGCTACCCAGTATACTTATATATATTATTAAATATATTAATGTTAGTTAAAGACAAAGGAAACGCCGCTGTAGTTTTTCACGAGTTGTTTGCTCACATAGACTCATATTCAGTCAAAGAAAGTAACAGCATTTGTGATCTTCACGTGATCAAGTCTGTTAGATTTCAGAAACTCTTATTACTAAAATTTTGTTCCTGATATTTCTAAAAAAATCTGAAACGTAATAATGCAGCAAAATATGATTTTTATGATTATGGTATCTTTTTAAATATATTCTTAATGAAACAAATTTTCTGTTATAAATCATAATAAGTTAAATTTCATATAATGTAGAATCTGTAGCAAACATAGGTTAATTCAAAATGTCGTACACATGTTTAGATATTATGAGATATATAAAAGAAACGCTAAATCGGATCCGGTTTCGGCTCAACTTTAAGACGCTAAGCTTTATGTTTAGGATCTAGCTATACTGAGAGTTGTATCACAAAGTTTATATTAGACGACTCGACTAAATTTGTATTGGAAACATCTGATTTATGTTGAGAAGTTTTCTTAAGGCTCCAGTTTCAATAGCAAAGTTGGCCATATACAATTCAATCTACTTACCTTAGGCGCGGAGTGAATAACAAATCAAACTTTCTATTTGCCGTTGAGTGGGAATAATACTGTAGGGAATATTTCAAACGCGATAACTTCTTGAAAGTTTTTCTTTTTTCTGTTGATACATACTTCTTCTGTGTAAAAAATATAATAATTTTGGAGAAGATCTCGTATCGATCAGTATGTAAGTTTTCATAAACAGTGGTAGGAAATTGTAAGATTTATATTACGCGAGTACAATTACTGTTTGCTGTTTAAATATTGATAGTTCTCTGCGTATATGTATTTGAACTGTATAGCCAAATAAACCAAGTTATACATCGATCTGTAATATAATTTACGTGTCAATTTTTCATCATCTTATTACTATCATGTTTGTATACTGTCTTTTATATTTATATTATAAAGTTACTGTTAACCAACAATTTAAATTGTAGTCGTTATCTGACGTTCTTACTGTGGTCATAGAAAAAAAATCTATTTCTTTTTTATTCGACAAAGGTACGAGATGAGTTTGTGAAGTTCACTTTTGGGTAAGTGATACGCCTGGCCGTAACAACGATGCGCTAGTTAGGATAATATACACAGCACCGCAATGCGCTTGTCGCCTTGAAATAAAAGATGTTGATTCTCGTTATTTCAATAATTTAATAGGTTACAACTGCCTTCAAAGCGGAACACAGTAAATTTCACACACCGATGTTTGGCGGCAGTAATAGGAGATGTGGTGATGCCTCTCTATACGGTCTTAAGTAGTAGAGCCTTACTACCAGTAAAACCTAGTATCGCCTGTAAAATATCTAGCAGTAATATTTTCATACATTATTTAGGAGATAAAAAAAGGCGGTATACCAACTGTCTACAAGAATAAGTATCGGAACATTATCTGAAGTAAGAGAAGATTTAGATACTGCTTAACACAAAAATAATTCACGATCACGTAACAACTGGATCGGCGAGCGTTCCCTCAAACAACTTTGTTCCCGGTATCATACAATATGCATGCAATGAATTTACATATCAAACCGTACCGAAAACAATGCAATACAAAAATGTACCCGAACGGATTCATCTAAAATTGTACAACATGTCCGCGTTCAGCTCACACAAAAGCTTAATCGAATACAGTTTAATAAAGTTTTTAAGCGTAAACTACAGCCGTAAACGGTAACAAAAGCTTGACGTTTAACTGAAGCCTTAACTGTGATGCAAGCGTAAGCTAAAGTCTGCACACAGATCCGATATTTCGGAACACCCTACAAAGCGGATATTCTTTACTGCATATACTATAAAAGTAAGTTTCTGTACTAGCATATTTAAAAATCTATATACCTTTATATATATCAAGCGACGAGACCAGCGGGACGTTTACCTGATGGAAAGTGATACGTCCGCCTATAACAAAGTAGCGATAGTTAGGATGTTATACATAACACCACATTGTGATCGTCGCTTTGAGAGATAAGATGTTAAGTCTCGTTACCCCAGTAATTTCACTAGATACAGCGCCCTTCAAATTGGAACACAGTAATGTTTATACACTGATGTTTGGCTGCAGTAACAGGCGATGCGGTGGGACCTAGGTAGATGGTTTCTGGCAACGGAGACCTACCACCAGTAAACTACTTGCTTCATAAGCTAATTGTTTATAACGAAAGTAAATAACGTTCTATAGATACTACCAACCTAAACCATTTTTAAATTTGTTTATTAGTATATCACAATTAACGTAAATAATGCTTACAGTAGAAATATTCCCTGCTAACATGTTAACTGAAATTTTTCCCGGTTTACTTAAGAAAAAAACCTTAAAGTATGAGTAAGCGACTTTGAGAGCCTGTTGTCGAATATAAAATTAGTTTATTCCGCTGTCGCACAAAGAAAGCCGACACGACAAGTTTATACTAGCTGCTAGTAATAATTCCAAGAGCTAGCGGTTATAAGCGAACCGAAATCTCATCAGGTACTTTCGAAAATTCTTTCACCAAACTTCCACAGGTATTAGACGCTGCTATGGGTAATATATATATATTATAAACTTATGAAACGAGTTTATACAGTGTAATAAAAACTGTGCCACGAGTGTTTTTACTAGTTCTTAATCTTTACTGAGTGTGTGTATGTATAAAATTTTTTCAGCTATGAGATCTCATATAGCTCTTTGTTTAAATTTTTAATTAGCAAAGTTTAACTCAAGGTTTCGGAGAGCGAGAATGGGGTTGATTTTTTAATTAGTTCGTCAGGAACTTACTGTCGGAAACTATGCTAACTCCATTTAAATTTCAGATAGTACGAGTTTATGATTTAAGTTCTTATATTCTATACTAGTTATTCCCCGCCCGCTGTATTGGTCGTGATATAGAATTAGATTTGAAATTTAGACTTGTAATCTGTGGGAAATATTCGCGCCCGGTAACAACCCGCCGCCTCCCTGGCCCCTTTCCGTTGTTAACACCCTTACACCCTTTTGGGGGTTACATTTCGTTAAATTCATTTTTATCTGATCTATACTCGGTATAAGCAATGTTCCTACCAAATTTCAAAACTTTAGGCTAGTAATTATATTTATGTATGTATATATATATATATATAGATATATTTACATATAAATTACAGCCAATAATCATGAGGTTTAAGAAATTAGAATAAGGTTAGACAAAAGGGTACGTAGTTATAATATAAACAATTAATTGTGTAATTATTCACATAATTGGATTCAGTTAGAAAATATAATAAACCTCTGCTTTATCTTTTAATAAGGAGAAGGAGGGGCAATATTGAATGAGGAGTATGAGAAATATTGTAAGTATGAATTGGAATAAAAATTATTAAACGATAGTTTGACTACCGTAGCGCCTATATCCGCCGCGAGAAGATATACGCAAACATTTCTGTGTTCCGGATTCAAGAGAGTTGCAGCTAGTCAAATTACTGAGGTAACGAGACTCGACATCTTATCTAAGGAACGAGCACATTATGGCGCACTCTATATCATTTTACGTAGCGCTGCGTTGTTACCATCAGGTGAACATCTCGCTCCTCTAGTGTCTTCGTAGAATAAAATAAAAAATATATAAAAATTTCTATTAGACGGCCATTTAATATCACTTTTAGGAAACGTAATCCGTCGATATACTGAAAGGTTCTTTGAATACTGAATTTAACTTCTAGCCGGACGTACTGACTGAGCACCGAAATTATAAATTCTGTACTGTTTCACGCTGTTTTTGTTATTCCCAGTGACAACGCAGAATTCGGTTTGTTAGAAAATTTTTCATCCGTTCTTAACCTATGTTTTTACAGGATGAGGATACAATTAATACTCTGTATTTTGTTTACTGTATTCATCTGCTTTAAATACGGTCATAAACTTCTATATACTGGTTCTACGTCTGTAGCTGTCTAAGTAGGTACCACCAAAACTTGTTGTAGAATAAAAAATATTACTTTGCCGATACGTTAATAATAAGTAACACAAAATTACAAATGTTACCAAGCAGAGAATGTTAATAATTAAAGAATAGATTAATTCTGTAACATATTTTAATATTTAGTCTGTATGTATAGTGTATACAACAATATTTATACATACGTAATTAAACAACTTCTATTAAATTGGTTAATTTTTAAAGCAACGTGGCGCTAGTTAATATGATGTACACAGCACTACCTTGTGTTCGTCTCTTTGAGACAGAAGATATTAAATCTTATTATCTCATTAATTTCAATGCCCATAGCGCCATTTAAATCAGAACGCAGTAATTATTACATACTATTGTTTGGCGACAGATATAATAACTACGGTGTTACCTACTTAAATAGTCTCCGGCAACAAAGACCTACCACCAATATGCAATAAAGAAAACTAAGTATTATGCATAGTGCTTAGGAATAAAAATGTACTGTCTTGTACAGCTTTGGAGTAAGCTTCAGCTGTAAGTATGTTTTGACTGAAATTTTAAGATACTTTCGAGAAAAACGCAAATGTAGGTCGCTGTAAATTAGAAACAGGCGGCTACGCATACAACGGAAATATATTTTATTCATATTTCCACAGAGTTTTCAGCGCAGCAGATTGCCTGGTCGGGTGTTAAGGATCCTTTTATTCTTTTACTCTAACATCAATGTAGAAGGTTTTAAATGTATGAATAATATTCATATAATTGAACCAACGGTCATATGAAAACCAAAGTATTAATCGTTGCAATAAAAATTTTTAAGTATGAACGGATATTTGTTTCCGTATGCTAATGCTGTTTTATAGAAAGAAGATAAGCTTCCGTTCTTTAAAGATGAAAACAAATATTTGTTCTATAGAAATATCATTAGTATAGTAATAAAAAAATATTTTTTTTTTATATTAATTCAGCTTTTCTCTTTCAAACTATTCCCTAGTTCATATTTAATGGTATATACATGCTAATTAACTCTAGAGGACTCCGATAATGAAAATATGAATAATATACGTCTTAGATGAAAAAAAAAGAATATTTTGTTGTAAGGTTAATTCAATATCAAAGTTAAGTTAATTAGCGTATTTTGTATATTATTAAACATAAATGAGGTACTAAAGAAATAAATGATAAGGGATATGAATATCTTTAACTGTTGGGGAGGGTTTATAGTTAAGGTTGATTATTCAAAATTTGCCTTTTTGTGAATAAAAAGAAATAATTCCGCGAATGTTTAAAATATATTTTAAATGAAAATATTACATTTTATACTATTGTAGTGTTATATATGTGTATATTGTAGTACTTACCTAAAACACCAGCTAGGAGAGCCGCTCGCTGCAACTGCATCGACATCGACTGATCTACGCAGCCTCCGGTCGTTATTCACTTATCTCATCACACGCACTTAAGGGCTGACCTGATTGCTGCAATTTAATATTTCCAGGATATATTAAATTTTAACCATATACCTTGATACATGTTGAAAATATAATGTCTATAACATTTAGAGATTTACTCAAGTAATTTATTTTAACAGTACCTAATTTCTGCAAAATAATGTATTTCAAGTAAGACTATCAAAAATAAGTAGAGGTTATAAGCAGCACACTTTGACTGGGGAACATTTGATCCAGATTATAAGTAATAATAAACCTTTGACCACATTCATTGTGGGTAAACTTAGTAAGAAAAATGCGATAACTTACTAACAGGAAGATAATGATTTTACTTTAAATAATCTTTAATAAATATACATGTAAGTAGACGGGGAAATTAAGTTTTTCCCTTTCAAAACCTCAAAACCCTTAAATGCAATTAAAGGGTCGATTCTGGAAGTATCTCTATGCGATTGAATTAGAAATATGGTCAACTGTAGGAGGTAGAACTGCTAGGTGAAAAAGGCAAATCAGGGTATATTATTTGAGAGAATGTCGGATCTTTAAATAGGCAGAGAAGTGCTTGTCATTCTTATCGTAGTAAAGTCCTCGAGAAAATTCCAGAAGTAGCAGGCAGATACCGAAACAGAGATCGTTGGGAGATTTTTGGGAGATTTCTGAGAAAGTCATCATCAGCTGACAGATAGGCCTCCTCTAAAGAATTCTCCCTCTCACTCTGGTACCGCTGGGCACTGGAGGCTGTCGTATGTAGGGGTTCACATGGGAGGATTTGGGCCATTTCCCACCACGCTGGCCCAATGCGGGTTGGCGGGAGCCAGAGCCTCGTTTGTTGATTAGCAATGTGCATCACGAGCAGGTGAGGTTGGCTTCGGTCCCGTGAATCGTTGTGCGGGATATACACCTATGGAAGTATTTGTAAGTTATTGGTGATGATATTAAATTTTTTTCTTTTGTGTAAATATAATACAATATCTCGTTAAATAATTGTTTGAGGTGTTATTGTTGAATAATCGAAGCTTGCAAGCTTTTAGTTCCGTTACGTGTACAATTAAGTTTCGATTCTCTTACATCGCACCGCCCGCTATCTTTTATGGCGGCTATTATTATGTAAATTTCACTGACGGTGCAAAAACTGCGCTTTGTAACAGCCTTCGTTTAAAAAAGTGTACGTTTTTTCCTATTTTGTGTCCGAAATTAAAATGTAGATAAAATTACCGATATTTGTCTGCATTAATGAATACATATTTAAATAGAGTCATACTCGTAGATCCTCTGTTGCCGGAGACCGTCTACGTAGGTAACGCCGTAGATCCTATTCTACGAAAAATAGTAATATGCAAACATTATTCCGGTTTGAAGGGAGTTGTAACTAGTGGAATTACTGGGGTAACGAGACAACATTTTATCATTTAGTCAAGCACAATGTGGCGCTGTGTATGTCATCCTAACTAGCGCCACGTTCTTATAGCCGGGATTATTACTTAGCATTAGGTGAATGTCTCGTTTGTTTCGAAGCTTCATAATATTAAAAAATTAATAGTTCTTGGGAAGCTTTCAAATATTTTGACCACTGATAGAAAAAGCTCAGACTTACACAGCGGGCGATGGAGAGGGCGGCGCTTGGAGTATGTCTGCAATTGGAGTATCAAATCAAAAGTGAGGAGATCTGCAGAAGAACCACGGTCACCGACATAGCCCTACGAGTCGCGAGGCTCAAGAGGCGGACACATAGCTTGTAGAACCGATGGAGGATGGGACTTAAAGTTCTGGAATGGTGACTCCGCACCAGAAAGCGCAGCGTTGGTAGAGCCCCCTGCTGGGTGGACAGAGGACATAAAAAAACGCTGGGCGCCACTGGATTCAAACAGCGAGACCGTGGTTTGTGGAACACATTACAAGAGATCTTTGTCCAGTATTAGACGTCCATCGGTTGAGATGATAATGATGATGAATGGAAATAACTAGTCATTGTCATAGTATCTTGTTGAAAACATAAACATGGTGTACTTAGTTAATTAGCTGATGTTTCAGATTTTTTTATGGTTCCTTTTTTATTATCATCAATAAACCTTTTTATGCCGTTCAAAAAAATAAAGAATAAATCTTCTTATAACTGTAAAAATAAAAAAGTTAAAACGTTTGAATTCTCCCGTTTGTTAACAAGAAGTAATCCAAAACAACTTACGTAGAACCAAACAAAGACAATGTACACAGTTTTTTTTTTAAATCGAAATAATTTATGATGTAAGGAGAAATGTGCGCTATTAAGCATTATTTGCACATAAAGCTGTGTATTCTAAGCGCCCCATGTCAAAACCACAAACACTTGATGATATATCGCCGGGGTTTCGGAACTAGCCTTGGGAGACCTTCCTTTCCCCTTTTTCCTTTAACTGAAAAATATTAACGACGAAGACGGATGAAGTGTGAATAACGGGTCAAGTTACGCTGGCCAGGTTTGCGAAAGCGGGGCCCTTGAGGGGCGGTCTATTACAAATATTTTATTAGTTCTTACAGGGGGTCCTTTGTTGGCACAGATTGCCCTTTTATGCTTAAGGGGCTTAACAACATTACGGTGACAATGGGATGGCTTAGTTTTGTAAACAATTTCTATAATTCATTGTTTCCGTTTCTTTTCTTTTTGTTGGATTATGTATTAAATAAATATTTTACTTATTCTAGGTCTCTATTGCCAGAGACCGTCTAGGGTGGTACCAATCAGCGCTCATTACCGTCGACTAACAGAAGTACGCAAACATTACTGGGTTCCAGTTTGAAGGTAGTTTTAGTTAGTGTAATTATGGGGTAGGGAGACTTAACATCTTGGTTCGTAAAGCGAGCAGTGTATATAATTCCAACTAAGCATATCACTTATCATCCGGTGAACATCTCGCTCGTCTCATCGTTTCGTTGAATAAAAAGAATCACTGTTTGGCGGCAGAAATAGGTTCTGGTGTAGAATCTACCTAGACTGTCGCCAGCAATAGGTTTACGACCAATACCGAAATTTTTATGATAGTAAGTGTTTACTTAAGCCTGGCTAATTAATCCTTTTGCTCTTACATTACGTGAGATTAAAGTAGCATTAGCTCATTGTCAATAAAAGAAAAGGTATGCTGCCTGTAGTATTTCAAATCTACAAACACTACAGGAGTAGTCTACAACGTTCCGTACATTATCAATAATATGTTGTATATATGCTATATTTTATATATGTAATGCTATGTCTAAAATGAATTCCATTTTTAACTAAGGGTCCTTAACGGCAGGCCGATGACCGTCCATCACCTACTGTTATCAATAGTCGTGTAATTCGTTCTTATTCTCAGCGAATGAAAGGTGTGGTCTCAGTCATGAAATAAGAGCGGAGTGAAGTTGCAATATAATAACCCTTTGTTTCTGTAACGCAGGGGTTGTTAGCTTACTTTGTGACTGGAAAACCCAAGTTTAGATTCTGAGCCCACACCTCTCACTTTGTAGACACTTGTAGGGTAAGTTTGAACACTTTTAGCCACCATATATTTGATGAAGTAAGAAGTAGTTATATAAGAAATATAAGTTTCATGTCTTTCAAATTTATTTTAAAGTTCAAATAAAGATTGTTTTATATATGAGTTCACACGTGGTAGAAATGTAAGCTGTTTTGCCCTACATTTTACGGCACTGAAGTAAATTGCAACTGCACGCGATGCACTGTGCTAAACAATAGTCGAGGCTCTGATCACCCACCAACGCGCATTGGGCCAGCGTAGTTGAGCTAAGGCCCAATCCCTCCTCAACGGTCCTTGAGGGAGGCCTATGCCCAGCTGTGGGCGTTATCCGGCTAATAACGACAAGTAATAAACTGTTCTTTACTGGTTTGTATGAGAATGAAACGAATACATTATGTAGATAGTAAATAGAGAGAGAGAGCGTCAGATCAACATTTTTTTATTGATTGAAGCCGGAAGAAACAAAAAAAAGAGAGATAAATTAAACCATATAAAGTAACATTTTAGTAATGATTGAAATTGTTCGATTCAATCATTACTAAAAATAAAAGATATATTATATATTTTTACAATACATAAAAATAGATTATATATCAACATTACTATTACTATAGATTAATTTTAAACGTACCTCTAGTGGGTTATATTTACACAAATGTTCTAATTTGAAATTTATCGCACATCCCTTAAAATACAATATTTTCAGAAAATTGTCAAGTGTGCGACAGTCACCACAATTCAAAAGAAAAAAATATACTATTACAAGAATTATCACGATCGAATGTAGTACTGGATCATTCTAGAATAATCGAGAGCGACGTGCTGCGAGTCAGGTGTACGTCGGCGAGTTTATAATAAACCAGAGACATCGCTAATAATTAGTTCACATTGCTTAGAAAGGCGTATTCTGGAAATTTCTAGAGTGGAATGACGACCACATACAGAGGCATTCGGTGAGCGGATTATTCATTCTTTTTTGAACATCAACTCGATACTGCGATTAATCTATACCAGCGAATACGACCTGGCTAGCGATTTTGGACCTGTTAAGGTCGTATTTTATATGGACTTTTTTTTGTCAGCATATAATAAACGTTTTCATATCGGAATATTGTTTTATATTACTATATGATAACCAGCGTGTAACAATACATTTCACCGTTCCTCTCAATCTCTTTATATATTTTGAGTATATTCAGTGTAGTATAAATTACGGAGACTAGTGTCCATCGCAAGCAGAATTTGGCGGTAGAGTGGAAGAAGTTACGAACCATAGCACAATGATGAGACAAGGAGGCGAAACTATATAGATCCGTTTCATCTCGTTCTTTCACAGTTTAAATTAATACGTTTGCAGTTGTTACGACACAGACCTAAAAGAAGTTTCACTTAAATGAAATAATGAAATAATGAAACGCCTGTAGCTGTAGACCTGTGTCCCATTAAAACTACGTCGTCCGGTCGTCACTCAGTGGAAATGCCCCATTACGTCGCAGCCACACGCATTACAGTAACAATTCTTTTACAAGTACCAAAGGATATGACCGGAATTGCCTTTTGAGATGGTTTCTATTTCATTTCTAGATGTTTTTTTTTGTTCCTTTGATTTATAAGAGAAAACGCTTCAGCGGGTTTGATTTAAGCAGGCAGTCCGTAATTTTACTTTGTATTTGTTTAGCAAAAACTTTAGGCACGTATACCGTAAAAAATATTTTTATATTACTTTCCTGTTTATGCTTAGTCACTTCATTTGAAATAATTCTGCTATGTCGTGTGGTGGGGTGCCATTGTGTGTGACAGACAATACATACAATTTTTTTTAACTAAATCCTTAAGTATTAGACACTGCTGTGGTAATTGCCAAGACGTTCAGCAGCAGAGTCTCACCACCAGATATAGATTGACTGTTAGACTGTCAGTGTATCAAATGTTACTAGTGGTAGGTCTCCGTTGCGGGAGACCGTCCAGGCGCCATCGCGGCTCCTATTATTGCTGCCAAACAGCAGTGTGTATATATTACTGTTTCCTTTTGTTTCGTTGTAGCTAGTGAAGTTACTGGGGTTTCGGGACTTTACGTGTCTCAAGGGGACGAGCATAATATGATGCTGTGTATATTGTGCTAACTAGTACCACGTTGTTATAGGCAGGCGTATATACCAGGAGATGAACGTCCCGTTCGTTTTTCCGCTTGGTTGGATAAAAGATAAAAGACGAGGTTCCTGCTTATCTCGATACTTTGTAATATTGAATGATTGCATTTTTAACAAAATTTGTCTGTATTTGTTTGTTGTAGGATGTTGTATGTGGGTGTGGTGGCTGTGCTTTGCGCGTCGCAGATTGCTGCTGCGGAATGGCGCTGCCCGGTGCTGAGTGCGCGACCTGCTGCTGAGTGCTCGTGCGACCTGCCACATACGCTGCGCTGTGCCGGTGATCATACTGCTTTGCAGGTGAGTGATATGTAAGGATAAATGTAATCTCTATTCCACCTTCGAAAATCGTATCCTTTTTTTTGGATAACAGTTGTTATCACTCTACGTTAGGTTATTCAATCTGACCGCCGAGTTTCAGTTTTAAAAAGTTACCTCATGATGATAATGATGGTAAATGTACACTACACTAGAATGTGACTACCTTTTCCTTAAGACTTTCGAATAAACAATTAAAAACGACAAAACTATATAAATCGATTTAGACCTGGTACATCAAAGACAAAACTTTTTTGCATCGTTATCTTTTTATCTGAAATACGTTAAGATTAAGTAGATCTCAATTTCACACGGGATTAAGTGATAATGGGTCCGTCCGTTATGAAGCGTGCAAGATCCTAAATACTCTGGTGCCTAAATATTGGCAGCCGCAACACAGGAATGCTGGTTTGTCGATAGATTTACAATATGATTATCCATTTGGGTTTAAGAATATCCTACCGCCAACGTGTTCTCCAACGCATGATTTTTTTTTTGGTGATAAGTCTCTGTTGCTGAAGACAGTCTTAGTAAGTACTATTGCAGCTACTATTTTTTGCTATCAAACAGCTGCGCCAGCTACAACACCTTTCAAACAGCAAACATTACCGTGTTACAGTTAGAAAAGTGTTGTAGCTAGTGAAATTACTGGGGTAATCAGACTTTATATTATCTTAAGACAATGAGCATAATGCGGTGCTGTCGATCCTAACAAGCGCATTATTGTTATGATTAAGCCAACGATTTTACCATCAGGTAAAGTATAGCCAAATTCTCTCGTCTAGATCTTAATGTAATGTCCCGACAAGAGGCAGTTGAAGAATTTAGTTAATGTTTGTTTACCGTAAGATTTAATGTGGGTATGGATAGTCGTAATGATATTGGCGAGGAAAAATCTTCTATTTGATACAAATAAAGGTTAAGATTGTTTACGCAGCTCGCGGCGAATAGGAAAAGCAAAAGCGAAACAATAGCAATCACCAATAACAGAATCCAAGCGTAAAGCAAACAAGAGTTTACTAGACGCGGATGAGAATCGGTAGATGGATTCCATTTATTCTTATATTAAGAATAAACTGTACCGTCTTCATGTTCATTACGTTTTTTTTTTTACTTTCTTACCAGAAACCTTGTGTTTTTATTACATGTTGCGAATTCTAGCCAATTTTATGAAGCTGTAATAGATTTGTTTGTAAAGCGTCAAAATTACAACAAATGTCTTAAAGAGTTCGAACTTCACTGAACGTGATGCAGATGAACGAAACCAGTGAGGAAATAGACATGTTTAAAGAACAACGGGTTAGACTTGGAACAGGTGAGGATAGGTGGAGAATCCTCACTTTTTTTAATCAAATATAATCAAACGACGAGATCAGCGAGACGTTAACACAAAGGTAAATGTTACTCCCTCTCATAACAAAGAAGTGCTACTTAGGATGATATACGCAGCACGACGTTTTTTTTAAGTAATTAAGCTACGAGACGAGCGGGACGCCCGCCTGATGGTAAGTGATACGCCCGCCCATAACAACGTGGAACTAGTTAAGATGTTATGCACAGCAGACACAGACATAAGATGCTGAGTCTCGATGAATTACATTAGCTACAGCGCCCTTGAAACCAGAACACAGTTTGTAGGGCGTTGTAGCTAGTGTGTTGACACTACTGTTTGGCGGTAGAAATAAGCGCTACTTTTGTATTCACCTAGACGGTCTCTCGCAACAGAGACCTACCATCAGCAGGAGCAACAGAGACCTACCACCCGAAGGTACACCACCTACGTTGTGCTCGTTGATATTACAGGATGACTAATAACATTATCTTAGTAATTTCACTAAAGACAGCGTCCTATAAGCCCGATCATAGTAATATTCGCACATTGCGGTGTTTGTCGGCAGAAATTTGATCTGCAGTGGTAAATACCTGGACGGTGTTCGGCAATGGAATACAAACGACCAGTTCTACTTTACATAAACAAGGAGAGAGTTAACTAAAGTCTCTTAAATTTAAGTAGATAGTTTATATTTATTTTCCATTATTAATCTTATTTAATATTTTGTTTTTTGTAAAGATTTCATTTATTATAAATATAATAGTGCCCCGCATCTTGTCTTATTTGGTGAAGAAAACTAAAGAACTTTATCAGAGTTCAAAAAGTTGTTGTAATAATAAATTAACAGCCTTCTTAACGTTCCCATTGTTGGGACTCGTAGCCCAATAATAAGAGAATAAAGTATCGTTGTGTATCCTAAAGGGTATGTATGTTATTAACCAATTTTGTCACGTTAAATAATTAACAAAATGACAAGGCGTGGGAGTAGGAAGCTACTTGACGCATTTCCGTTAATTTGATTTGTGCCTAAGTCACTTGTTAGATGGCGGATAGGTCTTTATCATTCAGTTAGCTCCTTATTTATTAACATCGGATACCGTAATAGAAGTTTAATGAAGCCATTAGTCAGGATTAATATCAATTCATTGTTCAAAATTCAATTCAGATAATTCGCTTTCGCCATCAAACGGCTCCATTTTAATATTATTAAAGGTTAATCAGTTCTGGATTCGCTATATATATATTTTTTAGTTTATCTTTAATTAATAGTTAACTGCCGTTAAACAATTAACACTATTTTCTATTGGTGGTGATAAAGCAATGAAAGCTCTTGAAAGGACCAACAGGCAGCTACATTGATTCGTGGCCACTTGATGTCGGCAGTACCCTCCTCAAAGTCAGTTCAGCTCTCGCAGGTGGCAATCGATTGTTTGTTTGGACATTTGTTGCAAGCGCGCTTTTATTGCAATCGGAAATAATTTTTGATTTCTGTATTCATCGGATTGATATTTAACAAGAATTTGGAGACAAATTAATTCTTGATAGCGATAGGAAAATTTAATCGCAATTTTTTTAAAACATTTGTAAAATATTCCTCACAATATTCCACTTTCTAAAGTTTATCATCAATATGCTTTAAAAGCATAGCAAAACCATAAAGCCATATAAAAGTAAATAAACATTATTGGCTGAAGTCAGTAAGTGGTTTTGGTACATTTCTCAAAGGCGATCGGAACGCGGTAATCGTTTGAGGTTTATACTTCCGGCACAGTTGAATACGACTGATTCTACGGGATACCGCTTTTGTTACTTGCCTGAAATTCCACATTAATACGAACTGAAAATCTGTATCGCTGTTAATATATATGCATTTATGATATTATTTTTTTTAAATATATATGAAATTATTACTGAGTACGTGGCGCAATAATTTAAAAGCAAACTTGTGGTAGCACGGCGGTCTCTGGTTCAATTGTCGGGACTAATTTGATGAAGTTTAGTAATTAGGGTTTTTCCTAAACCACTCTCCTACATAACATCTCATAATAAGAAAATGTCGCCATATAACTAGTAGACTAGTGGCAGTTTTCCGTTGCCGGAAAGCGTCTAGATAGATAAAACAAATAGTAGTGTGTGAATATTCCTTAGTTCTGCTATGAAGGACGTTGTAGCTAGTGAAATAACTGAGAGAATAGGACTGAATATCATATATCCCAAGGGGGCGAATACATTGTGTTACACTGCATGATTCTAATTAGCGCCTCGTTGTTACAGGAATATCACCATCAGATGAAGATCTTTCTTATATCGTCGTTATAAAAATGCATCATAGCTGCTTTCTATCAATATGAAGCTAGTTTTCTAAGCGAGCAACACTTATATAGTATTAAAAAAGAACAAATCTGGTAACAATTAGCACAGTTACATTCACACAAAGACTGTATGTCTACTTAAGTTTTTGAAGCATTAACAGAAGTATAAGATCCATAATCTAAGTCCCAAAACATTACTAAGTTAGAATACTACTAGACTACACTACATAGTACTCGAAGCGTTGAGATATATATTTATGTTACCGTAGTAATTCCACTAGCTACAACACCTTCAAACTGAAACAGCAATGTTTAACGATAGAAATAGTAACATTGCTCGTAAACAATATAACAGTCTACAAGCTGTGTAAAGAAATTACATCCCTTTTCGCTTCGGGGGTTAATTAATGTATTGCTAGTGTCACATTTCAGTTCTCAGTTGTTCAGTGCTGAGTTAAAACATTTCCGCTTAATCAGCTTAATGACTCCAACACGTTACAATTGCCGTTAAACGGTTTGTGACGGAATGGTTTCCGGTTGCGAATCGTATGCACCTCGCTTCGCTTGAATTAAAAGTGCACGTCAATCATTTATTTATATATTTTTGTTGTTATTCTATTACTTAAAATTTTTTTACGAAGCAGGAGACGAGCGGTTTACCTGATGGTAAGTGATACGCCCGTCCATGATAACGCCGAGATAAATAGGATGCTGTACATAACTGCACATTGCACTCGTCGCTGAGACATAAGTTGTTGAGTCTCCTTATCGCAGTTATTTCACTAGCTACAGCGCCCTTCAAACCGGAAGACAGTAAAGTTTGCACACTAGTATTTACATAGACGGTATCCGGCAACAAAAACCCACCACTAGTAAACAATAACATGAAACTAGAATAACTTATAAGACATGTAAGGAGATCGTATGCAATCTTCGCTTGGAAGAGGCGCTGGTTCAATTCTCATTGGACGTGTGCTTCCGGTGTAGGATAATTATGTATAGAAACTTTTTTTTAATTCATCAGACTTAAACCTCAATGTTAATGATTATTCGTTATTATGTTTCTCTTTCTCTTAAACATTTATGATATTCAACTTATTTGTTAAATAACATTATTTATTAATGTCACTTCAAAAACATGCTTCAAGAACAGCACCAATAGCTTACGTCGGCATGCGACATCGGCCAACTCGCCCTTGTCCAGTATAAGGGTCAGTGTCTTAATAGAAGAAGCATTTGATAGTAGTTAGTTTTTTCTAAAATAGTAAAAAACTAAGCTTGATTATATTAACAGGATTTGATTTATAATCAGTATTTTAGTTCTAGTCCTTAAAGTTGAAATATCTAAAACAGCTCTCGAATTAATATCACAAAGCATTTACATTATTCTTGAGGTCTTTTACTTTATGGGTCATTTACGTTAGAAAATGGACATTATCTAAAATGGTGATTCTATTTTACATTGTTACTGATATATTTATCATTTCTATAATGGACTGTGACATTTCTTAGTTGATCTTTTGCAACCTGTACCCTTCTCAAACTGACGTCGGCTCACACTGCTGTCTATTACTGATGTTTGGAATGCTCAGCGAAATTGTTGATTCAACAATTTCATATTTCAACAAATTTAATATTAATAAATGGATTGACTTACATTACAATACTACTGTACAACTATTTAATAGTTAAAAAATGGAAAAAAAATCATAAAGGAAACAGAGTTTGAGAAGATATTAAGAGATAACTAAAGTAAGGAATATCATAATGTTTGGCGTCGGATAAAGAATTAATAACAATTATTGTTTTTGTAATCATTAATATATAAATTGAAGTACCTAGATTATATTTAAAACTAGTTTTATTATAGTACTTAAACATAACCTATTGATATTCGCCGAGCAATCTAGACATTTTAAAAGAATTCTTATCTTTTGGATAGGCGCCAGTAGGAAATCACGAGGCAACGCTTTGTATAATCACACGTATATAAATACTGTTTTTACTTTAAATACACGGGGAATATATTAAATGTATTTGTAATTTTTTTTTTAATTTTTTATACTAGTATTTGATAAACACCAAAATATCTAAAACAAAACAAAACTTAAAAATTAAGTACTTGAAAAAGCTAACCGCAAAGGTAGGTTGAGTACAACTAAAAAGGATAAAATTTTTAGGAAATCTGCAGAGTTCTGTTATAAGTTTCTAAGGTTGCTGAACAGGAAAAATCAAATAGCAGAACTGGTTTGAAAATACAAATGGGACCAAGCTTAAGTACTATCAATTTGAAAGAGTAGCTGAAGATCGAAGTAGTTTTCTCAATCTGACCGCCAAACTTCAGTTTGAAGAAGGCACCTAATGATGATGTATACGCAAATATTTGCTGATATAAAGTGGACCTAAAAGTTTTAGTGTTTGGCCAATGAGGGTTGACACGCTTTTAAGGTAAAAGCCCCAAAAGGAAAACAATGACACAAAACTAGGTCCATTGTAAATACAAGGATATATTGTTTGATAGTCTTGACTTAGTATCATTAAATCTTTATTAAAACTGCCCAGTTAATTTTCCCACTGTTGGCACTCAAAGTCTTCAATCACAAGGAGTCAAAGTCATTACATCAAACACTATCTAATTGAACACCAATGGTTTTATTTATTAAGTAGATGTTATTGGTGGTAGATCTCTGTTGCCGGAGACTAGTACGTAGGTGCCACCGCAGCAACTATTTTGGCTGATAAAAACGGCCGAAATATTACTGTGTTTCGGTTATATTTTTACTATCTTATGTCTCAAGGTGATGAACATAACGTAGTGTAGTAGTAATTACAACCCTTCAAACCGGAACACAATAATGTTTGCACGCTGCTGTTTGGCAGCAGAAATAGGTGTCGCGGTGATATCTACCTATACCGTCTCCAGCTACAGAGACCTACCACCAGTAAAAAGTTCTGTTTGTTAGTGGGAATAAATAGTTAACAGAAAAGGAATATTTCCTATTATGATATAACTAATAAAATTTGAAATACATTAGAAAAGATAGCGTAGTTTTTAGTTGTTTTATAAAATTATCGTACTGTCTATGTCGTTAACATTTAATGAAAGGTATAGAGATTGGAATTTTCTATCTATAACGATTTAATAATTTCACATGGTGTTAAGACAATGAGGTCGAAGATGGTAAACCGCGTCCGGCTCTCATATGTTCACAGGAGGAACAATAATGCTGTCAAGTCGGCAGATTTATAAAACGTATCATATCACCCAATTGGGTAAAAATAACCTTACTACTTACTATACTCAAATCATCATTGGAATCTCGGAAACGAGCTAGGGGCAATTCACAGGACAAGTGGTTAGGATCACCAAGGCAGTCAAAATTCCCTTGTCAGCAACGCGGACATAAACTGCAATAAAAAGTTTTAACAAGCTAGCGAAGCTGTAATATAATGTCTATATCTTACTACTTAAAAGTAACATATTATCATGATGCTGATCGATCAACAAAACATGTGAATCGATCGAGAGGACAATTCGCACGGTTTACAATTTATCCTCATTTAAACTCTCCGAATGTCCCCTAGTCGGTTGGCAAAATAAAACGCGACCGAACGAATGAATAAATAATATAGAAAAAAAAAGCAGTTGAGTCTGATAGAAAAAGGCACGGGATTGGAATAAAACTGGAGCGGTTCTGAACAAATACGGATGTCGCTACACCGGCTTTCGGGTCGTTGAGCTTTTGTATAGCCGGTGAATTGTTTTATTTCCATGTCTATTTTCTTTTGTACGGCCCGCTATTGATATATCTCTATTTACAGTAACATATGAAAGGAGATCGCGGTTAGCTCCACGCATTTCCCATCAGTGCAAGAGTTCCCCCACTCTTGGCTCGTTACCGTGTTCTCACTTCCGTTTATTTTATACGATGTATTGTTTTCATACAACGTAACAACGATGCGAGGACATTCATCTTATCTAATTCCACGTATATTATTGTCATTTTAGATCATAGGTCGGCACCTTCGTGAACAGAAAGCAAGAAATAAAAACACAGCGGTATCGCTATTAGATTGCGCTTTAAGGGGTGTGTCGGCGCTACCTTCGGCATCTATATCTGAACTAGCTGGAGTTGGACTTCATGGACTGGTGATATCTTCGGGTGACATACGGAGAGTACAACAAGGAGCGTTCCAATCGATCGCATCTACTTTGCTAGCTTTAGGTAAGTTTATATCGCGACGATGTTATCTTAAAATTTTTTATCACCATTAAATAAAAGATAATCCTAATTTCTTATCATTTCAAAGTTAATGTTATCGGCTTCATCTTTTGTATTTAAACTTAAAAATGCAATTGCTAGTCTAGTATTCATGGTGGTACAGACTGGAAGCCTAAGTGGGAAACATAACATAGTTTCCCTAAATTTACTAGCTGATATCATGAAAGAGAAAAGTTGTGTGCATTTGTATTAAAGAATGTACTATGATTGAATTAACTGTTTAAAATTGTCATATTGCGGATATATCCTTAATGTAATAGGTATACATAAAATAAAACTATATTTGCATTTCTTCCAGGACTACCAAACAATCAGTTGCCTACGGTGCCTACGGAAGCATTAAATCATCTCATACTCTTAGATAGGTTAGATCTGTCTAACAACAGAATACATTCGCTAGATTCAAACTCATTCAAGGTATTGTTTTATGACATAACTTAGTATTTTTAATATATATCATAAATTTTAACTGTTATATTGAACCGTTAAGAGTCTTTAATACTCTTTATTTAAACTTTATCCTTTGTAATAATTTCAGGGCATTAAAAACTTAACGTACTTAGACATAAGCGATAATCAGCTGACGGACATATCGCCGGACGCATTCAAACCTTTATTAGAATTGACCGTCTTAAGATTAAGGGGAAATCTGTTGAAAGTGTCTGCTCTACCTGCGCTGAAGGTATGTATCTGACATATAAAATCGAGTAACATATCATAACATTCCCACTACTGGGACTCACACCTTCTCTCACAAGAAGAGAGTTAAGGACAACATAGATTCATGACAGCTGTTAGAGATTATGGAAGATGTCAGTTTTCTCAGAAACTTTTCCTTCACCGGAAGCACAAGATTATTGGGGATCGAACCTGACCCTTCACTGATCGTAAGTCAACTTACGAACTGAGCCATCACTACCAGAATATTTATATGTTTTAGATAATAATTAATTTAATAGTAGTAAGTATTTTTTTCACTAAACCACAAATAACACTCTTGAATACATGGTTTTAGGTAGGATGGCATACACTGCATCATATTTAACTCGTCGCCTTGAGACATTAGTTCTCTTCTAACAAGTCTTGCTACTTCAGCGATTAAATTAGCTACAGCACCCATTAAGCCGGAATATGTGTTTGCATACCACTACTTCTAGACAGAAATAACCCCTGCAGGTCTCTGGTAACAGAGCTCTACTATCACCATATTTAACTCGTAACATTTGTTGTTTTTCTTTTTGTAACCAAAGAAAGGACTTTGCCTAGTTTAGTGACAAAGTCTAGATTATCGTAGGAGATATATATTGCGATGAATACTTACTAAATCAACACCGGGGATAATTACTGTAATTAAAACGGATCAAAGGATCTTAAACAGTTATGACGCAATTGGAATTACCAGATTATTTTGTAGGTCATTCAGTTTATTCTTATCTAGTTTATATTTCTAAAGAAAACTATTACTGTATACTGTATGAAGACTATTTGTTCTTTACGCAACCTCACTGGTGGTAGATAGGTTTCTGTTGCCGGAGATTGTCTAAGTACCAGCGCAGCTCATCAAAGTGTGTTGTGGCTAGTGAAATTACTAGGGTAACAAGACATAATATTCGTGACATAAGCTGATGAACAAAATGTGGTGCTGTGTATATCATCCTAATTAGCGCCAGGTTTAGAGAAGTAGAACTCATCTGGTGAACATATCGCTAGTATCGTCGCTTTCTTGAATAATAAAAACCTGTTTCCAGGAAAAATATTGAGATTTCATGTCCTATAGAGTTTGAAGAGTACACCCCTCAAGTAGTTTTGGAAGGGCGCATTAAAACGTTTTGTTTGTAACAGGATGCTCACTATTTACGTGAACTGGATGTTTCGAGCAATGCTCTTGAGGGTCCGCTGGGACCCACGACAGTGCCACCGCTTACTTACCTGAACATACTTCAACTTTCAGACAATACGTTTGCAAGTATACGTCGAGGGGCATTAGCAGGTGAATTGTTTGATATTTCTTCAAACTTCTTACACATTATCTATTATACTATTAAAATAGTTTTAATGGAACCAAAATTTTGAAGAGTTACTGTAGTTTCAATAGCACTTTAGAAGTTTAGCCTATCTGATATATTAGATGACGTTAGATGCTGTAAAGCATTCCAAACTTTGAGTAATCTGTATATATATACTCCTATATAGGAGATATACAAAAGTTCATTAAATCATCACGAGATCTCGTAAACTATCAAAATTTGGTAAAGATATATTACTTCTGCCATTTAGACGTCAGCTAAGAATGGATATTACAAAATCCTTTCCTAAAGGGAGATAGATCATCATCAGACGATAGATACCACCGGGTGTTGCAAGGGTATTAATAATAAAAGGCCCGCAGGGCAACGGGTTGCCACTGGTCGGGAATATTTCTGACTAATTTCTAGTCTACATTTCAAGTCTAATTCTATTGTTCACTAAAACGGAACAAAAACTACTACTTTTTTTACTTGTTTATGATAATCTTGGAATATAGATTATCTGTAGAGGGAAGGCCTTTATGCAACTTGAAGTTTATCATGTTTAAATTAAGTTGTAAATTAATTAATGTGTTATTTTATATCGAAGATTTAACTTTAAACTGTATCACTAATTTAATAAGACTACTTCACTTATCTTCATTGTACAGCCACTACTTGTTTGCCTTTTAACACGGTGATCCCTGATAAAATTTAGGTTCTTTAGATAGTAGTTGGGTTTTTTCTACATTATAAATCTGCCCCCATAATAGCTTTGTTGTATTCCGGTTATTATATGATATTGAGGTCAAAGGTTACCTTATTGAAGATAAGAAAAAAATAAAATAAGTTATGTATTGACTTTATGTATTAACTCTTAAATGAATGATAAAATGTAACTCATTATTAAACAATCGTTATTACATTCGCAGGTCTCACAAACCTCACTCACTTGAATCTTCATAATAATCAAGTTGATGTATTGGAAGACTACGCGTTCAGACACCTTACCAATTTGTCGCATTTGGACCTCTCGCATAATGAAATTGTTGCCGTTTCTGGTGAGATATATTAAAACCATAATTGTACACACAATTTATTCATACATCGTTTTTCATCATTACTGATTAAATTAAGCATCATTTGCTGATGACTAAAGTAATAAAACATTTACTGGAACACATTTGTATGTTTCCCTTGAGTATAAATCTCGAGTTACAGAGTTTATTTTATATATTACAAAAGTCTTTAAATACATCTCTTCAAATCCAATAGATCACAAAGTTTTCTTAACTTTTTTGTAGTAAAGTTCTTTAACTCTTACCAACTATTAAAAAAAAACATAGAAAAATACTTGTCGTGAAGATCTGTTTCCTCCAAACATCGTTTTAGTCGAGACATTGCAATTTTTATGTATTTAAACAAAAATCTACTAAATTTACTTTCTAATAAAAATTGGTGCGTTTCACAGGTGCTTCGTTGGCTCAATTGACGAATTTGGTTCATCTGGATCTGTCGCACAATTTCCTGCGTTCACTATCAGCGGAACCGTTAAAGACTCTGAGACGGCTCTCCGATTTGCTACTTCATGATAACGACATATCTATGATCGACAATGAGGCGTTAGCTCAACACAAAGACTTGAACAGATTTACTATTGAAGGTCATTTTCATATAAAATATTATTCAAAGTTTTATTAGTAGTTTGGATAGTGTTTGAGGATCATTACAAAAACACATATCGACATTTATCACTTAAATAAAATTAATAGATTTTAAAAAATATTTATAATTTAGTTAAACAATCACTACCATCAACTCGCGAAAAACTATCATACTTGTATTTGATTTATTGCTGTCATTGATAAGAATGATGATCAATTGGTGGTAAGTAGTAATAATGGGATAGTAGTCCGGATTTTTATAATTACTGGGGTAACGACATTTAACATCTTATATCTCAGGCGATGAGCGCAATGTGGACCTGCGTATATCATCCTGACTAGCGTCATGTTGTTATGATCAGGCGTATCACTTACCATCAGGTGAACGATTCGCTCCTCTCATCGCTTATCTGAAAAAAAAGCACATTGTTGTCTCCGCCTTAAGCTTTATAGATTGTCTCGTTATCTTAGTGATTATACTAGTCTGGAACTGGAACACATTAATCCTCGCACACCAATTCTTACTTAATACTTCTTAGATGGTCCTTGAAAAGAAAAATCTAAATAGCATTAAATGGATCAATTATATAAAAACAGTTAATAAATATATATCAATTAATTGTTTTTAAATGTATGGTTAATAAATAAAGTTTCAATTTGTATGAATACCACCAAAAACACCTAACAATAGTGATAAATTCGCTATCCATTGCAGATAATCCGCTCAATTGCGACTGTTTAATGGCTGGCTTTGCGAGGTGGTTGCGGGAGGCAAAAAACCTGTCCCAGTCTGATAAATCCGCTGCAGTCTGCGCCACGCCGCCGCATTTGGAAGGAGCACTATTATCAAGACTATCTAAAAACAAACTATGCGATGATTTCGATCACGTCGACATTAAAAAAGGCGAAATGAACTACGACTATAATAAAATATACGATATCGATACAACACAGGATAAATTCAGCGTTGCTGATGAACCAGTTATCGAAGGCGATATATACATTGATAAGCCTGAAGGTTTAGATGACGATATTTACGATGAAGAATTAGAAGTTCCTGGTGAGGAAGATTTGCCGATATCTAAAACAAAAGTAAGCAACATTAAACTTACTAACAACTGACCTATATCTGTTTAATATTGGAGTTGTGTAAAATTCCGTGATTTAAATTGATAGATATTTACTTTCGATATTTTGTATATCATTGTTTATTCATCAGTTGGAGCGTAAACATTTAGTTTTACATCACGAAAAAAATTCTTTTAGTTTCGTTTTTCCACAAAATTACATCAAATTCGGCAACCATTCATATTCATTTGCCTGTAAATTAAATCCAACGAAATTCAATAGTGTAATTCAAATGTGTTCAAATTTATTTGCTGATAGAATAAACGCTATGATTTTATTGGTGCTGAAGTTTCATGAAATTAGTGAAATAATATGACACGGTTGTAATTTATCCGTATTTATTGAAGCGATATTTAAAGAGCATAATGATGTAGATATGGTTGATATCGGTTTTACAAACGATTAATGATACTTTAACATGTCACGCTTTCATTCAAATGCAAATTTAGTTTATAATCCTAAATAAACTAGTTTTTTTTTTATTCGCTAACCGACGAGACGGACCGGATGTTTACCTGATGGTAACTGATACGCCTACCCATAACAATTTGGGGTTAGTTAAGATCATATACACTGCATCGCATTGCGCTCGTCACTTGAGATATAAGATGTTGATTCTCGTTATCTCAGTAATTACACTAGCTACGCGCTTTTTAACCTGGAACACACTAATATTTGAACACTACTGCTTGGTGGTAGAAATAGGCACCTCCGCACCACCAGTAAAAATTGAGTAATTCATCGACAAAACATCGTAAGTATTAAGTATTTTTCAATGTAGGCGATTAAGAGAAAACATTTCAATCTTATGTTTGAATATTTTGAACATTTCTAGGTAGGTACCATCGCAACGCTTATTTCTGCCGCTAAACAGTAGTCTTCAAATATTAGTTTGTTCCGGTTCGAGGGGCGCTTTAGCTAGTGAAAATATTGTAGTAATGAGACCAAACATCTTATAGGCGATAAGCGCAATGCGATGCAGTGTATATCATCCTAACTAGCGCCACGTTGTTAAAGGCAGGTGAACATCCGTCTTGTCTGGTCGCTTTGTTTTAAAAAAATATATTAGGGTACATTTAATTTTTTGCAATTGGTACAAACAATTTGAATATTGTTGTAGTGTTAATATGACTTAATTTAAAAAAATATATATTATCTGTATTATTCATACATAATCTTACTTACAGGTTAGGCTAGAAGACGCTTGGTTTGATAAAGAAGAGATTCATCTCTCTTGGTCGCTTGACCCTCCGTCAATACGACGGTTTCGATGTACTGGTGTAACAGCTTCAAGAGGTGGTAGTCTACCTAAACACGTGGCCTGTCACAGAGCCCCTCCTGCTAATGTTGTGCTTCGGGGATTCAAAATAGACCCTGCGGAACGTTATACGTAAGTCCTTTTCAGGAAAGCCCACATTGAAATTTCATTAAATTAACCAGCAAGGTATATGGCAACCATCACCCATAGACAGTTTCAAAACTTGACGAGTTGTAACCAAATTGTTGAATTTAAGAAAAAAGTAGGCTCTTGAAGGCTCGGTTTCTGGACGGTTCTGAAGTCCGGTCCGGGAGTACAGCGGAAGTTAAAAGTATTATTTTTTTAAACACAAAATGCTTTACGATACATTATAAATTGTAATGTAACAAATAGTATAGTATGAAATTTGTATATATAACAATTAGCTTATTATTCATTAGCAAACTTTAAGTCAAGGTCAAGGTTAAGGATCCAGTTAAAGATAATGTACTTGCTCTAATAGAGTGCAAAAAAAATAACACCTACATATTTTAAGTCGAGTTAAAGTTAAAGGTTTTTTTTTAATATGAATATATACTATTGTTTAACAGATTTTGCATCGCGTTAGAGGAAATGGACAATAGAGATATACCAATGGCTTTAGTATTGGGATGTGGTACACCACAATTAGTGAGACAAAGAGCTGAATACGTAACTGTAGTCAGTGTTCCTGTAACTACTCCATCAACGAGACCAAAGTTCAGGTAAGAGTTTAAACATTTTGTTACTTCAGGTTTTAAATCTGACGTCAGTTTAGCAAGGCACTATTTTAGCTTCTCCGTATTTGTTTACGAAAAATTGTCATGTAAAGGATCCTTAAGTATAGTAAACTTACGTCATCATAATAATCAGTTTCATTATTAGAATAGCAAAAAAGGCTCAGTGAGTCGAGAAAAGGGATACGTTACCAGCGGCTTAATATTTTGTCTGAAGACTACATAGCTAATCAATAAAATTAATATTATAATTTGTTTCAGGGTTTCAGAAGTTCGTTCCAATGTAACGAGCGATGGAGTTCTCACAGTTTTAATATCAGTGATGGGTTTGCCAGCGCCTCGTCCTTCTTATGTATTGCCTCGTTCACAGAGACTATCCACGCCGGATAACAGATACCAAGCCATTAGCAATTGCTACGTAGTGCTAGCCGTTTTATCCAAAGGGTCTTTGGTAGCTCAAAAGGATACACCGTGCCAATCTAGTTTGGAGATATCCATGGACGGTTTCGTTAGAGGACCTTACGAAGTCTGCGCAAAAATTTCTAAGAACAAACTAGATGAAGTACCGCCGATTTGTGTCGTTCCACAATTGCAGGAGCCGCTTGGTTCTATGGAAATTAAATCTGGGATGAAAGGGTTGAATTCAGCGTTGGTGGGCGTGGCTTTGGGTTTGATGATTATTGTTATTGGTTTGGTTTGGTTTGTGAGGAAAATGCTGAAGAAGCCGGCTGAATTTGACCAACACCGATGCTTCAGATCGGAGCCCGCTGCAGAGGAAAATGTTAGAGCTAGCTACGTTATGTTGACGGCTACGTCTAAAGTGTAAATATGTTGAATTGATGCCATATTAAATAATTTGCTAGTCTCTTCAATAAGATTGAATTGTTTATTTTGATGTTAATCTAATAATTGACAAAGATAAAACTAGATGCCGGTTCGAAATATATAATACACATACTTATATGTAAAGTAGTTCTTCTTGAGCAAACATATATTTTTTTTTTTTTTGTGAAGTTATCGTCTAGTAAATATTATATGTGATTTATGACTTAACAGAATTCAGAGATAGCTGATGGGGAATTTCATCGTTGTTATATGAAGTCAATAAATATATATATAGGGTGGCGCAAAAGTAATCTTCCTATCAGAAAATGCTATAAATTTTGCCTTGATGTAAAAAAATTAAAAGACCAAATAAAAATAATCCACAAGAAGAATCAAAGTTTTTCATATTTTTTTTAAATTACAGCCAAAAAACATCGGAAGGTTATTTTTGGCTGTAATTTAAAAAAAATATGAAAAACTTTGATTCTTCTTGTGGATTATTTTTATTTGGTCTTTTAATTTTTTTACATCAAGGCAAAATTTATAGCATTTTTTGATAGGAGGATTACTTTTGCGCCACCCTATACAATAGGCCAAATTGACCAAAAAATTTCATTATGAATATATACTGATGGTAGATCTCTTGCCGGAGACCGTCGAGGTAGGTACCGACGCAGCGTTTATTTCTGCTGCCAAACCATAGTGTGTAAACATTACTGTGTTCCCGTTTGAAGGACACTGTAGTTAGTGTAATTATTAGAGTAACGAGACCACATCTTTTCTCAGGCGACGAGCGCAATCTGGTGCTGTGTGTATCATTCTTAGTTTTATATTATTGTTATAGACAGACGTATCACTTACCATCAAGTATCCTGCTCGTCTCATAGCTTAATTTCATAAAAAAATCCCGAACAGACTTTTCAAGGAAAGGAAAATATGACAGTTTTACAAACTAATACTGCAAGTATATATGTTGCGTTATTAAGATTTAAAGCAATTGTGGTTTACCTCGAGTTCTGAATAAATGTTTCAATGACACATCATAGCTATTCGAATTGATACCTAGTCTTGTTTTAGATATTACTAAATTTTTAAAAATCTTGTTCAAAGAGGTCACATGTGACGTGAAGTACAACTGTAGAGTGTGATCTGATATCTGTTGGAAACAGGCTAATTTTATTTATATAAGGCGACATTAATGTACAAATTAACAACTAATTAACTTTATAACAGATTAGTTAATAATTTTAATTAGTTTTACACTAATAAAACGTTATATAATGTGTATTCACGCACATTACAATTTCCGAGAACGTTATTTAGAGCCATTATTGTTTATAAACAATGATAAGAAGGTTGATAATGGTAAACGCTGCAATTGTCTTTGAATTGCGTTCTTTCTCGGTTAATTTGAATGTTAAACGGAAATGATTTTTACTTATTTTTATTATTGTTTCATTAAAAAAAAAATATTTTAAGTGGATCCGGTTCTGCGGATGATATTAATCGATCCCTAATGATAATGATAGAGACAAGTGTATAAATGTTTTTGGTTTAACCATACATAAATTTGTTTTAATGTTACTAAACTTTTGAGCCTACAGTCATGGATTTCTAGATTGTTATGTTGATGTCCGGGTTCTGTATGTGTACTTTAAGAATGTGTACTAATTAAATTAAATGAGGTGATAGTCAAAAAAATACAGAGATTTCTAAAAGAGTATTTGGGACTTTATTTTACAATATTAACAAATATCTTCTGTGAAGATTTTTATTTAGCGGATTATAATATTAATATATTAACACGAGGCTGACTAGCTACAGAAATATATATTTTGTTAACTTGACAAAGTCATAGGGTTTTAGTGTTTTTTTTTTATAATTTAACTGATGTATGTAAGTAAGATATATAATGTATAATTAATGAAATAATTTGAGTGTTTCTTCGCCGCCACTGTACATGTTTAAGAGAACTTTGGTTCTGCTTTAATTAGTGGATAATTTGTGTAAATAATTAATTTATTTTTTAAATAAAATAAAAATTAACTTAACTATTATTTGGTTTTTGTGAAACAACCCTATTCTCTGTAAATATCCGATAGAGTAGATATAATTATAATATAGGTTTAGAGATACGGCTAAAATGGGGAGATAGTATTTTGAAAGCCAACAAGAGCAAGGAAGTATAAGTATATCTTTATATGCTGGAACATAGTTACAATAGATGCGGTCTCATAGAAATTTTCTCTATGAACCACCATGTTATAGAATTAGTTTCCTGCCCCCATTAATCCTAAAGAAACACGGTATAGATATATTTGAAGATGTTATGTAAACCTTCGAGGTCAGTAACAAGCTTGTGTTTTTCTTATTATACGCATGTGCTGAATATTTATGATGCTATCGTATTATACTAATTGTATTCATGACTAAATACTCTATTGTTTCCTTCAGGAAAAAATTATAAAATTGAACAAATGGAAACTAGTGAAGCCTCTTCAAAAACTAAGTTAAAGGTACGCTGTCGCATAAAAAATTCTATTTTATTGGTGTTGGGAATTTCCCTGTTGAAGGAAGGTGCGCGTGCGTTTTTATAATATTTAGTAGTGTTGAATACATCGCGATGGTGAGCGGACGTGTCGCTATAATCGCTACAGTAGTGTTATCACTCTCGATAGTCGAGAGCAAAGTGTTTACTAGATGCCAGTTAACCCGCGAACTCCTGCGCAATGGATTTTCAAGGACGTTCCTTAGTAACTGTGAGTTTTGTTCGTATGAATCATCGCGTGTTGCATAATGGGCCGTATTGTCTGTCCGTCTGTTGTATTGTATTCGGTCCCCGTTGGAAACGCCGGTACATGTGCGTAGGTGATGACTTTACTAAATCGTCAAACTGTCGCAAGGTTATTTCGCCACATCTTTTGACATTTGTATACATAATTTTTTGCTTCGCCGCTGTGAATTGATTATGTGATAAAAAGAGTTCAGTTAAAATTTATTTGTTTGAACAATTTGTCTCAAAGTACGCTGAATTACCAATTGTTTTAATGCTCTCTACTGCAGTGTCTATGTGCTGATGGCAATGACGGATATGATAATTTACTTTCGTAAATTATTCGCTACAATATCAATAACATAGATGTTATAAACTCCGTTATTAATTAATTAATTATTTATCATTAATGACAAACAAAATTTGTTAAATAACACATACAAGCGCCATGGCAACAAATTTCAACGTTCATTAAATATTAACAAATATTGGAGTAACGAATTTGCGATCCATTAACAAATGACATGTTTTTGGCATTCGTATGGATGGGTTACCGTAAGCGATTGAGTTTCATAATAACACGCTTAAAATTTCAGTCTTATTCCTTAAATAAAAGTTATATATGGGATGGGTCTGGACAGCCTAGATCAGCGTCTTTAAGTGATCTTTATAGACGGTGTAAGGGTTTCTGCACAACAACTCGCGGGTATTAAGACGACCTCATTTGTTCGTGGTGTACCCTGCTAGTCAACAAATGAGGCTCTGGCTTCCACCAACTCACATTGGGCTACCGTGGTGGGAAATAGGCCAAATCCCATATGAATTCCTACCCGATCGATGTGGGAATCTTTGGGGAGGCTTACTTCCAGTGGTAGTCGTCTATCGGCTGATGATGATGACGACGATAACATTTAGAAAATCATCTGTTTTGTTTCTTAAGGATTTCAAGGCATCCATATTAAATACTTTAATAATAATAAAAATTGTACTTATTTACAAGTCTCGATATTTATCTTCAGACATCTTTATACATGGTTTCACCAGTACACAATGAAAAAATAATGAAGAATTCATTTCTAGGGGTTTGCTTGATAGAACAGGAGAGCGATAGAAATACTTCGGCATTTAACATGAAGTCTCCTAGGAGAAAATATTATGGACTGTTTCAGGTAAGTTAATAGCGTAAACGTAAACATAATGTTTTGAACTTTGATATTAAAATATTATAAGTGAAATCAATGCCTTTGCTGTTATCTAGGTATTAGTTCCTTACTTATAAAATTAGCGTTTTGTCGACTGACCACTTTGATCTGAAATATCTCCTCTTTGGTGAAGAATTCCAAATTCAAATTTATAAATTAATTTAGTTGCTACATTTGAATTTTGTAAACAGTCATTCATTAGTATTTTACTCATTATTTTTTTCTTTGGCGTCGCTTATTACCGCACAATGGAAAACATGAAATATCAGTATATTTACGAGTACGAGTTCTACTGTGGCACCCGTGCTGCAGAAACAGTTTGAAGGATTATTGATGTGTACGTCGCTGGTGTCGCAAAAGAAAGCACGGTACGTTTTTGGTTTCAACGTTTTTGTTCTGGAAATTTCGACCTTCAGAACCAACCCCGTGGACGGCTAGAGACCAATGAGTAAAATGAAGAATTAAAGGCTGTCGTGAAAGCGGTTCCATCACAAAGCATTTCAGTGATAACTGCAGGCAATGGGATAAGTGACAAAACTGTATTAATCCGCTTGAAGCAAATCGGGAAAGTATAGAAACTTGAACGATGGGTACCTCATGAATTGAGTGAATCGAACTTGCAAACACGCGTCGACTGCTGCTGCTGTGTTACTTTGCTCAAACGATATAATAATGAAGGGATTTTAAATCGAATCATGACATGTGATGAAAAGTGGATACTGTACGATAATCGGAAGCGCTCGTCGCACTGGCTGAACCCTGGAGACCCAGCCAAATCCTCCGCTAAACGAAAATTGACTCAGAAAAAGTTACTTGTGAGTGTTTGGTGGACTAGCGCCGGTGTCGTTCACTACAGCTTTCTAAAATCTGGCCAAACGATTACGGCAGATAACTATTATCAGCAAATGCAAACCATGAAGGAAGAACTAGCTGCTAAACAACCGAGATTGGTCAATCGCTTTAGGCCACTGCTGCTTTACGACAACGCAGCATCACCACCACACACTGCACAACAAACGACCACTAAGTTAGATGAGCTACAATTGGAATGACTGCGACATCCACCGTACTTCCCGGACCTTGACCCAACCGATTACCATTTTTTATGGAATTTGGACAACTTCTTACAAGGAAAAAAATTCAACTCCGATACGGCAGTCCAAACTGCCTTTAAACAGTTGATTGATTCTCGTTTCCATGGTTTTTTAGTAAAGGGATCAATGAACTACCTATGAGATGACAAAAGTGCGTAGATAACAACGGTGCATACTTTGACTAATTACCTTAATTCCTCACGGACAAAACGCCAATTTCATATGTAAGGACCTAATATATAAGTATTTTGACCTATATTTGACAAATTTTAGTAGTGGTAGAGAAAGGTTTTTTTTTTAATATTGTATTTTTGTTTTAGATAGGAAGCGAGTACTGCAAGGAAGGTCGCAAAGGCGGCAAGTGCGACATTTCATGTGAAGGTTAGTAGATACTTAACACTTGCTTTGAATTCAATAATCAATTCTACAATTTAATCAATAATACATTATACTTTTATAAAATTAATGAGTAAAACATTAAAACTTTCTTATATATAATTTAATTTCTAACTTTAATGTTGCTATAAATATACATATAGATAAAGAAATAGACTTCTTTATATGACCTACGTATATTTTTTAGTTGTTTTTTTTATAAATTATTTCATTTAACGGTCTTACAATACTTTTTTTTTAGAATTTGAATAGATCATATTTTTTCTTTGCTCGTGTTTTTTGTTCATGTGTAAGAGCATAGGAACAGTATTTTTTTCTCATTAAAATACAGTAGTATTTACAGGTTGATATGATGATCAGCTGTAATTGTAATTAGAATACTAGGAAATTGTAAATAAGACAAAGAGAAAGAAATAATTTGAATGTAAAGGCTGTATGATAATCAATGTTCTTGACCTTTTACGTTAAGGTAATGTGTACAGTAAACAAAAATAAAAAAGCTTACTATGAACACAGTACATACTGGATGAAAGGTCTCCTATATTAGTTGGTACAAACATTAAATTAAAACAATTACGTTTTTATTTAGAATATATATTACATATAACTAAAGATTGTTTATTCTGCAGCCTTGTTAGATGAAGACATACGCGACGACGGCGTGTGCGCATTGAAAGTATTTGAACAAGAGGGATTCAAGTATTGGACGAGGTGGGAGGCTAGGTGTAAAGGGCAGCTGTTGCCTGATATTGAAAAGTAAGTATAATAATAAGGAATATCAAGAATACACTATCTCTATCTTAAGTAAGAAGGCTTCTGGATGATGAAGCATCAGAAAGTAAAACTAGATATACATTAGATATGTTGGTGGTTGGTTGATTGGTCTCTGTTGCCGAAGACTATCTAGTCATCCACCGCAGCAGCTGTTTCTACCGCCAAACAGTAGTTTGCTAACATTACTGTGTTGCAGAGTGTGGTAGGCAAGGTGCTGTAGCCAGTGTAATTACTGGGGTAACGATACTCCACATTTTACATATCAGGCGACGAGCGCAATGAAGTGTATATATCATCTTAACTAGCGCCAAGTTATTATAGGCAAGCATGTCACTTATTATCAGCTGCACGTTCCGCTCGTCTCATCGTTTAATAGAAAAAAAGTAAACATTATTTGATATAGTTGTACTAGACCTGGTTATTATACTGATAGTAAGCTCACCGCCTCGACACTTCAGATTTTAAGTTTAGTTATCTCATTAATAATTTCATTACCTTCAACGTCCTTCAAAACGGGACATTAATATTTGCTCAGTACTATTTGGCGTCAAAAATAGGAACTGCTGGGGTACCTACCTAGACGTTCTCTGCTGTTCTGCTCATCTCTCTAAGATGAAGATTCAATATCCTTGTTTATCACCTTGCTCTTTGTATGAAGTAGTTGAAATATATATTACTTTTTGTTCAGATGTCCGGATTGGCAGTATCCTTCCAATCGCGTGTCACCGCCGAGAGATAAGCGAACTTTACGAGGCCGAAGGTCGGCTTTGAGGAGAAAAAGATTTAGTTTTAAGTTGATAGACAATTAGAATTTAACTGCAGTATTGAATGTGTTAATCAGTTAATATTGGATGGATTTTAAAGTACAAGTAAACGTATCATGTTAACTGTTGTTTCATTTATTTCCATGTTCTTGCTTAAGGTACTAACTTGTATTATCTATTTATTTATTACATAAATGATTTTATGTAATAAGTAAAATGATTGATAGGACATTAGAACCAATAAAATTCAAATCTGTTTATGGCAGTTATAGCTTGCACACGAAGGATCAATTTCAGTATGTGGTTGTTCATTGCTGGAATCTCTTCAATCGAATTTTAGGGAATTATAATAATACATTATTATAGTTTCTAGCACTACCTTTACTAATATAAACTTGCTTCGAAGATCATGATCAGTCCTACGCTGCTCGCATGCAGCGGTTTTCTTCAACCTTCAATAAATCATCGACCTCTCAGTAGACTGTTTCTAGTACGCTATGATAAATCTGGTTAAACTAAAATGCTATAAAATGTCAGTGAATGAAGAAAAAATTCTGACGATAAATCAAGAATGCGGTAAAGAGATACCCTTTTAACCGATGCTTCCTGAAGTAAACGTGGTTTATGGTATATTATACACGACGTAGGTAGCAACATCTGGGAACACAAAATCTTATTAAAAGATAAAAGACCTGGTAAAGTATTATAACCATAATGCTGTAGAAGCACGCTGTTGTATAAGATGCCGGAGAAAAAGTTTATGTTTATGTATATGATACATTTTCTTTAACAAAAATACTTTTTTCGTCATTTTTTGACCAGGTTCCAGAGCATGAGGTATGGGCACCTAGATGATGACGAACGCATTATTGCTAGTATTATTTATATTAAAAAGTACCACTACTACGGTGTAAATTTTTAGAAGTACATGTCGTCACCACGATTATGTCTGCTGTTCACTGCTGGATATCATCTCAATAAATTTATATCGCGATTAGTCTGATGTCATCGGCATCCAAGGAAACTCTACGATCCTGACCAGGTCATCGGTCTATCTGGCGGTAGTCCCACTCCGCGCTGCCAAGTATCATATGTAAGGTTTGGTACGGTTAATATAAAACATATTTTTTGGATATTTTACATGAGTATATAACTTTTTTCATATAATAAGGAGGATTATTTTTTTCATATTAGAATACCTTAATAATAGAAAACTAGACGTTTCTTATAATTTCACATTAAATTTTCAGTTAAAAACAATAGAAACCGTTTATCAGTTAATATTTTGTAGACATAAGACGTTTGCTTAATGTCGGTTTGTAGAACGAGGTAAGATAATGGTTGCTATTGTTTCGATCTCAAACTAAATCGAAAAATAACGACTGCGTGATTATAACTAATTACAATGCTTAAAAGTAACTTAGTCTTAATTATCTAAGTTTAAACGAATAAATTAATTTATTTAGGTGAAAAAAAAAACTATTCTACTCTATCACTGCCATTATAGATATGAACCTTTACAACATTTAGACACACATGTTTACATTTTGAATGAAGCTGGGAAGTATAAAGAGATATAACTAGTACATTAAAAATTAAAGCGGAAGTTAACTGAGAATTAATAAAGTATATCTTTATGTACAGATAAATCTGAAATTAACTGGAACTCGGGCTTGGCCAGTGGGTAAATCGTCATTACTCTCTCTTCGTAAGAAAGGGGCCTATAGGCTCAGCAGTGAGAATATTATATTAACTCGGCTGTTTATAGGGTGTAAGGGGTTTTGCTTAACAACTCATGAGACTAAAGCCAACCTCACCTGCTGGTGGTGCATCCTGCTAATCAACAAACGAGATTCTGGCATCCACCAACTCGCATTGGGCCAGCGTAGTGAGAAATGGCCCAAATCCCATGTTATGACCTCCTACGAACATGGAGGATCTTCGGAGGAGGCCTATGTCTAGCAGTGGATGTCTATCGACCGGTGATGATGATTATGATTGTATTTATATGTATATACTTCATAGATTGTTAGACATAATTAAAATATATACATATATATTGTATATATATGGCTCCTTTAATGTTATTCAAACTTATTAAAGTAAACAATTCAACTGTGGGAGTTTATAATATGACAGGAACCGCAGTTAACTGTGCAGTATAACGAGTACTGTAACCAGAAGGCGCCGGAATAACCTGCGCAAATACGATTTTACCAAATATTCAAAGTACATCTGCATCCTTTAATATTAATACGAATGTGAAAATAACTTAGATAATAATAAAAACATTTAAATAAAAATGTTTGTAAATGAAACCTTTCGTATAATTTCTACAGTCTTACTTGGTGATATCCCTGACGTTGAGTAATTTCGGTTATGGTTGTGTTAACCACTTGCTTTGTATACCTGGTTCCATTTCAGGTTCATTAGTGGTCATTCGGTTGACGATTACATTTTTTCAAACCCACTTGAATAGTTATCACCAGAAGTTTGTCGCTGTAACAGCATTTGTATCCAAGAGCGAATGAGAGCTAGAATATATTACACGAGCAAGCTTCCTAGCTAGGTAGCTTCTCTCTACAGCCTCATTATTAAGGTCATTGTAATAAAAAAATATATCTGATGGTTTCAAATGGTGTTATATAAGAAAAACCAATTCATTTGTTTAACTACCGCGTATGCTACATCTGTAAACGTGCGCACACTGATGACCCTCCTTATCTATGGACCTATAAATAAGGCGTTATCACAATTTCTACAAATATTTCCACAGCGATTGCCGGTCTTATTATGAATCCTATTAAGATATTTAATTTAATTACTAAGTTAATACTTAGTAAAGTACGAATATGAAATTAAATAGTTTAGTATATTAATCCGGGTACTTGTTTTACAATACCCAAATGTATACGTATTGTATGTAAATGTGCATACAATCGTTAATGTATTTAGGAACTCATTGTTTATATATTACAACTAGCTGTTCATCGGCATAAAAAAATTCACTGGGGGCCACTGGATTCAAACAGCGCAAGACCGTGGTTTGAGGAATACAATACAAAAGACCTATGTCCAGCAGTGGACGTCCATTGGTTGAAATGATGTATCCCGCCAGCTTTGCTGGCCGTAATATAAAATTAGGCTTGAAATTTTTCTGAAATGTTTCTTGAGAGGAACTGTAATCGAATTACTTTCTATAGCAACCGTTACCACAGTAACCGCATAAGACAAAACCGAACAAAATTCATTTTCATTATATATATATATATACGTGTGTATGGCGTATCACATAATTAAGTGATACGCCAGCCCATAACAATGTGAGGCTAGTTAAGATGTCATAATAGACGTTGTGATAGTAGCTTTGCGACATACACGTTGAGTCTCATTACTACAGTAATTACACAAGCTATAGGGCCCTGCAAACTGGAACACCTTGTACCTAGACGGTCTTGGGCAACAGAAACTTACCACCAGTAAAAGTTATCCGTACGTTTCTCTTTTCCCTAACTACTGCCTCACCACGATTAGAATCATGCATTTAATACAGTCATAATGTTTATGGTCAATGATTATATATAAAATACTAAAGAAATATACTATAGAATTATATTATCAAGATATATATAGGTGAGTGGAAGTTTCATATGAGTTCCCGTAGGACACATTATATTGGTTAGTCATCAAGGTATTTTATGAGTTTAATCAAGAAATTCCTTCCTTTAGTTGCCAAATTACATCGAGCCTGTGGTATATAGCTCATGAAACATTTTCATATCGAATCATGTAATATTACATCATTTTTCATCTTCATTAACTACACGTGTATCATATAGTTCGAGTTAGTAGGGTTCTTCTTATTTAAAGCATGAACTACAAGTTTTTCTGATCTCATTTTTTTTTTAACTGATGGCTAATGATTGATGCACATAACAATGAAAATATATAATTGACAAGAATTTGTTCGAGTAATTTAATAAGGTAGGTTTTAGATCGGATCTGATGCTGTAATATTTACGTAAAACAAATATATTTATTTTGTTTTTCTATGATTGCCTAGTTCTGCTGTTGGTTTAATTTACAATTTTAGAATAGCATCATTAGCTGATAGACGTCCACTGCTGGACTTAGTATTCCTCCAGATATTCATACATCTATCGGTTCTGCGCCGCCCTCATCCAGCGGTTTCCCGCGACCTTAGTTTATATGGCCTCCGGTATCGCCGGGCACTAGGGTTAATCTCCAAGTTGGACGGACCCAGAGCTTCGTTTGTTGATTAGAACGGTGCACTGCGAGCAGGTGAGGTTGGCTCGGGTCCCGTGAGTTGTTACGGGACCCCTTACACTTCTTTAGAATAGCAAAAAGTTCTGAATTTGTAATTGATTACTCTTTCGTACGAGGGAATCTGCTCGGAAGACACTTTGCTTTTGAGGGAACAAAACTTTTTATTAATTGTTATACACTGTTTGCATTACTTAAATTAGGGTACAATAATCAAAACAGTAAAAAATTCATTAACCCGGAAATTTATGCACAGCTAATTAATTAGTTATATCTTTATATATTAAAAAGTAATGACTAATAAATAGGAGAGACAGAGATATAAAGGGATTTATTGTTTCATCACGAGATCTCCTAAACTATTAGACGTAAATGCTTAAAATTTTTAATTGTAGAAATATTGCTCCTGCCATTCAAAGGTCAGCTTAGAATATCGGTTTCCGGTGATACGGTTGTAAGTTCATTGTAATCTCGCTATCGTTGATTCTAACCTAGTCAATAGTTCTCTGAAACTATGCATATGATAAAATGGTTGAACTTAATAAAAGGAAAAGCTTAAACAAAGGATTAAAGTTGAAAATTTGTATTTTATAACAATTGTATAAAATGTTTATGGTATTGGATTGCCCAGACTTCCCAATACAAACTGGACTAAGTATGACTTATATTGAATATAATATAACCTAAAACTTTTTGCACAATATATAACATTAGCCATGACAGGTTGTTCTAATAATAATCTTCAAAAGCTTTTCGTTTTGTTAGTTTTTTTATATACTCTTAATCGCGTGGCGGTGTTGATGGATACTGCCATTCAGGACATCTGAAATAAAATAAAAGTCTGTTTAAAAAATATACTACGTGTAAATATATCATTGGTGGTAGGTCTCTGTTGCTGGAGACCGTCTAGGTAGATACTACCGCAGCTCATATTTCTGCCGACAAACACTAGTGTGTAAACATTACTGTGTTCCGGTTTAAGGGCGCTATAGCTAGTACAATTCACTAATTTACCCTACTGGGTAAGGAGACCTAACATCTTATGTCTAGAGGCGACGAGCCTAATGCGGTATTGTGTACATGATCCTAACTAGCGCTATATTGTTATGGGAGTGCCTATCACTTACTATCAGGTGAACGTTCTGCTCGTCTCCTCGTTTCGTAGAATAAAAAAAATATAACCTATTTTGTTGATTGTCACAAGCGAAATATATTTTTTTTATTTATATCCTGACTTGGTTTTGTGTACTAGTAGTATTGAAACAGTCAAAGTAGCCTGAGTCAGATCAAATTTTTAAAGGCTCTGTGTTTAATGAAATTATTGGTGAAACCAGACTTAATATCCTAAGTCGACGAGTGTGGTATTATGTAAACATCTTAACTAGTGCCATGTTGTTATAGGTAACACAATCAGATCTTGCATTTGCCTCTAAACTGGCATCGTTTTAATATATAATGAAGCGACAGGAGGAGCAAGTGTGCACATCTCACATATTATAAAAGTGTGTGATATGCCCGCCTATGGCAATGTGGAGCTAGTTAAGATGATATACACAGCACGTGCTCGTCGCCTAGAGACTGAAGATATCACGTGTCGTTACCCTAGTAATTTCGCTAGTTACAACTCCGTTCAAATCAGGAGGACATAATAATTTGACGGCAGAAATAGGAGCTTCGGTACGGCAAAGAGATCTAGCACTAGTGGGGGTCGCTTCGCATAGTTGCTATTTTATTTATAATGTACAGATATAGCTAGATATTACTAAAACTTACTTTTCTACGTCGGGCAATGTTTGTCCCTTGCACCTCGCCTGCCATCGGGACCAATACTTAAATCCTTCTTGATCGAAAACTTTTTGAGCGCAAAGACTATCATCTCTGACATTTTCATCTAACAGTGCTAAAAGCAATACGAGTAATAATAAAAATAAACTTGAAATGTTTATATAGAATACAACATTGTTATAATTGCTACTGGTTGACTGCCTATGATGTTAATGACGGTTTAATTGTTATTTAGTAATTTTTTTTTAATCAAAAACAACTGAAAACAACACTAAAAGTTTACCTTCACAAGTGATGTTACATTTACCGCCCTTTCGACCCTCCTTGCAATATTCATTCCCTATCTGTAATGAAAGTTTGTTTAAAATATATTTATAAATATATTATGTACGTTATGGTTTGTAAAGGGTACAGCACATTTCATGGGACCCACGCCAACCTCAACTGCTCGTGGTACACTCTGCTGATCTACAAACGAGGCTCTGACTCTTGATATACGAGTATATATTTAAGTTTTTATAATGTCACGACGACTGTAAGAGGCCAGATGGCATGTGACAAAAAAGGTTTTATTCTAACTCTATCTAAAGTACCTAATTCTTTTTTTTATATACAACGAAGCGACGACACCAACGGGATGTTCTCCTGACGGTGATACGCCCGCCCATAACAACGTGGCGCTAGTTAACATGGTATTCATAGCACCACATAGCGCTCTTCGCTTTGAGACAAGATGTCAAGTCTCGTTGCCGCAGTAATTACACTAGTTACAGCGCCCTTCAAACCGGAACGCATTAATGTTTGGACACCTATTTGGCGGCAGACATAGGCGGTCCGATGGTATCTACCTAAACGGTCTCCGGCAACGGAGACTAATCACCAATCTTCCCGATAATTTAGGTGTGCCCTTTGTATGGAGGCACAGGTTTAATGTTATACATAAAAATTATAAGAGAGCAGTATTCTTTTTTTTCAATTACGCTTTTTTAAAACCTTCTTATTTGGAGTAAAGTCCAAAGTATTCTATGATTGTTGTAGTACGAAGTAGATCATTTTAAATACCATCAAATGAAACGACGAGTTGAAGACAGGTTTAGTTTTTTCAATCTGTCTGCTGAACTTCAGTTTCAATAAGGTGCCTCAAGAGGATGATGATGAGAGCATTTAAATTAGCAATAATAAAAAGCAGTTTTTTATATATATACATTAATCAGACTAACTTGGAAAAGACCGTAATATTTTTTCTTTGGGTTTTTTATTACAAGCGTGGAAGTGTCTCTATTGCTTTCGTGTTCTATCATGCAAACCCCTGAAAAGGTAATAACTTTTGATTATTTTGTCTACAGCACTAAAATTACTTAGTGTTACTTTATAATGGTTGTAAAATTAATAAGTGCAATATGGATGAAGTTAATCTATCTTAAATACTGTCCATGAGTTACGAAAATAAAATCTATTATAAGTTTCTTGTTGAGTTCTATTAGCCTTCTGATTTCTTTAAACCAGAACTTTTTTGAGTGTATCCTCTCTTACATTGGGTAGACTTCATGTGCATCTTTCTTATATTTTTCCAATAATTAATCATAATCCTATTTAACTCATTAAGAAACTCTTGCGCCAGAAAAATATTTTAGTTATTTGTAACCATATTTGTGTAGTGTTACTTTTTTAACTTGGATCCGTCGCGTTTAAAAATGAACAATAAAAAACAAACAGTCAAACAGATTAGTTGTGGTTATAATGCTCTTTGTTTTTTTTTGTCCGGTAATAAATTTGTCGGTAGATGGGAAGTACTGTGTATTATCTAGTGAATAACCCACTTAAGGCATCGTTTTACGCTATTAAAATATTAACCGATACCAGTTGCGTTGAAAAATCATTATTTCCTTTTGCTGAGTAGAAAATTCAGTGAATGGTATTTTGTGCATGATAAAGATGGGGATCCCTTGTCCTTTATAACAAAACAAGCGAAGAATTCATTCTTTGAAGGCTCCTCCACTCCTGTACCTTTTAAAATGGTGGTAGGTCTTTGTTGCCGGAACCCGTCTCGGTAGGTACCACCGCAGTTCCTATTTCTACCAACAACTAGTGCCGTGGAATCATTACGTGTTCCAACTCGAAGGGCTTTGTAGCTAGTGTAATTAGTGGAGCAGTAGACTTAACATTTTATGTGACGCGTGCAATGTGGTGTTGCGCATATCATCCGAAATACCGCCACGTTGTGATGATAGAATATTATTTACCATCAGGTCGTCTCGCTCGCCTTTTCACATCTTCGAATAAAAAAATAAAGAGATGAAGTTGATATAATTGAACGATGGTTAAAAAGCATGAATCCTTAAACAAGAAGACCTTTGTCCAATCCAATTTCGATATAAAGAATTCTAAGGTTTTATTTAGCAGTATCAACTTTATTTTTTTTATTCAACTAAGCGATGAGAGGAGCGAGCGTACACCTTATGGTAAGTGATACGCCTGTGGCACTACTTAGGTTGGTATACACTGCACGGCATTGCGCTAGTCGTTTGAGACAAGATGTTGAGTCTTCTTACTTTAGTAATTTGATTAGCTATAACGCCCTTTAACACGGAACACAATAATGTTTGCACATTACTATTTGTCGACAGAAATAGGAGATCTAGACGGTATCCAGCAACAGAGACCTAACACTAGTAAACTCGTAGGATTTGATATTTCGAGTGCGATAAAAACAATTTAATTAGAACAAATTTGTTAAAATTACAGAAGATTTATAATTGACTGATAATGAATAATTACTTACAGTTACTGATAAAGGTCCTTGGGAAGTGATTTCTCAGCAATTCGCCTGTCAGTTGGCATCTGGTGAATATTTTAGCTTGCACAATAACTGATGTTAAAGCGAGACACAAAATTAGTGCGTTCAGACGTTTTATCGCCATCTTGTAGTAATTCAACTGACCTTTTCCGCGTATTTATCTGTACAGTGTACCACCCGAGCACCTTGGCTATCAAAAGGTTTTTCCCAGAATCAACATCATACAAATAAACATGTAGATAGATAATTTTAAATGTATCTGTTTGTATTTATTTTGCTATATTTCATGTATTTATTTGTATTATGGAAAACAGGTAATAATACTACTAAGAGTGAATCGTTTTCGTCTTCATGAGATAATGATGAGATTTCTTTTACGAAAGTATACATCCTTTTAAGAACTTTAACAAAGAAAGTTTTCTTTTAATTATTTAATTAAGGGACGAGACGAGCGCGACGTTTACTTGATGGTAAGTGATACTTGTGCCCATAACAATGTAGCGCTAGATGGGATGGTAGGGCAGTAGGTTTCTGATACTGCGGACCGTATAAGTAGGTACCACCACAGCTTCTATTGCAGCCGCCAAATATCACGGTGTTCCGGTTTAAAGGATGCTGTAGATAGTGTAATCACTGCGCTTACGAGACTCAACATCTTATATCTCAGGCGACGAGCACAATAGGGTGCAGTCTTGATAGGTTGATATAGGCAGGATGATAATCCCACCTAGCAACACGTTGTTATGGGCAGGTGTGTTACTTAACATCAGGTGAATGTCCCTCTCGTCTCGTCGCTTGATTCAATAAAAAAAAGTTCCATCAATTTGAAGCTTAGGGAACATCTTTCAAAAACTATGAAGACTTCTTTCTTAATTTTTTTATATAGATATTATTGTAACCTTAGATAGCCATAAAATATTTTTTATCTTACAACGGCTGATTGATGACTAAAGCAATTTTTTTGATTATTGTTATGTAAAGGAAAGATATTAAAACCATTTCCTTGCAGATTTATTCGTTCGTCTTCACCTTCGAAACGTGAACGATTGATCTTAAAGCCACACAAATTTGAAATTCAAATAAATGTTAATCACCCCCTTGAATCTTTAAGAGCAAATAAGTGTAGAATACATTTTGCCTGTTCTTTAGTATCAAAGCGATTCCTTTCAACATTTCTAAGCAAAATTATTACGAATTTTATATTAGTTTAATATATTAAATATAACGCAATAACTAGCATTAAAAAATATGAAATAAATATTACGTGAGAGCAAATTTAAATAATTTTTTTTTGTTCTGATCTATTGAAACTTTTTTCGAGATTCTTTGAGTATATTTCCGATGATCTTCTTGATTCTACGATATTCTGATGAGAGATGTCTTTGAGAATAAATACTTATTAAATATATTAGTTATGTTCATAATGTTAATAGTTTTTTTTTTTAATATATTCCAAGTATGTACGAAACGAGAGAGATGTTTACTTAAAGTAAGTCTTACGCCTATTCATAACGCGGCGCTAGTTAGGATGGGCACAGCACCACATTACTTTACTCGTTACCCCAGTAATATCATTAGCGACGGCGCCCATTACACCGGAACACAGTAATGTCTGCATACTACTATTTGGCAGTAGAAATTGGCACTGTAGTGGTTACTACCCATACGCTCGCTGGCACGAGACGCACCGCCGGCAAAGTAACAAGTAATTCTGTTATCAATATAAAATCTAACATAAGGATTAATTGCTAATTAAATTTAGTGCTTAAATAAACTAATACCTAGCTATTGATTAAATTGCGGTATGAGTTACCTGCTGAAGTTTTATGTAGTAGCTACTCTTGTAGCTTGTAGAACTATTGTTCTACAGGGTGGGTTGTAAAACTTGATGCGATACTCATGTTGTTGACCGTTCAACACAAAGAGGGCAGCAGGCTTGTGTGTTGGACTAGTTATATACTTATCTACTCTTGCTGAATAGAATTTTGAATATGTCGCTACATTGCTGAATAATTAATTATACACAGCAACAGTATTGTTGAAATTGATTAGGCCACGCTTTGCCTGTTATGTGGGGCGGTACGGTTATGATGTACTGTAGCTTGTAATAAATGACATCTCAGATATGGATAGACTATCATATACATGATATATTTAAGTTAAATAGATTTAAGGCTTCTTACCCACCGGATGTGTATGTCTGTGTGTGTTTATATTACGGATTCCTCATACCTATATGTCAGAGTCGTTGATCATTTGTTCTTATGTTTACATCTTAATATTTATTTTTCAACCGTTTATAGTTACTATTATTGTTATTAAAATCTTTTAAATCTATCAACTCTTGACTCTTCCTCTTATATTTACTTTTTTAAAATATTTATGTCATTTATCTTAACAATTAAGTTTACTCATTGTCCATTATTATATATATATATCTCCAGAGATTCATTGACTTGTCACGAGATCCCCGAAACTATTAGACGTAAATACTCAAAATGTTGGTAGAGATATAACTTCTGCTATTAAGAGATAAGTTAAGAATGGGTCTTACAGAATTCCTTCTCCAAAGGGTTTTGCGAGTTAATAACGAGAAGGGGTACGAACGGCCAGTCAGGAATATTTCCGACAAATTCCTAATTTAATTCCTTGTAACGACCAGTAAAACGGGCTGTTATGATTGTAGTTAGATTATGTATAAATTGTTATTATTTACTTTTACATTGGGTTGTAAGGGTTTCTGCAAATCAACTCACGGGATCCAAGCCAATCTCACCTGCTCGTGGTGCGTCCAGATAATCAAGAAACGAGTCACTGGCTCCCACCAATAGCCTGCAATGGGGCAGCGTGCTGGGAACTGGCCAAAAACCCCATCATATTAAGCTCTACCCAATCATGTGGTAATCTTTGGTGGAGGCCTATGTCCAGCTGTGGACATTAGTCGGCTAATAATGATGACTTCTACATTTATTTCTACTTCTATATCACATACTCCTATTGTCCGTTTATTAGCAAACCAGGTTATGAGTATAACAAATATATTCTTCTATGGTTTTCTCCTTTTGACATTCCGTGTGGAATTCTGGGAATAATTATCTGACCATGAATTATTTTAACTAATCAGTTAAAAGTATTAACTCGTTTCTTAATATAAAGGTCTTTTGGTTCAATAGCCACATGCTGTGGAGTTTAGATGATAGCAGCATTTTTTTAACAAGGCGGTTTAATCTATAGTATATTTAGAATATAGGAACAATGTACCGCCAAACAAGTATTACTGAGTTTTGGCTTGATTTTATTTATTTAAGAGATATAAAAGAGAGAATATGAGTGCCACAGTATTCTGTGAGAACTCTTCAACTACTTAAAACCATATGAAATTGAGGCCAAGAGTCAGTCAGTTGTTGATAAAACAAAAAAACTCTAAATGACTTCGTAATTAAATAATCGTCAAAGATTAAATTTTGATATGCCTTTATGAACATTTACGAGTATTTTGTAATTAAGTTACTGCAAGTTACGGGCCCGTTATGTATAAGCACATTGCGATATGACACCCGCGTGACATGCTAAATTAGCTGCAACTAACAGAATAGACGGGTATTGTAATTAATTTAGCTGTGAAGTGTCTACAATGGCTCAGTTGTTAGGTATTAATCGGAAATTAATCTACTTTATCAGATTCGATTCTAAATGGTTGTAGTTTAAAATGTAATAAATATAAATAAAGTTTGTTAATCTAAGTATGGCGAAAATCGAGATTTTTAAATAGTTTGTTATCGCAGCTTATTTTACAGTAGTAAAATTCCGTATAACTCTTAAAGAAATATTTTCAGATTTTTTAAACATATTATAATTAAAGACAAAACATCTGATTTTTTTATTATTCAAGGAAGCGACGAGACCAGCGCATAACGTTTGCTAGGATAGTATACATTGCACTGCATTGAGCCTGTCGCCTTGATATATAAGGTGTTCAGTGTTGACATCTCAGTACTATTTGACGGTGGAAATAGGCGCTGCTCTGATACCTACCTAAACAGTATCCGGTAACAGACACCTATTAGCAGTAAACGTACAAAGTTAGCACAGTAAGATGAAGAAGAAAGGAAAAAAAAAGCTTTGTCATTATATTAAATCCTTTTATAATAAATACCGTAATAGAATGAGATAATTACAAATATATATAAAACAAATGGTTTTCTCGTTCAAAACAAATTCCAGCCGACGAACAAAAAAACAATCTCAATGATGAAAAATCTGACATTCACATTGTAATTTAAACACGGACGTTAAACCTTTCATTGACAGCCGTTTTAATTAGGTCGCTGCCAGATTAAAATTAGACCTTTTTTTATCTAACCTTCAGAAATTAAATTAGTGTTAATTAATCTGCGCATGATGTTTGATCGGTCAGGAAAGGCACATATTACAACAGTCAAGAACAAGTACTAGTGGTAAGTCTGTTTTGCCAGAGTCCATTTAGGTAGATACCACCGTAGCATCCGATCCTATCGCCAAACAGTAGTATACAAATATTACTGTATTCCGGTTTGAAGGGAGGCGTATCTAGTAAAATTACTGGAGTAACGAGAGTTAACATGTTATGTCTTAAGGCAACGAGCGCAATGTTGTGCTGTGTATATCAACGTAACTAGTGCCGCGCTGTTATGAGCAAGTGTATCACTTTACATCACGTGAACGTCTTGCTCGTCGCTTCGTCGAATATAAAAAAAAGAGTTAAAAGAGGTAATACTTATGTTATAATTTTCGTTACTTTTCGAATTTTCCATTAAGACGTATATATTAAATCTCGTTACCCTAGTAATTTTAGGAGCTGCGACTTCCTTCAAACCTGAATACAGTAATATTTGAACACGACTGTTTAGCGGTAGGAAGAGATATGCGGTGGTATCTATCTAATCGAACCGAGAACCTCCAAATTACTATACAATCGTTTAATCACTGAGTCTTGAAGGTACTTAAAAATATAAATCTAGACAAAGAAAGCAATAATGACGGAATGAAATTCCTAAGTTCAAGGAACTTCATTGAATTCTCCATGAAATTCGCAATCAATTAGTAGATAATTGATATTGATGCTTTGTAATGACTAATAATTATCTAGGTATTAAGGATTTGTGTCTAATATGTTAATATGTTATACTTAATGAGCATATCGCGACATATATAACGTTGACAAGATCCATTAATTAAGATCATTGTTACTTAGTTGTCGATCTCTTATAATAACGCTAATATTTTGTCGTGATTATTTGTTTAATTATCAGCTAATCTGTGGAGGCTCTGACGAAGAATTTCGGAGACGTAGATGGCCAAAGCAGTAATGAGTAAGTTAACCAGAATCTGGCAAAACAAGTGTCAAACGCCATAATGACTAGACTCGTGTGGTCTTTGCTTTTCTCGATGTTCCTGTATGATGCCGAACCACGGTCTAACTGCGCAGACGACCGAAAGAAAATCGAAGATTTTAAGATCAGTTGTTAGGGTAGACTGCTGCGCATATCATGGACAACAAAAAGAACCAACAAATCCAATCTCGAACAATTTAAAATTACTAGGTTTTCCACCACTTCCTATAAACGAGTCTTAAGTTACTTTGGCCATATGTAGACAACCAGATAATTTGGATAAGCTCTTTGTAATAGGAAAGATAGAGGGCAAAAGATCACGAGGTCGATCATCTAGGCGATGGTATGGTCAGATACAAGCAATATTAGGCGCCAACATTCCGGATGCCTTGAGACATGCCGAGAACAGAGCGGTGTGAAAGCAGCTGGTTGACGCGTCATTATGAGAATTTCAGAACAAGCACGATCTTCTGTCATGAAGTACACGAAAGAGAAGATATCACCCTGTATAAGATAAATTGTTTAAATTTTATATGTCACAAATAACTTTGACTTAGCTTCAAAATACATATGGAGGAATGTTGATGTTGGATCATCTCTAAAAATTATTAAGTTTGTAGGTAACATTTATAAAATAATTTTTCTTAAACGTTACTAAACTTTTTTTATGCAAATGAACACAAACTTAACGCAAGTATTCAAAAAACTTGAAGATAACATCGTTTTCTTTCAATTAGTTTGTATTTATTCTTCGTAAAATATCGCAGGCATCGGTTTTTGTTAAGTTCAAGTTAGCTCCCGAGTTTCTGACGTACTTTGCAAAGTTGCCCATTCAAATAGTTAAGACAACTCCGCTGAGAATTTGTTGATTACTTCGGTTGACTATTTATTGTTGAAACTTGTTTATGCAACAGCGACAAGTGTTAACTAGTTTGTCTCATTATAAACTTTTAATAGCACTCTCTTATAGATATTCTTTTAAGCAATAATCGTGTGAAATTGGGGCCGACCTTTGGGTTGAAATATTAGTCTGATGATAGAAACTAAGTTATTATTAATTTAATCTTTCATTCATTAATTTCCACATTCATTCGTTCATTCGTTGATTCCTTAGTTCGTTTGTCTGTTCATTCGTTCATTCATTGGTTTGTTCGTTCATTCATTCCTTCATTAATTTGTTTATACAAATATCCAAAGAATTTTAACAAGAAGTCTTAGTAAATGATCATTAAGAAGTAGACACAGCATTCATCAATGTAAAGGCTGTTTGTCAAAGATGAAATCACAATTTGTTGATTCGAAAAGGTAAGAGGGCAATAATTAGTAAATGGATTCACAAAACCAAAGTTCATCTTTGTGTAATAACGAGTTTGTGGATGGCACAATTGATCTCAACGATACCAATAAACTTCATTATCATTTTCAAGTACCAAGTCTGAGGACAATTCTGTTCAAGTGGAATTGATTTCCAAAAGTTTAGTATCTCTTTCGTGTTTTATTCACGTAGGTAACCAAATTTTTTTTTTATGAATGATTTTGACTTTGCAATAAAAAGTTTCATTTAAAGGTTGCAAGAAACTGTTATATGTGGCCAGCACGGGATCGAACAGAGTGAAGATCTCTGGGAAGACCTATAACCAAATGTAGACATCTATTGGCCTGTAATGATAGAGATGATTTATATTGATAAAAAATTAAACCTCAGATCTTTTTTTACCACTCTATCTACATATATAATGAAAATGGGTTTTATATGTTCACCAATCACCTGAAAACAAGTGAACGTATCGACAAGGGAACATGACCATTCGACACGGAATCATTTGTAGATGTTTATAGGCTTCTTATTTTTTTAATTTCATACATACTTCGTAATTTTGTTTCTAAGTTAACTTTTAAAAGCGTTTTCATTACGTATTATTTAAGCAGTTGCTGTAGGAACGGTTGCTATAGAAAGTCATTTGCGGTTGCTCTGTCTAATTCTATATAGAGGGGAATAGCTAGTATATATATAGTTCAGAATGATTATATTATTCATCTCGCGGATCAATCATGTTTTGTGTTGTCTGACCATATCAGCTGGGTTGTGTGTTTTTTATGATTATATTAAAAAATCTATTTAACCGAAAGTTAGTTCTGATGGATGCGCAAAGTCATTAGACAATATTCTACAATTTAGTTTGCGGAGCACAAATTATGCGAAGCTTCAGTTTTTGTTAACTTACTGTTGGTTGGAGTTAAGTTTGTGTCGTGTTTTACCGAGTTTGGATAGTTTAGATAACTCCGTTGAGTATTCGCCTCGCTTGCAGTTTATTATTTTAAAGCCACGGAAATAAATATATCTCATCATCATCATCAGCCGATACACGTCAACTGCTAAACATAGGTCTCAATCGAAGATTTCCACATCGATCGGTCCCGCGTTGCCCGCATCCAGAGGCTTCCTGCGACTCTCCTCCTCAGTATACCATGTGAACCTTTTACATGGAGCGAAAGCAGGGTAAGGTGAATTTCTACCCAATAATTCACTGTCAGTATCCTTAGAGAAGCTGCACAACTTTTATTTTAAATGCCAGGAATTGTTAGTATGTCAGATAAAGTATCTAATGTTTTAGACAAATTATATACGAATGTGATCACACCAATGTATTACTTGTTGTTCAAATTCGTAATAAATCGTTTTTACTCCATATAGCTTAGGATAAAATTCCACCAGCTTAGCTTGAAGCAATCAATTTATTCCTCCATTCATTTTATTCGAACATAAGCTTTTTGTGAATGAAAATATTTTAACTGAATTGATTAATCCTCAGATTTGTATTGTTACAAGTACGGGTAACCATTTAGCAGCCTTCCAGCGTTCTGAGTGGTAGAATGTTGGGCAAATAGCCAGAATTTGGTGCTGTTGCAATCACGTTTTCATAAATCTGTTTGCAAATCTCGAAGCATTGGTCTTTAAGTACACAATAATATTTCTGGTGTGAGAAATGTTTCCGCTTAATCTTCGTTAGGGACATCATTTGAAAGTGATTTGCTTCTACAGCTTCTTATATACTACGGACATTATATTATAGCGTCTTTATTCCTCATTTATATATACACTATCTGTTCCCCGACTGCTTTGATATCTGAAATATAAAATAAGACTTGAAATTTGTCTGAAATATTTCTTCAGAGCACCCGCATAAATAATCTGTAATGAAAATGTTTATAAAAGTTCATTACAAAGAAAATAATAAAGGATCTCTGAAATAAAAAAAAAAATACCTATAACCATCTGCAAATCACGCTGCGTCGAATGGTTACGTTACCATGTCGATAATTTCACTTCTTTTCACGTGATAGGTGGACGAAGGAAACCAATTTTGATTGTATATGGATAAGTTGTTATCAGTTGTTGATCTATAGGGGAGGCCTGTGTCCAGCAGTAGACGCCTATCGGCTGATTATGATGATGATGAAGTTGTTAAATATTTTCGGATGGTGCTGTGGTGTATCTACTTCTTTATCATTCAACTATCCTTCTAATGATGGTTGGTATGTACGTAAATGTAAATATCTATTTGGAAAGGTAATAGGCACAATTTTTCAATGAGGTCATATTCGTTATGTATTAATATCCCCTGACTTTGAGGTCCTGGTAAAGGAAAACATCGTGTGGAAACGATTAACAAAAGTTTTCGAAGATATCTGACAACCTGGTTTCCGCTAGTTAGTTGGATAATTTTTTTCTTTTTTTATTTTGTATAGACAAGCGCTGATTACGTTCCCACCAGATTGTATACGGCAATGAAGTCTTTGGTGGTAATGCGCACTAGTAATCTATTCACTCCTATCTTAAAAATTGTTACGACTCCCTCCTTAAGAGAGATCGGTACATGTCCCAGCTGTGGGAAGATTAATATTGACTGTTTATATTATGAGTAAATTTAATATAAATTTTATAAGTTTCGATAGTTACGAGTAGTACAATAAAAGAGATACAGCTTATCCGCAGAGTGCCAACAGTGTTCGTTTGCAATTTGTTTGCGTGCCGCGTGCGCTCAAAGCCATTTGTATCGTGTTCTAATGCCACTAATAAGCTAAATGAGCTGCAGTGTAATGAACGATGTGTAATGAACTATATGTAATACAGTGTAATTAATTCCCAGATCGGCGTCCGCATCGCGTGTCAGCGGCCGACGGTATTTTGGTCGATTCAAATTAATCATAGCAGATTAGCTTACAAGACAAATGACAAATATATATGTAAAAAGGTAACTTTATGTTTAGTGATATTTAGTGTCATCATCATCATCAAATCATTTGTTGTCCTCTGCTAAACGTAACAAAATTAAATTTCCAACGCGATCGGACTTCAATAGCTCATAGTAGCTGTATATCATACAAATATACTCTTAAGTGATGACTGATGATTTGACGTTTAATTTTTTTCAATTTGACGAAGCGATGAGACGAATGAGATGTTTACCTGGTAAGTCGTACGCTTGCCCATAACTTGGCGCCAATTAAGATGATATACATAGCACCTAAGTGGCGTTGCGTAGGAGAGACTTATATCCAGTAGTGAACTGCCGCGGGCTGTTGATAATAATGATGACACACCACCTCATTATTCTTGTTACCGTGAGATATAAGATGTTCAGTCTGGTATTTCTTATAATCTTACCAGGTAATTTCACACTACTGTCAGTGATCTATCTAAATGGTCTCGGGCAGCAAAGTCCTACGACGAGTAAATATTCTAAGTTTAAAAATAAGCTTATTATACTTAGCGATTGGGTGGTTTAGCTATTTTTAAAACCGTGACTTGTAATACAAACAGTAAAAAACAAAATGACTAAATATTTTCTTATTAAATGTCGGACGTTAGTATTGGTTTAAAATCTACCCTCTCTTATGGTTAACTTTATGCCTCAGATAACTTATTGGAGAGCATTCCTATAATAGAAATTATGAAAGGTACTTATTAGGTTGTCTAAGAAATCCATTTTAGAACTTATAAGCTGACCTTACATATTTTTATTTCATTCAAATGTTAAACGGATATTTTGTTTCTATGGACCTACATATCGTCCTGCTATACGTTCATTATTGTTTCCTTGAAAAGATTTTTAAACAATAATCCTTAAAGGTCGTATTGTGCGATTTTAAGGTATTTCGGTGCAATACAATAGAAAACGTGGCAGGGATGGTCTCCGAAGGAACATAAGAACAAATGTTTTATTTCTTCTACCTCTACATTCGTTGTGGTCAGCAGTCGTTTCATATGCAAATGATCTGGTACAAAACTACTTTATAAACGTTATATTGTTTAAAGAGACACAGGTTAACCTTAATCAGAATCTTCAACGATTTGTAATTAAGCATTTATTTAGTATTAAGCAATAGAGATTGAGGATATTCAATTTCTGTTAGAAATTGATAAAAGTTTTAAAACTAAAATAATCTATGACTAACAAACTTCTTTATAAAAGTCAGAGCGGCTAAATGTTTCTGGTTAACTATCTAAACAATTTCCGGCGGTGAATTTTCACAATACTCCACAAATTGGATTGATATTGAGCAAAGTTAACATAGAGCCCGATGCCAGGTAGTTGTGAATGTAAAACAAACCAATTCAGAACCGAATCAAAGTTGAAATGAAAAATTGTTTCAATAACACAAACCGTATTCCCTTAATCATACGGCAGGGTGAGTTGGGAATTCAGATATTTTCTTATAATTAAGAACCATTCATAAATAAGTTTCTTAAATGGCTTCTGCGAAATTATTAAAGCACATCTTGTACCTAGATTTTAATTAAACCGTGAGAATGTTTAACTAACGGATAGCAATTAAGGACAAGGGCGAAATTCTCGTGAATAGTTCGTGAAATTACTTTCTCGTTTATAAATAATTCAACATGCGAACTTTGCTTCAAGTTTACTTTTATATCGTGAAGGTCTGCCGGAGATCGTCCAGCTAAGTACTAGTTCCTATTCCTATCTCCAAACAGTAGTGTACAAACATTACTGTGTTCCGATTTGAAAGAGATATCTAGTGCAGTTACTAGAACAAAGATATTTACATCTTATGTCTCAAAGAAGAAGAACACTGGTAGGATTCTGCTGCCGGAGACCATTTAAGTAGGCATCACCTCAGCCACTAATTCTGCTACATAACAATAGTGTACAAACATTACTGTGTTACCGTTCGGAGGGCGTTATAACTAGTCAAATTATTGAGCTAACGAGACTTCTTATGTATCAAGGCGATGAGCACTATCTGATGCTGTGTGTATCATTATAACTAGCGTATCTCTCGTTTTGTTTCTTCAAAAACTCATCAACCACTAGTAGAAATGTTGTCCGAGTCCACATCCTGTTTGTGTTCTTGGTTCGTTCCCTTGGAAATGCTTAAGTGTGGTGCATGGATGTACGGGAACGTTGCATAGGAGGTCTCCAGCCAAAAAAGGTTTCGGAAGGAAGAATTCGAAAATAAATAAACTCCATGACATGTGGTCCCGGATTCGAAAGAAAGACCTCTAATTAGATTGAAACAAAGGCAAGCCTTTTTTTATAATGTTTAATAATTACTGGTTATAGTATTTATTGAGGATATATAGCTAGCATTTTTTCTATGATCTTCAGTGAATGGGAGAACAATATTCTCTTCTATTGAAGAAAAACAACGGGTTAGAGGTTACAATTAACTATAAATTATTTCATTGTTATTTATGTATCTTTAGTATCTCATATTTTGTGCAGTAGATGTATACTAGTACTAGTAAACGTAAATGATAATAAAGATATAGTCGTCGACATAACATATACATCATAATCAGCTAAGTTTGTTATAGTTAGTACCTGCCCGCTGTTAATATATAAGGATACCAAATTCATAACTTTTTTTAAGAAAAATAATAATACGAATTCTCCATGGTTTTGCATCGAAAAATTTGTTTCGCTTGGTGTTAAAAACAAGTGGATATCATTTACAAAAGGCTCTCAGTGTATTGCGTACATTTATCTGGCAACATTGCTTGTGCCAAAATGTGAGACCGCGCGTTGGCAATTGATGTGGTGCTTATAGCGGCTATTGCGATAAAGTAAATGATACGAAAGATTTCAAAATAAATTCAAGTCTAAAGACTGTATAAAGTTTATTTTACTTTGATTAAGAAGCTAGTGTTCTAAACTATGAACTAGATAATTTTTACTGGTGGTAGTACTCTGATGCAGGAGACAATCGACGTAGGTTACATCGCAGCCCCTAATTATGCTGCCAAATAGTAGTGTACAAACATTACTGTGTTTCCATTAGGAAGGCGTTGTACCTAGTGAAATTACTGGGGTAACGAGACATATCTTGTATCAAGGTGGCGAGCGCAATGTGGAGCTGTGTCCCAACCTGCTGTGTTGTTAACTTCTCGTTCGACTCGTCGCATCGTTGAATAGAAAAAGATTGTTACAAGTCTTTATCATCTAAGTTGTAGGAGATAATCATTTTGGATAATGTCTTCTGTGGTAAGAAATGTTTTTTGCACTAATTTATTTAGATGTTTACATGTTTTCATTAGAAGATTTATTTCCAAAATCTGCGTATCAATCTAATTTTCAGAACCATTGACTAAATGGAAGTAAATGTAATATTTTGAAATTCATAATAAGTGAGTAAGTCATAATATCTGTTGATAATTTTTTTTATCAAAACATTGATCATAACAATATATGTAAGTTATTGTATTTTGCAATAATACTAAAAATAAATATGAACTTTTATAGATACACATGTACAATGAAATTCAATTATTACATTATGAGAATCAATCACATTTAACAAGTGTTTTTAAAATACATTGTATGGCAATATAGTTTGGTTGTAGATATCTGATATTCAAAAAGAAACAAGTTAATTATAAGATATATAGGTTATGGACAATTACTTTGAGCAAAAGAAAGATTTAACAATATGTAGTGGTTCGTCATACTAACATCGTATGAAATGCGAGGCGACGAGCGCAGTATTGTTAGTCATGCTAAAATAAAGATCTAATTACTTTGCTATAGAATTATTATTAATCCCTTGTCTTGCCTCAAAATGCATATTAAAAACAAACTCGAGCTGCGGAAATAATTCGTATATTACAAAATTAGTAAAAGCTCGGCGGTCAACAGAATTGACTGCTGTTCTAGTATTGTCAATATTATAGTATTAAGTTGTGAAAATTGAATTAAATCAGTGAATACTTTGTTTATGAACAATCTTATAATTATTACTAATTGTTGTGGAAATTAGTGAACATGTAAGTGTGTATAAGAACAGCTGTTTTAAATCTTCAAAATATGGTAATTATTATGGAAATTGAGTTTAACAATGATAATTGCATGTATGGTATCAGTGTATATGGACTATTTGAAATCCACGGCAACTTCACTCTATTGGCTGGCACTTTACTGTTACGCAAGAAACCAATAAGCTATCAGCGACAAACTGACACACACTTTAGCTGCATATGAATAAGATAAGAACTGCATCCAAAAGTCAGAACAGTGAGTCCCTTTCAGTGATGTTTAGGCATTTTTACCCCTTAGTTATATTACCGATCGATAACAAGACTATTTTTAATATTAATACAAATATAGATCTTTTTGACACTTTGTAATAACAAGAAGAATATAAGATTATGATTTATTTAAACTAAAATTCTTAATTAATTATTTTGGTCCTTAATCGTTATGATTTTAAGCGGAAATAACAAAGAGTCGACATAACGGAACTGTCAATTACAGTTCTTTTAAATTTCATGTTACAAATCGGTTAATACAGAAATATATAATAAAATATTGTAAAATTAATTTTACGGTAGGTGGCAGCACCATGGAGTGCCCATATATACAATGGTCATAAGCAATCTTTTTTTCTGTGTCATAGTAAGATTTGAAAATAAACCGTTTCTTACTTTGGGTTATACATATTTTAACCGCATCTATGAATTATTTTTTAAATTCCTGTTCCTGCCAATGAGAGCATCAGAGATCAGAATGTTACAATATACTAGAATTTGTTAATATCTGTAGTACTTACAATTTTGAATGTTGGTAATCAGGTGCCAAAGTTTTATGCACGAAACTAATGATGCAGCGAGAGGGGGATACTGTCGGCAAGCCCGCTGCAGCCGTAACTCCGCGACTACGGCAACAAAGTCAATAAATGCTTGAACTTCCGAATGCCGCTTGTTTGTTTAACAAAATTGCAATCCGTTCAGGGATCGCAATTGTATCGAATCACCCGCACTCGACCGCATTTGCTATTTTCCTTTCAACAACTTCGGCGAACTCGAGTTTCAAACAGCTCGGAAGCTTCCGCTTGAATTATCCCACAATTGTATTTTCCTTTACATCTTTTATCTATACTAAAATTTGTAGACGCTTCATGTACTATTAAAAAAAAACAATCAAACATAAATTTGATTCTTCCAGAGGGTCAATAAGTCGCTGTAATTTTCGTTATTTTAGAATTACCATAGCTAGATTTAATAATGCTAGTTGTCTGATGTCGGAGACCGTCTATATAGGTACCACAGCATCCCATATTTGTGTAGACAAGCAATATTGTGCAAATATTGCTGTGTTCCAGTTAATAGGGCATTTTAGTTAGTATAATTACTGGAATAACTAGACTCAACATCTCATATCTCAAGGCGACGAGTTTGTACTCATCGAATACAACACGACATTGTTGTGGTGTTGTATAGATCTTTGTCGTTGTGCCCGTTTTGAGTCACAAGATGATAAATCTCAGTATTCAAGTAATTTCACTAATTACAGCGCTTTTGAAAACTGTACTACCAACAAGTTGAAGTCCTGGTCATCCCATAGCTTTGTCGAATAAAAAATATGGAGAAATTCCTACTCCAGCGCACATTATGAGACGCACCGCCCGAATAAGAATGTCCACAACAAAAGGACCTCTGCCATGTGTCTTCACGTCTGAGTCCGGAATGAGGACAAAGGTATAGGGTCGTGGGATACCAACAGTCAAACTTTAATTATATATAAATTACGGACTCACTGTTCTTTGAAAAACGCGTGAGATGTTACTAGAACCTTTTTTTATAAGAACAGTCATATGTTTCACAAGTTGTATTTCAATTTATTTTTATCATATAACAACGAAGAGAGAAGACAAATAGATTCAGATGGTCGTAAATGAAGAGCTAGTTAGAACGTCTACATAATACCTCACCTTCAAAACCTATAACCTAGCTTAAATCTATAAGTAGCTACGACGCCTTCCAAAACGAAACATAAAAGTGGTGACAGAAATAAGAACTGGTGATTTAAACCAAAACGGTCGCTTTAAGGAGATCTACTATCAGTTAAGATATTTTTTTTATTATTATATTTTCCAAAACACAATCTGTTATAAAGCAGTTTTCATGAAATTTCAGCTTCAAATTAATTAAAACGTCCATTGTATTAGCGAATGCTGCCAGTTACGGACTGAAATATTGCGAAGATGACGCGTTGCTTCCTGCGACTTGAAATATAATAATTTACCAAATTGTAACATGAAACATTTAGTATATGTCTGAAAGGTAAGTTATATTTGTTGAATTTGAAAAGTTTCAGTTTAGCGAGCTTCACTCTGCGGCGGTGACTGGTTACTTCCTTTGAGCAAAGTTTATTTCACCCAAAAGTAACATACACGAAGGAATTATAATATTTTGTAATACCTCTTTGGTACATCGGTTAAGCTGCTTACTTTGTAACATCGTACCTGAATCGAATCTGGGCCACATGTTGGTAAATGTTTTTTAATACTCACTGGATACTACAGTCATATTGTAAATCTGCCGCTATAAGAGCATTACTGTGTTCCGGCTGTAGGCATGTATACGATAGTCATAATTTTTTGGTTGAGATCGCTTCGCCAACTTCGACCTCGTCACTTAATATCGCGTAAAGTTGTCAAGTGTAGTACATACATCTTATAGTATTACATACATCTTATAGTATTGCCACATTATGGACAGAAGTTGCTTTGTGGTCAATAATTTTTATTCTTTTTGTTTCCTTGTTTTGTAGTAAAAAAAAATTTCTTTATATTCTGCTTTAGAAAAATATATTGTTATCAATAATTAATATTCTTTAGTTTATTTATTATATATTATAAAGCTGTAATAATAAGTATATATATACAATAAGGTAGCGGATAATTTGGTGTATCTGATGTTTGTTGAAAGCTAGCAGCGCTGTGAAAAATGTTACATAATAAATTTTGCATATTTTGGTGGTGGAAATGGTCTGCGGTGGTACTTTCATGGAATCACCATCATCCGACGTCCACATCTGGACATAGGCCCATATGGAATACTTTATGCTGTATGTTTTAAAATAGAATTCAGTTGCTCATTTGCAAAACAAGGACGATAAATTTCGCGTAATCTGATTGTGTTCATCACGAAGGGGAGGAAACAAAGAAAAAAGTTATTTTTAAAGTTTACATATACGTGGCTTCCAACTGAAACAGGAGTGAGTGCCCGCTGATTGCCTAAATCGTGACAAAACTTTCAAGTTTGACCTGAAAGCGTATTGTAAATAGAAAAATTCCGAATAAAGTCGTTATACTTGTTGGAGTAGTTCAATACGTATATGTGGGTATGAAAATTTTTATATAATATTGGATTATCAATTTAACTAATTTTTTTTATTCGACGAAGGAACAGCACAGGCGAGACATTCACCTTATGATAAGTAACGCGCCTTCCTATAACAATTAGGATATGTACACTAGTTAGGACAATACACACAGCACCGCGTTGTGCCCGTCACCTAGATAAATAAGGTGTTGTTTCGTTACCTTATAAATTTCACTAGCTATAACGCCTTTCGAAGCGTAACACAGTAACATTTGCATATTACTGTGTATCTACTGAAAGGCGCTTTGGTGGTATTAACCTAGGTCTCCGGCAACGGAGACCTACCACCAGTGAACAACGAATTTATACTTCCTAAACAAAATTATATGAATTGTATACCATGTGAAGTTATGCTCTGCGTGAATGTAGATAATAAAGAAGTGGAACTCTGAAAATATCAGAGGCACTAAGCACTCGGAATGGGGAGAAAATCATTAATCAGCTTAGTTATTGTTATTGTACATCGCGATGTAAGGCGCCAATGTAAATATTCAGTGCGTGCCAAAATGATATACGATTGGGGCGCGATATACCCGACGTTTATATCGCGCCCCAATCACATTAACTAACACCCTGCTTAGAGTCGTTATTGCTATTATAAAACTAGGTTATGTATTAATAGGATTCACTGGTGGTAGGTCTCGGCGTACGCGATATCGCCGACAAACTGTAGGAAAACCAGCTGCGATGGTATAGCCATGTCAAATGCAGACCATCTAAATGCATATGCAAAAAAAAAAACTTATCCTCAATAAACCCGGCAAGCGGCTGAGTGTGGTGACTAAAGATATGATAAGCTATGATCTCAAAGAAAACGATGGTCCAAATAGAACGAAGTGGAGTGAAAAAAGTAAGAAAGCAGACCCTCTCATAAGACGGGAAAAACGCTAAGAAGAAGAAGACTGGTGGTAGGTCTCTGTTGCTGAAGACCGTAGCGCCTATTTCTGCCGCCGAACAGAAGTGTGCAAACATTACTGTGTTACGGTTTAAACGGCGTTATAGCTAGTGTAATTACTGGGGTAACGAGACTAAACATCTTATGTCTCAGGCGACGAGCGCAATGTCATGCTCAGTATAACATCCTAGTTAGCGCCGAGGTATTACTGTCGGGCATTTTATTTACCATCAAGTGAACGTCCCACTGGTCTCGACGTTTCGTAGCGTAAAAAAAAAACTTAGTTTCAGATACTTATTAAAGCACTGAAGCTTTTATTACATTTATAATTCTTTCAGAGTGAGCTATATTTACAGCATTACAGCGACGTCTATTTCTGCCGACAAATAGTATTGCGCATACAATAGTCTGCCACTTTGAAGCGCGCTGTAGCTGACGAAATTACTGCGGTAACGAGACTTAATAGTGTCAGGTAAGTAGTACAATATAGTGTATATCATCCTAATGTCTCGTCGCATCGTCTAATAAAAATTTCTTGGCGCTAAAGAGGGATGTAACAAATTTAAAGTAAGCGTCTTTTGTATGTCATAGAAATCTTAATTCGCCTTATGACTGAATTAATCAGGAAATTGTTTATTTTTTTTAAACTTTCTCGGTCATTACCACCATTGCATAATTATTTCATGAAGAAGTTATACGTAACCTTTTTTTTAATAAACTGGTAACACTATATTCCATACATAGGCGAGAATAAACATCGGCAAAGACACTTGAACAAATATTTTCATTCGCACAATATTCAAAGGGTTGCCAAATGTACTTAGTGACGCTTTCCCTGTTTCCCTGTTTGTCTCGGAAACGAAATCTTCTTATTTACACCAACGGTCACAGTGTCAATACAGTTGTCACCCTATTGAATATCTAGAAATATTATCTTCATAAAAAAGTCAAGTATATTTATATAGTCAAAATGTTAAGCGGGGAATTCCCTTTTTTATTAATTGAGCAAGATGTAACGAGCGCGAGTTCTTATACGAGGACGTGTCAGTACGTCACGCCCGGAGAAAGTACGAAACTGTACGTCTCACCCTTTTTTTTTGTTTTACGTGGGAGAAATATCTGCGCATACCTGCCCTCGCGGGGGCAAAGAGAGGTTATGTCGGACTTGCAACGACTAAAACCCCCAGATGTTCCACCTCGTCGCTTAATGTCAGTATCATGGGAACGCTTTCGCACACATCTGTGACCCCGACAGCGCCGGTTGCACAATGTAGCCCTACCTCGGGAGGGAGGGAAGAACCCCTCCTTTCCACTTTTACAAAGGCACATCGGACCACAGCGCGCCCTAATTTCGGCCTCTCAGTCACTTGGGCAACGGATCCCTCGAATCCATCATCCAGAAACCATGGGAGCCAAGAGAGAAAACTCTCCCGATTTCCTGCGGTGGATCCGGTTTAGAGTTTCGCCGCCAACCGTTATACGGCCGCGGAGGATAGAGAGAGCGGCGGAACGCATTACCGAGCTTCTCTCCCTTTCGCGACTCCACCACTAAACCTGCCCCTGCAGCCCACCGGTACGCATTCGAGGAGCTTGCGGAGCTCTGGAGCTCTAACGTGGAGCGGCCTGGCATTTTACCACTGGACCTAAGAGTCAAAGAGGCAGCTCTTTTGTATGAAGCAAGAAGGTGCGAAAACCAACTCACACTAGGCGATAGGATAATAGAACGGATGGTCCCAGCTACAGTGAACCCGCACCCCGTGGAGCGTATCGACCTAGAGTTAGGTTCGCTACCAGACGAGGACACGGCCCAGCACCATTAATAACATCGAGGTGCAAATGTATACGGATGGAAGCAAGATACGTGGTCGGGTAGGGGCCGCCATATCCATCTGGAAAGGCGGAACCGAAACCGGATACCGTATGCTTGCCCTTCCACAGTACTGTTCCGTATACCAGGCCGAACTCTTGGCGATACGCAACGCTATCGGGGAATCGAAGAAAATCTCGGCGTCTATGTTTGGAGTATTCAGCGACTCCATATGGCAGCACTGCTCTCGGTGAAAAACCACAATTGCCTCCATCCCTTGGCAGTTGAAACAAGAGAGAACGTAAGAACTTTATGTCTCGAAAACAAGAATATCTCCTTGTTTTGGATAAAAGCACACGCAGGGATGGAAGGCAATGAGAGAGCAGACACGCTAGCCAAGAAGGCCGCTGAAAACTCCAAACGTAAACCAGATTATGACCAGTGTCCCATATCTGATGTCAAAAGGAGATTGCGACTTGAGACAATCTACGAATGGAACCGACGGTACCTTGATAGCGACACCGCTGCTATAACAAAATTATTTTTCCCCGACGCCATTGAAGCCTACAAGACAATAAGAAACATAAACACAACAGAACATATGACGCAAGCCATGACCGGACACGGTGGCTTTGCTGAATATTTGTGTAAGTTTAAGTGCAAGGCAACATCAGGCTGTATATGCGATCCAGCGGAGAAAGAGACGGTCCCGCATATACTTAGCTACTGTCCACAATTTGGGAAAGAACGGAACGAAATGGAAGTCCTACAACAGATGGAAATTACACCTAACAATTACGCAACAATAATCACTGGAAAGTACAGAGAGGAGTTTATAAAATATTGTATAGACATAGTAAAAATTGTAAATATTAGAAATAAGAAATAGAAATATCTTTTACTACTCATTATAAGTATAGATAAATAATAAATAGGTATAACACATTTCTTAATTCATTTTGTGTTTGTAATAATAATCTGTTCATGTATATAAAGTTGTTAATATAAGATAGGATTAAGTTAGAATAATAATTTTCTAGTAAAAATAAAGTGTTAGTATAAGATAGAATTAAGTTAGAATAATAATAATTGTTTTGTTTTTGTAAGTAAAGTTGATAGTATAAGTATTAGGATAATTTGTAATTAGATGTTACATTTGTAGAATAAGACACACAATGATTAGTTAGTTAGTTAGATCGGGCATTATACCCGAATTAGTAATAGAATAATAGAGTAAAATAATAGAATAAAAGAGATGAAAGATGATGAATGCATGATAGAACCTATGCAGAATGAATGTGCGAGAGGTATAAAAGCGAGAACTGGAATGAATGTGTATAGTTAACATAGGCTCTGACTACGTCAGAGGAGTCGATTAAAAAAAAAAAAAACCTGGAGCGGCCGTTCGGGCCGGCCGGGTAGGTGCCTCCTCGCTTCACCGTGGGGGACCAAGTCATGGCCACTGAGCCTCACCGCCACAATAAGGCGGGAACCTGTTCCGGGGGATACATCCCACCCATTCCAAGGCGCAACATATATTTCCAGGACGCATTTATATGTCCTACCCGTACTCGCTATTGTTTCCGTTCGGTTAACAGGTTAAGCGACGTATGCGAATTTACGTAATTTGACATAATTGATATAGATTTGTTTTTTTTTTTTTATACAATTAAGCGACGAGACGACGTTCACCTGTTGTTAAGTTATCCGCCCGTCCATAAGAACGTAGCGCTAGTTAGGATCTTGCTCTAAGTGCACCACATTGCGCCCGTCAACTGAGAAATTTGATGTAGAGTCTCGTTACCCTAGTAATGACACTAGTTACAACACTCTTCAAACCGAACTACAGCTAATGATGATAATGATGATAAATTAAAGTACAACTAAAATCCCTAAAATTAGTCAACTATTCAGTTTGAGTAATTTTAAATTGAAAAAGATTATTGATATTTATTTAGGGTTAATTCGTCGTTTAAGATATATTTTCAGTCTAGTACAATAAGTTTTCAATAAGTTTGAAATCTAAGTTGTGAAATATTTTTTCATTATCCAAATTTCTTGAAAATTTAAGTAATTACTTAAAGAATTTTGGTTTAAAAAACTTTTAAAAGGAAAATTTATGAACTTATAATATCTTATAACTTTCAAAACAAAAGTAATCTAATTTCGTCCGTGTTTATAAATACGGATAATTACTTTAATGTATGTTGTTTTGGTATTCCAGGGAAATGGCTGCAGTGTTCCTCATAACACGAAAATTTAATGCAAGGTCCACAGTACCCACTTTTGGGGTGGCCTTGATAACGAGTGCACATCAATAGACTGCTATGAGGATATTGATTACATTTTTTTTATTTTTTGAAGCGACCAGATGAGTCTGCCAATAAATACGTGGCGCTAGTTGGACTTCGGCGTCGACTTGAAGCATAAGATGTTAGGTCTCGTTACCTCAGTAATTTCACTAGCCCCAGCGCCTTTCAAGCCGATACAAAGTAATGTTTGCATAGTACTGTTGGTCGGCTGCAATAGGAGCTGCGGTGGTACCTACCTGGACGGACTCCGGCATCATAAACCTACCATCAGTATATGTTGCAACAAGTTCAATCTTCGCTATAAGTTCAGAACAGTTAACGCAATATTGTTTTAAATTTTGATATAGGAAAATACTTTAAATTAAAAAAAAAATATTGTTCATGCTCTTTTATCATCATCATTAGGTGCCCTCTTCAAACTGAAGTTTGGCGATCAGATTGAGAAAACCAGTTCGATCCTCAGCTATTATTTTTAACTGATAGTATTTAAATACTCTTTACTTTTTACATATGTTTTGTTTAAAAAACAAAACGTAGTGAAGATTTATAAGTGACTGAATGGCTGCTAATAACATATTGTGCTTAGGATATTTACTTAACACTACATAGCATTTATAAGGATATTTTTTATCTACAGCGTGTTAAGATTGTTACAAATAATGATTTCTTATATTTATCTCAATATTACAAATTTGTTAAAATTAAGTTTTACAAATTCGGTCTCCTTTATTTCATTATTATGATATATAGATTTTTCGATAACTTTGCAGAAGCCAACGGTCACGGGAGGACTTTCTACTGTAACCATGGCTAATTTAGTAAACTTAACCTCAACTTCCGTAGATATACAAGGTTGTTTAAAACACTCTAACTGTGATATATTGACAGCTGAAATACAGCAATGCTGTTACGGCCGCAGATGTACATTGTACATATACAGTCTCGGAATAGAACTTAGGATATACTTACTATTAAGCAAGCGGTTAGCCGTTGCGTCATGGAGACAGTTAAATGAGTAATATGATAAGCCTCATTTCTGCAATAATTTATCTAAATACAGTAATCCTACAAAGTGTAACAGTAATTACTGCACACACGAACTGGTGTAACAGTTTATGTGTACAATTGTGTGTAATAACTGTGTTTCAACTTTATGTTATTTTCGTATAGTTTACTGATATAATTAATGTCACTTAGTAGGCCAGTATTACAAATTTTCCGTCTAACACCTGCAGAAGTAGTGAGGGGGTGTGAAAACCAGCTCCGATCGGACTTGCTGTTCCGGTCGGCGTTAGCTGAACCGTCTCCTTTTGACTTAGCAATAGATCGTAAATCATTTATTATTGCAAACCAGTGGTTATTGGTTACTATTGTACTTAGATAACGACATCCAGTAATATCTCATAATTTTATTATAAGTATTATAAACAAATCTATAATTAAAAGCAATACAGTTTCTACACAACATGTTAAGCAGTAAAGGATATATAAATAGAGAGAAATGGAGAGATATAAATAGAGAAACCTTTAAGTTATGAATCGATGAATACATTCAGGCTATAGATATGTCGAGAGTAAGAGTATCTTTTTTCGTCGATAGCTTCGTTTCATCAGAAGACTTTCACAACGATGTAGCCCAACTCTCTGTCAAAGGTAATTGTGGTAGGATGATACGCGATTTTCCCTTTACACACATACGGTCGATAAGAAATATCTAACATTTGAATAACGCAGAAATTATATTTTTACATGAAAATAGAGTAATAATAAAACTACTTGTGAAAGCGATTGTAAAAAGTACATTTGCTTGATAATGATTGATAAGGCTGCCCATGGTATTAATAAAGTGCTACTACCTATATTATTAAATTTTTTTTAAGGTCTGTATGTATAGGATATTACTCTAGTAATTACATTTACATTGCCTTTATAACGGACTTACTTTGGATACTGTTGTTAGGCTGTAGAATAATCGACAAGAAGCAACCTAGATGTTACTTATCAGCTAATAGTCCATGTATTTATTTTATGACAATCATTAAAATGATAAAGGGTAACATTACTTTATGTGATACCCTTTGAAGTGTATGAAAAGCCACTCTTAGTTTAGTATTTTAGTTAGTTTTAAGTCTATACTACAAAAGGACGTTAATTACTGTATGTTTGTTATATGCTATGTGATGCTGTGAAATATTTGTCCAAGACAACAAAGTGTTAGATCAAAGTTTTCCAAGACTTTGTGAACTATCTAACGAGAAAAAAATCCTTCGTTTCCTCTTTTACATAAAATATTATATGTATATACAAATTTACACGTCTGTTATGTATTAATAATCGTAAATTATAATTTAATTCCCTTTCTTTCTAATCGTGCTCCAAAAAACTTCCAGCGCCTATTAAGAGGCCGTGCAGCATCCTTGGGAACCTATGTGTTAAATAATCAAATATTTTTTTTAATATTCGTTGCGACCGTATGTCATTTGATAGGTATCCTTAGTCCCAGCCTCTGTTACAGTGACGTCGAGACCCCTCCGCTCGACTATCACAAAGCTCTTTCGCAAGTTGTATTCACTGAGCGTCTATTTGTCAACGAGCTTTCTATGGGAGAGTAATTTTATGATATTACTAGGATTTCTTCTTTAAGATGATTCTTCCTCTATAAATCAATACATTGGAATTATTATTATTTGCGGATGAACGAAAATTGTTAAAGATAAACGAATTCGTTAAGATGTACTGCTTCCGTGGCGTAGTTATTAAACGGAAATCTCTACCACTACTCTCAACTACATTTGATTCCGGAATCGAACTAGTTACCATCGTTTCACTATAATACATTTAATATTCATTCTACAAGGTAAATTTAATTTAATTTAGACAATTGAATACTTAATTCAGAATCATCATCATCAGTTGATAGACGTCCACCTGTGGACATATGCCTCGCCAAAAGATTTCCACTTTTGTAAGGATTCATATGAGGCATTTGGGCCATTTCCCACTACACTGGCCCAATCATGGTTTGTGGAAGCCAGAGCTTCGTTAGTTGATTTATAGGGTGCTCACGAGCATGTGAGGTTGGCTTGGGTCTCGTGAAATGTTATGCGGAACCCCTTATCTGAATTCAGAATGGTTTTTAAAAACAAACACTATTGTACAAATACGAGTAGAATTAAAGCGTAATATATTTAATTATTGACAGGGTGATCCAACGATCGGGTGAAGGTTGCGGGAAGCAGCTGGATGCGGGCAGCGTAGGATCGATCGATGTGGAGTTATTTGGTGAAGGCCCATGTCCAGCAGTGGACGTCTGTCGGCTGATAATAATGATGATTTAATTAACATAAAGGTTAGTTTTAGAAACGTATATATTTTGGTGAGGATATCAAATAAAACTTTTAGTATCTTATCATGTATTGTAGCACTACTTTTAGTTAATTAGTACAGTTAGTGATTAATTATGAACAAAAATTACTAACTATAAATAACACTTTAAATTCAATAATAATATATAGAATACTTAAAAGTATTAAATTAGTAATTATCTGAAGTTTCATGACAATTAGATGCCATTTGAAAATAATTTATTACTGTACCGAAATTTTGCAGAATTTTTTCATATAAGTTTTAGCGTAAGAACTTATTTTAACCAGAAGATATCTCGGTTAATAAGTTATGTTATAAATCATACTTTTAAATAAAATAAATCTATCAGAACTCTCCTTTTTGCTAACGGTGACAAGGATTATATGTTATATATATGTCTATAGCTATGAAGAAACTTCTTTTGTATTTCCACACCCCGTTTTTTCTTCGAACGGAAATTGAAACGTCAGGCTCCACCTTTCAACGGCGTATACCCTTTTCATTCGATGCTATCAGCGTAGCTCACCGCAAATAAGTCCAGAAAACCAAATATTTAATTCATTTACTTTCTTCTTTTATGGAGGCCGGGGCGAAATGGCAAGCAGCCATATAAAGCGTTTCCGTATCCTCATACAAACAAACGAAAAAAAATCTGTATTTTTTCCCCTTCGCGATGTGTTTATATGAGACGGTGTTGCTGTTACCATACAACATCCCCTGGCAAAATTAAAATCGCTTTACTCCCTATAGCATATTTATTTTATTATTATTATTAAAACTAAAAAGGAATTAAATCAAATTGTAATGGTTTTTAAATATATAATGAAAAAAAGTTTTTTTACTTAAGTTTCTTCGTAGACAGATAGATTTTAATTGTATAGAGTAGTTCCTGAATTTTTTTTATTTATTAATAAATTTATACATAGTTTTTCGTTTATCTTAAGCTCTATTTAATGTCAATCGTACCTCTGAAATATATCTCTCTATCTCTCTTTTTATTATGTAGCACTTCGGTAAGTTAATAATAGTATATAATAAGGCACAATATTTATATAACTTAACTTTAACTTTACTCGCAATGGGTCCCGAGTGTTTGTATATCTAAAGCTGGGAGTCGCAGCAACAGATGTTTGGATATATTAAAAAAAAAAATCAAACATATAAACTCTATTAACGGCTATGCACATTTCTTATAAGGAAGCAGGAAGCAAATCCTATCCTGCCACGAAGCTTATGCAAAACAGGATTACCAGAGCTGCAAACAGCTTTCAGATAACGCTGCGACTTGTCAGGACCATGTTAAATACAAGATTCAGTTGTTTTCAAAGATTTAGGATATTGTTCGTTATATATTATCTAATAAACAAAGATTTCTGTCAAAGCGACGAGATGTTTTCACTGGTGGTAGGTCTCCGTTGTCTAGGTATCAATGCAGCTTTGTTTATGCCGCCAAATTTCGAAGTGTAGCGAGAAAAATTATGGGGTAACGAGACAACATCTCAAGTCGCACGGCAACGTTTACAATGACGTGCTGTGTAAACATCCTATCGGAAGGTTGTTATGGGCAGACGTATCACTTATCATCAGGTGAACGTCCCGTACGACTCGTCGCTTCGTATAATAAAAAAGTGCTTTTGTACATATAGTGGGAAGTTGTGCGCAAGATCATACTTTGTGAAATATATAAGAGACCGATGTCGATGGATATCCATCTGTTAAGATGATGATAATAATGAATTTATTAAAGCATTGAGTATATTTAATTTTCACGATAAAAATATTTAAAAATGATAATAAGCTTGCTACTGCCTATATTTCCCTGCCTGTTTCTCTATACATATAGCCCGCTGAGTTTCTTACACCCATTCTTCGCAGGATCGATCGATGTGGAGATCTTCGGAGGAGGGCTAAGTCCAGCTATGGACCAAGCGGCTGGTGATAGTGATTCTTCTTACGTGCGAGGCATTTCCTTTCCGAAATGCTTGTAGAATTTGACGTTGAATAAGCGAATGAATGTTCGTACTTCGAATAAAAATAATTTACTATGACTTTTGACTAAGGTATATTAATTTTCGATACAGTATCAATGGATCGTGATGAATTTGTAATCTTGTTCGGACACGTTGCTAGAATAAACGTAGCCCACGTCAAACGAGCGATCGTCTGACCAGGTGTCAATCGATCAACGTGTTAATACAACGCGAGGTACTCGTGTAGAATTACTTCACGAGCACCATTACTATACGTATACGTAGCAGCCCTTCATTACTATACGCCTTGTATTTTATATGTATATATATATATTAGTTTCAATGGAGTATATATTGATATATGTTACGATAGAGGAAATTGATTACGGTCTCAAATTTGTTAATCTATTATTTGGTAGCACCGTAACATAGAATATTATGTTGCAGTTTTATCAGCGTCCGATCCATATTAGAAATTTATAACTATCATTGTTTCCACTGATTTTCATCAATCAGTGTATTTAAGGGTGGATATTTAATTGAAAAATGGTAGGGAAATAGATCAGGCTTTACAACCTGAACCTTATAAGCATATTTAAAGTTATCTCTTTTTCTCTACCATTTTTCAATTAAATATCCACCCTTAAATACACTGATTTATTGAGAGAAGAATATAAAACGCGTTTCTATATAGCCTCCTATTCTTCGTCTTTTTTTTATGCATAGTTGGAAGTGTGCTCACTACTCTGTTCATATATTAAAATAACTTTATAAGTTAATGTTGTCAATATTGTAGTATATCTGTAATATTAATTTCGGAAGTATTTTTGTACACTTGTGTGTACACACTAAAAAAAATTGTAGAAACTATCTTCAGTCTCGACTTATGAAACTCGTCTTAAATTTTAAGGTACTCAAATTTGCCGTCAACAACTACAGTCCGAGGTACAGATATTATAGAAAATTTAAGATTCTGTATTATCCAGTAATTTTCGAAGATAAGATGAATGAAAATTTTCATTGAAACGTTTGGTACCTTAAATACTTCCATCGCGATTTGACATAAAAATTCAAAAACTGTATGCAACCATGGATCGGTTTCATTTTTATCAAAGTAGTATCTGTTTATATTATATTTATCTTTAGGACTCAAAAAAATTGTCTCTTTTGAAGATATGATTCTGCTATAATAGTGTATTTGTTACACGCCGTCACGAGAGAATCTTTGGGGTCAAATCGAGTTATCCCTTTTGTATCAATTTTTCGTCCATTTCCGTATAAGCTTATGAATATATGAATGTGCGAGTTGTTGTTTAGTTTCAAGTAGAAATATTTGAGTTCGGGTACAACGAAAATATATTTGCAAAAACTATTACCAACGACCGACGCAAATGGGCAAGTTTTGGAAATCTTTTATTTTGTATACATATAAACATAAAGTATATCGACGAAGTTTTCAGCGGCGATCCAATATCGGTATAATAGTTCATTTGTCGTATTCCTAAAACAAATAATTAGTATTTGCCTTAGTTAAATTGCTGAAGAGTAACCAGACAGTTTAATCGGGAGATTAATAACAAATAAGATTAATTGAATTAACTCGCTTGACATATCGATTGGACTTAGTTATTTGCTGTTTTGACAATTTGAACAATGGATGCCACTAGAGCTTATAGAATTATTAACAGTTCTGTTATTATTTCATATCATTTAGTTATATAAAATAATAATAGAACTATAATTTCATCTAATTTGATCACCCGTTCAATATAACTAACTTCTGAGGGTAACGGGTAAAAATATTCTTACCTCCTATGGATTGTGATGTATAGTAGAAAATAGACGACTAAAAAAAGAACAATTTCAGCGAAATGTCCTGAATTTACCTGTAAATTATTAATTTAGTAACTGTGATAAACAAAGGTAATCTATTCTCGAGTTCTGTATCTCATATAAACAAATAGTTATTTATATACATTTTCAGATATAATACAAAATTGTAACTTAATACATGTGGGATAATTTAAACATGTAATGAAGAGACTAACTTAATGAAACAAAAGGTTTTAGTTACATCGCAGCGTCTCTATTTCCGTCTATGTAAAACGCTGAATATAAAGTTATACCTCGTCTGGCCCTAAGTTATGCTACAAATAAAAATACATTTTTTCTAATGAAGTAATGTAATATTATTAAAATTAATACCTATACATATATTAGTCTCAGCAAAAAACAAAAAAAAACATTCTATCCGAAATGGCCACCTTTGCCTTTTATACAGGCCTTTAATCTGTTTGGCCACGAATCTATGGATGTACGCACTGTTACCTAGGGACATTTCCACCACCGCCACTGCTTGCTCCAAAGATTTTTAAGAGGCTCAATATCGCCGTGTTGTTTAGAGCAGGTCATGTCCTTTAAAACTGACCATATTTTGAAGTCTAAAGGGTTGAGGTCTGGGCTACATGAGGGCCAGTCTTCAGCTCTTATAAAGTCCGGAAAGTTGGTTTTAAGCCAGGCTTGGGTAGTTCGTGCATTGTGACGAGGTGCAGAGTCCTGTTGGAGAGCCCACGGTATTTTTTTATAAATTGTACTGCTGAGTGGTTTCACAACATGATCCAAGACTGTATCTTGATACCTATTGGCAGAAGTTTTCTCTCCTCTTATCAAGGAGTCGCAAAACTACATTTTTGTGACTCCTTGATAAGACACGGCTCACCAAACACCATCACTGATGCAGGATGATGACCATGTAGTACATTTCCGACCACTTGAGCAGCTTTTTTAGAAATGTGAGCGTACACTTTAACATTTTCCTTATTGTAGTGTTCTTCAATCGTGAAAATTTTTTCATCGGTAAAGGGGATATTTCTGCGCCTCTCACCTGCTTATCGCGATAGAAGGCGTTTTGATCGATCCGCTCTCTTTAATTGCAAAGATTGATTTAGGGCATGTCCTGTATATCGACTATAAGCACCGGGCACCGAGCGTCAGGTCTTGTTTTATAATACGCGACAGAGTCCTAGCAGGATCTTTAATTCTCGCGATAAGATTTTTTGCTTCCTCATGGGGTTTCGACGAATTCTGACTTTAACAGCATTAATAGCCTTCGTACCTCTAACAGCTCGCAGACGCCCCGATCATTTCTGAACTTCGACAGAGGAAGTGTTGTTGTATCTGTTTATAGTATGATATACAAACGTACGGCTTATACTAAGATTTTGAAGTGTTTGGAATATGACCGGACAGGCTCCATACCCACTTTGTGTAAGGCGATTACTGCAATCTTATTTTCTTCAACACCCCATTCCATATTGTAATTTGATAAGAAACACGAAAAAATATGTAAAATGTCGCAAAATCGAAAGAAGTTTTTATGTAACGGTATTTATAGCCAGACTAGTTACTTCTACAATATATTTAAAGCGTTTATCTAAATAGAAAACATTCAATAGTTATTAGAAAGTCGCTGTAGCCCGTGGTAGTGACTATAAACTAAAATGGAGGCTGTAAATTTGTCCCACCATCGCAATAAGTTTAAACGAACCGGAGACTACTGTGCCCATTTTATTCAAAGACGAAGTTTTAAAATATTAAATGGGCTTGAAGCCAAACAGTGAGATTAGACAGAAGTTCTTACCCACTCCCACTGCAGTGATTATAACACTACATAATAGATAACAACATGAAACATTCTCATCTCGTCGTACCTTTTAACTATACTGAGTACAACTAGAGATAAGATCGGAAGAAAATTATTTTGTTCACAGATTCATAAAAATTAACAAAAACTTTCATAGCATTGGTTCTGATGAGGTCGAGAAAGATCAAATATAGAGTGTATTGACTGTATGGAGAAGTAAATTAGAGAAAAGAAAGTTACTGTGAAAATTATTAATAGGTATGAGAGTTAAAAAAAGAAAGTAAGAGAACGGGCCTAGCCCATTTACGGCGACTGTAAATTCTCTAGTAATACAGAAATCCAGATATACACAAAGTAGGATCAGTAGTAATTTTTGTGAGATTAAAACTAATAAGGTCCTAAATCCATGAGCTCCAAAGTATCCAAAAAACTAAGCCTAACAATGACTAGCAAGCGATATACACTATCAGAGAATAAGGTCTAATCTACTTAGAAAAACAAATTTTATGTTGTTTAAATGACTTTTGTAATACAATATGTGGGAGCCTTGCAAGTATGGGTAGATAGTAAAATTCAATTTAGATTTTAGCTAATGCCACCTAATTTACAACTAAGGCGTTAACTAACCGGAAATATGTGACAGTGTCGGGCAATGAGCCAGCGCGGAGAGCTGACGTTATAATAACAATCTCTCAGGACGGGATCCGTTCGTTAAGTATTATTAATGCGGCATCCGATGCAAAATCGACGCAATTATTATACTCCACACCGACGTCGCGTCGATGTGTAATCATTTATCAGGTTCACATCCTATTTGTAACATTAACTTGTTACAGTGCGAATATTTGATAAATGAACCCCTCGCCACCATTTAAACACGCTTACTTTCAATAAAACTAAATTCTGAGCGGTACCTTGATAAAATAACTATGACATGAGGGTACCTTCGTTGGATACTGCTAAGCCAGAGTGAACAAAGACTCCCTTAGTAGATCCTGGAGCTCATCCTAATCGAGTTAAACATTAGTGGATATAATTTCCGCACGACCTTATTTTTCTTCCAGAAATATCTTTTGAAGATTCTCTTGAAAAATTTATCACCTCAGTCTATTCGTGACAATATCAAAGCGCACTAAACGTAAATATAATAAATAATATAATAAACACAAAAAAATCTTTTTAATCTAATTTGCTTAAATATAACAATTAACTTAACGACAACTTTAATATTGAAATTTTTGTTCCAAAATTCACTAACCCACTGTGTATGACCCTCAAGGCCGTTAAAAGTTTGTTAAACTCTTTTTATATGATTGGAAGATGATGTTGAATCTCTACTTAACTTAAACTTCCGGTGAAGGAAAGAAAGTATCACAGGAAAACTGACACTATCCAAGAACAAAACTTTGGCCATTGTCAATTTACTCTGGGCCAGCGTGGTAGATTGTATTGAACCTAACCTTGTAAAAGAATGTCTCAAGTACTACCAGTGGGAATTAACTGTTCATCTTGTTACATATTCATGGCAGGTTTTATCTCGCTGGCCTAATGGCTAGAGCGATCGCCCTTCATTCCGAAGGTCGCGGGTTCGAATCTTGACATGTACCGATGACTTTAATATTTAAGTTATGTACATTTGTGAACTTTAGTAACAACCGTGAAGTACAAACGGTGAAGGAAAACATCGCGAGGAAACCTGCACATGAATTAGAATTTATTCTAAGGTGTGTGTGAAGTCACCAATCCGCATTGGGCCCGCGTGGTGACTATAGCCCCATCGCCCTCATATTGAGGGTAGACCTGTGCCCTAACAGTGGGGACGTAAATTAGCTGTTGAAAAAAGGTTTCTTATTAACTTCTAACTTAATAGGGATAAGTTGAGAATGTTATAAGCATTTATGTTAATGATTATGATCTAGTTTTTTGTTGAGCTTTAAAGTTGGAAGCTTTTTCTAGTCTTTGTTGCGGGCATGTTTAAAGTTCTCGTTTTTATATTCAAATACCGCGAGATTACGCGGATGCACGGGATTATACGGGATTTTTGGCGGAATGGATTTAAAATTGTGATGTTAATGGACAATCTAAATGGATGTTTGATGAAAACAGAATTTGTGGTTGATATTAAAAAGCAGTCCTTGCTTAGGTAACTTCAAGTCAGCTCTTTATGTTATTGCTTTGTATTCAAACTGAAACAGCCACAGGTAATCTATCTGGTATAAAACTTTGATTACTTCCAAAGCATATTTTTAATATTAAATAAATTTTAAAGATATCCATGTGATAACAAATATATATACTTGGGAATTATTTCTTATATTTTTTTTTACTAACGATTGTGCAGCACTACACATATATAACAACATAGCGTGCGTAACATCCTGTATAGCATAGCGGTCGACATGATATTACTTATTTAGTCTTCGCAATGAGCTAGGATATGCGTGCAACCAGATTGCAAGGTTTAATTAGTTCCAGTTGCAAAATTAAAAACATTTTTAGATACTACACTTCATCCAGAAAATGATGAAGTCTCTTTGTTCAGAACCTTGGTTTAGTATTTATTAAAAAAAGCTGATAAATTTTTATGGGTTTCTATGAATTGATTCCGATGCCTACAACAAATTAAAGTTTATCATAAGCATATTCTTATTACTATTGTTTAATTGATATTTTCTTAAGTTACAAAGTAACATCCCCCAAAATAAACCCCTACAAACGACGACTTTTGTTGCCCGGCAGTTTGTATGAAGCCACTGGATGCGGGAAGCACGGGATCCATCGATGTGGGCATGTTTGAAGGAGACCTATGTCCAGTTGTAGACATCTATCGGCTGATGATAAATTAATGAAGTGACAAAGATTTGTTGACATTTAAGATATTTACACAACATTTATCGAAGTGAAAGAGCAAATCATTCCGTCATTTATTAGCAGCTAAAGTAGATCTATTCATGTGTTTATGCTATATATAAACGGAAATGACGATCAATATTCATCATCACCATTTTAGCTTATTGTTGTCCATTTGTGAACATAAATTTTTAATCGATTCTCAACGTCCAACGATTCAAAGATCTTCACCAGGTCGTCGGTTTCACGATCATTAATGTGAAACCTGAATTATATCTAACAAGTAATCATTAAGTGGGAATCAAGTTAACGCCGGAGCAATTAGTTCACACGAAACCGCAGCGACTTTGAGCTGTTGTGTTAATAGGCCTTAATCGAGCTACGTTCAGCCGGGCTTCCGTTTGACACGGGTCACATTTGCACGAGCTGTGTGCGCAGGCCGCCTCTAACAAGGTACCTTAATAGTTGGCTTCATAATTTGACGAGACGGTCCTGGTATGCTTTATTAATTTTATTTTACAGACAATTATATTAATTGGAATATGAACGTATACTATATTTAATGATGATAACTCCCCGTTGACGGAGACCGTCTAGGTAGATACCACCGTAGCTCCTATTTCTGCTGCTATACTGTACAAAGATTACCGTGCTCCGGTCTGAAAGGCGTTGTCCTTAGTGAAATTACTAAGGTAAAGAGACTTGACCTCTTACGTTTCAAAGCGACGAGACTAATGTGGTGCTGTGTACTATCCCAACTAGCACTACGTTGTAATGGTCAGGCGTATCACTCACCATCAGGTGAATGTCCCGCTCGTCTCGTCAAACCAAAAAAAATAATATCCTGGCTATCTTAGGGAAAATACGAGACCATTATTCATTTGTTGTCCCAAGTATCATTAGTCGCCTTCTATGACACGGCTTACCTTAGACTTATTCTAAGTAGTCCGTGAATACTACAGAGAGGGTGAATGACCTACCTAGACCAATATTTATTGAAGTCCAAGTTAGTTCATCCTGTTTGTTTCGGTTAACGTTTATAAATGTAACATTTTCCAACATAGTAAACACAAATACATCTAAATCCAAAAAATTAAATAAAATCTTACCTAGTCATTAACTTAGACTTCACTTAATATTATAAATATCTTTTAGATATTTAATTCCAATGTGGGTACGATATCTAATCTTGTCTTTTTAATTAGATAAGATACTATCTTACTGTATAAAAATTATATAGTAAATCTTCCTTTTTTTTTTAAAACATCTTTTAATAATATACTAGTTTTATATACAAATAGACGAGAGCGACATTTACATAAAACAAGATTAGGACAAGTAAGAAATTTTCTCAACAACTCTACTTAATTTCGTAATAGCTGCAGTTACAGTATCTTTTAAAAAGTAAGGTTTTCTCTAATAAAAGAAAAGTTTTATGTGAATATACAAATAAAAAAAGTTACTGATTTACCTTCGCAACAAGTAGGTAATAGTTGTTTAAGAAAACGAAAAGTGTATATAATAAAACCATCAAACTACGTTTTGCTTCAATTTGGTTACAAAGCGTGTAACTTCATGCTAATTTCTTCCCGCACTTTAAACAAGATAATGTACGTTATAAATGAAGCAACAAAAAGAAATTATGAAGTAACAACTTGGAATTTATAAGAAGCAGGGTGTCATCTGGCATCCGAAAGGAGGTGACAGTGAAAAATTTCAAATTCAGTCGCCACAGGGTCGACATTCCATGCCAAGACATCGAAAATATTTTTACGTACACAAAACTGTTACGATTTACTGGAAAAGGAATGGAAATTGGAAAAAAAACAAAAACATCAAGTTTTTTATTTTTTTTTACTCTATGAAGCGGATATTCAGCTGATGGTAATTAATACGTCTTTATAACAGAGACAGTTATAATAATTCTGCACCGTATTGTGCTTGGTTTTTTGGTAAACAAGATGTTAAATATCGTTACTTCTGTAATTCCACTGGCTATAACGCCCTCGAAACCAGAACACAGTAATGTTTGTACACTACTGTTTTGCATCAGAAATAGTAGATGCGGTGGGCTGATCGGGCGAGGTTTCTCGGCTTTTTCGGGCTTCGGAATACCTATCACTACGGCCTTTTTCCAGGCGTCTGGGAAGGAACAATCGCCTAGCAGGGCGTTGAAAATCTCCACTAGCAGGCCGATGATCGGGGGTGGAAGACTTTTCACGACTCTATTGGGAATGTTGTCGGAGCTCGGGGTTGATTTGGTTTTCAGACTCTTGATGATGTCAACGATCTCACCGGGAGAGACCGGTTTTAGGGAGGGACCTTCTGGTGGGAGGTTTGCTCTAAGGCGCACCTCGTTCTCGACCAATTTGAGATGAGCGGGGTCCACTGGTGTGGTTCAGGGAGTACACTGACTCTCTAAGCTGTCGACGAGACAATCGGCTTTTTCGGCATCCTCCAACGCTAAAGAGGAACCATTGCTCATACGAGGGGAGACATATGGGCCGTGTTCTCTGTTTTGAGACTGCAGGCAAGACGCCAAAACGTGGCGTTCGAAGGCTCCAAGTTGCAAAGCAGGTTGTCCCATCTGCCGTATCTGACCGGCCGTTATCTGAATGAGCATGACGTCGACATCGTGGTTCTTGAGAAATAAACTAATTTCTTCCTTTTGAGAGTGGATGCCATCCGCGTTGAAGTACGCGACAGTTAGTGAGCGAGCGAGGTTTGATTGTGCCCGAGATTTTGGAGAACTCTTTTTTGATTGAGGTAAACCAATGGTCTCGGACAGAGTCCTGGGTCGGTTAGAGGTAGTCCTCCTCCAGCGCGGCGAAAGTGTCGTCGTGCTCGAGGAAGACCCTGAGCCAATCCTGCGAGTTTTTCGCGACTCGCAGTTTTTCTCAGAAAACGAGAATGTCCTTTATGTTCCCCTTTTTTATGTTGGCCATTAGGTTCTGGATTTCCAAGAGCGCGAGAATGTGGCTGAGAGTAGCCTGGGGTTTTGACGGCTCCAACGAAGGAGCGGCTTTGGGAGCATCGGTGTGTTTCGGACGGGGTAACATTTTGCTCGACGCCGAGGCCGCCGGCGAAGGCGGAAGACTGTGGTGCAACCTTTGTGGGAGCGGTGTTTTGGCGTTGGGGGCCTCGGCGTGCCTACGCGGGGCTTTGGAGTACCCGCGATAGTTCGGGGGTGCCTCTCTGCTTTGCACAAGACGCAGGTCGGGGGATCCATCGCTTCCGCGATGCAGGGGCACTCTTTTGTCCCGTGGTCTCCGGTGCATTTAAGGCATCTCGGGCCAGCGTAGCTGTTACGGACCGAGTGGCCCTAATATTGGCATCGGTAGCATTGGCCGATGATGCCTTTCTTATGCGGTACCTGTACCGTGACGCTGGTGAGGTTGCATCGTCGGTCTATGCCGAATATCGTTTTGTCCTCCGGGGAGAGTTCTAGACTCGTGAGGATGAGTGGGAGTGTATTTTTCGTGCGCATCCTGGTCATGCGATGAGCTTCTAACACGGGGAAGTTTTGTTTTTTGAGGTCATCGATGACCTCTTAGATGTCTAGTTTGAGAGGAATTCCGCGAATGACGATGCTGAGTTGCTTTTCCTCGGGGAGAGCGAAGATGAGGAAGCTGAGGCTGGCGTTGCGCAGGTGCTTGGTAGCAGCCCGGAAATCGTCGACAGTGGCTAGGCTCATGCGAATCCCTTTTGCGGTGTTTTGCGTTTGCAGGCACTCGATTTTGTGGTCGGCGAACTACTTGCAAACTGCGTTCTACTTAGTTCTGTCCTGGTGGGCAATTGGAGGGGGCGGCTTCGGCCCATGTTTCTCGGGCGTTGCCGAGCTATTGGGGAGGGAGAGGGTGCGCGACAGGCGCGGCCTTTTTTGCTGGCGTGTTCGACGGCGAGGAGTGGTCTGGATTGGACACGGAGGCTCGTTTCGAAGCGCGTTTGCGCTTCTTGACGACGAGAGTGAAGCCGTCGTTTTCGGCACGTTTGGAGGATGGATATTCCACCTCCACATCGCTGCCGCTGTTGTTCCCTTGCGAGTCCGAGTCGGAAGAGACGGGCAGGTCACATTTAGATGGCCCGGCCACGGGGGCCCTTGGCTTATGTGGTGAGTAAGTCGTGGGGATTGAGTCTGGAGAGGCCGCGCTCCTTGTCGAAATTCACGGATCGCGAAGGGAAGGTGGGAGGACACTTAATGAACTGTTCCCAGGCTTCTGGGGACTGTTTGCGTACGAAGTACGCGAATTGCCCATTACAGAGACGTCATTTTGTTTTGGTGCCGGCCCGCCATACGGCGGGGGGGTTGTGTGCCTAGTTGTGTAGGGGACCTACCCGTCGCGTAATGCGACAGGACCCTATAAAATAACTATTACTATGCGTCTGAGGCGATTAGAAAAGCTACTTACAGCGCCGGAACCTGGCTCCAGCAGAGTTTTCACGCACTAACTACACTGAACCAAACACTGCACTGCACTGTTGGCGGTCGACTGAGCGGCATCTTGTCGCGCGCGAAGCACGTGCGAGGCGGGCGGGGTTGGGGCGGAGCGGTGGCGCGCACTGGTTTCGGCAGCATGGAACACGTCCGATCGGTACGGCGGGCTAAACATAAATCTCAATAAAACTTTGTAGTCTGGTTAATGTTAAGAGATAGAAAAGAAAGTACTATGGAGGTGGTACATAAAGACAAAGAGCGATTGATCGACAATTTTTTTTATTGATTGAAATAGAAAACAACGAAAGAGAGAGAGAGTGCGAGATAAATAGAAACATAAAAAATAACAATATACTAAAGATAAAAATACTTTGTTACAATATAAAAAAATATGAAGTATATTTTTATTTTGTTGTATAAAGCGTAAGAGTAGTAGACACGCTACGAACCATAGTACAAAGAGGAGATAAAGGATAGGGAAATTATACTGAAACACCTTTCATCTCTTTCTTTCACAGTCTAAACTCTATGAATATATTTTAGTTGTTTTTGCTACATTAAAATTTTCGTTTCGTAAAGTCCAATTGAGGTCGTACCGAGAAGTTTTATTTAAAAAAAAAAAGGATTTTAAAGTAAGCAAATTCTTTAGATGCCAGTGGTGATAGCTCTCTGTTCCCGGAGATTGTTAACACAATGTGGTACATCGTACACCATTGTAACTAGCGCCACGTTGTTATGAGCAGGCGTATCGCTTACCATCATAAACATCTCGCTCGTCTTCTAGAATAAAGAAAAATGTAATCAAAACAGTATAATAATATAAGTTTGTACCTTTAGATACCATTGTCTCGGTCACCAGAGTCCAGTTGCAATACTCTCGGCCAATATTTGAAGAAACTGGGATATCGACTGGGGAAATCTAAGCGATCTCACTGCATCAGTATAACCATTAAGTAGACAAATAATATCTCATCGTCTCATCGTGTATTTAGAAATGTTGTATTTCATATATTCTCAGTATAAGTAGTACGTAAAAGCATTTCGGTAGTGCCAACTACTGCTATTAGGTCTATACCGGGGACCGTCTAGATAGGTACCACTGCAGCGCCTATTTCTGCTACTAAAAAGTAGCGTGCAACGATTACTTTGTTCCGGTTTGTAGGACGCTGTAGTTAGTATAATTACTAGGGTACTGAGACAACATCTTATGTCTCAAGCGACGAACGTAACGTGGTGCAGTGTATACCATCTTAACTAGCGCGACGTTATTATAGGCGGGCGTATTACTTACCATAAGATCAAAATGCCGCTCTTCTCGTCGTCGTCGTTAAATTGGTTAGTTTCACCACGATCCCACTTGGTGTTAATGAGTACTTTAGTCAGTGGTCGTAAAGTACACTAAGTTAGTAACAGTCTATTTCACGTTAATGAAGACACCAAGGACTTAGGACGAGAACGAGCAATCAAGTTATTCCACTCCTTTGCAGTACTTATCAAGAATGAGGAGCTGAACCTTATGTCTATAAATTCACTGCCTTCAAACAGTGAAAATACTGTTCCCCTTTAAAGGGCGTTGTTCGTTACATTAAAAAAAAATGTAAAGAAAATGAGATAGACATAGAGAGAGAGAGAGAAACATAGTGTGAGGCTTTGGGTTTTAGTCGGTAAGTTTCTGGCATAACTCTCGGTGCCTTCACTCAGGGAGGATATAAATAATTTAGAATTTCCTGACAAAAAAAACTTCTAGCAACAATAATTATAAGAAAATTACTTTTATATGTTTAGTTATAGGCCTTCCCCAATGTCTTCCACCATATGCGAAGACATTGGGGAAGGCCTATATCGAGCAGTGGATAAACAAAGGTTGATAATGATGATGTATAGTTATGTTATGTATAATTTTGTGTGTATTCATATGTATTAAGTCGGTATTATAAAAAGTACTTACAATTTCTTAATTACTATTAAGTTGCCCATTATATAAATAAAAAATGTTTTAGGGATGGATGGCCCAAAACTTTGAGAGTAAAACCTCTCTATGATTTCAGCATTACTACAATGTACCTAGATGTGAAAAATATACATTCAGACCCTATGCATAACTAAAGGGCACATAGAAATACCTATTTATATATGCTCTTTACATTTAGTACTTGATTACTATAATGAAGTCTCTTTACTTATGAAATTTATCCTGTGAATTTCTAATTAGGTTAATTTAAAGCGACTTACTTTTATACTCCGAAGGTAAGTGAACTCTTCGCATAATCAGGAATTGTGACGTCACGGCCGTAATATGTAACTTTATTATGTAATACGCCCTTCAAAGTCAGGCTTGACTTACTTACTCGTAGGTGTATTTCAAATTTGGCCTAATTGAGTTATACGGTTAACCACTACACGCTATGCTACTACGCGTATACTACATTGTAAACTAGCGATACACATTGCTATTATTTACACGTGTATATGTAATATTTCATATATGTATATAAATGGGATGTCTAAAAATTCATTGGCTCATCACGAGGACTCCGAAATTATTAGACGTAACTTTGGACTTTACTGTCCATCGATGTATATGACAACAAGTAACGAAGCAGTACGAAAGAGATTTGTGATTTGATTGTCTCATATTTTTTCGATGTGTTCAAAAAGGATGACCGTATAAGTAAGTAAGTTAATTAAATTACTGGGTCCGATAATATTGCCGGTATACATCTTTGATGCACCCCCGGGATATACACCTCCAGATTTTGTAAAATGTGCTTCCTCTTTATATAGACCGGCATGCATTTTATATAATAATTTGTTAAAATTAGGATGTTTCCCATATGATTGAAACCGTTCAGGAATTGGTGCAGTATTTAAAACTGATAAACTGGACTAAGTAGTTAACTATAACAGTCGTTTTATTTCTAATTTGTGCACAATATTCAAGATTTTCGAAACTTTAGTTAACTCCTAATCTTCGCCCACGCTAAGAATTGACAGAATGTTGTTTTGAAGAGAGTCTACTGCAACTAACCTGGTCTGTTTAATTTTTGATGTAATAGACTTTGTAGATAATAACGTACAAGTCAATGTCGTCTACACGGTTTTTTAGAAAGTTTTTGATAAAGTTGAACATGAGATATTGGTTTGTAACTTAAATAGTATTGATAAAGCTGGCCCACTACGTTCTTAGTTTCAATCGTATCTAATGAATCGAAAGTCTAACGTAACTAATAACAGCTCCTATTCTGATCCTTTTGTCTCAAAAGTTGTTTTGGAGTCCCCCAAGGCTATACCTTGGACCCTTCGTTTTCAGTATTTTCATAAATAACATCGGGGCCTTATTTAAATTTTCTAAAGTATATAAATACTCAAATTTTGACAGAGATATTGCTTCTATCAATTAGAGGTTAGCTAAGAATAGATTTTACAACATTCCTTTCCGAAAGGAGTTAAAGGGGTGTTACGGCCAGCAAAGTGGGTGGGAAACAGCTAGTATATTTATAATTCAAAAACAATATATTTTAATACATCGTCTAATTTCAAAGCGCGATGCCATCTGTTACGATTCGAAATGCGCTTTAGTGAAGTTACTAAAGTGCAGTATTGCAAAAACATACCATGTATAAATAATATAAATCTAAGTTTATTACACTAGTTTAAGTTAAAACTAATTATACATTTATTAATTATAACGTTTAAAAAGCGACTTCTAAATTTTGATTAATAGTTTAAAAAAATAATCAAATATATCAAACTCCAGCAAATATTTAAGAGTACGATCATTTCAAATCTTGAACTCCAACAATTAAACCCACTGCTTATTTCATTTAAATATCTAAACAATAGTTATCTTCTTTAAATAGAGTTCGCATGCTTTACTTTATATTTAAATTAGCAAAACAACATTTCTGAAATAACATAATAGGATTTTAACTGGGTTTATTTAAATTGCATCCGGTGAAAATAACTCAGTTACACTATGACATTGGCGTAATAGAGTTACAAAATTTAGCTAATTTTTTTTTTTAACTTTACACAGTATGATATTAAAATACTTTATTTACAAGTGCTGTGTGTGGTGTAGAGTACAGCCAAATCAGATTCACGTAAGACGGAGGTTCATAGTTCAATTCTGTAGCATCGTTCGTTTGAATAGTGTCGGGGTTGGAATCCACTTGATTTTTCTTTTTCTTAGTTATATTTAAATCTAATACGTTATAGTTTTTCTTAAAATAATTCTGCATATAGCAAGTCAATCATGGGAGTAAGGATGGGTGAAAGTCTGAGTCCAATAATACTGAGTTCTTTGGTCTAAAACCACTTGGATGACTAACCCGTTTGACAATCGGCAGTTATATAAGAACGTTGTGATGTTCCGAGATTACAGAAATATTTAGAGATAAAGAATTTTGAACCAAGCACGCTTTACTTGCCGTCTCACACTTAATATCGTGTGAAATTCAGATGTGCGACGTCAGATCTATCACGCCCCCGCAATAATGTTGAAACAAAGTTCTGGAATTTGTATGAAGTTTAATAGAAGAGCCCTAGAATTTAATAAAATTATGTATTTGCAATACTAAGTTTTAATAACATAGACTCCACAAAAGCAAAATTTAGGAACAATTTTGTGCAACAGTATCTCTGGAATTGGTTGGTGCTAACAGCATATAATTAGGTATCATTGAAGAGTCTATTTCTAACGGTAGTAAGAAAACATTACATTTGCCGCTTGCTTGCTTGGATGTAATTACGATACTTAATGTCTTAAGTCATCAAAGCGATGAACTTAACGTGGCAGTATATTTCATTCTAATTTATGCAACATAATAACAAAATACATTAATTTATAAAAATAAATTAAATAATTCTTTAAAAATAAAATTAAATAATAAGAGCGTTTAAATGGCTCAAATAAAAATTATTAAAATTTGAGAAAAATATGAAAACGCAAATAATAATGTATCATGACAGAATATCATAAAGTAAGAGTGTAAGGTCTTTATTATTAAGATTTATGAAGCATACGGGTCCGAAACCGTGTACAATGGTGCATGGCAGATTTAACATACAACATCAAGTTGATGAAGAAAGTGAGATACCAGCCGGGTGCAGTTGGTGGTTATTTGAGTAAGTACTTGATTATACTCCGGTTCGGGAAAAGTGTTAGATAGCACTTCGGTGATATCGAAATACTCAGAACCATGTCTTAGGGCTTCCGCTCTATGATACACGGGTGCTCGGCGTCTTAGTGGCTTGCCACTATGATACGTCGTGTTTAATAACATTTGTTTATTCCAAAGTCGACTCGAACTGTGTCAATGCATTTTGAAGTAGCGGAAGCAGAGGCGAGCTACTGCTTCCATGCTTGTCAAATATTGATGTTCCGTCTCGTCGTAGTATAACGTTTGCATCGTTACTGAACTGATCGTCTTACGGTTCGGTTGGTTGAGGACTTTTGCAAGATATTGATGTCTGCTGTGATGTCTTGTGCACCTTTCACGAAGATGTGTGCCGATGATAGTCGATTGCATGTCTGTCGCAGTTCAGTGATAGGATATCTTCGACGATCACTTAGTTAAATGTCGCCTTTGAAGGTTGCGCCTCGCATTATGATTTGACAATCTATTTTATTAGATTTTTTCAAATCGGGTCCCTTGACGAGGCTGCAGACTGTCTGCCCTCCCTACTTTATGAATTTTGCAAATGAAGGCATCAATAGCTCCCCATGTTTTAAGATATGTGGGGAGTTGTCGGTGAGCGAGACAAACTTGATCAAAACAACATTTTAGTCAACGACAAAGACTATGCCTGATGGCTCATAATAAAATTGATAGTTATTGGCTGTATCTGCTACAGTGGTTGGTGGAGTTAAGCATTTGTTTCATGTATGGTGATTGCTGGTGGGAGTACGATCTCTCAAGACTGCGATTTAATCGCTTTGCCATCCTATGAGGTGACCTATGAGCTTTCGAATGCACTCCGCGGATTGCGATCCGCGCTGACTACTTAGTTGGTAATGATGTCAATTTCAACACTTTACAATGCGTCTGCAATTGAACCTGATTGGTGAAGGTGATGGGTCGTACAAGGACTATTTTTTGGGTGAGAGTACCCTTTATATGTTTTATGTGTCCTGGAATGTGCGCTGACCATACACTGTATATCTGGTTACGAACTTAAACACTTGTGTCGGGGTCTTAAGAATTAATAAATATTGTAAACTCGTAACAAGATGTGTTCAATCTTTACAAGCGTGAAGGGGTTATAAATAAGAAAATAAACCACACAAACGGCATGAGACTATCTTAACAAATATTCATCCTTCTATATAAACCTAAAAGAACTAGGTATAACTATAAACACAACTTAGAACAAGGTGCTAATCGAGACTATCACAAATGATTATAATTCATTAATGGCCAAAACATAAACATTAATAATATTAAAAAGAATAGTATGCATCAACCTGGTTACGTAAAATAAGATTATTTGAGATCCTAAATATTGTTTAAGGGTTTATTTATAATTGAATTTGTTTAAAGGGGGAGAAGGTTATAATATCATGAGATAAACATCTTGTCACGTGTCACGGGCATGTGTGAAGCCTTTTATTATTATTAATAGGAAAAGTTCAAATATCTTCACTATATAACTTTCAAAATCTGCAAGCTGGAAGTGAAGGCCGATGAGAGAGAAGAGTCTTGCGAAGTCTTGAGAAGGCTGCGTAGAGGATGCTGAGGTGTAGGCCGCACTTCCTCAGAATGGATAAATGACATTTTAATAGCGGAAGTAGGTGAATCCGAAAAGGTGAGGACTGTATCTGGTGGAAGATCTCCTTCCAGCAAAAGATTAACAAAGGCTGATCATGATGATAATGATCATCATAAGCTCCTAGTTGCGAACAATGAACTCTATGTTGTTGCACACAGTTAAACATTATTGAATAAAGAAGTTCACAATTTTATTTTAAATTTATTTCCAAAGCTCTAAAACAAATTTCGAGGGTACTAAGTTTGAAAACTATTCAAGTCGTAACTCACTCACTTGGACGGGAGTTCGAGATACGGGAAAAAAGCTGCTTGGCAGTAAGGTGACGCAAAAAAGATGCACGTACAGATATACATATCAATATGCAAAAAAAAAAAATACAAGAACAAGACAATTTCTTTTTATTTTTGTCTTTAAAATATTTTACATCTATCCTTAGTAGTTAAGTGCTAGTCTTAGTTAAGTTATGCTAATTAGTAGACCTTTGGGATTCAAGATTTTTTATAATAATGAGAGCCTAGGCCATTTCATCGATCATCACCACATGAATTAAAAAAGTGGTCTCTTTATAATTTGATGATAATCTTCGTAATGGTTTCATTAACCGAAAGCTTCAGCGCAGCGGAGATCGAATCCGCGTCTCATTTGTAAAGCGCGTACAGCCTTAAAACTGAGCTCCTAGCACCTTAATATTACTGGTAATATAATGTTGGTTATGTCGTGTTTTATGCGTTTCTTTTTTTTTTGTTGAATTAATACAAGAAAATGTCCCGGCAGTAATATCTATCAGCGGCAGCTGTTACCGCGCTGAGTTCCGATTTAGTAGTTTGATCTCGATTCACAAAGCGAATTGTAACACTACTGTAAAACTAATATTTTCAAAAGCGCTTCAATTGAAAATGAAAAGTTTTCAACAAATTGCCACTCCATGTGTTCGCATGTTCTGTTTATCACCAGGAACTAAATAAATGTCCTTAAACATTTTTAGAAATAGCATCGAGATGAAGTAATTAGCCCTTTTTTTACATCTACAATAGGGGTCACGCTTGACCGTCATTTCACCACATTTCCTTGTGTGATTATATAGAGTACCTCCTCGCTCATATGTTCACTGTCGAAAGTCTTAATGGCCACAACTAATGGCCAAGAAATAAAAATAGGAACTTCCGTGTCACTTACGCCAAAGGTTAGCCGCTGGGATACACAGGCTGTTAAATACACATATTGTCATACAAAGGCAGCTCAAAATTCTGGAGTCTCCCCCCCTCCCATCGGTTCCGCGCCCGCCCTCGACGACCGAGTAGATTCGCCAGAGAAACCAATAACCAGACACATTATAAAAAACTCCGCCGTCGGATAACTACACTACAAGTAGTACACTTTTTTTTTAAACAGGCCGTAGATCCAGGTCCACGTGCCCAGTGTCAGATAAGCTGTAACAGTCGAATTGCTTGCAGCGCTGACATCATCCAGAATCTTATGGAGTTTCCCCCTCAATCCACTCCTGTAGGTGGTTGTTATAGGTCCGCCCTCGAGACTGTGCTAGATCTGACATCCTCCATCCCTTAGCGTTTAGAGTCAAAAAAAATATTATGAATGCGAAAGCGAAAGGGAAGAATGTGAGGTTATATTGGGTGAAAGCGCACGTGGGGAGAGAGGGCAACGAAAGGGTGGACCAACTGGCAAAGGATGCGGCCCTAATGAATAAAGGAAGACCTGTGTATGAGGATTACGCCATATTGTTGGTAAAGCGACAACTACGGTTGAAAACGCTTGACGAATGGAATGGGCACTGTGGAAGGAACGACGGCTTCGGTAATGGGGATCTTATCCCCGGGCGTCATCGCGGCCTACCGGTTCCTGCGCTGTCTGGAGCTGAATTCGTGTTTGGTCCAAATGTTCACTGGGCACGGGGGATTCTCCGAGTACCTTCATAGGTTCAAGCTTAAGGAGAGTCGTTCGTGCCTTTGTAACCTAGCGGTGGATCAGACCGTGCTGCACCCATTAACTTCTTGTCCCAGATATGGAAAAGAGCGCTTTGACTGTCAGATGCAGTTGCGGCAGGATATAAGCGCGGGTAGCATCGCCTCTCAGATGTGTGACGACGAAAATCGCCGCTTACTACTTAAATTTGGAAAAAAGGCAATGAAAGAAACAATTGATAAAAATAATAACAGGGGTATAAAAGAAATAGAGAGAAATGTAAAAGAAAAGATGAAAGAAAGAAGAAAGACAAATTGTAAAATAGTACAAAAATAACAAAGTAATGTAAGTGATAGAAATAGATAAAGAAGCGTAACAAATAAGAAAGCAAATGTAAAAGTTAAAAATCAAGATAAGGAAATAAAAGCAAGCGGTGATCGAAGATTGAGAGGCGATCCATGAGAGAAGAAACAGAATATATGATAAGGTATTAGTGAAGGATAGAAAGCATGAAAGGAGAAAAGCAAATTTAGAAAATAGGGAAAAAGAGTAGTATATAAATATAAAAGCTCACAATGAAAGAGCAAAAGAGATACTCCGGCCCAACACGAGCCGAGACGAATGATTAAGAAAAAAAACATCATCATAATTATCAATTGAGCACATTTGACATTTGCTTTTCCAAAGGAGTTATCTTCGCCTCAAATGATTCGTATTTGTCGTTGAGGTAACTATAATATAATGATGAATCAATTTTCATTTTATATAATAGAATGTCTATAATTTAATTGTGTTTTTAGATATTGCAATAATTTTTTATTAATGTACAAAGCGTTTAGTTTGCTTCTCAATCAGTCTGTGTAGATTACGTCGGGTACTCGACAGTAACACTTTGTTAACTTTCCTCAATTTCAATTCAATTTGTAGAGTGTTGTGAAAATTCACCGGCGGAAGTAGTTCAGACAGTTGTCGGAAGCGTTTAGCCATTTTGAAAGTTATTTGATAAATTTATGTATGTAAAATATAGTTTTACGCATTTCACTTTGCACGAGTTCCGAGTTGATTTTTCAATAAGCATTTTTTTTTAATTAGGTACAACGAATAATGGTATATTATGAATCATTTGTACAAACCGGAAGTAATATTGCATGTAATATGTAAAATCATTGATATTACCCTGTCGTCATTTTATTGCCAGTATATATTTATATATTAACCTTTTATGAAAATCTAAAGCGATTGCTAAGAATTTTTTTTAAACTAAATCAGAATTTAATATTAGAGAAAGTGGTTTCCATTTTTTAAATATATATAAGTTTTACTATTGACTATGAGATTTAAATATTCTGTCAATATCAATTCAAAGGTTAGCAAATATTTTTTTATTATTAGCTTTTTATGTATTATTATCGTTTAAGCGTTCACAGGAATTAAGTAACAAATTGTTATTTTGATATTAAAAAAAATATTAAAGTTTTATTTATTTGTTTGATATTGTTATAAAGCCTGGAGGCTAAGATAAAACTATTTTTTTCCTTTCGGTAATTTGGAAAAGAGACATTGCTTTACTTTTTATCCATAATTTCGACTCTGCTTCTTCCTTTTGTTCAGGCCTTTATTATTTACATTTGTTTACTCTATTTCTATTCATTGTAACTTATATCTGTGCTTTTGCGAAACTTATAGTCTACTATCACTTAGTACTTAACACACAACACTAGTGTACGTATGTATAAGTAAAATATTAACTACTGGTCTTTATTTTTAATGGTTACTATGCTACCTGCTTGTAGGTAATATTTAGTTAATTCTTTCCAATTAACTATATCATTGTAATATATCTACTCCAGTAATTCTAAGGCTCTAACTATATACTAGCATCGCGCTGTTAAAAGTAGGGCAAGTACAAAGCTTATAAAAGTGTCTTCGGCTGTAAAGAGAGGATTTGATTTAATAATAAAAAAAATGTTTAAATATAGAATATTTTACTAAAATGATTGTTATACAATAGATTTCTTACCTTAAAGTTAGAATGAAATGAAAAAAAAAAATTACGTTCCCAATATCACTGAGGCAATTAAAATTCAGCTCAATCAACGGTTTACGTGAGAAAGGAATTTTTTTTTACAAGTAAAATTAATCCTGTAATCATTGAACGGCCGATTGGAAAAGGGATTTTCGGGAAAACCAAAAGCAATTTTAAATAATGGACTACTTGAGAATTAAGAATTCTTGCGGGAAAAGATGATTTTAATACGACTAAAGAATAAGGTAATTCAGATTGGTTTAAACGAAGTCAGGTATTGTTTTTATAAGTTATAGTTAAGTTGTCTAAATATAAGAGTTCAAATTTATGTGTCTTTAATGCATAATTTTTTTACATAATTTAAATAATGAATCTCTGCCTTATGTTTCAGGTTACGCTCTGTTTCAGGAGGCAGTGCCTTCCCTCCAATGACCAGATTTAAAGACTTAAAAAAATTATGTATGTAAAACTTAATATAGTGAAAAAAATTTATAAAAATACAGCTTGTGTTGTTGATTAGTACTCCGGGGTACTATAATTAGTGTCCTTGTGTGAAAGTCTGATTTCACATGAGTGTAGAGGCCCATGTACAGTTGCTATATTTAATTAAACAACAAGACGAGGAATTCATCAGACGTTCATTCATACATCAACCCTTAACAGTTTGTCACCTTAAGACAATATTAGGTAACGTTAGACTGAGTTATTTCACTAGCTATAGCGCCCTTCAAACTCGAACAGTGGTGTTTACACACGAAGGTATTGTATACAGCCTTGAACAACGAAGGCTCACCATTAAGGTATCTATTCATGAAAAAAATTGTATCTCATGTTCTTTAAGTAATAATTTAATTTTGTAAATACGCTTTGTAAACAAAGAGCTCGTCCATTGCTTGTTTACAGATTTAAGTGTATACATTAAATTCAGATTCGTGTCTGAAAGTTTTAAATGAAATTAACCACGAAGGTTGAAACCTCACGATTAAACTTATCAAAACAAACACAAAACTATTAAAACTTTAATGTTTTTAATTAAAATCAAACCGTTGAGAGAGTTTGAGAAAATTGCTTATAAACTTATTTCAAATATTAAATTTCACGTAGATTAGATGTTTCATCTGTATCTTAAATTCTGTTCGGGCTATTTAATAATTACCTGAGGTTCATCATCAGTTCATAGATATCCACAGCTGAATTAGCTGTAGGTTTCTGTTGCCGGACATCGTCTAGGTAGGTACCACCGCCGCTCCTATTTCTGCCGCCAAATAATAGTGTGTAGACATTACTGTGTTCCGGTTTGAAGGGCGTTGTAGCTAGTGTAATTACTGATGTAACGAGACTCAACATGTAAGTTTCGGGCAACGAGTGCAATGTGGTGCACACACCATGTTAACTAGCGCCACGTTGTAAAGGGCGGGCGTATTACTTACCATCGGGTGAACGTTCCGCTCGTATCGTCGCTTTATAAAAAAACACAGATCTCTTGAAATCTCCTGTATTTTTGCGATCTATATCATACTGTCGGTCAACATTGACGAGGGCTATCCAATTCTTCTTCTTTTTTTACAAATCTGCTATTGGAAGACATCAGCCGTCAGACCTTCGACCAATGTGCTCTGACCATTGCCACTTAAGTCTAGCAATGCTTTGTGCTAAGGTTATAAGTATTTTTTCTGATTGTATCTTCGAAGTCTGCCCGCAGCAATGTTCAGATGTCACAAGATCACATCGCTGATTCTTTTTCTTGCGCTTCATTATTGAAACTTGTTATTATTGTAAAATTTTTGTCTTATTTATTAACCAGCAGTCTTTATACTTTTTTATCTTCTATGTCTCAGGGTAGTTAGAATATCGTTCCCAATCGGGGTTGGCGGTACCTGGTTGGAGTAGCGAGTAAAGCCAGGTTAATCATACTAGTGGATGAAATTGGGTTTAGACTAGTTGGACCAATTTTTTTGGGTTTGTTATAGTTACTATTAGGTACTGTTATATTTAAAAATTGTTTTACGGGATTTTTATATGTTAACTTATTTAAATATTTCTTAATAACTTACTACCATAATGAACTATATAATACTTTGAAATATATTTGTATGTGTATATAAATTCGACTTTATGTAGCCATGCGCAGTTTTACAAATAAAACCTAGACCACCCCGTAACGGCTGAACTGATTTATGTATTAGATATTTATAGATATTAACTTATCACATAAAATCTCTATTTAATTCTAGTAATGAATTATCGCATATAAACTGTTATAATTACCGTCCAATTAGGTAATCTAGCACGAGAACCATTTTGGGTGTAAAGAGCATTTTGGCAACTTGTACCAATCATAAGAATTTCAAAAATTTACTATGGAACATATATAATATTACAAAAATATTTTTTTTATGACATTTCTATGTATTAGTAATATTTTTTTGTTAATGTAACGTAACAACCCCATATACGTATGGGAATTTTAATATCATTCTGAAGTAAGGGAAAATAATTAGTTTTGAATGTATAAGCCGGCCGTCCACAGAGACGGTATCCACATTGAAGTTAGACTAAAACTGAAAGCTTTGCCATTAAAGCTTTAGTGAACTTTATGATAGATACTAACATTCATGACATAAAAAGTATGACAATTAGGAATAAAATTTACGAAAGTATAATACCTCATAAGCAAGATATAGTGACAATATAGTAGTATACTATTTTTATGCAATAGATCGATTTTTTACTGTACTTTTACTTAATAAACTTTTAATATTTAAAACAGTTTAACTTGTATCAAAATTTCTTATGAAGATTATGTTTATGTTTTCTCCTACTCTATTTATTTAACTGAACTGTGAACTGAAAATATGATATTTATCTTTTACAAACAAAGCTCTTCGCTTTTTCAGCATTTGTTCCGTATTGTGACAGGATCTGCTTTTCTGCTTCTTTCACTCCAATTCGCTTTAATCTGGACTTCCATTTCCTTGAGTTCGCAGCATTCTATATTTTTATCACTACATCTAGCAATTGCAACATCGACCTTCACAAACAACGTTAAAGATTTTTAATGGGAACATTGAATATTCAATTGCATTGTTGATTTTCTTTTGAATATTGGAAACATAATTAACATTCAAAGTTTCTACACAATTACATGAACTGTAAAATAGAAAAAGAGAAATAAATACTCCTGTGTCTAGTCGCTGCTACTTCTCTTTGTCAGTTGATAAAGACAGAAATTATGGATTCAACAAACAATGGAACGTTGATTGAAAATGGATCCACTAAACCAAAGCCAATCTTTGATTAATGAAGTCTCCCAAAAGCCTTACAATTCCACTGCTCTGAGGATCCATTGAGTATTATTGGGAATTGTAGTGCCTTTTATGTAATGCTTTTGGTAGTTTCACGCAAAATTTTGATTAAGACCTGATATTATGTAAATAATAATATACGTTACTCCGAAATTAAGTGGAATGTTACAGTGGGAGTCTGTGCTATAAATTCTCGTTAAAAGCGTTGGTAGCCTTAAAGACTGACAAACGGAATCAAGGAAGAACTGAACCAGTCAAAAATAAAGATGAGGAGGTAGAGGCAACAATGTCCCAAATCGTCTATCGTTTAGTCCTCTTGAATACAGCAATTGGGTTCACGTTTTCCATACAGTTACGACTAATCATGGTTTTTGGTCACTAGAGCTTCTAACTAATAAAAGTCAGCGATGATGATAATGTAAAGAGCTGATATCAACTAGGTGTTTTTTTTTAATTAACGAAGAACGAGATGAGCGAGATGTTCACCTAAATGTACGTACGTACGACTGCCTGTAACGAAGTGGTGCTAGTTAAGATGGTATTCCTAGCACCACAACGCGCCGTATAACGCCGTTTAAACCGGAACACGGTAATGTTTGCACACTACTATCTACTGATAGAAAAATGTGGTGGTACTTAGCTGGGCGGTTTCCAGCAACAAAGACCTACCCCAAATCAAAGGAATCGAACAAACAGAACTGATTCGTTCCCTATATAACAATTTAATGCAGAAAAATTTCTGAAAACTCTTAACTTCTCCGCTTCAACGTTTCTAAATCAAAATTGTGGTTAATTTAATAAGAAAATCTTTAACTTAATGTCTTAACTTTATGATATATGAGCTATGTTACGGTTTGGTTTTTGTCAACTTTATACATATTTGCTATGTATGTATGAAGTTGACACATCGTAAATGACAATAATTAAGCACTCTAATATACAGTAAGCCGTGTCGCTGACACTCTGGTCTGGAAATCAATTACACTGCATTACATATCGTTCATTACACTGCAGCTCATTTAGCTTATTACTCGCATTAGTACCCGAAACAAATAGCCTTGAATGCACGCGGCACGCGAACAGATTGCGAACGAATTCTGTCGGCACTTAGTTTAAATTAACCAGAGTTAAGTAATTGTATAACGATTTTAATTTTCATTTGTAAAACCGAAATACAGGAAACAATTAACTTAGTTGTTTAGACAAAAAAAATATATTTTTTTTGATTATAATAGTCTTTAACATGTTTGCTTTTAGTCGATTTATTTAATAAAACTAGCATTGGTAGTAGGGCTATTTTATGGAAGTCGTCAAACAGTAGTATAAATATTATTGTATTCCGGTTTAATGGACGTTGTAGTTAGTGAATTTACTAGGGTAACGAATTAACATATATATTAAGGCTACCAGCACAATGTGGTGATGTCTATGTCACCCTAATTACCGCCACGTTGTTAAGCAGGCGTATCACTGCCATCGAGTGAAAGTCTCATTTGTCGCGACGCTTTGTAAAAAAAATACTCTTAGAATAATATGATAGTGAAGAACATTACCAACTTTTCCGCCTTGCAAGAGACTGGGCAAAATATGTTGAACTGAACCCCAACCTTCACTAGTCGGAAAAGCCCCTTAAGAAGAAGAAAGAACCTTACACATCCTTTAGATATCCCTGTCTCTAATGACTAACCTTAATGCGGTCATCACTCAAAGACATCTACTCCATTGATGGTCGCGACCACACGAGACCATCAGCAATATCAGTCGATTCATCACATACAATAACATTTTATAAAGCCAGTACAGGCTTTAATTATTGTTTGGGGATGTTATATTTGTTTAAGGCGTTTGTGGGGTGTACTGTTTGTTTAAGAAGAGGAGCAACGAGTAATGAATTCCTCAGATATTCGCGTCTGGCGTTTAATTAAAATATAGGAATGCTGAAGTAACGGATAGCAATTTTGAAAGGACAGAATGGGGGCAGAGGCTCCTCGCAGTTGTTGAAGGGAACCTGCTATGTGGGGCGACGTGAATTGGATCTTATGAAACGAAAAAGAGACAGCTGTAAACTTTTAACTGGCGTTTAAGATGTGCGAGAATGGGCTTAAACGAGTTTCTATGTAATTTCCTCATCGTTCATCTCATCTTTGTACCAAGGTTCGTAGCTTGTCTACTACTCGCGGATAGATGATGTTGGAAAGATTCATAATATTTTTTTTTTATATTGAATCGAACAATTTCTATATTTACTAAAGTGCTACTTTAAATTCTTCAATTTATCTTTCTCGCTTTCACTTTTCTCCGTCTACCACTTCCAAAGTACATTCATCTTATTCTCCTATAAATTAACCAGATAAAAAATATTCATTTTTACCGCTTCGTAACTTTGATGATATATTTATATCTCTCTATTTTTATATGCCAAAGCTACGAGACGAGCGAGACGTTCACTTGATGATAAGATACGCCAGCCTATAACAATATGGTGCCAGCTAATATGGTATTCATCACATCACAATGCGCTCGTCGCCTTAAGACAAGAGATGTTAAAATCTCGTTATCACAATGATTTCACTAGCTGCAGCATCCTTCGAACCGGAACACAGTAATGTTTGCACGCTATTGCTTGGCGGCATTATGTAAACAAATCTAGTCGCTATAATATATTTTATTATGAGCGCGCTTAACATTTTGACAACTACGATTTGAAAATGGAACGTACATTCTGCGCTGCTTCGAATTTTAAAGTGAAATATCCTTAATTGTACAGTTCTACCGTTTTACATTTGGGGCGTTGGTCAAGTTCAAGTCAAGCTAACTTAATATTACAATGTATTATACTCAACTTTATTTTTGTATATATATATATGTAATTAGCTGGCGGTAATATAAATGTAGACTTGAAATTTGTCTGAAACATTCCTTGAGAGCAACCGCAACCGCAAATGACTTTCTATGGCAACCGTTACTATAGCAACCGCATAAATAATACGAAATGAAAATGTTTACAAAAATTTATTTGAAACAAAATGATGAAGAATGAAATTCAAAAAACAAATAGCTTATGACCATCTTCGAATGATTCGTCATAGAATGCTCATGTTCCTACGTTCACTAGTTTTTAAGTGATTGGTGAACAAATAAAACCTATCGTCGTTATGTATATATAGATTTACTCTCTATAATTTTACAGAACTGGAGTACAAAGGTCAATATTACTGGCGGTAGGTATATGATATTGCCTAAGACAGTCTAGGTAGACATCAGCACAGTTCCAATTTCTGCCGCCAAACAGTTTGAAACCATGCAAGCGTTAACATGTTCCGGTTTGATGGGCAACACCTTGCGTTTCAAAGCGATAGCTATATTAAGAGACTCAACATCTTGCGTCTCAGGCCACGAGCGCAATATGGTGCAATATATAAGATCCTAATCAGGACTATATTGTTATGGGCGAGCGTATCATTTACCATCAAACCAAAGTCTTTGCTCATCTCGGCAATTCGTTAAATAAAAAAAAAACACGCATGATTAGCATTATTTCCCAATCTAATTTCTAGTTGAATATTGGGAGGTAGAACGGAAATATCTATGAACCTCCTGATATCCGACCCGTTAAATTACGGGCTTGTGTAAATAAATAAATTCAGCAGATAGATGTCCACTGCTGGTCATAGGTCTCCCTTATAGATCTCCACGTTTTTAGGGGTTTATATGGGGGGTTTTGGATCAATTCTCGCCACGTTGGCCTAATGCAGGTAGGTGGGAGCCAGAGCCTTGTTTGTGGAATAGACGGACACACCACGAGCTGGTGAGGTTGGCCTGGGTCCTGTAAATTGTTGTGCGGGACCCATTACACCTCTTCTAAATAATATGTTACCTTGTTATTGAGATTATTAATTAAGTATATTGAATAACCAAATAAATTAAGAGAACAAATAAAATAGTTATACATCTCATTATACGTAAGCAGGCATTATTTATAGACATAAAAACAAAATTATGCCAAACCTACTGGTGGAAGGTCTCTGTTGTCGGAGACCGTTAAAGTAGTGTGCAAACATTACTGTGTTCCGGTTTGTAGGGCGCTGTAGCTAGTGAAATTACTGAGGCAACGGGACTCAACATCTCATATCTTAAGCAACGAGCGCAATGTATTATAAACTAGCGCCATATTGTTATGGGCGGGCGTATCATTTACCATCAGGTGAATGTCCCATTCGTCTAGTCGCTTCGTAGTATAAAAAAAAAGGTTATCATCTTTTAAATTAACCAATAAACTATAAGTTTCCAATATAAGATGTATTCCAGGTATTAGAATCGAATTCCTGTTAAATTAAACACTAGATTTTAATTAAGGACTGGAATGTCAAAGTTACGGGTTGAAATTTCGCTGGGGTAGTGAGGGTCTACTCCGGGCTCGATTTAGCTTTATTTTGTTTTATTTTAAAAGCGTTCTCGTTATAAGTGGGGGCAATAGATCATTAAAAATATCTTTATTAAAAGTGACGTACACATGGCCGTACACCTGGTGGTGAATGTTACTTCTGCCCATAACAGACCATACATGAACAAAACTATATATATAATAGGCCTTTACTATCTTAAGTAGTACTAACCTTTATCCGTAGTCTCGGACTATTAAGAATAAAATTAAAAAAAGGCTTTGCGTTTCGTAGAAGGCGACTAAAAAGGTTTTCGAGTCCGTGGATTTTAAAGGAGGTGCCCTCAATTTCCGAAGAATGACAAGTACGAGGTGGTTTAGTGCATATCGTACCATAGCGAGGGTGGAGACGAGGGCTTCACCCTACCCTGAGGTGTGCTTTAGGCGTAGTACCGGTGCGTTCCGTAGGGGATCCTAGGGCCTTCCGCAACGCATTGAGAATGACCATCAAGGAAGTTTTAATGGGTGAAAATCTTACATATCCTTCTCCTTCTCCCAGAAGGAGGGTATCTTAATAAATATTTATAGAATAAAACTTTTCCTCCGATAACAAAGAGAGTAGTATGAAATATGAAATAACGTTATTAAAACACCCTTTATTTTGCTTATAGCCTGGGCATGTATGTAACAAAGTCTCGTTAGTCTAGAAATGACCGCTTACTAGCAACATTGTTGTGTTGCCAGGGTAAAGAATCATAATTTTTGGCTATGAAAATATTAGCAAATGTACTGTTAAAAACTTTATCTGCCTATCAACTTAGGCAGCAAAAAAAGTAAGTATTGCTATCATTATTGTAGTATGTCTGTATTACCAGATAATTTTTTGATATAATTGATACTACTCATTGTATTTTTATAATAAATAGGAAAAAAATTAATTTTAGTTCACTTTATTTTACTGCTGCTAGGGTTCCGTAGCCGTAGACCGTCTAGGTTGGTACCACAGTAGCGCCTATTTCTGCCGACAATCAATACCGAGCAAATATTACTGTGTTCCGGGTTGAAGGGAGTTGTAGCTAGTGAATAAACGGAGTAACGGAGCCTAGCATCTTTTGTCTCAGGCGACATGCGCAAAGTGGTGCAGTGTATATCATCCTAACTAGCGCTACGTAGTTACGTCCTATTCGTCACATCGCTTTGTAGAATAAAAAAACAAATAATTTTGCACCTTATTCAATATCTCTCAATAGTTTTTGATCACTATAAACATTTGAATTTTTAATTATTACGATTATTGCAAATTTTTTATTATATTACAAGACTTTAATGGATATCTGTTTGTAAGTATATCAGTATCTATCTGAGCATCAACCTTCCGATCATAGCTTCCATAACGTTGCAATAATATTGATCTAGTTTTTTTTTCATAACATCATCACGAGTTTACTCAGAGATTGTTTGTTTGTTTTTTTTTTTAATTTTTACTCTGTTCTGGTTTCCGTAGGTAGTATTTTTAAGTTATCACGTTTACCTTTTTAAATTTCATTTAAGCACCACTTTCACTCAGCGTCCACCACAACAACGTCAATTGCCAACACGCGGTTACGTTTTGGCACAGGCTGAGGCCACTTGACAAATGGTCGTAATATACAATGCGAATTTCCAAAATTGCAATAAGAGTTCACGTTGGATTTTGTAAAGATAAATTAAGTGATCATAGGTAAAAGAAGAAGAAGAAGAAGAGAAAAGAACAAACTGATACGGCTATCAATATAGATATCATCATATCGTAAACCACCCTTTACCGGTGGTAGACCTCTGTTGCCAGAGACCGTGTAGGTAGATACCACCACAGCGCTTATTGCAGTCGCAACAGTATTGCACTAACATTACTGTGTTCCGGTTTCAAAGGTGTTGTATCTACTGTAATTACTGGGGTAATTACACTATCTTTAACACCTTTGAAGGAGATTGAACATCTTCTATCTCAGGCGACGAGCACAAATTGGTTCAGTGTATCATTGTAACTAACGCCACGTTGTTATGGGCAGGCGTATCACTTACCATCAGGTGAACGTCTCACATGTCTCGTCGCTTAAATGAATAAAAAAAAAATGTGTGATGTAGAAGTAGGGATTTTGGTATTACCTGCTTTATTCCGGTATGAAACATAGTGAAATATCTACAATTATTTGTAAACGCGATAATTTCAAGTTATAACTTATTAGTAAATATTATTAACTAGAATTTTCAAATTTAAAAGTCGGACTTGACTATTATATCTGGGAAGATAATTAATACTCCTCGTTAACCAATTCATCATCACTAGGTGACCTCTAAACACAAAAAGGACATAGAATCGCTGGCAGCTCTTGGATTCAAACAGCGCACGGCTGTTGCTTTGTGGAACAGATTACAAGAGACCAGATCCAGCAGAGGACGTTTATCGGTTGAAATGATGATGATGAGGTGCCCTGATCAAACTGAAATTTGGCGATCAGTTTGAGAAAACTAATTCGATCCTCGGCTATTCATTTTAACTAATAATATTTAAGCCTAGTCCACTTCTTTATGTCAAATTATTCATTCCGCTGTCTGCTGCAGGATCAACTTTGGAAACTCAGAAAGAGATCCTCTTTGCAGGTCGCCGAAAAACCAATTACATGAAATATTACATTATCAATAACATCATTAGTTTGTATAACTTCACTCCTGGATATAGTCCTTATTTTGGAAGCTGAATCTTCGGCTTCTCTCTCATGCAGTTCTTCAGCGTCTGAAATATATTCATGCCATATTTTATTGGAAATATTTTCTTTGGAGATATTAAATAATAATAGCGGGCAGTTGCAAAAATATAACGGATCGCGTTCATCGACTTCCTTTGGGAAAGTTTCATGAATAACACATGTCAGGATAGGGGTGATGATAAAAACTTGATCTTTAGTAATTATTCAAAAGAATCAGTGAAAATGGTTGCGATAACATGCTTCCCATCGTTGGCGCCATGCCCACTGCTCGTACACTTTGGGAATATTGCGCGTGGGGCGGACGGTAAATTGCCTAACAGTAGCCGTATTATTACAATTTATGCACATCATAAATCCTTTATGAAGTGTTTTGTGAAGAATTAAAATTATCAAAGTTTTAACCATAGATCACACCATTTATTTTATAGTAATATAATAACGTTTTAAATCTATCGAGCGATAAAATGTTGACCAAATTAATTTGCAAGAAAATTTTAACGATGGTAGATCCTGTTGCCGGAGACCATCTCGGCACTGCAGTTCCTATTTTTGTCGCCAAACTGTACTTTGAAAACATATTTATGTTAAAATCTTCATAAACAGGCTTATCATTCTATGTCTCAAGGCGAGAAACATAATACAAAGCAGTGCCCTTCGGGGTAGTATTTACCATTAGATGAAAGTTTCGTTCGTTCATTAAAATAAAAAAAAACTCCATATCCTACTCTTTGCCAATGATATGCCGTTATTTGTAATTTTATACAACTACCTTTCAGTCGTCTTTTATCATCATCATCGATATACAGATTATGTAAAAGAAATAGAGTCGAGAGCTAAGAGGAGCTATTGCTTTAGTATTAGCTTACTACTTAAATCTTATCCCCGGTAATTTAACTATATTTTTTTGTATTGATGGGAAGTTTTTGAAAACTAATCAGCCTTCTAAGGGCGATTAGGATTACGTTGGATTTTTACCCCCTAATAACCCTTCAGTCATCGCCCGCAAGGGTTTATAGATTATACTTTGAAATTGTTTAACTAAAGTCAGCCTTTTTTGGACAGTGACAAAGCAATGCGTAAAAACTAATATAACGAGAGAAATGGATGGTGAGAGCTTACTTAAACAGCCTCTCGCTTTATTACTGATTTTATTTTTATCTATTACTTTTTTTAAAATGGGGTTTGTAACATAAATTCCCTTATACGTATGGGGCTTATGTAAAACTGTAGCGAAGCAACGCGAACTGGCTTTTAGCACTACTTTTAGACTTTGGTAGTAAGTAGTCAGTGTTCAACATTGTTTTATAATCCGTACGTAAACCTACAATCTGAAAAGAGAATAGACGTATATATAATAATAAAAAAAATCATTCTTTTTTTATGGCCTTATCCCGTGGGAATTACATCAGGTCCATTGTAATAAAAAGAATTTGTTAAATCCTCATCAACAGCCGATAGACATCCACTGCTGGACATAGGCCTCGTCCAAAGATACCAAATCGATTGAGTAGAGATTCATATGGGGGGATTTGGGCTATACCCACCACGCTGACATAATGCGGGTTGGTGGGAGCCAGAGCCTCGTTGGTTGGTTAGCAGTTGCACCACGAACAGGTCAAGTTGGATTTGGTTCATTGAGTTGTTGTGCGGTAGTCTTTACACTTTGACCCGCGAGAATTTGTTAAATATGTTATTTAGTTTTATTCCAATATCTATATAATTAATAAACATGAAAAATCTGTAAAAACAGTAGCTTTCAACTGAATTCATATGAACACATAACGAATATTCAGTTTAAATAATTTTGTCTATCCGTTTGTTCATTCCATGCCAGAAAGGCTCGATTGCTTTTTGCGTTGCCTGGTCTATATTGGATATAACAACTAGGTGTTGCCCGCCCGCTTTGTAGACCGTAACACCCCCGCATCTTCCTTTGGGATAGGAATTTGGTGCAAAACCATTTTTAGCTGACCTCTAAATGGAAGAAGCAACATCTCTACCAAATTTTGAGTTATTACTTTTAATAGTTTCAGAGATCTTGTGACGTGTCAATAAATTTCTGGATATCTATATATATAGAATAGAAAGAATGTGCGTTACTTTCATTTAAAAATAATTAGGGATTTAGTGTTTTCTATTAAATAAAGTATACTTTAAATTATGGACAGAAATGAATTCCGTTTGATAAATTTAACTAATAAATATTTTAATTTGTGAAAACTTTTGATTTTATTCGGTTATCATCATACTTGTATCCCACAAATTCTAATAAAAGAACATTGATCCCTATCAAGAATGATTATCAAGGGTATTGATGTTTAAAAAAAAATAATAAAGAAAATTATTAGGTAGTACCACTGGCCTGGGATCCTATTATTAATAAATTGAATGAAACACCAGGCATACCACTAGAAGACTTCAAGACAGTTCATTTTGCATGGACCGGATTGTACACAATAACTAAAAACCTGAGAGTAGCAGTGATGGCTATAAGGTCAGGACTTTCGCCAGCTTAGCCCTCCCGTGACCATGGATGCTGCTAATCACTGGAAACGAGAGGATTATAAATAGTATAAATAAACTATAATAAATCTAAAAACTAAAGTTTTGTTACAATAACGATGTTAATATAAGAGTACATCTACTTGATTGAACAAGTATATATAAATATATGTATTATAGATTTATACTATAGATATTTCAATTGGGGTTCAGATTGTAATATTGAATTTAGGTTGATATATACATCAACATTACCACATACATATATATATATATGTATGCGCACAACTGCCAAATGCTTGAATCTTAAAGCAATTCATATCTATGAAGGTAAATTACCGAACATTTGCATGCGATACTGTCGTCCTTTGAGATATTATATGCACTCTTAAATAATATAAAAGGTTTATAACTACGGCATCAGGATATTTATTTTATAAATTTTATAGTATATCCTTTTTAATACCACTAAGATTTCAAATATGTATATATTGTAGTAGCATATGGCCCCTGAAGTGTTAGAGGTATCACATGCGCATTGAATATCGCGGGGAAACCATATCGCACCCTTTTTTAAGAATCCCATTCTAAAGCTTAATGGGTAGCAGTTTTCTTGGGTATTATATTCCTGTCGTATTCATCTCGTCACCAAGAGGAAATTACTATACGAAAAGCAGCAGATTTTCCCATACCTTTTACCATCAAACCCATTTGGAAAGTGTACGGCAATCAACTGGGAAGGTTTATGTTCATCGGTAGACATTTAAACATAAAGTTGTGTATAATACTTTAAAGCTTAAAGAAAGCTATTTAGGTTAATTATTTATGAAATTAAATATTCTAGACGACTGAACCTATTTAAATATTTTTTTTTATTCAACATTTAAATTAAGAGCTAATTTGTTCTTATATGAATAAACAACGACTGAAATGTTTAATATGGTTCGGTTCTTTTGTTACCATTTAACGTTTAATTTACTATAATTATTCATTATAAATAAGTTTTATTAGAAAAGTGTTCTTGTAAGGTTATTTTAAGTTTTAAGGTTATTTTGGTAAGAGGAAAATAAACAAATTTGAACCGGTTTCGCCCGCTTTGCCCCTACCTATTGAATTGGCCATTCATTATTTCAACAATCCTAATTACCTTAATTAAACAATGCTTGCAAATTCCCGGAAAATCAACCGTTGATTTTCTCATTTATTCATTGAATGAACATTGGAGTTGAGAAGATTTAGGAATAAATTAGAGATAAAGAGATACCTTACAGATAAGACTTGTATTGTACACATAAAACAAGACAGAAGATAGTCGGAATTGGTTTACAATAAAAGAGAGTAAACGACAAAATTTTTAATAATATTACATATTTGTTTTAATGCCTAATTAATTTTAACCGTTAAACTTGAGTGTTAGTCAGTATACCAGTATATACATTGGTTTATTCATTGAGCATGAACCAATCGGGGCTCTGAAATTACTAAACCACAGACTAAATACATATCAACACCGGCATCGAGATATACTGTGTGTTAGGAGACCGCTTACGAAAACGAAGACAGACGATAGTACTAATGGCACCTTTGATGATGGGACGGAAAAAAAATCGATACTGTTTAAAAAAAAATATATATTTTTAAAACATTTTATTAGCATTATTTACGCTACATCATGTTATTGCAGTTAAACGAAACAATTTTTTTTGTGTTTCATTGCTGGTTGTTTTTAGTAAAGTAATGTATTTTTTATGAAACTATTGTTTCATTAAATATCAGCCGTATGTTCGTATATCATATTATCAACAGATACAACAATACTTCCTCTGTCGAAGACCAGAAAAGATCGGGGCGGCCGCGTGATGTTAGAACGACAAGCGCTGTTAATCCTGTTAAAGCTATAATTCGTCCAAACCCCATTAGGGAAAAAAATCTTATTGCGAGAAAAGAAGATTCCCGCTAGGACTCCGTCGCGTATCACGTATTATAAAACAAGACTTAAAACTCGGTGCTCGGTGCTTATCGTAGATATATAGGACATGCCATAAATAAAACTTTAAAATTAAAGAGAGTAGATCGATCAAAATGAATAGACCTGTCGCGATACGCAGGTGAAAGGCACAGAAATATCCTCTTTAACGATGAAAAAATTTTCACGATTGAAGAACATGCAATGTACGTTCACAGTTCTAAAGAAGCTGCTCAAGTGGTCGGAAAGGTACAACGTGGTCATGGTCATCATCTTGCGTCAGTGGGGCGTGTCTTATCAAAGAGTCGCAAATCTACATTTTTGTGAAAAAGGAGTGAAAACTTCTGCCAATAGGTATCAAGATACAGTCTTGGATCATGTTGTGATACCTCTCAGCAATACACTTTTTAAAAATTGACTTTCCAGCAGGACTCTGCCACCTGGTCACAAGGTACGAACTAAGCAAGCCCGGCTTGAAACCAACGTTCCGGACTCTATAAGAGCTGGAGACTGGCCCTCATCTATCCCAGACCTCAACCCTTTAGACTTAAAATTATGGTCAGTTTTAGAGGCCATGGCCTGCTCTAAACGACACGGCGACATTGAGACTTAAAATATCTTTGTCGCAAGCAGTAGCGGTGGTGGAAATTTCCCTTGGAAACAGTGCGTAAATCGATAGATACGTGGCCAAACAGATTAAAGGCCTGTATAAAAGACAAAGGTGGCCATTCCGAGTATAATATTGTTTTTCTTTTTTTCTGAGACTAATGTAGGTATGGATTTTAATAATATTACATTACTTCATTAAAAAAAATAATTTTCATTTGTAACAGAACAGCCGGACTAGGTATAGTTATAAGTTACTATGTAGTTATTTCATTTCTTTAAGTATTAACCTCTGGATTAAGTAACCTTGGGAATAGTAAAGACGAGGCGGTGGCTGTATTGAGGAAACTACCAGCACAAAGCTTATACATAACATTATGTAATTAAATTAACAGATACTGTAATTTTTTGGACTGTAGTGTCATATGATAACTATATCTAAAATAAATTTATTAACCAAATATAATCATAAATAAATTATTGTCATATAACATATTAAATTTATATCATTACTTGTGGTCCATATCGGAATATAAGTTGCCTTCAATGTACGAAATCATTTACATATAACATGAACCTCAGCTTGTCGTGTAGTATGAAGATATTTAAATTATAAATCTATTTTAAATATTTAACATAAGCTCACATTAACATGGGTCACAATAACTTAGTGTAAGGTCAGATGTGTCATTGGTTTGTCAATAACCCTGCTCAACGTCGCTTCGGTGTCAGCGGCTCCGTGTCATTGCCAACCAAAGGGACTGGAATAACTTTTGATTTTAATAAGTAATGTTCGTTAACTGATGTATGAAGTATGAATATTTGATTTATTTATTAGAATAGTCTTTAATTTAGGTAATATATTTTATAATATACAAGGGAATAAATGTTTGCTAGTTTTAAGTTATCCGGCAAATAATATTACAAGCCGCATGAGAGATGATGATAACTGTGGATCTCCCGGCTCTACCCTATATGTTTGCAAAAATAAACAGCACTTTTAATCCCACCACTGGATTTTTATGAGAAGAGAGAGATAAGACCATATGTCCAACACCTCAAAGTACGGGTTGGCATATATCAAACTGTTCCATTACTTTTTTACTCCTCTGTAAACTACACTAGGAAGAAAGGCATTAAGTCCTCCTCTTTATATATTCTTTTTTGTCTGTTAAAATTGATCTAAATAAATAAATATCTTTTAAAGAATGCTGTTGTTCTTAACGTATCGATTTCCTATGGTGCGTTCTTTAACCGGAAGCTTAGGATCTGTGGGGATCAAACCTGAGCCCCTTCGAATGTCACTTGCGGCAGCGCCTTACAAAACGAGCAATCACTTCGTCATGTAAATTAACATCCAAGGTAAATCTCCTTTAGACACCTAATATCAGTGAAAATTTCGTTTTTCTCACGATGTTATTCTTCATCTTAATCTCAAGTTAAGTTGGAATCGGACCTGCTCTCCTTCCATTCCTACAGCGTGTGTTTGGTACATATTCTATCGTCGTTTCATACATTGATTTGCTTTCAATAGGTAATCAATATCAGACATTATTCGAGACGACCTCGAAACCTTTTTGTTTGGCCCGCCGTAGCCTAACCCGGCCCATTGTGTCCAATGTGCGGCTATTTCTTAAAGAGAATTTTATGGGATAGTAATTCTATGATGTTATTTGGCCCATCCTTTAACGACTTTCTAATAATAAATCAATATATACAATATAGAAAGTATTCGCCTTATTTCTTCATTATCGTTACCAAGATTTAAATGTTATATAGAAGAAGATATTTGATGTTATACTACTTGATTTTATTTATATTATGTGCCTAACTAATCAAAGACTTTCTACTAAATTAAATAGAGTTTAATAATGCATTTTGATATGTTAATCTATCAGTGGAAGTATCATTGTCTGTTTCAGAGATTACCGGAAACAAACGAAAGAGAATAACTCTTGGAAATATCGGTATCGTATTTCTATTATATTATAAATCACGTCTAAACTCAGATATACGCCGATACAGAAATCTCGTCAAACTAATAGCGTCACTCTTTTTGGATGATGGTTAAAAATGAAATATTCGTTTGAACGCTAGGTAAGTGTTAATGTTGTTAACTAAATGCTTTCAAGTGAAAGCACGACAAAATTCTCGTAAAGACTAAAATAAAAAAAATGGCATCATTGTGCTTTAATACAAAATTAGTTTAAACATTTTACTTATAACACCCCCTTTTTACGTCAATGATTAAAAATATGATATAAATATATTTTTCTACCATAATATGCAAATTCCAAATAACAATCTGTTGTTGTCGAGCATTCAAAGCGAGTTTGACGAGGGTCCTTTAAGTTGCCACGTATTGACCTCAAATCTAATATGACACCGTTATGTGACACATGCTTTTATTATCTATTTAAGGTCTGAAATAAGGTTAGGCTATTGCTAAGGTCGTATGTAAGATTTTTTTTTATCGGCATCGGGTTAAAACTTGACCTGTGTGGTAATCTTAGGAGACAATGAGGCCAAAGTTTTTGAGTGGTCATATTCAAACCCGTTTCCCACGCGTGGGTTTGTTGATACACTTGGGCATATGTTTATATACAAATTATAATATTGATGATTGTTAAATATTCTTAACTCTATGGATATTTTAATAAAGATGATAACCAACTTCCGGGGAGTTCCCGAGGGTAAGTATTGTTTAATTTGTACAGTTAGGGATGGTGGCGTAATGAATAGCCCATTGAATTAGAGGATAATGGCGATTGTGACTCTCCGTTTCCGCATTATTAATATAATGTTTATTATTGTACTGTAAATGTTTATTTTTGTATCTTAGCAATTATCAAATGTATCTTAAATTTTTCAATCTATCTCCACAATTAACGTTACCTCTTTCTACAGTTTCTATTTTTTTAGGTAATATCAATGTAGAGTCTATTTTTGTTTATATATGTTCGAGTTTAAATTTTACTTAGTTCTTACTTAAAATGCGCTGTAGCTAATAAGTTTTAGGATATGGTGGTTTTAAACTATCAGAATAAAAAGTTGTATTACTTGAGAGATTATAAACATTGTAACGGTAAACAGTTTCATCTGTCTCCTTGTTAAAGAATACCTGCTATCTTAGGCCGGCCTTACGTCTCAGGCCAACGACCAAGCCACGTCTATTGAGCTCCACCACAGTAGTGTGCAAACGTTACGGGAACCTGTTCGAGGAGTCTTTAAAGAAAACCTGTTTCAACTTTAGGAATATTAAAAGGTTCGATTGTTATAAAATTCAAACCAGTTTAAATTTCTAATTTTCCATTCAAACTTCTAAACATCAAAAAGACCTATTCGTATCCGTTTCTAATCGATTAATTCTTCTGTATAGAACAAAAACTGTTAATAATTAAATTAGTATCGCCGGCAGATACAAAGCGATATTCCAAAAGACTGATTAGTTGAAGAAGATAAAATTCAATTACTCTCCGAGCTCTCTGCTCCGATCAAGTTTTTTCTTTTTTAATTTAATCTCCCCTTTTAACGCGAACTAGTTTCTATTTGAAATAAAACCATCAGTTATTATATTAGCTTTTTTAATACTAGATTATCTAGATAGATTTATTTTTGTTCAACAATCTCTGTACATTATTAAGTACGTCTGTCCTTAATAATGTTCAATACTACAACTCATAATAGCTAAGGAGTTACAAAGTATATACACTACATTTTGCTCGACATCCTAACCCAAAATGCTAATTCTTATTGCCTCAGTAATTACTCTAGCATTTTTTTTTTCGATAAAGCGACAAGACAACACTACATTCACCTGATAGTAAGTGACACGCCAGGCCATAACAACGTGACACAACTTGGAATGATATAAACTGCACCTTATTGCAGTCGTCGCCTTGAGACAAAATGTTAAGGAGTCCAAGTATGTACACTACTTACAGCGACCTTTAAACCAGAACATAGTAATGTTTAGCAACAGAAATAGGAGCTACGGCAGTGATCTAGACGGTCTCCTTTAACGGTACCTTACCACCAGCAAACTTTACACAAACTGAGCACGACGTTAAATCCATTATCTTCATATATAAATTTTTGTTTTTACTACTGTAGTAAACGTTAATTTTTTTAGATTTCATGTTGTCTCTTTATTTTAGTAATTACTTCACCTATAACGCCCTTTGACCCGGAGTACAGTACTGTTTTCAGACAGAATTTTTCTTTAATTAACAAAGCAAAAAACGTGGGAGACGTCAACCTTATGGTAAGTGATATGACTGTCGATAACACCATTGCGGTAATTAGGATGATTTACACAGCATCATATAATGTTCGATTTTAAGAGACGTAAAAGGTTGTCTCGTTACCCTTTCAATTTCACTAGCCACAGCGCCCTTCAAACCGGAATACAGTAGTATCTCACAGTATTGTCCGCAAGCATTATGTTTCTTATTTAACGAAGAGGAAAGACGGCCGATATATTTCCCTGGTGGTGAGTCATGTCACTACTACCCATAACAACATAAATTTAAATATCTTTACCCCAGTAATTTCATTAGTTACAACGCCCTTTAAACCGGAATACAGTTATATTTACACACTACTGTTTACCGGCAGAAATAGGAATCGCTTTTATTAATTATTCTTTGTTCACCATTAGGAATGAAAATAATGAATTAACCGATGACTGTTCAACGTTGGCTTATTGACAGTGACAGTGGCTGCGGAGCGAAGATAGGGGGCAAAAATACGGATCCCATTGCACAAAAGAAATTGAATGGAAATGAGGTTTCCTGCAGCGCAAATACAATTACAGTGAGTAAAAAATTGGCTTTAGGTTGGTGATGAATGTTTATAAACATTAACGATGATATTCATTTTATACTAAACTTTATTATTTATGGTTGTGGTGATGAACTGAGCATAGAAAGTGGTGGTAAGTCCTCGTAGCCGGAGACCGTTTAAGTAGGTGTCACCGCAGCCCTTATTTCTACTGCCAAACAGTAATGCGAGGGGATTTAAGTCATTTCCCACCACGTTGGCCCAATGCTTATTGGTGGGAGTCAGAGCCTCGTTTGTTGATTATCAGGGTACATCACGAGCAGGTGAGGTTTGCTTGGATCTCATGAGGAATACCTTACCTACCTACCCACCATAATTAGTTACATATTATCCCTTTAATAATACATTTCTATACTTATGATAATTATTAAAATACTTTCACTAACGCTGTGAGCTGTAAATGTTTATCGATACAATAAACGATTCAACGATTCCTTTGACGGGGAAACAAATATATTTTCATCTACGAATGCTCCTGAAAAGTAAAGAGTGAAATGAACAATTGTTTTAAGAGAGCACACCGAGAGCGACAGAGAGGCTGCGGACTGGAGATAAGTAGGAAAAAATACGAATTCACTGTAACAATAGGAATTGAAAAGCGGGTTCATAGCGCTTGATAGGAGTGTAGTGATGGGTTATAAAAGGTTTATTATTAGATCGAAACTGAATGAGATGACCAGTGCCGGAAGTGAATAAAGAGAACAGTGGTTATATAGAAACGAGCTGATGAAAAACATTACGAAATTAAAGTGCTTTAAAATTTGTTAGTAATTAAAAAAAATAGTTTAATGTTCCTTATTTTACATGATATAATGTCTGAAGTAATGAGATGGACGTGGATGGTTATAGGTAGAGGAAAACCGAAGACAGTGTAGATGGATTGTGTGAAAGATGACATGTGTAATGTGAACATGTGAATTCTCGATTCATTTTAATTTGTTACAAGTCAATAGAATTACTGTTCAAACAAAATATTTACCAGTACATTTTTTTTTCCTAATATTAATACATACATATATATATCACACCTCGTTCCTAGTGGGGCAGGCAGGGACAACCTCTCTCCACTTGCTACTATCCTGGCACACCTCTCTCGCTTCCTCCACTTTCATGAGTGTCTTCGTGCATGCTCGTCGGTTGCGAGTACTCTTGACCCGGCCTTTCTTTAGGACATCTTCAATTTAATCGGAATGTCCGCCTAGGTCGACCTGCACCAATTTATCCAATCATTCTTACCTTGTAAACCTCTTTCGTTAATCTTCTTTCATCCATTCTTTCAACATGGCCGAACCATCTAAGCATCCCTTTATCTTTGTCACTACAACTTCAACCACGCCGCACCGCTCCCTTATTACACTGTTCTTCACTTTATCCATGAGCTTCACTCCAGGTATACTTCTCAGGCTTCTCATCTCCACAGCATTAATTCTAATTTCATGTTTCTTCGGCCATACCTAACATTCACTACCATACATCATTGTGGGGATCAACACGCCTCTATGCCCATCCAATCGTGCTCTTTGTGCGGCTCTTGTCCGGCTATTCATGTGTACGTTATGAAGTGCCTCATTCACTTGGTTCCCTTTCAATATCACCATCACACTTGCCATCTCTCGTAAACTGTGAACTCTGATATACAAATTCTTTCACTTGGTTCCCTTTCAATATCACCATCACACTTGCCATCTCTCGTAAACTGTGAACTCTGATATACAAATTCTTTCACTTGGTTCCCTTTCAATATCACCATCACACTTGCCATCTCTCGTAAACTGTGAACTCTGATATACAAATTCTTTCACTTGTACCACTTTTTGTCCCTCAATAATAATAACACAGTTTGTCATACATTCTTCTCTTTTAAAAATCATTAGTTTCGTCTTGCTTACATTCACTTTCATTCCTTTGCTTGTTGAAGCACCATGCATCATATCTACCATCGCTTGCAACTCCTTCTCCGATGATGATTATAAAACTTGATCATCGGCGTATAGGAGGCATTTGACGATCAACTCATTCATTCTTAGTCCATACTCACTATCTTTTAAAATCCTTCAAGCAATTATTTATAAATATGTTAAACAGCCACGGCGACCACACATCCCTGTCTAACACCCTTCTGGATGCTAAACCAGTCTGAGTAAGCCCCGTTTATCCTGACTCAAGCACTGGAACCTCCATAAAGTGATTCCAGTTAATATTAATATATATATATATATATATATATATATATAAATTTCCATTGCAATCAGTTCATTGATGTAGAAGTTTATTTGCTGAAGAGTCATATCTAAAGAATTTAAATATGAGAGTAATATAAACAAGCTAAATATAAGGGATTTCCTCCTATGTAGTACAAATGATTCGTACTATTATGGTTGTAACTGCACAAAAAAAATTTAGAATAGAGTTTAACTATTATATAATCTGTTATAGTTTTAGAATATATTCGAAAAAGGAGGTTTAAGTAATGCGGTTATAAGAATTAAAAAAGATTACACGGAACGTGAAAAGGGTGTGCTTTGTTAAACGACAGCACGACGTTTCAATTTCTTTCGCTGAAAGGGGAAAAATGGGGTGAAGTGAAAAAAAAGCACACGTCATCGGGTCGCTCGTTCTTTGACGTTGTAATTAAATTTGCAAATACCCACTCGCAATACCTAAAATTGTAATATGAATATTCTATTATTCTACCTTTAGTGCTTAAAGTTAATTCATAGAAAATATCGCTGATTTAAAGTAAGTTATCTTCTAATCATCTTTCAAAGTACAACACATACAAATACAAAAATAAGCTACAAATTGCTTAAAGTGTTTCTAATTAGATAAGTTAACAATTGAAGGATAAGTTTGAAGTTATAACGACTGGATTTACATGTTTTTAGTCAATCCAAAGAGTGAAACCTTCTCTTGATGGTTATACGCCCATCTATTACAATGTGGCGCTGGTTAGGATGTTCCACACAGCACCAAATTGTGCCCTGTCTTAAATATAAGATGTTGTTTCTCAACCTGAATTATTTCATTAGCTACAGCGCCTTTCAAACCGGAACACAGTCACGTTCACACACTACTGTTTGAGAAAAGCAAATAGGAGCTGCGGTAGTACCTACGTAGAGGGCAAAAGATATATATCATCAATCATCATACATCTAGAATTAAAAAGATCAGCTAATATCTAAGACAAGTAAGAAAGCACTGAAATGATGAGATAAAAAATTGTTGAAAAGCCTATCTATGTATACATTTACGTCAATAGTAGAAAGAGTCACGGAACCCACGCTAACCTGACCTGCTCGTGGTGCACCCTGTAATCAACAAACGAGGCACTAGCTTCCAACAAGCCGCATTGGGCCAAGCGTGGTGGGAAATGGCCCAAATCCTCCCATATGAACGACAACAAACGACGGCTTCTAGTCGCGGGAACCCATTGGATAGGAGCGGAGCAGAATCGATCGATGTGGAGATCTTAGGGGGATGCCTATATCCAGCTGTGGACGTCTATCGGCTGATGATGGTATACTATACTAACATTTCCGCTCGGTTTGCTGGCATATAGATTTGAAATTTAGACTTGAAATTTGACAGAATCATTCCTGCCCGGCGGCAACCCGCCGCCTCCTGGGCCTATTTCCGTTTTTTTATATATTTGGCACCCCTTGTCTTTTGAAATGTCCATGTTTATTAATTATTATATTTTGTACATGATTGTTTTATGGCAAAATGGAGAGGAAAAAGAAAGAGATTGGAACAATATTAATATAGCGAAATTATTGTGATAACTTCATAGTTAAAGTGAATACAACGAGGAAAATAATTCCTGCGAGTTTTAATGTCACCAACGAGAACTGATCAAACTCATTTTTGACAATTTGCTGAAAATTTATTCAAAAGACGGGACTTTCAACAAAGTTCCGCATAACTTATTTCTTATATAACTTTGTCAAACTAATTTCTCTCGTTATGTTGCGATAGCCCCTGGTTTTATAAGCTTCGGGACCTTCAACTTCAGGGGCCTCAATAATACGAAAATAAAAACTGCGCAATATAGGTTTCTGATGTTTTATCGATGGGTATGAAAATTTAATATTTTTGTAATTTGCGGCCGCTTGTGTTATACAGAGATCAATGTTTCGTTTCCGGTTCTACATAGTAATGACGATAAAAGGGTTATTTTGAACACGACTGGCTCTTGCCAATCCAATTTGATTTTACCTATTAATGAAAATAGTAATAGCAGGTAAAATGAGTACTTCAAACAAGTCTTAAGTAAAAATAACTGTTACATGTGACCTTAATTTATTATAGTAACAATTATGGTCTGTATGCTTATCACCGCTTATAAGGTTTATCAATAGTCCCTTTCCATTTGTGTGACCTTCCATAGCAATAGCTTCGTTGGCAATAATAAGTTAGGGCTTCAATTTATTTTAAGATTATTGATCGTTGAGGGAGGCCTATGTCCAACAGTGTACGTCTTTCGGCTGATAATGATGATGATATCTAGGAATTTATAAATTGAACGGTAGTGGTTTCTTCTTTGAACTTTAAGTAATATTTAACAAAACAAACGACGTCTTTTTATCTATCTTTCTATCTGTCCACTGTCAAGTCCTGTCTGTCAATGTCAAACTGAGTGTTACCATTTTGCAATAACGTTATTAGGTTAAGTTACACAGAACAATTAAAAAAAATATATAATTTCTTCCACATATACACGAGCTAAATAAATTTATACAAAACAGAATTTTTCTAAAAATATTTTTTTTTTACCAGATTGTCAGCATGACCTCAAGTATCACCGGGCACCAGGAGCCGTCATTAGTAGGGGTTCATATGGAGGGATTCCATTTCTCCACGCTGGCTCATTGCGGGTTGGTGGGAGCCAGAGCTTTGTTTGTTGATTATCAGGGTGCACCATGAGCATAGGTGTGGTAGGATTTTTTTTATACCACTTAGGTGGCAAACAGGCTTGCGGCTCGCCGGATGCTGAACAGAAACCGCAGCCTATGACCGCTAGTAACACCAGAGGTTTCACTGAGCGTGTAGCCGACCCTGCAGAAACCTTTTCACACCCTTTTTGAAGAATTTCATATTGTAGCTTCTAGGAAAAACCTCGACAGGTGGCTTGGGTCCCATGATTTGTTGCGCGGGACCTTTTACACCCCTACCCCTACCCTACGTTTATATTAATGTTAAATCATTCGATTCGGCATTTAATCGAATACCAAAACGCACACAACCGCAAATTAGTGATTAGCATTTTGCGTCGGATTAGCGGTTTGCGGTGGTTATGTTATGCACGGTATCGAGAAAAGTAACTTACTACAATATATATAGTATTACAGAATTTTTGAAGCGACAAGCCTATTATGATGATCATAAGGTAGTAAACAATACAGCTTATAATATTCATAAACTGGATTATGTATACTATACTTCACTTGTCTTGATTGTTATGGGTGTAAAGAAACATTAGTCTAGTTATCGGAGTATAGATTATTTTGTGACGGTGTACATTGGAATTTCATCATCACCATCAGCCGATAGACCTCCACTATTGAACACAGGCCACCCCCAAAGATCTTCATATCGATCGCTCCTGCGTTGCTCGCATCCAATGGGTTCTCCCGACTCTCACCAAATCGTTGGTCCACCTTGTCGGAGGTCTCCCAACATTACCGGTACGCCGTCGCCAATCGTGGACCTTACTGCCCCATCGGCCGTCGGTCCTTCGAGCAATGTGTCCTGTCCACTGCCGTTTAAGTCTAGCAATCTTTTGAACTACGTCGGCGACCTTAGTTCTTCTGCGGATCATCATCCATCATCAATTCTGATTGGAAGTTATGAAACAAAAACTGTAACTAAAAAGAGACTATTTAGGGTTTAGGCTGTAAGAGAATGAGTTATAACGCGTTTCTATATATTTTCTCTATTCTTCTTTGTGCTATGGATCGTAACATGCTAGACTCTGCATACCAGAAGGACTAGTCTACATGTTATAATCTAATATATATTCTTTAAATATTAGGTAAGAAGCCGAGAGAGATAGACTTCGAGATCTATAAGAGATTACTACTCTCCTGTTTTCCGTATTTTTGTTATTCTTATCAATAAAATATTATTGATGTATCTCTTTCTCTCTATTTACATCTACCGTAGTATTTTCATGTCATTCGTTTAAAAATTAACTATAATGCAATGTTTTCTTTCTACTGCCTGTGAATTCGTACATTTTATTTTATATTATCGTATAATTTCACAGTTCATAATCTTTTACGTGTGTATATAAAGTTCTGTGATTTCACGTAAGTAAGTAACCAAACACATTTAAGTACATCTGTGTATGATTAAAAGCGCTACGCCGGCAACTAAAAGCTTTCTCATTAAAATATGTTTCAGCCTGAGAAATCTTGAGTGTTCAAGATGGATCTAAATGGGAATTTATCTGTTTACCGCTAGAACGGTTTTAGTTTTCTATCACATGAAGGTTAGTAATAATAATAGTTATTTATAATAACAACAAAGGAGTGAGAGGAACGACTTGTCGGAGTCAGTGTGCCCGTCAAAGATATGTAGGTACCTTCAAATATAAATAGGTTATTACTAGATATGTTCCACCATTTCACTTAACATTAAGTGGGACTGTAGTCAATCATCAAATTTTGTCACTTAAAAAACTTAATTTCGTTTATAAATTTAATAGTATAAAGTCTGTAAAATTTGTCGTAAGTCTTGTCGTAATTGCTTTGCTTAGAGTAATCAAAAAACATTATTAAGGCTTTATAGACCTTGAAACGGAAATGTATAATAATATTATATTTACAGAAAGATTTTTGGAAAATATCACAGTAATAAATACACAGTTTCGATAATTTCGTAAATGAATCATTTTGTATAGTTGTACACGAACGGTAATTAAGAATATTATCGGAATCGAGTCATATTTCGATGACTTCCAAGTATTATGTTATTTACTCGTATATTTATTTATCTTTGAGATTTCCAAAATAATCAGTAAAAATAGTATAAATGATTAAGACGTTATACGGTTTAATAATTCTCTTTTCAAAGAAGTACATGTTGTTATTCTTGATGACTGTAACAGCTTCATCGGATTCGGGGTTCGCGGTTTCGAAATCTACGAGATAAATTAAAATAGGATAATATGTACATAGATGAGTATATTTAAAGTGGAAGAAAAAAGGATGTGCAGATATTATGTGGGATACATGTATAATGGAGAATAATATAAGTGGAGACGGAAGAGAAAGTAAATTAATTAATACATAGATATATAGATATTTTATATGATGTACAATATTAAGATATATAGAGTGGCGCAAAAGTAATCCTCCTATCAGAAAATGCTATAAATTTTGCCTTGATGTAAAAAAATTAAAAGACCAAATAAAAATAATCCACAAGAAGAATCAGTTTTTCATATTTTTTTTTAAATTACAGCCATAAAACATCGGAAGGTTATTTGGCTGTAATTTAAAAAAAATATGAAAAACTTTGATTCTTCTTGTGGATTATTTTTATTTAGTCTTTTAATTTTTTTACATCAAGGCAAAATTTATAGCATTTTCTGATAGGAGGATTACTTTTGCGCCACCCTATATAAACAACAATTATTAGGTTTACTGGCGGTAGTCTAATGCTACAGACGATATAGACCAGATCTTTTTTTGATTTCGGGGGGAAATCTTCGATAGATACCTTGCTTCTGGGGGGTCAGGGTTATGTGAGATTCTTTCTCACTAAAACCTCCTCGGTGGTCTGCATCTGTGCATTCGAAGAGGCTCCGGGATCTCTTATAGAACGCACCGGTGTCCCTCTACACTTTGTGTTAACACGTCTCTAAGGAGGAGCCTAACCTTACTGGGCACCATCGCTGAGCCATATGCTGTCCAAGCATATGCTTGTTATCGGTTATCGGCCCTTATCGCCCAACAAGTGAACATTCTCTTGTTGGGCGATAAGAGTCACACCCTCAAGGCCCGCGAAACTCCAAGACCCTTTTAGTCGTATTAGGCCTTTTGCAGGGCTTACCTAAACTAGATCTTTCGCAGCACTTGCTAGTAAATTTATTGAGTTAACGAGACTAGACTTACTGTTTTTAAGAGAAGTGATGATATGTCTTAGCATGAATTAAAGGATAGTACGAGTAAGTCTTCAGTTTCATCCGAGACAATCAAATGATGTGTAAGCTTACGCCTGCTGTAATGGTTTTGCTATTTCTATTAAATTTAATTTCTTTTAAGATAAACGTGGTTAAAAATAAAAAAAAAATCATCAACTAACGTCTGCTGTGGTAAAAATGTTTGATGGAAGAGGTGGAACGCTTGTCTGAATGACAACTCGAAAAAAGTTTTAATTAGTCAATGACGCACTTGGTTTCCGTATCTCCAGCCACATGAGGGCACTGAGCTCTTGTCATTAGTGAATTTGTGGTACACAGCCCGATGATACGAATACTGAGGCATTTAAAAATAAAAAAAAATCTTTAATACGTATACATATAAAAAAAAATTAAGATTTTCTCGTTGTACTTTTTTTTCGAGTAGAAACTAATTCAAGTTTTTTAATTAGACTTTCATTATTGTAAAATACTATAGTTACTTAAAAGGAATTAGTACTTTAGAATTTAGTAGTTTTCCTAATATACATTAATTTAGATAGTTATTAAATTAGAAATATATGTTAACCCTTAATCATAGGGAGTAAATGTCTTTTCCGTAAATACCATACCTTAATTTCGAGAGATATTTAAAGTTTTAACTTGCACTTGTTAAAGTGTAAGTTAAAATATTACATCATAAATACCATAATTATCAGGCGACAGATGTCCACTGCTGGATAGGCCTCTCCCAATGATCTCCACATTGTTTGTTGGAGTTGGAGAGTCGAATGGAATTGGGCGGTAACCCACCACGCTAGCCCAGTGCAGGTTGGTGGGTGGTCAGAGCCTCGTTTGATATTCAGCAGGGTGCACCGCGTGCAGATGAGGTTGACTTGGGCTCCATAAGATGTTAGGCGAAACCCCTTACACTCCACTAGGAGTATAAATAAAACAGGTTTTTCATCCGTAATTGTCCTGACATCGTGTTGTAATAATGAGGCTCTCGATGGTGAATCTTACTCATATCATAATAATCTGGTTCTGATATATTGGCTGCTGGAAAGCAAATACCGTCAGTTAAAAAGAATAGCTGAAGATCGGATTGGTTTTCTTAATCTGATCGCCAAACTTCAGTTTTAGGAAAGCACCTCATGATAATGACGACTTGGAAAACAGTAATGCAATGGCGGCAGATTTACAATATGAGGATGGTACCTAATTACGTATAAAAAAAACCTTACCACCAACTAAACTACTCAAAATGTAGCCTTAGAATAGAACTAAAGACAGTCAGTTCAGAATCCTATTTGTCTGTAGTTTAAATAAATACACCATATACCGGAAGACGTAGTTTTGGTAGGCATGCCACTACGTGGCTCGACGATTTGGTGAAGGTCGCAAGTTGCACCTGGATGCAGCTGCACAACCTTTCGATGTGAACATCTTTGGAGGAGGTTTATGCCCAGCTGTGGACATCTATCTGTTGATGTTCATGATGAAGTTCAAGCTTGATATTATTAAACATATCTGAAAGGTAACGCTTTGATTAAGATCCTTTACCAATCTATCTAATTTAAAATGTACTGTAAATAAATACTAAACTTATTATACTTATTTATATTTATTATACCCATTTTTCGTTTTTTTTTTTTTAACTTAATTCATCTGTGAAAAGGTTTTTCAATAGAAAATCTTTAATACAAAATCGAGAATGAAATCATTTCATTTCAAATTAATTATTACAAGTTATATTAATTAAATTAATTAAGGCCTAGGGTGTATTTAGCGAGAGTTTGCAAAGTTATTGTAAGGGGTGTTATAATTATGCACGACTTATAAAATGTGACAAGAATGGGTTAATTTAAGTTTTCTTTAATGTTTTCTTCAAACTTATTTTTTTTTAAGTTAATAAAGTTAGTGCATAGCCACGTTCCCATTTTGTGTTAAGTGTTGATGTGGTCTGTACTGTTAAAGCGCTATAAATTAAAAGCCACCTATTCGCTTTTTTATGTCATTTACTGGTGGCAGGTTTCTGTGGCCGGAAATCGTCTAGGTGCATACCACACAGCAGTACTTTCAAACATTACCGTGTTCCGAATGAAGATATCGTTAGTGAAATTACTAGGGTAACGAGATTTAACAGTCTATGTCTAAAACCGACAAGAACATTTTTTTTTATCAGACCAAAGTACCAGACAACCAGGACGATCATTTGAGGGGGAATGTAACGCCTGCCCATAACAATGTCGCGATTGTTAGGATGTTGTACACTACACAACTTTGAGCTCGTGGTGTTAAGACATAAGAAGTAATTTTTTATTCAAAGAAGTGACGAAACTTGCGTGATGTCTATCTGACGGTAAGTGATACGTCCTCTCATAAAAAATCGGCGCTACTTAGGATGTTATAGACTTGAAAACGCTGATTCTTCTTACCCCAATAATTACACTATTAACAACGTCCTACAAACCGGGACACAATAATGTTTGCACAATATTGGTTGAAGGCAGAAATTGCTGTAGTGGTACTTGCCTAGAAAATTTCCGACAAAAAGAGATCTGCCACCAGTTCTTACGTGCTCCTAAATAGGAAATAAGCCGTCAGTAAATTTACATAAATTATATTATCAGTATCATCTTTGATAAGATACCAAGATGTAAACACAGAATGAGTAAAGTTTTACTTTGTAAAGCTCAATGATAAATTAAGTTAAAGAACTGTCTCCCAATGAGAACCATTCATTAGCTTTAAATTGTAGATAATTTCATTCGTTACAAGTCTTTTATAATTTCAAAACGAAAACAACTTGAGATGTTTCCACAACGTAATCAGGAACTCCGTTAGAGTTGCTACATAAATTATTCCTGCGCCTCCAAAATCTGTCTTATCTGTAAATTTTAATAGGTACTTTAAAATTAGCCGGGATTATCTGATTTTACAGAAATTTCAAGAAGCTCCAGGCCGCTCTTGTGGCTGGTCTATATATAACTTGTTTTGATTAAATTAAAATTAGGGTATTCGTGGTGTATTAAGTATTATTTTTACGTACATATACAGGGTGAAAGGTAATAGATGTAAAAGATTTGGAGGGGCTAAAGTATAGCTCGTATCCTGTCTATCTATGTATGGAATACCACATCCAAAAACAATGGTTCTGAAGTTATACATTTTTTAAATATTTTTCAAAAAAATTTTGATTTTCTGGGAAAAAATTCGATGATTTTATTTCCTATTTATTTCTCTACAAATTTTAATGTAATAATTATTGTTTGATAAATATTTTATTAAATAAAATTAATAATCATCACTTAGAGGCTAAAACTTTTAAATTAGGTTCTTTGAAATACGTGACAGTAAAAATTCAGGCGTAATACTTACATTTTTATATATTCTTAAATTAAAAGTTTATCTATAAAAATACGTATAAAGTACATAAATAAGTACCTGACTTCAATACCTATCCCGACAAGGTATAAGAAAGTACATAGTTTCTAAAATTTAAAAAAAAAACATTTTTTAGGTCATGAGTCAGTACGACAGTTAAAACTTAACTACTTTCGTGAGCGAACCTACATTACCGTTGTCTTCTTAATTATGAATAGTTTTTCTTTTCCATACCAAATAGATTTAATTTCAATGGGGGATTATGGTAATGAAGAATACGCTGACGTTTTCTATTCCTATGGACTTAGTGATGGAAATTCTGTACAAGGACGAAGAGAATATCAGCTGTTTTCCAAATCGTCACCTACCAAGTCATAGAGTGTTTGCTGCGGCGTATCCACGCGTCAGGGAAACTGGCAGCGTTCGACAGAGGTGATGTGACGAAGGTAGGCCACGCATCTACGATACTGAAGAGGAAGAAGGAATCATAGACCATTTTCTTATAGATTCGACTAGGTCAACTAGGGTCATGGCAGATTGCTGGGTTTAACACAATGGAAAGTGTTATCTACTCTGTATACGGTAAGGTTCTACCAATACCATTGCACAGGTTCAGGCCCTGGAGGAAGGAGACCCTGTAAGGAGGTTAGACTACTGTCGTTTTATGTTGCATGCAGACTTAGAAAATAATTATTTTCTTACCAAAATATTGTGGACCGATGAATCGAACTTTGACAGAGACGGCATAATAAATTTTCAAAATAGTCATTATTGGGCTCTGCCAGGTAAAAATCCCCACGTGATTAGAGACGGAGCTCATCAGCGAAGATTCTCCTTAAACGTATGCATGGGCATTATTCATGCTTACTTGATAGGCCCAGACTTCTTGCCCAACAATTTAAATGGAGACGTACGAAGATTTTCTTCGAAATCATTCTTTTAATTATCTGGAGGATATACCATTCCAAACCAGAAGAAAAATGGTGATCCAGCAAGACCGTTGTCCCGCCCATTTTTGTCTCGGCGTTAGACAATGGTTAGATATTACTTTCCCTCAGCGATGGATTGGCCGAGGCGGACCAACACCGTGGCCCGCAAGGTGTTCTGATTTATCAGTAAAGAAAAGTCTAATGCGAAGAAAAGTTTACTGCTAGGAAAAGTTTACTGCTAGAAAAAGTTTATTACAAAGAAAAGTCTCGAGCAAGGAAGTCTACTGTGAGGAAAATTTTACTGCGAGAAAAGAATACTGCGAGGAAAAGTTTACTGCAAAGAAAAACCTACTGATAAGAGAAGTCTACCATGAGGAAAAGTCTACTGCAAGGAAAGTCTCTGCGAGAAAAAGTCTACTGCTAGGAAAAGTTTACTGCGAAGAAAATCCTGATATGAGGAAAAGTCTACTGCGAGGAAAAGTTTACTGCGGGGAAAAGTATTCTACAAGGAAATGTCTACTGTGAGGAAAAGTTAACTACGAGGAAAATTCTACTGCCAGGAAAAGTTAACTGCTAGGAAAAGTTAACTGCTAGGAAAAGTTTACTGCTAGGAAAAGTTTACTGCTAGGAAAAGTCTACTGCGAAGAAAAGTTTACTCCAGAGAAAAGTTAACTGCGAGGAAAACTTTACTGCGAGGAAAAGTCTATTGTGAGGAAAACTTTACTGCGCGGAAGTCTACTGCAATGAAAACTTTACTGCGTGGAAAAGTCTACTGCGATGAAAGTCTACAGCGAGAAAAAGTTTACTACGAAGAAAAGCCTACTGCGACGAAAAGTTTACTGCGTAAATAAGTTTTCTAGAAGGAAAAGTGTACTGCTAAGAAAAGTTTACTACTAGGAAAATTCTACTGCGAGGAAAAGTCTACTGCAAAGAAAAGTTTACTGCGAAGAAAAGCCTACTGCGAGGAAAAGTTTACTGCGGAGATGAGTTTTCTACAAGAAAAGTCTACTGCTAAGAAAAGTTTACTACTAGGAAAATTCTACTGTGAGGAAAAGTCTACTGCAAGGAAAAGTTAACTGAAAGGAAAACTTTACTGCGAGGAAAAGTCTGCTGCAAGGAAAAGTTTACTGCGATGAAAGTTTACAGAGACAAAATGTTTACTATAAGGAAAATTCTACTGTGAGGAAAAGTCTACTACGAGGAAAAATTTAACGCCAGGATAAGTTTACTGCGAAGAAAAGTCTACTGCGAGGAAAAGATTACTGTGAGGAAAAGTCTACTGTGGGGAAAAGTCTAACTCATAAAAGTAGACGCCGCGCCGGCCCTTAATTTGACTTTTTTGTTTAGTGTCACTACAGTTTGATATTTCATGGTACTTGGTTTTATTACAAGTGTTTTATTTTTCTAAATTTTAGAAACTTTATGTATATTCTTATACCTTGTCGGATAGATATTGAGGTCAGGTACTTATTTATGTGCTTTATACGTATTTTTTATAAATGATATTTTATTTTAAGAATAAATGAAAATATAAGTACCACGCCTTATTTTTTACTGTCACGACTTTCAAACAACCTAATTTAAAAGTTTTTGCCTCTAAGTGATGATTATTAATTCAATTTATTAAAACATTGATTAAACAATAATTTTAAATTAAAATTTATGTTAACCCTGTATATACACACATCTAAGAGTGGACGTCTATCTGCTGCTGATGATGATGATATACACACACACATATATAGGGTGGCGCAAAAGTAATCCTCCTATCAGAAAATGCTATAAATTTTGTCTTGATGTAAAAAAATTAAAAGACCAAATAAAAATAATCCACAAGAAGAATCCAAAAGAAAGATTTGATTCTTCTTGTGGATTATTTTTATTTGGTCTGTTAATTTTTTTACATCAAGGCAAAATTTATAGCATTTTCTGATAGGAGGATTACTTTTGCGCCACCTGTATATATATATATATATATTTAATTGAGATGAGGTTCTTTTATACGCCAATCCCGTGAAAACTAGTGAATATATTGACATAGGAACATGAATATACGAAGGACTATACGAAGCGGAATACTTTATAGATAGTTATAGGCTATTTATTTTATGAATTCCATAGATCCTTCAATTTATTTCTAATTGACTTTTGTAAACATTTTCATTTCGTATTATTTATGCGGTTGCTATAGTAACAGTTTGCCGAAAGTCATTTGTGGTTGCTCTCGAGGAATATTTCAGAGAAATTTTAAGCCTAATTTTATAATAGGGCCAGCAAAGCGGCCGGGGATCAACTAGTACGTATATAATTTAAAAACTTTTATATACTCGTATGATGTAAATTACTACCACTTCCGCTGCCCCTAAATTATACCGTGGTATATATTTAAAATATTTCAGTGATATTTAAAACAAAAATTGATAGTCGATATTGTTCTTATATGTTATTTTACTAGCTTACTTCGCACATCGCCTACTGCTAAACAATAAAAAAAAATCTGTATATCAATCGGATCTTTGTTGTTAGCTTTCAGCGGCTTCCTACGACCTTTGCCATAACTACAGTGCGTAAATGATTTTTGGCCTACCCTTTGATCCATTTCTAATAGCAAAAATAAAATACCTTAATTTTCTGACTAAAGAATACAGCAGCTTCTGAACAAGTGGCTTTATAATGAAAAAACTCTTGCATACTCCATTAAATATTACATTATCTTCGTTACAATGTAGATGCTAATTATTAGTAACTACTGTTTTTACTAATTACTTTTTACCTCGGTACCACAATTAATTTAAACACTTGGATTTCTTGAGTTGATTTTGATTTTTTATGCTAAAGTATGATTTACCCTTTCGTCGCTACGATCTCCCATATGTGCGCGAATAACACAAAAACTTCTTACACGTTTGTTAGTCACCAAAGTTATGGTTAAAGTTAGTCGGTGTAGTCTGCTGGTGCCGTGTCGGAGACATGTTCACAATATATCTTGCTTTTCAATGTATCACCCGTATCTGAATTGTTGCATTCCCGTGCCAACTGCACATCACACTATGGCGTGCGTTTGGCAATCGCTACTATTTTATCTGTGATGCATTTGTAAGCTAAGAAATATAAAATGTTATTATTTAACACAGTGTACAATTTAAAATATATTGGCTATTTTATTAAATGTATTAAGGCTACAGATGTATAAAGCGCCATTACATTTTTTTTATCTGTAATTGGCGAATAATTGACCTCAAATTCACACTCAAGTCTTACTCTATATTACGGCAAGCAGAGCGGCTGGGGAACATCTAGTCTTTATATAAGATTGATGTAATAGATTTAAAAGAAATAGGCAAGCGAAACCGTTTCTCATGATTAATGCTTCAAAATATTGTTGTCAGTGCATTCTAGCAACAGGCATTGCTGCTGGGTCCATGTTAGAGGAGTAACGAGAGAATGATGAAGGAAAAATGTAAAATATATTGGGCGCTCTGTCGCAGATGCTTTAAACGAGCTAGTATTAAAATTTTTAAAACACTTGCCTGTCAAAAGTCTAAGGCTAAGGAAAACAATAAATTCGATTTTATTGTATTCTGTTGTGGTTTTTATATAAGGCAAAAAGAAAAATTACTTCAAAAACTTATCATATATATTTACGATTAAAAGTACAACACTTTATTCCGAACGTTATAGTGATTTTTTTACTGTAAAAGCAGTAAGGCTCTGGAATGCTCTGCTTCATGATATTCATGCCTGCCCCTCCTTAGTTATCTTTAAGAAGAGAGTAAAAAAATATTATCTTAATCTCTAGTTATATATTTTAAATATGAAGATATGTATCGCATATTTTTATATTACCTTTTTTTTTCTTTGCTAAAGTTTACTGGAAGAAAACTATTGTTAGGTTTAAGTTTCTTGTTGTTTCGTACATTTTATCACAGATTTATATTTTTATAAATTTTTAATCATGTTTTCGTGTGTATACATTAAGAAATAAATAAAAAAGAAGTGACACCTAAAAAAATGTACTTTAGATTTTACATTAGAATTATTCTTTTAATTTTAGTATACTTTACTGATGCTAAGTCTCTGTTGCCGGAGAACGTCTAAGTAGTGTTCAGCTTCTATTCCTACCAAACAATACTGTGCAAACATTACAATGTTCCTGTCTGAAGGGTGATATAGCTAATGAAATTATTAAAGGTAATAAGACTTAATATCATGTCCTAAAGCGATGAACACAATGGGGTGTTGTGTATATTCTAACACCACGTTATATGAAAGGAAGGCGTATTGCTTAATAAATGAACTTTCTTTAACAGGAGTCAAATAATCTATATAGTCTTCCCACAGCTGGGATGGGACTGTTCTTATAAAATCATGTTGGCTCTTGACAGCTCTGGTTTTTGTAATTGTTAATAAAATTTATCGGTTTCCCACCCCACTTAGCTCGTACCAAAACCCACTCTCATTTAGCTCGTACTTCAGCTAACTTATAAAGTGAGCTATAACCGTTAGTTATGTTTATTGGGAGACAAGAACTTATCAATTTTAACTTAACTCAAGGTTAACAGTTCTCGTGCCCGACCATTGTTCGACGTTCACTGTACTTTGTGTTCTTCAAATACAAGTTTTAACTTAGTTGGAATGGTTGTTGTGTGTTGACAACACACTCGATGCAGTTCGAGTCGACCACTCGACACAACGCCAGTGTTATCCTCAAAGGGTTGCCATCGTACTAGATGTATCCACTTTTAAGATTTATATTAAAAAGAAATAAGTAATAAGTTCGTTGGAGGTCCAAATTAAAGGTATATCTCTACTGTCTGCTACCGTTTATATAAGTACAGCCACATCCCCTATTTCAGACGCCAAATAGTACTGTGCAAAAATTACTGTGTTAAAGGGCGCTGTAGCTAGATATTACTGGAGTAACTAGACTTAACATGTTATGTCTCAAGAGACGAGCGCAACGTGGTGCTGTGTATAACATCATAACTAGCGCTGCTGCTATGGGCGAGCGTATCACTTACCATCAAATGAATGTCCCGCTCGCCTCGTCGCGTTGTAGTATATAAAAAAAGGCGTTGTGTTTAGTGAAATTACTGAGGTAACGAGACTGAAAATCTAATGTCTCTAGACTACGAGCACGGTGCTGTGTATATCAACCTACCTAATTCCATATTGTTGAAGGTGGCGGTGAGTGTAGGAGGTTCTTACATGCCGTCAGATGAACGTTCTGCAAGACTCGCGGCTTCGTTAATCAGACTTGATGGAGATTAGTATGAAATTTTCACAACTGTATCATTTATCCGAAACAAAAGTTTTTGAATAAAGTTAAAAACATTTGTTTTAGCTCAGCATCAGATAATCAATCATGTTTTAACAAACTGTGACACTTGCCGGAAATTTTGAACGAAACCACCTGCGGGAGGATCTATCTAACAATGAATTGATATCCTTCTGAGGGACGAAGTAATTATTAGTAATAAGGAAGTTTCTAGAAAGAAAATGATAATTGGAACTATAAATAATCTATAAGAGATTTCCACCTACGTAGAGAATCATCACGATATCTATAGAACCATAAGGCCTAGAGACTTGAAGGTATGAATATTCTTTTTGCCGAGTATAATTTAGCTAATATTACCACAGTTTTTTTGCTAATACAGTTATTAGCTAATATTACTACAGTTATTTACCTGTTATTTATTTCTTTTAATAATATGGACTTTTTTGCAGTTGATGTCGGGTCACGAATATGGGTTTTGTGTAGTTTAGTTCTTGTAAATAAATCGAAAGCTTTAAACAGTACCCATGTATTTCGTGAAATTCTCTTTACAATAGTAAAACTATTAAATATTAACAGTTACAGTTAACTCGGCTGTTGTATGAACATAAGTGATTTCTACCGCAAGACGCCCCCCCGTCTATCATACTTAATTGATTATTTGAAAGCGCCGTACTCGTACATATCGCGCTCTCGTTTCCTTCAACCCATTGTATAAATAAACAAATTAATAACTCAACATATGTTACAAATATAAGCAACAGATTCGATTGCTTAGTCTTCGAGTGCTAGGTGAGAGGACGAGGACGGAATAACAAAGAACGTCTGTCCAGGTCAGCGTCACGACGGTACTCCTGTGGTGATGGATACACGCCACAATAACATCGACTATAGCTGCTTTGCAGAACTGTAAAAATGTTTGGCGACTTTCGTCTTCACTCATCAGAGAGGCAATAGTTTTCTTACTGAGCTGTCTTCCAAGCTCCAATTCGTAATCCGTTTTCAGTTTCCCGTACAAGGGACAGGAGGTCACAACATGCACCACGATCTGGTCCACCGCGGGGTCATAAAGGCACGAGGGACTCTCCCTGAGTTTGTACCTGTGCAGGTACTCGGAGAATCCCCTGTGCCCCGAGAACATTTGGTCCAAGACCGTATCTAGCTGCAGCCGGCGCAGTATCCGATGGGCTGATGCCACGTTTGGGAAAAAAATCCGCGTTGTTAAAGCCGTTGTACCTTCCCTATACCTCCTATTCCATTCGTCGAGCGTTTTTAGCCTAAGCTGCCGTTTAACGAATGAGATGGGCAATCCTCGTACTCTGGTCTTCTTTTACTTTTCATGGCCGCTTCTTTGGCCAGTTGGCCCGCCCTCACGTTCCCCTTCATCCCCGCGTGTACTTTCACCCAATACAAACTGACATTCTTCCCTTTTTTCTCGCTATCATTATATTCTCTTACTTTCAGCGCTAAGGGATGGAGGGTGTCCGGTTTTGGGACTGTTTCGAGGGCGGACCTTGAGTCGCTGAGTACGGCGCAGGATTGCGCCGACTTGCTAGACGCGTACCCTTTCGTTTTCACAAGTGCCAGCAGCTTTGCCTGGTATACTGTGCAGTAGTTGCCCAACTTGAGTTTTTTCTTAGCAACTTCTGCTTTACGCATGACGCAGAACGTCGCACGCGCCTTGTCATCAATGCGGCTGCCGTCGGTGTAAATAGCCGAATCGGCAGCCGAGGTGACAAGTTCGACCTACTCCGCACTTTGCCCTAGACAGGAGAACTCCACACCAACCTGTTCAGACGGATGTGATATTCTCGAGTAGCTGAGTGGTACCTCCAGCTCCCGGTCACCCAGTACTTCCCGAGAGTGACTATGCTTCATCCAGAATCCAGAGGAAACAGCCCGGTAAGGAGGGCCGAGTGCAAGGATGCGGTTCGGTGAGTTCACGTAATTTTCTGCGTGAACTGCCCGTCCGCGTCGTGCTGCTTTCGGACCAGCAGCTTCTTAGCCGCCGGCGTCCATACACTCGCTGCATACAGAATGATAAGCTCCAACACGAATCTTAAATATTGGGGAGCCATGTAAAAATCTAGAATGAGACACACAAATTCTTAAAGCAATATTGTAATTTTTTAAAGTATATTGAACGCTAGAGCTTCGTCATCATTATAACATGCTTTATTCAAACTACTATTTATTTGTTTTTAGGATAAGTTTCAGCCGCAAGTTTTATTGACAACTATTGCAACCTCATCGGACTCAGGGCACGCGGACGTGGTATACGCGAGCTAAAATAAGAAAAATAAAGAAAATAAAATTGAAATTATACCAAAACTTTAAAAAAAACACAATAACCAAACTACTACAGCTTACTGCTCGTTTAAATTGATTGAGCTGAAGAAATTAGCACATCAATCATAGAAATTATGTTCAATCGCCTTAAAACTCGGAAAAACTGCTGCATGAATTCGCTTTGTAAACGCTTCGACTAGTTCCTTTTAGTAGTAAAGCAAATCGTATGAAAACTAGAAATTTATTTTCACTCTCTTAATTACGTCACCGGAAATGAAAAAAAAAAGCTAAAGTTTTTAATTAACTGTAAGTTCTAGTCGCTTTGAAATTTCCCGCTGCGGATGTTGAAGCTGAATTAAGTGGTGTTTGTTTACAAGTTTCCGTATTAATACTAGCAAATATGTGTTCCCATCGTTTATACCTTCGGAGATTTGCGATAACCAAATTATTGTTGGGAACTTTAGATTTCAATATTTGAATTAAAATATAAAGAGGAAAAGTGTAATATTTATCCAAGAAAGTGGGGTCCAGCTATGTGGGGTCGGCACAGTATGTCCTTTTCTTCTACACGCCATATCTAAATTCACTCTCTTCTTACACATGTCATCTCACAATCCACCCACACTTTCTTCGGCTTTCTCTACCCTTATAATCATCCACATTCATTATATATTATATATTTATCCATGAAAGTAAATTTTTAATTTTTTTTTATTATTTAAAGAAAGTTTTGATATGGTAATATAAAGATTTATATCAGAATTTACTGACCATATGAAGAAAGTACATAAAATAGTTGTTTTATTTTGATAATTTATCATTTAATAATTCTGTAATATATCAGATAAATTACTTTTTTTATATACAATTAGGTGACGAGTAAAGATGGATGTTCACCTGATGGTATGTGATACGCCTGCCCATACAAACGCGGCGCTGGTTAGGATGGTATAAACTACACCATATTGCGCTCGTCGCCTGAGACATAAGATATTCCGTCTCGTAACTCAAGTAATTACCCTACGGCGCCCATTACACCGGAAGATAGTAATGTCTATACACTACTATTAGACAGCAGTAATATGAGCTGCAGTGGTACCTATCTATAAGGTCACCGGCAACAGAGACCTTTTTTTTGGTTTCGGGGGGAAATCTTCGAAAAATACCCTGCTTGTGGGGGAAGTCAGGGTTATGTGAGATGTTTACTCACTTAAACCCTCTCGGTAGTCTGCATCAGTGCTATCGGAGAGGCTCCGGGATCTCTTATAGAACGCACCGGTGCCTCTCTACACTTTCTTTGAAAAAATCTCTGAAGAGGGCCTTAACCCTCCTAGGCTGTCCCACACAGGTTCGCTTGTTGAACGATAAGAGCCCCCATCCTCAAGGTCCGCGAAACTCCTAGACCCTTTTAGTCGCCTTCTTCGACAGGCAGGGCTTACATTAGTCCTATTCTCACTAGCCCGAGACTACAGGGCAGACGGCCTGCATCCATTATCATCGCCCCGTCGTTTTCTTATCTGAGCAGAATCAACTCTCTCTCGATTACGTTCGGCGGCCTCCTTCTGTACCATTACGGCTTCATAGAAGGAGACCAACGCTGCCCATGCACTTTTGCTCTTCATCGAAGCCGCTACTGCTACTGGCAGTGAAAGATTGTGTTCGATCCTGTTAACTAGTCTTGTCGCTCGGACTCCTACGCAGGACATTCAGCGACCGTTCGCTCCGCGGAATCTCAGTCCCCGCCACAGTGGTGGTATTGCGGCGTACTTTCGCGGCCTCTCCTTTCGGCAACAGAGACCTACTACCTTTTATTCTGCTGCAGCTCAAATATATATTATGACATAATTCTATAATACACGATGTAGAAAATTATATTTGAAAAGGGTTACGCGAAACAAACGTGTTTAAATTCAGAGTTAAAACAGAAGGATCGAAATGCTTCTGAGACCCACTAAAATTACTGAGGAGAGAAATTTCAATACAAATGGAACTTAGTTACGGTTAATTAAAACTTTACCGGTTAATTCCATATGAAGTGTTTCTAACACAAAAGAGAATAAGTTATACTCTATAAAGTTTATGAACACATAAAATTAATTTACTTTACTGGTACATTTAGTTAAAGTTAAATTTCGTGAGCTTATTATTTACTAGAACTTGATATGTATCTGAATATTTAATATATATAATGCCTACTATAACATTAAGAGTTTTTGTTGAAACATCGCCTTGAAATAATATACAATCGTATAATAAATTTAATATTTTTAAACCTTTTGGTTAATTAATATCTTGATTAACATTATAATGATCATGGTCGACTATCATATTCGAACCTTCGACTTTACAGTCTATCAATACCATAACTCGTTATGATATTGGTGGTAAATGGTTTTGGTTTTGAATAATAATATTCGTTTGCAAGGGTTTTTTTGTTTTATATATTTTCTTCTTTTTAAGGTAGATTTGTTCCAATCTTCAGTGAGTAGTTGTGCAGATAAAATACTGGATGAGAAGAAATATATCATTGTGTGTAAGCATCCTAAACTCATATTTTCAGAGCCTCTCGTTTAGAATTGTATGAATATCTTGCTGTCGTCCAATATAATAAAAAATTTAGTACACTTCGTCTATAATTTATAAACTAACCACAACTTTGCTTTATGGATCGGGTAAAAATATTACCATATCAAATGTGCTCACAGGGAAAGTCCTTTATTCTGTTGAATGCAAATTTATCTGTCTTCGAAGCCCCATCAAGGATTCCTGTCTCATCGAGTATGTAAATCACAGGTAATATTGAAAATATCGCCAAAACGTCGAGCCGTTTTTGGAGATACTTCTCTTTTAGTTTATCTACAAAAGAACTTTTTGACATGAGGTAACAGTATGCTACGTTTATTGTGATCTCAGTTTTTGCTCTTTACATAGTATCGAATGTATTAAAAAGTTATCACAATTGATTTTATCACAACATGATATTTAAATAACATACTGTCTCTAAAATGAAAGGCACTTTATCTATAAGAGTTATATGTTAATGGTGTCTAAATATTTACACATATACTCACTGTTTCAGTTTTGTCAACACTAACGGCATCTCCCCATATATTTAATATATATATTTTTTTTAAACAAGTCCTCGATACATATCGAAGTAAACTTAGGTAGATACTCTAAGAAGAATTCTTAATATCTTAAGACAATTCAAATAGACGCACAAAATTCAACGATATAAAATATCGTAAGACGTAGAACTTCTAAATCTTTTGTTTATGTGAATAGAGAAAGAAGGAGTTGAAATATTCGTTTTTCAATATATTATTTTTTTAATATAAGTAATAAATACAAACAGTAACAATCAATGCCAATATGTAGGCGCAATTTATTTCTCGTTTTTATTGACTTTTATCTCACTTAAGTTCCTTTTACCTTTTTCTAGAAAGATATAAAAATAAAGAAAAAGAAGTAGGTAAAACAGAAAAACTTAAAGTATGATCCTGTAGGAACTGTGTGTTACTACAATAAAATCTTTTTTGTAATATATTAATTAAAATAGGTGTATTTGGTCTAATGACATTTGATACAACAACTCACACAACTATTAGTATATAGAAAGGTAGAGGTTTCTCGCTTGCTTTGCTGGCCGTAACACCCCCGCCCCTTTGGGGAAGGAATTTCGTAAAATCCGTTCACAGCTGATCTTTACTAGGCGAAAGGACTATTAATAGCAAATTTGAAGTCTCTACGCCTTATGATTTCTGAGATATCGTGATGAGTCTCTACATAGGTGGAAATTTTTATTTGCATTTGTTAATACTTTTTGTGAAAGTTTTTTTTACACATTCTCTCTTTTTTTGACATAGTTTAAAAAAAAGTTATTGATACTTTAAGGATATTTTTAACATTTCATATCATATCGATAAAAGCTATTCATAAATATATTATGAGTTTGCTCTTTGGTAGAGTATGTTTGTTCACAGCGCATGATAAAAACAATAATTTATTCATACATAACTTTATCGATGAGAATATCAGGGAAATGCTTGCACATGCAAACTTTTATTATATATACTTTTTAAATTAAATGTAGATATATATTGAAATATTTAAGTGCATAAAAAAGAGGATTTAACATAGTAAACTCTAATAAGCATAATGTCGATGGTAAATGAATAAACACAGATGAAACAGTTGGTTTAGTTTCATGGAGAATATTCTCGATGTGTTTATTATTAAGTTTGGCGGTTAGATGCTTTTCGTGGCTCATTTGATATTACGGAAAAAGGACCGAAGACAATAACGTAAAATTGTTTGTTTCCGTAACCGGAAAGATATTTTTACAGCATTGTTTTCTCCGCGCCTCTCGCCCCCCTGTTGCGAATTCGTAGATATAAGAGAGAGCCGTGCAATAACAAAGAATATTTGGCAATCCTTTGGATATTGTGAAAATAGACATTTTAGACTTGCGTCGCCATTTTAGTTTATTTTTCTTTATTCCATAAAGCGACGAGACGAACTAGACATTCACGGGATAGTAAGTGATGCGCTTGCCTATAACAACATAGCGCTAGTTATGATGGTATCCACAACATCACATTACGCTCGTCGCTTTGAGACGTTGGATGTCGATTCACGTTACACCAGTAATTTCACTAGCTACAGCGCATTTCAAACCGGAACACAGTAATATTTCCATAGTACTGTTTGGCGGTAGAGACAGGAGCTGCGGTGGTACCTACGTAGATAGACTGCAGCAGACTTATGTGTATTCGAATGTTCTCATATATTTCTGTCATATGAAACTTTTTTCATCACCGCATATAATGGTGGTAGGCCTCTGTTACTCTTGCACTGTAGTCTCGGACTATTAAGAATAAGATCAAGGTAAGTTCTGCCTGTATTAGAAGGCGACTAAAAGGATTTCCAGGTTCGTGAGCTTTGAAGTCCTCATTGTCTACTAAGCGAGCCCGAGATGAACGACAAGTACGAAGTGGTCGAGTGCTTGTCGTACCAAAACGACAATGCCAAAGAGAGCTGCAGCTCTCCCTGGGGCAAACTTTACGCGTAATGCTGGTAGGCACTAGTGCGTCTTGTGGGAGATCTCGGAACCTCACGTAACACACTGAATAACCATCGAGTAGTTTTAGTGGGTAAAAATCCCACGTAACTTAGTCTTCCCTCCAGAAGCAACGTATCATTTTAGAAAATTTCTGTGTTACCAGAGACCATTTAGATAGGTATCACCGCAGCTTCTATTTTTCCCGCCAAACAGTAGTGTGTAAACATTACTATGTTCCGGGTTGAAAGCAGTTGTAGCTAGTGAAATTACTGGGGTAACGAGATTTTACACCTTACGTCACAAGGCGCCGAGTACAACGTATGTATTATCCTAAATAGCGCAATATTGTTATAGGCGGGCGTATTACTTACCATCAGGTGAATGTCTGGCTCGTCACTTGTTTAAATTAGAAAAAAACTTATTTAATAACATATCTTAATATATTTTATACAAATTACAACTTAACGATCATAATTAATAAACATACGTAATGATGCATTTCTGTACCTAGATTTTTAGGTAACTTCTAAGTTTACTCATACATGAATGCATTATTAACCAAATCTTTAACTAACCTTAATATATAAGTAATTTTAAATATTATTTAACATATTTTTTTTGTTCACGATTGTTTTTTTTATATATTTTTGTTATCTTAAAAGCCCGTAAGGTTGAATGGAAAAGAATTCTATATAGCACTGTGCCCTCTTATTGTAAATAGCTAAATAAATTAACTTTTAATGATAATTCAAGTTACTAAAGTTGATAACTTTAAACCAGTTATAACATGCAATTATTATAATGTCTATGTAAATAATGGCTCGTCATTATAATGATTAAACTCTATGTGAAAATCTAGTTAAAATTCAAATATTATTTGCAAATGAATTTATGTTACAATAAAGTCGTTATGAAGTTAATTGAATACTGAATTATAAAATTTGAGAAATATCAGTGTATGTAAATTTTGAGGGTGAAATTGAAATTTAATAGAAGGCAGCACAACCCCGAATTACAATAGTGTGGTATTATTAATTACAAATAGAAAGAAGAACATAGAGGCTCTGGTTAACAGCAGTAAGCTGACCCTGGTTGAATCCTGAATGGTTGGTAAAGCAAATTATATCGATTATTTTAATAAAAGATTAATAGTATTAATGAACCTTGTATTTTTTATATTTCCTGATAGTTTTATCATCATCAAAATCTAGATAGGTACTGGAGTAACAAGACTTAAAATCTGTTTCAAAGTAGCGAGCACAATGTGATGTGTACATCATCCTATTCCATGAGGCGTATCCTTTACGACCAGGTAAACGCTCATCTCATTTTATTGTGAAATAAAAACAAGGAGAGAATGGGAGCTATAAGTCCTCCTTCTTCCTTAAAAACAATATACTCTATCTAATCTTTTTTTAGTGGTTGTAGATCTTTGTTGCCGGAGACCATCTAGGTAGATATCACCACAACGCTTATATTTGCCACTAAACAATAGTGCGCAAACAGTACTGTGTTTCGGATTAAAGGGTGCTGTAGCTACTGTAAGTACTGGAGTAACGAGACTCAACATCTTAGGTCTCGAAGCGACGGATGCAAAGTGGTGCATAATATCCTAACGTCACCATGATATCGGATGAATCGGGACGGGTGTATCAATTACTATCAGGTGAGCGTCCGGTTCGTGTCGTCGCTTAATTTTTTTATAAAAAAACAATTAATACGTTTAAACACAAACAAAACTGAAAACGTTTTAATTCTCTCTGACAAAGTTTATATTGATTTAGTTTCTAGTTCGGAAATCGAACTAGGACAGGCGTTATCCATCTAGAAACGTGTACACAACACCCCTCACTACAGCAAGTATTCCCGGTGACATTTAATACACTGCCATTGGTGAGATGTACACGAACAAGGTGCATAATAAATCGAACATGGATTTCTAACGTGCCTACGGGCTATTATGCTCCTTTCGGCGTTTGATTTATCTATTGTGTAGCGAACTGTTCGTGAAAGCGTTGATCGAAACTCATAACGATAAATGGCTGAACAGTTCATCGTCATTATTATCATCAGTTGTTAGAATTTCATTGTTGAACATAGCCGCTCCTCCTCCCAAAGAATAGTTAAATGAAATACATTATAAAGACAGTCTATCCTGTCGACGATTAAACTACCTTCGTTACTTCTTTTATGGATAAGAGTTTATAACTATAGTTGAAATAAGTAATTGTTAAAGTTAACACCTTGAGTATTTAAATTTCTTTTTACTAATTACGACAAGGAAGTTCACAATAGTACTACCTCCAAGCAGTTATAATTAAGTTCCACACAGTTTTTTTTTTTAGAGCCACTTACTGTGCAATTTGTACTTTTAATACTCATTATATTACCATAAAATTATCATACGAGTAATAGAGATTGATTCACCTCGTAATTGTAAGTTAATCATATAGAAATATCCGCGAAAATCCTTTAAGAAAATTATGAATCATTAAACTATATCTATCAGATGATGATAAAACTATCTAAACAATCTGGAACAATAGCTTTACAACGGGATCACACTTAAAATTAATCGAAGTTGGGAAGATGTTTTCAATTTCACCATCGATTTACATATTGATGAGACAGAAATCCTTGATGGCTCGCCGTAAACCGATTAATTTACATCAAACAGAATAGAGGACTTTCCTCAAGTTTGCAAATGTGTTGTAAGTAAAAGAGATTGCCCTTGATAGTATCAGAGCATTTGTAACAAAAGTTTTCATAGATCTGAAAAGTTGAAGTAACATTTAATGAAAATGTAACAAGGAGAAATATGCTGGACCTAACTATCGGTTGGAAAAAATATCTTAGTATAAAAGAAGGGGTGTAAGGGGTCCCGCACAACAACTCTCGGGACCCAAGCCAATCTCACCTGTTCGAGGTGCACTCTGCTAATCAACAAACGAGGCTGGCTCCCATCAACCCGCATTGGGCCAGCGTGGTGGGAATTGGCCCAATGAACCCCTATGAACGGTGGTCCCTAGTGGTCGGCGGTGCCGGAGGCCACGATGACTGCAGCGTAAGACCCATCAATATGGAGATTTTTGGAGGACGCTTACGTCCAGCAGTGGTCGTCTATTTGCTGATGATGATCATAGTAAAAGAAGGGATGAAAATCGTCTGAGAATAGTTTAAATATCCCATAAATCATAGAAGAGAACAATGTGAATGAAGACTCAAAAATTACATTTAATATTTATTCATAAGATTGTCTTACTGTCCATTTATTAACAACTTACTGACTACTTAACTAACTACAGGAAGAGGCTGCAGCTCTTAAATCTGTAAAACACATTCCAGATTATTTTTCTGTTATACATATGTATAACAGAAAAATAATAATTATATATATAATAGATTTCAACGACGGATTCAGTTTTCGCCTGCACAGTATCGGATATTGGATCAGTCTGTCTAACAACTAGAAGAGAAGAGAATAGTATTCACCAGCAAGATAAAGTGTGAGAGGGAAAAAAAAATTAACTGCTAAATCTATATAATATTTATGGAATCAAAATGAAGACTTAATATGAGATAACTGATGGTATCTACGTCATTAATGCTGCTATATTTTGTCAAGCAATTTCTAATTTGTTTTCAGAGCAAAATCGGTTTTTAACTTGAGGTTGTTGACCTTGTATGTAAATCTAATTGTGAAGCAAACCCGGTTCTCGAGTCATTGTATCGCCGCCATAATTAACTTAATTTTCTTCGTTTGTCTGCAGTAAGATTTCTTATACAGATAAAGAGAACCGCTTCTATATTAATTTGTAAATTGAACTACCGACGTAGCTGGTCGTTTGTAATTTGAACGTTCAATTCTGGTGCTACATGTTGAGGAGTTTAGCTGGTGCTGGGTTTATTTCGAACAAATGTGGCTAATTAATATCTTTATGTCAATCTGTTGTCATAACAACATCATGTTCCGGCTGTCAAGTATAAGCTAGAGTATTCAGAACGAGCATGTTACATGTTTCGTAGTTGGTTATCGTCAGCACCACCCTCATCATCACCACCAACAGCCATTCGTCTACAGTTGAATTTTTTGTTAGCTCTGTAGGAAATTGAAGTAATCACATATTATAAAGCTGAATTTACAAGCATCGTCTTTATATAGTACTTTAGCCTGTATTTAAGCAATTCATATTTAAGAAAGTAAGAGAATAGTAAAGAAAATAAAAAGAAGATATGTTTTTTTTTATAATATATTATTTGCGCCGACCGAGTTTTCATTTGCACTTGACTGTCTCTCTTTAAATGAACGCGGTAAATGTAGAACGCTTTTATTTAGGGTAGTGGAGTAAAACATATCCAAATAGAGTTCTTAACTTTAAGCAAACTTAAAAAAAATATTTTTCAGTTTTTTTTTAAAGAAAAACGAAAAAATTAGAATGATATAACGCAAGTTGGTTTTTTGCGGGAAGGATTTTATTTTTTATACGAGCGCGATGGTCATCTATGGTATATATTCCTTTCAAACTGAAAGTCAAACTATTGTATGTACTTATAGACACATCTGTGATCTATGGTGGTTCTAGAGTTTCTGACGCAGATGAAGGTATTTGATGTTCAGCAGGAATTTAAAATGTCTGACACAACCGATTATTTATACAGATAGTACTTTATAATAAATAAACCACCAGAGGTATATATCATCAGATAATAAAAAAACACTTTTGTTATTAGTTGAGTCGAGGAAACCAGCAAGAAGATCGCGTGATGGTAAGTAATACGCATATTTACAGCAATGCTATAGTAGTTTTTTTTTTTGTTTTAAGAAGTGATGAGACGTGTGAGACGTTCACTTGAAGGTAAGTTTAACACCTTCCCACAATAACTTGGTACTAGATAGGATATACAGTACTATATTGTTCTTGTCGCCTTGAGACACAAGATCTCAAGGCTTATTACCTCACATGCTACAACGCCTTTCAATCCGGAACACAGCAATGTTTGCACACTACTGTTTAGTGGCAGAAGTACTAGCTGCTGTGGAATCTTCCCGAGACGATCACCAGCAACAGTTAACTGTAAGTCTTCAGAAAATGTTAATATTAAATATAAACTGAATTCTCTTATAATTCATTTATTAATAGATTAAACGATGAAGTTGTTAGTTAGTGATTAAATATGTTTATTTCACATTTAATTCATTGTTTTGACAATGGATATGTGATCTTAGATTTCCAATTTCCGTATTCGGGCCATTCCCCGTTCGCTGGTTGTATTCCCATTTGAATCCCAAACTAGTCTCTAATAACTACGCACCGAAACGATGCTTGGCAATGGACTTACCAATATGCTGTCCATATCGGATCCTAGGGATCATTTTGTGTGTGAATAACGTCGTTTGTACGATACTATTTGCACAGGATCCATGTATACATTCAAATAAAGGACTTACGTCATTATTCCATGTTGATTCGTTCATGTAACTGGCTTTGTTGATCAGCGATTGATTCGTCTATAAATGTGTCTCTGTAAATATTTCCATTTAAATACTTAGATGATAAAAAGTATTTTCTTTTACTACACATTGTCGAATGAAAAAGGTATGACTTTAGTGTATCATTGACATGGACTGCCTTTCCCGGCCTATCTATCTAATGAACAAACACCTCCTCAGTCCACTCACTGCGTGACATATACTGTACTACTCCTATCCAATAATTCTCTGTCATATTCATCAGATCATCAGTCAACATTACATGTTGCTGTATCTTCCGTCCATTGCTACTAGCTTATTAACAGTACCTTATAGTAATTAGTATTTTATAATACAGCAACTGAGCCATGACTTTATAACGTCAGCTTTATAAGATACTTATTACACCAGTTATAAGATCCAGCAAGGAGCTCTTGAGATGACTTCTTTAATATCTGTTTCGCCATTATGATGCCTGTATTGAAAGCTTCGATAACCGCTCACCATCAAATGAGCTATCAACCAATTTAAATAGCTTTTGGAATTGTTTTCGTGTCTAGTTTTCTAAGATGAAGATAGATCGCTTGGTGAGTTTTTGGTATTACAAGAGCTGCCGGTCTATGAAGATGTAAGCCCACATATAAAACACCGGAAACGTCACATAAAACTGGGTGCTGAATTGTTAATGTTTGTGATAATTTGCATATACTGAAACATAAATATGTTTACGATAACGGTAGTATTATGGATGTATTAAATCGACAGTAACTTATTCGTAATAACTTTGGCGCCGCGGCGACAGCGTTTCTTATTTAATGATGTTGTGATACTGTTTGACATGCGCTTATAAAAGCCTTATCCGTCACTAACCCTCAATGGCTTCTGGGTTTTTCATAAAAGAAATATATATATTTGTATATAAATGAAAAATATTCATTGTCATACATAACGATAAGAGGTTAGAAAGAATTCAAACCTTACACATACAATCTGTTTTCATAATTACACTTGGGAAAAGAAACTAGGTCTTGCGACTTGAAATCTAGACCATATCTTTCCTCTATGGTCGCTAGGTAAATGTATGTAATATCAGATAAAAATCATAAAATAAACGATCTTTTTAAAAATTTGCAATTTTCAAGTTAATTGGTTGAGGAGACTTGAAAACCATCAAGAAAGTTTTTCAGTTGTTTATACGTTTTTAAGTTAAGACGAGGAAAGTAATCAGCCTGAGCGAAAAACCATTTAAAAACTTCTTGAGACTATTTAAAACATATTTATAATAAATTTGTTTAAGTTATGATTAAACGAGAATTTAAATCTAGTGCTTTGCAACTTATTTTAATTTAACGTTCACAAGTTTTTGACATCGGTTTCTCGTTTATATAATTTTTATTTTTTCATTATCTTTCACGTCAATGTGTTCAGGTTTGAAGGTATTTAGTAGTTAGTATAGACGTCATAGACGTCAGAGGTGTCACTTCAGTATCATCATCTGAACGTTCTTCAGGTCATCAACAGCGCAATAAAAATAAAGCTATAAGTTAGCAATCGAATTCAAAGTTAGTTTTTTCATTTACAAATCTTTTACTCTTTAGAAATATTAGAACCTTTACTATACATTTGTTTTTGATTAATATGTACTATAGTATTGATATGAAAAGAACAGATTTAACTTTAACTGGTGGTAAGTGTCTGTTGCCGGAGACCGTGTGATCACCACCGCAACTCTCATTTCGGTCACCAAACAGTAATGTGCAAACACTAGTGTGTTCTGGTTTAAAGAGAGTTGTAGCTAGTAAAATTACTAGGGAGACGACACTTAACATCCTGTCTCAAAGGTGACGAGCGTATCACATACTATTAGGTGAAGGTACCGCTTGTCTCGTTGCTTTGTTGAATAAAAAAAAACCAATTGTTTGCTGGTAGTCCAACCTTTTGCTATTACCTTGAACTGAAGTTTATCTTGATACTAAAAATATTGGTTTTATGGTTTATGGTAAATTGTACAGAAGAAAAACGAGATTTATTTCGAAAAGATTTCTTAGTAGGAGTAATGACGAATATATATGAACATATAATAAAAAATGGATAAATAATTAAATATTTTTAACTACATATTAAATCGCGAGACGAGGGCTGCATATTAACCCTTGTGATCGATACGCCTGCTTATAGCAATTTCATTATTATCGGCCGACAGACGTTCACTGCTGGACATAGGCCTTCCCCAAAGATCTCCACATCGATCGATCCTGTGCCGCCAGCATCACCCGATGTAAGTGGTACAAAAAAAAATATATTTTTTTATTCGATAAAACTCAGAGACGAGCGGAACATTCATCTGAACAACGTGCCGCTTCCAGACATGTAATTTCACTAATTACTACTACCTTCGTCGAATATAGTAATGTTAGCTCACCCCTGTTTTAAGTGACCCCAGAGCGAGCCCAGTATCAAAAAATTTGTCCAAGTCCAAAAATGACTAGCAAGCGATATACTTCAACAGAGAATAGAACCTACTGTCTTGCGGGAGATATAGGAGCTGCTGGCGCATCTAGACGGTCTTCGGAAACAGAGATCTACGGATGCGCATACCTAGTTCTATAAATTTTCTACTTATTTTATATAGTTTTAATCATGTTATTTATAAAAAAAATTAACATGCGATGTAATTGATTTATACAGCATTAAATACCGATATGAGATATATACAGTATATAAATCATTTGAACAGAGCAGAGCGTGAATTAACGCTAGCTTTTCGAGGAGAAGTGAAATAATGACATCGGGCATGATTTATGATGTTTGTTTTCGAAGATGCGTTTGTTCAGCGCCTGTTTTTCTTGTTTCGATTAGCTCGTCTCCCTCCCATCCATCGCTGAGTGCGGGCACAAAGAGATCTCTTGTTCGACGAAAGGCAAATAATGACAAACGATCAAATAATAATAATAACTTTATTCTCTCCTTCTAAGATACAGATATATACAGTGTTAGTAAGATCCGTGATTACCGAACTAGGAATAATTCCCGCTGATAATATTTTAGAATAAATGACAATAGTTAGGGGTAAAAAATTACGACAAAAAGGATAATAACATTAAAAACTTTTAAGTATTACTTTAGTCTCTTTATCGCGATACTATAACAAGTACATAAAAGTAGTGTACTCTCGGGATATTAAGAGGACTGAAGTATTGCTTGTCGTAGAAGACGACAATCTCCAGAATCGCGAGCTTTAAACGTGGTAGGCTCTAATTTCCGAATAAACCATCCCAAGGTGGATAAAGGAAGGTGCTGTGATAGCTGTGGCTTTCCCCGTGATTTGTTTAGGTTCGGGTCCGCTTATAATGTGCCATTGTTGACCACAGAGGGAGGATTAGGTAAAAATTCCATATATCTCTCTATTTCCTTTGAAGCAGGTTATCTTCTGAAGACCCCTGTCTGTTTCCAATAAAAAACATTTTCAGACAAAACAATATAATGTATGTTTTTTTATTTATATGAATTAACTTTTTTCTGTAATTGTGAATGTATTACAATTTATGTATCTTATAATCAGTCATCATCAGCCGATAGACGGTCACTGGTGCACATAGGCTTCCCTCAAAAATTCCCTTATCGATGATGGTAGAAATTCACATGTATATATGGAGGAGGTTTGGACCATTTCCAGGCGGGTCCAATGCGGGTTGGTTGGAGCCAGATCCTTGTTTGTTGATTAGCAGGATGCACTACAAGCAGGTGAAGTTGGCGTGGATCCCGTGAGCTATCGTGCTGGAACCCTTACACTCCTAATGATTAAAGACAATGATTACTATCATAAGGAAAATATTGTACTGTTCATTCATTCACCAGGAGCTGCCTTTAATGGAAATACTCATACTTTAAAGCTATTTGCTAAGTAATATATCAAACCTGATCGGTGTGCGGAATCTCAAGGGAGGATTACACTTAGCAATGATAATAATATCAGTCTTCCGGCTGATAGATAATAATATAGTCTATCTAAAGCGTTAATTATGTAGCTAATCGAACATTTATCAGTTGTATTAAAGACCTTAAACCATTAAATAAATTCCGTAGTTGGAATTTTGCTTAATTCGTTAATAAAACTAAATTGGTACCGTAACATGGAAACTCAATAAGTACGGGCGAACTGAGCAGAGAATCTTAATTGTTATTTCTGCCGGGATCAGTTCTCCCGGCGCCGAGTAATTACAATCAGCGAACAGGCGCTATTCCCCTTCTTCAAATTCATTTCCAACTTTTTATTTTCATCAATGCATTTCAGTGAAGACATAATGTTAAAAAGATTAAAACATTCCTAAATCTGATTAGTGGTGGTAGGTGTCTGTTTCTGGAGACCGTTTAGGCACCACCGCAGCGCTTATTTTTTTAGACAAACTGTAGTGCGTAAATGCTACTGTGTTCCGGTTTGAAGGGCACTGTAGCAAGTGAAATTATAGCGGTAGCGAGACTTAAGATCTTATATTTCAAGACGACGAGCGCAATATGATGCAGTCATCCTAACTAGCGCCACATTGTTATGGGCAAGCGTATCATTAACCATCAGGTGAGTGTCTCATTGCTTCGTCGGATAATAAAAAAAAAAATTAGTCTAGTATAACAAAACCATAACTTTGAGTTTACATAAAAATAGTTTAAAAATGTTTTTGTTGCCGAAGCAACGAGACAAACGATACGTTGATATGTGCTAGTTAGGATGATATTCACTACACCGCACTGTGCTGGTAGCCTTACATCCAAAGTTCAGTTACCCCGGTAATTGCACTAGCTACAGCGTTCTTCAAACAGAAACAAATTAATGTTAGCACAGTACTGTCAGGCGGCATAGTTCCTGCTGTAGTACCTAAACATCTCCGAATCTACCACCAGTAAATTGATTAAGAAATTATCGGTCCACGTTTCTAGTAAGTTTTTTTAAAAAGTTTTTTAAAGATTAGTAAAAACAGTTGTGTATAAATATTCGAAATTATATTTATAAAGGTGTTAAAAATCTTCTCCCGCAAGCGATCGTATTTATAATCTAAAGTTTCATTCAGGCAAACAATACTCCGGCTTCTATAACTTATGCGATACGCCGGAAGGGTAAACAGCTAGTACGGAAAGACCGGAACCGGAGTGCCCTGGCAAACCTGTTAAATAAAATCCTCCCTGTTTACTCTCGGCAACCGCATTATTCCGTTATTAAAAATATCGCAAGAAACGCTCTCTCCGTCACAATGAAAATTCAACTAAGAAAATTTAAAATTATTTCTCCAACTTAAACTGCAGTTACGCGAACTATAATGGCTTGCGCATTTTAAAACGTATTTCATTGTGACATTTTTGCTGAACAGGAAACTATATACGTATACATTATAACTAGAGGAAAGAGAATGTATTTTACGATACAAACAGGAAGTTAAGCATGGTATACATTATTAAATCAATACATTTTTTCGATTTCCGGTTAGGATGAAATAAATATATAAATGGTATGAGCGTGTGATGTAGTGACGACATGAGATACGCCTGCCTATAACAACGTGGCACTAGTTAGGATGATATACTCAGCAGCACACTGCGCTCCAGCCTACAAATGTTTCTAGACTATATGTTATGGATATATAGACTAAATATCTTATGGATATTAAGTCTCGGTAGCAGTAATCCCTAGCTACAACGCTGTTGTAATCTGAACACAGTAATATGAGCACATTACTGTTTGGCGGCTGAAATAAGAGCTTCGGTGGTATCTATCTAGACGGTCTCCGGCTACAGAATACTATCAGAAATCCATTTTAAAAAATAAATAACTAAGACAGGAGTCTAGATCCTTGGTAAAGAGTGTTCTAACTAATAAACGACATCTAATTTACAAATATGAAAACGTACTAGTCTTATTGCCTTGAAGATCAAAGTGCCCGCTGTCGATCCAGCCAACGCCTTTCATACATACATGGAAATGTTTCCACATAACTGCACGGCGGGATGTACACACTTAGTGGCGGTACAAACCATTTTTTTTTTGTAATTGGATGGAAAATCATCAAAAGATCCTGCCTTTTGAAGGTACAGAGTTGTATGGATCCTACTTACTATTATTCCAGCAAATGGTCATATTTCATGTTTAAGAAAGTCCAAAATGTCAGTGATGTAACTTGTCTTAAAAGCATTAAGCCTTCTTGAACACTATCTAGAGGGTTTTAGGAAGGAGAAATCTACCATCAGTAAGATTATTCTATAAATCTTTTATCCGGAGAGATGTTACGGACAATATATCAATTCAAAGAGCTGCAGGCGTTAATCTCAACGCTTAGAAGAAGACGAACAATAACAAGCGAAATTGATTAATGACGTTCCTTTGATGCGTTAATATTAGAGATTATAAGTAGATCTATACAAGTTTTAATATTGATTCTTTTACTTTACATTAGTAAATTATACTGAACTTCTAGATATTGTCTAGAATAGAACAGAAAAGGGCAAGACGGACATGATTGTGGTGAGATAGAGGGGTCGAGCATCACTGAGCGTTGACAAGAGAGATGGTGCATCAGGTAATCGATTGTTTTAAACAGTTGTTTGATTCTCAAGTTAATTGTTGAGCTTGTTGGTGTTGATGATGAATTGTCCTCTCGAATCCATCTACATGTCTCCCACCATCAAATTGTCAAACTTATCCCGTAACAGCGTTGCTTTTTCCCGGCAATTATTAAGTCGAGAGAATTCCTAGAGAATTATATAATTATCTATAGTTAACTAAAAATGTCACTCCTATTACATTTAACCTTTTGAATATATGATTTAAAATTTTAGCTCATTGTAATACATTTTACAAAAATATTTAAGATAAAGTGTATAAAATTCATAAGAGTTCATCAAAGTATACAATAGTGAATGTCGTAATTTGGTCCAAAAGTCCAAGTCACTCTTATCCCGTTGTTCATTAGAAATAAAATGAAAACTTTGTAAGTAGATCTGTTTCAAATCGAAGAGCACACTTTGGGGCAGTGTATATCATCCGAACTAGAGTTGTTTTGTTATGGGCGATGGTATTACTTTCCACTAGCTGAACGCCTCGCTATAGAAAAAAAAAATGTAAACTCTTGTGCATTGAATTATTAAAAACACATTATTGGACAACAAATATTTTATGATTTCAGTATCTGACACTTTGTTACAGCGTGTTTTGATAAAAACGGCATAAATATCCCCGAGAGCGACACATGTGACGTCAGATACCGCCGAATATTTCCGCTGTTTACGACCCCGTTTATTTTTCACCCTCTATTTCTTAGAAACAAACGCCAGGAGCAAAAGTATATGACTGAAGATTACATTTATTTAAAAATTTTCTAATACATTCTACATTACTTGAAATATTCATAATTAATACCGAATATTATATAACTAATAGACGTTATAATAAACTTAATATCATGTTCAAAAGATGTTCTTATATAGGTTATTTTTTGTCTGTAATTAAAAAAAAATATGAAAAACTTTGATTCTTCTTGTGGATTATTTTTATTTGGTCTTTTAATTTTTTTACATCAAGGCAAAATTTATAGCATTTTCTGATAGGAGGATTACTTTTGCGCCACCCTATATATAGAGTGGCGCAAAAATAACCTTATAAAAAGTACCTTATTACCTGTGTTATAAGGTACTTTTTATAAGGTTATTTTTGCGCCACCCGATATAAAAAGGATGTTTGCTAACCATCAATATAAGTTCGTGGTCGTTAAGTACCATTGTAGCACTTAGATCTGTTTTAAATAGCCCTTCAGCTAATGAAAATACTGGGATAACGAAACTTATTACCTAAAGCCGTTAGTTTGCTGCTGAGTAAGCATCCTAATTAACACCTCATTTTTATTCTCCCTCTTAAGACATCTATCTCACTTCCCAGTTGTCTCATTGTTTACGAACAGATGTCAATTGTTGCTTTAGGTTTTTTGATTCATCATTATCGTTTTGTGTTATTGTTCACCCCGCTTAAGGGGAAGTACTGCTCCTACTGCCATTTCAGCTTACTAATTCACTGGATCGCGAACGATCTTTGTTGTTCTACAGATCTCCACATTTATGATAAGAGATCCACCGAGTATGGTTTTATAGTTAAAGCTTTTTTTAGGCTTAAAACCTGAAGTATTATAGTTTGATATTCAATTACATAGTTACACGTACATAAGCTAGCTTGGTACATTAAGTTACGGTGTCTATGTTAGTAAGTATCTCCTTACGTTACAATAAATCATTTCATCACGTCGCGAATGTTAACTCCGGCGCCTTCGAGGGGAGACGAACAATAACAAAAAGCCGTTTGATTAATGACTACCCTCTCCATTTGCTATATTCGTATTGACGATAATTTAGATATGTATTATTTCACATATCATATCACTATTCATATAAAATATACATGTACAGCCTCTTACAATGAGAAATCAGCGACTGATTGATGAGTGGTATTCTGATTTCTATGTAGGTTATGGTGTAAGGTAATAACTTTGAATTTGCTTAGTAGGTTAATCGCTAACCTTTGCGGAGTTTGGTTAGGGGTTTGTGTAACAGCCTGTCAATATATTAAAAGGTGAAGTAATTATGATGAATGCTCTTGAGCTCAAGTATTAGCTAACAATGGGTAAAATAAATATGACGGAGAGGGTTGAATTTTGATATAATTCCAACGGCATATTTTCACAAATATTATTACGAGATACGCCGACAGATTTAAGTTTTTTATATTATATTATAATAAAAATAACCGGTGAATGTAACTACGGCTACTTGTATATAAAAAGTAACTATTTCCAGCTTGCAGTGCTGACTGTAACACTTCTGCAACTCCCTTTGGAGAAGGAATTTCGTGAAGTCCTTTCTTACCTGACCTCTTGCTATGGCACAAGCAATATCTCTAACAAATTTTGATACTTTACTTTTAATAGTTTCAGTAATCTCATTATGAGTCAATGAATCTCTGAATATCTCCTATATATACATAGACAGAAATATTTTATATATATATAGTAGATAGTATTAAAATTTCTATTTCCGTTAAGGCTGCTTGTATAGCGTGTAGATAAGAAATGCAAGTAGCGTAAAATGGTACACTGGAGCAGTTAACTGTCGCATCTGGGTCCTTCTGCATCCTCAGTAACGTCTACATAGCTACCTATCTATCTACATTTGAAAGATCCGTCCAATACGCTATAGTACAATATAACGTAGTCAACATCTAATCCTGATAAGGAAAAGTCAAGAAGCGACGTTTCTTTAAAAACTGTCTTGATAAGAATACGTTTTTGTTATCATGTAGTATTGTTTATAGAATATAAAGAAATACTTCGTAATATTAAAAGTATAGATAGTCAGAAAATCAACACGAATTACTGAAGTAACAGCACTATATTAAATACAATAATAATATAAATATTCACTGATGGTAGGTCCTTTGTATCGGTGACTGTTCAGGTACGACTGCAGCTTGTTTTTCAGCCGCCAAACAGTAGTATGCAAACTGTTCTGTATTCTGGTTTGAAAGGCGTTGTATAGTGAAATTAATGCGGTAACCAGGCTTAATATCTTATGTTTCAAAGATATGTGGCACTGTGTATATCATCAGAACTAGCGCTAACTTGTTATGGGCAAGTGATTAAAAATATTGCAGTAATCCTATTTGTAGTGTACGCAGGTAGGAAGTAGTTAAACGTACTGATTTAATCTTCCATCTCGCTGGGCGCAGCTTCCGCTTATTTTATAAATACCTACGTTAGACAAGTATTATATCTTTACCCCCATATATAACTATTGTTATATGTATGTATAAATATTTGTAATAAAAACTGTTATTATGTAATTTTATTTATTATATTTTAAGCTAATTTTTATATTATCAATAATACGGTTGAATAAAATTGTTTAAAAGTATTTAAATGTTAATCCCGCAAATACCAATTCCCTCGTCTCCACATAATTACAATCGGCGAACAAGCACTATTCGCTTCGTCCAATTTAATTCCTTATTCTTGTCTTCCCTCGTTTGGCTTCCGAATGACTGGCTCTTCAATTAAGGGACAGTGAGCAAAAAATATTATCCAGTACTGCGGAACCGTTGCTAGAGTATATTTCTTCTGAAAAAAAACCAACTATGAGACTAGTTTTTAACAAAATTACCTAATACTAATACTCTTACGAAAGGAACAACTGCTTTGAGAATTTTTAAACATCTTTATATTTACAATATAACATGTCTTAGGTATTTTTTCATATGGCCAGAGTCAAGGTTATTTATTCACCATGCTTTACGTTGGTAGAGGATATAACATACCCAATTCTACTTCTTCCACTAGCAGTAAATCTCTATTGCCAGAGACTAAGTCGGTATTACCGCAACACTTCTGTCGCCAAACTGTAATCTGCAAACATTACTTTAATTATGATGCAGTTTGGAGGACGGTGTACCCAGTGAAATTATTGAGGTAAAGAGATTTAACATATCTTAAAGCGACGACTACAATGTGGTGCTGTGTATACCATCTTAACTAGCACTGCGTTGTTAAGCATTGTTAATCTTCCGAATCGAATCCCCGTGTCTACAAGTAATGTGGTGTAAACTGCATTTACAAGATAAGTTATCACTTATTTCTGCAACTTGTAATAACCAAATAGAGTTAGAAATTTGAAAGAATGTTGTTCAACCCATAAAGGATATTTAATTCATGTACATGACAGGAAGGTTTTATTCAAGTCCGTGTAATTCACAGCTAATGTTCCCATTCCGTACATATTTTATAAGCTCCGCTACTAGAGCTAACTTAAACTAAACAAGATTTTAATTAAGACCTCCTCTCTATTTATTCTGAGTTTAAATATGTATTAACTCTGTTGAAGCCTGATATTACAAGGAATGTCGATATTTATTATTGTATATTAACACGGCTCTTTTTCTTTAACTAACTATTCAACGAAAGCCTTCCAAGAATCAAGTGTACTGTAATGTACGTACTGTATGATGGCTTTAATAGACTGCTTTGATACTTATATGACCCTCGAGTACAATTTAGGAAGCTTTTGTTCAGTAGTGGACAATAACTGATATGATGATTAAGATGATATAGTTGATGTTGAGCCGTTCCTATAAAGCATAACCCGAAGTGTCCTAGGACAAGTTTTGTTTTCACCAGCGTTAAAAGACACGTATGTGATAATTTTTAAAACTACATATCATCAAAAGCCGATAAAAATCCACTGCTGGATATAGGTCTTTACAAAGATTCTATATCCTAGATCTACTGGAATATAATACTGGAAATTAAATGCTATAAAAATCAAAATTAGCAATACAAAATGAAAATGTAACACGTGTCTTCAAAGTATTAAATACTTGGAAGTATTTTTCATGAACACCTTGTACGTGTACTTTGAAAGAAATATCGTGTTTTAAAACCTAGTCTCATAATTTTGCTTTCGTTTAATTACAATCTTACTAGCGTTATAGTTATTTTTAAATAAAAAAAATATGATTCTACAGTTAAGCGCGATGTCTACACAGATTTTCATACATAGAAAATTTCCATAAATATTTTGAACAGATCCTAAGATATGTTTAATTTAGTTACCCCTGCTAACTATTCCCCACATATCACGCCGAAATTTTTATAGCTACCATTCCTATTTACTATAACGTTTTATTGACTGTAACCAAGTAAAGTAAGTAAGTAAACTTGTCTTATACGATCCATAAAAGCAACGTAAATATTTACATTGGTATCATCAACTGATTTCATTATGTTTCTTTGGGCGGATAACTCGTTTATGTAGTTCCACTATTGACTGCTCCAGCTATAAAGATAAGTTTTACTTTTGTCACTGAAATATGACTAACGATAAAGTTAAAAGTATTTTTTATTAGTCGAACCGAGCGGATGTACTTCTCTTGCATAATATTTTCAAAATCAGTTCAGGCTTCTATTGATTCACTGAAATAGAAATATATAACAAGTTTAAAATTAGCTTTTTTTTTGGTACAAGGGTTTACAAGCTTTCTTATGAATTAAGTTTATTTCACTAATATATAAAAATAATGTAATTTGTGTAATCATTTGTTGTAGAGTTAACCTTATCATAGTTATGAATCAAATGAACGTGTGTAAATGATATATAGTTACTACTAATGTTTCATTAATTTTTAATCGGTAAAGTAACGCGGGTCAAGGATCTCTTCTCAAAAACATTTTATGTATAATATAATAGATTGAAACATCCGATGAAATCTTTTAAAATTTTGTTAAATCCTTTGAAATATTACAATAACAATATTGTAATGTATTATCATAATGTGCAATTAATAAGAAAATATATTAGAAATCTAAAGGAATGAAAAAAACTTTGTGGTATTTCCATACATAATTATTTTATTTTATATGTATATAAATTTTTTTTTTTAATAATTTTTTATAAGTTATGTAAAAATCATCTAAACAAAAATTTGTTTAATAATATTCATCATCATCAGCTGATAACAGATGATTGGTCATCATCATCAGTCGATAACGTCCACTGCTGGACATAGGCCTATATAGGCCACAGATGATTAGTGTTTAAAATGATTATTAAACAATTTATAATGTTTATTATAGATTCTTTAATAACGTATTTTTAATGTAATTTAATATAACACATTGATAACTATGACAGGACATCAGTTAGTTCAGTACTTCTCTGACTACGGCTGCTGCAAACCGGTGATTAAACGCATAATTTTTTTTTATGTATTTCCATTTGATGTTTAATATTCTCTTAAACAAAAGATACAATTGTTTTTGACATAAAGTTTATTTATTTTAAAATTATAACTAAACAAAACGCACGCTATCAAAGCGCAGCACAAATACTACTAGTATTTTCATAATGAGCAAGTGGCTTCACTAAAACTTGAAAGCAAGTAATATTCCGCTGTTTTATACGCGGAGGAAAGAGCAATATGAGTCTGTAGAGCCGTTCTCGACGACACTCCACTTTTTATCTCGCAACCTCACTCCGCTCAAATCTGCTCGAGCCTGATGTAAGAAACTCAAGCCCCACTCAACCTAGACCCCGGTAATAGTTATTTTTTACTTGACATGTTTCATTTTAAATCATGTGATATTTATTTAGAGTACCATACTTTTATACTCTATATTTATCGGTTTAACGCTGTCATGTTTTTAGGTACCCCCACTTCCTATAACCTAAATATGGTTGTTGGCGAGATGGAGGGTAGAAGATGTAATCGATCTTTCAGACGCTGGACTACCTAGTTAAAGTCGTTGGAGGGATTCCTTAAAACTCGGTTGCCAGTACATCAGAAAACGAAAACCGGATGAAACGAGATAGTAATAAAAGAACTGCAGTGCGGATATGACATTCAGTAATCAAGCAAACGAACACGAAGAAGTTTATTATAAAAACTAGACTTTCTCATTCGAAATACTGGAACTGATAACAGTTCAGAACATATTGCTTATAAAAATACTATCCAGTCTATCCCCAGGTGCAATCCAAAAGGTGTTTAGTAATAAATCTATATGCATTATCGAAATACAAAATTCAATATATGTTAGATAAAATATATGTTATATACTTAAAGAAATATTCTCTAGTGCATTCCGCTGGCCACGTTCAGCCCGTAAGTGGCTCCGACGTGAGCTATTGTAGTTTTCCTAAGAACTATCTGTATAAAGAAACGTTTCGAGTGTTCCTTATCTTATAATACTGTAAATACACTATGCTATTTATTCTCTCTCAAATTTAATTTATTTCAGAATATTCTTATTAAAACAGTTGGCTAATTATGCCGTAGAATAGACTTATATATTTCTTACTATTTTAAGGATATCACTTTTAAGATAAGTCTAAAAAAACATGGCTATATAAATAGATTCTATATTATTAACTAAAAATAAACCTACAGGTTAACCTGACCAATCTTGAACCTAAATATAAAGAGATAGAAGAGTAAAGTTATAATTAAAATTTTTGGTTAAAAATATTATTTTTTTCATTCAAATCTATTGTAGTCCAATGCTGGCATAGGCCTCCTCAATTTTGGAAATAACTGTCGTAGTTGCCCTGCTTGGGATGCAAAGATAAGGTCACAGGAGATGCTGCTGCTATTCTTGAATATACCGATCACTGAATTCTATTACGAAGTATAAAAACGCAAACAAACCCAAAGTTTACTACTACTGTGGTATATATATGGTATTAAATGTAATTAATTCCTTAATAAAATAATTATAACTTTATAGGGGTTTACAGCTTATCCTATATATTAAAAAATATATAGGATAAGCTAAAAAAATTCTAGATTTTTCAATATTTCTTTTATGTCTAAAATCTGTCATAATCACTGTTACATAACGTTTAATGATTGCAGTTATAAAAAAACTAAATAAAAAGAAATGTAGTATCACCAGTAAGGTTCAGGTTCGGAATATGAAGGTGTGGGCCCTTCATTGCTCACTAATCGACTTGGACAAATACGAGGTGCTTTTGCTGGAAAGAGAGGGATCTATGACCATTCCCAAATATGGGACTGAGGAGGGCAGTGGAGATCATCTTTGTAAGATATCTTGACAAAGTAATACCAGTGAGATGTTTATGGTGTTTTTTTTTATTTCCAGTCGTTCTGAATATTGTTAATCAACACAATAATAATACGAGTAAATACATTGTTTCTGTTTATATATATTTATATGGTTATGTATAGTTTTAATTGTATAGTACAATTTAAATTTGGATATGCGAGTTAATTCAATCGATTGTTCCGTCCCTGGAGTGTCGAAGTGTTGACGCTTATCACTCAGATTTAAGCGCTGTATTTAATGTCCATGTTATATAATAATGTTCGTAACACGTTTTAAATTGAATGCGAATGACATAATCAAGAAGAAACAATGAGAATTTGCTCCGGTTTTATAGTATTGACCTGTTTGTTATACTCCATCAATGGAATTAAGTTTACGAGATGCAAGTTAGCGACCGCGTTACGCAAAACTAAATTGATAGATAAAACGTTCCTCGGGAATTGTGAGTATACCCTTTTTTTTTATAAATTTTAATGATTCAGATTATAACTGTTTCAATTGAAAGAAATTTTAGCACACTTAGTAATATATATGTCAACTTCCTTGATGTAAGTATTTTTTCATTGAAACTAGTGAGTATATTTTTATAGATCAATAGTGGAAGAATGAAGATAAAAGTAAGGTTATTGAATAATTAATTACCAAATTGAGAAGAAGAAAGATTTTTACCGGATGGTAAGTAATACTATTAACAGTTATGTAGTTAGGATGATAAACAACTGCATAATATTGTGTACATTATCTTCAGTTACAAAATCATTGATTAGGTCTCTGTCGCTGGAGAACGTACCACCGCAAATCCTATTTCTGTACCCAAGCAGTAATGTATAAAAATTACTGTGTTCCGATAAGAAGGGGGTTATAGCTAGTGAAAGTGGTGACGAAACTTACCGTCTCATATCTCAAGGTGACGAGCGCAATGTGCTGCAGAGCCTACCCTCTCCATTAGCGCTACATTGCTATAGACAAGCGTATCACATACCACCAGGCGAACGTCTCTCTCGTTTCGTCGTTTTATCTAAATAAAAATAAATGTCTTTGAAACATGAATACAGTCATGCTGCTACTCTTTAATCCCAGAAATAAGTACAGCGGTTATATCTACAAGTAATTAGACGGTCTTTGAAGACAGCTGAACTAGTTTGGTATATGTAGTTCTTTCTCTTTCGCACCTACTCTTATAAAGTTGTAAGAGTATCCTGAGTGTTAATGCTTCACCATTTACGACCTCATTGTTAACACCATATGAAGCTGATGTGAAGTAGCTAAAAAAAATATTAATAAGGTTACTTTTGATATAGCGTCTAATATTATTTGCTTGATATTAATTACATTGGATTAACTGTTAGGTTTATGATGAAAATATTCGTGCAGAGTATATCTATCCATAGTTTCCTCTGTATTAATTGAGGTACAATTACTAATATACACGATATACAAAGTATATGTGTATGTGTATTAATATAATTGACGTGTTCGTTTATTGGCATTGAACTTTAAACACAATTGAGTGTTTACTTGGCGAGTGAACATGCGTATTGCGCGTGTTGTTATTATTGTGATTTGCTTCGTTCCCGTCATCGCAAAGAGGTTCGATACAAGGTGTAAACTGGTGCGTGAGCTGATGCGTATTGGTGTACCCCATGACACATTCCTCGATCAATGTGAGTTACGTCCAGCTAAAACATTTATCACGAATTAATGATAACATAAAAAATAGCAGACAAATTAACATAAAGTAACTGTTGCGAAGTTAGCTATCAGTGGCGTATCGAAAAGAATTTGTATGCAATTACTGGTAATAGCTTCTATACTAGTGAGTTTCACCATGAAACACTACAAAGCTGTTCACCATCAGGTGAGTTCGAAATCAAGCGCTAGTCTTTACAATCATAAAAAAGTCTCTATCGCCGGAAACCTTGTTGTTTTATGGTTTTCCCAGAACAAATTTTTAGAGCTTCAAAGAGTTCGAAATCGTATATCCTGGTTTCATCATTACCATTATTATCATCAGTCAGACGCCTACTGCTGGACATAGCCCTCTCCTACAGAATCTGGTCTTCGTCGGAGCATTTATCTGTTGGACGCATTTGTGATTGGACGTCGGTGCTTGATTTTGGGCCCGTTCTCTGTTCATCCGTATCTAGATGATGAGAACCACTCTTAACTGCCGAAATGAAAACCATCAACATCTAAATGTATTTCCACTGCCAAGCAAAGTGTGCAGACGACATTCCGTTTTGAAGACCTTTGTAAATAGTCAAATAGTATAAACGTTCGCCACGCTTACCATCAGGTATAGGTTCTTCTTTGTATAGTTTAAAAAAATAAATTATTTAGGTTTACTACTTTGATATTGATTATACTTTTATCAAAATTACTAAATGTATAAAGTGTATATAGTAAATATTTAAGTATTTTTCTACATTGATGTAAATTTTTCTTTTCTTTAACTACGTCATCTTGTCCTAATATTGATATAACAGCACCACGCCATTTTAAAAGATTCGTTTCAACTTTACTTTCACTTAATTAAATTAATACACAACTTATTAAAATAACTTCATTATGATATAATTAAATAGATTCTTAATTATTTTTATTCATTTAATGTACATATGCTAGTTTAATAAAATTTAGTAGGCATTGCTTTTATTCATCGCAGATTGAAATACGCCACATTTACTTAGGCATTTGCATTTCGGAATTACTTTGAATAATTCTCTCCATTGTGACAATCAAATTATTCATATAGGGCGGTCCCGTGGCGCCCTTAAAAAAATAATTGTAGTAATATATGTAATAATAAATCTAGTTGTAGTAGTAAATAATTGTAGTATTATATAATAAGTCTATTTTACATTTTTTCTTGATTTGTTCCTTTTCTCTTTTTCTTACACATTGAAGAATAGTAGACATGGTAACATCAGAAATATACCTTTGAGATTCAGCTATAATTAAAAGTATTTATATTATTTTTTATTTGCAGGGGTTTGTTTGATAGAGAAAGTAAGCAACAGAGACACCGCAGCGCTTGTCGTTACACCGAGCGGGAGAAAATTTTATGGTTTATATCAGGTTAGAACGTTTTTTCCTCCCACGGAGAAGTAAGGTTTGGATTGGCTGCCGCGTCTCCGTAAATATGAGAGGCTTTTTAAAAGGTTTACATGAGGCCGCTGAATGTAAGCAGCACGAGACCAACAGGTAGGAAGAAGTTCACTAGTGGTAGGTCTCTTTTGCCAGAGACCGCCTACAGTGCAAACATTTCCATGTTCCTGTTTAAAGGGCGGTGTAGCTAGTGTAATTACTGGGATAACTAGATTCAAAATTTTATGCCCCAGGCGACGAGTGCAATGTGGTGGTGTGAATACCATCTTAAGTAGCGTCATGTTGTTATGGGCAGGCGTATTGCTTACCATAAGATGAACGTCCAGCCTGTCTGCTTCACTGAATAATAAAACAATATTTTTAGAGCAATCTTAAGTCCATCAGTGGGCGACTTTCGGCCGATGATAATGATGATGATGAAAAAAAAATCTTTTGAAAATTTTATGAAAAAATTAATTTTACCTTTGTGATTGTGTTTCATACAGATTCCTAGTCGATGGTGCAGAGAAGGTAAAAGAGGAGGTGAATGCAACATGAGCTGTGAATGTAAGAATTTTACTCGTTACGAATTAAAGTGCTTAATTAAAATATAAACTTAATCTTGTTGATGATAATTAAAAATTGGCCTTAAATAACAGTGAAGAGTTAGTTAAAAATTATTGATACATAATTATTAATAACTAATGAAATTCGGAAGGCTACGCAGCATCTTTTCGTCTCAGATTACACAGTGTCTGAAAACAAGTCTTCAACTCGAGTATGTTGCCAGTGTTCCGAAGAAAAACTAAGGTCACTGACATATCCCAAAAGATTGCTCGAAGGACTGACGGCCGATGGAGCAGTGAGGTCCTCGAGTGGCGCTCACGTACCGGTAGACGTAGTGTTGGGAGGCCTTCCACAAGGTGAACCGACAATTTGGTGAAAGTCGTGAGACTAATCGATGTGGAGATCTTTGGAAGTGGCCGTCTATCGGCTGATGATGATAATGATGATGAAAAAATTTCTTCAGCGCTTTTAGATGACGACATTCGAGATGACACGGCGTGCGCCATGAACATATTTCACAAGGAAGGTTTCAAATATTGGACACAATGGACGATACGATGCAAAAACGACAATCTTATAACAAACGAAATTTACAAGTAAGTTTTTAAAACTTAACAGCAACTTACTTTTAATGATAATAATAAAATAGATCAACTTTTATTTAGACTGGAGAGGTCCAAATGTTTCCGCTATTCGCTAAAAAAACAGGTTTCTGAAGAATCTTTCCATAGATTTTTGTTTGTTTCTTTGAGTTTGTAAACAAAATAAGATAAAGCTAATTTTTTTCATGTATAAAGTACATTTATAAAATATTAGATTTTTACATTATATTACTTGATCTAAATTTCGCATGATATTTACAGACAGGAAGACGGAATATGAAGTGCTAACTCGGAATACTTTGTCTATCACTTGTTATGTCTTTTCTTGTCTATTTATCCTTTTATCTTTATATATATATATATTTTAGATAAGATCATTAATAATTTAGATAATGCATTAAAGTTGTCAGTGTATCTTTAACTTTATTCATCCATATTCGATCACTTTCGAGTTCCTTAGGACAGTTATCCTAATTTTGTTATTTTTAACCTGCTCACCTATTAACTTTTCGATAGCAGGATCACATTAGAAAATGATAATAAAAAAATTGCTGTTGCATAATGTTTTGCTTAGTTGAATCCACGTTTTCGTTCTTTTTAGTGAATGTATATAAATGCACAATTTTATAAAGCAATTGCATGAGCATATTAGTGCAGCTTTCTGTTATGTTAGTTACGTCTGATTCTTCTTATACTCGCTGATTAGTTCTTATAATAGTATATTATATTGAAGTATGCATGTTATTGCCTTATGTGAACACTTTTAAATTAAAATAGACCGTATTACGTTTGCTCTGGTCTGTTATTCTTTCAGATGTCCAGATCTATGGGGCAAAAAGCCAAGAACGGAACGAAGCCTTCGTTCTAGATCGAAACGATTCCTTAGAAGTGTGGCGGAAAGTTCCGGCTTATATAGTTATTATAATGGTTTACATTTATTGTAATAAATGGTTTTAACTACTAATTATTATTATTTACAGCTTATAGTATATTTATCAAACACAAATTTACTTAATAGATTTTCATTTATTTAAAAACACAACTGTTAGAAATGTAGTAAATATATTATCATTTCCGACTATTGATGTCCAATTAATGAATTTAAGCTTCTTTAATTTTAAGGGTAATTGCACACCCTTAGCATATACAAACTTGGATGACTTACATTCATCATCTGTAGCTATTTCTTCATTGGTATCCATTGGATTTACTAGAAAAAAGTATTCTAAGAAACCTAAGAAATACATTGAGTTTTTCTTACGTTAAGGTTTTATGACGAACGGCTTTATTTTTATTTGTTACAAGGAACTATAAAACAAAGAATCTGTAATATCCCGACATTGTTAGCAAAGGAAACGGATATCCGTCCGGTACAAACTGTTACCTAATACGGTTACACTTCGCTAAGTGACACATAAATATTGGAAACAAATAAACTGCATAGCCCCTAAAAACCTTTGCGGTTTGCTGCGCGCTATATAATTTACTCAAGTGAAATACTTGGAAAGTTAAGATGTTGTAAAATGAGAACGAACTCTTGCCAACATAAGATTGCCTTATACAATGTCACTGAAATATATTCATAACTTTTTAATCATCATTATCAGCTACACATATACAGACAGACGATGTAACTATGTAGGTATCACCGACATTCCCCAGCAACACAGACCTTTTCTTTGTTATCGGAGGGAATTCTTCTAAAAAGATATCGTGCTTCTGGGGGGAAGACAAGGTTATATGGGATTTTTGGCAACTAAAACACTTTCGGTGGTTATCATCAGTGCGTTGCGAAAAGCCTTAGGATCTCCAACGGAATGTACCGATACCTCCCAGCACTTCGCCTATAGTCTCTCTGGGCTATACTCAGAGTGCTGTAACCCAGCTTGGCATCCTCGCTTTGGTACGACATGCACTAGACTACTTCGTACTTGTCGTTCATCCCGGACTCGCTTAGTAAACAATGAGAGTCCCTACCTTTAAAGCCTTAAATATGTTAATGTATATAGCCGGTATTTTTATTAGATTTTAAAGTAGATATAGTATTGATATTTTCTATAAAATAAAGGTTTGTTTTGTATAGGTTAACTTGTGCAATAAAAATTGTGAAGCACTTTAACAAATATTAACATTGCTGAGCCCGCGTCGGGTATTCGACGGTACCTACTTGTTCTTCGCTACGTATACTAATTGCAAGTACAATTCATACCCGCTACAACGGTGCGTAGTAATATTAAAATCATCATCATCATTTCAACCGATGGATGTCTACTGCTAGACATAGGTGTCTTATGTGTCACACAAAGCACAGCTTTGCGTTGTTAGAATCCAGTGGCTTCCAGCGAATATTCTTATGTCCTATGTCCACCTAGTGGAAGTTCGCCATTCCAACGCTTTAAGATTCCAACAAATTTTAATATTAAAATAACTAACAAAATTTGTTATAAAACATGATCATTACATATCTATAACATAGCAAACAAGTTTAATAACTAGTGAAGGAAGAATTATTGCTATAGATAAAGAATCCATAATCAGTTAATACATCATATAGTATATAATATTAAAAAAAAATTAAAAGGAAAATTCTTTAGGTTGGCAACACTGAAATCGCTTACACAGCACAGGGCTGTTTGATTTGATAGATTCAAGTCGTCGGTCATTCTTTCGCCGATTGTCGACAGTAGCACAGCTCGTGGAATAGCTTGAGTATTTAAAATAATTGATGTGAATATTAAATTTTTTGTTACTATAACCATTTAACTATCGGCGGTATGAGTGACGTTGTAAATATTTTAAAATAGTCGACATTATGTTTTTAAATCACAGCCCGCGAGTTATACTTTGTGTATTTCTCATGAGAGCCTTTTATAGCGAAACGGCATTAAAATATCAACGTTAAAACTGTCCTCAACCAGTGGTATGGATGATGAAATGTCATTAAAAACTAGAAGTAAAACTGAAATTATGAATTTTATCGTAAAACGAGATGTCTAATTACGATCTCTAATATCTGTTTTACCTAAAAAAAAGTGTTTTAAAAATTTTATTCATATTACAAAAATTCGATACGAAAATTGTAATTGGCGCACATGTTTTTAACGTATGCCTCGTTTACTTTTGGAAGGATGAGGATGAAGGAGAAAACAATGGGAGACAATATTTCGGTGCTTCTTAGTAGTGTAAATACCTCGTGCTGACGTTATAGTTAAAGTCACAATATGCATATACAAAAGATCACAAAAATATTTTAAACAGTCTAAGTAATTTGTTATTTCACATCATAGAAGCGACGAGAGTATTAGGTAGTTCAGCTGTTGGTAACTGCCTACCTATAACAAGTAGCGTGTAGGATGATATACACTACATCACATTGTGTTCGTCGCCTTGAAACGTAAGATGTTAATTATACCTCATATGTTATCTCAGTGATTACAGTTCGGTGTGAAACTTCAAATTTCTACTCCATTTATCAATAATATGCGGGAGTACTGCGCGCCACAAGACTTTTCATAGTTGGCAACGAATTACTCCCAAATCCACCAACAAGGCCACGGGATCGAGGGCCTGAAACATCCTCTTGCGCTTCCGAAACGTCGGTGTTTTTCTCTTGCTACATTACCTTCTCGTAGAAGGGAAGAGAAGAAGAGAACGTACAGTGGTACGCTACCTACACGGTCTCAAAATTATATAAATATGTGTTATATGTATTAAAATTTATAAAAGCAATTATCAACCACGATTGTAGCGGAAGTCGTTTGACCGAAAGATATGAAAGTTGACAAACTAGCACAACGTATGGATACTAGCGTACCGTTAGATTTACTGCTGGACCCTTTTCAGCTTGTGGCGTTTTTATTATGATCGATTACCCGTAACTCACTATTTGTTTCATATAAAAACTTAAAGAATTACTTACTATTACATCTAATCACATCAACTAATTACATCACTATTCAGGATTTCTTGTAATGTACAGCTGATTAGAAAAAACAGGTACATAGAAAAATCTACTTCTCTATCGCTATTTGTATTAATTTCAATTAAAATTTATATTTTTTTTTTATTATTTTATACTACATAAAATCAATAAATAATAAGTTTTAATCTCAATTATCATTTGTTTATAACAGAAATAGATTTTTTTAATAGAAAGAGCAAAATGGTACTTGTGTTAGGTGTTTGATACTGGAGACCGTCTAGATACCACCGAAGCGCCTGTTTCTGCAGCCATTTTAGTAGTGTGCCAACATTACTGTCATTCGGTTTGAAGGGCGTTGTAACTAATGATATTATTGGCGTAACGAGACATAGGATCTTGTCTCAAGGCGACGAGCGCAATGTGACGTAGTGTATATAAACCTAAAATTCATCAGGTCTTACTAGTTCCATCGCTTTGTCGAATAAAAGTTCTAAGCTTTCTCACAATAACACTAAAATTCTTGCAAAAAGCCTTTGCAAATGTTACGTATATTTAACGTTACCATGTTGAGTTATACCACTTATTATTAAGAGAATAACTTAAGTAGAAACACGTGACGTTGAACTTTGCTTAAGTTTCCCACCAAAGTACAGTTTGCAGTATCATTTTATCTGATATCCACTTTCATTATCGCTATTTCATTGAAAAACCTCTATTCATCAATGTCGAAAAATTCAAAAAGCCTCTCGGTCCATTCTTTAGTCTCTTTGACAAAGTTTTTTTTTTGTTATAACAAAACCTGATAAGCTAAGAATTTGCCGTTTTTATTAAATTATGAGAAAGTCCGTGATGAGATTAACAAGAAGAGATGCTCCGTATCTGTGATATTAATTATAATGATGATATGTGATTTCAAGGTATAATTCTTCTTCTTAGGGATAAGATGGGAAAGAGATTTGCCTGAAGCTAAATAATACTAACCTGGCGAATGTTAGGATGATGAACACAACATTGTTTTTATCGTCTTGAAGACAAGATTTGTGTCTCGTTATCTCAGTAACTTTTACCAGCTGCAGCGTTGTTCGAATCGGAACACAGTAATGTTTGCACACTACTGTTGAGGAGGTGGAGCTCATTATTATCATTCGATAAACGTCCTCTGCTGGACATAGGTCCTGCGCTGCCAAAACGCTAAGCACCAGGGGCTTTAGTTTATAGGGGTTCATATAGAGGGATTTGGACCATTTCCCACCACGCTGCCTCAATACGAGTTGGTGGGAGTAAGAGCCTCGTTTGTGGATTAGCAGGGTGCACCGAGAGCAGATGAGGTTGGCTCGGGTTGACGCAGTAAATCTGATAGATTTCCTTTGTCTCAGTAAATTTATATTAGTTTTAAAAATAAATATAGCAATAAATTGCATAAACGGTTTTACGGCAAGTCAATAAATCTGCAAAGTGGTAGGTAAGCCTGATACGCTGGGCTTAAACCGTATTTTAAAAGTATTGATAAGCTACGGTTCTCTCGTCGTGTTACGTGTTACCGGGAATACATGTACAGAAATAAATGATAGAAAAAATTTATAACACCGGAGCATACACACCTATTGACATACTATTCTTTTTTTTTAATTCGATAAGGTTACCGCATGACTACGATCGCACCTGATGTTAATTGTTGATGTGGTCAGTGGTGGTAAATCGCACTAACCTAGTAACAGCCTATTCACACTTTTCTTGAACATATCTACGTCTTATTTGGACGGAAACACCGATACGGTCAAGTTATTCCACTCCTTGTTTTCGGAAAGGGAATGTCCAAAATAGACAGCAGTAGTTTCACTAGCTACAACTCTCTTCAATCCGGAACACAGTAACGTTTGCATATTACTGTTTGGGGGGCAGAAATGAGAGCTGTGTTGGTGGTACCTACCTTGACGGTCTCTGTTGCCAGAGATCTACTAGTAAAGCTTCTAATATTCTGAAGTTCTAGTACTTAATTTTTACTGTTGTGTTTTTAGTCTTTAGTTACTGATAAATTAATCTTATATTGACACCAAACTAAAGCGTACCTGTCTCGTCACCGAAAAGTGTGATTTTGATGATCAAGAATGTGATTCAATCAAGACTGTCGGCAGGTATCACTAAAAATAACAGTTTAGCCTTTTAAAGATTGCCCACTTTTTTCTAATATATATTCGCAGTATCTAATAATTTAAATCTAACTTAACTCTTTAAAGGAATGTATGTTTGTTGTAGCATATTTTTTTTCTTATTGTGTGACGTTATTAATAACCACAGGCAGTAAATGCATTTGAATCCTTAATCAAAGCAATAAATTTTTTTCTTTAGTAATTTCAATAAATCCATTTACTATTGAAATATCAAAGAGATGTCACTCAAGACTATGGTATAAAGAAGCAGTTGTTACATTCTCATAGTTTTATTCTATGTATTTTTTATTGTAAGTATTCCTATAATGAAGTACACTCGGCAACACTAGTGCTTTAACTAATAATATTAATCTTGTTCCCTTGCAACTGGTATGATAATATTATTTATCATAGCTAGGAAAGTCTTCCAGTAATTTTGGTTTTACTATGATTAATACCTAAACCACTATAACTATTAAGAAAATAAAGTAACGTTATATTTAAACGTGATGTTTTCTTTTTTGTGATGAAGAGATGAGATAAGCGAAATGTTCACCAGATAGTAAGTGATATGCTCGTTCATAACAACGTGGTGCACGTTAGGATGGTATACGGGTAAAAAAATACTTTAAAAGCCAATTTTTTAATCTAATTTATACTGTTGAACTTCTTCCCTAATCAATTTCCAGTGCTATAAATCTGCTCCAATGTATCCATCGATTTCCAGCGATATTTCTAGGTTATCGGTTCATGAAGCAGACGGCCACTGTGCATCCAATGTCTCTGCTCTGGGATACTTTAAATACTTTTTCTCGTCCAATTTATGCACCATGTGATGCAACTATCAGTATTTCAATTGCCAAGTAAGCGACCACGCGAGAAATCAGAATGAAATTATAATTCCATAAAATCATCTAAAATTAACTAATTTCGTATTATTGGTAGTTAGTATGTTCTTATTCCATTCATCATCGCAGTTCCTCCCCTTCTATGGGCCTGTACATGATCTTTACAAGTCTGTAATCTACAGATTGATACCTTTCCACAACTGTGCTGTCGACACTGCTGTCAAGGAGGCCGAGGCACAAAACGTCATTTCCACCCAAGAAAAAGAGTTGCAGAATGAACTCTCTGTTCAGACCCTAAGTACAGTAACAAGTAAGTAAGCCAGTTGAGCACCCTTCGATGACCACAGGAAAAGATCGTTGACTCGGAATGTTCTTAACCCAATCAATCTGCCCAGGAAATAAGTCGTATGCTAGAAGCTTATTAATCAAGCACGCGTGCCAAAGGCCTTAAAGACATCTAGGGAGACGGCTATTTCTTTTCTATTCTTTTTCAAGGTCTTGGCCCATTAGTGAGTGGTATAAACTAGAAGTCAACGTCCATGTAGGTACCACCGTAGCGCCTATTTCTGTCGCAAAACATTAATATTCAAACATTACTGTGATCCAGTTTTAAGCGCATTGCAGCTTGTGAAATTACTGGAGTAACGAGACTTTACATCTTATATCTTAAGGCGACTATCTTTCTTAGGATCATGCTGAACGCTTGCAAGCTTCTAAGATTTGAGGACTATTCCAGTCTCTCAAAAAGAGACGAAACAGGCGTGTCAGTACGGAAAACAACTCAGGTGCACAAAATTCAAGTACAATAGTCGGTAATCCATCTGGTCTCCTTCTGGCTTTATCCGCGTCCAGACCGCACAAAGCTTTTGGTACCTATTTCTGCAGGATATTGATTTTAGGCATAGAAATGTCGCATTCAGGTAATTGTAATGATGTAGCGCTACTAGTATGTAAACGTAAGTTGTCAACAAGGAAAGAGGCAAATAATTCAGCCTTCTCTTTTGTTGTATTTGCCAATAAAGCGTTGGGTTTGATCAGCAGAAGCAGTGAAGACCTGCAGAACTTTTTTCGACCTATTTAACAAAAGATCAAAAATCTCTGCTTCCTGATCGATGAACCGAAAGCTCTGTTTATTTTAGCATCGACTCAAGACAATAAAAAAACCTAGATTTTTACGCTTTTCTGATTTTATGCATTCGGTGTTTGCAGTTGGTCGGGCTTTACTACGTACAGCTTCATCAACATAAGATAGAAAATATTTCAGACCTTAACGCATCACATCGGTAACAGCATCAGCGCATCTCGACAGTTCTTCAAAAGCGAAACAAACCGATCGCCAAGGATAAGAATATTTCATCCCAATCCGCTGACTTGTAACGCCATATTCTTCTGACCCCATGTGAGTCGTGGTTAGGTGGAGAATAGTCCGCTATAGATTTCACCATAAAGTAATCGGAAGCTCCAAGTAGCGACAAAACTTCCACGCTGTATCTGATAGGACCTGTTGTCAGCAGAAGGTCCAAGCAGTTGGATGTGTGTCACTCAATATCGGCCACCTCCGTGGCTTCCTTAACCACTTGGGAGATATAGGTACGAGTAACAGCTCTTCATATTTCTACACTCAAAAAGTAGTTTGCAAACTATGTTTCGGTTTGAAGAGTGCTGTAGCTAATGAAATTACTGGGGTAATTTGACCTAACAATATATCTTTCATGGCGACGAGCACAGTAGTGCTATGTACAACATCCTAATTAGAGCCACGCTGTCACGAGCAGGCGCATCGCTTACCATCAAATGAACATCTGGTCAAACAAAGATATACTTAATAAATATTTTTTTATATACTTTTCGTTGCGACGGTCATAGTGTGATATATTATATGTGGGAAGGTATTATTTCCTTAGAACACTTTCTAGTATCCGTCAGGATGGAGGAAACGCTCAGTACATTCCATAATGTTTTAAGTGTGGCTGGTATTAGTTTTTTCTCTAAAACCGAAACACCGTCCAGGAAATGGTTATTGTACCAGATTTACAATTTATTCATAGGATTTTTGTCGTTGACATTCTTGTCAGGATTTGTGATTAATAACTTCTTAAATCCACCTTTGTTCATCCAAGGCGCTTGCATTTGGACTACTGGAGTGATCATGTTTCAATCGATGGGCATTTGTTTGGTTTTCAGAAATAAATTTCGGATGTTTCTTAATGAGATGGCGTTTAGAGATTGCGTCATGGATATGCCTTTAATTAAACAAGTCTTGAAAAATGATAACGTAGGCAAATTAAAGGATTTAAAGGTTCTTGTAATTAATTCACAGATGAATTTATTTCGTTTTACAAGAAAACTATTAAAGAGTTACGTAGCTTTTGTAGTGTTGTGCGTGACGCTTTATGTGAGTAGCCCGATTTATCAGATGATAGTACTGAATGATAAATCGTTGCGTTTATTAGGCAAGTATTTTTTTTTTTAATAACTTCCGCTTTAGATTAACTTTCATGGAGAGATTGGAATTGTTTTTATTTAATTACAATGTTTTGTATTAAATTTGGTGTCATCTTAAAAAACAATTTAAAAAAATTGTTTAAATTATTAATTTCTGCCCTACGTGTAGTAAGTCGTTTATCGGCTGATGATGATCATTAAAAATTTCCGATATCTATCATTATTAACAATGCTTGTATGCTAGATATAAATGTATACTTTATTCCAGCCTTTGACATGTGGTTTCCGTGGAGTTTAAAAAATTTCAAAGTTTACGTGGCTTCGTTTATATTTCACACTTATGCTGGTTATTTATCTTCTATTAGTGAGTAAATCATTGATACAATAAACATTTATTACTTCAGATTTTCATCTGTTAAGTGACTATAAAGCTGTAGATATTCCAGCGTGATTCATCTAGGAAGTTAATGCTTCTGAATTAAAACCAAGCACTTCCATGTTAACCGTTGTGGTGACGGTTTCCATAAATCAAATAAATATATGTAACCTATGTATAATACATATAATGAAAATGGATTATGTTTGTTCGCCAATCATGTGAGAACTAGTGAACGACGTGGAATGATTGGTAGATAGTTATAGACTATTAATTTTTTACTTATATAGATCCTTTGTCATTTTAGTTCTAAATAAATTTGATAAACACATTAATTTCGTATTATGCATGCGGTTGCTGTAGTAATAGTATCTATAGAAAGGAATTTGCGGTTGCGGTTGCTGTCAAGGAAAATTTCGGAAACATTTCAAGTTAAATTTTATATTATGTCCAGCAAAGCGGGTAGGGAACAGCTGGTATTGTAAAAGGATATTAAAAGTTATTTTTATAAGAAAATACAGATGAAATCTGAAGAAGGTCACGCTTACAGTCTTAAGACTATAAAATAAAAATAGCTACTCATCATTGTAAGTCGTAGTAACTATACAATGGTGAAAGCGTCTCTGTTCCTTTAAGTTTACCCTGGTCTGCAAACAACAATATTGCTTCTGGTCGGTCAAACGATTCGTCACTTGCGAATTATAACATTTGTCCTGCAAAATCTGAACGAGTTGTCGCATCAATTGAAGGGAGATGACAAGAAAAATTGGCAATACTGCTGCACAGATATCTTGTCTCAATGTATAAAACATTACATCAAAATTAAAAGGTGAGGTGTACAAATTTGTTCATATACACAAGGGTTCTTGATCTATGTGCTAAAAATGTCAAAAGTCATTATCTATTTAAAAAATTTCATATACTGCATATATATATATGTATATGTGTAATTATAAATAAATATTATATAAATTTCTTTCGATGATCTATCATTTCAGGTTATCTAACCGCCTCAATGTAATATGTCAACCATTCTATTTGGTTTTGATACTTGTCGCAACAATACTTGTCTGTATGTGCTCAGTTAAAATAGCCGTTGCTGTAAGTTACTACCACATAGTTAATAATTTTTTTAATATATTCTTTCAATATTTTGGTAAAAACAATTGGTATTCCCTAGCACGTAATTCCGAAAGGTCAATGTATGTTATTTACGTGAATACGAGATTATTTTGATAGTTTTTATTCTTAAACAATTTTCTGTAGTCTATAAATAAATATTGTGAATTTTTTGCGCTATTAAATATTAAATTTTATCAAAAAAAAAGTAACTACTAAACAACAAAACTAAACGTAGTTATTATAAGAATTAAATATTACAGCCAATTTCATGAAGCTTATTAGATTCAGTATAGAATTGTTAATTTTGGTAGAAGTCTAATAAGAGACTTTTGTATTATGAAACAAACTTTCGAAATCTAATGTAACTTCCAACGACTGCATCCATATAATTACCTGATAAAGTAATCCAAACCTTTTTAACTCAATTTCCAGACTAAAGTTTCACTGGACACAATGAAATATGTTATACACGAATTAATCATCATTTCAGTAGTTTTAATGTTTTGTTTGTTGGGACAACAAGTGGAGAATGAGGTTAGTTTATACAAGTTAAATTGTATTAATATTTTAAGTCATGAGGTACTAACGTGAAGATTATTTGGCATAATCTATATGGTCAGAGAAGGAGCAAGGTGCTCCAATAGTGGAGACCATAAATTAATCGGGATATCATTGGAGGAGGCCTATGCTCTGAAGTGGGCATTAAATGAAATGGCTAAAGAATGAGGATTTTGGACCTTAATAACTTCATCAGCTATTATGCCTTTCACCTCAAAATATTATACTGTTAGATGCCATTAGCAACATTTTTTAAATGTTGTATTTCTGATAAGGTATCCTGGTTTTTAAAAGGAAGTCTTTGTAAGTATAACTTTAGCCAATATTTCGGCAAAAGTGTATTTGCTAGCTTCACGAGTAACAATGATATAAAACCGCTTAAATTATAATAACTTTAATAATGATGGCAAAGGTATAATAAATCTTAATACCTGACACTTCACATTTCTGATATCAATAAAGCAGAAGAGTATCCTTAATTACCTTTATACTTAAAATTCTTCTTCTCAGTGTGAGAAGCTGGAATTGGCTATAACAGAGAAATGGTATCTATATGATAAAAACCACAAAACTAACGTATTAATCTTCAATATGGCCGTTAGCCAGGGGATGCCGATATATATTTTTGGGTCCCTTGTGCTATCATTACCAACGTTTACATGGGTAAGTTATTTTGTTTAAACTATTAATAGAATCTTCAATATTTTAATTTATTATAATTGTAATATGAATGAGTCTTGCACTCTTTTCACTTTTCACTTTGATATTGTGATTGTAATCTCTTACCTTACTTACTTGCGCTGGAAATTTTGTGTAATAGTCGCATATAGACATACTTAAAAACTTTTAGTTTAACACAATATGTACAAAGAGCTTACTGCTGCGGTCATCGCAATTTTAATTACAATAAAATCATTACTTACACTTCTTAATTCTTCCAGCTTTAAAAGCGTCAGAGTAATAAAGTGAGGTAATTCTTGTTTCGTATGTAAAGTGTTGATTATATGTACCTGTAATGTTTATTTTCAGTTTATTAAAACTATGATGTCATTCTTCACGCTAGCTATGTCGGTGTTGGAAGGGTAAGATAAGAAGAGGATATGGAATACATACTGACTGTTCTAAAAAGAATTAAAGCCCACCTAGACGATCTCTGGTGTAAAGCAGTAATTTAATTTAATAATACTAAAAACAATGTTACTAACAAGAAATTATAATGTACTACAACACATTTAGCGGCTTGCAATTATCCCCCCACTTTAGGGTTGTACTGAATTGATTTAGAACCCTTTCTAGTCGCACACAGTGCAACAGCAATGGGGAATACGCATATTATTTAAATACATTTCAAATTCAAGTGTATTGAATAATAATTATATCAACTGAGATAAATTCATTATTATTTCTATGTATGAGTGAAATTCATTTTTAAACATCAATAGTAAATCGAATATATATGAGCGAGGTCACTGGGCAGACTGAAACTCAAGAAGGTTTCGTGTTATTGTAAGTTACACAGCTATTTTTAGATGACACACAACTTAACACACTTAAAAAAGGAACAGAAAAGAACAATTTAGGGAAACCAATTTGTCCCGAGAATAGCAACTTTCGCGGACACTCTGTTGTTCTGTTTACCTTCACGCATCAATTTAATAAATTTATATAAATCTTAATACTCGCTGGAGAATTTTTTTTATTTAATCTATTGGGAAGTTTTATTTTTCCTTTTAAATCTTGTGATAAAGGATCTTTCACCGTTCATTTATTTATAAGGCGTATTTACAGTGTACAATGTGAAACATTAACAACCAAAAAGAAATCTTATACCTAATTATTTCTAACATGTACACCTATAACAAATACAAACAACATTTAAGGTATGATAACATACATACAAGAGAATAAAAATAAAAGTGATATTAAATATCATAAAACAAAAACACTTCTGGTCCTCACGGCGTATGGGGTACGTCCTTCGGGTGGCGGATAGGGAAGAGTCTGTAGTTCACTAACCAAAATAGTGTTCTCCAGCAATATCGAGAATGTGTGACGCGCTGACAATCATCTGCCCATGTAAAAAAAAATCGTGTTACCAAACCCACAAGAAGTAAAGATCGATCCGATCCCAAACATGGCAAACATTGGAAACAACAACACTCAGGGTCGCCGCGTCGAGTGAGAACAAAATATATAAAAAAAACATATTTATTGCATAAAAGAAAAAAAACATTGTCATTTATTTTAGATTTTCCTTCAGTTTGACAAATAATAGAAGGTTTAAGAGTTTGCTTACAACTTTTATTCAGTACACAATGAATTATTTTTGAAACCACTTAATACCAACTATCCTCGCTTTCCTCTGGCTAACCCCACCGATTTCCCCCCAACAGGGCTTAGTAACCGGGCGGGGTCGCCCACGGTGAATCGAACAGGAACCTACCCGGCCGTCCCGCGGTGAAGGGCCGGCCTGAGACGGCCGCTCCAGGTTAGAGCACTGGTTGGATAACTGGAGTTCACCGGAGCGGCCGGGGTCTGCAGGGACGGTTTTATACTGCCCTCTGCAGACGAGGTGGAGTCGCGGAGGGAGTACCCTCTGCGACTAACAACGGGTGACAGCGGACTCAACATCGGATCCGCCACAAGGAGCCGGGAGAGTTTTCTCTCTTGGCTCTCATGGCCTCTGGGCGACGGGTTTGGAGGAGTCCGTTTCCCGCGCGACAGCAGGAGGCCGAGAATGGGGTGTGCTGCATGTTCCGGCGTGCTCCTGCAGAGGTGGAAAGGGAGGGCTCAACCCTCAATCCCAAGGTGGGGCAGCGAAAGCGAACAGCGCCAGCGGAGTCGCGGATGGTGCGAAAGCGTTCTCGTAACCCAGGCGACGAGTTGGAAATTTGTGGGGGTTTTAGTCGGTGCAAGTCCGACATAACCTGTCTTTGCCCCCGCGAGGACGGGTATGCGCAGGCATTTCCCCCACGTTAATAATAAAAAAAACCCCATCTATGTCTCCCGACAGACCGACGCCATTCCGTCCGCGCGTTCCTTCCGTGTTGTCATATTTTAGATGGTGCCAACTTATATTTAATAATAGTAATGACACTGCGATTTAAAAAAAATTACTTAATTGTTTTGAAAGAAGATCTATGACCAAATTTTTAAATTTTATAAAATTTTTATTAAACACGTCTACACTTTTAACTTCGGAACTAATAAAATTATGTTCTACTATTCTATTGAGTCGGGGATGTTCACCAAAATAGGTACTGTTGCGTCGACAGTGGACAATATTTTGAAATAGTGTTTCTGGGTTATTTGGAAGAAACAGATATTTTTATTTTCGGAAGGACATCACTGCAATCTACGAGATAATACCACTTGTTGCCTTAAGCTGAAGGCATGTGTCGCGCATGAGGCTCGACTTTGTAATGATACCATGTTAATTTTTAAAACTCTGTTGATAAGGGTGACTGTAAGAAAACCTGGGAATGCATACCCTTTGTATTAATTTTACGGAAATCTTTCGTATTGTGTTTAATAAATGCTGTCATTTGCATCGACTTTTTTGGTACATTATCGATGTGAGCTTTAAAATTTTATTGGGTGTCAATTATTACCTCTCAAGGTAAAAGAGTTGAGAAGAGAACCATATATAACACTTGCTATAAATTTCTTTTCAAGTAAAGAGTGATTTACTCTGTCAAACGTATTAGAGAAATCCGTACAAACAGCATCTACTTGCAAACCTTTGTTTATATTTTTATTTTAATCTGATAAAGGATATTAAACTTGTCTCAGGTAAACGTCCTTTAAAAAACCGGTGTTGATTTTCACTTTATAGTATACTAAAATCACGAATAATTATAGTACATATAAAATATTCAAATAATCTTGGTAGACAGGATAATATAGAAATAGGCCGATACTTAGAAACACCATCGAACTTATTTAACGGAAAAGATCCAGAATTAAGTGAAGAGGTGGCGTCCTTTGGCCTAAACCCTTAAAACAAATATAATGTTGTGAAATGGTGAAGGAATTACCGAATTATTTTCTATTAAACAGTAGTCTGCCGACATTACTGTATTTCGATTTGAAGGGCGATGTAGCTAGTGAAATTACTGCGGTAACAAGATATCTTATCGTAATACGACGAGCGCAATATAGTGCAGTGCAGTGTACAGTTGTTCATTCTAACTAGCTCCACGTTTTTATGGCCAAGCGTATCAATTACTATCAGGTAAACGTTTCGCTCGCTTTATCATTTATTTGATTTTCCTTACATGGAATAGAGGACGGACTTAATGCCTAGATGACAATCTCTACCAGTAAACAACCCAGGGTTTTATTACTCCCGCCTTTTAACATTTATGTCTTCCCCACATAAATCTTGAAAACGGAAGTATAATATATAAAAATCATAATTACAGGTAAAATATATAGCAGTAATATAAAGATATAAACCATGACATTTTGAGAAATGTATCAGATTGGTTGTCTTTAATTAATGGAGACAAAGCATCCTTCTAAATGCAAGTTTATTGGATGAACGTTTAATGTCGTTAGACAAGGCATTCCAAAGGAGTATTGACTGTACCGTGAAAGAGGAATTACAAATTAGAGTAGTATATAAGAAGATAAATGGGACGACGCTGTTGACGATGAGAGGATAAATGACGTCTAAAATTGACTTTAACATAAGAAGGAGAAAAGTTATACAAGATACTGGAGTGTTAATAATAAGGGTGTGGAACAACGCCTTTGATTAATAGGAAGCAAATTGAATATCGAGCGATATATGGATATTCGGTCATATTTACGTGGGTAAAAGATAAATTGTATACAATTATTGAGAAGGCGACCCAATTTTTAATGAAGACTGAGAAAGGTCTGAGCAACATCATCATCATCAGCCGATGAAAATCGACGATAAATGGGACGAAGGTGATTATGGAGCATAGGGTTTGGAACTTTCGGAAGTAGCCTCATGAGAGCTTTTCTCAAAAATATGTTTTTTTTTTATTATTATTTTTAGTCATTCCCCCAGTTTAGTTGGTCTGGAGCCATTTTTATTTCCAATCATTACTATCAGTTTTGTTTGTTTCTTTTCATACTCCTCTTTCATACTTCCTATCCTTTCACTGTAGTTCTCGCTTTCATATTTTTTAGGGGTTTCTTTCATTCTCCATCCCAATTCCTTCTAGCATACATCCCTCATGAGTAAGGACAACAGCCTTTCTTTATTTAACACAGTAGTTCTTACTGCTATGCATATTTTCCTTAAACTATTATCACAATCTTATTTTTATATTATGCCTCTTAGTCTATTTTTCCTTATTTCTATATCATATTTCTTTTTCCCTAATTATATTTATACATTTTACTCAGTTTCTTGCTATTTACATTATTTTTGTCTAATTTTCTTTATTTTTATTCAATCCTTACTCTCTTACATTCATTTTTTTAGCTTTCTTTCTCTCTATTCTTTATTCGTCTTTTTTGTTTTTCTTATAACTTTTCTACAATATTCAAGGAATGTGCGACGACTGCTGTCTTCACTCATCAATGCTACCGGCGGTTATTTCCCATTCGACCCGGCGGTGCACCACAGTCTAGTCCACCTTCTGGTAACAGATGGACGAGCGACTCTCCTTAAGTTTAAACCTATGCAGGTACTCGGATAATCCCCCGTGCCCCGTGAACATCTGGACCAGAAATGTGTCCAGCTCCACACGACGGAGTACGCGGTAGGCCAAGGTGGCGTCCGGGAAAAAGATCCGCGTTGTTGAAGCCGTTGCGCCTTCCACGTAACTTCTGTTCCATTCGTCAAGCGTGTTCAACCGAAGTTGACGATTGACGAAAGAAACAGGGAAATCCTCGTATTCCGGTCTCCTTTTACTTTTCAGGGACAGCGGCCCGCAGCCAGCTGATCTGCCCTCTTGTTCCTTTCCGTCCCCGCGTGCGCTATCGCCACGAACGACCTCACTTCCTTGCCTTTCTCTTTCGCCTTCTTAACATTCTTTTTCACACGCATCGCTAGAGGATGGAGGGTGTCCAGTTGTGCGACAATTTCGAGGGCGGACCTCGAATCGCTCATTACGGCGCAGCTTTGTGCTTTCCCACCGGCCGCGTACTCTGTAGCCTCCACCAAAACCAGCAGCTCCGCTTGGTAGACCGTGCAGAATTTGGCCAACTTGAGCTTCTTGATGGTCACCTCTCCGGCGTCCCGCATTACGCAGAATGCCGCACCCACCTTCTCGTCTATCCGGCTGCCGTCTATGTAAATCTCCAGATCGACAGCCGCGGTGGGAAGCCGGTTCTCCTCCGCACGGTCACCTAGACAAAAGAACTCCACACTAACTTGATTAAACGGGTGTGGCAGTCTCTTAAAGCTGACCGGTATCTTCAAGTCTCGGTCGCCTATCACTTGCCAGGAATTACCGCGTTTAATTTCATATAAACGGGCTTCTTCCTGGACCTGAAGGTCTAAGGGAAGCAACCCAGCAAGTATTGGGCCGAATTCAGCGACGCGATTCTGTGGATTTTCGCTATCTTCTGAGCGAAGCCACTCTACACCGCGTCTAACTGCCTGCGGACCAGCAATTCTTAGCCGCAACTACAGGGGATTAGGCCAGAATCAAGGGTATAGTATATTACATGTGTAATTTCAAGAAGCGAGTATTAAAGAACAGGAAATATTATTGTTTACTAATGCTATTAAATTTCATCTTTCATGGCAAGTAATTAAAAGTAATTAATTTATTTAAGTAAGTAAAAGTAATTGTTTGTGGCTTAATTGCAGGGTGATTACAAAATGTGGTAAAAGAACGATTTAAATCATCAGGGGTTACCGACGAACTTATTTCTGAAGAGACTGGCTCTCTGAAGAGACGTGATTTAATAATAAAAGTTCATCTCATGGTATGTGAACCACCTGCTAATAACAACTTAGCGTTGGTTATGATGATATACACTGTATTGCATTGCGCTCATCGTCTTAGACATAAGATATTGAGTCTCGTTACCCCAGTAATTTCACTAACTACAACTTCAATTCGGAATACAGTAACGTTTGCACACTACTGTTTGACGGCAGAAATGGGAGCAGTGGTGGCACCTACCTAAACAGTCTCCAGCCACAGAGATCTACCAATAAAACTAATAATATTCTAAAGTTCTACTACTCAATCTGTTGTGTATTTAGTCTTTAGTTTCTGACAAATTAATCTTGGATTGTCACCAAACCTAACCTGTATCATCTCCGAATAGTGTGATTATGATGATCAGGAATGTGATTCAATCGCAGCTGTCTGCAAGTATTTGTGGCGGTTGACTCGCTACCTAGCTCGCTCCGCTTATGGCGCTTGTACCGCGCCGCTGTGTTAACAGTGAGCGACGTAAGAACCGCGCACCCGTACAACGCTCGCGGTGGCCTACCCGTCCGAGGAGCATATATAACTCCGCAACAAACCGCCGCGTAAACTACCGCGACCTATACGACATTGCATCCTTATAATTACCGCGGAATTCGACTTCTACATATTACTAAAAATAACAGTTTAGCCTTTTAAAGATTGTCAGCTCTATTTTAAATTATATTCGCATTATCTAATAATTTTGACTAAATAAAACTTTTAAAAGGAATCTATGTTTGCTGTAATATAATTTTTTATTCCATTGTGAGACATTGTTAATAACTACAGGCTGTTAGTAAATGCATTTGAATCCTTAATCGAATGAAAACATTTTTTTCTTTGTTAATTTCATTAAATACGTTTATAATTGAAATATCAAAGAGGTGTCACTCGAGAAATTATGGTATAAGGAAACAGTTGTTTCATTCTCATAGTTTTACACTCTGTAATTTTTTTTATTGTTAGTATTCCTGTAATGAGGTACACTTGGTAACACTGGTGCTTTCATTTAACTAATAATATTAATTTTGTTCCCTTTTTGTTGATTGATAGATTGGCCTGGTACATTTCCACAACTGTACTGTCAACAGCGTAATCAAGGATACCGAGGCCCAAAAGATCATTGACGTCTAGCAGAAAAAAGAATGCAAAGAGAACAGACCCTAAGGAATGCATTAGTCGTCATTGGGCCAGATGAGCCCCCTTCGACGATCACACGGAAAGAACGTTGGCTCAGAATGTCCTCAACCCAACTTATCTGTCCAAGAAATAAACCTTACGCTGGAATCTTGCTGATCAATCACGCATTCCATAGCCTGTCAAAGGCCTTGGAGACATCTACGGAGAGGGCTATTACTTTCCTATTCTTCTGCAAATCTTCGGCCCATAAGTGAGTGAAATAAACTAGAAGTCACTATCTAAGCGAGTACCATAGCAGCGGCCATTTTTGCAACCAAACAGTTATGTGCAAATATTACTGTGTTCTGGTTTGAAGGGAGCTGTAGCCAGTGAAGTTACTGGAGTAACGACACAACATCTTATATATCAAAGCGACGAGTACAATGTGGTGCAGTGTATGTTATCCTAATTAGCATACAGTTGTTATGAGCAGGCGTATCCCTTACCATCAGATGAACGTCCTGCTCGTCTCGTTGCTTCGTAGAATTAAAAAAAAAACATGTTTTTGGCGTAATCCGTGATGTCAGTCGTTAATAAGGCCATGAACCTTTTGTATATTATGTGGTCTATAATTTGACAAAGTGTGTACGTGATAGATAGATAATGTTCTACTTCTTCAGTCTTCAAAGAGAGGATACAGGCGCGTCAGTAGAGAAGACAACACAGGTGCACAAGTTTTTTAAATACAATACCCAATAATCCACTTGGTCCACTGGCTTTTTCCACATCCAGACCGCGCAAGGCTTTTCTTCCTCTTTCTGAACGATGCTGATTTCGTCATGAGTAATGACCCATTCAGATAATTGTGCGTATTTAGACGGGAATTTTCAAAAACGACCGAGGCAAATGATTCAGTTTTCTCTTTTGCTGTATTTTCTACTGAACCGTTATATTTTACTAGCAAAGGCAATAAAGCCAGCGGAGGTTTGCTTCTACCAATTTTTCTAAAGACCTGCCGTCTGATGGTAAAACTGAAAATATTTAATTTGCTCGGAGCGTGCTCCCTGCATTGTTTTTTATAGGACATAGCGCCATGGTTAAAGGCTTTCTTCTTAGAACTAAGATTCGGAGCTTTTCAATTTTTAGCATCGACCCAGAACAGAAAAACTAGATATTTACACATTTCTGATTTTATGCATTCAGTGTTGAACCAGAGCAAAGCTTTACCACCGACGCGTACATCACCACATCATTATTCCATACATGGACGTACCACGTCGTTACAGTATCAGCACATTTTGAGGGATCTTCAGAAAAGAAACAAACACTCCGCCGAGGATAGGATGTATAAGTGTCCCATTTCATCCCACTCCGATGACTAGTAACGTCGTATTCCTTTGATCCCATGTGAGTCGTGATTAAGTGGAGAATAGGTCCCTAAAAATTTCACCATAAAGTGATTAAAAGTTTCTATGGAGAGAAAACTTCCACGCTGTATCTGAGGGGATCTGTTATCAGCAAAAGGTCCCAGCCGTTGGCTGTGCGACCGTTAATATCAGGCACCTTCGTTGTTTCCTTAACCAATTATAAGATCTAGGTAGGAATCACAACACTTCCTATTTCTGTCCTCAAACAGTAGGATGCAAACAATGTTTCGGTTTAAATGGCGATGTAGCTGTAGCTAACAGTGATGTTGTGTACAACATCTTAACTAGCACCACGTTTTCATGGGCAGGCGTATCACTTACCATTAGGTGAATGTCTCGTGGAATAAAAAAAGATATACTCATTAAATATATTTAGTTTCATACTTTTCACTGCGACGGTCTTAGTTTTGATATATAATATGTAGGAAGTTTTATTTCCTTAGAAGACTTTCTAGTATCCATCAGGATGGAGGAAACGCTCAGTACATTCCATAATGTTCTAAGTTTGGCTGGTATTAGTTTTTTCTCTAAAACTGACCCAACGTCCAAGAAATCGTTATTGTTCCTGACTTATAACTTATTGCTAGGATTTTTCGCAGTGATATTCTTATCAGGATTTGTGATTATAAACTTTTCAAATCCACCTTTGTTCATCCAAGGCGCTTGCAGTTGGACTACTGCAGTGATTATGTATCAATCGATGGGCCACTGTTTGGTTTTCAGAAATAAATTTTGGATGTTTCTTAATGAGATGGCGTTTAGAGATAGCGTCGTGGACATGCCTCTAATTAAACACGTCTTGGAAAATGATAATACAGGCAAATTAAAGGATTTAAAGGATCTTGTTATTAGTTCACAGATGAATTTATTTCGTTTTATAAGAATACTATTCAAGAGTTACGTAGCTTTTGTAGTGTTGAATGTGACGCTTTATGCGTGTAGCCCGATTTATCGGATGATAGTACTAAATGATAAATCGTTGCGTTTGTTAAGTAAGTATTTTTTTTCTGTATTAATTTCAGTTTCAGTTTAATTTCCAGGGAGAGATCAGAACTGTGATAATTTCTTATATAGGTAGTATTGTAGCAAATTTGGAGTATTTTTAAAATAATTTCTTTGTTTATATCAATTTCTGACACTGGACGTTTATCAACCGATTAAGATGATAAACATTTTCTTTTACGTATTAACACGCTAGTATGCTAGATATAAATGTAAACTTTGTTCCAGCTTCTGACATGTGGTTTCCGTGGAGTTTAAAAAACTTCAAAGTTTACGTGGCCTCGTATATATTTCAGATATATATTGGTTATTTGTATTATACAAGTGAGTAAATCATAAATAAACAATAAACATGAATTCCTTCACATTTCTTCAATTACTTAAACGACGACTTGACTTTCAAACGATTCTTGGTTACTATAATGCCGTAGATGGTGAAGCAGGTTTCATCAAGGAAGTTAATGCTTTTATTTGTGGACAACCGATTTAAATAAATGGCGGTAGTTGCTAATCATAATAAGGGATAGTATCACCAATCAAAATTATTGTCTCTAAAATCAAACTAAGCATTTCCGTATTACCCGTGGCAGTCGCGGTTTCTATAAATGAAATAAATATCTAAAATTTTAAATAAAGAGATTTAAATGTTTTTTATTAGCAAACAGAAGAAATCTGTAGAAAGTCACGCTGACGGCCTTAAAATTATAGAAAAGAGTAGGTACTCTTTGTAAGTCGAAATATTTTTTTACTGGTGAAAGCGTCTCTCTGTTTATTTAAGTTTGGGCTGGACTGCAATCGACAATGTTGCTTCTGGTCGGTCAAACGATGCGTCACTTGAAAATTGTAACATTTGTCCTACAAAATTTGAACGAGTTGTCGGAACAATTGGTCGGAGATGACAAAGAAAATTGGCAATACTGCTGCACAGAAATTTTATCTCAATGTATAAAACATTACACCAAAATCAAAAGGTGAGGTGTACAAATTTTTTCATATACATTACGGTTCTTGATCTATATGCTATTATAATTACATATACAGCATATATATAAATATATAAATTTCTTTCAACGACTATCATTTCAGGTTATCTAATCGTCTTAATCTGATATGTCAGCCGTTGTATTTGGTTTTATTACTTCTCGGAACAGTACTCGTCTGTACGTGCTCAGTTAAAATCGCCGTTGTTGTAAGTTACTTGTATAGGGTCGCGCAAAAATAACCTTATAAAAAGTACCTTATAACACAGGTAATAAGGTACTTTTTATAAGGTTATTTTTGCGCCACCCTATACATATTTAATTATTATTTTTATTTCCAATATTCCGTAAAAACAATTGGTATTCCTAACCATGTAATTTAGAAAGGTCACAGTACGATAATTATATGTATACATAATCAATCTGACTGTTTTTGGTCTTATACAGTTTTCCGTGGCCTAATATAAAATATAGCGAATATTTTAGCTGTTAAATATTAAAGTATATGAAAATAAAATTAACTTAATTTTAATTTGTTGTTAAGTATTTATTATAAAAACTAATATTGCAGCCAATTTCAAAGTTTATTAGATGCATTATATATCTGTTAATTATTGTTGAACTCTGTTAAGTGGTTTTTGTAAAACAAACTTTCGAAGTCTGATGCAGCTTCCAACTACTGTATCCATATAACTGAGTAATAAAGTAATCAAAGCTTTTAACTTTTATTTCCAGAAAAAAATTTCATTAGAGACAATGAAATATGTTATACACGAAATAATTATCGTTTTAATAGTGTTAATGTTTTGCTCGATGGGACAACAAGTGGAGAATGAGGTTAGTTTAAATTTAGGTTTTAGTTTAGACAACATGTTTAATTATGAATCTAAGTAATAAGGTACTAACGTGAATATTAAATTGCGTAATCTAGATGTTTATAGAAGGTGGAAGATGTTTTTAAAGTGAAAACTATTTATTGGCATATAATGCAAGGATTTGGAGATTAACCTGTACATCATTGGAGGAGGCCTACGGTCAGCAGTGGATACAAATAGCTGAAATAATGATGATGATATTGAAGTACTCAAGGTTTTAATCTGAATGATTTTCATTAGTATCCTTAAATTGCGCATACTATTCCAACCGTTTTCTATTGCTTACCTTGTTAAGCCACAAATACACCAATATGTTTGGTGTGCAACCTGGGATTCTGCCAATGGGTGACCAATTCCTTAAAACAAAAGAATGAAGATTTTTGTGCTTTTATAACTTTATTATCTACGACGCCCTTCACAACAAACCACAACAACATCATAGGTTGTTGACAAGATTGGTTTTCAAAATGAAGTTTTTCTGATAAGGTAGGAATCGAATTTTGATAAGGAATCCTGCTTTTTAAAAGGAAATCTTCGTTAAGTGTAACCCTAGCCAAAATGTCGGCAAAATTGTATTTTCTAGCATTACGAGTAACGATGATATATAACCGAAATAACTATAATTAATTTAATCACGATGGCAAAGGTATCATAAATCTGAGATTTCACATTTCTGATATCAATAAAGTAGAAGAGTTGTCTCAATTGCCTTTATACTTAAAACTTTTCTTCTCAGTGTGAGAAGCTGCAATTGGCTATAACAGAGAAATGGTATCTATATGATAAAAACCACAAAAGTAACGTATTAATCTTCAATATGGCCGTTAGCCAGGGGATGCCGATATATATTTTTGGATCCATTACACTATCATCACCAACATTTACATGGGTAAGTTATTTTATTTAAACTGTAAATAGAAGCTATAATGTTTTAGTTTATTATAACTGTATTAAGAATAAAACGTCTTTTTACTTTTCATTTTGATATTAGTTATAATGTTGCTAAGGATTGTAATCTATAACCTCAGTCTCCTACGCTGGAAATGTAATGGTCTCACATAGACAGATTTAAGAACTTTTAGTTTAATACAATATGTACAAAGAGCTTACTGCTGCGGTCATGGCAATTTTAATTGCAACATAATCATTACTTACACTTCCTAATTCTTCCAGCTTTAAAAGCGTCAGAGTAATAAAGTTAGGTAATTCTTGTTTCGTATGTAAAGTGTTGATTATATGTACCTGTAATGTTTATTTACAGTTTATCAAAACTATGATGTCATTCTTCACGCTAGCTATGTCGGTGTTGGAAAGGTGAAGATAAGAAGAGGATATGGATTAAATTTTGACTGCTATAAAAAGAAATAAAGTCTACCTAGACGATCTTCAGTATAAAAAAGTAGCAGCAATAATTTAATTCAATAATACTAAAAACAATATTACTAATAAATATTTATAATGCACAACAGCTCTATTCGCGACTTGCAATTGCCTCACTGTGGGGTTGTATTAAATTAAATATAAGGATTTAGTACCCTTTCTAATCTCACACAGTGCAACAGATATAGGGCATACGGATATTTTTTAAACACAATTTAAATGTTTTCAAATTCAAGTATATTGAATAATAATTATATCAACTAAGAGCTAATGTCTCTGGATGTACAAAAGTCGAGTGCGCTGGACGGTACTCCAGCGGTGGTACTTAAACAATGTGCTCCTGAATTGTGTCCGGTATAAACGCGCCTTTTCTCACTTTCCTACATAAAAAGGACAGTTCCGTCTTCGTAGAAGACCGCTAATGTCCACCCTATACCTATAAGAAGTGAAAGATCTGACCTGAAGAATTATAGACCAAACGCTATAACTTCTCTCCTCTCTAAGGTGTTAGAACGTGTAATCTACAAATAGCTCCTCAACTACCTTGAAGAAAACCGTTAATTAAGCGACCGACAGTACGGTTTTCGTAATGGTCGCTCCACTAGTAATCTTTCAGTGTACCTTACACACCCATGGCCCTTGAGAGTCGGGGAGAGGCTTTAGCAGTGAGTTTGGACTTAGCCAAGGCATTCGATCGGGCCTGGCGTCGCGGTGTTCTTATGCAGTTACCATCATACGGATTCCCTGAGGGACTGTGTCAGTGGATTGGTAGCTTTCTGTCCTGCAGAAGCGTAAGAGCCGTCGTGGACGACAGCACCCATATCAAATTGTGTCACGAATTGTCAGTCGAGGTTTACCCTAGAAGCTACAACAGGAAGTTCTTCAAAAAAGGCGTGAAAAGGTTTCTACAGGTCGGCAACACACCCAGTGATACCGATTGTGTTACTGGTCATTATAGGCTGCAAGTACCGCTCAACATCAGGGGTGCTGCATGCCTGTTTGCCACCTAAGTAGTACAAAAAAAAAGATATTTTTGTTGTTATTTCTATTAATATTTAAACATCATTAGTAATTCAAATATATAAAACCGAGGTCACTGGGCAGACTGAAACTAGAAAAGGTTTCGTGTCACTTTATAAAAAAAAAACGTTTTATAAAAAAGAACAGTAAAGGTAATTGCTGTATAGAAACCGATTTCTTCCAAGAATAACAGCTTTCGCGGACACGCAACACCATCTTGTGGGAGACAGCTTGTTCTGTTTACGAACACGCATCAATTTAATAAATTTAGATAAATCTTAATAAACACTTATAAAAAAAATATATAACCCTTGAGAAGTTTTTTTTTTCTTTTAAATCCTTTATCTTTCAATTATTTATTTATAAAGTGTACTTACAGTGAACGATTTGAAACATTGATAACCTATAACAAATCAAATAATATTTAAAGTATAATAAAATACATACTAGAGAATAAAATAAAGTGAATAAAAATCAAATAAATATCATAAGATAAAAACAACTGAAAACAAACATACTCCTGGCTTTCACAGCTTTTGCAGAGCGTCCTCCGGGTGGCGGATGGGGGAAGTTCAGTAGTACAGCTAACTTAACCTAACCGGCTGAGCGCGATAGGTTCGCTGACCAAAGTAAAGTGTGGTCCTCCAGCAATATGAAGGTTGTGCGGATGACAATCTGCCCATGTAAAAACAACTTGTGTTACGACATTAATAGTAAGTAAAAATCGACCCGATCCCAAACATAGCAAACATTGGAGACAAACAACGCTGGCGGTGTCTTGTGTCGGGTCACTGCATCTAGATATTGTTATCGTTTGGTCACTGAGGGTACTCCCTCCGCGACCCCACCTTGGCTGCAGAGGGCAGTATGAAACCGCCCCTGCGGCTCCCGGCTGCTCCAGTGAGCTCCAGTTATCCAACCGATGCTCGAACCTGGAGCGGCCGCTTCGGCCGGCTCTTTGCCGCGGGCCGGCTGGGTGGGTTCCACTTCGCTTCACCGTGTGTCGGTCCACGGTTATTAAGCCCCTCCGCCACGACAAGGCGGGAACCCGTTGGGGGAAGAACTGGTGGTAGGTTTCTGTTGCCAGAAGCCGTCTAGGTAGATAGCACCGCAGCGTCTATTTATGCCGCTAAACAGTACAGTACAAACATTACTGTGTTGCGGTTTGAAGGGTACTCTTGCCAATGTAACTACTGAGGTAATGAAATTTAACATCTTATATCTTTAGACATCGAGCGCAATGTGGTGTTATGAATACCATTTTAATAGCGCCACGTTATCACGAGCAGGCGTATCGTTTCGTCGCTTCGTTGTATAAAAAAAAATTGAAGGAAGGCGGATAGTACACAACTCCCAGAATCGCCTAAACACCTTTTACATCAATTTCTAACAACAGGTACTCTGATGAAGATGAGTATAATGAGAGCGAGTACTTAAAGATTTTAATCAAATATAATTCTTTAAAAGAATATCTGAAATCGATGTGTTTTAAAATATCCTTTTCTCAATGTCAGACATATTTAATCAATACTAGTAAATGCATTAGAATCTGTAATCAAAGAAAAACATTTTTTTTGGGTTATTTCGATATCCTCGCTTATCTTGAAATATCAAAGAGGTGTCACTCAAGCAATTATGGTACAAAGGAACAGTTGTTCCGTTCTCATAGTTTTTCACTCTGTCAATTTTTATCGTAAATATTCTTGTGATGAGGTACAGTCGGTAACACTAGTGCTTTTATTTAACTAATTATATTAATCTTGTTTTGTTTTAACTGTTGATATATTATAATGTTCGTTATCATAGTTAAGAAAGTCTTTCAATAACTCTGGTTTTAATATCATTAATACCTAAATCACTTTAAGTAACTGAAATATCATAACATAGACATGATATTTTCTTTTTTGGGACGAAGGAACGAGATCAGCGGGACGTTTACCTGATAGTACGTGATACGCTCGGCTGTAACAACGTGGCGCAAGTTAGGAGATTATCCAGGTGACGAAAGACCTGTACTTTTAAAGCAAGTGTTTTCACCTAATATATACTGTTGAACTTTCACCCTAATCAATTTCCTGTACTATGAGTCTTTTGCCTTCTATCTATGAATTCCCAGCGATATTTACTAAGTTGTCGGTTCATTAAGCAATCGGCTGCTGGGTTTTCAATGTCTCCACTCTAGGATGCTTCAGTCCCTTTTCTGTCCAATCTATGCACTATACGGCCCAACTATTAGTATTTCAATTGTCAAATAAGCGACCACGCGATAAATTAGGGAGAAGTTATAATTACACAAAATCATCTGAAAATAATTAACTTCGTCTTGCTGGTATATATAGTAAAATAGTATATTCTAATTCCATTCATCATCATACTTCCGCAGTGGGAAATTTCCCTGTGCTCAACCTAATGCCACGTAGTATTTGTGGTAGGTCTTTGTTGTCGTAGACGGTCTAGGTAGTAGAACGCAAATTGTGTTCCGGTTTGAACAACGTTTTAGCCGAAGAAATAACTGGGGTAATGAAGTATAATAATTTATATTTCGAAGCGAGGAGCAGTGGTGCTGAGTACAATATCTTAACTGGCGCCACGTTGTGATGAGCAGGCGAATCGCTTACCAGCAAATGAACGCCTTGTCGATAAAAAAAAGATATATTTGTTAAATAATCGTTTTTGTTAATATGCTTTTCACTGCGACGGTCGTAGTTTTGACTTAGGCGGGAAGTTATTATTTGCTTAAAACACTTTTAAGTATCCGTCAGGATGGACGAAACTCTTTATACATTCCATAATGTTCTAAGTTTGGGTGGTATTACTTTTTTTTCGAAAACCGATAAGTCCAAGAAATGGTTGTTGTTCCAAATGTTCAACTTTGTCATAGGTTTTGTGTTGTTAACATTCACATCGGGATTTGTGATCAATAACTTCTCAAATCCACCTTTGTTCATCCAAGGCGCTTGCATTTGGACTACTGGAGTGATCATGTTTCAATCGATGGGCATTTGTTTGGTTTTCAGAAATAAATTTCGGATGTTTCTTAATGAGATGGCGTTTAGAGATTGCGTCATGGATATGCCTTTAATTAAACAAGTCTTGAAAAATGATAACGTAGGCAAATTAAAGGATTTAAAGGTTCTTGTAATTAATTCACAGATGAATTTATTTCGTTTTACAAGAATACTATTAAAGAGTTACGTAGCTTTTGTAGTGTTGTGCGTGACGCTTTATGTGAGTAGCCCGATTTATCAGATGATAGCACTGAATGATCAATCATTACATTTATTAGGTAAATATTTTTTTCCCATAACATTTTCAGTTTCAGTTTAACTTCCAGGTAGAGGTCAGAAGCGTTTTAATTTCCTAAATCAATAAACTTTGTAGCAAATTTGGATTTATTTTAAAACCATGTTTTTTTAAAGGTAAACTTTGTTCCAGCCTTTGACATGTGGTTTCCGTGGAGTTTAAAAAATTTCAAAGTTTACGTGGCTTCGTTTATATTTCACACTTATGCTGGTTATTTATCTTCTATAAGTGAGTAAATCATAGATATAAAATAAACATTAATTCCTTCAGTCATTGTCTTTTATATGACTCAAGTGATTATAAAGACGTAGATAGTTAAGCATGTTTCCTACGGGAAGTTAATGCTTTAATTTTTTGAATGCCGATTAAAATGGATGCGGCATTCTGTAACAAAGATATTTAAAAAAAAAATTAAATATTATCAACCAAAACTTTTGTTTCTCAAATCAAATCAAGCACTTCTGTATCAACCGTGGAGATGGCGGTTATTAGAAAGTAATTTTTTATTGTAAACGTAGATAAAATCTGAAGATCATGATTACGGTCTTCACGCTATAGAATAACAGAAGCTACTCGCCAATATAATCCAAAATGATTGTAAACTGATGAAAGCGTCTCTGTTCATTTTAGTTTACCCTGGGCTGCAAACAACAATATTGCTTCTGGTCGGTCAAACGATTCGTCACTTGCGAATTATAACATTTGTCCTGCAAAATCTGAACGAGTTGTCGCATCAATTGATCAGGGATGACAAGGAAAATTGGCAATACTGCTGCACAGATATCTTGTCTCAATGTATTAAACATTACATCAAAATTAAAAGGTGAGATGTATAAATTTGTTCATGTACACGAGAGTTCTTGATCTACAGGGTGAAAGGTAATAGGTGTAAAGGATCTAGAGGGGCTGAAGTATAGCTCGTATCCTATCTATCTATGTTTGGAATACCCCATTCAAAAACAATGGTTCTGCAGTTATTAAATTTTTAAATATTTTCCAAAAAATTCTCTATTTTCTAGGAAAAATTCAATGATTTTATTTGTTCTTTATTTCTACACAAATTTTAATGTAATCATTATTTTTTAAAATAAATTAATAATCATCACTTAAAGGCTAAAACTTTTAATTTAGGTTCTTTGAAAATCGCATATATTTGAAAAATTAAGAATAAATATATAAATTATTGTTATTAGCTGAAATTGTTTATTTTTCATAGAAACGTACAGATAATATACAAAAAAAAAACATGTTTTTATTAATAATGCTTTAAATGTATGTACTACATGTACATATTGAATGTTCATTGGCAGCAAGAGTACATGTACTACAGATAAAATTGTAAGTTTGATAAATAAAAAGTATATATATAATTTCATTAACATACGATAAACATACTTTAAGATACATATAGTAGTATAATATATAGATATAACGACTTATCATTTCAGGTTATCTAACCGCCTCAATGTAATATGTCAGTCCTTCTATTTGGTTTTGATACTTGTCGCAACAATACTTGTCTGTATGTGCTCAGTTAAAATAGCCGTTGCTGTAAGTTACTACCACATATTTGTTTTTTTTTTCAATATTTTCGTTACAAAAATCGATATTCCCTAGATTTCCAATCAATCGCGAAAGATCACGGTGTGAGGTTCATTTGAATGCAAGATTAATTTGATAGTTTTTGTTCTTATACAATTTTCTGTACTCCCATATAAAATATGATGAATTTTTTGGGCTGTTAGATATTAAATATTATCAAAATAAAAATAACTACTAACAACGAAATTAAACGTAGTTATTATAAAAATTAAATATTACAACCATCATTAAGCTTATTAAATTTTTTTTATTTATTGTTGAACTCTAATAAGAGACTTTTGTATTATAAAACAAAGTTTCGAAATCTTATGTAGCTTTCAATGACTATATCCATATAACTAATAAAGTAACCAAACGTTTTTACTTTATTTCCAGAATAAAGTTTCACTGGACACAATGAAGTACGTTATACACGAATTAATCTTCACTTTAGTAGTTTTAATGTTTTGTTTGTTGGGACAACAAGTGGAGAATGAGGTTAGTTTAAATGCAGTTTGTAGTTTTTATTGCAAATTAAATTCAGTTAATATTTTAAGTCATGAGGTACTATCGCGAAGATTATCTCGCATAATCTACGTGCTAAGAGAAGGAACATGATGACCCTAAAGCGGAGACCATATATTGACATATTAATCTGTATATTGGAGGAGACCTAAGTGGACTTCAAATGGCTGACATAATGATGATGATAGTGATGCACTCAAGGTTTTAATCTGAATGTTTTTCATTAGTATCTTTAAATTACGCATTCTATTACATCCGTTCTATTGCTTACATCTTTAAGGCACAAATAGACTAATATCTTTGATGTGTGACCTGAGAATCTATCATTAAATGACCAATTCCATAAAACTAAAGAATGAGGATGTTATATCTTCATTAGCTATAACGAAGTTCATCGGCGAGATTGGCTTTTTATATGAAGTCATTCTGATAATATATCCTGCCTTCTAAAAGAAAGTCTGTATATATATATATCTAACCAATAAGGTGATAAATCAATTACCCTTACATTTAAAATTTTTCTTCTCAGTGTGAGAAGCTGCAATTGGCTATCACAGAGAAATGGTATCTACATGATAAAAACCACAAAACTAACGTATTAATCTTCAATATGGCCGTTAGCCAGGGGATGCCGATATATATTTTTGGATCCGTTACACTATCATTACCAACATTTACATGGGTAAGTTATTTCATTTAAATTACTAATAGAAGCTATAAAATTTTAGTTAATTATAACTGTAATAAGAATGAGTCGTGCGCTTTTGCATTTTGCTTTTTACTTTGAAATTAGTTGAAATGTTGCTAAGCACTGTAATCTCTCGTACGCTGAAAATTTAGTGTAATGGAAATTTAGTGTAATGGTCGCATATAGACTAACTTAAGAATTTTTACTTTAAAACAATGTATACAACGAGCTTACTGCTGCGGTCATGGCAGCTTTAGTTACAACATAATCATTACTTACACTGCCTAATTCTTCCAGCTTTAAAAGCATCAGAGTAATAAGGCGAAATGCTTCGCGTTTCGTATGAAAAGTTTTCCGATTATATATACCTGTAATGTTTATTTTCAGTTTATCAAAACTATGATGTCATTCTTCACGCTAGCTATGTCGGTGTTGGAAGGGTGAAGATGAGATAGTTATATGGAATAAATAGTGACTGTTCTAAAAAGAAACAAAGCTAACTTAAATGATCTCTGGTATTAATAAACGGGGCAGCAGAAATTTAATAATACTAAAAATAATGTTATTAACAAAGTAATTATAATGCACAACAGCATAATTCGCGGCTTGCAATTTTCCCACTTTGGGGTTATGTTGAATTGATTTTGAACCCTCTCTAGTCGCACACAGTGCAACAGCAATGGGGAATACGCACATTATTTAATAATACTTTAAATGTTTTCAAATTCAAGTGTATTGAATAAGAATTATAAAAAATAAGATATTTTTGTTGTAATTTCCATTTGGGAGTGAAATTAATTTTTAAACATCACAAGGAATGTAAATATATAAAAACAAGGTCACCGGGCAAACTGAACCTCAAAGAAGTTTCCTGTTATTGTAGGTTATATAGTTTCTATTAGACGTCAGTTTGAATTATCACGTCAGCCTTAACACCATTAAAAGTAATGAACAAAAAGGAAAATGACGTGTGGAAACCGGTTTCTCCCGAGAATAGCAGCTTCGACGGAAACGCAACATCTTGTGGGAAACAGCTTCTTCTGTTTACGTACACGCATCTATTTAATAAGTTTATAGAATTCTTTTTAATTTAAACCCTTGGGAAGTTTTCTTTTTTATTTATAAGTCCTCTGTTAAACGTTCTTTCACCCTAATAAAAATATTCGCAATTAAGGAACGTAAATGAAACTTTTTTCCTTCTGTGGTCTGATCTAAATATTTAAAATAAATGCATTTTTGTTAAATAACGAGTAATTAGATTATTGCCCTTGATTACTACACCCACAAATAAGAGGCAGTAAACAAGATATCTCTAAATTTTATAGTATCATGATAGTTTCAAAACTCTTGCTACTATATCAACCTTGCTCTCTGTGTAAGGCAAGAAACACGAGCAATATTGCTTAAACAAGGACGGAAAGAAGATGAAGTAGATAGAAACTCTCAAGCCTCAATTTTTGGTAACAAGTAGATGTACTTTGGTAGTATAAGGTAATAATAACCTTCAACTGATTTATTGGTTTTTGTTTTGATATTGGCAGTTCTTTCTTTATTCTTCTACATCTATACCTTTCGATATTGGCAGATCTTTCTTTATTCTTCTACATCTATATCTTTCGTTATTGGCAGATCTTTCTTTATTCGTCTACATCTATATCTTTCGTTATTGGCAGATCTTTCTTTATTCTTCTACATCTATATCTTTCGTTATTGGCAGATCTTTCTTTATTCTTCTACATCTATATCTTTCGTTATTGGCAGATCTTTCTTTATTCTTCTACATCTATATCTTTCGTTATTGGCAGATCTTTCTTTATTCGTCTACATCTATATCTTTCGTTATTGGCAGATCTTTCTTTATTCTTCTACATCTATATCTTTCGTTATTGGCAGATCTTTCTTTATTCTTCTACATCTATATCTTTCGATATTGGCAGATCTTTCTTTATTCGTCTACATCTATATCTTTCGTTATTGGCAGATCTTTCTTTATTCTTCTACATCTATATCTTTCGTTATTGGCAGATCTTTCTTTATTCTTCTACATCTATATCTTTCGATATTGGCAGATCTTTCTTTATTCGTCTACATCTATATCTTTCGTTATTGGCAGATCTTTCTTTATTCTTCTACATCTATATCTTTCGATATTGGCAGATCTTTCTTTATTCTTCTACATCTATATCTTTCGTTATTGGCAGATCTTTCTTTATTCTTCTACATCTATATCTTTCGTTATTGGCAGATCTTTCTTTATTCTTCTACATCTATATCTTTCGATATTGGCAGATCTTTCTTTATTCTTCTACATCTATATCTTTCGTTATTGGCAGATCTTTCTTTATTCGTCTACATCTATATCTTTCGTTATTGGCAGATCTTTCTTTATTCTTCTACATCTATATCTTTCGTTATTGGTAGTTCTTTCTTTATTCTTCTACATCTATATCTTTCGTTATTGGTAGTTCTTTCTTTATTCTTCTACATCTATATCTTTCGTTATTGGTAGTTCTTTCTTTGTTGCCCGAAACCGTCTAGCTAGTTACTGCCGCGGCTAGTACTTTTATGAAAGAATAGTCACCCGACATTACTGTGTTCCTATTTGAAGAGCGTTGTAGCTAGTTCGAAATTACTGGAGTAACTAGACTTGACATCTTATGTCTCAAAGCGATGAGCACAATGTCGTGCTGTGTATATCATCCTAACTAGTGCCACGTTGTTACGGGCAGGCGTAACAATTATCATTTTTAGTTGAATAATAAAAATTCTATTAGTTATTCTGTATATTAGTTAGTAGCTGTTTCTCATCCCCTTTGATGTTCGTAACATAGAAATAGGTTCGAAATTTTTCATCAATATTCTCTCCCTGTGGCAGCCTGCTGCTCTCTGGACTCCTTTCCGTTACGATTACCTCCGCAACCCGTTTTAGGCGTAACATTTTCTAAAATTTATAAAATCCAAAATTTTATTAGGCAAAAGGAATATTCCTACCAAATTTCGAGTCCCCAGGCTTTATACTTCCAGGGATATCGGGACGAGTTTCACGGGTGTAAATCTTTTATATATAGATTGTTGTTATTATATATATATTTTGTTGTAATTATTATTTTTATTTATTTTATAAAAATATTAAAGGAAGCTTTGTGTCCTGGTTTTCCTATATACAGACATCGCCTAGTGAGGAATCCAGATGTTAAAACCAATAGAAAGGACATTGTTTTTAACTAGTTACTACTATATAAAAATATATTTGTATTACTATAAAATTTGCTGAAATAAATTTTCATTTCATTTCATTCGTATATTTTCGACAGAAGATGTTAAGCCTCGCCACCTTAGTAAATTTATTGGGTACAACGCCCTCCCAACCGGAATTATATTGCACTACTGCTCATCGGCAGAAATAGGTGCAGCAGCCAAGCAACCTACGTTTCCGGTAGTCTATCACCAGTAAAATACTTCACTGGTAGTAAGTAACCCCAAACTAAATTCAATTATTATTTAATCTTTACTTTTTATAATTTGTACTCCGCATAAATTCTCCGGAAATGAAAGCAGAAACTTTACGCAATGTAGTTGTAGCAATTTGATAAGCATCCCTTCTTAAATGTAGGGTATGTACACTGCGAATTACATAAGGAAACATTTAATATGCATTTTATGCTTTCACTAACATAATTTTTGGCCCAAACGGAAGTGATAAAAATTTATTCGTCTATAAAAAGCAATGAGCAGATTTACTGTCTACTCTGTAGTATATTACTTATATTAATCAACTGGATAGTATGAATATGAAATGTCATCTGCGAAATAGGTTTATTGCAACTCAGCAGTCGTCAGTCGGCGGCCATTACTTCCTATCCCTTTATTGTGATTTTAATCTCAGGCCAATGGACTAACGTTTGACCTGAATGACATTGAATGTTACTGATCCCGCAGACTCCGAAGCGAACTCGCCTATAACATAAACAATCGAAACAACAATGCTACAGATTTGCAATGTAAAGCTGATAGATAAAAAAAAACTGGTTAAAACAAGTCTACTACCATTCAAACTTCATCACATGCAGTTTCGGAATCGAGCCAGGGATTTAAGTTGCATAGGTAATGCTTAAGCACTGCAGCGGACGCTTTTATCACGACTTCAATTATTTTCTAATTATTATTTTACTGGTGGTAGTTTGCTCTTGCCACCATCAGATAACCGCCACGCTCGTGGTGTATTCGTATATTTTCGATAATTGGCAAACTTTTTCCACGAATTTCACGTGATGTTAAGTGACGATAAGACCATAATCAGTAAAATGGCTAGCCCAGAATAGTCATACGTTTATATTTTATAGCAGCCGGAACACAGCGATGATGTTTTACCAACAAATTCCGAATTTTTATTTAATTGGAGAAGAGCTGAAGGCTAGACGTTCACCTGATAGCAAGTACCGTTTCCTATAACAAGGCGGCGCTAGTTAGGATGAGTACATGCTGTACTACATTGGACTATTCTCTAGTAGTACTCTAGCTACAGCTCCTTTCAAACCGGAACAAAGTAATATTTGCACAGTTATGCTCGATGGCAGAAGTAGTAGCTGCAGTGGTACCTAGGCTTCCGGCAAAAGAGACCTAACATGAATGAATCTATTGTAATTTTTAAATATATGGGATTTCTTTAGTGAATTTCAAATGAATGAAACGTTCTTTCGTAGAGTGAAAAAGTTAAATAAATATACAGTAAGGAGAATTGTTTCGCTGAATAACGCGTGAAACAACCCGTGAAACTGTAGCAACACCTGTGCATCCGGTTCTCCTTGCGCTTTATATTCTAAACTAGTAACAAAATAGGATGTTTGATGTGCTAAAATGTAAAGGTACTAAACTTAATTTAACACATGCTTAAGTAAGTAATCCATAGATTTCGATTTCGATTTCGATTCGATAGAGTAAGTAATCGATAAGTAATCCAGAGACTTCTATCATATCCTTCTCGAATTTCCCACAGGTGGGACTAAAGCCTTATCACACCCAAAATAAGTCAAGTTTATTCTACCATGCCGACCAAAAAACGTATGACGGAATATCCCTTGAAAGATGTTGCTCTTAAGACCATAGCGATGTCCCACGATATTTTCCTAAACCGGAAGTTTAAGATCAGTGGGAATCGAACTGGAAATCTTTCGAGTCCTTCATTAATCGATTAAAACCTGAGTAAATATATTACTTTTATGATAATTAAAGGTTATATTTTGTCTACGTGTAAGTTGATAACTTGGTAAATTAGGTAATTTTTCACAGTAGATAACGTCCGGCTGAAATAGTGATGATGATGAAAGTAGTCACGATTAAATACTGAAACATCATCTGGTAGTAATTAGTAAGATAATTATAGCGATATTATATTTTAAGTATTAAAATGTATATCTAATCAATAACTCTTACTTAACACCATAGAAATTGTTAGGCGACCGTATTATTAAAGTTTATATTGATAGGAGATACATAATAACTTAATTTTTTTTTAAACAATTTTGGAGTCTAAGTAATTTTGTATAGTTTTTAAGGGACGCTACTATTTAATACTTGATATTTAGATAAGAGTGATATTGGTTGAGATCTCTACGTAATGTAGTAAGTACTCCCGTTTGATATCCGTTATAATTTTATGACTATGATTAGTAATGTAATAGCTAACGATTTTACAAAATTTATCTATTATTAAGTAATAAACTATATAATACATTTCCCAATAGACTTATAAACATCCTTTGCATCTCCTTTATCAAGACTGAACGAGTGTTGTAGGAACCGACCGCAGTCAAACTGTTACCGAAGTCCGCGTACAGACTGCAAGTGGGAGTTCCCGAGTGGTTAGCTCACTATCAAACTTTCACACATTAATTCCGCTCGAAACCCCAACTAAGTGTACAATTATAGTATAATATTTATAATTGAACTTTGTTTATGATAAATGTTTTGAAACATTACAAAGAAAGGCTTTTCCTTTCTTTGAAATGTTGGAGTTAAGTAAATCAGAACAAGGAACTCTTCCAACGTAATCAATAAGTAATTCAATATACACATGATACTGGTACATGTAAAATTGTTTTATAAATACTTGCCCTGAAAATAATGAAAGTACTGATAAATATAAAATAACTAATCTACGTTTGATTACTTTGAAATGGATTAACGATTTTATCGTTACTATCTTACAAGGGGATGGATTCAATTTATTAAAAACAATCTTACCTTCATGATTATGGTACAAATATCTACAAAAAAAAAAAACATTTAGGTTAGTCTCTAGTAATATTCATAGACAGCATTATTTTTTTTAATCGAACTGTACAAAATTTATTATCCACTATATGGGATAATAGCTTAGAAGAGAGAGAGAGAGAGAGAGAGGACTGAAAAAACATTTTTTTTCCTATCGTAATACGCGCAAGGACTTCAACTCGCTCAATCATCAATGTGGTTAATGTTTTACTCCCGTGTAGCGGATACGGACGGAAACCTAAGAGTTTTTTTTTTCCGATAACTCATTGAACATACACGAGGCCCGCTCAATTTCGTCTGATTGGTTCATGTCATTTATTGGGAACGTGTGCCCGACGAAATTAATGGAAAATGGATCATGGATATTGCAAGGTTGTGATGGCAACTCATTTTGATGAGTTAAAATTAGATTTCGTGTTATTTTACACTTAAAAAATACAAACTGTAGCACTTTTATTTTATCTAAAATTTACTACATAAACTTAAATTTTCTATAAACAGCACCAAAAAATAAACTATCAGCGAACTGGCAGAGACAGTATAGAACAAGCCGAAAGGCTATTAGATTTTTTAGCCTTTTTGTTTTCATCGTCGTTTCAAAAGTCGGTACTGATAACGAATTATAAATTTCAATCCGTTTAATTACTTTAGTTCTTAGCTAACCCAACCAAGTGAACAAAGCACTATATACTTGATACGATCTAAAAGAAAATGAACAAAATAAAACTTCGCACAAAACGCTTTAAGTAAACATTCGCCAACAAAGTGTTCAAGGAAATGATCATAAGCGCATGAGACGAAACCAATTTCTTGCTAACTTAAAACTCAAAGTTATGTCAGAAACATTTTATTTTAATAATTTAAATTAAGATTAGTATAAACAATAATATTTTTATAATACGTAAAGGTAGTTTTTACTACTTTTCCTGACTAGCTGCTTCATTTAGAAGCTCCTGAAGTTTACAGTTATGAACTCTACCATTTACTATGTTTAATATATATAAATGTTTATATATATAAAAGATTCATGGCGCAGTTTATCTCGCTTCTATATGCGTATTAGTAGGAAATGATCAAATCGAATTTCGCAATAGACTTTGAACAGTTAAAGGAAATATTGATATCAAACGTATTTAAAATGCAGACTATAGTCGATTTTAAATCGATCGAATAATCTATATAAGATACGTGCAAGAGATATCGAGAGATTCGTCGACTCGTCACGAGATCTCTGGAACTATTACACTTAAACACTCAAAATTTGGTAGAGATACTGCTTCTACAATTTAGGTGTCAGTTATGAATGGATTTTAAAAAAATCTTACCTAAAGAGATATGCAGAGGTCTTAATGCCGTGAAGGAGCCAGGGAGGCAAAGGGAAGCCGCTAACCGGGAATATTTCTGACAAATTTCAAGTATAAATTATGTTTTTTTATTTAATTAAGCGACGTGACGAGCAGAATGTTCACCTGATGGTAAGTGCTACACCCGCACATAACAATGTGGCGACAGCTAGGATGAAATATACTGCACCATGTTGCACTCGTCGCCCGAGACGTGACATGTCTCATTACTCCAGTAATAATAAAAGCTACAGTGCCCTTCAAACCGGAACACAGTGTTGATTAGCGGCAGAAAGAGGCACAGCGGTGGTACCTATCTAGACTTACCACCGGTAGATCTAGTCCTATATTACGGGCAGCGAAGCGGGCGAGGAACAGCTAGTATTTAATATAACAATACAAAACTTAACTATACTTTAGAGACTCGTCTCGAAAACTTAAAGGGTAGTTCCGAACTAGTACACTACAGTATTATTAATTTCGCGTAAAGTAACATATTGTACATGTAGATTACATACTTCAGCCTCATTTCATATATAAGGCTTTACTAATTACTGCCTCTGTGTCCCATAAACTAACCTCTTGCCTTGCTTGAGCTACTTAACGAGTTTACTTAACCTGCTAGTAGTCATATTGTAAATACAACACGCCCAATAATAAAAATAATTCTTTCATGAAATCACTGTAACTGAAGGAAAAGCAGCTATAGATTAATAATACCGTTTCCGCCTGGTACGAATTGGAAATTTTCAAGAGACGAGGTAAAAGGCTCCTTCTAAAAAAGTACTCTTTATCTTCAAAGACAACGTCGCCGTTTACCATCAGATAGGATAGTAGTTAAGCTCTATTCCATGGTAATAACAAAATAGAAGAACAGCTGGTAGCTGATTATTAAATTTAGAATAATGATGCCTGTATTAAGCTTACCAACAACCTCTGAAATGATGACCACGACCACTCTGTCAAGAATAATACCGAAGAAGCAGATCTGTATTCATATCTAGGCTACTTGCATTCATGCAGAAAAAAGGACGTTCATCATCAAATGTGGTTGGTGGTTTTTTTTTATATTACTGTTACATAATATCACTTAACACTGTATGATATACATAATCTATTGTGGTGACCAAGCTTTGATAGCTTTTTTTTAATAAAGTATACCATAAGCATAGATATACTTAGATCTAGAAAATATTTAATATAACATTTGAAAGATATTCTTCCAAATTTTAAATAAAAAAAAATTGTACTTACAAATAAAATATAATGATCTAAAATACTACAGATTAAGAATATGAGAATCATATATAACATAAAAGTTATAGGAGTTTATAAATATAAGTACCTTTAGGAAAGTTCTCCAAAAAATATGGAAAAAAACTATATATATAGCAAGCATTTAAAAAGCTCCAATGTGATATATCCTTGTATGTCGCACGATTTGGGTATAAAAACCTTAATTATCATTATCAACAGCCCACAGCAGTTCATAGCTGGATGTAGCCCTTATATATTACAGTAATAAATAACTAAGTTGTGTGATACCTACTCAAGCGTTTTCTTTTCTTATTGTGCTAATTAAATAAAATAAATAGTATACTTTCTAACAGCTCAACATCACATAATTAATTGGAGTGCAACATAAATAAACTTGTCCTTGCCTTTGTTCCGCCTAAACCTTTGAAATACTGCACAGTTACGAAATGAGGAAAGAAATAAATTGTCACTCTCTCCCCCCGGAAATATTGTCTTCTGCAACAGTTAACTTAAACCCCAAGTAAATAGGATACAACAGGATTGTTTTCTTGTTTCACATATAGAAAATAATTTTAACTGCCTCTGTAGCTTGCCACGATACGACTCTCCCTAAGTCTAATACAGGAGCAACGTATAGAGTATAGTTGTTGGTTTTTCGAATCCGCCTGACAAGCTAATATTCAATTTTTTTTATACTACCTGGTGACTGGCGCAACGTTCACCTGATGGTAAGTGATACGGCCGCTCATAACAACGCGGCGCTAGTTAGTATGTTATACACAGCACCATGCTCGTCGCCTTGAGACATAAAATCTTGAGTCTCGTTTTCCCCAGTAATTTCACTAGGTACAACGCCCTTCAAATCGGAATACAGTAATGTTTCCACACTACTGTTTGTCGGCTGCAATATGCGCTGCGGTGGTACCTACCTAGATGGTCTCCGGCAACTGAAAATTACCACCAGTATTGTAAATCCGCCGTCATAACAGCATTCCTGTTCCAGCTGTCAATATGAGAGCTAGAATATTCTGCCTCACTCATTGTCTATGAATACCTTTTCTGTTTACTGTCTATTAAATACATTTTTAATACGATAAACAGCAATGCTCATCACGATTAAAATAAGAATTAAAAACTCATTATATATATACACTAGTTGTTCCTCTGCCGCTTTGCTGGCCGTAACATACAATTGGAATTGGAATTGTCAGAAATATTCTCATCCGGCGTCAACCCGGAGATCCTCGAGGCCCTTTCTCGTTATTAAAAGCCTCAACTCCCTTTGGAGATAAAATTCAGAAAAATCGATTTTTATCCGACTTCTAAATAACAGTAGCAGTATTTTTACAAAATTTTGCGTGTTTGCGTCTTATAATTTCGGAGATATCGTGATGTGTCAAGTCATCTCTGTGTATATATAGTGTATATAAAGACTAGCTGAGGTTTGAATTGGTTTTCTCAATCTGATCGCCAAACTTCAATTTGAAGAGGACACCTGATGATATACGAGGATCCATTAGTTCATAGTTTTGTCATTAGTAGTATCAAATTTTTTTTTCTTTAGTTTAACTCGTGTATATGTACACTTATAGTGATATAGTGCGAATTACTTTGCAAGCTTTCGAGAAGGTGCAATTTCGCTCCTCTAATCACTTTAAGCTTATCTTGAAGGAAACCATCGTGAAGAAATCGTTATATTACCATCCACCATCGTTTACTGTAAAACAAATGGTCTTAATACTTATTGAGGTAGAAAACCCTAGGTCCCAGCTGTCAGCACATTTAGTGGGATGTTTATTTACTTAATACATTATACGTATTCGTGTTTATACACTTTCTGAATTATTTTGAATTACATGCCTGATACAAGGAACAAACGATGTACCAATTGAGAACTTCTTTGGTGTATGTTAAAACTGGTTTCTTTGAGGTTTAATTTTAGCAAAAAAAAAACTGTTTTTATTACAGGAAATAAACAAACCATTACGATAAAGAACAAGATACGTGGGTTGTTACTGCAGTAAATACGATCGGACATGTTTTGACAGCAGCTAGTGAATCGTACTATTATAGGTAATGTATTTTGATTTTGAATGATACATGATAACGATGAAGTGTGTTACATTTAGTAACAGAATAAACGTAAAACGTGATATAAGTGTAACAATAAGCTATTATATGATAATATTATGAGTTTTGTGGTAGTTTTTACATTCAAAGGTTGTAACATTGAAACTACACAATACTTTTTGTCTGGATTTTAAAAGATATCTGAGTTTGAGTGTGAATTGGATTTTTGTTATTATTTATATTATAGGAAGGGTGAGCAAATGAGCGAACAGTTCACCTGGTGGAAAGTGATCACTGAAACCCATGGACAATCGAAACACTAGAGTAGTCGCTGTTGCGTTGTCGATCTTTAAGGGTATAATATACTTTTTTGTTGAAGTCCCCCATGTCGTATTGATTTGGATATTCCGTTAGCGACAACAGATTCCACAAAGTGGTAGTGCGTGGTAAAAAGTTAAGCTTGAAACGCACAGTGGACGATCGGCAGTCATCCAGGTGGATTTTTATAAAACGAAAAAGTGATAACTATAAATCTTTTTATAAAATTTAAGCTAGAGAATGAGATAAAACTTTCCATTTAGTTTTCTTATCCTTTATCTACTCCTTGTGCTGTGGTTAGCAGCGTGCCCACTACTGCTGTTTATGAGCCCCTATATGGATGGACAGATGAACCTGGATATTGTAAAAATAAACAACAAAAAAAATTATGTTAAATATCTTTCACTACTAAAATGTTAATTTAAGTGCACCAATTTATATATCTTCATCGTTCAATCGTACTTCAAAACACACTTCACAGATCTGCATCTAGAATAATATAAAAAACACCAAAAAAATCTAATAATCTTGATAAAAAATTAACAGCAGTAATGTTGAAACATTACTATAACTTTTAAAATATCTCCTGCAGTGGTAACATTTTTTATCCAAGGCGAGTGAGCCTTTCACCTGATGATAACGATACATCTCTCCATAACAACGCGGCGTTTGTTAAGATAATATATACGGCACCATATTGCGTCCGTCGCATTGTCCAATGTCGTGTTACCTCAGGTAATTTTAATAGCTACAAAGTCCTTTAAACCGGAATACAGTTATGTTTCCACGGTACTGTTTGGCGGTAGAATTATGAGCCGCGGTGGCGCCTAGACGATCTTCGATTTCCACCCTCTCATATTAAAATTTTTCATTTCTGCTAAAGATGATTGCTTCAAAAAGTGTGTCTTTTTTAAAGTAAAATATATTTGTATGATCTTTGACAAGATTTCTTTCTTATTCTACTTATAATAAAAGAAGTAAGAGAGTGGAGTCGAGAGTTACTCGTGAAGTAAATTGAGCAATTTTCTTGAAACTCGCAACAGGAAGCGATGGATTGATCTTTTCACATTCACGGTTTGTTTAACCTGAACGTCCGTACATCAAATGTATCTAGGGAAACGAAACATATTTTTTTCCTCCCTTCTATATCCTGGTAACGAATAAAATTTCATCCCTTCTAAATTAAAAAATAACAACGGCTCTCTTTTAATTTAGAATGGATAAAAAGCGGTTACACATTGAATGAGTAATAATCCGTTTGAACATCCATTCTCCAACCGGAGCTTGGCTAGCGTGATGGATTCTCTTTATGGTAAAATAGCCCAGAGTACTCAAATCAAATCAAATAAGTTTATTTGCGAAAATCTGGCCACAAAATACAGATTATAGCAGAAAAGAGAGCGCACATTCCATTTACTGCAAAGCTTGGGAATGTTAATGGAAAATAATGTGACATTTTGTGAATATTAACAAAACTACTCTATCCTGGGAAAAAAGAGGTACAACCTCCTTATATATATTTGGTTCCAGTAAATTGTTTAACTAATACTAACAATTCACGAACCTATATATAATCATCGTTATATATCTTTGATTGTAAACCACTTAAGTAATCTTAACCTAAACAAAGTAATTAGTGGGAAAGTTACCTTATTAAGTAATTCTATTTTCGTAGTCAACAACAATATGCTAAGACTATAATAATGATTTATATAAGAAATATGAACAACATAGTATGTTTATAATATACTAGTACAGTAACTAAAATAAATACAGTTTATATCACATTGTAAAATTATCGCCAAATACTATTATTTTTTAACATAGTGTATAAATTTTAAGTAAATTATAATTATATTACTAGCAGTATCTCAGACATCCAGATAGTATAAAATAATTACTTAAGAAGTTATATTGCCAGTAAACCAGTTTTAAACTTTCTCCCGGCGTGTTCGCAAGGTTCAGTAACAGTTTAACTTTATTCGATTTCAGCGAATCTCGTTCAGCTTCGAGAACTGACCTGTAGGTGATACTCATACTCTAGAAATTATACGTTCGCACGCCATATACCGAAGACTTGGAACTTCAAAACTAAACTTTGGTGTATTGAACCAATAACTAACTCTTATCAACAATCAATTTTCTTCGATGTAAAGAAACTGGAAGTACCATCTTACAAATTAAATTAATGTTCACAAAAGCCATATTTTGTTTTATAATATTCTAGGCTGGACTTCATTTTTACAAATCTAAGTTATCATAATAGGAACAAGTTTAAAAATGGAAAGAAGTAATCGGTTTTAAAAATCTCATTCCTGTAGGATTCAATAAAAAGTTGCTTAGGTTAGTAACTCGAAGAGAGTTAAGTTTAGATAATAAAAATAACATCAACGTCAAACTATTTGATATTATGCTGATAACGTATCATGAAAAAACGATTTTCTTCAGATCGTTTGCATTCAGGATGATATAGAAACGTAGGCGCCTGAAATATTACAGTAGCAAAAGTATTCTCGCAAACTTTGCGATCGATTGCACAGCTGACGCACAGCAAAACAAATATTTGTTTGTCCTGCATTCTGTGCGTATAAATATTTGTACGGGGACTAAGTTTACTTTGTATTTTTAAAATCTGTATATGAAATATCCACGGAAACTAAAGATATAGTTCTAGATAAAAAAATATTGTTTTCAAAACGGAAACAATGTAGAGTAACTTCTGGCGCTGCTTTCATGTTTTTTCCTGGAGCCAAAAAGAATTTTGCGTCCTCATCCAGAACGTCACGGCTCTTACGTTGAGAGGAAGAACGCAGCTGCTATGGACGAACATATACAAGTTAGGCAGGTCCGTATGATCTCTATCACCAAGCAAACTGTACATGTGGTCTCAGAATTGAACCAGAAGCGTCCTTTAGACTCCATGTGATAAAGCAAGCCAAGATATACGAATGATAGATTTCGTTTGAATAATGCTGCTAAAGTGGTGAAGACGAAGATTTGAACATGCTCTCACTCCGCGTTAAATATTATATTATGATGAATATAAACGGTGTACAATAGAAAGCTGCCCTAATTATTTCGCTGAAAATGCGGGAGTCGGTTATTTGGTCTTTTCGCTGGTAATGTCAAAATTATACCGGTATTTTGCTGAAAGTCCGTATTGTCTTTTATACGAATTTCGACGTGTTATTTTAGTAGCTTCCGCGCCGGTTTTGTTGTATAATACTCAGCCGTATTTTGATCTAAAATATTGTTTTACTCATTTTTAGACTTCGCCTATAGAAACTTCTTCATTAACAAAGCCATTCATCAGAAGAAATAACCGTACTTTTTATTTTAATAGTAGTTTTACTTGTAAGTCTACTGCGCCGGATGCTGTCTAGGTAGGTACCGCCGTAGCTGCTATTTCTGCGGCTAAATATTATGTGCAAACATTACTGTGTACCCGTTTAAATGGCGTTGTAGTAAGTGAAATTACTGGTATAAGGAACGCCCTAAACTCCCTAAACCAGTAATTTCACTAAATCTTTAGCATCTCGCGTCTCACGACAAGCATAATGAGGAAGTACCAACTAAAGCAACCTTTAAGGCAGGCCTATCGCTTTCCATTAGATAAAAGTTCTGCCCGTCTCGTCGTTTCTTCAAATAAAACACATCTTTCTGTGATTTGAAATAATACTAATAATAGTTATTTAATGTAACAGGAATACCTTAATGATTTTAGATATTTTTTGTCAAAGATCCTTAATACTTTAATATCAAATAACAATGAGAAGTTCTGGCACACCGTGATATTCATCCTACTAGATCCATGTACCGCCCACCTTTAACTTCAACGTAAATTCCTTAATAAACGCCTTGAATAGTTTTCTACAAAAATCTCTGAATTTAAGTATCAAATATCGCTTACCATGGAACTCTGATGTTCCGAGCAGTACATCTTCTAACTTTTTCACATAAATTTAACTCCGATATGCAAGTAACAGAAAGTACGGTAGCTGGCTTCAATAAAACTAGGAATCGAGAAGACTGAGCATGTGGATTCCTTACAATTTATGGCAAATCTGTAAGGTAGACAATTTGGTCACATAGTAATTTTTAAAAGCTGCTGTGGTTTATGAAGAAATCATTTGTAGTATACACATTTCATATAAGATGGTGTAGCTAATATAATTAATGGATATACACATCGTAAATATTCTAAGATAGTAGTCAACAACCATGTCATACAAATAAGCCAAATATAGAAAATATATCAATGGGTGTATATCGGATAATATTGATCATAGACATTACTCTATTGAAAATTGTTCAGAGCTATTTTTTTATTTAAAGCAATACGCTTTAGTAGACCTTGATACGAAAACATTTAGAACTAAAACTACAACAAAATGTACAACCATCCTAACTTTTCTCAACTTAGTTCCGGAACCGAACCAACAAGTAAGCGCTTGATCAAAAAATTTTAACAGTTATATTATAATATCAGTTCATACAAAAAACTTGTCTCAATCGTGATATAGATATATAATTTTATTTTTCAAGCTATGCTCTAACCTTTCTATAACTTGTTGAACAAGTAAGCTACATGTGTATTCTTTAAATTTCTAAAGACAATCGCAAGTTCCGAATTTTTTCTATTATTTATGCGACTCATTTATCTAATGATTTGTTAACCCCTCGCCCTTAACAATGTGGTGGTAGTTAATATAATATACACAGCGCCACATTATACTCCTTGCCTTGAGACAAATGTTAAGAATCGTTAGTACAATAGCTTCAATAGTTACAAACCTGAACAAAGTAATATTTTCACACTACTCTTTATCAGAAATATTTGCTGCGGTGGTAGCTAGAAAATCTCTGGCAACGATCTCATTACCACTAAATTATATGAATTATATTATTGACTTTGACGGGTGAGGGGTTTTGGCAAATAACTAAGTAGTAAATGCAAGTTCTCGCCTATAGACAGTGTAAAGAAATATTGACATTGTCAATGACACTATTGATAATTGATTAAATTGGTTCAACAACAGCTCCGCGGATCTTAACAATGAACTGTTTGATTGATCGATGAGCGTTACTCTTGTTGTAATGCTTATTTGTTATATATACAGAAATATAACAAATATTAGGTCTTTACATATGAAATTGGCGTTTTGTACGGGAGGAATATAAAATGTTTTTTTTTTGTAAAATATATTTAATTTATCGAAGTATGCACCGTTGTTATTCATGCACTTTTGCATCTCATAAGTAGTTCATTGATCCCTGAACTAAAAAAACCATAGGGGAGAGAATCAATAAACTCTTTGAAGGCGGTTTCGCCTGCCGCATCAGAGTTGAATTTTTTTTTCTTGTAAGAAGTTGTCCAAATTCCGGAAAAAATTGTAATCTGTTGGGGCAAGGTCCGGGAAGTACGGTGGATGTCGCAGACATTCCAATTGTACCTCATCTAACTTACCGATTGTTTGTTGTGCAGTGTGTGGTCTTGCGTTTTCGTGAAACAGCAATGGCCTAGAGCGATTGACCAATCTCGGTTGTTTAGCAGCTAGTTCTTCCATCATGGTTTGCAGTTGCTGACAAAAGATATCTACCGTAATCGTTTGGCCAGATTTTAGAAAGCTGTAGTGTACGACATCGGCGCTAGTTCACCAAACACTCACAAGTAACTTTTTCTGAGTCAGTTTTCGTTTAAGCAGGATTTGGCTGGGTCTCCAGGGTTCAGCCATTGCGACGAGCGCTTCCGATTATTGTACAATATCCACGTTTCATCACAAGTAATGGTCCGATTTAAAATCCCTTCATTGTTTGCAAGTTCGACTCACTCAATTCATGAGGTGCCCATCGTTCAAGTTTTTTTACTTTCCCGATTTGCTTCAAGTGAATTAATACAGTTTTGTCACTTACCCCGAAGCCTGCAGCTATCTCTGAAGTACTTTGTGATGGATCCGCTTCTACAATAACCTTTAATTCTTCATTTTCCACTTTGATCTCCGGCGGTATACGGGGTTAGTTCTGTAGCCGCCACCTCAGGCCTACCGGGTAGGTTCCTCTTAGTTTTACCGTGGGTGACCAAGCCACGGCTATTGAGCCCCACCGCCACAAGGCGGAAACCTGTTCGGGGTTGGCATACACCTACATAGACGACGATCTCCGCCAACAGAGACCTACCACCAGTAAAAGTTAGATTAGTAAGTAATACGCATATGAATAATAAAATTTATTCTGGTGATGAGATTATTTGTGGAGGCCTGAATCCAGAAGTGAAAACCAACATGATGATGATGGATTGAAGTCGAAATGAAATGAATGATTGTGATAATACCTCTTACGTCTTTATTACAATAACAAAATGTTTTATATCGAATTTATGTTATAACATTAACACGTTGGATAATGTGCCTCTTGTTAACACATCTGTAATATATATGAAATTTCAGCCCTTACCGCAACGAATCCATATCAATTCAATTTATCACAATGTTATTGCCATTCATATGTTCAGTTAATGCGTTCTGGGTATGATACAGCTTTTGCCATACTCCAGTTGTTTCTTACGAAGCGATGGATGGAATGATACTGCACCACATTGTACCCGTCGCTATGAGACAAAAGATGTTACGTCTCATTACATCAGTAATTTCACTAGCTACAGCGCTTTTCATACCGGAGTACAGTAATGTTTTCACAGTGCTGTTTGGCAGATATATGATAGAAGCCGCGGTGGTACCTAGACGCTGGTAAAAAGTGGTCTTTAGCAATAGGAAAACATCAAAAAAAATTTTTTTGTAAAAGACAGTCTTCATTACAACGTATGATAGAAGAATTATTACAAATATAGAGATATCTATGTATCTTCTATACACACGTAAATATGTATATATATATATTCAAAGTATTTAATATTGTATTACAGATAATGATAAATAGATAAGAAGAAAATTTATACTTATTTCCTACAAAGTATAAATCAAATCAGTGGTTCCCAAACTTTGTCCTATCGCCGCTTTTAAAAAGAAAACATACTTGACGCGGAAATTACATTTTTTTATTTTAATAGCAACCAAGATGTACTAGCTGTTTTCGGCTCGCTTCGGTTATCGTAACGCCCCCACCTTTGGGGAACGGAATCTTGTAAAATTTGTTCTTAGCCGACTTTTAAATGACAGAAGTAATATTTCTACCAAATTTTGCGTGTTTACGTCTAATAGTTCCGGCGATCTTGTGATGAGTCACGAATCTCTGGATATCTCTTACATATATATGGATGAACATTTCTACCTTTATACACATAGCTAAGAAAGGTGTAAATTAGAAATATCTAGAATGTTGTATTAAGAAAGATTAAAGTTTGTGATCTGAGTATATATATAGTTTTTATAAATTTGTCGTTTATATTATCACCGTCTTTCTGTTGTTCATAGCCCTCCAAAAAACTGAGTAGCCTTTTCTTCCCTCCTGTATCGCTGCAGCACCCACTAGGGCATGGTGGCGCCTACTTGGGAAATGACAATTAAATTAATAAATAAAATATAAGAATTAAAATAGTAAAATAACGTAAGTAACCTATTGCTTTTTATTGTCCACCTCTATAATTATTATTTTTTTATTCAATTAAGCAAAAAGACGAACGGAACGTTGACCTGATGGTAAGTTTAGCTTTCGTGGACATAATCTTTCAACTCGAACTTGATCAGCGTGGTACATTAAACCCGAACGTGGCCTTGAAAGTAAAGACTTCTAAGACTTCTAGAAGATGGCCCATAATACAATTGTCTTTATACTACGAGGCGACTAGAAGAGGAAGACGCTCGCTAGTGTCGATAGTTGGGATAATATATACAGCACTAAATTTTGCTTGTTTTGAAACAAAAGATGCTAAGCTTGGTTACCCCAGTAATTACATTAGCTACAGTACTCTTCAAATCGGTACACAGTAATCTTTGCACAGTAGTGTTAAGCGGCTGTAATAGGCGCTGCGGTGGTATCTACTTAGACGATCTCCGACAACGGAGATTTGTCACCAGTACTTTAATGAAACAGGTTAATTACTTTGTAAACATTGTTTTTTAAGTAAAGCTTGCCTTAAAAGCTTATAATTAGCGCATCTAACGGCTGGATACCGCGGCAACGGTAAGTCATTCTGGTGTCACAATAGCGTCTTAAATCTTTACAGCCGAGTGGACTATTAACCCGAAAACGCTTAACCTAAGGAAACTCTCATTACTGATTAATGTTTACAGATTGTGAAACTCGAAACAACGTTGTTAAAAATTAACTACGCAACTTAACTAAATTAATGCAATATACTTGCTTTACTCTTAGAAAGTATCACTACTGTGTACATAATTTACCTGACACTTGAACTCCTGGGCGCTGCTATCGACTTGATCAGTAACATCAGCTAAAGGTACTAAAATATTCGGTTGATCATTTTTGTTGAATCTATTTAGCTGGTCACCATCCTCTTCAATTCTGTTGGATCACATATATGAGAATCAGAGTAGTCATGAAGAACATGCTCTAAGATCCGCAGTCTCGTTATCCTTTTAGAATTTTTTCATTGATAAAATCCAAGGGAATATCAATGTAACTAAAGCGTAGGTAGTAGATCAGAATAAATCCAATATACTTCTTGATTTTGGATTTTATTATCATTACCTTAACAGATGAATGTCCACTTCAGCGTAAAGATCTCGTCAGCGTATACTACCAAAAAATACGTGAAAAAGCAGCAAGTATTATTGTTTTCATCATTTTAAGGTATTGGCATCACATTTTGAAAATAGAATGATGCAACCAGCGCATATAATGATTTGACAGCGTACTTGGGAGCAGCTGTTACACGTACTCGTATCTTCCATAGTTTCCGATATTCAAATATTACTAAAAATCTATGGGCTTTTTTGCAGCTGAAGTCGGGTCATCAACATGGATATTATGTAGTTTAGTTCTTGTAAATAAATCGCGTGTTTCAAACAGTACCCTTTTATTTCGTAAAATTCACTTTACTATGGTAAAAGATAATAAATATTAGAACAATTAACTCCGCTGTCGCAGGAATCTAAGTGATCTCTACCGCAAGACGCCCAGTCTTTTATACTTAATTGATTATTTGAAAGCGCGACTCGACACCGCGCTCTGCTTTCCTTCAACGCATTGTATAAATAAACAAATTAATAACTCGGCATTATATCACAAATATAAGCAACAGATTCGATTGTTTAGTCTTCGAGTGCCAAGTGAGAGGACGATGACGGAATAACAAAGAACGTCTGTCCAGAGCGGCGTCGCGATGGTACTCTTGTGGTGATGGATACCAATCAAACGCTTTGTCTTGTTGAAAACCCAAAAACGTCTGTTTTACGAAAACTTAATTCATTAATTAAAAGGGTACACTAACAGCATGTATATCCTTCGATCTGAAGAAACATACACATGTGTTAGAATGAACTTTAATATACCTTCGGCCTTTGAAGCACGTGTGGGTGTCTTACATAGCTTAATAATTGAAATAAAAGAATTGTTAGATAGTATTCTCATTTTATAATTATTGTACATAACAACACTTAATTATACACAAAAAAAACTCTTTTATAGGATATCCTTTCACTTCAATCGCCGCCAGCAGACTGTCGGGAATGAGACGATCATCGTACCAGTCAGTATTTCTCAAACCATTTTACTTCCCTCTCTTAAAACCAAGCTCGAATTCTGATTGGTGGATTGATCGTGCCGATCCTGACAATAACAAGTAAACAAGTCAAAATGTGAATTATTTTATAAATATTTGTATAAATAAAATTCTAAAATTAATTATTAATAATACATACGAGTACATATTTAGTTCCTATATTCGTTTTGGAGAAAGTACATTTACGGGGAGCAGGATAGCAAGTAATCTACTACATTGTATAGATTATTTACTGTATATATTATACATAATATTTATTAATATGGAAGTGACAGTCAGATATCAATTTCAATAATTAAAGTCATATTTAATTGCTGCCTACTATTTTAATGCTGTAAGCAGAGATTGCGTGGAAGTCAATCTATTTATAGTATTCGTGCAGTTTACCTCAAATTATTAAAAGTTTGTTTAATAAAAAGTTCTAGTTTATTCAAAGCTTTATAACTGAACTTAACCGTTATTATAACAAACTTGAATTTTATAATATAAAACGAATATGTACATTACAAGCGAGTATGACGGACGCCGGGCAGTTACAAATGATATAAAAGCATAATTCATTTTAAAAGTAATTAATTTAACCTGAGATAATATTAAGGCTTTATTAAATAAACATCAAACAGACTTATACAAAAACCGAAGACTGAATCCTAATTAAATTAATTAAGATCTTTTCTAAACATGCCGGGTGATTATAATAATACAGTTTTTGCTTTTTTTCATGGATCTCATTAATTAAATTTCGCAACAAAGTAAATTTTTGATAAAAACATGTCGATTTTATTTTTGTCCTAAAGTTTATTTTTCAAAATTTTACGTTACAATAGAAAATCTTTTTTTAAACCTAAAAATTGCAGGATGCTTTATGTTGTTATGAGCGAGCGTATTACTTAGTCGTCATTATCAGCCTTTGTTTATCCATGGCTGGATATAGCTCTTCCCCAATATCAAACCAATTACGATCCTCAGTTTCTCGCATCCACCCACTTCCGACCGCTCTGATGATGTCATCGGTACATCTGTAGGTAGAGCATCCTACACTTCTGCGACCTGTACGAGGCCTCCACTCCAAGACCTTACTCCCTCACCGGCCGTCACTGCCACGACAGACGTGGCCGAGCCACGGCCGTTTAGGCTTGAAGATTTGAGAGCTACGTCGACAACTTAGTTCTCTGTCGAATTTTTTTGTTTCGGATTTCGTACCCTATGGTTTCTCTATAAAAATGCCAAGTATATCTCTCCATCGCTCGCTGTGCTAGTTTGAACCGGTGGATCAGCCCGATGGTCAGGTGGCATGTCTCTGCGCCGTAAGTTAGAGTGGGGAGGACGCACTGGTTAAAGACTTTCATCTTGAGACATTAGGGTAACTGTGAGTTTAGGATGTGGCGGAGTTTACCGTACGCTGCCCAGCCGCTAAGTGTACTTAAAAAGTACTTAAAAGTAAGCCGCTAAAAAATACTTAAAAAGTAAGTTGATTTATTTATTTACGGGATAAAAAAAACAACACTATTGTAGTTCAATAGTTTAGCGTTTTATGCAATATTAAATAAAGTTATTCCGTTTCTCGTAAAGTCAACTAGTAATGAGGGGTCAGTCAAAGCGAGCAGCACTTCGAGGTCGTTGATTATGTACTCCAATTGCATACTAGAGGTCCGTCATCAAAGTTCCATCGTTTATAATTATAAATGTAGGTAACACAAGAAGAAAAGCAATAAATAAAAACTTAAAAATATAGTAACATTTACTTTATGTTTTATATTATTTATTAAAAATTTGTTTCAGGGAATTCTTCCGCAACAATATAAGCAACCGTATAAGGTCCGTCTTTTCTGTATCTCATCATAAGGATTTATAATCCAGTTTTATTTATTATTAAAAAAGGCTCATTATCATCTCAAGCATTAGACGGCTATTTTAAGTCTCTTGTGGTATGCACAACAAAATACTATCGTGCCGTACTTAAGTCGAATAGTTCACACAATTTTTTTGTCCACTTTTAATTCACCATGTAGAAGTTAAGGCTTATTTAATATGAAGTGGATTTATTATAGAAATAAAAATGTATTGTTAAGGTTTAATAAAATATGCTTCGGAATTTGGAAAGAGTATGACCCGGCGTAGCACATAGAGCGGCTTACAGTACTCCAGTCTCTCTGCGGCCGCTGAATGGTTCGCACGTACGGAGCTACGCGGTTCTGCTACGTAACAGCTACGCCGCTACGCGTTATCGCGGCTCGTAGCAGTCTTGATATTTGACGTACAATCCTGCTTACGACATTAACAGGATTGTAAGCGACGCGTTGTGTTCTAAAGTAGGCAGCGGCAATTTACATAAACTGACGCCCAGGATATATTTCTAGGTCAGGATTAACAGGATCTAGCCGTCTCCGCAAAATGTAAATTAATGCAGTGTAGTGAATTGACAAGAATTTTCCAGTGATGTTACAACCACTGTTAAGCATTAGTGAATTAATATTGGTATGTTATAAATTTATAATTTAGATATAATAGATATAGTATATTATATATAAAAATTAACTGTTAAAATAATCCACTACTTGCCGACTTTTTTCTTAAAATCTATACAGAGTCAGTATTTTTTAAGAAAGAGAATAGTTGCTTATTTTACTTCCAACTAAAAGCGATGTCTATGACGTTTCATGTTGAGCTTTTTAATATGTACTAGTACGTTTCAGGAGGAAATAAGTAGAAAAATCAAATTACATATGTTAACGATAAAAATGTCATTTACTCTATCCAGCTCATACATAATCTTCATTTCGTTTTATAGAAAAAAAACGTTTTTGATTTTTATATTAAATTACCTAAGAATTTTGAAAATAAACTACTCAATAATAGTTTTAAAAAATTATTCTTCAATAAAAAAGGCTTTACTCTTTATTACTTTTTTTTTGGAAATTTGATGGTTAAAATCTCTTTCGATAAATGTAATATATATTTTCATAAGTAGTAATTCGACTCTAAAACTGACTGAATTATAAAAAATCCCAGCAATGAGAGAGTGGGTTTAATATTACAGTAAAGCTAATGCCCATAGGCGATGTTAATCACTTTATTTCAGGTGTGGCTCCGACTGAGTTGATTGCCGCGTTTAATCAACGAAGTACCTTGAATATGACATGTCGTTCATTACGTATATATTAAAGAGTAAAAACTCTTTTTCAAATACGTTTCGCGTACAGCTGCAGTGTGTTTGGCTACAGTCAGTAGATGAGATTTATAAGAATGAGTTAATTAAACATAAGTTAGGAATGAGTTTAAATAATTAATTTATATTTCACTGGTGGTAGGTCTCTGTTGCCGGAGATTGTCTAGATAGGTACCAGCACAGCTTCTATTTCTGTCGCCTAACATTACTGTATGCTTGTTTGAAGGGGGTTGTAGCTAGTGAAATTAATAATGTAGAGACAAAATTTGTCTCAATAATAGGAATATAATGCGGTGATGTGTACATCCTAACTAGTGCCTTGTTGTTATAGGTTGGTGTGTCTTTTACCATCAGATAAACGGCTAGGTCTTCATGTCGTCGTCTTGTAGTTGATAAATAAATGTCGCCTACGTATACATAAATTATCCCTGATTCACGAATAAAACTGCTTAATTATAGCTTGTAGGGTAACTGCTGATTTCCTCCGTTATAATTACAAGATATCAACTAAGGGTGGCGCTGACTCCGTGTAATCGGGGGACGTATCCGTTTCTAATCGACCGCACCTATAGTCATAGACTTTCGACCCTCGGCTTCTTAATTAATTTACTGTCATGATCCTTTCTTTTCATAGAACATATATTCATTAAGGTATTGTTTTCTGTATTCATTAGTTAATAATTAGCAAAAGGTGCCATTACGACGTTTCATATTATTTATAAGTTTTTGATGTGCTGAAAAAATATGTACTTTGGCTTCAGTTAAAATATTGAAGATTCTGAGAATGCCAAAATAGTTTTAGTGGGTAAAATTCTCTACGTAATCCTCCCCTTGCAACTGTTTTTTCTTAAAAAAAAACTTATTGTTCAGCTGATGATTAATAACACTGTTGCCCATACTACTACGGTGCTTACTTAGGATAATATACACAGCACTACATTATGCTCGTCGCCTTGATACATAAGAATTTAAATCTAGTTACCCCAGTAATTTCACTAGCTATAGCACCCTTTAAATTAAAACAATATTTGAACTCTATTGTTACCTAGATGGTTTCCGCTACCAGAGCTACCACCAGTATTTATAAAAGGACTTAAATATAAAATTAAATCAGTGAACTATTATATAATGTCTTTCTCTCATTAAATTCTCGAGATAATATGGACTAGAGAATTGTTATAAAATGAGAAACTCTTCGGTGCCGTCGTGGTGAACTCTCTATTCTCCAAGCACCCGATCTTTCCACTTCATATGATACGAATAGACTGAAACTAATGCGGGACGTGATAATAATACCCAGTACAGCATTAGTTGAACCGGCATTAAGGTTCTAGTGAGATTTATCGCTGAATCTCTATCGAAATGAAAATGCGACAGCACTTCTGCTCTACTTAAAAAGATAATTTTTTAGATAACTTAGATTTTAATCGAATGACAATTTTAAAATATTAATCAATCTTCTGATAAATAATGACAATGATCTAGAGAAACCAATTCAAGTCTATTCTTATTGACGTTTCGTACTTCTATAGTAATTTTTTTTTATTGTATTTATATATCTATAAAAAATGTTTCAATGATAATAAATTAAATGCTCTCTTTATATTTATTTTGATTTAATAAACATATCATTATTATATTTTGTAAAAACAAGTATATACTACTTGTGTATATACAATATAATAACACAGCCGAAGCCCGCTGTGGATATAAAACAAACCTCAAAAAGAGGTTTTACAAAAATAAAACAATTTATTTAAAATTTTTAAAAATTTCTACCAACAAAACACTTATATTCTTTTTTTAATAAAACGATAGTGAAAAATGAACAAAAGGTTACAGAATGCATAAGAATATACACAGAGAGTCTATTCTCTTTCGTTCCTATTATACACAATTATTTTTGAAATATCCATTTTCTACTTTAAAATAGTAATCATTTAACTTTTTTTTAACAATCTTGTAACCAAAGTAACATTTAAAGACACTCTATTTCAATGTAATCGTATACAAGGGTTTCGGGTAAAATTTACTTATTGTCTAAGTTAATTCATAACAAGTATATAGTGGAAAGAAACAGCCTTAAAAAGTAGAACGCGAGTAAGAGGCTTAAATGATTTGAGGCGAAAGTAAAATTTAATTTGGAAAATGTCTATCATTATTTACTAGAAACGTTTTCTGATGAAAGATGTAAAGGGACGGAGAAAAATATATTTTTTTTTAAGGCTAATTTAATATTTGAATGACGAAAAGTAGTCGAGGTATTAAATTAATAATCTGAATGTACTGAGCATTTATTATTTGTTGCTTGTGAACAGAACATCATACTTTAGTATCATCATGTAAATCATCTACCGGCTACCGCTGAGTATAGCCTTATCGGTTCTCAACGTGAACGGATCCGTCCAGCATCCAAAGGTTCTTTTTTGTTGGGTCGTCACTTCAGGCTATAGATGTCTACTGCTGAACGTAGCCCATTGACGCCTCTATTATCATAACACGTGTGGAGAGAGTAATGTGAGGTTGGAAATATTCTAACCCATAGGCAGAGCCTTTTTAACCAGAGTGGTCTATAGCACTTGGTTAAAATTTCACGTGGTGTTTAATAACGGCAATGAATGGTGAGAGATGCTGGCCCAGAATACTTTGTTTTTATTTTTATTCTCCGGAGCGGCGAGATAAGCGGGACGTTCAGCTGATGGTAAGTGTTCATTCCTGTTCATAAAAACGTGACGTTATTTAGGATGACACTGCTCGAGATCGCGCTGGTCCTCTTGACATATAACGTGTTGTCTCGTTACGTAGTAATTTCACTAGGTACAGCGCCCTTCAAATCGGAACCCAATAATAATTGAACATTATTATTTGCGACAGAAAGAGGAGTTGCGGTAGCATTTACTTTTTTTTATTATTTTGTTATACGGCATAGACGTCCACTAGCAAGAGACCTACCACTAGCGAAGCTGCTGATCTGGTCCTTAGGTACTGATAAGCTGAAATAAAGGGAAGATTTTATTATAGCTAGTATAAAATATAAGAGTCCTAGCTAGTTAAACGGTTATTGGTGTCAGTTAACGCTACCACTAATTGTACTACGTAACATATCGCTCTGGAGTCGTATCAGGGAGCCAGCCCATGGAGCAGGTGTTTCCAGCTCAATCAGCTTCTACGCCGTGGAGATAATCAAAAGTCTCTTTGTGATATTACATAACAAACTATAAAAGAAAACCTACCGACAACGTCATAATTCATATCAACTAAATTTACAATTCAGCAAATAAATTTTGGTGTCAGTATAACAATTAACATGCTCAGCATTTCACCATCAGCTTTTATAATATCGTTTCAAGTGGAGCACGGCATTAAAACTGGCAGACAATCGACGTCATAACGTTATAGTTCTTGGCAATGGCAGAGCATACGATACAGACTAACTACAACATGGAGGAAACAAGCGCGGAACTTTGTTATATCCGAGGCATTATCCGGCGATTGACTTCGTGTGAGTTTTAACCTAATTCTTATATATACTACAAAGATATCAAACGTGTGGATTTGTACAACAGAGCGTCCAGGCGAACAGGATGTTCACTTGCTAGCAAGTTACACGATTGTCCGTAACTACTAATAGTTATGAGTAACAGAACCTTATTTCTGTATTTCGGAGAGCATACTTAGTTGTTGGATTTAATACTGCCATCTAACTTTTACTATAGGACACAACTCGTGTTAGGACAAAGCAAATAGAGGTTTTTTGAGAGAAGAGTGAATAGGCTTCTTCTAGAATAATGCCCTTTATCACCTAAACTATATTTGCGTTTAGCACCAGCTAGAGTGGTAGTCAACCATTGGTCTAGAGAAACAAAAAAAAATTTCCATCACATTGTTACTGTCTTTTGCTGGATATTGTCTTTGCTACCGCAGGATAGAGAGATAAAAATAGACATAAATATGAACTCTCTTAAACTTCTCAACTATTAAAATCGATGGATTCAGATGACATCATTGTCCATGGGAATGAATTGCAACGGTGAAGATATTTAGCAATGGACAGAAATAAGCTGAAATAATGGTAATAAAACACTTGGCATGCTGTCAAAGACGGCAGACTAATAAACAATCATCGTTTTTATGTATAGATTTTTAAAACTGTACTTTTTTAATAAATGAAAAATTTAAATAAGAAAATAAAAATAAAATAATTATTATCAATTAATAAAAAAAAAAAATCATAAATTGTTGTATCGTTTTTTTATTCAACGAATCGATTATATGAGCGAAATGTTCACATGATGAGTATTTTTGCCCATAACAACGGATGATAACGACAGACAGCATCACGTTGCTCTCTTTGCCTTGAGACATAAGATATTAATCCTCGTTACATCGGTAATTTCATTAGCTACCCTTCAAATTAGAACACAGTAATTATTGTAAATTATTATTTGGAGGCAGAAATGGAATCTGCGGTTGTACCTAGACGGTCTCCGGCGAAAGAGATCTGTGGCTGAACAAAAGTTTTTATATCATAAGAAGATACAGTAGGAAAATTTCAGAGAGCAATTTGATCCCCAGCGGTACGTACTGTAGCTGAGTTTTTTTTTTTGGTTAACAACTTCCCATTCGATAGGATGCCGGGAACGACATTAGCATATTAATTAACAGACGCGCTGCTCCCGGTGCTCTCTCGTAACTGACGCTTGTAATTCTTTCCGCCACTGCTCTACAAACTCTGTCCCATTTGGGGCATTTTTTTTTAACTTCAGCATATTCCCTTTTACACCGGTTAGTAATTGTCGATGTTCGTAATTGACGTAAGGCACTGTAATTTCGAATAATGGTTGTGACAAATTTTAAATTCGACGACTTTTTTATGACATACCTTACATTTTGTATAAGGCTAAGAAATTTATGTTTGAACAAGATTTTTAAAATTCATTAAAAATGTTAATTAATATATTTACAGTTGTTTTGAAAGTTTTGTGTGTGACTAAACGATTAACTAAACTGTAGTTGATAAGTAGCTAAACCTAGAACATGCTAGTTGATTGCTAACTCGTTTACAATATACTAAGATCTTGTATATAATATTCTGTAGTCTATACGGATACATAAATATTTATTAACTACTGTAAGATATTGTCCATTCTAAGATGGACAACGAACATTTTGATATATTATTAATTATTCATTAAAAGCCGAAAGAAAGAATGTTGTCAGACCTTTACTAAGTGGGAACAGACACGAAAGATGATGACAAAGGAAGACACTTCCATGAGTACTTATCTATTAATACCTGTTTCTGTGCTACGATAAGACAATCATTGTAAGTAATATGATGCTATGATGATATACACAGCATCATATTATAAACGTTGAATTGGGAAACATGATATCTTAGTAATTACACTGGTAACTACACCCTTTGAATCGAACTCCGGCAAGAGAGACCTAACACATACATTTAAGTAAGAAAATAATAAAATGAATTTATACTGTTAAGTCACCTTTATAAAATAAGTCTTAAAACATGAGAATCGCAGATAATCCTATTAAATTTCGTATCTAATAATTTTATATAAACATTTGTATATTCTGTAGCGAAAAGTGTAGCTATTAATCAAGATGATCCTGCAACAAATGTTTCCAACTTGCTTCAGCAGGCGGACCCGGTTGTGACAACTCGCAAATTATACCAGCTTACACTGGTTTATATCGGATTTGGGCAGAATTAAGCAGTGTGTAATCGTTGTACTAACCCCGGATTAAAACTTTCATCCTTAAGAGTCGCCGGCATTACTAATGAAGAAAGTTCCCTATAAAGGCTTGTTAATACTTGACTAAGAAACAAAAAAAATATTACCTTCTCTTTATATAGCGGCATGATAAGCGAGACATTCACCTGGTGATAAGCAATACCCCTACCCATAACAACGTAGCGCTAATTAGTATAGTATATATAGGACATACATTTGCATCTTAAATAATAAACCTCATCGATTCATTTGTACCATTTTTGTCTACTATTGTAATATTTCACTTAAATTTTTATCTACTGCTACTACATCAGCCAATAAACGTCCACTGCTGGAAGTAGGCCTCACCCAAAGATCGCCACGTTTGTAGTCAACTGAGGGGATTTGGGTTATATTCCACCACGCTGTTCTAATGCGGGTTGTCGGGAGCCAGTGTTGAGATACGGATCCGATACGTGGCCCTTTACTATCGGCCTAATAAAAAGGCTGAAAGTCATCTAAAGGGCAACGGAGAAAGCTAAGCTCGGAGTTTCTCTGCGTGATTGAACCAGAAATGTGGAGATCCGCCGAATAACTAAGGTCGCCGATATAGCTCAAAAAATTGCTCGACTTAAGTGGCAATGGGCAGAGCACATTGCTCGAAGGAACGACAACCGATGAGGCAGTAAGGTCCTCGAGTAACGCCTGCGTACCGGTAGACGTAGCGTTGGGAGGCCTTTCAAAAGGTGGACCGACGATCACGTGAGAATCGCGGGAATCCACTGGATGCGAGCAACGCGGGACCCATCGACGTGGTGATCTTTGAGGGAGGCCTATATCCAGCCGTGGACGTCTATCGGCTGATGATGATAAACACAGTTTCATAGGAATCCGTACGAAGGTCTGAACGGAAGAGCCAACTTATAAGCAACATGAGGTAGGCGACGCTTTGTAGCTCGGTGACGTCACCTCCGCTTATCAGCTTGCCAACACCAGACATCTCTATGTCATAAAGCAATACTTAACCGTTGCGAATCTAGTATGCTGAAGATATTCTGACTTGCTCTAACCAGGATTCTATGGTTCTCATGAACTGCCTCTACCCAGAATTCTACGTTGACAGCTGTAGTAAGGATGTTGTTATGGCGGCGGATTTGCAATTTGTGTGGTGTACATAGCGGATCGAAATAATCCTTCCACCATCAAAACACCACTCTATCCAATACGCAAGTAGCAAAAAGTAGAAAACAGACCGCCCTCATCACACCTTTTTTTTTGCGTCCACGTTTGCCTGAAATGCTTTTTTGGTCTATTCTGCAAATGTTTCGTAAAGTCAAAAACTGAAACACAACTGTTCCGATAGTTTTTGCGCGCACAAAGGGTTATATATTTTAAAATTATCGATATTTTAGAAAAAAAAACTTAAATATTTAATAAGAAGTAATCTTTGAAACAATAATTACGATAACTTTACAATATTATTATATATTTTAAGATAATATAGAGTGGCGCAAAAATAACCTTATAAAAAGTACCTTATAACACAGGTAATAAGGTACTTTTTATAAGGTTATTTTTGCGCCACTCTATATTAATGACCAGGTAAATTCGGGCGGTTGAAATATCAGCTAAACTGTTAAACTGTTTACATACTAGGTATTATTAAACAAGACATATATTACCTGTTAGGTATAAATTGTAAGGTAAATCTGAAAGTTTATTATTTTTGTTCAGTACTGCGGTGGGCGAAGATGACCAAGCAGGCACGAGTACGTTTTGACAGGGCTCTTTAAGAGCCACTTTGTAAGAGTTGTAGTCATTTTATACTCTGGAGATAAATACCAGTGGAGTAAGGCTTAAAGTGTTACGATAGAAAATAAAATGTGCCTCTTTCATGTATTTTCTAGCACACGGCTCTTTACCTAATTATTTAGAAACGATATATTAAAAAAAAGAGAGAGAAATTGCTATATGCCTCCCTCACAGTATATTATATATTCACTAGTTAAAAAATTTCTTCGTTTATATTAATAGATGTTTAGTGACTAAGTTTTGAGTCAAAACTTAATTCTTTTTATGATTACTAAGCTGCAGACGATCAAGTAATCTCATAAATAATATTTTTGACCTTATGATGAGATAGTTAAGTAAATTATTGCAGTCCTTCTCTTATTGTTTTATAGCGAATATGTGCTGCCAAAAACACCTTCAATTAACGGAAGTTTAAGTAAACATGCGGTAGAATTTGATACGTATCATAGTAAGTTTTTTTGGAACTACTTAGGCTAATTATCAGCCTTATAATGTAAATATACTTCCATAAAATCAGCACCGTGTTCCGGCTATTAATTTATAACAAGCCTGTTCTGAGCGAGTAGTCGTTACTATTTTCCGCCTTGTTATCTTAACGTGTCTTAAGATTGATGTCAAATGCAAATAAAAAATGTAGCTTTATAAAATCGTGTTTACATTAAGAAGTATAAGGCATTTTGACAAAGACGAGTTTAACAACGCATATAAGTAAGCAAATACTACATGTTTCCGCTCTGAAAAATCCCGGCCGCCTACTTCTTTTTCCACAAAGCAAACTTCATTAAGTTCCTTGTGCGTGATTTGAAAAGTAAACTGTCTGTTTGATTAACTAAATGACGCCCCCGTTATATTTTTAACGAAGCAATACCCACGCAGATAAATCTGTTTGTTATATTTAATATTTCAAATGTTTGTTTTGACCATAGATAAAATAATGGTACACGTAATTTGTAAAGGATCATATGAACTGACTTGAATCATTAATACTCTAGGAAGTCTGCAACCTGTGACCATGGTATCGATCATTACATCAGATTTGATAGATCATAAATCCTTACAAAGAATACTGATTCCTATGAAGACATTCCCCAAGCTATTGAAATTAAATAACATACTAATTTAAATAGTGAAAGTGGCTTGGGATTTTATTATTAATAAACTTAAACATCATGCATATCACTGGATTAATAGTAATAATTAAAAAACTGTAGGTACTCGATGATGACAATGAGCTTCCTCTGTCCCTCAATGACTATAAGTGTAGTAAAGCACTCGGAACCTCGTGGTAGTAAATAGTTAGTCACATATACATATTTTCTATTTATTTGTATATTTTCTACGATTTTCGGTATTTACGAGAATATAGTGGGAACAGATTATGCGATAAATTTGTAACCGTACAAAGTATTTGCGTCGATCCTCTTCAGTTGTCAATTAAGGTCGTTTGTTCGCGCGTAACTTTTTTAATTGATTCCAATAGTGTCCTCGTATGAAACTTTAAAAAAAAAACAATCAATGTAAAAGGCTGACATTGCATGGAGTATCAAAAGTTCATTACTTTATAAAATATAATATATCAATGAAACATCATCAAAACATTTTTTGATCAGTAGCGATCCTCAAATGTGCAATACCATGGAATATCTTACAAATTAATTCCGCGCCTGCTTTGCTGGTCCTAACACCCTTGCAACTCCCTTTGGGGAAGGAATATGGTCAAATCCATTCTTAGTTGACCCCTTCTCTTCCTCCACTTCGCTTTAGGATAGGATATTATTATAGCTGTATAAATAGCACACTATATGTATCATAATCATCAACCGATAGAGGTACCCTGCTGGACATTGGTCTCTCCCGAAGATGATTACATCGATCGCTGCTCGCATCCAGCGGTCATAGTCATCATAGCCTCCGATACCCCCGGGCAATAGGAACTGTCGTTTGTAGAGGTTAATATGGAGGATTTGGGCCATTTCTCACCACACTAGCCCAATGCGGGTTAGCGGCAACCAGAGCTTCGTTGGTTGACTACCCGAGCATACTACGAGCAGGTAACTTGGGTGTCGTGAATTGTTGTGCGGGTCCCCTTACTTCCGTCTACATTTACTATACTTTGTAAGTTCATTCGCTGTGTATACTAGTCAGCGAATACCAAGAAGTAATTAAATGTATTTCTTGTTAAAGCTGCAATGCAAAAAAATACTGTAAATACACTGCAGCTGCTACAAAAAGAAAAACATTAACAAAGCGCTCCGCTCCTGGAGTAAAACTGGCGTGAAATTTTTCTTTCATTCTTTCGTTAGAGTCAACGATAAATCTTGCTCTCGCATTAAACTAGAATCTCTCTTATAGAACAATATATATTATGAACACGCTCTCTACCGAACACTCTTGCTTGTTTACTAAACGCATTACCTTTTATGGTACTTCAATTTACACGAGAAACTTAGTATTTATTGCGTTAAAAGTTACGTTATATTTCTTATACAAATATTAGTGTGCAGTACTCAAAAATTAGCTAGATATAACTAAATAAATATATATATATATATATGGGTGTATAATGTTACATATAATTTTTTTTTGTAAATCAAATTTCAAGAGATACGATGTGCTTTTGATGTATCCATAAATACTATCTATTATATTTAGAATTCTTGTTACCACTGCTTGAATTTTACTTATCGCCTCGACACGTAAGATGTCTCGTTACTATAGTAATTTCATTATCTACAGCGCCCATTCAAACTGAAGGTAGAAATATGTGCTGATCTTAACTGTCACCGGTCGGAGACTTACCTTAAATAAACTTTAACCGTCGTTCAAAAAGATCTGGTATTTTATTAGGTCATGGTTAATTTAGATATTTCATTATATTGTTAAAACTGTGAAATTATTTCAGTGAGTATCAAGATACAATCTTTAAGAGAAAGGTCGAATAATAAATTATCATGAGATTCGTTTGCGGAACGAATTTCTTGTTTTGCTTACAAACGCGTTCTTTAGTTTACGTAAGAAACGGCCTATGAATAAATTGCAAGCTGGTATTCATTTTTATGGCGAGCTATATTTTATAAATATAAATTATATAGCTCCAAACACCGATTACAAACTTTACTATATACTTAAATACGAGAAATTTAATACAATTAATCAAGATGGTTCATATTAAACAGGACGCAGCAGCTAATAGGTAGCCGCATAACAATTAAACACTAGACTCTGATAAGACGAAGAGTTTGGCTGTCGATATGGTCTTTTCGAAGGTACCTGGCTACTTAACCTTATATTATGTAGCTGCTATATAAGCATTATTGTAATTACAAAATCATACTAATATTTTAGACGGGTGGACCGACGATTGAAGCTCACCGGAAACCGAAGAACTAACTGATGTTTAGATCTTACTTATGACTAGCAGTAGATGTCTAACGATAGATAATGATTATAATGTAATAATTTTTTTGTATCAAACAGTAGAAGTATATTTTTAAATGTTACATTCATATTTCGCGAGGGTTGCGACGCGAAAACAAACAAAAACCATTATTTTTGTTAAAGGTATAAAAAATACTTTAATCCATACATTACGGCACGATAAAGAGCTCGTAAAAATATGTTTTTGTTCACGGCCGCAGCTGTTCCGTTCCCAAGCCTTACGAAAATGAGCTGGAGGACTTGACAAAAATAATTTCCTTATTTTCATTCGAATCAACGGCTATAATTTTTCTATATTATTATTCAACATTTTAACAAAAATAATAATTACTTTACTACATTTTAAGTGCTTTTTTTTGTCTGTATAAACAATTTTTTTTTTATCTTTACTCTCATTCTGGTGGTAGGTCTCTGTTGCCGGAAACCATCTAGATAGGTACTACTGCAGCACCTATTTCTATCGCCAAATAATAATGTGCAAATATTGCTGTGTTCAGGTTTGAAGGGCGCTGTTGCTAGTGTATTTACTGAGGTTGACTAAACATTTTATATCTAAAAGCATCGAGCTCAATGTGCTGCAATATATCTTTCTAACTAGCACCACGTCGTTATGGGTAAGAGTATCACTTACTCATACCATCAGATGAACCTCATGCTCGTCTTGTCGCTTCCTTAAATAAAAAAAAGACATTGAATTAAAAGACTAATTTGATTTCATATTATTTTATGACTCAAATGGAGAACCGGATCACAATAATGCTTCTATGGTTGAAGGTCTATAATATGATAGTGGAAATTAGTCAGGGTGATTAGAATACTTTGCCACTAATCAAACTTCACCTTTGACCGCGGAATGAAACCCGCTATCTCCGTGTTACTATACTCTTATCCACTAAGCGTCGGAGGCGGTTAAATATAGTATTGTTTTTCTTCGCCCGAAGGCTATGTAATCAATCAGGATAGATCGACCATTACGCGGGTATTGGTGAAAATCATAACTTACGATTCTTATTCGGGTCTGCACTATATTTTATTACTTTCAATTCAATTTGTAAAGGGGAAAGGTTGAGCAATAAATCTGACGCACATGCATTAGATTTTTTTGATCTTAAATATTACGACAAATGTATAAGAATCATGTAAAAACACTATGGTTTAACATCGCAACGGACGCACTGGTAATCTAAACTATAGACATTTGTTAATGGCTCATAACATTTTTTTTATTCTAGTTCACCTAATGATAAGTGATACGCCTGTTCATAACAACGTGGCGCCTGTTAGGATGGTATACACAGCACCACGTAGCGCTTGCCGCCCTGAGACATAGAATGTTGATCTAGTTATCCCAGTAATTTCTCTTAGAACTTCTTCAATCTAGAACACAGTAATGTTTGCACACTACTGCTTGGCGGCGACGTAACAAGCTCCAGCAATAGAGGCCTACCACCACCAGTAAATAATTAATATATAGACACCCAATTTGCGCAATCATAATTTTCATATAGTTGTTTACTTACTGGAGCCATTAATGTTTTTACAACGAGGTAAACAAAAACAGTTTTGGATAACTAAACAAACAGAGTTTACAATGATAAATACACAAGCCCGATATGAATACAATCAAAAGTTAATACAAATCAAACAATGACTGAAAATTAACTAAACCGTTTTCGTTTAAAACATATTTAAAACAATAGATATATACATAGTAATGGCCACCCCATTCACCTCAAAATTGTTATAGAGCGGTCGGATCGTTCCGGCCAAAGTTACTATTTATCTTCAGCGGATCCAAGTACTAAGTCGAAGGTCAAACAGCAAATTGTACAACTGGCTGTCTTGATGTTTAAGCTATTTTCACTTCATTTTATATTATGTAATAAAGAACATGGACTTTAACTTAGGCTGTTTCTATTATTATATAATTTTTGAGTAGTCAGAAATAAGACACACTCTTCTGAGTTGGTCTTATCTTTTACATAGGAGCATTGAGAAATTACTTTAATAATAACGTTTAACTATTAAAGGTTTGTTTAGATCTAATTTATTAAGAAATTTTTAGGTTCGAGTTTGATAAGCAGAATCTAGAGTGGAAATAAGTCATGATAATAAACTTTGTAATAAAGAGTTTTCAAACAACCCAATAGATGGCGCCACTATGAACAATAGATCACGCTATCGTTTATCATAGCGCAAATTCTTATAAAGATCGTACATTTTTGCGTAAATTGTAACAAGCCGTGAATCTGACTCTACGAGCCCAGTATCAGATGAGATGTAACAGTCGATATAACTTTCAAGTGCTCAGAAAACAGAGTGTACATTAACTAGGGTCAGTAAGTCATGACGGAGCACTAGACGTGGGTTATAACAGGACAAACATAATATCTGTTAATAATGTTGCTGTTACCCAATAATAACAGGTACCAATTATTGTTATTAAATAACAAGTGTTATTTTTTTCTTCTTCTTAAAGTGCCTTTACGACTAGTTAGTGTTATTTACAAATTGTATGTTTCGGATTATATAATTATAATTACAATCTTACGAGAAGATAATTATAACATATAATTAATATATAATAGATAACTAATATATAATTATAATATATAATTATCTTCTTGTAAGATTACAAATTCTATTTTTCGGTTTATAATACTAGGTGCTTCTCGTTTTAACAACAGTCTATCAAATGGGTGTGAGTGAGATAGATTAATCAACCAAATAACAGATAACACGATCTAATTAACGATTCGCTCTTCAAAGAGGATTTCTTCTTATGAAACGACTTACTATAATTTTGGGTTTATATCAAATAACTACTAGTTGTGTCTCGTTTTAGTTTATGACAATATTATACAAAAGACAAAGACAAGAATAGTTGTTTCATTATTTATTGGCTGTTCTGTTATTTCAAGCTATGTTAGTGACCGGCTGTTATCGAATACTGAAAATGTTGATTGTTGATAGTGGTTCAATAACTTGGGTATGGTGAATTATAAATGATAGTTTTTAATAAATATAATGACATCGCAAGAACAACTGTTACCTGTTATCTTCGAATACTTGCGATTTATATGTTATGATAAATACGCCTCAATCCTACGGAGTACACAATTGTATACAGTAACTGGATCTCTCTAGATCTCCGTAATATTGTAGTACTTAGTAACTTGCTCTGCTCATTATCAATATAGTGCTGATATTACTGCGTGCTTTTATCACTTACCAAAGATCCTGCACCCCCACTTCAAGACTCTTAAAACTTTACGTAAGCTTTGCCATATTGACAGTAACGTAACGGTACTTGAGGAAAAAAACTTAAACCATATATTCCTTAGATTATAGTAGATTATGGTTAACGTTAGATTGACAAATTGTTGTTATTTTCGCTACGAGACTATCGGATCTATCTAGACTGATCGTCTATTAGAGGGGGTATTTGCAGCGATCGTAACTTACGGGGCCTTATTTGGGTTGAAGTATAATTTATTGTCTCCAATTCTACTTGAGACGGCGGAAAGGTTGCGCTATAAATTGAACCCAGCTGCATTACAGATATAGACTTACGAAAAAACACAACGGAACAGGTTGTTAGAGTGTTCCCTTTTTTTATAAATACTATAGCTACCATTTAATCGATATTAAAGTCGTGAAATTATTTTATTTTGGACCCGATGAAGCAAATAGATCATTCATCTATTAGTAAGTTCTGTTATAAAGGACAACAATAACGCGAAAGTTAAGATATTTACATAGCATCATATTAAATTGGCCGTCATCATATACGTGAAATTACTTAAATAAATAATAATTTAATATAAAGCAGTATTTATTGTCAGATAACAAAATTAGGTTTTAACTTTCTTTACGTATGAATACTATGTATTACCTCTTAAGGTGTGGTCTGATTGTGATATATTTAATTAAGGTGATATGAAAAAATTTAAAATCAGCTTTAAAGGTTTTTCTCTGAGGAGGTTAATTTTTTATCCAGTCAAAAGCATTTTTTATGAATTAAATATCAAAGTTCTCGTCTTGTATTGTTAGGTTTGTACATTATACTTGTACAAGAAGACAATATAATCCTTTCATTTTTCGATATTGTTCATAAAGTTATAATATTTTTTTCTTTGGACTTGGCACCTTTTTTACTGCTTCGTAGCGTAAATCAAAGTACTTTTTATTCGTTTGTATATGTCACAGTTGAAATAACAAAAAACTTGCAAAGCAAAGAGACTCCGCGCGCCGAGACTCATCTTTTTGTACGTAAGTACAAAGCGATGATCCGGAGAGCTCACGCTCTTGAAGAATCACTCAGTTTTTGTTAACAGCGGCTCAGGAGTAATTTTCATCATCGTACACTTTCTTACCAATTTATACTGACATTATTTCGCGATTTAATAATACTATAGTTTATTTAAATATCGTTATTTTTTACTACACAGTCGTCGCTTTATAACAGGCGGTGAGTACGTCTGATGTAACACTCATAACAATGTGGTGGTTAGATTGTTTTTATAGCATCACATTGCACTCGCCGCTTTATATTTTATGTCCTGTTACTTCAGTAATTTCATTAGCTACAACACTCTTTAAAACGGAACTCTATAGTGTTGAGACATCACTACTACGCGGAAATAGACTCTTTGATGTCCGGACATTTACCATAGAAATATTTTTTTAACAAGTCTCCGAAGCAACAGAGAGATTTCTTCCAACCGTGGCACACTTAGAGACTGTGAATTTTTTTTTCCAATGAATCTACGAAACGAGTGGGACGGTTACCTGATGGTAAGAGATGTGCCTGCCCATAACAATGTGGTACTAGTTAAGTTCAACAATAAAAAGAGAGATATCATATCAAACCCTGTTACTCCAGCAATTACAACACCTTATAAAAAGGTACATAGTAATGTTTGCTCTCTACTGCTTAGGAATATAATTAAGCTCTGCGGTAGTACTTAGACGGTATCTTTCAACAGAAATCTACTAAACAATAATTACAAACAATTAAGTGAAAGCTATAATTATAATATCCTTTATAAAGGTAATATTTTATCGTATCTACGGTAATAATGCGCTCGTCCAAAGTGTCATCTCGCATTAAACAAATTTTGTAAGTTTACTGTTCAAGTTTGATGATCATGTACTTCAAACTTCGTCTTCTTTCCGAGCTTCTTTGTTTTTCGCCTTTGAATAGCATTATGTCTTCGAGATAATATTCTTAAGTTATATGTACTCTCGTTGTGGAGATCCATCTATTAGGGCTAAGTAAAAATTTAAAACTCTTAATCTTCTTGAGGATTATTTATATTCGTTTCATCTTATTTGTTTTACATAATGTTAGTTATAAACTTTATGTTCTGGTACGATTGTACATATATAATATCATGTATTTATATTCTTGTCTTTATCAATATTTGTCTATAAATAGATATCTTCTAAAATGATAATTTTTTTCCCCCAATACATCTTTTATCTACTACAAATCTTATCTCCGCGGCTATGAAGAGAAACTCGTGATCTAGTTCCTAAATAGCCACTTATTGAAGAATCAATAGGGTCGTTAATTTATTAATTAACCTCAACATTTTACCCTGAAGATAGTTGACGGTTCTCGATAATATTAAAGAACAGATATTAAGGAAACAATTAACACGAATTCTTGATAACTAATACTTTTGTAACTTTGTAGTAAATTTTTTGGTATAATAAAGTGTAGGTGTATTATTTTTAGTAGAAGCATTGAAGCATTAACCAATTATTAACAAAGATAGTTTGAAAAATTTTAAGTAATTATCTCTTTCTATGTCAATGTGTATTGATTCAGATAAATCATATATAGTGGATGATAAGTCGGTGTTTAAATCTTCTAAAGTGGGTAAATAGCACAACGGAGGACTAAAATTACTGTAGCATGGAAAACATCTGTCTTCTAGTAACGATTATGATAAAGTCCAAGTGAAGACAGCTTCATAAATACCATTAATACAAAATAATAATAAAATAGGTCGTAGGTGGTGGGTCTCTGTTGGCGCAGATCATCTTAGTAGGTTCCACCGCAGCTTTCAAACAGTAGTGTACAAACATTACTTTGTTCCGGTTTGAAGGGAGTTGTAGCTAGTGAATATGGGGTAATGAGACTTAACATTCTGTCTTAAGGCGACTTAAGGTCCTATTTGGTGCTGCGTATTACTTAATATGAGTAAAGTCTCGCCAGTCTTGTCGTTTAATTAAATTAAAAAAAATCAAAAGTATTTTTTATTCCCGCACAAGTATCTATATATCTTTAAACAAGTAAAGGTATTTTGTACCCTTACAATTTCAGTAATGACTTACTTTCGATTGCTTAAAACCCTAATGTATTATGTTCGTGCAAACAACCGTTTTCGATCAACTCGCTTATCAGGTATGTGCCTCTAACTTTCCTAAGTGCTAGTAAGGAGTTCGATGAAAAAAAAAACAAATAGTTTTATTTATATTATTTATTAAATGCCGTTTAATAGATTATTTAGTAGTAAATACAACAAAATCAATTTAATTTCAAGTTTTGTATGGATGTCGTTGTTTAAAAGATATAGAACTTTTTTGTAGTTAGATTTCTAGATAGTTCTCACTCTTTCACACCTCTTGTTTATATCTTTAAATAATTAATAAAATAAATGAATGAAAAATTTATAATTCAATTCATTTAAACACGATGGTCTACAATTAATGTTATGTCAAAGTAGACCATAAATAACTGTATTGGGAATCCTATTTATCATTCTGTGTAGTCCTTCACTAGTTGATCCCCCAAAAGCAATGGCAAGGGTTGACACATTTGTATCATGCCATCTCTTTCTTACATTACAACTATGATTAATCTCTTTCTTATACAATTTCAAATTTGTGTAACATTTTTGTGTGCTACACGAAACACGTCTTCTTTCTCATTTTTATAACAGGAGGCGAACTGAAGTCATTTCATCGGATCTTACTGCTTTATAATAATATTTTATAAATATTTATATTGTATGGTGGATTTGTAGCAAGCTTATAAATAATCAAAACATATTATTTGTTTTCCTTAATGATTTAAATTGTGATTTTTCCAAAATATTAAAGCTCAAAGAATGTTTATTGTCATTAAACTTCGCCTTTACGTATAGACTTTTTATATGTGTAAATAAAGTATTAAATAGTTAATTAAAAAAAAAGCTTATGGAAAAAAAAATTAAAAAACTATCGATGGTAACCGTGCACATCACTAACGCCCCCGTTTCCGTTTCCATTTGCCCGACTGTGAACATTAGATCCAATTCATTCCATTATCATTCGATACTCGTTACCCGAAACTGAAGGCTTTTAAACTGTTTACCCTGCGAAATTGAAAGCGTTGGGGCTTATCCTATGTTACATCTTCCCCATGGCACTCATGATCAACGTACGATATGCTTCCGTATTATTGCTTCAAATAACTTTCTTTCCCAAAAATAACATCGAAAAGAGGAAGAGAGCCCATCTGTATAACATATACTAAATTTGCTTCCGTAAGCATAATACCGAATCTAGGTTTTAATTACAATTCAATTGATTTGTTACAATTAAGCAATCGATTTGTTATTAATGTTATATTCAGATGTTGATAGGATATTCTGAAAATCCTCTACTACCACTACAGCCTCCGCGCCTCAGCGGCCAACCTTGTCTCTCAACACAGAGGTCCCTAGTTCCATTCTTTGACATCATGTTGAATATGATTAGGGGTAGAGATTTTCCTCAGCCATCTGATTAGCTATCAATCTCGTATTATCAATCTGCTGCCTTAACAGCAGGTGTTCTAACTATTGGGATTCAATTCCAGACGAGTAGGACGAAGACAATTTTACACAATTCAGTCATTACATCGAACTTCAGTCTGAATCCATGGCAACAAGACACCGGTTTCCAACTTGACTGATGTATAATCCAAATTGACGAATCCTTCCGTGTGGGAGAACTGATGATAGAGCTGGTAAATAAGAATAGTAGTAAGTAATATTAAAGTTGGGGCTAAGTTCAACAATATACGAAATAGCCTGAAATGATAATGATGAATATATACATTAAAAAAACGTATGGAGTATATAGGTATCGTGATGACAAGTCTATACCTATTACTGTGGTACTATAATTAATTTTACATAATTATAAGTATGTGGCTTTTGTTAAAACCGTTAATTTACATATCGATCCAATTAGACAAATTGATTCAGCGTTGTATAGAATTTCTTGTTTCGAAGATCTTTTACTAGTTTAATGAGAATCCGAAGAGACAGAGAAATCAGTTATATATTTAGAAAGTAGTTTAAAAAACAGCAAACGAAATGTATTATTTAAAGAAGTATATAAAAATATTTATTCCTCTCGTCTAGAACATTCTATTTCTCGTATATATGATTGACAATAGACAACATCAATAATAGGAATCGTTTGTTGTGTGTTTGGTGGAACACGTTGCAAGAGACCTACGTCCAGCGGTGGACATGAAAGTCAGTTTGAAATAATGATGATGAATAGACAATAATGTTACCATGGTATAGAAATGAAATCGAACATCATATAATAGTTTGCTTATAGGACATTATTGTATTAAATAAGATGAGGAAGTAAACAGATTCTACCAATGAAAATGAATATCTCATGTAATATTGCAGTCATTTATAAATTTATAATGGTTGCTCTAGTCAGGACCTACGCCTACTGTCATAGTATTGTTTAAATATTACAGTATTCCGATTTGAAAGGCGTTCCAGTTATAAAATTAGGATACGAGAGAAAGTATCTTAAGTTAGACACAATAAGATTAGTATTATACAGTGTTAGTTAGTGTTTACCAATCTACCTTTACGTTTAAGTGAAAGTTTTACTTGTTTCACGATTACGTTGAGTAAAAAAAAATTGTAACAAGCTTTGTAAATACTTTAATTTTTCTAAAACTAATTTACTACTTTTCTTTATTACAGGATAAGAAAATATCAGGAAGAAATCAAGCTCTCACGTCTTAGTTATGTAAATCATTTTAAATCTTGTCTAATTGCGAATGACATTGTTAATTTTACACAATTAAATAATCAATGATAACGAATGATTGTGAATGATTGCGGCATAGAGAAATAATGAATTCAGAAGAACAGTGCGAAAAATGGTTGTCATCTCGTGGGAGTGGTTGAAAGGAGCGAAGGACACTTGATCAAAATGACATCCCTGTTGCGAGCTGTCATCATTTGCATCGCATTTCAGTTCATTGGTAAGTTTAATCATCATTTCTCTATCAGTCATCTTATCGTCTATCAGTCGGAAATACTACTGCGACTACACAGCAGTTAGTTTGCTTACTGATAAGTTAAGAGTAATGCTTAATTTTAGTTTTATGTGATCTATTTTTAAGGTCTAAATAAACGTTTCCTGATTCATCGTAACGTTTGATTAGTCAAATAATAAACTAGGACATAGATCTTCTTCTTTGTCGTAACCTCATGACCGAGGGACGTGACTATGGTGTGTTGCCCTGGCCACCATTTCTTTCCAGCCTTGGCCACCATTTCTTTCCAGCCTGGCGCCGGGCGTCAACCGGGTGGTCCGACAAACTCATTCGATTGTCTGACATAACACCATAGTTTTCTTGGGAAAAATAGTTGCGGTAGTGTCCCCATCCTTTCCGCACCAGTCTTTCAGAGGGAATTTAATCCTCTCGGCCACTGTAACCATCTGGCAGAGCCAGAATCGGGTTATCACATCCGCCGCCCGATACTCGGCGTTGAGACTCGTTTAGCACCACCCAGGGAGCACGTATAGAGTTTTGAAGGTAATTCCTGCGGACGCGAGTCTCTCCAGTACCCAGGACATAGATAATGATTTGGTAATTTCAGTTACGATTTCCCAATATTAAAATTTATATAATTAAGTAATAGGTTTGATAACCTCTGCATAAGTTAGATTTTAATACACCATTATTCTATGCACTAGTTGACAGGTTTTATGCTTTCGCAGTAAAAAATTCAATTATGCAGTCAACTCTTTGAGCTTCAATAAACTTTTATAGAGTTTCATTTTATCTGTGAAAGCTACTAAAATAAAGCAAAAACTTGATTTGGCGGATGGAATGCTTGCTCGAAATAACATGAAGGTTATTTCGATTTTAGGTAGATCGAAATTTCGTATACGGTTATAAATTTCAGATTTTTCTATACGAAGAAGATTGAAATATGAAATAGAATAACTACTTATTTACATACATTTACATAACCTTGAATATTAACTAAACTTAACGATTTATATACGATTCATGCATTGAATGTTCACAATGTTTGATGACTACATATTAGTTTCAACTGGGTTCAGTAGATAAGAAGACACAAAGTGACAGGTCAGTCTGTTTGACGAAACATCCTCCATGAGTAATAGCATACATGGTCATGTTATGTCCATCAACTTAAACTTGAAAAACGTGGTGGATTAATTATAGTTTACTAGTAAGAGAACGATCCGAGTTCTAGTACTGGAGATATTAACAGGATTGTTTACAATATTTATTTGGGAGTAATTGTCCTTGCGACCAATCATCAACATTATGGAAAGACTTAAGTAATTTTCGAAACTTAAAGTATGTTCTCGCAATTTCACTAACGGAGAGCGATGAAGTCTCGCAAAAGCCGTTACCAGGACTATGACTAAGAAGTTAATGAAATTAAGGATCTATATCTTAAATGAGGAGTAATATAAAAAAAAAATTTAAAATAAAATATTCATTATTTAATAAGATAAAGATTTAAAATATATCAAATTCACCGACTGGGTTTAAGCTATTCTTAAAATCTTATAAAAATAAGACGTAAAAAATTTATGCTTACGTAAGCGATAAACGTATACAAAATAGGGATGAAAGGGGCAAATAAATCGGAATGGTAGCTTTAACCGCAAATCGTACAGTACTCGGACAGGTTATTTGTTATTTTTTCTCCCTCGTTTACGGTTACGTTCCCTTCACTGCATAAACTTATGTGAGAGTTTCAGACGCCGTTCACTGGAATATATACTGCGACTATTACTTTACAGAAACAATTACGAATGTTTGTTTTAATATAAATATACATATATAAGTTGATTTAAAATGGTGCGACTTTAACGACTGCTAAGCTACTGCTGCTTTGAAAGGCACTGGTCAAATTAGAGGGCTCGTATTTCAAAGTAATTCAAAGAAAAATATGAAAATGTAGGTGTCGTTAAAACAAACTGAAATTCATCTTCTGATTATAGTGTTGTAAAAATGAAAAGTTTAAAATTTTTATTTATTTATTTAATGAATATTACGGCTGAAGTTTGCTGTGTATTATTGAATGCAAGTGAAGGTGGGCTCACACTTTGCAAATTTTAGTCCACGATAAATCATCATGAGTTCGAACCAATTTTGATATGAAGCTGTACAATGAAAGAGCGAGGCGTAGTGGTTCAATAATGCCGCTTCTGTCTGGTCCATCTTTTTTTTTTTTTGGTAAGAAAACAAACACCAATCACGACGGCTCATTATTAAACAGATGAATTTTTATTTCTCCCCTGTTTACAGTTTTCGTTTCGAACATTGGTTTTATTTATGAAGATTTCCCGAGGGACTCCTTTGTATTAAAAGGGAATTGATTACTGGATACTCCTTTTATTACTTTTCCTTCGCTCGAAAACATTCTAATGAAATTGATTTTTCTTTGTTAAGTATTGCATTTTGTGTAAAGAGAATAATCTTCTTTATGTTAGAAATAGTGTGCAAATACTTTACTTGATTATTGCGTTTTTCATGAAAATATTCTTTCTTTACACAATATTGAAATAGAGCAAAAAGACTTGTCGTTTTTATAGTCGGTTAATCCAGCATCACTAAAGTAAAGAGTTCATAAACATTTACCAAATTTGTTAAGTTTTTTTTAATTAAAAGATACATAGATAAGTTTAGTATAATGATAGCTATTAATAATAATAATAGGGGGTATAAGGGGTCCCGCAAAACAACTCACGGGACCCAAGCCAACCTCACCCTGATAATCAAGAAACGAGGCTCTCATCAACCCGCATTGAGTCAGCGTGGTGGGACATGGCTCTAATCCCAGATATTTCCTACATACAGCAATCTCTAATCCCCTACATACAGCAGCCCCCCAGTGCCCAGCGGTACCTGAAGCCATGCTAACATTGTTTATAAATTTTTGGAAGAGGCCTATGTCCAGCTGTGGACGTCTATCGACTGATGATGATCATGATGAATAATAATATTTATACAAAAGTAATTTAGGATATGATATGATTGACAAAGCTTTATAGATTCAAATCACAAAAACATAGTAAAATTTTGGATTTCTTAATAAATATATAAATAAAAATGAACGGTCAGTAAAGTATTGAAAAGAGTTGTAGTCTTTCTTGAAATGCTAAAATGAAGTCAACATATAAAATGCCGTCAACATAACTTCGTAGCTTTAAGATCTTTAAAATGTAAACGGAATACGGAATAAGGTACTATAATCGAGAGGCAGCCTCAAGCGTGTACGTTGCCAAATTAAATATGAGCAAAGTTCTAGCACGCAGCACTTGTGGCTGGCGGAATTGGCACAGTTGGAGCAAGTCTGCCAATTTGGTAGGTAGTAGTTACTCACCGGATACCCTCTCGTGCGTCGAAGGAATAATAATTACGTAGTTTTTGACCTTGTGGTACATGCCCTCATTACACACGCGGCGACACCGCTACTACACAGTGAATATAGTGAAGCAACCGGATTTAACGTTTAATATCTCAGTGACGAGCTGTTATCACCGTCATCATTTCAACTGATGGATGCCCACTGCTGAACATAGGTCTCTTGTAATGTGTTCAATAAAACACGATCTTACAGACGAGCTGTTATAGTTTAAGATCTTCTAAGCTACTTTAAAAAGTACTAGGTAGTATGGTATGACTATAGTCTAAGGCTAGACAGAATAAGACTAAGGTGCTGTCGTAGTGGGCGACTGAAAGGGTCTAGGAGTTTCGCGGGCCTTGAGGTTGGGGGCCTTTATCGCTCAACTAGCAAGCCTGTGTGGGACGGTGTATGGCTCAGCGATGATGCCTATAGGAGGGTTTGGCCTTTTCTCAGAGACGTTTTAATACAAACTGTAGAGTGGCACCGGTGCTATCTGCAAGAAATCCCGGGGCCTCTCCGAATGCACTGATGCAGACCACCGAGGTAGTTTATTGAGTAAGAATCTCACATAACTCTGACTTCACCCCAAAAGCATCTTTTGAAGATTTCCCCTCTAAACAAAAAAAAGGTAGTACGGTACGAAGTCAGATATGCATAGATACAATACAAGCTTATCAATTACAATGAAATGTACGTCTTGCATATGTCATAGAAAAAACTAAGCGAGAAAGTCTACAAAACTATACGACGACATCATCATCATCATGCGGCGCCTTCTTCGAACTGAATACTTTTAAGAGCAGATTAATAAAACTATTCCGTTCTTCAGCAATTTTTTACAAATGATGGTATTTAAGTTGGGTCCACTCCTCTGTAACATAAAATTTCTAAGACGACATAGTTTTACCAACAAAATATATGTTGATGGTAACATACATTTTCTTGAAGTTTTATGAAGCGATATAACATTTTTCATTTCCGCATATTATAATACTTTAACGTTAAAAAACTAGACTACCTAGATTTGTTAAAGCTCCCCGCAGATCGCGTTGTCTGATTATCGCACAAAAGTATGCTCCGTTCGTCCCCACTTCCCGTTCGTTCAATTCATTCATTTTATTTATGAAGATGTCCCCTCAGGGCTTCCTCCTAAAGGAAGTAAGATGGTTTTTTTTATTCTGTCTTATTAGTCTTGTTTTATAACAGTATAAAAGTGATAAAATGAGTTTATTATTTTTTACGCAAAACAGAAAAATAATCTATTTTTTCTTTCATTTCATGAACTATCAAACACGACGTTATAAGTGTCTCTATATATTTAAATCTAGCCCTCGTTCATTAAGTTTTAACTTAATTCACTCTTTTAATATCATTTCCGTTACACATTTGACCATATGTTCTAGAATAAATTACAAGAGATATGTTCAGCAATGGATGTCTAACGATTATGATAAACAGAGGTCGCCAAACATTTTGATCATACGTACTAGAAATTTCCCGGATCACCAATAGAATTTTTTAGGGGTTAAATATATTCATATAAAAAAAATTGTAATCTAAGGACAAATAAAATGTACCTACTTAATAAAATGAAATAATTGATTACAATCAAATTCATCATCAGCTGGTAGACGTCCACTGCCGGACATAGCCTCACCCAAAGATATCCTTGTTTGTAGGGGTTCATATGAGGGTAATCAAATTATGAAAACAAATTTAACAAGTATGTTTCAATGCGACTTAAAACAACTTAATGTGATGAATGTTCATGCGGACCACCGCTTTGGCGACATCTGACGATGATGACACACTTTTTTTTCCCTGAGTATGATACCGGTAATAAGTTTACGACTTAGCCAGTATAGATCATTGGTCTACATCCAGCAGTAGACGTTAATTGGTTGTTGTGATAAGTTTAATACTTCATAAGAAGTCTCAGTAAGCTCATGTCTTTATGTTGTTATGTATAAATAAATATCCTAATGGGGCAATAAGGGACCACAAGCAGAATTCAGAGAAGCTCAGCAGCAATCATTAAACACGAAAGATATTACCATTGTTCACTACTCCACCGCATTCACCGTAGCCGTTTGTAACGGAAATTTATATGAACCGATTTTCATTGTGGCACTTTCCTTTCGTTATGTAACACAAGTGAAAATCATTGTAATAAAACCATCACATTATTAAGCTCATTCTGAATAAGCTCGGGAGTATTTAATCGTATATCATGATAGTTACCTTCGTGTGGTATTCTATAGAGAAAGATATTAGTATATCTCCGTTGACTTAAAATTTCCTCAACCCAACCAATCTGACCAGGAAACGAGCCGTATGCTGGAAGTATATTGATCAAGCACGCGTTCCAAAAGCCTTAGACACATCTAGGGATACGGCTATTTCTTTCCTACTCTTCTCCAAGGTCTCGGCCCATAACTGAGTAGTACAAACTAGAAGTCACCGTCTAGGTAGGTATCACTGCAATTCCTATTTTAGCCACCAAGCAGTACTGTGCTAACATAATTTTATTCTAGTTTAAAGGCGTAACTAGTTAAATTATTGGGGTAACGTAACTTAAGGTCTTATGTCTCCAGGCGACGACCAGAATGTTGTGCTGTGTACTTCATTCTAATTACGGCCGCGTTCTTACCGGTAGGAATATTATTTATTATCAGGTGAACATCTAACTCCTCTCGTCATTGCGTAGAAGAAAAAATATCGTAATGTATGTAAATAAATAAATTCATTTTATCTTGTTACTTTATCCATGTCAAAGTTTTTTTATAATAAAAAAAATAACATAATTTTCCTATTTGTTCCATATAATGTACAAAACAACAGGACTAATATTGATAAGGGTTTAATATAGTGTACATGTAATTTTTTTTCCTACGAAGCTACGGAATAGAGACGTTCATCTGATGGTAAGTGATGCTCCTGCCCATAACAACGTGACGCTAGATAAAATGATATACACAGCACTACACTGTGATTGTCGCCTTGAGACATAATATGCTAAATATCATTATCTCAGTAATTTCACTAACAGCGCTTGTAAACAAGAAAACATAATTTGTAAACTACTCTATGGCAGCGAAGATAGGAGCTGCAGTGGCATCTAACAGGTCTTCGGCACCAGAGAAATATCCCCATTGATAAACTCCCTATTCATATACTCATTACTTGCTTCAAACATAAGATTGATTCAATGCACTCTTTTAGAATGCTTTCGGAGAATCCATTACGCTGATGTCTTCGTTTGAAGAAAAAAAGCTACTGGTGCATTAGCTAAATGAAATGCACTTTTGTAAGTGAACCTTTTCAACATACCTTTAAGTTGTACTTCGACTCTTTTTTAAAATCAAACTCGTTACCTCTTGACCACGATCCCACCTAAAATGATCTCTGGTGATAAGACGCACTAATCTAACAGCTTAATTACTCTTGGAGACTCCCACGTCATATCCGGACTGGAACACTGATGCGGACTTGTTCCACTCCTCTGTTGTTATCATGTTAACGGTGATAATGCAGATAAAATTTCCACATAAATATTCTTAAGATTTTGTATGTAATACAGAAATCTTTATGAAAACTGCATATTGTTATTCGTTGAAGCGACGAGCAAAACGTTCACCTTAAGCTGGTTCAGACGGTATCCACAGAGACATAAGTTGCCGAGTCTTGTTACCACAGTAATTTTACTAGCAACAAAGCCTTTTAAACCTGAATACTGTACACTAATAGGAGCTGCGGTGGTAACACCTAGACGGTCCCCAACGACACAGAGCTGCTATCTTTAAAATATTACTAATAACTGATTTTTCGCGATACAGTCATTTTATAAACTTATCTAAGAGTAAATTTAGGTACTCATTTCCGTTTTGCTGACGCCACGTTCTGCTAAATTTTGCCATAAGTATGTAGAAACTCCTTTATCGTAACCTACGAACAATATGAACTTCAGAAGCACGCGATACAAAGTTAGTTGTTCCGCTCGGCGCTCGTAACTTAGTTTATAAAGTGAGGACCGCTGTAAAACAATTTAGTAATTGTTTGTTTGTTACACCGCAATAGGCTTTTAAAGCAATTCCACATAACGATTCTGAACAGAAAACATTTGTTATGTGTGAGTTTTTAGTTTATATTGTTTAAGTTACTAGGGAAGTACTATATTCTCTACTGGTGGTAGATCTCTGTTGACGGAGAACATCTAGGGTAAGTACCACCGCAGCTAATTTTACAGCCGAAAAACAGTAGTGGCACATTACTGTGTTCCGGTATGAAAAGCCCTGTAACTAGTAAAATTACTGGAGAGAACCATTAATATCTTTTATCTCGCGACGATAGCAAAGTGGTGACATGTCCTAATTAGCGTCAAGTTATGGGCTGGCGTATTACTTATCATCAGGTGAACATCACGCTCGTCCCGTCGCTTAGTAGAATAAAAAAAAATATCAGTAACATTTGTCTAGTTTTTGATTTTAATCGTTTTCTTCTAGATAAGACAGACTGAATGCCTATTGACATTTCCTACCAGGCAACCTTTGGTAAGTAAGATATTGTGGTAGGTGATAATTTAATTAATTATTGTTACGTCTGCGTATTTAAAGTTCTTACGCTGTTACAAGCGAACTAAATAACTGGATATCCATAGGTTGAGATGATAATGACGAAATCCATCCATGCGGGGTCAATTAAATCACTGGCTACGTCGATAACCAGTTTTGTGCGACACCCCTATCTACGAGTATGTTCTAAACATTACTTAAGAATTATTTTTTCAACCGTCAAATAAACAGTTTCTTGCTGAGATAAATGTTAATATTTTTGTAATCTTTATTTTTTGCTAGTGACACAATGACACGCAAACAGTGAAGAGTATTCTCTCAGAATATTTTGGCTCTCATGTGTTGCTAGCCTCGACGTATTAATACATTTAAAGCGACAAATTAATAATTTGGGTATGGGTATATCTAATAAAAAAAACCCTGCCGATATTTAAATTAGACAACATATAAAAACTTGGAATCGAACCAGAAACTAAGTTATGACATAAGCGATTAGCCTATGTAAGAGATTTCCACCTATGTAGACGTTACGATATCTCTGGAGCCCTAAGGACAAGAGACTTGAAATTTGGTAGGAATATTCCTTATACCTAGTATAGATCAGCTAAGAATTTTTCTAAATATTACCTTCAAATTGTTTTGCGGGGCAATAACGGGATGTGGCTTGAGAGACCGTGAGTTACCGAGCGAAGGAATATTTCTGATCAATTTCAAGGCAAAATTTCAAATCTATATCTATATTACTACCACCAAAGCAGGAGAGGAACAGCTAGTTACATATATAAGATTATAGAAAATTAATTATGTAAAATATTATTTCGATTAACAAACAGATATTTAAAATTTAATAATTTTCTTTATTGCATCAATTAGATGCGTTAATTTGAAGTGAAACTTAGCGATGATTCCTAAGATTACATAAAATTAACGTATTTAGAGCAAACGGTGCAACGAAATGCTCTCAGTGTGGAGATTCAGCAAAGCCGTAATGTTTCAGCTTGCGGTTAAACTTGTTTCACAGTTATCATACCGTAATCTTGTTTATATACAAACGGACTTAAATCTCCAGTAGAAATTCGTATAGTTTGTGCGACAGTTTATACAGAATACGCTTTATAAGGTAATAATGAAAATGGACATAATCAGTCCTACCCTCATGTAAAGAAACCACCGGTGAGTTATATAGGAAATTCTGGCGCCCCTCGTAATATATTAAGAGTGACCACCAAAGAGGTATTAGCGAGTAGATAACATATATAACTCTGACTCTCGTGTAGAATTCTTAGCAAATTTACTCCTGGTTCAAGAATTTTATATCTATATTCGTGTCATCAATCACCTCTATATAGTTTTAGCTGTTAAATCACTATAGAAAGAAAATTCCGATTTTCATTGAAAAAAACATGTTGTCTAGATACCTCTATATATTTTCTACCCAATTTTAAAGACAGTTAATGAAATTACTGCAGTAATAAGACAACATATATTTTGGGACGACGGCCGCAGTGTGGTGTTTACTAAACATCTTAACTGAACATTTCATATAAAACTTAAGACATGAACGTCCTTCTCGTCGTGTAGCTTTGTCGTATGTTACTGAGATCAAAGTTTGGCAACTACGAAGTATATTACATAGCGAAAATTTTATAACAAACTATTAATTTTAATTTATACAAGCAAGAATGCTATATAAAATACTACCTGTTCCCCACCCGCGTTACTCGATGGAATTCCCCCCAGAACTTTCTTTGGGGAAAGTATTTGGAAAATCCATTCTTAGGTGTCTTTCAATGGCAGAAGCGATATCTCGAACCAAATTTTGAGTGTCTACGTTCAATTGTTTCTCGGAGATCTCGTGATGAGCTAATATCTCCCATACGTGTATAAATTACTTGCTTAACTGATGAACCGATTGCCATTCTAAAAGAAATACTCGTACTTATAACATGATTTAACCGTACCTGTTGGATTTAAGGTAAAAATAAAGTATAATAGTAAAGAAAATAACTCATGGTTAAGATAAGTTGAAGATATGACACTAATTTCATTTAATAAATTATGTGCTATAATAAAAATGTCCGCTCTTGCCTTAAGCCTTTAATCTCTCTGATAACGTAATATTTCTATGGGCTATTAAGGCACTTAGTTTATTATCATTACTACCCACAATAATAGTAAACAACTTAACATAATTACGTAAAAGGAATACGTAATAATAACAGTTCTGTAGTTTGGTTATTAGCTTACATATGTCAAGTCGAAGGTTTGATTTTATTACTTAAGTTTTGTTTTACATACTCGTTTTAAAAGATAACGAATACGTCGGAACTGGGAACAGATCTAATTAAATGGTTAATAATTTTACTGTTATAAAGTCTATATTGCATAATATATATTACATATTTTATCAAAACTCCAGAGAATTCGTTCAAACATTGTACTCATTATTATATATATAAATATTTATTAAAATCTAGTATATAGCAAGCTGTTATAGAACCTATTATTAAATAAACCTTTAAAATTGTTCCATACGAAATTCTGGAAACTAAATAGTACCAATTTTTTTTTACAATTGTTTACTAAATATACGTATTACATAACTGTCTCCATGGCGCAAGGGCTGAACGTTTACCTTGTAACTCGGAAGTCACTGGTTCGAAAAGAACTTGATCGGTGGTGATGATTTTCTAACTCTAGCTATTTACCACCGTCGTATTGTAAATCTACCGCCATAAGAGTATCGATGTGTTTCGACAGTCAACTTTAAAAACCTAGGTTATTCTAATGCCTAGCTATCAATGATGTCATTATCACTTAATGCATTGTGGAGTAGTATTAATTCATTGGAAATATATTAGATAGTCCAAACTTAAAAAAGTTGCTGATATAAAAATACATAAAACTTTTCTCACTCGAAATAACATACTATTGTTTTCACATCGTGGAAACAGTTTATTAGTGGTACTTCCGACGGAAGTAATGTACGGACAGAATACGAAACAAGCAATAATAATCCAGACAGTCTCCGGCGAGAACTTGCCAAATTAAATATGGTTAAAGTTCCGCCGCTGCGCACTTGTGGCGATGGGAATTGGCACAGTTAAACCGAGTTGAGTAATTCCGGATGATGTACTTACTCACGCCATATCTTACGGAGCACCGGAAGAACAATAAGAGATGACACTCCAATCCTTTGGGGAGCCCGATGAACTAAATGGAATTTACAAGCGGTGCTCGTTTATCTTAGTAATTAATGTTAGTTGGTGCTAACATTAACATTTTGGATCATTAAAATTACAATCAATGCTATTGTCCCTGTTGCCGGAGACCGTCAAGGTACAAACATTACTGTGTTCCAGTTTGAAGGGCGTTGTAGCTAGCAAAAATGCTGGAGTAATGATTCTTAACATGTCTCTAAACGACGAATAAAAAATGTTACGACGAGAAGAACGAGACGTCAACTAATAATGAATGAAACACTTGCTCATAACAATGTTGAGCTTGTTAGGATAATATACACAGCACTACATTGTCGTCGATGCTTTAATACATAAAGTGTTGTTAAGTTACACCAGTAATTCAGTAATTACTGTGCTCTTTAACCCGGAACACGGTTATATTTGCATATTAGTTTGGCGACAAAAATAGGAGCTTCTATGGTATCTACCTAGACAGTCTCCAGCAAACAGAGACCCATTAATATATCCTGTGTATATTATATATCTGTTATTCCTTATAATATAAAAAAATTAAGTCTAAATTTAAACGGAAATTAAAAAAAAGGATTTTTATTGTCTAAAACATGAAGCGGGCTTGACGTTTTATGAAGCGCGTTTGTTGTGTTTGTTGACTGACGCGAAGTGATGTAAGCTCGATTAATTTTTTACTAACACCATCAGCGATGATAAACAAAGAATGTTTGAAGATAAAACGAAACGAAGTATTCTTGATGTGAGTCATCATTATGATCGTCAGTCCTACCTCACCACTGCTGAGTATAACCTTACAAAAAACGTCTTCGACTATACCGCATCCAGTTGTTGTTTGTTGCTTTGCAATGTGAATAAATTTCATCCATTTTATTAAAATTATTATAGTTATTATTATCAAAGCGCCTATTTAACATTCCCACTACTGGGACTAGGAGCTTTCTTTCACATGGTGATAGTGAAAGCTCACTTTTATCCATCACAATGGTTTATTGAGGGCTAGAAGATGTTTGAAATGATTACAGAATTTTTTCGTGCATCCCACATTCCTATAGAAATAATTATTACCTATGTAATAGTTGTAATATAAATTAAAAAAAAATTATGTATATAGATTGTATGTATTTGATGTATTTGAATGTGTGAATATTGGAATATTTTCTTCCAATCTTGTCAATCACATTTACAAGCTTCATAAACGTAATGTTGAGTGCTACAACTACCCAAAGTCGGCATAACTTTACATCCGTATATATATGTTAACATGAATATATATAAAGTTATGATAAATAACATCTATTTAGAATTGTCCAATTTTTCCAACAACTACAATATTTCCTTACGTGAAAATCCAATGCGGAATATTGCGTATATTCACAACAACACGCCAAACCGTTTGTTCTCAAGCGACATACTAACGAACTGCATTTTATGTGAAATATGTATCGAATTTTTTTTTTTTATTTATCGAAGCGATAAGACGAGCGACATTCACCTGGTGGTAAGTGATACGTCTGCCCATAACAGTGTGACACTAGTTGGAATGGACACAGCACCACATTACGCTCGTCACCTTGAGACATAAAATTAGAACATAGTCCTTACTCCATTAATTTCACTTGCTAAAACTTTCGATACCCCAGTAATTACACTAGCTACAGCGCCCTTCAAACCGGAATACGGTAATGTTTGTACACCACAGTTAGTCGGTAGAAATAGGAGCTGCGGTTGTACCTACCTAGACGGTCACCGGTAACAGAGGCCTACCACCAATGAAATTGATTCGAATAAAATGGAAACTGAAAAATAACGTTTTTTTTTTTAATAACAAAATCAACTTTTTAGAACTGAAATATGTTAATTCTTAGTTTCTAAATCATAACATTTAGACAACAAACAGTTTGCACCTGATTCACTTATTTTATTAAGGCGAACCCTTAGGGTTGGTTTTAAGGAAAAAACTTTAAATGACGAAACGAGTTAGATTGGTGATAGCTCTTTCCTAACCCGCTCGTCTAGCTTTACATACATTTTTTTCATTAGTCTCGACACTTCGTTGACTTATTCAATCAAATTCAGATAAATCTGTAGTAAGTTATATGAGGTTATACCTAAAAAAGAGAAAAGAGAGAGATACATATCGTTTTAGGAACTTATATATATAATAATAAATAGTTTATTGCAATAATCGCTTACACAAATATAAAATGGAAACAAAAATTTTGAGAAAATCAATAATTATTAAAAATCAACAACAATTACAAAACATTTCCATTCCGTGTGTAGTGCAGTACTCCAAAGGGCTCGGGTTCAGTGCACAAACCCCCATAGGGACAACACCGATTTTCAGCCTTCACCCTTCCGGAGGAGACCGCAGTAAATATAAATAGAATGATGCAAATGTAATAAAAGCAATTATATAAAATGATTAATACCCTCACAATAGTCTTCGGAGAAGGGACCTTGCTCAATTCATATCTAGCTTACCCCTAAATGACAGAAGCAACATACCTTTCAAATTTTGAGTCTTTGGTCCAATAGTTGCGGAGATTCCGCGATGAGTCAAGGAATCTCGATATCATATTCTCTCAGTGGCAGACGCTAACCCAGGAACTCTGTCGGAGTACTTATCTTTTGTAACTTCTTCATCTAAAAATGAATAGATATTGGAAATGTAGTAACACGACCTCTTTATGTACTCCCGTTGGGCTGAGTAAGTAAAATAGATAAAGTAATTCACTGAAACCGTAGTTAAATCGTAAATTTTCTAACTTCAGCCGTTTCGGTCGGGAAATAAAATGTGAAATTACTTTGAACATTCATCAAAGCGTCATGAACAAAGCTTTTGAATAATAGAAATTTTTGTTCTATTATTCACAAGTTTTTGCGCTTGCTTGTTACTTTAAGAATAATTCTCCTATTATTAATAAAAGTTTACGTAAATATATTCCGTTCGCTTATTATAATGTTAATGGAGAATCAACTTATATAAACTATTATGTATATCATACATTGACAGGATATGTCCGAACTACCCTCAGGAAAATATTCTTGGAGAATTAGCAAATTAAAATCAGTAGCAGCAATAATTATGTATAAGCACATCTTGATAATTTAATTAAGTTAAAAGTAGCAGTTATTTTTGTATTTAGTATTATGTTAGTTAATAGTAATAATTAGATAACAGGTGTTTAAGTTATGATGGGGTTGGCATAGTCTTGATAGGCTGAAAGTCCCTAAAATAGAAAGAATGAAAAAAAAAGTATAAAAACTTATAATCCTATTTATTTTGAGATTTTTGCTTTCAAGGGTCAAATCAATCCCGTCGCACCTTATATTATACTTTGTAATAATACACTAAGCTAAAAATAACAAAAAATTATATTAATTATAATCTTATTATGAATCGCTATTGGATTTCTCTGAAATATTTATATTTAACTCTCTTAAGCATTTTCTATGGCTTCTAACCACTCAGTTTTGAAGTAAAGTTATACGGCATCTACTTCTGTGGTTACAGTAAAACCTGTTTAGTAAAACTCCTTTTTGTGCTATAAAATATTTTCTATTATCTGATGGATTTCATACTAATTTTTCCGATACAAAAGAAAAACCTAATCATATAACACTTCTGATGCATTGATGATGCTGTAATGCATCGAACAGTATATGTTAGATTATAATACATATTTATTAACTTAGTATTCGTTCTGACTATATTATGATCGTCGGTTTGAGACAATTTCATTAGCTACAAATCACTGCAAACCGGAACACAGTAACATTTGCACACTACTGTTTGGGGGCAGAAATAAGTGCTGCGGTGGTACCTACCTAGACGGTATTCGTGACCTACCATCAGAAAATTAATAGCTTATAAATGTTGACGACTGTAAAATACCGATGATGTCACACATTAGCAGTATGAATATGGTAGTAGACCAGATGAGTTTTTAAAAATCCATCTACCTACTAAATTAATTTAGTCCTTAAATTGAACCTGAGGGTCTTACAAAACTACTGATTAGCCATTGCGTCACAGAGGCACTTAAATGTGCTATGGAGACAGCTAAAGTGCGTCAATTATATTTAACCGTTGATATTGCTTCACAACTATCTTGTATGATCCGGGGATGTAACTTTTTTTGGACAGAAGGGAAGCTTCAGAATATATCCTTCTTCTGGGTTAGTCTGAAGTTAAAGTTATGTGAGATTTGTGTCCGTTAAAATAACCGCGGTAATCTGATTAGGAGCGACGCTATGCTTCTGCAAATACAAGACCACCTTGCATGTGTTGTTCTTCCGCATAATGTTACCTGTGATATAAGTTTTACGAAACAAATAACATGACACTATGACAGAGGCTTCTATATTAAATAATTTAATTCCAGGGGTGGCTCTCATCGAGTGAAAAATAACTAAATTGATTCATTGCAAGAATTTTTCTCAGGCGAAATGTTATATCACCGTGCAGTTTAATCCGGCGCGAAGGATTATACCTTCCTAGTGTAATAGGTATTAAGATTTCCGATAACAGTCTTACGAACTAGGTACACTATCATCTAACACACATAAGATATAATATTTTTTTTTAATTTGATGAATAGAACATTTACATGATGGTAAGTGATACGCCTGCTGATATCAACGCGGTGCTATTTAGAATGATAGGCAATATTCTGCTCGTCGCGAAGATATAAAATATTTAATCCCGTTACTCCAGTAATTTTACTAGTTACAGTATACAGTAATATACATCCTGATATGATCCTGTTGCTGATACACCATTCTATTACAAAAGAGTTTTTTATTTGATGCAACGAGGCATACAGGATGTCATCTTAAAGTATTATATATTTAGGATGATATATAAGTAGCTCAATGTTTGTAGTACATTGTGCTCATCGCTTTGTAACCTAATATGATAGTCTAGTTGTCTCAGTAATTCCACTAGCTATCATGTCCTTCAAACCAGAATATAATAATGTTTGCACACCATCATTTGGTAGCAGAAATAGACTTTGCGATTGTAGCTACTTTGAAAAGGTTGTGTTGCTTTACTTTCCTCATTATAAAAAAATAACCGGTTATATCTTTTTAAGATGTTTTTTTTTCTATTAAAAAGACCCAGCTTTAATTGTTACAATTAAGGGACAAAGAAAACCTCTAATGCGGGTGACGGTGTCGCGGACAAAGCTTTCTTTGATTTAGTGCGGGGATACTTGTGTTCCCACCCCTGCTTGCTGAAGCCATTTGGACACTTCCTTTCTATACGCATTAACATAATTTAAATACATATAATTTTTTTTATATTCCTTTGTTTGCGTAACAATAGTACAGAAGTATGTTAGTTATTATGCTATTGTATGTATAACAATGAGAAGGCTAAACACTTGACATCATCTTTATTTGTTAGAGAGAAACGACGAGATGAGCGAAACGTTCATCTGATAGGTACTGATATGCCTGTTCATAACAACGTGGCGCTAATTAGGATACACAACACCACTTTGTACTCATTATGTTGTCCAGTAATTTCACTAACTATAAGGATCTTCAAATCGGAAAAATTTATGCTTGCACAGTACTGTTTGGCTGCAGATAAAAGAGCCAGACTTCAGGAGAAATAGGACCAAGAACAAACGCGCAAGAATGAATACGCAAGAGCAAATCTAAGATTTTCCAAGTCTTTATTTTGTTCTTGCATTGCTCATCAGTACAATACCATATCTATGACTCGCTTACCATGCCACTAAGAAAAACAGACTTCTCTCTGTTATGCGAAGGGCGTAACTTATCAGGTTTAATGAGCTTAGTATTGCCACAATGATAGTTTTACTACCAAGTGTAAGACGACTTATACGCTAGAGATGGACATGGTATTATTTTCAATGAAACGGATATCTGGTTCTCATTTTCAAAAACTACAGAGTAAACATCTAAAACGGCCAAGCAAAACAAAATTAATTGTTCCGGGCGCTCACAACTTTGTTATAAAGCGGGGGTTATTTTAACTCTTCACAACTTTATCATGGTTTTGTTTATTAACCAAAAAAAAGGTCTATGAGATTGCCTCACGTAACGATTACTCAATTCAATCCATTTTATATAATTAATGCAATAACTTGAAAGTCTATTGATAATCTAATTCAGAGAGTGTATCAGCGAAATTTATTGATGTATTATGCATTTTACTATACGTCCTTAAGACTAGTTTAGTGAGACACTTCGTTGAATAAAAAAAAAACCTCATACATAAAAGTGCCCACCTAAAAAATATACTCCAACTGAACCATTATCATTCCCACCACGTACGAGGGACTGTCGCATGAATAAGTGCATGATTCTAGATTGGCCGAGTTGCTCCAACTGTGCCAATTCACCCCGCCACAAGTGCACAGTAACGGCACTTGGCTCATATTTAATTTCACAATAATAAAATTTATCAGTAAATATTTTTTTATAGCTAATAATATTCACAATGTTATCATAAAAAAAAAAATTACTTTTATCAAAAATACTGGTGGTAGGTGTCTTGTTGCCGAAGACCGTCTAGATAGTAGTTCAGATGGTATTGCACCACATTGCGCTCATCGCCTGGGACATAAGGTATTGAGTTACCCCAGTAATTACACTAGCGACAATGCCCTTCAAACCGGAACACGGTAATGTTTGCACACTACTGTTTGGCAGTAGAAAAAGGCGCTGTGGTGGTACTACAAATAAATATTCTTAATGTAGATATTGTTGAAAACGTTCAATTGTATTGTTCGGTTTGCTTTTATATCATAAGCGTTGCTTAAGTAATGCGCTGGCGCCACAAAGGTTGTGCGATAGGGCAAAACAAATTATATTTGATCTATATCGCCTCGCAATTGAAGGCGACGAAAAGACCTTTCACCCCAAAAAGAGTCCACTTACAAACAATGAAACTGCTGTGTTGCAAACGCTGTTCTCGAAAAATAATGAGACCTGAACCCCACTTGAGGAAAATGCGGGTAACAATTTACGCCCAAGAGTAAAATATGGGCGCGGGGTCCCAGTTTATATATTTTATAAAATATGTTACGGGGGTAATCGGTTTGATGAAATTTTTTTTAACCAATGATCGGAAAATAAGCGTGTTGAAATATTGATTTTGTGCATAAGGAAATGATTTCTTATACACTTACATATTTAATAAACAAACTAATTTCAAGTACTTTATAACGTTTATCATTTACCACCCCCTTCGATCTAACAGCTAAGATCAAACGACTGTGCTGACGCTCTGTCGATGTCCTGAAACTAATATCAAACAGTTTATTTTATCAATTTGCTAAACAATAATAATTTTTTTATTGTTAATTAAATTTATTGATTTTTTGGTGATAAATTTTATCTAAACTATATTTACCCTCTCTTGAACTGAACTTTAGTTATAATGCTTTATTTAAAGTACTTTTTAACCACAACTTACTCCCTAGGTTGACTGTTAGAGAATACCGGTAAGCATTAAGTCCACCTATTGTAACCTATATGTAAGGTTTTAAGTAGTTTTAAAAAATATTTATTATTTATGTAATAAATATCATTTTATGAACTTTTTAGGAGATAAGACTAACATAGATTAGAATATATAAGTATTTGTAAGTAACTGGAAATTTGTCTTCGAAACTATCGCTGCCGTTGATCTTAGTTACTCAGATTCTTGACCTATAAAGGTCAATCAATCTGTTAGTATAGTCCTTAATGTTTGCAGGTTTCGACGGTTTAAAAATTTATCAAAAATACTCAATCGCTTATGTACGTGGATGCTTAAAAATTCTTTCGATTTGAAATCAGTAAATCTTTCATTTTCCGCTTGCATATAAATCGGCTCATTAATTCCTTGACACGGCCCGCTCACCGTTTCGACCGTTTCTATAACAAAAGACGGTAAAACTGTTCGAGGTCCAATAAAGATATTACCTTGGGCCCTTGTCTTTAAATTACATCCAAATTGATTTTCTAATAACGTCTCCGCGCTATGAGGTGCTGGTGAGGGTCGTAAATATTTCAATTGTCTACCCCGCCTCAAGCCGCGAGCTAGAAAAGTGAATTATATTTATAATATAAAGCATAACAAATTCACAAAACATCAGATAGTGAATTAAAGTTATCTCCTTTAAGTTAATAAACCTCTTTGGAAATTTGCTTTCAATGAAGCAGCCCTAACAGGCTGAGCTCAACGGGTACTACTGTAATACAAGTTTAATTTTTTTATAGCTTAAATAGCTAAAAAATTTACATACTTTAAACAAAGAACTCAGGTTCAATTCCCATTTAGTTTCCGCTGCGGAGTAGAGTTCCGCTGAAGGAAAACATTGTGAGGAAACCGTCATGTTCTATGAGCAACAGATTTCGTTAATATATGACATCCACCGACTCGCACTTATCCGGATAAGTCATTTATATTCCCTCCTCGTTAGAAAAGATCCGGAGTCCCACTTGTGGGAATATTATGGGCCCTGTTACTTTTTTTACGTATAACTTAACATTCCCTTTGTAAGAGAATGCGTTGAGTCCTGACAACGACTTCATTTGGGTTGTGTTATAAAAATTGTAATTACTCTTAAGCAAAAATCACACTCTAAATAAAGTGTTGGATTAGTGGATAGGTTTGATAATCAATGGCATTCGCCCTTTGATAACATTTCACTCACCAAATCGATTATCGCCATAATTCAAACGACTACTCTAATTACACGATTAACTGAATTTATAACTTCCTTTATGAAGTGAAATTAATCATACAAATCCGGTTTTATATACATATGGATTTACTCTGTTCATCAAATGAACGTTTAACTTATGATATATATATGTGTGTGTGTGTGTGTAAAGTAGAATCTGTAAGTCAAGTAGTTTCAACAAAAGTCAAGTAGTTTCACTAAGACGATTGATCTTGGTTTACGGAGACTTTAAGGATACTTATATAGGACGATATGTAAGTAAAGTGCGATAATTACCGCTTAAAAAACTTATATAATTATTGAGTTAATAAGAATTACTATTCGTTTCAAGTTGACGAGCGTATTGAGATGCACTCTGAACCATCCATATGCATCCCATTGTTATAGAGAAACCTATCGCTTACCATCAAGTAGACATTTCGTCTAGTCGCTTAGTAAGAAAAGAATCACAACTTATTTTTATTTTATTGGATTTGTTAGGGATTGCTAACAAAGTTAACAATATCATATACACACACAAAGTATTAAAACACTTACAGAATTAATTGTAACTTAGATAACAAATAACTACAAGGCCATCATCATTCATTCATTTCAAGGGATGAACGTCCATTGCTGGAAATAGGTCTTATATAATGTGTTCAAAAGAGCACGGTCTTGTACTGTTTTTTATCCAAATAGTGGATGATCTGCCAACACTGCGCTTTCCGGTGCGAGGTCGCCGTTCCAGCAGTTTAAGTCCCCAACCTCCATCGATTCTACGAGCTACATGCCCGGCTCGTTGTCACTTCAGCCTTGCGACTCTTTGGGCTATGTCGCTGAGCACAAGATGCTTTAGATTGAAAAACCTATGTCAAATTTAAAAACACTTCAAAAAGAGCGTGAAAAGGTTTCTACAGGGTCGGCATCACGCTCAGTGATACCTCTGGTGTTACTGGCGGTCATAGGTTGCGGTTACCGCTCAACATCACGCGGGCCTCAATACTGTTTTCCAGCTAAGCGGTATAAAAAACTTAAGTCAGATCTGTTCAGTTTGAACCAAGGTAAAACAGGCAACAATATGTTTGTCTACGTATCCAACAGTGTAAAAATATCAACAGTTGTAAATCTTTTGCAAACTATATAAATAACAGGAGCAAGTAGAAAAGCGGCCGCGATCTCGACGTTATCCGATAACAGTAAAATCCGCAGTAATACGTTGTATTATTTATAGTCGATAGAAAAGTTCTTGTTCAACTTGAAAGAGTAATGGCACCGCAAACGATACCCCTGGAGATGGTATGACCTGACCCTATTGATTTATCAGATGCGATTGTTTATTGTACCTACATTTTGTTATTTAGCGGGGACAAAATTGATAAGGGTTATTAACCTTAATGTTACGAATACGCCTACTGATAACAATGTAGAGCTTGTTATATAACAAGCAACAACAATAATATATATATAAATAAATATATATATATATATATACTATAGCATATGCTGGTCTGCCTCTCTGTCATGTGTTTAATTTTTTTCATTTATTTTATTTTTTTTTTCTTATATTATTATTCAGAGCTTTACCTTGTTGTCCTATTATTTATAACGTTTATATATATTTTCATTAGTAATTTAGGCTATTTACATTTATTCTAACTTTATCTACACCTACGCTATCTTGTTATCTAATTTTACATACGATATTAGTGTATACATATGTTTCATCATTCATCATTATCAGCCCTTGTTTATCCACTGCTGGATATAGACTTTACCTAATGTCTTCCACCAGGTGTAAACTTCAGCTTCTCACATCCACCCACTTCTGACCGCCCTGATGATATCGTCGGTCCATTTAGATCGAGGGTGTCTTACACTTCTGCATCCTATACTCTGCCTCCACTCCAAGAATTTTCTCCCCCATCGACCGTCAGTGACACGACAGACATGGCCGATCCGCTGCCATTTCAGCTGTAAGATTTTGAGAGATACGTCGACAACTTTAACTCTACGACAGATTTCTTCGTTCCGGATTTTATCCCTTAGAGAAATGCCAAGCATAACTCTCTCCTCGCTGTGATACTTTGAATCGGTAGACCAGCTCGATGGTCAGGTGGCATCTCTCTGCGCCGTAAGTGAGAGTGGGAAGGACGCACTGGTTACAGACATTCGTCTTGAGACATTGGGGTGCATACGTTTTTATAGAGCAATATTTACTTTTTATTACATTACACATTTTTAGGCAATTGATTATGAACTTACTTCCAACTTATTTTTTATTATCTCGTGTATACTACCTGTATCGATTCTTACCACTGTCAAATTTAATATTATATAAATATTTATTTTTTACCAATTTACTGATGCTCGGTGTTTTAACTGAGTTACAGTACAATTTAAGCTTAGTGGTACGGCATAAGTGCACTTCATCAGAAGTAGGTTAAAAGCAACTTGAACTGAGGTAGCTTAAATATTTCAGATAAATAACATTAAATCCGATATACATATTTCTGTTGGATTATTGCTACATATGAATATTTGAAGATATATACATATATATTATATTATAAACAATACAGGAATATAAACAGAAACAAAATTATATAGCTAACTGCTTCTGAGGTGCTGGGGACTGCTATCTGACTACTACGGAGGTTTCTGTTTATATCTAGGGATCTCATGGATTTTAAAAGGTTCTGAGGTTTTTTTTAATTCACTTGCAATGCTGCCACTGTTGTATAGAAAATAAGTCATATCGGCAATACTAATCTACTAACGTAGGAGAGACTAATCTTGGCTAGCATGATTCACAATCTCCAGCCTTACTGTTACTTAATACCTTGTGAATTTGAGGTCTGCTTTTAGACCTTTGTAGCTATATAGGCAAACATTAATAAGTATAAAAATAAAACTTACAACAGGAAGTTTTCATCCAACCCAACGGATGGCGCCACCATGAACAATAGATCACGCTATCATTTATCATATAGCAAATCCTTAGAAGGATCGTACATCTTTGTGTATTGCATTCGGACAACAAGTCATTATGGAAAATATAATTGTATTCATTTACTGGATCTTTTTTGGATCTTCGTAATACAAAAAATCGGGATTCTATCTTATCATAAAGTATACAATTGTACCCATCAACCGGATCTTTCTGGATCTTCGTAATCCTGTTGTACATAATAATTTGCTCTTTAAGTCGCTCTGCTCATTATCAATATAGTACTGATATTGCTGCGTGCGTTGTCATTCACCAGAGACCCCGCACCCCACCACGAGACCTCTACGTTATTTGATTTATTTTATTTTTTCTTAGTAAATATTACGAAATCCCTATATTAGTTTTCTGTGAACAGAAACAAAAGGAATTATGTAACGTTACGCAACAACGTTGGACTTAAACGTGCAGCGTGATCGGAAACTTAAGTGATTAAGTGTTGTTCATGAGCTGCATGAAGTTTCACAAGTAGACCGCAACTTGAACAAGCACTCATACAGTATCGAAATACGGTTACGGTACTTTTGCATTACTTTAACTGCTTCTATGGCAACGCTTCTAACCGCTTACGTTGTAACACGATGTTGCTTGGTTAGAATCCGAACATTTGTATCCACAATTAGTTAATACTTCAATTTCACTTGATTTTAAGTGATATTGTTATCGAGGATAAATTGAACGTCCTCCATGAATGTTACAATGTTGTTAAAAAAAAAACAGTGAAAAATTACAATTAATTATAATCTAGCGAAATATGCTTCAAAAACCCTTTTTACCATTCATCGCGTATGGAACTGGAATCGAAGCAGGGACATCCGGATTATTAGGTGAAGACTTAACTAGTACGCCACACAGTCTGTTTAAATCATAGAATAGGACCAATGAATAAACCGAAACTACCATTTTTACTTATTGGTAAGCCTCTGTTGCCGGAGACCGTCTAGGTAAGTACCCCTGAGCTTCTTCTTCTTCCGCCAAAAAGTTATGTGAAAATCTGTATGTCAATCCTAATGCCAGGGTGTTACGTTATCAGATGAACGTTTTTTTTTTAATCCACGAAGCGTGAAGACGAGCGGGATGTTCACCTGATGGTAAGTAATACTCTCGCCGATAATAACGTGGCGGTAGTCAGAATGAATGGCTGAGGATCGAATTGTTTTTCTGAATTTGATCGCCAAACTTCAGTTTGAAGAGGGCGCCTAATGATGATGATGATGAGTCAGAATGCTATACACAGAACAACATTGTACTCGTCGCCTCGAGGCTTAAGATGTTGTCTCGTTACCCCAGTAATTTGACTAGCTACAGCGCCGTTCAAAGTGCAGAACAGTAAGGTTTGCACACTACTATTTGGCGGCAGAAATAGCAGCTATGGTTGTACCTAAGTAGATCTTCGGCATCGGAGACTACCACCAGTGATATACTAAGTCTTGTTCGTGCTACCACTTCGCGTGATACAAAAATTATTGTAAAGATAGAAAGCTTTTAAAATCGATGAGAATTGCAGACATTTTTCTATTCATACCATTTCTTTCACCACTCCATATTTTAGCGGATACATCGTCAATAACGAATGCAAACCGCAAAAGTACATTCCATTTGCTGATAGCAATCACTGTGGTGAAGGTTTTTTTTTAAAAAAAAGTACTGGTACTGTAATGGATTCCGTTGATAGGAATTTGTGAAAAGAAAATTCTTTCATCGAACGCAGGTAGTGTTATTAAAATCGAACCGCGAAAGCAGTTTATTATGTCTGGAGCTTTGTTAACATAACCGATACATCGCTTTTTCAATTTCAATCTGAAGAGTACTACGACTGGTGCAGATATATAATATTTTTTTTTAACACACAATTTACGTCCCCACTGTTAGGGCACAGGTCTACCCTCAATATGCGGACGATGGGGCTATAGTCGCTATGCAGGCCCAATGCGGATTGGTAACTTCACACACACCTTAGAATAAATTCTAATTCATGTGCTGGTTTCCCTTCACCGTTTGTATTTCGCTGTTGTAACTAAAGTTCACAAATGTACATAACTTAAATATTAAAGTCATTAATACATGCAGAGATTCGAACCCGTGACCTTTAGAATGAAGGCCGCACACTCTAACCATTAGGCCATCACTAATCAATAATCAGTCTATACATGTCCGTTACTAGACACAGGTTTCTCCTAAAGATCTCCACATCGATCGGTCCTACGCTGCCAGAATGCCTCTGGTACTGCCGGGTATCACAGGCCGTCGTTTCTATACCCTATTACCTAAAACGCTGGCCCAATGTGGGTTGGGGAAACCAGAGCCTTGTTTGTTGATTAACAGATTGCACCATCAGCAGGTGAGGTTGGTTTGGATCCCTTGTTGCGCGGGACCCCATACACCCTTTAGTTCCTTTTTATTAATAAACATGGACATCTGATTTTTATTAATATCCGATTTTCGAGGTTCCTTCACTTGGAGAAAGAACTAAGAATGCGGCTCTGGTTAAGAAGATTTATGCAACACCATATTGAGCTCGTCGCTTTAGAACATAACATGTTTAGTCTGTAAGTAAATTCATTAGCTACAGCGCCCTTCAAACTTGAACATACTATTACTTGGCGACTGAAATAGAAGCTGCGGTGGTACCTATTTAGACGGTCTCCGATAACAGAACTAGAACCAGAAGTTAAGAGCGGTGGTAGAGATTTGTTTATAGGTTCACTTCTGTGACCTAGACTGCGTGCTGTAATAAGTAAGCTTTTGCCTAATAACACTGAGGTCTTGGATTCCAGAGCCACGTGTGGTGGTAAACCTTATGTGGTATACATATACAGATTAGTTGAAACTAATAGAGAGATAATTTAAACAGTTTTTTTTAATAATTTTCGCGTAAATTGTGAACTAAGTTAATTTTAAGTTTAGTTAATATTCCAGGTTCTAAGTGTAAACTGAATGCATAAAATGCATTTTCACAAAATTCCATGTTTCGTGGAAAGGAGTAATGATCGAGTTTAATATTACGTAAGACAGGTATAGATTGCGGCCGAAGCGGGTTGAAAGCCGGGTGCATCCCCCCCACACGAGCCGCCTAATGCGTTTCTAAATACCCCCACTCAGTATTATTAACGGCACCTGAAATACCTGTAAATGTTGAAATGTTACAAGTGCTTTAAGATTAGCATTTCGCAGTGTTTCGAGGAAATAAAATATCTTTTTAGATGCATGTCTTATACAGTAGTGAGCAAATACTATGTTCCGGTTTGAAGGTCGTTGTAAATCGCGAACTTACTGAAGTAACGACACTTAATATCTTATGTCTCAGGCGATAGGCGCAATGTGGTACAGTACAACATCTTCATTAGCGCTAAGTAGTTATGGGCAGGAGTATAATTTACCACCAGGTGTATGTCTCGCTCGTTTCGTTGCGGCGGCGAAGAAAAAAAAATTATGATTCAAGCTCATTCAATTTTCACTGATGAACCTGTGTATGTACCATCTGATAGTATCGATCTCCTAGTCTTTCTTCTTGATCATCATCATTATCAGACGTCCAATGCTGGACATAGGCCTCCACCAAATATCTTCACATCGATCGATCCCGCGCTGCCCGCATCCAGCTGCTTCCCGCAACATTCATCAGATCGTCGAACGACCTGGTGGAGGGCCTGCCAATACTACGTCTTCAGGAAAGCAGTACGGTCACTAAAATCCCTCTTCTTATTATTAGATATTTATTTCCCAAAGCGATAAAAGGTGCACGCACAGCTCATAGTCTAGTTGATATGTAGCGTTAGTTAGGATGACATACACTGCACCACATTCTGTTCTTCGTTTGCTACACAAGCTGTTGTGTTCGCGATACATTAATAATTTCACTAGCTGCAACGTCTTTCAAAGCGGAACACTAACGTTTCCACACTACTACTTAGAGCTGCGTTTTATCTAGACTGTCCCCGTATATAGAGTTTAATTAATAACCTAATTTAAATTTGCCTAAACCTATCTTTTTTATTACAAGAAGTCGTGTAAATATCTCTATATAAAATTTCATCTCATTTTCATATGGAAAATGTTGATATATTTTTAAACATCTTCAACAGCATTACGTAGTCTGCGTAGGTTTCCTACAAAGTAGGTTAATAGCAAGATGCATTGAAGTGGGTACATATGGAGAGGGGGTGCACTGCCAAATGCGGGGTTGCATTCAATTTATTTATAGCTTATCGAATGTAGATGCAAATACGTTTTTGGTTTAATCCTAGGTATCTCAAGCTAAAATTTTAATACATTATTCAACACTAACAAAAATAATGTTCCGGTAAATGTTAACCGCTGATTGGGTTCTGTACAAAATTAAATGATGCTTTGAGATGAAAATGTTTATTATTCCTGACAACAAAAGTCCACTGAAGTAAGTTCCTCAAAGTCCAAAATCACTAGTAAAATCGCATTTCGCTGGTATATCCTGTAAAGTCTAATCGCAGTATCGCCTAGATTTTCAACACGAGAATGAATCATCCACTCGCCGAACATCTATATTGTTTTTTTATTCATTTAAGAGACGAGACGAGCCGGACGTTCACCTGATGGTAAGTGATACGTCTGCCCGTAACAACGTGGTGCTAGTAAGGATTCGATTACCAGCCTTTGCGGGGACAAGGACAGGTTATGTCGGACTTGCACCGACTAAAATCCTCACGAACGGATGGAACACCCTCGTTGCTTTTATAGCGGCGCTACGAGAACGCTTTCATAAACATCCGCGACGCCGCCAGCGCACGCAGCCACCACTGGGGGTGTGAAACCTCGCCACCTTTGTAAGGGCGCTCGGAAATGTACAGCACGCCTTCATCATCTCAGTCTCTTAGAGGCCATGGGAGCCAAGAGAGAATATTCTTCCGGCTCCCTCTACGAATCTGGTTTCTTCCACGTAGAAGCTTGAGGTATAATTTTGAGCAGGTGACAGGCTTTAGAATTTAGGAGAAACATCACAAATTATTGCTTAGAAATATGTAAAATAGTAAACAATAACAATAAGGATAAGTAAATGTTACTGGGCACAATAATATTCTGTGTATTTCTGTGAATATTAGATAATTAGATAGCATAAGAATAATGCAAAAAAAATATATAAATAATGTTGGAAAAAATGTAAATAGCCTAAATTAGTAGTTGTAAATAATAGAATAAGATTAAAGGCTTGAATAATAATATCAGGGAAAATTGGAAATAAATAAAAAAAAACCGTTATAAGGCCGCGGAGGATAAAGAAGGCGACGGAACGCAATACCGACTCCTCTCCCTCCGCGACTCCAACACGGCTGCGAAGGGTAGTGCAGGCCTGCCCCCACACCCCACCGGCACACATCCGAGATGAGCTCACAGATATCACTTCGAGCGACTACTTCGTGTCAGCCCTGCACCTTGAGCCGGCCGTGTAGGTTCCTTTTAGTTTCACAGTGTGTGACCAAGCCTGTGAATACTGAGCCCTAATGATAATGCGGGAATCTAACAAAGACCAGCCACCAATAAATGCGTATGTATATCATTCTAGAAATTTCCAGAGACTACCGATGACTCATTGCATATAGTAAACTCGTCGCCGGACACCTGCCCCGCGGCGCGTCTCTCTCTTTATTATTCTCGAATGTTCGAGTACTACATTCAATCGCGATTATTATTCCAACAATATAAAACACTATATACTTCTGTTTGATCTTTAACAGTTCTTCTATAGCATTCTTTAACGCGGGGCCATTTTTCATATTTTCGAGTACACAATACAACAAAACAGTCTCATTGTTCGTAAGTGGATACTTTTACAAGTACACCCTTAGCTAAGCTCCGTTTCAGAGGGATCGAAATAAAATATACACAACGAAAATACCTCCGTTTAAGTTAATAATGGGAGGCGTTTAATTTTAAAACATGTTAATTGTGTTCTGTAAAAGGTAGTAATTTTTTTCTTTTTTCTACCTTATTTGTTTACTTTTCACGCAAGTTTATATTGTGCTTCTTGTGACTCGTTACTAGCTATAATTTCCTTCAAACTGAAGCACAGTAATCTTTGTAAATTTTTTATTTGACGCTCGATAAGAGAAATGTAGAGAGTAGTAACAATAATATATTGTAAAAAATTTATATGAAAGAAAAGAAAAAAGGGACAGCGTATATCATAAAAAAGGACATAGTTATCAGTCAGTAATCATCATCAGACCGTATATGGCCACTACTGGACACCGGCCTCACTTAACGATATCCGATCTGTTCTGCGCTGCTGGATCCGGTTTTCCTTCACCTTCTCCAATTCATCGGTCCACCTGTAGGAAGGTACGAAGCCGTCATTAAAAGACCTATTCAGCAATATTGTACAGTAATCCTGATATCCTTAGTTAAACTTAAACAAAATACATATTCAATTTCAACCCTGTACAGGGTACAGCAAGTTATTTGGACGCTAAGTTTAACATAACTTATCTTAACTTTATGATATTAGCGGCTTTTAAGCGATGTGGCTTAAAGCTGAAATGCATTATGCTGCATGAATAGAAGCTAAGCTTGAAACATACGGATCCTTTGTGTTGATATATACGCTTCCACAATTAATATACGAGAGAAAAATAATATAACACTTATATAGTTAATAATATTTAACTTATTTAATCACTATATAATACTTTGTTTTTGTTCAGTTTTTTTTTATATATAGGGTACCGCAAAAGTAATCCTCCTATCAGAAAATGCTATAAATTTTGCCTTGATGTAAAAAAATTAAAAAACCAAATAAAAATAATCCACAAGAAGACAAGATATACAAGGTGGCGCAAAAATAACCTTCCGATGTTTTTTGTCTGTAATTTATAAAAGAAATGAAAAACTTTGATTCTTCTTTTGGATTATTTTTATTTGGTCTTTTAATTTTTTTACATCAAGGCAAAATTTATAGCATTTTCTGATAGGAGGATTACTTTTGCGCCACCATGTATGTGGCCCTGGAGTAAAACAAGTAATATCCGTAATACTAGGTCCTTACAAAGTGGATAACTGGTGGTTTTATAACCCGAAGCTCACGTAGGTAAAATAAATGTTAGATGTCTAAATCTAGCTAACTTTCAGGCCAGTTAAATTTGCTATCATAGACCAAAAAAATTCTACTTCTCCCTGATATTATAACATTGTTAAAGTGTTTTAACATTAACACATAAAAAACTTAAATGCTGTACTGTCGATCTACATCATTGCTTTGGTATGATGTGCTCGGAGCTGGTGTTTAATCTATCACTGAATTCTTGCAACTTAAAGTCAGACAACCAGATTATATTACACAGGCTACGCTATAATATATTCCCTAAAGCAAGGCGTTAAAATTATGTATTAAAAGAAAAAAAAAACTTTATCAGTTTTAATGACTTGTAACACTAGCAGCGATACAGCAGCCGTGCCCCTGAATTAATGAAGCGATTTCTGCTTTGGAACAGAAATTAAAAGAAGTAAAGAACAAACAACCGTTTTATAATGACCCAACAAGAAGATTTTTTAATGAACATCAACTTTGGAGCAAGTTATAATATCTGCGAGACTGATCTAAGAAGAGTTTGTTTGAAGAAACTTAATTGCGTCTCCCGCTCTATCTCATACAGTTAATCAAGCTTTTAAGTTAAAGTTTTAAGACTAGCTTTAGATCCAAAAAGGTTTATCTAAGAACTGGCGTCTTAGAATCTGTGGTAGTGCAACGCGACGGTTGATTAGATTTAAGATATTTGAAATCTAAGTATAATTTTTTCTAGATAATTCTAAAAATATATTATAATAACAAAAATCGTTAGACTTTAATCCTAGCTAATACTTAACGAAAATCTAGTCTGTAAAGATGTTGCGCATTAGCTCAGAGGAAACCAATTGACTCTTCCACGTTACTTCTGATCCTTGAACCACGTTTGAAGCTGTTTAAATGTATACCGGAAATAAGAATTTTTAAGAGATAGGTTAGACCTCAATTTCTAGCTTTCATACTTGCGTACGGAACATAGCAATGCAATTAAAGACAGATTGACTAGAACTAACATTTCAGATGGTTTCGAGGACACTATCAATCTTCCTTACTCCAACAATTCTAAGACCTGAGAATCGAACTGGAGACGTTTGTGTTACAAGATAAGCTTGTAAACAGATGTACGATGAACGTATTTATGTTGCAATAGAACAATAGTTCTATACAATACTAAAAAAAAAAAAAAAACTTAAAACTACTAATTAACAAACGAGGCTCTGGCTCTTATCAATTCTATCTCATCAACTTATTCTAAAGTTGTAGTTTAAGTTACTGCTGTAACTATAAATTATATTTTCACCTGTCGGTAGGTCTTTGTTGCTGGAGACCATCTAGACGGGTACCAACGCATCGCCTATTTCTGTCGCCAGAAATTCGTTTTGAAAGATTAGGAGCTTTACTTACAAAGCATTTATATTTTATTTAGTATGTAGTACTTTACAAACATTATTATTGCCTCATTAGCCTGGAGTTCCAGAGGCTGGAAAACAAAGTTCAGCTTGATAATCATAATATGAAAACGGTCTGTATTTTCATGGATAACAGTAAAATTTACAACAGTGTTGGAGCAGCGCTATCCGTGTGGACTAACGATGTTGAAACTAAAACCGTCAAATTGAAACTGTCGCCATATTAAACAGATTACCAGGCAGAATTTCTGGCCATCAGCAAAGCTACTACAATAGTATCAACAAGTAAAGAAAAGAGCTTCGAAATATACAGTGACTCGCGATCAGCAATGGAATATAAGAAAGTTGAGTTATTTAATTAGCAATAAGGAAATTAGGAACAAGTTTCTAGAATTTTCTAAATACGCACAGAGAACTGTAAATAAAAGCATAATTTAAAAAAAAACGTGTAAATTCTTTAATGCACTAATTATCTATGTAGACAAGAACTCTGACCCTAGTCAGAAGAAATTAGGAGAAAAATAGACCTTATTATTTGAAGGGCATATCTAGCTAGTATTTTGGGTTTCAGAAGTTTCTAACAATCATAGCTTTTCACATAAGGAGATAAAGGTCGTCTGTATATATCCTTCAGGTTTTCAATATACTTAAACTGCTATAATTTTTGTAACTATGGTTTATCTATTATATGGTACTAGTGCCGTTAGATGCTAATTCTCCGGCGAAACAGTTGTCTTTAAACATTACTTTGATCCGGTTTGTAAAGCGCTCTAGCTAGTATAATTACTGCAGTAACGAAACACAACACTTATGTCTCAGGCGTCTAGTGCAACGTGGTGTAATAAATATCATCCGCCTTGTTGCTACGGGGATATCACTTACCCTCAGGTGAACGTCCCGCTCGTCTCGTCGCTTAATTGTACAAAAAATAAATATCTGAAGACAACTACTATAAGTGGAGCAATGTAAACATCCTAATGAAAAAAAAGTCTTGGTCGTGATTTTGGTTCGAGAAATTATTAATAGCTCCTAGTGGACTCATTCAGTTCGTTATGATAGATCGGTTGATAGTTTGGTAACAACTTTTACGAGACTTCTCCATCTCTCACTCTCTGAATTTATATACATCAACTATATTTCAATAGATGAAGTGGTCTTTATAATAGAGATATTTCAGCTTAAATTACATTTAATTAAATAAATTGGTACTCATCAATATTTGGGGCCGGCAAAGTCGGAGCTAAACATTTCTCGAAGTGCCCTCAACTTTGTTTAATTTTCTCTTTGCTCAGGTTTCCGTAACACAACCCGGCCGCATTCGCTAAGTCAATTCTCTTCAAGTGAACTGGATGCTGCGCACACACAGCGTTTGCGAATTAACAACGCGCACACGATGGACTTGTTATACAACTTTAACATATCAAAGAGAAAACATAATAAACTTTAGTAGTTATTCTGATATCAGTATATTTATTGATTGATTGATTGATTAACCCCCAAAGTAACCAAACTTAGTATATGGCACCTAAAGTAGGTTACCATACTTAATAATATATAATACCTAATATAATACCATACCGATATAACAATGTATTAAGTTATATATATTTATATATATGTGTGTAGAAAACATCCGTCTATCGTGTTTATCATTATTAGAATTTTAGTTCTAAATACTTCCGTTTAGTACTCTTAATATCTTAATATGTGAAGTTATGCTATACTTGATAAATAATTTATTCTTTTAAGCTTTGGATTATAAATTAAAGGGAAATTGCCTTCTTTATAAAAACATCATCATCATGAGACTGCTACCGGCCACCGGTGGTTTAGACACGCATATAGTAACTAGCAGTCGTCAAGAGCGGATCGTTCCTCTTTCCAGTAAAGTACCTGATGAGCAGTAAGAAAGATATTATATAGAATAATTCAACCATAATTAACCAAACGATGTCTTAAGACTGTACTTTTTGATATTCTTACAATAAAGCAACTTGGTACAACTTAAGACTAATCTAACCTGTATGCATAAACCGGTTTCGGAGTCTAAAAGTTAAACACACATATCGCAGTCAATACTGCTACTGCGGCAACGTTCAAACATTACTTCAGCTAACTAAAACATAACAAATATTCCTAATTAACATAATTACAAGGCGAAGCGTGAAATATGCTTCTTGATTTGTGACAAATTTGAAACGTAGGCAAGTGCAGTTTGTAGTGCACTAGTACAATTTAACGGTGAGTGAATTCAAAGCATTTTCATATGTTTTAATTCATACAAATAAAAATTGAATTATACTGTAATATATTTTCTACTAATCTGATCACTCAATTTCCGTGTATGTTAAAGTAATATGACTTTGAACTTCTGTATTAAAATATTAATATAACAAGTCTTGTTCTATGAAAGTAACTCCACTCTTTAAATTCTCTAAGGTTTTAAAATGTTAAATATCATGACACTGATAATGATGCTAAGGTAAAGGAACTGAATGCTGTTGTAAATATTAATGAGATTTGAAATATAATTGAAATTTAACAATTATAGCGTAATATTAGTTCATGTTTTAACCTTTTGAGTATTGTATGTTAAAAGATAATATTAATTTGAACCTCTAGTTAGTACTGCAACACTGTTTGTATTAGATAATAGATTAGGTATATCTATATAGAATATTTATGATAGAATCGATTCCTTTTATGATCTGCTAAATATCGTGAAACTAGTGTGAATACTGTGTTGACAAAATCGTGAACGTCCAAAACAAAAGCGGTAAGACTTCTCAGCCAGACGCCGTAATCTAGGTCTTTAAGAGTTGCAATTAATGGAACAAAGCGAGGACAGGTAAAATCTCCAATGCCTCTACCGCTATCGCAGACAATGTGTTCATTAATCCAGTAGGAGAATGCTTGTGTTAACTCACATGCAGGTTGGACTAACCTCTACCTATTGATGATATTAAGACCTACCTACCAACTTAATACCAATTCCGGCAGATCTAAATGTAACTATGGAAAAGAGGCAGCGACAAAAAACAATGCAAATATTCATCTCCTGCTAATAAAACATAAATATTACAGTATACACAACAAGTATCAAAATTGGTTTATTAATTCCACTTGGAGTGGTCATGAATCAGATCACAGCTAGCGATGTAGATTCTTCTTTACGTTACGGTTAAGTTATTAAAATTTCAATATGACGAAACGCACATTTTAATGGTGAAATATCACTGTTGCATCTATTTCTGCCGGTAAACAGTAGTGTGCAAACATTACTGTGTTCAGGTTTGAAAAAAGTTGTACTTAGTGAAGTTACTGGCGTAGTAATACTTAACATTATGTGTCAAGGCGACGAGCACAACCTGGTGCTGCTTACATCATCCTAACTAGCACCACGTTGTTATAAGCATGCGTATCATTTATCATAAGCAAAACGTCAAGCTTGTCTCGTTACTTCGTCGAATAAAAAAAACTGTAAGCTTAATAAGAAACAAATCTGCTTTATAACATTCTAATATAAGCACACGTGAGAATATAAGCAGCGATGAAAATACTTTTTATACCTTTCACAATAGAGCAAACAAGGGAAATTGTAAACTCCATTTCCATTACGTCGTATTCTCCTGCTAATAAAAATAACAAGAGTAACATCAAACGCGATCGAGTTCTGATACAATCCAATAACAATACAATCGGCACTAGAATTGATCGTTGAAAGAAGATTCTCTCAACTTGAAAGAGTTAAGCTGAAGGGGAATTTTTAAAACGTTATAATATTATAAATATTCATACAAACAATAGCTTCTGTTAAGCAAAGATTTATTGCTAAATTTATTATAAAACAAATCATTGGTAACTTGTATTGTTATTATGTCATACTAATAATAACACTTGTTACTGATGTAAAATACGCATTACATACAAAATATGGATTTATAGAAGTAAGTTCTTTAATAGATTCCAGGCTTCTCACAGCTCACCTACTGCACGGTAGCGCCAAGTTTGTGTTGATTTATTCTATATATATCTGACTACCGTATAGAAGTATGAGTACAGTTTTGGATAATACTTCTCTATACTAAAACAAGTCTTTCTAAGAGTTACGAAATTTAAAAATGCGGTAACCCAAGTATATAAATGTTCTCAAGTCAGCAATCTTTCATGACGCGAAAGTCTTCAAAATTAATGTGTTACCAGAGTAAATATTTCCTATATGTAATATAAATAGAGAAACGTTAAAGATTGAAAACGCGATCCCCTCATCCTAGACGTTTGATAGATTGATGCGCGTACCGTTTTGAGATAAGGTTGTTTTTATAACAGCAATTTGTCAAAAGCTATACATATAATATAAGTAAACTTACTTAATATCAGTCAAGATGTATATGTATGTTACTATTATGATTTTTTTTGTACGTAATATGAGACAGTCATAAAGATTTTGCGATTCAAAAAATATGTCGATAAAAGTTATTTGTACCAACGTAGAGAGGTTTTAAAAACGATCCGTAACTTTTTTTAAATATATGTTACCGATTGAAGGTCGCTGTTGCTGTAAACCATCTGTAGATACCACTGCAGCGCCTACTTCTGCTGCCTAGCAGTGGTGTGGAAACACAACTGTGTTCCGATTTAAAGGGCGCTGTAGCTGTTTAAATGAAAGGGGTAAGGAGGCCTAACATATTGTGTCTTTAGGCGACGAGCGCGTTATGGTGCTGTGTGCTGCATCCTAACTAGCGCCATGTTTTTATAAGCAAGCTTATCATCTCACCATCAGGAGTATGTCTCAGTCTTCTCGTCGCTATTTAAAATAAAAAAAAATGTTATAACGAAAATAAGAGAGAGAGCTGATTTCTGAGATACAATTTAATTTCCTAATCCTGGAGCCAGTGGTTCCAAGTGTCGAAGATCTGTAAAATGATGCAATAAATTATCTTTATATATATATCTTGAAATATATATTTCTTTCAAATACTGATATATTATCTTATCGTATGGGTGCTGGAGACGTGAGGATATGCAAAATAAATATCCAAACAAATCATTTCACTATTATGGATATATAAATTTTTTTTATCAAATTCTTGGTATCTTTTTCACTAGGAAAAAAATTAATGTTATGAATAACGTTTATAACTTAATTTACAAAATAATTGTTGGAAAAAAGATCGAAATGAAACATCGTACGTGTTTGAAGAAATTACAAATAATTTTTAGTACTTACGGGGACGTGAGTTCGTGTCTCTAAGACACTTTGGTTAATTTTATCAAACAGCTTCCGGGGAAGTTTCGTAAAATTGTCCGCGAATTTATCAAGTCGCGTACATAAAGATTATACATTACAAAGGCTATACAGAAAAGAGTAATAATAAAAAAAAAACTTTTTTTAACGAAGCGATGAGACGAGCGGGACGTTCTCCTGAAAATATGCGCATGTTTATAACAACCTGAAGCTAATTAGAATGGTTACACTACACCAATGTCCTCGTCACCTGGAAGCATAAGATGTTTAGTCTCGTTACCGCCGTAATTTCAACAGCTAACCTTTTAAAATTATATAGTTTAGAAAACAAATTTACGACAATAGTATTATGGCGGTATTATTCAAAGGCAATCAAATCTGTTTTAATTTTTATTTATTGGAAGCTTAAACATTAAAAAGTAAAGTTATAGTTAAACTGTTATATAAATAGTAATCAGAAATTTAACTATAGATTAAAGTTACTCCATAACCTAATTAAGAAAAACCAAATATTTTATACTAACAATAATAACACGAATTACGCAATTTAGCATCAGTCGCAATGTTTGAACCTGTAATAAGTTTTAGTTAAATGGTTTCAGTAAATAATAAAGAAATGTGAAAATTAAAGCAGCTCGTGAAACGCGAGCAGACAAAGGGCTCATAAATTATTTTTTTTTTGTGTTAATCAGCAAACGGAACTTCCCGAGTCAAAGCACTTCATCACAACTTCCTAGTGAAATATTTCTTTCGGAACCGCTTGCGTACGAACGGACTGTGAATTAATCAGGAGGCTCATAAATGTGTCGTGTAATCTATATAATGGGGAACGAGGAGTTCCCATCGTTTTAACTGTAAGTTAGTAAACAAGCTCACTTACTATTGAGCGGTGTATGGAAATCTACTTTATATACATAATGAAAATAGTTTTCCTGTGTTGGCAATCACGCGAAAACTTGTGAACGTATCCACATGGGAACATGTCCATTCGACGCGAAATGATTAATAGATAGACTAGTTATTTTTTTAATGTCATAGATCCTTAATAACCCTATTTCCAATTAACTTTTATAAACATTTTCATTAGGTATTAGTTATGCGGTTGCTATAGTAACGGTCGGTATAGAAAGGCATTTGCGATTGCTCTCAAGAAATGTTTCAGACAAACTTCAAGCCCAATATTATATTACGGCCAGCAAAGTGGACGGAGAGCAGTTAGTATATTTATATATATATATATATATATATATATATATATATATGAGTATATATATATGTGGTATGATCGTTTTGATTTAAAAGTAAACGGTTTGTTGTAAAGTGTCTCGCTTTTTTATCACATAAGAGCCTTAATTTATCTTCCTTACAGTCCAATGACTCAAACGCAAGTAAATGATACACTACATTAACTTTCTTCCCTAACAACATAACGATAAAGGGTGCGTTATTTGAAAATTGTAATGCTTCCGGAAGTATAATTTATTTTGATTCAATAAGCGTTTATTTGGATATTTAAAAAATCATTATCATAGTCATTATTTAGTTTATTGATGGATCTAAAACATAATACTGGTTGTTGTAATACTCTGTTGCCAGAAACCGTCTAGGTAGGTACCACCGCAGCTCCTTTTTCTGTCGCTCAACATTACTGTAAAAATATTACTGTTCCGGTTTAAAGTGTGTGTGTACTGTGGTAACGGGTCTTAACATGCCTTAAGCCGACGAGCATAATGTGTATATCATCCTAACTAGCGCCGCGTTGTTATGTGGTAGTGTACCACTTACCATCAAGTGTTACAAAAAGTCTCTCTGATCTCTTACATCGTCGAATAAAACAAAGTTTCCACCACGCTTGCCAAAGGTTGTTAAATTGCACATATCCATAAAAGCTGTTGTTCTTGGAACGTGTCGGTTTCCTTACGATGGTTTCCTTCATCGGAAACTCAAGTTCAGTGGAGATCGAACGCTCGCCTCTTCTAGAGGTATAACGCTTTCGACCACCGTACAAATTGAACCCTCATGGCTTACGAATTTGAAGTAACTTACTAAAATATCTGTCATTCCGCACTTGACTGGCGTGTTAAATAAATAGCTTCGACTCTATCCTTGAGAGAGAACGCACCGAATCCCAGCGGTGGGAGCATTAAGTGGGCTGTTTGAATACTAAATACCTTTATCAGAAGAGAAATGAAGAACAATTCGTGTGACGTAAGATTTGAGAACTGAATTATTTTTATCCTTGATAAAATATTAGAACAATTCTTCAAATGTTTGATAACAGAAATGTTCTTTGAATACTGTCTATGCGGGACATATCTATACGAGACATCGAATACCTCTAAAGCAGGGGTCGGCAACTGAGGACTCTCGGATCACTGAGTTACCTATTACATAATTTCAATTGTCCTGTAATAAAAACTAAGAACGACGGAGATGTTTATCAAGCAGTGCAACTCTGTTGGCTGATAAGAAGACATAAAACAATGGCAATTTAAAACAAACATTTTTTTTTATTTATTTTTTTTTTTTTTGTTCAATTAAGTGACGAGGCGAGCGGGACGTTCACCTAATGGTAAGTTATACTCCCGCCCATAACAACGTGGCGCTAGTTAGGATGATATACACCACACCAGATTCTGCTCGTCGCTTTGAGACATTCAATGTTAAGTTTCGTTACTGCTCTAATTATGCTAACTACAGCGCCCTTTAAACAGGAATAGTAATGTTTGCACATTACTGTTTGCCGGCAGAAATAACAGCTGTGTACCTTGTTTCTGAGGGAAAATCACGGTTATGTGAGATTTTTACTCTATAAAACCCCCTCGGTGGTCTGGAGCAGTGCATATGAATAGGCTCCGGGATCTCTTATAGACTGCACCGGTGTCGCTCTACTCTTTGTGTTAACACGTCTATGAGGAAGAGCCTAACCCTCCTAGGCACCAGCGCTGAACCATACGCTGTCCCCCACACAGATTCGCTTGTTGATCGATAAGAGCCTCGCACATTTAAGACTGTTTCCGGCAACAGAAACCTACATATGTTTCGCCGCTAACGTCTACCAAGTAAAGGCATTTTAGTTGATTGTGAGCCACAGCTATAACCTTGCCAACCCCTGCTCCGCAGCAATCAGCAGCATGAGTCCGCATAAAACATGTTACGTTTCACCCGTATTAAAATAATATCGGTTCACAAGCGCTAGTATTTCCCAAATAATATTCCATTCGCGCAAACAAACCGTAATTTCGGAGCTTTTAAAAGCTTTTATCTTTTCGTTTGCCGTGTTGTTTGCTGCACCACCGTATCGGATGTGGAGCTTGCTTGCATAGTCGCGATTGCTTTTAATATTATTTTAATGTGAAGCTTTTTATTTTTGACCACAATTTCATTGTAGGTTTCTGTTGCCGAAGACCATCAAGGCAGGGATCAACACAGCCCACATTTCTGCCGACAAACAGCTGTGTGTAAATTGTATTGTACAGTGTCTCGGTTTGATGCTGTTAATGAAATTACTGGGGTAACAAGAATTACCATATTATGACTAAGCGACGAACACAACTTGGAGCAGCGTTTATCATCCTAACTAACAGCACATGTAGCTAAAGATTGCTTGATTTCTGTTAAGAATTCTTTATAGGTTTTGTGATTAACTATGATATTAATTTCTTATCTAAATCAAAGCTTGATTACTCCACGTACTCAGTGTTGTACTCTTTATAATTAAATATTATTTGTACCTGAAAAATTTACTGTTTAGTTAATTACTAATTCCTTGTAAAATTACTGTAACACCAAGCTATTAAAACAGAGAGGTATAATGTTCTTCTTAATCATAACTTCTAAATCTCATCAAAATTACAACCGAACTCTTTTCAAGTTGCTAAAGAAAGTACCGGGCAATAATAACTTGCAAAAGTATTAAGAGTCCCAGATTTGTGAGGGGCAGGAGGGAGAGGTTGCGATAACGGCATAAACGTCGTTTATCGTTACGACCGAACTTGTAACGAGCTGCCATAAACTGGTTATTTACTTTCCTCACCTCCGTAGAAACGGTTACAAGGTAAGATATATTTCGTGCACGGTGTCATCTTAATGGAAATGGGTAAGAGAATCCCATCTGATAAATATAGACAGACATAAAAATAAACAGAAGCTACCAAAGCAAATTGCATGACCATCGTCATCAGGATTTTACTGCAAAAAAATCCCCCACTAGGTGGACAGACGACATCAAAATAATGTCCGGGAGACGCTGGATTCAAACAGCGCAAGACCATGCTTTGTGCAACAGATTACAGTAGACGTCTATCGGTTAAAATGATGATGCTAAAATAATATATTTTAGTTCATATTAGACATAGTACTATATGAAACAAAATCATTAATCATTCTCAATTGCAACATACCGTCTAAGTAGGTACCACCGTAGCTCCTACAAACATTGCCGTGTTCCAGTTTGAAAGTCGCTGTAGCTAATGAAATTACTGAGGTAATAAGACAACATCTTATGTCCTAAATGGACGAACACAACATAGTGCTTTGTATGTCATCCTAACTAGCGCCACATTGTTAGGTCAGGTCTTATACGTCTCGTCGTTTCATCAAACAAAAAAAGGAAACATTAAAAAAAGCAAGGATTTATAATAAATTATAGTCTATGTCATTAAAAGCAATACCTAGAAATTTAGTTACTTTAGTCCACTGCTGGACATAGGCCCACCTCAAAGATCTCTACATCGCTTGATCCTACGCTGTCCGCATCCAGCTACTTCTCACGACTTCACCAGGTCGTCGGAGCACCTAGACTGTTTAATTGTTGGTAGTTTTCTTGAACCCGTCGGATAGAATAACAGCCTCATTGTAAATCTTCCGCCATTACAACGTTGTGCAGTTCCAGTTGTGAATATATGAGAGTAGCAATATTCTGAATAAGTACGCTTCACTATTTTATTTTAACACCGCGTGAAAATCAAAGACTAGCTGATTGTAGATTAACAGAATATGTAGGTTATGCAGAGATTCTCCAGAAAGAGACCTATATTAAGTGAAATATTCAATATAAACTTTTATTCCCGCAATCGCTGCAAAGCGACGCCTTTATATTGAGCATTCGTTGAAGTTTTTAATATATTGCCTACAGGTACGGCAAACACGCTGAAATCCCTGCAAATACATGTCCCGAGAGCCGTTCTAACGGGCGGGGACGCCGAGCTGATGTGTACTTACGAGCTGGAAGGAGCACAATTGTACTCCATACGATGGTACAGGAATATGATTGAATTTTATCGATATGTGCCGAAGGAGTCGCCGGCGACGAAGGTCTTCCCCGTGGCTGAGATAAAAGTCGATGTAAGTATACACTACTTAGGATATTAACATATGTTTATAATCTCTACCGAGCAGTAGTGTGCAAACATTACCATGTTCTGTTTTAACGTTGCTGTAGCTAGTGAAATTACTGGGGTAACGAGTTTCAACGTTTTGTCTCAGGGCGATAAGAGCAATGTGATGCTGGGTATAACATCCTAACTATATCTTATGTTTCGATAAGACGAAGCAATGTGGTGCATTGTCTTAACTAGCGCCACGTTGCAATGAATGGGCGCATCACTTACAAACAAGTGAACGTCCGTCTCATATCGTCGCTTCGTAGTATAAAAAAAAATATTTACTCTCATTCCAATAACTTCACTTGCTATTTAATTGTATTTCTACCAAAAGTTAGGCAAAACGGCAAAACGACCGTGAGTCTGTTATGGAAGGCCCAGGGTCCCAGCTGTGGGAACCTTTAGACTACTGTTTAGTATTTAAATATTATATATGACAATATTATAATTATATACTATATATAATGTTATACGTTGTTGGATCCATCGAAATTTAACCTTTAAATGTAGCCTTTCATTTACGGGTACATGCTGTTGTGAAACGTTATATCGTTGTGGTTTCATTATTGAGGTTAAGCAATATACCAAGTTTATATTAAATAATTCACTACCTTACCACCTAACTTAGTTAATATTTACTTAAAAAAAATTTAATTAAGTCTAATATTTTAAAGTACTGAACTGAGTATAAGATAGGTTTGGTGAGATAAGACAAGTAGACTTAATGTTATTGCAATATTAAGTAAGGCTATTTTGTAGCAATGTCTAACCGATAAAAAATATTTTTTTTTTAATTATAAATTAATTTAAGTAAAAGTTAAAAGCCCAAAAAATTCGTTAAATAGTGTATCAATAATGGAAGGTAGGTCTCTTGTCGGAGACCGTTTAGGTAGGTACTACCACAACGTTTATTTCTGCCTTCAAAAGCAATATGGAAATCATTACTGGTAATATGTACGTATATATAAATACATTTATATACATACATACACTTATATGTAGGTATGTTTTAATTGTAATTTCCGGTACTTTAATATTCTGAGGAAACATCATAACTTGAAGATATGTGCGTTTACTTTCATACTTTTTACTTAATATAATGATTTAGGGTCCTTCTTAATGCGTCGTGACATTCGTCTCCCACTTCGCCTCTTAACCATTGCCTCCTACTCATCAATACATTTGTACAGGTGGCTGCATCAGATCAAAATCGAGTGGTGCTCACAGAGGTGGACAGGACACTGACCGGCGAATACCAGTGCGAAGTATCGGCCGACGCTCCATTGTTCCACACTGACATCAAATCGGCGGAAATGGTCGTTGTCGGTATGTATTATTTTCGTTATTAAGTTAAATATTACTTATCATTATAAATTCTTTATTTAAGTGAATATTTTCATAAGTTTAGAGAGGTGATAAAATAGTAAAATAATTGATTATATAAAATATTTCATAAAATATAATAAGTACATCTAAGTAACAGCTAATGTACCTTTTTATCTACAAGGAGCTAACTTGACTTCAAGTTCACATGGGTAGTGTCAATGAAACCAAAGATGAGGTACTGTCCTCTTTTAGAATACTATGGGTTTGATATGTTGACATTCAAAATTAAGCATACCTAACATATGACGATGGAACTATATAGGAGAATTCACTAAATACCTTCTATCAACCAAACTCATTTGTGACTCCGGAATCGAATCAAGGACCTCCATCCATCCATGCTCGGTAAGTGGCCAACCATGGATTAAAAAGGTAATGTTAACGACCATAGTGTTTGATTGATGAATAATTATCTAAATAAAAGTTATTTAACCCTTTGGTTGATTCTTTTAAATTGAAAATCATCCGTAATAAAACATTCAACCGATGGTAGGTGTCCGTTTCCGGAATTCGTCTAGATATGTACCACCACATCGCCTATACTTGCTGCCAAACGATAGTGTGCAAATATTACCATGTTGTAGTATGAAGGCCGTTATAGCTGTAGAAATTACTAAGATAATGCGATTTAAACTCTTACATCTCAAAGCGTTTAGCAAAGTATGATGCTGTGTATATCATGCTGGTGCGTACCATCAGGAAAAAGCCTCGCCCGTCTCTCGTACTCGTCGATAATTAAAAGGTGGAAACTGTATCACAGTATACCGTGTAGTAGTAATTTACCGGTACTACTTTCGCTTATGTAGCGGAGGTGACTGATGACCTGATTACAAGGCTGTAGACACTTGTGATTAAAAACTCATTTACTACATTCATCCAAGATACCAACGACTAGGAATAACTAGATAACAAAGTAATAAGAAAAACAGTGATAAATATATATAGCTAATTTATATTATAATAAGCATTGAGATATACTGATGGTAGGTTTCTGTTACCAGAGACCGTCTAGATAGGTACCACCATAGCGCCTGTTTCCATCGCCAAATAACACTGTGTTCTGGTTTGTAGGGCGTTCTAGCTAGTGTAATTCCTGTGGTAACGAATCTTAATATCTTATGTCTCAAGGCGACGAGTGCAATGTGATGCTATGAATACCACCTTAATTAGCGCCACGTTGTCATGGGCAGGCGTACGTCCTGCTCATCTCGTTGCTTTGTTGAATAAAAAAAAGACATAGTTAAAATAAGGTCTTTCACTAGTGATAGCTCTCTATTTCCGGATACCTCCTAGGTAGAATACCACCGCAGCTCCTATTCCTGCCACTGAACAGTATTGTGCAACCATTACTGTGTTTCTGTTTGACAAGCTTTGCAGCTGGTCAAATTACTGGAAGTAAACGTCTTCTTAAGTGTCGTTACCGGGCTCCGTGATCTCCTACGGAGCGCACCGGTGCCCCTCTGTACTCTGGCTGAAACATCCCACGTAAGGGCAAAGCCCTACTTAGCACCCACGCTGTGTTTAGGCAAATACAAGATTACCATGTATTTGCCGTCCTTTTAAGGCTGCCTTGTTTTGCTCTGAGGGCCCCACCTAACCTTCTCTGTAGATCACTAGTTTTTAGTGGCTATAGACAGGGCAGATTGCTGCTGGTACTATTCTTGAGTAAACACTGCACTTCTGTAGACGTAGTATGGTTTGGCCTTCCGACCATCTGGTAGAGGACGCGGAAAACCACTGGATGTGGGTACCGCAACAGGAATCGGTGTGGAGGTCTTTGGGGAAGGGTACATGTATGGAGATGACAACGTTTCAATGTATTAGGGAAAATTAGAAAGCTGTTGTAATTTTATCTATATATAAATATTTAATACATTTGTAAAAGGAACTTAAACAGTTTTCTGAACAAACTTCAAAGTGATAAATTTTTAACGAAGTTAAATAATGTTTTTTTGTTAACCTTATTTCTCTCTCGAAAAAATGACTGAAAACTCTGTCAATTTCAAAAGTTAGAGCCGACACAGTCCTCGATATTACTCTTCTTTCAGTGAAATCCTTTATTAGGAACGCTGAAATATTGCATATCAACACAGCTGGCGTTTTGTCGAGACATTTTGTAGAAACAAACGGTCCAGTTTGGATTCAATCTCGTTCAGCCCTTTGTTACGGAGCGCCTTGCCGAATTAATATTTAAATTTTATTTATACTCGTGAAGTGAAGTTACTTTCAAAATATAAATTATCATAATATACGGAAATAAATAATAAATATTAAAAATATAAAAAATTAAAATAAATCAAAATATTTGTTTACTAACCGAAAAGTTCAATCGTTACTAAAATTAACTGTTTAATTAATTTAATATATTGAAAAAAAAAATCGCTATATAAATCTTAAACTGTTGAACAGAGACCAAATGAAGATAATTGCTGTACTAGTAAAGTATATTGACGATAAAAGTCAAAGGAGATGCTGGGATTATTTTTCAGGAGATATTCCAGCATAGATATTTTATAGGTATAAGAGTGGAGCATTCTTATCCTGCCCCTAGACAAAACTAATTTAAAAATTAAGAGATAAATGATAAAATCCTCATCATAAAGATATTATGTTATACTATCTGTGGTTTTCAGGGTTTATAATTATGCATACATTAATACCATAGTATAGAGACAAACTAACTGACCAACGACACATGATGATGATGAAGACGCTTTTTCGCAGCCTCTATAGTTCTTTTCTAAAAAATCTTTATTGTAACACCTAGAATAAGGTAACAATAGGTCTAATTAATACCTACAGGCATTTTCTACCCGTCCATACAGGATGTGAGGAGATTCAGTGGTAGATGAGATAGACTCACAAGTTAACAGTAATTACCAATGTTTTTATAGACAAACATGTATACCAAATTAAATAATGTATATATATATGTATATTTATACATGTATGTATATATACATGTCATAAATATAAAGTATTATCAAAGGTTTTTCGATGTAGGATTCTCTACGGAAAAAGTTATGTTTATTGTCTATCTACTAAAGTAATACTTACATTTAAATATTTGTATAAACAGTACGTATTTCGAAATCATAATATCAATACTTATTATATAAAAAAAATATTAATTTTATTTCGGTTTCTAGAGCCGCCGTTACTCAGTCCAAACGTCACCGCTGACCGCATGACGTACGTCGGGGGAGACCACATACGAGCTAACTGCTCCTCACCGCCGTCCCTCCCTGCTGCCAACATCACATGGTTCGTCAACGAGCAAATGGTAAATAGATTTCAATCAATCATCCTTACTAAGCAACAGTATTAAATCAACTACAGTAACCATTTAACACAGATTAATGACAATTCAGACTAAATACATCTCTAGTGATATGACTGTTAAGACTCGATATCATTAGTTCTTATAAAATGGTTTCTTCTACTCTATTTCGAAGGTCAGGATATTTATAATCTAGTATATCTCCAAACGATTTCCATAACAGCTATTTCCGTTTTATATAGGGTGGCGCAAAAGTAATCCTCCTATCAGAAAATGCTATAAATTTTGCCTTAATGTAAAAAAATTAAAAGACCAAATAAAAATAATCCACAAGAAAGTTTTTCATATTTTTTTTTTAAATTACAGCAAAAAAACATCGGAAGGTTATTTTTGTGCCACCTTGTATATATCCATTATCTGCAATAGGGTTAATATTTAACCCTAACATCAAATAGTGTTAAGTAATAATGAAGCTATAAATAATGCAGCTTGCTGGCCACGTATGCTCTGGATTTCTTATGTCAACAGCTAAACCAAAGCATCGTTGTTATGACGACTGATTTACATTATTAATGTAATCAATGACCTAGAATCGAATCAAGGATTATCATGTTACAAATCAAGAGCTGAGTCACTGCACCATTGAAGTATTGAACTGATGTTTGTTGCTCCAGCTGGCTTTTGAAAACTTCATAGAGCTAAGATTTTAAGAATTTCTACGGCCGTAGTATATTCCAATCGTTTCTGTTGTAGGTGCCAGGATTCACAGCAAATCACGTATTCAACTTTAGTAATGGCTACGCTTCCAGCCTGGCCACCTTAGAGTTGGAAGCAGCTATACTGTCACCAGTTCCCACTCTCATGATTCGGTAAATTAATGATCATCATCATTTTTTATGACGAGGCAAAGAAAATGATCAAAAGCAATACGTGTGGAGGTTATATTGGTGGCAGGTCTCTACTGCCGAAGTCTAGGTGAGCACCACTGCTGCATCTATTTCTGCCGCCGAACAGTACTATATCTGTTGCCGGAGGTCGTCTGGGTGGGCCCCACTGCTGCTCCTTTTGCAGCCGACAAACAGTAGTGTATAAACATTGCCGTATTGCGATTTGAAGGTCGTTATAGCTAGTAAAATTACTAAGGTAACATTCTATTTAGTGATTCTGTTTTGGGAGGTATCTACCTTTTAAATTGAGGAGCATATCATATCAACTAAGTTTATTTTGGGCAGTTGTATCATTCCATTGTATAGATGACCTAATCGTCTTATCTTTGACGGTATGACCTATAAAAAGGTTTCAAAATAATTAAATTTTACATATTAGTATGATTGATTTATTATAATTTTAGTCGATCATTTAACTATATTTATACTCTTTTCTTTCTCTTCCTCCCTATCGCTTCATGTTCTTAGTTGTTTCTATTACATCAAATTATTTCATTAGTCCATTTCAATTTCATCTTGTTACAAAAATTTTATAAGAGTTGTAAAGTATAATTATATTTAGCGTCAAAGTTTATACAGCATCTAATGCCGATTGCTGTCATAAGGCATGAAATTTTTAGTCCCGTTACTATAGTAATTTTTGTAATTTTTCTTCAAACTGGAATAGAGAAATGTTTGCACAGTTATGTTAAAGGACTAGAATGAATACTGCGATGATGGTCGATCTCTCGGATAAGAGACTATTAATTAAAAAGTAATACAAGAGATTTTAATAAATATACACGTTACAGTTGTGAAGCGTCTATCTTCGACGTGTGGAAAGCAACAAGTCACACAATTGTGTTAAGAGAACGTAGTGCAAATCCAGCTTCGGCGTTAGGAAGAAGTTTCACAGGTAATCAAAAATTTTTTAACTTGAGACTCCGCTAGAAATACTTCCAGTTAAACAATCTCTTTCAGATAGTTTACAAGCCTGTTTTCATTTTCATTTGCAGGTGGAGCAACGGAAACTTGTCTGCCGACTCTTGTTATGCTACTTTTACAAATTCTCTTACAATTCTTAATGCAAAATTATACTGAAGCATCTATAAGATAGCTGATTCTCGTTGTGTAAACTATTGTTCGTGAATAGTTGTTGTTATAAGCGAGTTAAGTATAACACGTGTAGTATATTCAGGGTTTAAGACTAACTGTACTCTTGACGAAATAATTTGATCAGCTTCATCTTTTGTTAGTTAAAATTGGACATCACAAAGAAGTATTTTAATTATATCCAATTAATTCTTCGATCACGTTAGAGAGCAAATGTGATTTTTGATACTTTAGTATGGAAAGTAAACTTGATTGGCCTAAATTTTAAAAAGTTTCGATTGTATGATTTAATTAAAAATTACTTAAAGATAATCAATATAATAAAACGTTTAATTTTTAATATTTACATTAAAAATTTATCTAGTTATAATAAACGTTTTTCGTAAAATATTCATGAAGAATGTTGTAACTCCAACACTAGTTTGCACACACTGTTTACTTTAACTAACAAAATTGATGGTTAACAAAAACATCCTTAACCCATAAATAAAAAATACCGTTATCTAACAAATAAAGATTTAATTTTCATTATATTGTTAAGAAATAACTTGTAGGTTTATGAACCATAATAAAGGTTCACTTATTGTAAAACATTTACGTTTCAACAGCCATTATATTAAATAGACTGAATACTTAAAACGAACGGTTTTCAATGTAAATAAATAATATGCTTGTAAATAAACTAAAATCTCTTTTAGTTATTATTATGAACGCTAATACTAATATATTTTAATATAGTAGTTTGATTACACTAACTAATAATTGTTGTAACGTTATTAAGCCTAAACAGTTTTTTGTGAGATGTTCATATGATTTCTAAACACCGGATACGTTTTTGTAAATATCGTGAAAGTGAAAGATATTTTTTGTATTTTTTTAGCAGATTATTATTTGTTAATATTTGAATTATTACCGATAATAAAACAAGTAGTATAAATAATTCAGAAGTTATTATTATTTGTAGAACATCCCAAAATGGGAACTACACTGAGTTCTTAAGAAAAAGCAAAATTTCTTTCTTCATGGTATGCTTCTATAGGGCGGCGCAAAAGTAATCCTCCTATCAGAAAATGCTATAAATGTTGCCTTGATGTAAAAAAATTAAAAGACCAAATAAAAATAATCCACAAGAAGAATCAAAGTTTTCATATTTTTTATTATTATTTGGCTGTAATTTAAAAAAAAATATGAAAAACTTTGATTCTTCTTGTGGATTATTTTTATTTGGTCTTTTAATTTTTTTTATGTCAAGGCAAAATTTATAGCATTTTCTGATAGGAAGATTACTTTTGCGCCACCCTTATACGTATGTTGTTTGTGTAACTTTTTTTATGTTTAGTTCTTTAAAAACACTAAAATACAATTAAAATTTACATGTATTTGATCCTAGAACCATACCGTACTTAAAAACTGTTTTCTTTTGTAAAATTTGCTATAGTATGGCGATGAGATGAATAAAAAGATCTTAGTATATGACTAAGAGTAATAATTTTAAAATTTTGTAAGAAGAACCTCGAATGTAATATTAATAAAGGTACTAGTGATATCATCATTTAAACTGGAATACAGTAAGATTTACAAGGTACTACATGAGAGAAGGAGCAGCTCCAGTGATACTCAATAATATAACCAAGAAAATAACAATGGTATGATCTCCTATCAAATTATTGAGCTTAGTTGCTATTATCTGCCTTTCCATCATCATCAGCTGATAGACGTCCACTGCTGCTACCTTTCTATAGATCCTGTTATTTAATTCCAGTTTAATATAAGTTTGAATTGAATACTGACTTGACATTTCGCTAAGTAGTTATATGAGGCTGTGTTATATATAATATATAACTAAACGATACTCATCGGTGTAATTTTTTTTATGATTATGTATTAGGTAAATGGAATGTGATGGTGCGTTAACTACGTTATGTATACATTGTACGTTTTAAACTAGTTGCTAAATAATTTAGCCGTTATAGGTTATAAAGCGATGTCCCGTATAGTTAACGAACAACTAACAGTAACTAACTAGTGTTTCAATGAAAACCATCTAATTATAACAAACAGTTGTCATACATGCTTTTATAGACGAAGGTAATTGGAAATTGTAAATATCTTAACTAATAGTCAATGTGATCCTTTCGATAAACTCAAAAGTTGTAATTTAATAAAAGTTTTAACTGTACTTATAAATAACTTCATCGATCGATGTTACAATAAATCTGTAAACTCTTCAGAACTAACTGTTAATTGTGTCGCGAACGAATTGATTGTAAGGGTTAGTTTATAAGTGAATTACAAATAAAGGTATTACTTATATTCTAAGTTTCATTAATGTTATCCATATATAGCCATTACAATATTTACTTAGCTATTATAAAATTAAATTTATCAGTTAATAGGAACCGTGCTGCTTCCGGTCATTTATATGTTACTACGAACACAGCAATAGTATTGTAACAGCAGTTTTACAATATAGCTTGTAGATGGCTAGAGTGATCCAAAAAATCCTATTACCATTCATAATCCATGATAAATGGCACTAGCAATCTAGGGTTCCTACTATCACTAGGTAAGAGACAGGCTTCTACTTTACGAAAATAACTTTTTTTCTACAACGAACTGACCAGACGAGCGAGACGTTCACCTGATCGTTAGTGATACGACTTCCCATAACAACGTGGTGCTAGTTAAGATGATTTACAGAGCACCACATTATGCTCATCGCTTTAATACCTACGATGATTAAGTCTAGTTAGGTACTAGGTACCTACCTAGACGCTTCCAACAACGGATACCTAACATCAATAAAAGTTGCTTAGTTACATGTTCTTCGAAGAGTTCTATAAGGATTTTTATATATAAAAATATTTCCTAAAATGCAGTTCATGTTTTTGTGGGAAACTAGACTTCGTGGTTTTTTTTTTGTAACATTTTTGCTGCAATAAGACCGTAGCGAGTTGCAAAAGGTTTAGACGGAGATATCTCTAAAGCAGTGCATCCAAAATTTATAGTTGTTTGCCCAGTAGTTTCTGCGTCAAGAGATACTACTGTTACTGCAACAAATTTAGCTGATTTACGAGCTATGTTGCTTAGTTTGAGAATGTTTTATTAAACTACCCACACTACTACAACTTTGGTGCAGTGGATATAGCATATTTTCTTTCGGAAATACCTTAATTAACTTCATATACATGCTGGTGTAAGTTCAGTCACAAAGCAGTTTTTTAGTAGAAAATATTTAATATCATTTAAACACTGAATAGAGTAAAATACATTTTTGTAATACAAATAAACACTAAAAATTTTATTTATATATTTATAGATGAATCATGAGATGATCATAAGAATAAAATTACAGAAGAATAGTGTCTCCTTGCACAAGCTCACATCAAAAGTTATTTATCTCAACTTGTAAATCGTAATAAAAAAGTATTTATTATTATATAACAATATATATTATATATAATACATATTATATAATCTGATAGATAATGCATATTAATACTCGTAAATCCTCATAGATAAATCAGAGAACTGAATGTTATAGAAAGTTACAGAGCTTCTTAAATAGAGACAGTACGTTTTACGTATTACTACTTTGTGACAGTACTATACTATATAATAGTAATACAAAAATCAACACAAGTAACTCAATGATAATTTAGTAAAATCTGTAAAAAAAAATATTCATTACATACAAATTTATTTTAGCTCAAACAAATCTGTCTTTATACTTACGCTATATGAGATCGTTTATCATGTGACAGTTGACTAAAACTAATGAACTATTATATGTATTAGATACTTAAGTTAATTCTATGTACACATTTAGATATCTGTAAATTTTACTTAAATTTTTAATAAGTTGTTAGTTTACAAAAAAAACGGATTTAACCAAGCGCACAAATTTAAACAGACCAGTAAATTAACATCTCCAGACTCACTTTCACAAACCACTGAGCTTAACACGACAAGTAATGGTATTGGATTTATCGGAGCGGACTTAATAAGGCGGACTTGGTTTATATTTCGCAGGATAAACTATCGGCATGATAACCGGTATGCAGGATCGATGCCACATTTAGTGTACTAAAATATTACATTTACCCATACCGCATTTTATACTTTATTTATAACTGAACCGCTTCATGCAATCGATGATATTTAAAACAAAATGTTATTCCGTGTTTCCGACATGTGTAAGGAATAGACCGCTTAATGTTCCCACTGTAGGGACACAATAAGGCTGCTTATCCATATATTATTGTTGTTCATGAATATTTCGGTTTCCTCAGAATGTTTTCTACCGGAAACTATGGCTGAATGGGAATCGAACCTGCGTTTATTCCTGAAGTATAGCAAGTGGGACCACTACCCAAATTGAGCTATGACATATCACCTATAAAACTTGTTCATTTATTTATAAACATGCGTAAACTGGAAACTAAATGGATGTTACTTTTAACTAATTATTCCGAAAGGTAATTAATGATAATAATGTTAAAGGTTAAATGGCATAGTAGCATAAGGAAGTTAAACGCCTTGTTAAAAATTTCACATACAACTATACTTAAACAACAAAAAACTACCTGCTTGGTGCATGAAGTATAAATGTTTAAGTAAATTTAATAAAAAAAAAACTTCAAATAGCTGTATTATGTATAACATCTATCTATTATCGTGACTTATACTTTAGAATACTTTGCCCATTTCTTTGTGACACCGCCGTCCTGTTCTCCATGGGTGTCTTAAGGACATTTCTTAGATGATACTATTTATTATTTTCATTAAAATCTTACAGACAAACAGTTATTAACTAAATGTATTCTTGTTGGAAACAGAGGTCTAGATGCCGTCTAATTATCTCTGAAACTTAGTTGCCAAGTCTTAATCGCCAAGGGTTAACTCCTGTCCATTAAGAAGTTTTCACATTTACAGAAATAATTAAACGTCCTCGCTCTAACCAGGTAAATGAAGCTCATTCCGATGCAGACCTCTCTAACCGCTTCACTTTTAAAAACTTTTATTAGAAAACTTTTTAGGCAAAAAAAAAGGGAATCTTTTTCATACTTTATTTGTAGAGTGACAAATTAGCACCATTTATACTTCTGTTTCGTATTAAAAAGCAATATCGCAAGCTCAAAGTCTGCCTGAGATATATGTAATCTATTGGATTTCAATTTCTATCCAAATTCTTATAGCTTACTTCACAAATGTTTCACTTTATTAATACATTCATTTGATATGCTAAGTGAAAAGCCTGACAAGGTACGGAAGATTACAAGCGCAAAGTATTCGGCAAAGTGTTGTTATATATCTGATTCAGTTCAGCGATTTCAGATTCGTTGTTCCTGTCTTCGATAAAACTGTAACCGGAAAGGTTAACGAAAAGAGACGATCAGAGCATTTCATCTAATCATAGACTTCCCACTCGCCCCCTCCTTTTAACTAACTGTAAGTCCGAAGAAGATGAAGAGTACTCATCTTATTTTACTTCATTTATACACACATATATCCCACCTATCATACGTTGAGGTCCAAAATAAAACAAAGCTGTTAGTCAGTATATTTACAGACCAGATCTGAAACTTACTCCTTCAAAACTCTAGCACATGAGGTGATGATGCCAAAGGTTACAATATAAGCAATTGTTTATCAAACCTTTTATGAACTACCCTCTTCTTTATAAGAAAAAAAACTTGAAGCTACACTAATTTTATATATCTGTCTAATATATTTTAATACTCATAAATTTAACATATATTATCTCTCTTTTATATTGTCTTATAATAAAGCTCCAGCGTCCACAAGTGGGTTGTACCGCCCCCGGTGGGAAATCTATGGGGTAGCTAATGCTTAAAATCTTTAAGTTATTTGTACAAGAGCGACTATTACCAACATTCCCTTTGCGTTATTGAATGAATTGATTCTGGTGATTGTATAATAGTAAACTTTTTTTTATTACAGAACAGAAAATTCTGTTTGTAATAAAAACTGGAATTGTGGTTGCAGAAATAACTTTTTCTAATAAAGCTGATTTAGTGTACCTAATATATTATGCATATTTTCTTGGAGACGACGGAGCAAGCCGCACTTTCAACTTCCTCACCGGAATAATCTTACTTCAGGTTAAAATTCAGTGGGACCGGATTTGGAGAGAAAAAAAAAACTTATACATGTATGTCATTACTTTTGTAAAGTATTTTTTTTATTTTGTACATTAAAATATAATTTAAAGACTTTACGATTCCTCATTGGATGAACAAATCCAGTAAGTAATAAGTCATTTCTTTAACGTATTTTAATAAAGTATTTGGCACTCTTTATTTTTTTTATATATAATTAAGCTACGAGAAAAACAGTAAGTTCACCTGATGGTAAGTGACCCTCGCCCATAACAACGTGACGCTAGTTAAGATGTTATACATTTTACATTGCGCTCATCTCCTGCGACAAAGTATTGAGTTACGTTACCCCAGGAATTATACTTGCTACAACGCCTTTCCTACCGGATCACAGTAATGTTTGCACACTACCGTGTGGCGGCAGAAATAGGCCCTGCAGTGGTACCCACCTAGACGGTCTCTGTAGACCTTAACCACGACTGCTCTGATAAGAATCTGACTGAGAAGTTAACAATATAATACCTACTAAAGATTTTGCGGTTTGGATATTAATAACTATATTGTTCGCATTGGATCAACATGACCAGACCCTCACATGTCATATTAGAAATAATAAGTATTAACTTGATTCAAAGACTTTTTGCATATTTTTGCTAAGTGAAGACAGTTTTATTCTTTATTAATATATCTGATATATATGTATTGTTTTTGATAGTCATAAAATTTTATTATTCCCTTAGTTAATGCAACACGGGGTACGAAAAGCAGAGGTCTATAAAGCTAATGTATTTCGGTGATTAAAAAACCTTTATCGACTCTAGAAACGCACTTAAAATATTCAAGACAACCATAAAGTCCAAATGCTCAAATAAAAGTATGAAGTACTTAAATATTTATCCGGCACCGAGGTCTCGGCGAGCTGCCTGTAACTGTGCTTTTATAACAGAAGTACCATAGCCATGACTACTTCAAGTAACATCTTAAGTTAAATTATCCAAACGTGTAATTTTATTCTTATTATAATTTATGTATAAACCTATATTAAATAAAATTGTTTAACTTATTTCTCTTTTTAATTTAAGTAATATTTGGTATCCCATAAAGCTTAAGATTTCCGTTAATACAAGTTCGACGAGCTGAGAACTTCCGTAAATCGCCTGATATTTAAAAAACTACTTCTCCAGGCTCTTTTGAGTCGAAGATGGAAACTGAATTGGTACGGAAAAATAATAGTACAAATAGTACACTAGATAACTAAGCAGGTTATTCATTATATTAATTTTTCCTTTAATTCGTTGAAAACATTTATCTACAGGTTGTATAGATGAAGTAGTTATGAAAAGTTCGTCCATTTTCCGTAAACAATCTGTACTATTATAATTTCTTTTACATACCACAAGGATATTATCCTTAATTCTGTATCTATTTTTTAAATTAAACTATAACTTATTATAAAGAGATTATTTCTTTGTCCAAAAGAATATAAATAGAAAATGGTATCGCATGAATCAAAGCATATAAATGATACATTGTAAATAACTATTTTTAAAGCCTAGGGTTTATTTATTTAGTGTCCCTTTTTAGAGAAAATTTTGTGTCTACCATCCTATTTATCTTATTGTTGTGGACAAGGGAATCATATTCGTTTCTCACCTGTATTTATAGACATTAATAACTATATTAATGACAGTGATATAATAGAGTGAAACAATGTTTATTATGCTGATAAGGGCCAGGTTCACGTTTCCCAAATTAATGTACTGACTCGCTAAGTAATAATTCAAAGGGTACTACGTATCAGGCGAATCGCGCGTAGAAAATAGAATACCGGAGTGAGTTACTCATAAATTTTGAATCAAAATCGACTGTCTTGCCGAAGACTTCTTTTACGAACATCGTTATCTGGACCCACAGGAAATAACTCCGCAAAATAGGATAAGAAAATGACTCATTTTCCTTTTCATTCATAGCCCATCTATTTATATTATAATGTGCACAAATACAGTTACTTTTCTGATCTCCGACCAGGAGAATCAACACCAGGCGTAAATCATTTCGCTTATATTAATTCTATGAGATCGTAATATTAATTGTTCATATCTCTATCAATGTAGTATCGGCGGTATGCTCGCTCTTAATAATAAGATGCTTTTTAGGATAATTACAATCATCATCATCGCACCAAACTATATCCGCTAAACACATTTTGTAATAGTTTACATATCCTTATTTATCGATTCATTTTACTCCTCTTCCCTCCACCTATCTATCCAACTCTTCACTCTCCTCTTCCAATACATTCTAATCTTTCTTATCACTTACAGTGAAATTATGTACATAAAAATTGATGTATTTTTCTTAAGTAATTTTACTTCCGTGGAATCCGGATTCGCGCGTCCTAAGTAAGATGAAGCTGTCAGTCGTCAAGAAAACTAACAGCATTAACATAATTCGAAAACATAATCAAGATATTTTACGACGTAGTAGTAAGTTTATACTGAGTCCTGATGGACGCGGTAATGCGCCTATCTGTATGGATGGCCTGGAGCAAAATAGGATACAAACTAAATTTCTGTCCACATCAGTAAAATTTACTACCAAATAAATAAATGCTGAAAATGTTAAAGGCACCCTTAATAAGTCAGAAGTGAGTAGAACGCGATGCGGGCAGGTAGAAATATTATTTTGTTTCAAAGTTATATTTCTACCGTACTTTGTACGGGCTTAACTTTTGCAATTATTCAAGATTAAGTTTTGGTGGAATGCGAAACTCAGTCTTTTGAAAGTAACTCTTCTGTACTTACTCACCTCCTATTTAAGGTTCTGCTGTGCATCGACAGTGAGCTATGTAATAACTTGCAAGACACTGTTCTGATTTCTTGAGTTACCGTATTAAATAACATTTACATAATTAAGTTTAAATAACTTATACATCGAGTTTATTTAATATCAGAGTTAAATAAATCATCTTAGACAGGCCTCTCTCAAAGATCCTCACTCTAATAAGTCCAGCAAATGAATACGTAAAATTAAATATTATAACGCCTAAGATCTAAAGTTCTGCAAGGTTACCGAAGAGGACGCGTCCGACAGAGCGAAGTGGAAGAGAAAGACCAGAAAGGCAGACCTCACCATCAGATGGGAATAATAAATGCCACGGAGATAGAGACAGAACGCCGTACAAACGAGTCGGGAGCCCGTAGCACAGCGCTCACCTTAAACTACGTGTTTGCGTACTTACCGCTCACTTTCAGGCCGCCACTTGCAGGACTTCGTGTTCTGTTGTCAAGTCAAAAGTTTCGGTCGAGTCAGTCAAGTCAAGTTAGAATACTGGCGCGTGAGCGATGTCTCGTTCCAGCTGGACCCCGTACGTGCAACATAGCTTACTTCCTGTTGTGATCACAATCTAACCGCGAAACGTCCAATGACGAGGGGCATCTCTAGATACCCACCTATGCGAGGACAAATAAAATTTTCTCTGTCTTACCCTAAACCGAACAAAACGAAATCCAAAGTTATCAATACAAAATTATGTCTTACTTTAAATAGTTCTTTAATTTTTATTTTATTTATCTTTTTAATAATATAATATATATGTTATATGACATAAAGCCTGCTTGAAAAAAATCTTATAGGAATGGGCACAAACCAAACGAAGTACTACAAATTAAACAAACAATTTTATACTCAGGTATTTCTGTTTTATTTATAGGTAACGTAAATTATTTTTTTTTAATTTTAATTTAATATTGAACTAACGTAATGTAACACGTTTGTGTATATCTTTTTAATAATATAAATACTATTATTTAGAGTTTAAAACAATACGCTGTACATCTCTGTTCGTGCTATAGCAGATTCTAAAGTTTGTTTGAAAATTGCCTGATTGTTATAACTTCATAGACGTTTCGTGTTTTCAACAAATTAAGCATTATTAACTTGGCCGAACTAATAAATATTTTGTCGGAAATTCACCGACATTGCTAATGCCATCAATAGGCACTATGATGTCGCGTATGCTCTGGACGTATATAATTTAGATATATTTATTTATTTTAGGAAACGACGATGCGAGGGGTACGTTCACCTGATGGCAAATCATACCGCCTGGCAAAATGAACCTGGCGCTAGTTAGGATTTTATACACAGCACCACATTATGAAATAAGCGCTATGACCTACCCATCTAGACAACCCCTGCCACCAGTAAAACTATCAAAACTAGATAGCGTTTATGTTTACAATTTTAATACATATATATATAGCTACAGTATATATTGACTCATACCTGACATAAACATATTGTTATAATATATTGACATACATTTTTTTTTCACTGAAAGATTAACTGGAAGAGAATATCTTGTAACATTATTGCTGCCTTTTTTATCTACATAGTATTTCTTCATCTAACATTGAGCATGTTTTAAGATGAAATCTTCTTTATATTTCTAATATGTTTTTGTCTGTTAACAACAAACTTTATAAAATTATATATGGACACGTCAAACTGTTCATATTAAAGGCATTATCTCCTTTCAGAACTCTTGAATCACAATAATAAATTCGAACTGTGTACCAGACTAGTTCCTCATCCGGTCAGCTGAAGGTGCGTTACGAACTGTTTTCTTAGTACCGTCAATACAATTTGCAAAACATGTTACGTCTCCGACGGCCATCAATAAAACTAATTGAGCGTACAACTTGTGCTGCCGGCCTTCCTAACTAATGATCTCGCCTTACACTCGAGAGCCTGCAGATTACCACCAATTACCAAATAATAAATATTAATAGTACGCCTCTCTATTATGGTAAATAACATTTAATCAATGCCATTTGTAAAATCTTTATCCATTATTTGACTACGGTTGTTGTTTCTCTTTCTACATATTGTTGTACGCCTACACCAATGTATGTTATACTATATAATCATACAGTACCACCACGTTGAAATTGAAGTCTTGATAGGAAAAGATAAGATGAGCAAGACGTTCACCTGATGATAATTGATACGCTTATCAACAACGTAACGCCGGTTACGATGATATACACATCATCACATTGTATTAATCGGCTCGAGACATAGGATGTTAAAACAGCCCAGTAATTTCACTAGCTACAACGCCCTGATAACCGGAACAGAGGAATGTTAGCATATTACTATTTGGCTGCAAAAATAGGAGCTGCAGTGGTGCCTGCCTAGGCGATTTCAGCAACCTAGACTTGCCTATTCTCTTGTACTATACGCCTAACAAAATGGTAAGCAGTAACAATTTGCTTGGCGGCAAGATAGATCTCAAACTAAAATTCACCACCAGAAATAAATATGGACGTTACATAACTTATTTGTTAGTATGTGCATGAGACGTTTATTCTTCTTAAATTGCCATCTTCCTTTGAAGATCAACGATCATTAACCAAACTAGACTTTCTATACTGCAGCCTGCGGCAAACTACTTGTGTAGGTTCTTTAGTAAGGATATTCTTTCTTTCTTCTTCGGCTTCTAATTATAATTAATGTTAATTAAATCTTCAAGGACTTGAATGAAAAATATTACTATTTTTTATTCGTGTATTTATTTGCCGCGTCTCTCTGATATTCCGTCCCCCATTGCCTCTGAAACGAGAGTTGATGTTAAACATCCGAAAATATTTCAAATAGCCGTTTTATTATTAACATTGATATTACTTAGATGTAGGAAAATATCTCGATATAAATTCTTTGTAAATAAGAGGTCAATTCTGAATTCTCCGACTAGTGGGGCTTTAGTGAAACATGATATTGGATACCGATTATTTCCTTTTCAACGTTCTGTTACTTCATATTACATTCTAAAGAACTCGATAAAGCCTTTCCTTTCCTAAATATCTCCTTTCAACCCCCTATTAACTTTTCTCGTTATTTCTGATCTTTCATTTATAAGAAATTTAATATAAACGTTTTTTCCATATAAATAAAGTTTTTTATTCTTATATATTGATCAACATACGAATAGAGGTAAAACATCAAAACAGTATTTATCTTACCCTCTAGAACGAAGAGAGAAACGAGAGAAGAAAATATCAGATATTCTTCTGCCTTTCTTAAAACGCCATTTTGTTAAGGACAAAGACGAGGTCATGAAATCTCATGCAACATACCGTATATATTACACTGCATATACTGTAGGTAGGTACACCGCAGCTTCTGTATCTACCGCCAAACGTTACTGTGTTCCGGATTGAAGGGCACTGTACCTAGTGTAATTACTGGCGTAACGAGACTCAACATCTTGTGTCCGTCCCGTTCGTCTCGTCGCTTAATCGAATAGAAGAAATGTAATGAAGAAATTCGATACATTTAATATTTTATTAGTAAAAAAAGTAACGCAAGCCGTGAAAAGATATGAGGTTTATAAATACAAAACTTCATTTAAGCAAAAACTTAGTACCTTTTCGATTAAGTAGCAATTAATACGGTATAGATACTATTTAATTATTTTTTCTTAAATATAAATTGCTTGTGCTTAGTGGGATTGTATCTTACAGGATTAGATTTTCCCCAATTAGACACCGCCTCCATTGAGCGATTCAACCATATACAGCCTCCAACCAAATATAGCCTCTACCATACTTTGCACTTATCTCCAGTCTGTAGACTAGCTAAGCTCTCCTTGACGGATTTTAAATCTAGGAACAGATGAAAATAGCTAATTCAAGTAAATGATACGACCGCCCTTAACAAAGTGCCAATACTTAGAATTTTAAAGAGACTAGCCTATTCTGAATAGCCTAACGAACTAAAACAGAGTAATATTTGCAAAATACTCTTTGTCAACTGAAATAGAAGCTGTAGCGGATGACAGTCATAAACGTACCCTTAGTATTGATATTGATGCATTGACTCATTGATAAGCAGCATTAAAAGACTTCTAGAGAAAGAAGACTTGAAGAACATCTGCTTTAGTCATCAGTAGATCAGATAAATACCAGTCAATAATTACAAAGAAAAACCGTTCTGAAAGCCCTGAAAATGACAACTACCGTTCTCTTTAAGAATGCTTGAATTAAATTTAATATACTCATTCTAAAAAGCGGGAGCTTCTGAGCTCTCCCTCCAGCCGAGCTTATTCGCAGATAATTGCAAAAGTTACGCACACCTCCACACTTCAGGCGGGGTGAAATGAAACTTTGAAACAAAATAATATTTCCACCTGTAGGATGTTCAGCCGAGTTCCTTTCCAAGTAATTGACGCACTTGGTTTCTACATTTCAAAGCTTACAGCTACCAGAGTTTACCCAGACTTGTTTGTTACTTTGTGTTGAAAACGTAACTTATAATTTAATAATACACGAATCCGTATGTATTTGTTTCATATTCTTTCATTTCAAACATAAAAAAAAAACTCTAATGTTAAAAAGAACACTACCTTTTATAACTGTTATACCCTAATAAAATATATCCCTTAATTATATATATATATATATATATATATATATATATATCTTAATTATTGATAGTCAGAAACACTATTTTATTTCTAAGATATTAACAGTAAATTAAATTAAACTTGAATATACTAACAATAAGGGAAAAGGCCCAGGTCATCCCTCTTCCAGCGGAGTGTCGGGCAAACTAATATAAATATTTAGATCATTGACAATGAAAGTTAACCCACGTAAATAATATAAAACAACATAAAAAAACGAAGATAACAAAAAATAAAGCAACCCCTAAAAAATAAACATGGCAAAAGTTAGACTTTGTGTCGATACTTTGCAAAAGATATTTGTTTATTAATCAAAATTCCATTTAACCTTTCGCAAAAAATTTTATAACTTAAACTTAGTTACTTTTATAGTTACTTAGATAACATCAAGCTACAGGTACGTGGACCCTAAAGAATGGAGTAGTATAGTATATTGATCTGTAATGGCGCTACCTATCAACGCAGTCCCCAAGCAGAAAAAGCGGTTCTAGTAAAAATTAAGAAATCAGTTAAACTATTTCAAGATTAACTAGAATATTTTTAGGTTTACTAATTATATAATATAAAGCTAGAAAATATTGTAGCCACTATACTGAACGTACAGAAACATATAGCTTCAGGTCGCAGTCAAGGTATGGTGGCCCATTGACCTCTAATTTACGAGACGACTCCAGATGCTTTCCAGCATATCAAATAAGTTACTAAGTAGGCACTTGAGTATAAAACGTAGTTAAATATTTATAGGTTTTAATAAATTGTTATATCTCTGTATTTACATGTAAACAAGTGACAGGTGCCTGTCAAAATATTGTATCCACCTCACATTTGATAAAACACAAAATATATGTTTTATGAAATATTCATAACATTATTATGGTATATAATATTCAAGGGGAAAAAAAACATTCTTCATTATATATATTTCATTATTTCCATTATACGTCTCCCTTTGATATCTGACACAGAAATTTTTAATAACGTTCTAGTCAACAGCTTTTTATCTTTCCCCCTTTTTTTTTTTGATTAAAACCTCTTTTTTTCCTTAGTACACGTGATTGTGAATTCAAAGTTAACGAATTTCAATAGAAAATAAAAATATAATAATAAATCGTCCAAATTTTACTGATACCCAGTTTACGTTTCTATAGACCGTCTATGAATAGAAGTAGGAAATAAATAAATGTAACTTTTTTAAAGGTTTCACATACATACATATACATATATATATATATATATATATATATATATATACACACTATATACGTTACTTTTATTTATACCACTTAGGTGGCGAAAAGGCATACGACCCGTCTGATGTTGAGCGGTAACCGCAGCCTATGACCGCCAGTAACACCAAAGGGTGTGTTGCCGACCCTGCAGAGACCTTTTCACTCCCTCTTTGAAGAACTTCATATTGTAGCTCCCAGGGAAAACCTCAACTAGTAACTCGGTGCACAATTTGAGTTTTCGAGAGAAAACATCTCTGAAACCGGACCGTACGTGACCACTGCGGTTCAAGGCTATGAGGATGAATTCCCTGCCGATGGCGAGCGGTGCGATGATGAAATATGGCCGTCGGCATCATGTCAAACAGCTCATCAGAACAGATCCAGTTATAGAGGCGGTAGAACACATAAAAGGAGGCAAAATCTCTCCTAAAGCCAAGAGGTTCAATACCGTCCGTTAGCAAAGGGTCGTCGATAATTCTGACAGCTCTGTTTTGCACCTAGTATAAAGGTCTCAGCTGATATCTAGGTGCTCCCGCCCCAAGATGAGAGCAATACTGCATGTGAGGCTGGCCTGCGCTTTATATAGCACCAACCTTTGCTCCGCAGTGAAGTATTACTTCGCCCTGTTAAACTTAAACTTGTGTCTTGGATGGATTAAAATTAACTAAATTGAGGCGACTCCATTGCAACACACGGGCAAGTGTTACCTCAATTTCTGATACAAGTTTCTTTCGAATTTTCTCTACAGCAGTCTGAGGGACGTTGTTACGGCTCGTATAGCACGTGTCGCCGGTGCTGGATGACAGCATAGCAATGAATGCCGTCAATTGACAGCATGTCTGATGAAGTAAAAACAGCGTCGGTGACAGCACAGAGCCTTGTGGGACACCTGCATTTATGTCCATGCTAATAGAGCTGCTGCCGTCAACGACAGCTCTTACGCTTCTATAGGACAGAAAGCTAGATATCCACTGACACAGTTTCTCAGGAAGTTCGTACGATGGTAACTTCATAAGAAGACCGCCAAACCTACACCTTACACAGGGTGTAAGGATTCCCGCACAACATCTTACGGGTTCCAAACCAACCTCACCTACTCGTGGTGCGCCCTGGTGATTAACATACCAGGCTAAGCTCTTATCAACCCGCATTGGGCAAGCGTGGTGGGAAATGACCCAAAATTCCCCATTGAATCACAACCCGATCTATGTGGGAATCCTCTGTGGAGGCCTATATCCCGCAGTGGGCGTATATTGGCTGATGATAATGATATAGTAAATATTGAAATAATGAAAAGCATATACACACTACAATATAGTTCCTATCTAACTATGAAGTACTTATTTACACCAATGAAAAACTTGAAATGCCAATAATCTGATGATTTTCGGACGGTGAAATTTAGACATTAATACTTAAATGTACTGATTTTTAGGTTATCGGTATGTAAAGAAACGGAATTTTAAAATTCATCTATCATATACGAGGTGAAGAGTTCTTAGGGCTCTCGTAAATTTATTCCGCAGAGATTCTTACGAAAAATTTTGTTAAAAAAAAAAGTTCACGGTTCTGTCTCAACCTTTTGCACTTTATTAAGTTAATCTTGCCTCGGTAATTAAGAATACAAAAGAGAGTCTCCACTTTCTTTGAATATTTTAAAACTATCTACTCCAACTTGTTCCGTACAAAAATTTCATTAGTTAATGAGAGAAACGAAACATTTAATTCTAGTTAATCTAATTAACTGTTTAATTCTTTATGCAAGAATATTTCTTTTATTCAACGAAACGATGAGACGAGTGGGATATTCACCTGTTGGTAAGGTGATACGCCTGCCCATAACAACGTAACCCTAGCTAGAACATTAAACATATCATCACATTGCGCTCATCGCCTTAACACATAAGATGTAAAGTCTCGATACGCCAGTAATTACTAACCACGACTCCTTTCAATCCGGAACACAGACATGCAGACAACACAGTATGCAGACTATTGTTGGGCGGCATAAATATAATATATCTGAAGTCCTGTACTTTAAACTGGGTAGAAGATTAAATTATACTCTATATAGCCTTACAGTAACCAATATATTTAATTTAAGGGTTCGCTACTGTAAAATAAATAATTCATACCAACTTAAGAAGATTCCAAGGCGACGAGATGTGTAAGATGCTCCAAATGGTATTGGAGCTTTAATGAACACTACACCACATTGTGTTTGTCGCTTTAGGATATAAGTTTTAAGTTTTGTTACCTCAGTAATATCACCAGATACAACACCTTTGAAACCCGAACACAGTAATGTTTGCATACTAGAAGCTGCGGTGGTGCCTACCTAGACGGTATCCGGCAACAGAGACCTACCATCAGATAGTTACTAATGACTATATATTACTTTATAATAATAAAAAAAAAATACTACATTTATAATAGAAATACACGTTAGTATATAACTGGTAAATATTTATTAAGTTAGAAGTCGATGTTAAAAAAGTCTTTGAAGCTCGATTTTGACATGCAGCAAAAGCAATGGAAAAAGAAATCAGAAAAAACATCAAAAGCGTGTTTGTGAATAAAAAAATACAACACACAAAGGCCGAAGGTATTTTGCGATTTGCCTCACTTTTTTTTATTTACCATGGAATAATACTTAACATCAAATTCACATAGGATTAAGTGACAATGAGATAAATGAACGATGGAGGATGCTCGTTATGAATACTTTAGGTCTCCTATATTGATGGGAAAAAATGGTGAGGACAGATTTAAAGAACTGTGTGACAAGACTTATAAAGGGCCTTATCAAAAGGCAAAGTCACCTAAAGGACCATTGTCCTTTCGGTGACTTTCACCATTGAGAGTCTAATGATAGATGTAGTGCCGAAAGGTTCCACACAAGGAGGAATGACAATTGGATGAAGGAAATGAAGAAACCTTTAGGACAGGGCTATATCCAACATTGGACAATTATCAGCTGATGATCGTAATGGCAAACGAGCTGAGTTTGGAAACTCGTTCCTGAAATAAGACCTCCATCGTGTTACAAGGTAAAGGTTTAGCTACTGCGCTAAAGAGGCTGCTGAAAATGGTTTATCAGAAGATACGAGTATGGACTCGTACCTGGCAGAGACGTTAAGGAACAAACATAGCTACAGTCAAAGACAAACAAATAGACTTGTAATCGTTTCCCTGAAAAGGCCGAAAAATGGTCCTTGTTAAGATGTTTCATTAAGTTTTATTGTCAGCTGGGTTCCGTATTTCTTTTATTCGCTCACATTAAAATTTAACCAACAGCGATGCTCGTAAACTTGGTTTATACGTTTCTTATCTTTGAGAATGTTCCTCACCACCGACTTTACGAGTAGGTGATGATTCTCGAATCTTTTTGTTATTACTGACGTTTTATTTACGAAATACAATTTTTTTTTCTATTTCACATAAAATGAAAACAATGTACTTAAAAGACTTACTGGTGGTGCGTCTCTGTTGCCGGAAATCTTCTACTTGGGTACCACAGCAGCGCCAATTATTCTGCTAAATAGTAATGTTCAAACATCTTGTGTTCCGGTTTGAAGTATGCTGTAACTAATGTAATTACTGGGGTAATGAGACTAAACATCCTATCTCAGGTGACGAGCGCAAAATGGTATAGTGCATACTATCTTAACTAGCGCCACGTATTATGGGCGGGCGTGTCACTTACCATCAGGTGAACTTCCCGCTCGTCTCGTTGTTTAATTACATAAAAAAAAATTACATACACTTTAACAGACGTCTACCCAACAAGACGTGTACCTATAAGATATTACTAGATCGAATAAAGAGTCGTAAATAGGTATGAAACCGTGGTAACATATATTCCGGTAGAGCGGAAGGCCGCTGGTCAGCCTCCGTTTCCGCAGCGCGCTGAAAGCGGCAACGTGACAAGTTTTCATCTTCTTTTGTATTCTAACAATAACGTTGTTCAGGGCGACGCTGAATGGTGCAGTTCACGAGTCGGCTCACGTAATGCCATCTAATGTAGTTAGTTTCGGTCCAAGTTTGATGTTCGGGATCCTAACAACGCTTCCGCTTCCTATTGTACTTGTCGTGGCGTACTGAATTAAATTAGCGTTTTAAATTGACCGAAACTGATACGGTAAAGTAACCTATTCACTATTAGAAAATAAACTCCTACTATTATATATAAGACTCTTAGATGATTCTACAACAAACGGAAATGAACATCTTAACGGATATGTTAAGTTAAATTATGCCGTTTAGTAACTAAACAGAATGTTGTTATAGTTCAAATTTAACTGCACCCTGGCTTGGTGACATTGAATAATACGTAGTTTAAATTTAAGTTGTAACAGGGTGTAAGGGCTCCCGCACGACAACTCAAGGAAACCAATCCAACCTTACCTGCTAATGGTGCATCCTGTTAATCAAAAAACGAGGCTATGGTTCCCACTAAAGGTCAGCGTGGTGGGGAATGGCCCATATCCCCTCATATGAACCACTACTTACGACAGCCCTTGGTGCCCAGCGGTACTTACGGAGTTCAAGTCAACCTCAACAGCAAGCAGTGAACCCTGCTAAACAACAGACAAGCCTCTTACCACCCACCAACTCGCATTGGACCAGCGTAGTGGGAAATGGTCCATGTCCTGATCTATAATCCCCCCTTAGGAACACCTACAAACGAAGGCTCTTAGTGCCCCGTAGATTTGGAAGACCGATCGAAGTGAAAATCTTTAGGGGAGGCCTATGTTTAGCAGTAGACGTCTATTGGCTAATGATGATGATCATATGTATTATTGAAATCAGCTGCAGCAAAAAGACAAAAAAGGAGAGCATCTGTCTTTGAGCGAAAATTTTTATGTGAAATACAGTCTCGATGTTTGGGAATCGGATCTTTTACATAAACCTCAAACCGAACGGATCCGGTAGCTGAAGGTTTATAGGTTTATATTGCTCTGAAAGTACTAGATTTTTTTTTGTAGGAAGGGTGAGTAAACAAGCTAACAGTTCACCTGGTGGAAGGTGATCACTAACACCCTTGGACAGTCGCAATAACAGACTGGTGACGGCTGCGTTGCCGATCTTTTAATACATAAAGAAACAGGCTTTAAGTAGATCTCTATTCTTCAGCATCATGCGGTACTTCCTGCAATCTGAAGCATGTCTGCCGAATTGAGAGTACTATTGCAGTTTTCAGCTACTCTTTTTAACTACTGCTACGTCTCTGCCAGAGATATAACTGCAATCCCATTTCTAGTGCCAAAAGTGTGAAGTACATTATAAAGTGAAGTGTGAAGGACATTGAAGCCAAAGAAATTTATGGTGTAATGAGAATATATCTTATGTATTCTGGCTACAAGCAGCTGCAGGATTCATCGTCCTACATTGCTATAGACCAGTATGCTTATGATCAAATAAACATCCCACCCATCTCTTCGCTTTCTTAAATAAAAAAAAAATCGTATCCATGAGTTATTTGTTAAATATAGCATCAAAAAGAATCTAAAATACTGATGGTAGGACTGTGATACCGGATACCGTGTAGGTAGGTTAATTTTTTATTCCGTTAAGCGTCCCGATACCCTAGCAATTACACTAGCTACAGCGCCCTTCAAACCGGAATACAGCATTGTTTGCAGAGTACTGTTTGGCGGCAGAAATTGGCTCTGCGGTGGTACCTACCTAGACGGTCTCCGGCAACAGAAACCTACCACCAGTGACCCAGTACCATCACAGCAAATATATCGGTCACCAAACATTAGTATGTAAATATTACTGTGGTCCGGTTTGAAGACACATAACATATTGTCTTAAAGCGACTAGCGCAATGTGGTGCAGTCTAAAGCACCCTAACTAACACCACGTTGTAATGGAAGAGTGTATCACTTATCATCAGGTGAACGTCCCTCTCGTCTCGTCGCTTCGTAGCATAATAAAAAAAAATTCCTTGTAGAACACTTCCTATATATATGTTATGTACCGACAAACCGTTACCGTTCCATATAAACATACATTTGTCTTACAACAAATATTTAAAGTAGAATTATGTATGAAAAAAAACTTTTATTCTACATTTATAATCGGAAATTTAATTTTAACACTTTTAAGTAAATTTATTCTCTATGTACAAAAGGGTTACTACCCGGTTCAGGTTAGTGTAATTTTTAGTTAAACTTTTTCACTCTGATGGGATGTTTAGGGAGTTTAAATTTAAAATATATATTTAAAGCTACTCCTCTTTCGCAGTGGAAGTTGTTCTATTGTAGTACTTGTAAACTTCCTACGTAATATTCAAATGCAAATAGGTTGGTGCTGACCGTGGCCCGCTGGGTTTGAAGACGAAATAATAACCCGTGACTATGGCGCCGCACCAAATAAATAACGCTCGTCGCTTTTGAAACGGCAACCGGACTTGTGTAAGCGAGTTTCAACAGCGGAATTATTGCCGTGTTTCGCTTACATTTCATTCTACTGTAAAGCGTCGTATTTTTTTTTTTACTATTCAATAAAGTAACGAGACAATCGGAACGTTCACTTGATGGTGAGTGATAATCCTGCTCATAAAAACGCGGCGCTAGTTGGAGTGATATGTACAGCACCACGTTGTGCCTGTCGCCTTGAGATATAACATGTTGTCTCGTTAGTAATTAATTACACCCCCCCAGTAATTACACTACCTACAGCGCCCTTCAAAGCGGAACTAATGTGAAGGTGACACGTACTTAGACGGTCTCCAGCAACAGAGACCTACCACTGTTTTTTTTTAACTTTGATGTTAATTAATATAATAACGGAAACACTTCTACATCTTGAAGAATAAATTTACCCTGTCTTCGTCCTTATTGTTATTTAATATGCAAAACTGAAATTTCTGTATGTTATGACAATTTTACACAGAAAAAAATTAAATCCTCTAAAATCTATAAAAATTTGACAAAATGGATGTAATTGGTTTCACTATTAATATAGTTAATTTAACTAGTCTCTGATATATACAATGAGTCTAACTCTTTAATATAATATGTAATAATATTATATAAGGGAGCGACGAGGCAATGGTAAGTAATACGCCTGCCTATAAAGTGACACTATTTAAGATGATATACACTGTATCACATTGTGCTGTTGCCTAGAGATATATGTTAAGTATCATTTACTCGTCATTTCAGTACGTACAGCGCCTTTCAAACTTGAACCTACCTTTTTTTGGTTTCGGGGAAATCTTCGAAAGATATCCTGCTTTTAGGGTGAAGTTATGTGAGATTCTTACTCATTAAAACCCCCTCGGTGGCCTGCTTCAGTGCATTCAGAGAGGCCCCGGTGTCGCTAAACACTTTGTGTTAATACGTCTCTGAGGGGCCTAACCCTCCCAGGCACCATCGCTAAGCCATACTCTGTCCCACGCAGGTTCGCAAGACCCACGAAACTTCTAGACCCTTTTAGTCGCCTTTTATGACAGGCAGAGGTTACCTTAGTCCTATTCTTACTAGCCCCAGAAAACAAGGCCGTACTACCTGAGACTGTTTCGGGCAACAAAGACTGAGACTGTAAAGTGTGCCCAATATTAATTTGTCATTATTTTGTTCATACAACAGTTTAGATGATATATTGTTTATTAATACTTATCAACAATAATTCTCAATGAACAAACAATAAAAATGAAGCAATACGACGTACATAAATCAAACAAATTGTTTCACTTGCACATGAAATATTATTAACGTGACTGAAAATTCCATTAGTTGCAGAAAATGCATTCGGTATGAAAATTTAATTACGCCTGACGCCGTGAACAGAATAAATTTATTTGCGAAAGTCAGCGATACCCGCGACCTTAAAAAAAAATCCCCGTTTTTATATGAAGTGAGAATGGTAATTAAGAGATGGTATTTTTTAAATTTTTGCTTACTTGTACAGGTTATTAAAAAAAAATCTTTGTCCTTTGTAAATATAACCTAATACGGTGATATATACTTATGATGATAAGTTTTTATTTGTAGGCGGTAGGCACCAGCGCAACATTACTGTATTCCAGTTTTAAAGGGGCTCTAACTGATGTAATTGCTGTGTATACTATCATACCTAACGTCACGTTATTAAAAGTATCACTCACAATCAGGTGAACATTCCGCTCGTCTCATTGATTATTTGAATAAAAAAGTGTATAACTTTACCTGCCCATAACTACGTGGCCGTAGTTAGGTTGCTATCCAAAACAGTCCATACAGCTCGTCGCCTTGAAATATAAGATGTTAAGTCTCGTTACCTCAGTAATTTCACTAGCTACAACACCATTCAAACCGGAAGACAATAATGTTCACACATTACTGTTTAACAGCGGAAATATGCGTTGCAGTGGCAGCAGGTAGATACCTACACGGTATTCGACAATGGATACTTATCTCCAGTAAATGAGAAACGACTTCATTCCCGTGACCTACTTCTGGCCTTCTTTTTTATATCTTAGATTAGATTCGAATTCTGAGTAGAGTTGATGAGGAAGGATGATGGTGAAAAATTTTTATAAGAAAATGAGATAAAGCGGATTTGCATTAAGAAGAAAAGGAGTCCTCATCGACCCTATTTCTATGATTAGTTGTGACAGTGACATTGTTAGTTTCTGTTGTCAGAGATTATCAATGTAGATACTATCACAGCTCTTATTTCAGTAGCTAAACAGTAGTGTGGAAACATTCCCGTGTTCCGGTTTGAAAGACGTTACAGTTAGTGAAATTACTGAGGTAGTAAGACGTTGTAATATTCCATTTATCATCGTAATGATGACATTTTATTATGGTTGCGGTATGAATTGCCATCAGATAAACTTGATAGTTTATTTGCTTTGGGGATCGAAAAGAATAAAAAAAAATCCTTCATTACTTAATGTAGTAGATATGGCGCTGGTCTGCAGTTTTAGATTAAAATTAATGTTATGTACTTTTCTAATGAGATTGCATTGAGAACAATGCAACAATGCAATCACGTATTTATTGTCAAGAGACAATCCAATAGTCACTTGAACGACGATTTTCTAACGTTGCCAACTCTTTGAGTAATTCCTGAGTAAAATTCTATGTTTACTTCTTTTCAATTCCATTAAAAAATAACAAATAAGTTCAAGTGAAAAAACAATGTGAAAACGTCCATAGACCACACAATTTACTAGTGGTAGGTCTCCGTGCCAGAGACGGTATAGGTAGGTACCACCGCAGTGCCTGTTTCTACCACTAAACAGTACTATGCGAACATTACAGCATTCGGGTTTGAAGGGCGTTGTAACTAGTGTAGTTGCAGAGGTAACAGTAGATGTAGTGCAGTATATTATCCTAACTAACGCCTCTTTGTTATGGCGTAGGTATCATTTGCCATCAGGTGAACGTCCAGCTCCTCTAGTTCCGTTATAGAATAAAAAGAAAATATTAATATAATTTTAAGATGGAACATGCCTAGTAACTTCACTAAATACAGTTATTATCAAATAGTAAAAAAAAAACAATGACGCTTATAAAATTTTATTATATATATATTATCCTGATAAAAGAAGCTATATGACGGACAAGGCTTAGTTTGAATTACTGACTTAATTTAGCAAAACTGTGTATAAAGGCACCACAGTTTTACTAAAGATCTTGTTCTCTCGTTAAAGTACCATCTTCTTTCTAAAGTTCACAACCGCAATCTACATATTCAACATTGCGTGAATCGGCTACTCTTTCCGAACCAATGGTTCTGTACAGTTCTTTACTCAGAATTTTCTTCTTCGCCTCATATTTCGGCACGTTAATACTTATGATAAATGTTATTACAAAGTAGCTGTTACCTTCCTACTTTGTTAATAAATAATTACATTTGAAATGTAGAGTTGAAATTTGTCAGAAATCGCAACTCGCTGCTCCAGGGCTTCTTCGTGTTACTAACACCCCCGCCGCTACTTTTAGCGGTAATATTTGGTTAAATACGTTCTCGGCTGCCCTATACTCGGCAAAAGGTACATTCCTACCAAATTTGAAGTCTCTAGGCTTTATAATTCCAGAAATGTCGTAATGAGTCTACACAGGTGGAAATATATTGAGAGATAATTTATATTTCTCTATGGATAGTGTTTATTTGTTAGTTACTTTTGTTGTAACAAATAAAAAAATTTCTAACTGTATCGGTGTCAATACGACTTTTCCATATTTCACATATAAAACTGTGGGGCTCGGTGTGTTCTAGGATTTAACGTAACGTCAACTGTGACAGAGTAACACGACGTTATCATTGAAAAGTCAGACTGCGAAGTATGGCGCGATATTCAGCGTAACTATGACAGCTACGGTGAATATCACGGCCCAGTGTGAGTGGGCTGCCAAAAGGTTTTCATTTTTTCATACAGTTTGCGATTTAGGTTCGAAATTGTTACTTAATATTCTTTCTAAACATTGAGAGTTGAAATATACGCTAGGAGGAAAATTAACAAATAGTCAAAACTAGACGGACCAAGATTTATTGATGACAGTAACAAACTAGTAATGAAGAATCTGATAAATATATATCATATAAACAATTGTAGTAAGACTTAGTTATCAGTATAAACTTTAGATTAAATCTAGATCGATATGTTAAGGGTCAAAGAATAGTCTAATGAGGAATCGAACTTGTTTGTTGGAGTGAATGAAGTTGGAGGACTTGTTACAGACAAATATATTACGTCAGTGCATTTAATACTAACCTCGATTATTTTTGTAAGTAACTGCAATATTTAAATTTTCATTGATAATAGAACTAGACGTAATGATTTTAAATATTATCATATGTTAATTACTAAATAATTTAGGTTTTTCGATTTCAAAATATTTTCACACGAATGGTGTAAGACAGGAAAGTCTTAAGGTATGATGTTTATAAAAAACTTGAAGCATTTTTATTCGTAAACTTCAAAAATATATAAAACCTCTGAATTAGTTTACTAAAACCTTACTTGGAATTAAAGTAAATCGACTACGTCAGTAATTTATAGGAATGTGGCATTCCAGGTCGACGCCAAGCAAATAGCTTGTCCCAATGTTTAAAATGAATTGAAGCAACCTTTTCACTACCTATGAACCAAACTCCATTAGTCTTATTACAAACTTTAATGTAACTCGGGTTCCGTACCGAGAGCAACTGATAAAAACCGATAATAAATATATGGAATTAAGAATATTTTCAAATATAAAATAAAATTTTAAGACGTACCAGTTCATAAAGAGAGGCAACGGGGACATTATTTGAAAGAAGTAAATTTCAAAATGAAAGACAAAATTTCTTCTTCCTTAATTACATACATTAATAAATCTATACAAAATTATCCTTTTTCATAACTTATTGAATTATCAGTAAAAAGAAACTAAAACAAAATATTTCAACTAGTCCAACATCGAGGATGTAAAAAACAATAACCGTAAACAAAGTTGTAGAATTAAGAACTTTCTTCTTACTTTCTCTAAACCATCTTCTTTTCATACTTTTTTTATAATTATACAATATCGATAAATAACTTGGAAACTTCACACTACAGGTTCATATTAATGTGGAAGTAATTATAACTTTCATTTCCCATGAGTTCTACATTCATTATAATGTACACTCTGATCAAGGAAACTGTTCGCTACATTAACTCCTTCCCTTTGACATCTTTAATCATTGTCAGTACGAGTAAAGACAGATTTAGGAACAATTTCGAATACTTCAAAATAAGTGAAACAAATCATATACATAATAACTTACTTAAAATTGATATTATATACCGGTTAAGTTTTAACCGGTATTCATTTGAAACAAATTTGATGAAGAAATAAATGTTGATGTAGTTAGAATAGGAAAACACAATAACTTCTAATACAAAATATTTTTTTATATTTATAGGAACATTACATGTTTAATCATATTTCTATAAATATAAAAATAAAATATATATAACAAGTATACCATAAGAAGACTTTGAGACACGGAACTCTTAGTGGTGGGTGGAATACAAAGTTCAGCGACTGTCGTTAAGAGAAACTTCCTCGTACTTCTTAAAAGAAATACTAAACTTTTTTTATATGTAAGGATTAATAGGCAATAGAAGTATTCATATCAATAAATTAAGTTTCAATACCAATACATTGTTCTGCGATAAGTTAATATTTTGGCATAACTGTGAAAATCTAAGGCAAAGCTGTTGAGAGTCATTCATTTGAACCGGTGCGCCTTTGATATTGGTTTTTCATAAAAAAAAACCTCATACCCTCGCAGCTAATTTATTTCTTCCAGTTACCGTGTGGCTGTAAACAATTGATGAGTTATTATCAGTCGATCGCAGGCAATTCCTGCTATTCAACGGCGTACCTTTACATAAAAGAAAAATCATATTCACCTTTTCATTATTGCCCGTATGCTGGATGAATAATTCATAAAGAGCACCAGCCACTGATTTGTTACCCTTTATGTTTCATTTTAGAATCTGTATTCATAATTCATACAAAGTACGCAAACAAGAGTATTATAAAATCATTTCTTCTTAATTAACGATGGTTTGTCTCTACTTTTACTGTGAGCAGGTCATTGTTTTTAGAAACCTTCGTCCAACGAAACTTCTACGTCTGCTGAGAAACAGTGACGTTCTATCCTTACTGTATTCTCCTTTAATAGATGATGTAATTACCAAAATTATTGCTGAAACGAAGCTTAATATCCTGTCCCAAAGAGATGAACACAGTTTATCAAATACAATAAAGTTATGTCGCTCTATCATAAAATCAATTATTTGTATAACTATCTATTGTATTAGACATCTCGGAGCCTAATCGGATCCGAACTGAAATGTTTTTCTCTAGTGAAAGTATATTATTGCTAATGACTTATATAAACAGAATGCTAATTTATCAGCAATACTACAATATTACGATTTTTATCACCTTTTGATAACACCGAATTATATATAAGAATCAGAAAGCAACTATTACAATGATGCTATTTAACGTTGCTTTATGTTGTAATAAACTTATATATTGACTAATATGCTATAATCAAATCAAATATATAAAGACTAGTTTAAATCATTAATTGAAATTTACAATTTTGACCGAAAAAGTATGAAGCTTCCTTTAATAAAAAAGGAAAATCCTTCCGAGTACATACATTACTTAAGAACCGAACCCAAAGTAAAAATTTCGCTTATGACAGTAGGTTGACGTTAAAAGTTTTGATATTTTAAACGTTGAAGATTTGTTTTTAATCTAATTATGTCATAGAAATTTACAACAAAATGTACTTCGTGGAAACCTTTAACGCTTTGTTTAGCTCGAATGGAATAGCAACGTTCGTGCTGGAGAACAAGTCTTTGTAATTGGGAAAGTATCCCGCTTCAATTTCTGCACGGAACTAAAGAAAGCATACTTTCATTTCCTGGTGTAACAGTCGCAGCGGTAGATTCAAAATTCTGAAAACCTATGTATTTCTATGTAAGAGGAAATGTATTCTTTCCGACCTTATCAATATGAATTAAACTTTTTTGTTAATTTTTTTTCTGCGTCACAGGAGATAAAGGGCCTAAAGGATGACTGGAGTTCTATTAATTTGAATAGTTAGTATGACCACAATCTAACCATATGTTAAGTGGTAAACTGGTGGGGGTATTTAAAAGGCAGTAACTTAGTGGTAACCTATTCGTTGTGAATATTTAGAAAATATTTTTGAGGTGGATATATATGATGGTAAGAAAAACTGACGAAAGTTTTTGGAATACTGCATCAATACTGCTAAAAAAAGAAAAACAGTGAGATGATAAAACGGTAGAGAGAAAGAGTAAGATTAAATATAAATAACATAAATTAATTAAAATTGTAAATGCTTCGATTGTAATGTGAGGAAATATACTAATCATCATTATCGGGAGGTGCCTTATTCAAACTAAAGTTTGATGGTCAGATTGAGGAAAGGTCAGATCGTGAAAAGTAAGCCAGTCTTCAGCTATACTTTTTAACTGATTGTATATAAACCCGGTCCTTTATATCGTCAAACATTTTTTCCCGCTGTCTACTAGTAGTAAATCATCACAGAATATTGACCTCCAGGATCAACCTGAACACTCATAAAAGAATTATCTTTGCAGGTGTCCGAAAAAGCAGCCTTTATTTAGATGATGCTTGTCAACAGCCTACGTTTGCAGTAAGTTTACTCGAGATCTTCAGCATTGGAGAATAACTGCTTTAACATTATTTTAAACATACGACGGTGTCCCCTTATCTCGAATGCTTATATCCTAAGATTTATTTTCTTGATTATAACCCAGGTATCATAACCATAACATAAAGCTGAAAATATTGCCTTAGTACATTACTAGTTTAATGAAGAAAAATATGATTATGATATTCATATAATTACGACAATTTAAATGTATAGAAAGACAACTTTAATATAATAGACATTTTCATTATATTTATATGCTATTACTTATTCAGAAGATAAATATATAAATACAGTTTTATTTCGGAGTTTCCCACCCATAATATGCGGAGATGGTTATAAAAAACACAATCTCCTTACTGAATCCCCTGGAACGTAAAATGGAGAGAGAATAAGGAGTAAAGATCTCCCGGATTACGTACTTATTCTTATGAATCTACTATCATTACATTACAGTATTTTTATAACCTTTCAAGATATAAACTGACAAGTATTTCACTCGATTTTATCAATACTTTAACTGAAATCTTATAAATTTAACAATTCAAATAAATCCTAAGGAGATTTATAGCTTTCAATCATGACATAGTTTTAATAAATTTCCTATTTACTAGGTCGACATTTCTAGTGTTTGTTTATAATATACTCTTCGATTCGTATAGAATTAACTTGTTTTGTTTTCATTTCTTGTAATACATGTAAAAGAAAGTGTTAATATTAAAAGTAATAATGGGCTTAATTAAAACAAGTTGGGATAAAAAATGGAGTGATTTGTCTAAAAGTTTTTCAATAAGAACAGGTCAGAACCTGATCGTAAATACCAAGAAAGTTCTCCGAACACAACAAGGCTCGAACTACATCGAAACATTTAATTATTTTTGTAAATGTGGAAAGTTAGAAGGCCTCCAGAGAAACTTCATACGGTTCAGAAGTTTACCTGAAGCTTGCTGATATATTTTCACAATCATTCAAGTAACATGGAAATAACTCCCAAAAATTTCATATGTCATCATCAGCCTACCTGTTGGTGGTAGGTCTCGGTTGCTGACTGTCTAGGTACTATTTCATCTCCTATTTCAGCCGCCAGAACGTAGTGTGCCGACATATAGACCCAGATCTTTTGTGTATAGGCGTATTACTTACCATCAGGAAAACGTCTCGCTCCTCTCGTCGTAGTAAAAAAAAGTCTCCGGCAATCTACTGACAGACATATTACGATTATTACAATAATATATCAGAAACTGTTTAAATTTTTATAAACAATTAACAATATTAATTTTTTTATGACAATAAACATTAAATTAATTAATTCTGTGCCTTTTATTTATTTATATTACCTTCATACAAACTTCACTCGGTTTACTAGAAAGATTGCCGGATAAAATTCGCCCTTTGTAAACTGAACAAACCCTTATAGTAAATCATAAATTAAAAAAGATATTAAATACATTAATCATATTATTAATTGATAAATAATAATCCATAGGTCTAAATGATAATTTTTTATCTATATAAACCTATCACTTTGTTTTGTACTTGACAATGTAGATGTTCATAACAAGTACTACGTTGCCAAACCAACAACATCATTACCGGGTCGTCTGAACCGTAAAATAAAGTAATAATGGGATCATGGAAGTGATTTAGGATTCTTGCGAATTGTATGTTTACCCTAACAATGTACAGGCGGAAGGATTTAATATTGTTTATATAATAAAACACTGGTACCTAGAAGCCGCTCATAGCACCGCAGCACCTACACCTTAAACAGGATGTGTGTGTCGGTTTAAAAAAATTAAAAACTACTGAGATAGTAAAAGTTAACGCTATGTCTCAATGAGAGCAGCGTAATCAGTGTATACATATATACTAAAGCCTCGCTGTTATAGCTTATTTGAATAAAACAATAATATGCTTAGCTCTACCAGCGTGGTATGTTCGTTTAACAAATATATATTCTACTCATGAACTCCTTCAACAAAAAGTTAGAAGATATCATATGCATGAGATCTGTATGTGATGCATATTTATACGCATATGACTATGAAATATTTTTTATATTCGTATGTGTGTTGTCGTCAGATATCTAGATATAAATATTAATATTTATGTATGTCTTTACGTTAATGTATTATATGTTAGTCTCTCCTACTGTACTTGTACAATCGCCTCTTTCTCTGCTGTTTGATAAATTGGAAGCGAATGCCATTTCTGTACATTTTTGTCTGTGCGAATAAAATTTTAACTAAATATATGTTACTCTACAAATATTTGTAAATTGGTGTCACAAATAAGACATAAATGATACATAGTTTAGATATATATTACATTAATATTTTGATATAGATGTGACGCTATCCTTTGTAGCGTACGAGCTCCGTTAATCTTTAAAGTACATGATGGAATATACGTCAATACAATTACACTACGTAAAGTTTCGAGTTCGAGGGCAAAGTCAATTCAGCTAGAACAAGATTAGCGACATTACGCGCCGTGAATGCTTAATGGATAACTTTATTGACGTCAACGATATTATAAGTACGGACGCTGAAGTCGATGAATACATAGATCATGCAATTTAAACTTTAGATGAAACGTTTGGAACTGCTGACGCTAATATAGTCGGGATGTTGAAGCATTCAGACGTGCATGTGTTGTCAAATGTTTAACTATTTCACAGAACAGAATGGCGCATATATATTACTTGACTTCCTCTTGGAGTTAATTGGTGATGGTCAGTGGTGGTAAAGTGCGTTTAGTAACAGCATATTCACTCGTTTCTTAAAGACACAGATGTCGTATTTAGACGGGAATACTGATGCTGGCAAGTTTTTCTACTCCTTTACTGTTCATATCAAAATAGAGTTTATTTCATGGAGTTTCGTTGATGGTAGTGTTTCCTCATATGGTTGTTTCAACTGTCCATATAAAAGAGCCGAAATATTTTGAGTAAGAACACTTCACCATCCACTGCATCGAAATTGAAGTCAAATTTTAGATCTTAATATATTCAAATTTGTTCTAGTGACAAAAAATATCGTAACCTTATATTATACGGGGACTAGTTCATAATAACTTGTTGATATTAGTAAAGTTTGTAATTGGCAGTAAAAATAAGATCGAGATATTACTTCACATGCATAATGCTTTTCATGATTTTCCGAAGTTTTTATCATCAAATATAACATAAAAAGTACAATTTCATATTACCAATGTTGGAACTTTAGACATCATAAAGGAGATATCAGTGCTATGATCCATCACATATCAGCATATATTCATGCATGTTAAATCTATAAAGTAATTTATCAATCAATTAGAAATAACTACTCTATAGTAAATTTTGTATTAAATAAACAGTAAAGACTTAATTCAAGAGAAGTTGGTTATGCGGTGACTATTTTTAAGTAAATGCAGACAGTAGTGGAATTAACAATTAGTTTCGCTTACTGTGCCGTTTGTGAAATTTATTCAAGTCACATAAAGTTGTAATTTCGTTACTAAGGTCTTCGTTAAAAGTTAACCTCTTGTTAACATACTTTAACGCGATTGATATCCGATTGAGAAACCTCAAAAATAATTTTTTTGTCCAATACCATCGGGTATTAATATTGTAAAGATGAATTACTTTTCTATGGTATATTGGAAGCTACGGAAATTGATGAAAATGTAACTTAGATACATAGAAACTGTGTACATAAATATAAAGCAAAGATCTCATGCCAGATTTTCTTCCAAATGGCTCCCATTTAAAGGTAAACTGAATGTTTTCTCGATAAATCCCATCCATGAATGAAATTTACGGCACAAATTTGTCGAAACTCGGTAGAAAGCTCACACGGACGTTAGATTAAAGTTTATATTTCCTGTTGTTGGTTCTGTTAGTCGTTTACTCAAATTATTCGCGCTTGTAAATCGCTCTGAGTTGTTCAAACTATTGAACGATATAAATTCCGCGTGTAAATATAAAAAAATTGATATCGTATCACTGTACATGTAATTATATACTTTGATTAGTCAAAACTGTTATATATTGTTTAAATAAGGTTAAAAATATAATGCAATGCGTCTAGATATCGAAACTATAAATATTACATAGTAAAATATAAAAACTGTACAAGCGGACATTAGACCGGTAACATAATCATCATCAGCTGAAAATTTCAACTGCTGAACGTGGGTCTTTCCTAAAGACCTCCATTGAAATTAAGCCGCTGCAGCGTGTATTTTTTTTTTTACTTAGACCTACTATGAAAATAACTGAGATGCTGTATCTTAATATTCTCAAGGAACTGTGATGCAGTATATATTATCTATGTATCAGCATTTAACATCAAATGAGCATTATTATCGTCTTCTCCATAAAAATAAATCTATACACATTACCTTCATGCAAAAAATCTTAAGTAGAGTTTAAAAAAGCATTAAGCTCCTTAAAAGCTCGATAGATTTTATATCGCCATTTAGAAACGCATTCGCATCCTCTTTTATTCTTATTTACACGTACCTCATTACCCATTCTTGTCGATATCGCTGCATAAGTTGTCTAGATAAACTTCCATGATGTGAACATGTAAATTCATTGAAACTTTTTAAAATTTTTCATAATATAACAAACATGATGAAAGAAAAGCTTCGATAGAGTGGACAATGAATCTTGACTCTTCGCCTTTTGAAAATATTTATTTTTAAACCTATGTACCATTCTATTATAATAATAGTACAACGACTATTTATATCAATTTTATAGTCGAAATATGCAACAAAAAAAAAATTTACGGGCTGTAAATTCACGGGCCATTTCAGTAGTTAACAGCTCCGGGTACAAGCCGGTGATGCAATAATATTTACATGTCCTCGTTACTTTTATTGTTTTACGACAATGCCAAGTGTTTTCGGCTTTGCAGTGAAATTGTGAACGGCAAAATAATGTAACGCTTTGTTTTGGTGTTATTTTTGGAGCGGACGTTATCGTGAGAAAAAAATTTATTCATGTTGGACGAGTGGAATGCTTCCACCATTCGATAGTTCACTAGCTTAAGATAGCTTCTGCGAAAAATAGACAAAGTTAATGAAGAGCTTATCTTATAAAGTGCATCGTTTTATCACTTGTTTCATTTATAGTTTTACCACAATATTAAAAAATAATAGCTTCCTTTTGTTTTCATTAGATTTATTACGATATTATAGAATTTGTATCGATAAAGCTTTGTTATTCAATGATTATATTACAAGTCACCTCCCCTAAAGTCTTGCATCAAATATATTGTGAGTTCTTTTGAAAGAATGTTTTTTATAGCATTAAATTAATTTTCTTTCTATTTAGATAAGCGAGGAGACGAGCGGGACGTTCATCTGATGGTAAGTGATACGCCTGCCCATAACAACGTGACGCTAGTTAGGATGATATACACTGTACTCGTATATAAGAAGGGTGGGCAACGAGCGAACAGTTCACCTGAACAGGTCTCCGGCAACAGTGTTCTACAATCAGTAAATCAAAAAGCTAGGCATACAGCGAGATATATAGAGGTAATTATAGATATAAAATAAAAACATAAAATGTTAATTATTAAGGGATAATAATTGGTGCTTTTGTAATCTAGGATTCTAGTGCAACGTAAATAAATTTAACCCGGAACAGAATAAATTTTGAATAAATTACGGAGTATAATGCAACGTAATTACTGTGCCTCTAATATTTGCGCTGAAATCTCTATTAAGTGAGTACAATAGAGAACTAAATTAAACGGCGTTAACTAAATTCCGCTGCAGCATCTAAAGTAAATGAACACTATATTTTACACTAAAATTCAATTGTCCAAAATGACTTTACAATACGCAATCATTATATTGAAATTGAAATATAATACTCTAACACCAAATCCCAGTATCTACCCCTCTACATCTGATACATATATATTTAAGAGGTATCCAAAGATTCATTAACACACGAGATCTCCGGAACTGTTAGACGTGAACATTCAAAAGTTGATAGACATATTGCTTCTGCCATTTATAGGTCGGCTAAGAATGGAATTACAATAATCCTACCTCTCCAAAAGGAAGTTGGGGTGTATTAATAACCGAAAGGGGCTCGTGAAACAGTGGGTTACTGCCGAGTAGAAATATTTCTGAAAAATTTTAAATTTACTTCTCTATCATGGCCAGCAAAGCAGGCAGGGAACAGCTAGTCATAAATATATGAACAAAATTCAAAGACAGGCTTTCGCCCGTCATATAGAATATATTCTAACAGACATATTTTGAACTATTAGACATTGTCTATTATTATTTATTTACATTTTGGTTATGAGTTCAGTTTTAGATAATTGACCGTCCATCCTTCTATTCGTCCTTGCATCCGTGTGCCTATGCGCCCAAGCACCCACGCGGCCATCAGTCCATCTTTGGGAAGCCTATGTTCAACAGTGAACGTCTACCGCGTGATATTGATGATGTATATGATAGAATAATTATACAATAATGTATTAATAATTAATTAAATATTCTGTTGTAGATGGGAAGGGTTCATAGTGCCTTTATGTTAGAGACCAGTTGATCTAAATTTGATACAAAGTGATATGAAAATTTCCTATCAAAATCTTAAATACGTTCGACGTATTGATTAAAGTAGTCTCTGTATAACAATTGCTGTAAATTTTAAAATTAATTTCATGTGGAAAACTCTTTATCCGTCCCCACCAAAAGTACTCGAGGAAATTATTTCTTCATCCATGTCAAGAGTTGGATTTTGTGCACGCGGCAATTAATTGGGAAATAACTCGTACGTACAGCTTCATTTGCAGATTGTTTACTTGCTGTATTGGAGAAGGTATATACAACTATTTATATTATATTAACTGTGTTTAATTAAAATAATAAAAATCACATATGATATATATATACGAGTATATAGGGAGATAGTATAGGTGGGTACACCACCACATCGCCTATTTCCGCCGCCAAACAGTAGTGTATAAACATTACTGTGTTCTGATTCGAAGTGCGCTTTAGCTATTGTAATTATTGGGGTAAAGACTCTCAATATATGTCTCAAAAGGACGAGCGCAATGTGGTGCAGTGCATACCATCTTAACTAGCGCCACCTTGTTATGGGCTGACGCATCACTTACCATCAGGTGAGCGTGAAAAACGTGTCCTCGTTTAATTGCATTAAAAAATAACTCATACATATTATAACATACTTACAAGCTTGCCTATAACAACGTGGCGCTAGTTAGAATGATATACACTGCACCATATTGTACTCGTCGCTTTGAGATATTAGATGTTGAGGCTTGTTACTCCAGTAATCTACATCTGTGCAAACATAACTGTGTTCCGTTTTGAAGGATGCTGCAGGTAATGAACCCACTGTGGTAACGAACCATAACATCTCATGTCTCAAAGTGGAGAGTACAATATCTTGCTGTATATCCAAAAGTGCCACATTGTTGTGGACAGGCGTATCACTTATCATCAGGTGAACGTCTCGCTCGTCTCATCGCTGCGCAAAAAAAAAAAAATTCTTTCACACAAAGAGCATCCTAGTTTGAACTCCTTTCTACCTCATCAAAAGTATAAATTTAACAGTAATATTCGAAAAATACATAAGACTTACATAATTTTTAATGCTGTGGGAAGAAATGTATATAAAGAATTTTTATTTATTATAACTATATATTTAATATAGCAGAATTTTTTTTTAACAATTTAAAATGACGAGGCAAGAAAGATGGTCAACTCCTAGTCTTCATATTTTCTAATTACAGCATCAGTATACTCTTTGTGTGCATATAGCATCAGAACAGATCAAAAATGAATAAAACTTATATTTATTAATAGTTTGTTGTATAGATAATTATTAAAGGGGTCTAAGGGTTGCCGCACTACAACTCACGGGATCCAAGCTAGCTTGACCTGCTCGTGGTGCACCCATTTTTTTTTTTGTTTCGGAGGAAATCTTTGAAAGATACTCTGCTTCTGGGCGGAAATCACAGTTATGTGAGATTTTTACTCACTAAAACCCCCTCGGTGCCCTGCATCAGTGCATTCGGGGAGGCTCCGGGATCTCTTATAGAACGCACCGGTACCCCTCTACACTTTCTTTGAACATGTCTCTGAGGAGGATTAACACACACAGAGATGATGTCCCACAAAGATTCGCTTGTTGAGCGATAAGGGCCCCACCCTCAAGACCTGCGAAACTCCCAGATCCTTTTATTCGCCTTCTACAACAAGCAGGGCTTACTTTAGCCTTATTCTTACTAGCCCGAGACTACAGGGCTGTTCTCGTGGTGCACCTTGCTAATCAACCAACAAATGAGGCTCTGGCTCCCACCAACCCACATCGGGCCAGCGTGGTGGGAAATGGTATCAAATCTGTTTCTCTAGCCGATCGATGTGGAAATCTTTGAGTGAGGCCTATGTCCAGCAGTGGACGTCTATTAGCTGATGATGACAATGATGATGATAATTTTTAAAATATATATATATATATAAAAATGTCAAAGATAACTTTGATGCACCTCGCTCCTAAAAACTATAATTTCTCCATGCTGTGTTTCGTTTTAGCATAAATTAAACGCTCCCTGTTATTCCTTTAATTAAAACGTGCATTTTTTTTTCATGACGCGCACTTTAAAAGGAAATGCTCTCGTAAATTCTGTTTAATGACCAGAGCACTCCTAAGAGTAAATTAAGAGTCCGCTATTCAATAAAGAGCCATTAAGATTAGTTCAGGTGGTTGCAGGTCAATTATATATGAGCTTGTTACGAACATTAGCGTTACTTAAGCGAAGTAGCGAAACTTACTTTGAGACTGTTTACTGTGCATTCTTACTGTAACTGCAGTTGAATAATTCTTAACTATAAGTCTCTTGTAATCTTACTTTATCAGAGTCTTCTTATAACGATCTCTACGATTACTAATTTATGGTTATGATACCATCTTCATAAGCCTCCGAATCTCAATGATTAATCGCTTATCTAGTAACCCGGATATCCTTATTTCGATTACTAGTCAACATGCAGTTAAATTTGGATGGTAATATAGTTTTTTTAATCTGTCAGGCTAACATCATCTTATCATAAATGATTGGATAAGTGGATTCTAGGCTCATAATTATTTTTAGCTGTATTTTTTCTCAATGATATATAAAATTGATGTCAAATATTAATTAAAAATAATGTTAAATTTTCTAGCAAATAATTATCATTTTAAAATACATATTTAATACATATTTAATTTCAACAGGCGTTGATATAAACTCCTCCTATAGAAAGGCATTATCACCGGTTTTAAGATGTTAGGTCTTATTGACCTTGTAAACATATTCTAGATAGAGATCTCTTTGAAAGGAAACATGATATTTTTTGCGCTCTTCCACTCCTAAAAATACTTAAACACCCATTTCGCCTTCGTTCCAACTTATTTTGTTACCAAAAGAAGAGAAGTAACAACTATGTAACCATTAATACTTCCTTAGTCGTCGCTTTTAGATAATTATGGAGGAATTCGTTTTATAATCTCGATTACCTCAAAGAATTTTTTTTTAACTATTTCTATACATAATTAATCTATATGATTAATATATTTGTAAATATTAAAAGCAAAAATCTCAATAATAGATGGGAGTGGGTAGTCGGTGTATGAACAGTAATTACGGTGTGCGGTGTTGTTTCTGTTTAATTTTTTTTTTTTGTACATTTTGTTACATAAATGAATTAAGTGTTTGTTAAACTCACCAGTGCTCATTGCTCACTATCACTACTTTACCAATATCTTTTATAAAGAAGATTTTAGCTTGCATTAATGATGGATGACCTGCTGACTAACAATCTAAACGAACTTGAAAAGATGTTTGGGTCCCGTGTGCATGAATACGAAGAAAAACTCTTAAAATTAAATACAGAAAGCAACACTCACCCTGATGTCGCTTCATGGTCTCCTGAGTTTTCTGACTTTAAATTATTTGTCTGGCAGTCGTTTTCCCCCATTAAAGCTCAAATAGAGATGTTACGTATGGGACTGGACAGGCATGAGACTGCCATGAGACGGAAAGTTCTTTTATTTCATGGCATTCCAGAGGCACCAGACGAAAATCTACATAACATTGACTGATCCGGATAAAGATTATATTAAGGTATGCCATTGACTTGGTTCTCGTTCCAGCAAAACCCGGCCTGTTTTAGTTCGTTTCATGAATATGGAACATAGACAACTGGATTGGGATAGACTAACCTTAAGGGATTAGGTGTTACTATATCCGAATTTTTAACTAAGTCTAGACATCAAATTTTCATTGCTGCTCGCAAACATTTTTGTAATAAACAATGTTGGTCATCCGAAGGAAAAATTACTCTGATTCTTCTCGATAAAACTCGACGTAAGATTGAAACAATACCTGAACTGGAGGTCCTGATTAACAAATACCCTTCAACTACTGCCGAAGTAAACGTCACAAAATAACACTTCTGGATCACAGAAACGCACACCTGTTTAATTTGTCCAAAAGAAGACTCGTCGTCACGTGAACAACTGCTTATTACGACACAAGGCACTAGCACTAATGGTGTTCTAAATTTAGCCGTATTATATCACCCGCACTGACAAACTTTCTGTTGTCCACCATAAATTTCTTATTGCTGCTATGTGGGTATAATGAAATTTAAATACAAATAATGTACTCTGATTTTAGAAATCCGTGGACTCTGATTGTAAATTTTTATTATTATTTTTTTTTATTGTTATTAATATTTTGATTCTGTTTTTATTATTATTAATACCCTGCGCATTGAATTTAAATTTATTATCAAATACTCAATGTACACGTGGGTGGAACATTATTTAAATTTTGTTGTTCTCCTTTTTTTTTCTCTAAACATAATTTTGCGCTTTAATTACATATGCATACTGTCTGAGAATTGTGTTTTTTTCTTTCTTATGTAACATTTCTTTTTTTTTCTTTTAAATTAATGATTATTCTATTGAGGGACTACTATTCAATTTATTACAACAGAAGCGATTACCTCTCACTACTCCACGAATACTGTAGACATAGTGAACCAGTTGCACTTTTTCTTTTAATTTTCTTTGCTATGCTCTATGTTACAGTGCTCAATTACTATTATTTTTACTTTTTTTTATATGGCATGTAATTACTTAGGTATAAGAGAAAAATTTCCTGCAATTTGCAATTTGAGTTGGATAATTTGATCGCTTTTTTTTTGTTTTTTAAGTAAAAGTATATTGTTAACCACAACAACTTAATTGTAATATATACTCATTTAAATACTTTATTTTATAATTGTAATTTTGCTTATAAGTATATCCTTGCTTTTAAATACATTCGGATTTATAGGTAACCTATGGACTTATTAATTAATTGATTTAAATGAAAAAATGAGTCGTGGTGGCTCAATGGGTATGAACTCGGATATCGCAATCAGATGACGAGGATTCTAATCCCGACCGGGGCATGCACCTCTTAGGCAGTTTTACAATGCCTAATGTGCATATTGTTACAATTACCGCGTAGTTAACGATGAAGGAAAACATCGTGAGGAAACCCGCACACTGAAATTATCTTTGTGTGTGGTGGCCCCAATAAAGTGGCAACAAGCTCGCCCCCGCTACATGGGACCTAATCTGACCACATCTGGCAAAAAGTGGGTATTTATTCGCCTCTGCTTACTCCTACTGGGAAAAAAGGCGTGATGGTATAAAAAAAATTGTATTATAAGTTTTATTCTTTGATATTATCAGCGTGCACCAGGTTCACTGTCACTTTAATCAAGTCTCCCAACCACAGGCCTATTGGAAGAAATTCCGTATTGGTATAAGTAGTGCCTTTGCACTTATTTCTATGTATGTTATATTTTCATTGTAGTGTCTGTGTGCATAAATAAATAAATCTTTAGTTATCCAATATTTTCAATATGTTACACAAAGTGCAAAACCGCAGCTTGTTAGGAAACGATTACACCTAGAATTCAAAATATACACTGAAGTTATGATAAAGATTTCAATCTTCAGCTTCCAGTAAATGTATTACGACTGAACTTGTTCACCGTTGTCTCTCAGTTGACTTGCATATAGTAAGAACATTGCCAAAGTCACAAGTACTTTGCCGCACGCAAATGCATCGTAAGCAGTAAAGTGAAACTTGGGACGAAAATGTATGAAATTTAGAGAGAAATTTGAGGAATTTTCAGCAACATTATCTGTTAGTAAATTGTATATTATATTGTTAATACGTGAATGTTCGTTGAAATATTTACAAAGGCTCTTTGCATTTGTTACGTTTAAAAATATCTTCAACTACTTACCTGTTATAGTCTCTTTTAAATCGTCCCATATTTTTCAATTATCAGATACATTTTAAGGTGAGATTAGTTTCAAATTATTTCCAACTCTACCCCCTTCGACTATTTTAGACAAAGAAAGATGTAAAGAACAATGTTGTCATGACCGATCACCAAAGGATGAGATGTCATCAAGTCATCTTCAAATTGTTCCCTTAATGATTTCACATATATTGCCGCCAATAGAAACAGATGGAGACGTCTCGCAAAAACCCGTGTCAATCTATCAAATGATCCATAACCAAAATCATTTTATAAGGTATAATTAGAAAGAAGAATATATACAATACAATAGAGTATAAACAAGGGGTGTCTTATTGGTGGAGCACAGCATCAAGCTTTGTCTTTAAATTTCTTCTTTAGATATAAAAGTAATTCTCTAGTCTAAAATAATGCATAAGAGCCATATTTTTTAATGTTTCCTGATATTTCTTCTTAGTTATAAATACTTCATTAGGTCATTTTTATTGTTTAATGTTTTTTTTTTGCATTTTTCGCCCTCAGCAGGCAGCACTTAAACATTCAAAGGGAAGTTTATGAACCATAAAATCATTTTACATCATATAAGCGGTACGGAAGGGATTCATTCTACATTTTACATCTTTGCAATTTCATCTGAAGATGAATTTCGGGTACGTGTTTTATGAGGACCGATACATACTGCTGCTTAGGTATGAGAACAAAATAACAAATTAGTTCGTCTTTTCTAAACGACAAAGCAACGATACGCGCCCGATGTATATTTAATAGTAAGTGAAATGCCTATTTACAGCAGTGAGACCTTCGTTAGGATTTCTATACTGTACTAGATTATGGTTGTCACATCCTTAGGACAAATAGATATTAAATCTTGCTCCCGATTGAGAATTTTACTATAGTAAAACAAGCACTATTTAGACTAGAAGAAAATAATATAACAAGCGCTTTTGTGGCACCTACCTAAATGATCTTCAACAATACAAATTTGCCACTATTCTGTGTTAATAGTATTACGAGTTTTAACCATGTCTAATACCAAATACCAAAAGATATTTTTGAGATGTCTACGCATCATCCTCATATTAAATGTACCTTAATTTTATAATAAATTACTTCTTTTCACGAATAACATTTTTTACATAAATTTCTTAAAACCTCGGTTAATATCTTCCTCAATAAAATGGATGGAGGTTTAGTTAATTTTTGCGTTTCCTTATTCTTATTCTTGAACTATAAAATAAATGTAACGTTTTCCTCCGATTTCATCAAAATATCTATTGAAATCATCATCATCAGCCCAATAGACGTCCACTGTTGGACATAGGCCCCCCAAAGATCTCCACATTGATCGGTCCCGAGTTGCCCGCATCCAGCGGCTTCCCGCGACTCTCATCGAATCGAGCTAATATCTCCTATCCAATTACTATTATTTATTTCAATTGTTAGCTTTCTTAATTCATTTATGAAATATCGCTTAAATAATCCATAATTTTCACGTAAATATATAAAGGAGTATGATCATTATCATCAGCGAATACCCGTTCACTTCTGTACTTAGGCCTTCCCAAAAGTCACTTCGCCTAGCTATCCCCATCCGACGGTTTCTTGTGACATTCATCATGTTCGGCACCATTGTAACATAACACCAATAAGGGTTAAGTTATTATTAAGACTAATTAATCTATGGTAATATTAGATAACGGCATGTATTTCAGTCGCATTATCTGTGTGTATAGTGAGGGAAAAATTACTTAATGTTCTTATTTTATGAAGCGATTTTACGTCAGGAAAGACTGAAATTTTATTTCCGTGGTTAAAAATTGGTTTTAGATAATTCACGAATTAGTCTTTTTTAAATTGTTTTATGCAGAAAGCTCACAAGTAAACTTTGGTGAAGTCTATACTATCCTTACCAGCGCCACGTTATTACGGCCACGCGTACCAAATACCTGGTCCAGCTCGTTTTGTCATTGGGTCATAACCTATTGCAGTTCACATCAATATTTCACTTCTTGTATAAACAGATATTGAAAAAAATTTTACCTGCTTGTCAACCTACATTTTTTTTATTAAATAGAAGAAAGTAGCGCGACAGCAAAGTAAAGCACAAGCTGAGATTTTATTGTTTTAATGTTTATACGTTAAAATACTTATTTTAAGTTTTATGCTCCAAATAAAATAACTACAAAGCCTTTTAAATCGTACAAAACTTGTACTCTAAGATTTAACATCAAAGAACTACTACTACATAGCCAAGCGCCAAATATAGAGATCTACCACCACAACATCCAGATACATGAATCCTTGGATACTAAATCAATAAAATGTCTACTAAGCACTCAAAATCTCTGTTTTATCGTAGATAAATCAAACTAAAAGCTAATCGCTCCTTTCGATGCCTATTTTTTATTTTATAAATGGTTTCCATACTGCATTGTCTAGCTTCAGCAGCTAGATTATGCTACGGTCTTACTATAAACACCAATTTGCGGAGTGTCAATCAACTCAAGTGCCTGATATTGCGATTGGATTTCATTACGATACATTGGGCGATGGACGGATGAATCCACCTATGGATTAAACAAGCTAATATCATGAGCCTTGACGTCCAAGAATTCAATAAATAACCCAAGGTTTAAACAGCGTTAACTGATACAATGATGTGACGTAGCTAGTATCAGATTCTCTTTATGATTCCCTAAATCTTAATAATGAGATAATCATGTGGATTATTAAACTAGCTATACCTATTACATTACTATTACTTATTACAGTAATTATTGCTCACTGTATTTTAGTGTAGGAATAGACAGAGCTATTGGTATCCAAACAGCATACCGGAAGAATTTCCTATCAATAAAATAATTTAGGATTCATTAGACATTGTGAGAGCTTGAAACAAGTAGTTAAATCTTCTAAAATTATTAAAGATGAGATCCTCTCGAGAGGAGGACGTACGTATCACCACTAGAAACATCATGTTTCAAAAATAACACAAACATTTATCAAATACTTAAGCTATCGGAGCGGAGTTATCTTAACTACCAAATATCGCAAACCGCTGCTCGACGACGAGATGATATTGCAGAAGTTTGAACCTTGAGACGAGACGATTTCCTCTTGATCGCGTTCAAAAGTTAAAACACGATTTTATAGTTCATGAATTTCCTTATGAAATTTATTCACAACCTTTAAAATTCTATTATTAGCGGTGCCAGACGTTTTAGGGACTTTCACATACATTTTTCTTCTTTGAGTTTAATTAGTTTTTTAGCTAGTCCTCCTATAGTACTATTTAGATTATTCTTTTTATGAAGGAGCGAAAACATGAATAATTTATTCTTGATATTTAAATAGTGTCCTCTGTTGTTTCAATTTTTGTATATTCTTCGGTTTCCTTTCACCGCTGATTAATTTTGACATAACACATTTTTCATTGCATGCATGAACTATTAATTATAGTAGTTAACTACCAAATCTACAATAATCATGTTTTCTGACTACATCTGTAAGTCTTTTACAGACAATAAATTTAATTAAAATCTTATTTAAAATATAAAGTGCTGCCTTAATAATTTGAATTATCTGTCAAATTTATATTCTATGTCTAATACTTTGACTTTAGATGAAAGTCTTTGAGCTATCTCTCTCATAATACTAAGTGCTTTTACAGAGTTTAAACTCTCTGTTCAATGAATACGTAGTTTCGCAGTAATACGTAAATTTTAATCTGCTCCTCCACTCAATCTTTGGCAGCAGTGGACATAGGCCTTCCCCAAGGATTTTCACATCGATCGGCCCTGCGCTGCCCACATACAGCAGCTTCCTTCACCACAGTCAACATCATCAACGGTACCACCAAGAACTAGGTGCCGTCGTTTATAGAGGTTCATATAGAGGATTTGGTCATTTCCCACTACGCTGGTCCAATGCAGGTTATAGGGAGCCAGAACCTCGTTTGTTGATTAACAGTGTCCACCACGAACAAGTAAGAGCTAGGTTAGGTATCGTGAGTTGGTGTGCGGGAACCTTTACATCCATTTCTGTGAATACTTACAATATAATCAGATATAACGAAAGACTATGTAATTGTCCTTTTTAATGATGTTACTCTATGTAGACAAAATATAAATTCACCACGAGATGATTTATGAAATTGCAATTACTTGTATAACTTTTAAGCTCTAGTTCTGCATTTACTTTTACTTGAGTTTTTTACCAAACTTTCTTGTTAGATTGAAAAAAATTCCAAAAGCACATTTTATAGTACTATGGAATTTATGAGAAGAATTTCTATATGAAGCTTGCTGGAATCAGATTTGGAGGTTTTGTTGGCGGTAAAATGTTATCAAACTATTATATTCGAACATTTTCCGAATAATTATTGGAAAAGTTTGAAAGGATGATATTGAAAGTTTAAAACTAGAAATCCTTCTTTAAACTCTTAGTGTTTCAATTAAAAGCTAGCCTTGTAACACAGAGGTTCTTGTTTCGATTCCTGCGCCACATAACGCTGATTTTAGTTGGTAGTAGGGTTTTTCCGATCCTGTTTGGTTCATATTTTAAATCAGTGCCTATAACAGCATCTCTATGTTTCAGCTATAAACAATATCTTTCCAATGTTTACTTGAAGTCTTGCCGTTCTTCCGATTTCCACCGATTTTACCTATGAACTTCCTTTGGTCGAATGTTGTATTACTTGTTGTTCATAATCATTTCAAGTGGACGTCCACTGCTGGACATAGATCTCTTGTAATGTGTTCCACAAACCACAGTCTTGCGCTATTTGAATCCAGTGGCTCCCAGCGATTTTTTATGTCCTCTATCCGTCTAGTGGAGGGTATTCCAACGCTGCGCTTTCCAATGCGGAGTCGCCATTCCAGCACTTTAAGATCCCAACGTCTATCAGTGCTACGAGCTATGTGCCCCGCCCATTGCCATTTTAGCCTTGCGATTCTTAGAGCTATGTCGGTGACTCTAGTTCTTCTGCGGATCTCCTCATTTTTGATTTTATCTCGCAGAGATATTCCAAACATCGCCCTCTCCATCCCCCGCTGTGACTCTGAGCTTTCTTATAAAGCTCATAGTTAGCGACTAAGTTTCGGAGCCGAAGGTCATCACTGGCAACACGCACTGTTCGAAGAGTTTGGTCTTCAAGCACTGAGGGTATTTTGACGAAAAGACCTTGCGAACTTTTCCGAATGCTGCCCATCCCAGTTGGATTCGGCGGATTATCTCTTTCTCGAAATTGGATCTACCTAATTAGACCGTATACCCCAGGTACACGTATTCGTAAACAATTTCGAGTGCTGAGTTCTTAACTATCACTGGGTGGCGCTGAACTTGAGTATTGGACATGATTTTCGTCTTACTCATATTCATATGAAGGCCTACCTGTTGAGAGACTGCTGATGTCACCGAGCATTATATTGAGGTCCTCTAGAGTCTCCGCCATGACGACTATATCATCGGCAAACCGGAGATGAGTGATGTACTCGCCATTGATGTTTGGTGCCAAAGCCGTTCCAAAACGTCCTCCAATACAGTGGTAAATAGCTTAGGAGAGATTACACCTCATTGGCGCACTCATCACTGGAATTGGATAGATCTCGTAGCCTGGTTCTGTACACGGATTGACATGGTAGCGGTTTCGTACAAGCTCTTCAATAATTGGATATACCTATAGTCGATCCGGCATCTCTGAAGTACCTTCAATACTGCTAAGGTTTCCACTGAATCAAAAGCTTTCTCATAGTCCACAAACGCTAGGCAAAGTGGCCGGTCATACTCTTCGGTCTTCTGTATAACCTGCGGCAGCGTGTGGATATGGTCTATGGTACTAAAGCCTTTACGGAAACCGGGTTATTCGGGAGGCTGGAAGTCCTCAAACCTACCAGCGAGACGAGTTTCTCTAGCAATTTTTCCTTTACCTTTCATCTCTTCTAGCACACCTTTTGCTAGTCCTCTAATGCACCAATCCATTTTATTCCAACATTCATTTTCTGTCATTCCAGTCAAATCTTTCATTTCTATCATCCTATCCACCACCTGTTTTCAAAAATCTTTTGCATATTTACCTTTTTCTAACATTTACCATTTAATCTTAGGAGGGGGTTTTAGTCTGCTGTTGGTATATTGGTTTGGTATACCGTTGCTCTTAAATACAATGAAAATTATAAGACTTACTGGTGGCTTAAAATATAATTGTAGACATATAGTTTTACTAAGAAATATCATAATCGTGCATAGTAAAAACTCAAAATATTCTTAATACTAAATAATTCTTAATACTTCAAAAGACATGTACTTAGAAATGAGAGCAACATTAAAATTCCTTACCACCTTGTTTGCTAAGTAAATTAACAAGAAAATTATGTTTGAGACGAAACGTCTCAGAGTGTGGAGATTTTAATACTTTATAATTTCAGAGAAAATGTTGCGAAACTCAGCAACGTATTTATATACATTGAGAGAAGAGAAAGCGAGAGTTACTACCCTTAAAACAATCCAAGTAATAAGCTTGAAAAGTTAATTCTCACTTCTTTACTTTTGTGTTGATAAATAGAAGTATATGTATTATTATTGTATACCATGTGCTGTGTACATAAATACCGATCGAATTACAATCAGATCCTCCATCCCCCCTCCCCCTCACCCCCGCCCGAATGTCATGAAGAATAGTGTTAATAAACTACTATTTTAGGGTAGAAGGAAGTGAGATATCCAACTTGACAGTTATTTTTATACTCTACGAACCTGGTATGTGATATGCTCGCCTATAGCAACGTCGAGCTATTTAGGATGATATACACAGCACCACATTGAGCTTGTCGCCTTGGGATATATGTTAAGTCTCGTTACCTCAGTTATTTCACTAGCTAGAGCGCACTTCGAACCGGAATACAGTAATGCTTGCACGGTACGGTATGACGGCAGAAATACGAGCTGTGGTAGTATCTACCTCCATAGTCTCCTACAACAGAGACCTACCTACATAAAGAAATGTAAAAAAAAATTAAAGGAACAAAAATATGTAAAAGTAAATACACGTTACACTTACTTAAACTTAACTGTTACTTAACAATGACTTCGTTCTAATATAATTTTCGTTATGTTATTAAAATGTAGTCGTAAGCAATGTATAATTAAAAGATTTAAAATTATAATCTTATGATTCCTTTAAAAAACTTTACAAACCTTTACATTATCCTCGAAATTGAACTAAGGACCTCGGTGTTACGTGAAGACAGTTACATCAAAGCAAGGATAACAAAGGTGTTCGCAAATTAATTTTTTAGTACAGTGCTACAATTAAGACAATATTTAACTGTGTATGCAGCGAGCATTCGGACAATATATCTTGCGCCGAGAGCAGGCGATACACTTAGTGAAGTGACGTCGCCTTTGTTCCCCGCTGTTGTTACACTTTCCGTGTGACCTGGTTACTCGGAGTCACAACATTTATTTATTTATACGAGCTGCTCCTGTGCTCCGCGTTCCAGTATTCGGATACAAAGAATATCATTTTTGCAAACTGTGAATTTATACCTAGAAGATATCATTCCTAAATACACATCCATTATATAGGTTATAAATAGACTGATATTCCGTATGAGTATATCATCATCATCAGCCGATAGGCGCCAACTGCGGGACATAGGCCTCCCCTAAAGATCTCCACATCGATCGGTCTCGCGATCGTATGACTATATAGTAACAGTAAAAATTAGCAATTGATAAATCAGTACGTAATTAAATAATTTTGGAATATAGTGTTTGCAAAGTTTACTGGTGGCGGGTCAGTTGCAGGAGATCGTCTAGGCAGGCACCATAACAGCTTCTATTTTTGTTCTCAAACAGTACTGTATAAAACAGTACGAGTACCAGATTAAAGAGACCTGAACCTTAGTAACGAGATATCTTGTGTCTCAAGGCAACGAACAGAACATGGTATCATCGTCTTATCTAGCGCCACAGCTAGAGAGGTTTTACTATTCAGGTCGGTTGGTCGAAAAATAAAAGATTAATTGTAATAAAACATAACCTATGAAAATCAAGACTAAATCTATAATAATAATAGAAAATTTAGTTAAAATTTTCTATTATTATTATATAATAAGGACTGTACTACTTTTTAAACTCTATAGAGTGGCTAATCAGTGCTGAAACTCTTCTCAACTCACGCAACATTGAATCGTTTGATTGGTTTCACGTTTCCCTACTGTGTATTTTGATAACGCTTGTTCGTGGTCTAAGATCTGTCTTATAAAATGAAGATGAAAATAAATCTTCATCTACAGTATTTATGGAGCTTATTATCTCAAATAACAATAAATAAATAATTAGCCTTCTTAATATTTCCACTACAGAAATTTATGGCTTTGTCACACGACGAGAGAATCGATGCCATTTATTTATAAAGTATGTTTCAAATAGAGCTAATGTTAATTTGTTATAAATTTATTGTTTGAAAAATAATGAAGAAGTTAATGGCAAAAGATTATATGTGGTTACAGGTAAGAGTAGAAAGTGTACAGGAAGTTATGGCGATTGAATCGCAGGCATGAAATTGGTATAAAAGCAAAGCTTACAGCGCCGCCTTGTCCTCAATTCAAGAGGCATTTGATTCGTACAACGGGAAGGTACTACTTGCGACGTTCGCAAATCGAATCAATTGAATGTAGAGGCAAATATTTTCCCGGACTTTGAAGGAAAATATTCTGCCCAGAAAGCCGTGGGCAGACGGCGACTTCCGCCTTTATAAAACATTCAATCGCATCGATATCCGGTACGTACATTATTCTGTGTACTTATATTTTTTAATGAACTGCATTGTAAGTCTTTAAAAATATTACTATATGGATATAGAAAGTAGAAATCGAAGGAGTTGCAGCAAGCTCTTCCATTTACGGCCTTGTTAACGCTAAAACCACGTGAAATTAAGTAATTAGTTAATGAACTATTAACCCGTAGTTAACGTAAATAAATAAACTGTTTATATTTCACATAATATCAAATTACTATTCTGTACAAAATAAAGCGCAATCTGATATACGAGTTATCGTCTAAAATTTGGTTACGTTCTAAAGCAATAATTTTGTGCTCACAATTTGTATTAATTAGAAATAATGAATAGTATACTATTATCCTCCATTTCACCCATATACACTTAAGGCTCTCATTAGGGGGTTGGGGGCAACTGTCCAAGATTCTGACGAACCCCCCAACAGGTTCCCGCCTTGTCGTGACGGAGGGCTCAGTAATCGTCGCGAGGTCGCCCACGGTGAAACGAAGAGGAATCTACCTACCTAAACACTCTGCTGGAACCATATTTGATCCAAATGCTCATAGGACAAGGGGGATTTACAGAGTACCGTTATAGGTTTTGGGGGGAGTCCCTGGGGTACCTGTGACCCGAGCATGGACCAAACCGTGCGGCACCTAATTGTTGCCTGCTCCGTACATAGGGTGCAGCGGAGGTTTAAACAGGAATGAAGATAGAATGTAGTACAATCGCCTTTCTGATGAGGGAATACCACAGCCGTCCAATCCTTTTGCAACTATGTAAAAGGATCATAAGTAAAGTAACAGAAAATTTAAAACTAAAATATAAGAAAAGTATAAACTAAATTAAGAAGTACAAATGTGATAAAATGTAATAGAATGTAAGCTAACCTAAGAAATGTAAATTGTAAAAAAGAAACAAGAGAAATGTTTAGAAAAGACTTAGGACGTAGAATAAAAAAAAATGTAATAGGATAATAAGAAAAATAAATAAAGAACGCTCGTCTTCCTCAATTAAGCGCGATGTATAATAGAAGGAAATAGAATGGAGAATGAATGAGAGATAAAAAAGAAAACGAAAGATAAGAACGGAAACATAGAAGGTGATAAAATAAAGAATGTAATAATAGGAAAAATTGAAGCCCAGTCTCACAAATGCATAGGGGAACAATAAAAAAAAATATTATAAATACAGGATACGGAAAGAATCACCTAGCATTTGTTGCAACGTTCAAATAAATCCTCAAGAAATAGTTCAATAGATCTTATAAAGCGTATTCCGAGAGAATACAGGTGAATATATTTCATCTTTGATTCGACTTGCGGACAGCAGGAAAGGTCCCATTCCTTGTTATCTAAATGCAATATTATTCAAATACGGCATAAAGCACCTACTGTATAATAAAAGATAAAAGAAACTGTATAAGTTCTATGAGAATTGAACGAGTTAGCTTCAGATATTAACCGTTCTAATTTATAATAGTGTTTATAAATAAGCTCTTACTAATTCACCTAACTTCCTGTTATTCGACATCAAAATATATAAACAAGACAACAGAGAACTAGAAAAAATTTAGAACAAAATTTAGTAGATTTCATGGCTTCCTTATAAATGAACTTTTATATGTTTAAATATATAAATGTATCATTATCATCCCACCCAGTGAGTTCCCGCGATTCTCTCCAGATCGTCGGTCTACCTTGTAGGAGGCCTATCAACACTACGTGAACCGGTACAAGGGCGCCACTCTAGGATCTTACTGTGCCATCGGCCGTCGGTCCTTCGAGCAATGTGCCCTGCCTATTTTTTTTTATCAAAATATATATAAGATTATATTTTGAACATATTTGGTGTTTATCTTCACAGGATGAAAGTAAAAATAGTGCAAATAGCTCTCACCGACACTTTATTGTAGAAAGAGTAAGGGGTTCCTCCGAACATCTGACGTAGCCTAAGTCAGTGGGTGGAACCCTTTATTCTCAACCCGCACTGGGCCAATGTGGTGAGGCTAAGGCTCAATTCCCCCTCAATGTGGATCCTTAAGAGAGTGCTATACCCAGCTGTGGACGTTATTCTACTGGTGAGAGACTTCATTGTAATTTTATTCTTAATATCGAAATGTTTATTACTCAAACCTAAATTCAGATGCCTATTCATTTGTATTGTGTAGTGTAGTGTAGTGCATAATTTACGAGAGGGTTACCTAGGATACATTAACCATTCATCAATATAATATACTTGGCGACAACTGCCATTCATCTATTTCGGTATAGAAATTGTCAATCCCTATTCACTGTTATCAATAGTGTTTATAACTGGATATCAGAATTGTATTTCGATGTCAATATTTCTTGAACAGACTAAAAATTAATAAAACATAGAACTTGATCTCGTTATTAATCCTTTTGTCTTATATATTGAAAAATAGAAAGTTTTACTTTATTAAAACACTTAAAATATTTGCCTAAACACAAGTTGTGGTTTAAGGATAGATTGTATATGTTTAAGTCTACTAAAGGATTCTGTTTTTTATTCTAAAGAGCTAAAAGACGATCGGGACGTTCACGTGATGATAAGAGATACTAACCTATAACAACGTGGGGTTAAGATTTCACTACTTACTACTCCTTTCAATCCGGAACACGGTAATGCTTGCACACTGCTGTGAGACAGCGGAAATAGGAGCTGCTGTAATACCCACTTGGTTCGGCAATAGTGACCGATCAACAGTTTTCATGTTACTAATTTCACGAATGGATCCATATTAAAACATAAAGACAGACTAGCATCAGCATCCATCAGCGTCATTATTGACAAATGTGAACGGAAATTTCGTGGTTAATGACATATTACATTTGTCAATTTTAATACAATTAAGTTAACTGTAAAAACAACAGTAAAGTAGTAGAAAGAGGTAATTAAAAAAAATCAAACCATTGTACTCGTCGCTTAGGACATAAGATTTCGATACCCTAATTTCATTAGCTACAACGCCCTTCAAAACGGATCACAGTAATGTTTGTACAGTACTGTTTCGAAGCAGAAAGAGGAGCTGCAGTGGCATCACCTAGTACCAGTAGAAAGTCTAGTACTACATTCGATGGCGATCATTTTTGTTACAATGTCATATACATTAATGAATTTGTTTTGAGGGAGGCCTACGTCCAGAAGTTGATGCCTATCGGCTGATGATGATCATGATTGATTTTGTTTATTTAATAAAAACTAACGTAGTTTAAGTTACAGTCATGCAATCCATACGTTCACGTTGGAAGCTGTCACCCTCGAAGATGTTTGCAATTCAAATAAATCTAGTTGAGGAGGAAATATTTTCCCATATTTCATGGAAGAATTTTATGTTAGGCGCGCAGCTGATGTCGCGGGCGCCGCGGATTATAAATTATTGATGTAATAAAAATGTATGATCAAATTTTATATACTGCTATGTAGTAAGTTTACGGTACGGTAAATAAACTGAACACACTTTACAATTGAAAATGTTTAACTACCTCCATTGCAGGTAGGTTTCTTTTGCCGGAGACTGTCTACGTAGGTACCACCGTAACAATTTCTAGCGAACAAACATTACTATATTCCGGTTTGTAGGGTGCTGTAACTGATGTAACTACAGGATTAACGAAACTTGAGATCTTATGTTTCAATCACAATGTGGTGCAGTATATACAATCCTAACCTAACCACATTCATGTACCATCTACGCCGTACTCGTCTCGTTGCTTCGTGAGACAGTACATAGTAAAAAGATTTTGAGTTTTTCTTAACGATAAACATTATTTACTGTTTGCAAAGGTATTTAATGAATAATTAATGATACAGTCATTACATGTGTAATTATTATTATCATTTCTTATATCTTTTTTTAATGTACATGATGATAATCAATCAAATGTTTGCTTATGAGTAGCTTTCATTACCTATAATTTTTTTTAATATCGTAAATTAAAAAAATTTATGAAGTATGGTATCACTTCATAAATTGTCAAAAATTAAAAAAAAATTAAAATCATAGTACGTACATATAGTTTGTAACTTTAGTTCTACGTAGTAGTAAAGTTACAAAATATCTTTGATATTTTTCACTTGACTTTGATAATATTATAATATATAAACATTTAAATTAACAATAAAATTATGATCTAGTCGCAGGGGTGTGTTGTCTAAGTACCGAAGGTTATATTTCTAGAGTGGAGTAGGGGTACAGTGCAAGCGTTAGTATATTGCGGTTACAGGGCTGCTGTAGCTAGTTAAATTACTATGGCAACCAGACTCCATATCGTACGTCCCGACGCGACGAGCATAATATATAGCTCAATATAATAATAAGCTTACTAAGAACCGGAAAACTAGGAAAGGAATTGTTTCCGTGAGGTATATGAATTCAGGCTTCACGTATTTGAGGTTTGTAAACTCGCAATAACAAATTATTATAGGAAATCGTATATATTGTTTTCGTGCTTTCTTTTATAGGCGACGAGACGAACGAGACGTTCATCTCATGGTAAGTGATACGTCAGTCCATACAAAGTTGCCGTTAGGATGGTATACAATCCACCGCATTGGGCTCATCGCCTTGAAACATCCCTCTAAGAAAACCCCAGTAGTTTCATTAGCTATAACGCCCTTCAAATAAGAACACACTTTGCACAGTAATGCTTAAAATAATCTTACAGGAAGCCTATATTATATTGATTTTATGCAACACTCAATACAATGTGAACTCCACATAAATAATCATTTACCTTGTAACACTACGGTCACAGGTTCGTTCTTGGAACCATATGTGATGGGATCTAAATGCTAGCAAAGTTTTCTGAAACTCAACTAGCTGGCTACCACCCATGTGCCATAGGTTTGCCATAACTGGATTTCTGTGTTCTGTTGTCAACATACACGAGCAAGAGAACAACAAACTTTAACATTTCCGGTCTCATTCCCATTCAACATCATGTGAAAATAATGACAAATGCTATGACATTATCTAGAACTATAAGAAGAAATAAGTTAAGCGAAAGAATTAAGAACAATTCAAGATATCTTGTGTTATTAAATGAAGTTTGTATCTCTTACGTATCTGTTCTAAAATCTTAACATTTTCAATGAATTTTAATAAAACGAAATACCAAAGAATAATTGTGCAGTATGCATCGTTTGTCAAACAAATCGAAACGCCGGTGCCGTCTCACATCTTACGCTGACATTTCAATTTCTTCGCATTTCCACCTATGGACTATTTTTCATCCGACCACCAATTCCACCGAAGCGACAAGTTGAAATTATTGTATGCAATTGCTTATAGAATGTGTCATACACGAAAATGATTTCACCGCCGTTTACTCTCTGTACAACATGGGTATCATGAAAGCTGAAGTAAACTACCTTCTGTACATGATCTCCATGATCATTAGTTATCATCATCATCAGCCGATAGACATTCACTGCTGGACGGAAGCCTCGTCTAACGATCTCTGCACCGATCGGCCGCTGCTCGCAACCAACGGCTTCTCCCGACCTTCACTAGATCGTGGGTGTTGAGGGCCTCCCCAACAAGGTGGAAAACCTTACTGCCTCGTCAGCTGTCAGTCCTTCGAGCAATATGCCTTCCCCACTTCCACTTAAGCCTAGCAATCATTTGGGATGTATCGGTGACATTAGTTTTTCTACGGATCTCCTCATTTCTGATTCTATCGCGCAGGGAAACTATCCATAGCTCTCTCCATTGCCCTTTTGGGTGATTTTTAGCCTTTTTATAAAACCCATAATAAGAAGCCACGAAGGGGTGATAATTAGTAATTTTACCCTTTCAATAAAAAGATTTTAGGTCAACATTTCAGATACAGAGTATTTATTGTAGTCACAGAAAAAGCTGTGCCTTTATGCTTCCATTACATTCTTCTTAATCACCTTTTACAATACTCTGTAAGTAAAATAATAGGGTTGATATTCTAACCCGTTTCCCAGCGATGGTATTTTTTTTTAATTATTCATAGGTTTTTATTCTCTTATATCTATGCACTGTAATATCATCCTTCTGGAGATGTGAAACTAGATAAATTTAAATTCAATTACGGCATTCGCAAGTCTATATCAAAACGTTATTGGATTCTAGGTTTTTACCAGAAAATCCATCCAGTTGTTAACAAAGCCGGCTGAGTGGATGCTCTTAGTGAGCATCAGGTTATACAAACTAAATTGAATTTGCACTCCAATGACAACATATCAAGCCCATAGTGAACGTGATATATCGTTCCATATTTTCCAGTTTCATAGTCTCTGTTTATTCATTGAGAGTTTGTTTTTGAAATCCTGCAACAGGAATATGTTGTTCTACATTCCACTCCGGAAATACTGTTAAGCTCCGCGACATGGGGATAGGATTTAAGACATGAAAATTCCTTTTTCTTAAAAGCTTCTCAAGTCTATTTAGACTGGAATTATATGTAATAATAGATCTATTAAAGTGAAAGATAAGAGATTAAAACGATATTTGTAAGGTGTTGTCACAATTAGATGATGGATCACACACCATCATTTTAGCCGGTAGACGTCCACTGCTGGATATGTCTTTTTTAATGTGGTCCGTTCCACAAAGCATAGCCTAGCGCTTATTGAATCTAGTGGCTCCTCTCTTTTTATGTCTTCTGTCCACCTAGTGGTGGGTCTGTCAACGCTGCGCATTCCGGTGAAGGGTCGTTATTTCAGCACTTTAAGTTCAACGTTCATCGGTTCTATGACCTATGTGTATATATGTAACTATTCACCAAAAATTTATCAAAAGATAATTATTTTTTCTTCAAAGCGACGAGACGAGCAGGGCGTTCACCTGATGGTAAGTGATACGCTCGCGTATAATAACGTGACGCTCGTTACAATGATAAACACAGCACCACATTGCGCTCGTAGCCTGAGACGTAAGATATTGAATCCTATCAACCCTGTAATTACACTAGCTACAACATCCTTCAAATCGAAATACAGTAATATGTGAACGTTACTATTTAGCGGTAGAAATAGGAGTTGCGATGGTATCTACCTAAATAGTCTTCGGCAAAAGAGACCTACCACCAGTTATCATCATCATCAATCGATAGACGTCCACTGCTAGACATAAGCCTCACCCAAATATACGATCAGGTTTCGACGGTTTATATGGGTCATTTCCCACCACGCTAACCTAAGCCGGGTTGGTAGAAGCCATAGTGTGCTTTCTTGATCAGGAGGGTGCACCACGAGCATATGAGGTTTACTTGGATCCCGTGAGTTATTGCGCGCGAATCCTTACAAAGAAGCAGGAAATAGTATATAAGAAACAAAATATTTATAAAAATTAAAACATAAAATCATTTAATATTTCCATTAAAGGATTTTTTCAATATAGCACTAGAGACAATCATGTAGTATTTAATTTATTTTTAACAATCTTTTAATATGAAAATAATGGATCAGGTAAATGCAAAACATGCACTTGCAGAATACTAATATTTATAATTTTACGTTAAACAAATCAAAAATATGTATGACAACCAAAGGATCTCCTTAATATAGAAATAATCGTTTTACAAGTACGTCTCCAGGTATAGTCCAGTGAATATTTGAATGGACCGCGTCTTTGTTCACAGGAAATTGATAAACAACTACAATGCAGGCAGTTTATTAACAAAGGTTCAAATACATTTATATGTAACTTGTTAATCATATACTCCAGCTACCAAAGAGAAATATTCACCTTTATTTCAGTGTAAATTAGGTTTGTTTTCGTGACTTTTGAACGTGGATAGAACAACGGTACGTCCGCACATCTTGAGCGACAGAATTCAACTGCAGTATCCTTGAGCCCGGTGAATTAATACTATCCACATAGAGATTCCTTTTATTGTCAATATTATAATTAACGCAATTTCTATTAAAATAGACAAATGTCAACAATGATGCTAGAGGAAGCTGATACTAGTCTGTCTTTATGTTATATCGGTCAGTTTGCGACAAATTAGTAAGAAGAAAATTGGTGGTAGGTCTCTGTCGCCGAAGAACGTCTAGGTAGGTACCAGCTCATGCTCAGCTGCAGCTCATAATCCTGTCGCCAAACGGGAATATGCAAATATTACCGTGTTCCGGTTTAAAAGGAGTTGTAGCTAATGAAATTACTGGGGTAACTAGACTTAACATCCTATGTTACAAGGTAACGAGCGCAATGTGGAGCTGTGTATGTCATCCTAACTAGCGTCACGTTACGAGCGCGCGTATCACTTATCATCAGGCGAATGTCTGTTTGTGTCGTCTCTTCGTAGAAATTAAAAAAAAAATAACTTATTTCAGACCAAAAGGTAACTTTACAGGTAAAACCATATAAAGTGATAACTAATAAGTTTTAAAAAGCATTTAAAACAGTAGTTTAAATAACAAGTTAAAACATTTAATTTGACACTTCTAAGAACTACTCGTAAGACAACTTTTTTTTAAAAAAGGAGGGTAAATCTTCACGCGTTTCTCATTGTCATGCGATAGAGGGTCCGGAAGGTAAGTAAGTATACAAGTTTGAACCCGGTTGCGGGTTGACCAATTCGCCGCTGGCATGGAAGTTTCAATAGGTCGCCCCCTACACCTAAATCAACATGATTTATGGACGAAATCAAACTTACCGCCAAGGCCGATGTATTTTTGCACTTATTTTGTCATTAAGTAAGCAATTTATTTATGTAAAAGTACACAGATAAACTATTCTTAAACTTATCACTTTTTTTGTCAGGTTAATGAAAATATCATCACCTTCCGTTTTGTTCGCTTTATTTCGTTTTCTTATCAGATTTAACTTTTAACTCCCTTGATTATGTTTTACATTTTATATGCTTTCTTTAAGGAGAGCAGAGTAGAACAGAACAGAAAATAAAAGAACATAACCTAACAGTATAGATATGTATTTATATACTTCTTATATACAAGTATTTATGTAGGAGATATCCAGAGATTCATGACTCTACGAGATGTGCGAAATTATATGTAAATACTCTTAAGTTGGATGAGATATTCCTTTTGCCATTTAGAGGTCAACTAAGAATGGATTTTACAAAATTTCATTCCCCAAAGGGAGTTGCGGGGGTGTTACAGCCAGCAAAGCAGGCGTGGAACAGCTAGTATATTTATGTATATATATATATTTATATACATATATTTATTTATGTAATTAAATATCTACAAGTAATAATGCATTTCCGTAGAACACTTTTTTAGATAGTTATTTAATGTTTTCTTCTTACTTAAATATTTTAAGTTTTATCCTTTACATAATTTTTAATTACCCTTTCTTTTTATACTAATAAGCGACGAGACCAGCGGGACGTTCACCTGATGGTAAGTGATACGCCCGCCCATAACAACGTGGCGCTAATTAGAATGATATACACTGCACCAAATTGTGCTCGTCGTCTTGAGACATATAATGTTGAATCTTGTTACCCCAGTAATTCCACTAGTTACAATGCCTTTCAAACTGGAACACAGTAATGTCTGCACAGTACTGTACGGATACAATAGGCGCTGCGGTTTTATCAATCTTGACGGTTCCGGATGATGGTACTCCAGTAACATTATTTCGTAGACTAATCAATGGTGTTGTGTACACATCGTAATAGTAAATATTTTATGTTTCAAATAACAAAAAGGTTCTATTACAATATAAAAGAAAGGCAGAATGGAATATTCGATCCACTTCCGTCAGTATATCGTTCGGGCTAGTATCAATATAATTAGGAAACTACTTTCTGTCGGATCTAACGTTACAAACGGAAATGCCAACTGTTACTTTTCTAACCATTTGTCAACGTGTCCTTTTAGGTTCTTATTCTCTTTAGGTTTTGCTTTTTTCTTATATACATCTGTTACAAATTGTACAAATAAAAAACGTTATATCTTTTTAGTCTTATTACGTAACTGTATTGCGGCACAAGGTTAATTAAACTGAGCAGGTACTGCGAAAATTTATCCAGTAGCACTGGACTCAGTGTAGAAGCAGTTCAGGACACATAACGGTAACCAAGGGTTTGTCATAGCCGGGAGAAGTGAATCTTTAACATCAGCACCAAGTGGCCAGCAGAAAGGGCAAAAATTTAATAAAACAATTCTCTTTTCTACTTAACACCACCGGAAGTCTAGGTGCATGGCAAGTACCATACATTCAAACCTTCATATTCTTTTCACTGGTGGTAGGTCTCTGTTGCCGTAAATCGTCTAGGTATATACCACCACAGCACCTTTTTCTGTCGCCAAACAGTAATACGAAAAGATTATTTCGTCCCGGTTGACGAGAGCTAGTAAAATACTAGGTAATCGAGGCTTAACATCTTGTCTCAAAGCGACGAGTATAATATGGTGCTGTGTATACCATTCTAATCAGCGCCACTTCGTTATGGCAGGTGTATTACTTACTATCACGTAAATGTCCTGCTCATCTCGTCACTTCTATAGACAGACTACCGCATTGTTATGGACAGGTCTATACTCTATTATAGACAAATTATTACATTATTATAGACAGGACTATGCGCTGTTATAGATAGACTATTACATTATTATAGACAAGACTGGACGCTGTTATAGACAGACTATTACATTATTATAGACAGAACTATACGCTGTTATAGACAGACTATTACATTGTTATAGACAGGACTATGCGCTGTTATAGATAGACTATTACATTATTATAGACAAGACTGGGCGCTGTTATAGACAGACTATTACATTATTATAGACAGAACTATACGCTGTTATAGATAGACTATTACATTATTATAGACAGGACTATGCGCTGTTATAGATAGACTATTACATTATTATAGACAAGACTGGGCGCTGTTATAGACAGACTATTACATTATTATAGACAGAACTATATGCTGTTATAGACAGACTATTACATTGTTACAGACAGGACTATGCGCTGTTATAGACAGACTATTACATTATTATAGACAAGACTGGGCGCTGTTATAGACAGACTATTACATTATTATAGACAGGACTGGGCGCTGTTATACATAGACTATTACATTATTATAGACAGAACTATACGCTGTTATAGACAGACTATTACATTGTTATAGACAGGATTATGCGCTGTTATAGACAGACTATTACATTAATATAGACAAGACTGGGCGCTGTTATAGACAGACTATTACATTATTATAGACAGGACTGGGCGCTGTTATAGACAGACTATTACATTATTATAGACAGAACTATACGCTGTTATAGACAGACTATTACATTGTTACAGACAGGACTATGCGCTGTTATAGACAGACTATTACATTATTATAGACAAGACTGGGCGCTGTTATAGACAGACTATTACATTATTATAGACAGGACTGGGCGCTGTTATAGATAGACTATTACATTATTATAGACAGAACTATACGCTATTATAGACAGACTATTACATTGTTATAAACAGGATTATGCGCTGTTATAGACAGACTATTACATTAATATAGACAAGACTGGGCGCTGTTATAGACAGACTATTACATTATTATAGACAGGACTGGGCGCTGTTATAGATAGACTATTACATTATTATAGACAGAACTATACGCTGTTATAGACTGACTATTACATTATTATAGACAGGACTATGCGCTGTTATAAACTGACTATTACATTATTATAGACAAAACTATGCGCTGTTATAGGCAGACTATTACTTTATTATAGACAGAACTATACGCTGTTATAGACAGACTATTACATTGTTATAGACAGGACTATGCGCTGTTATAGACAGACTATTACATTATTATAGACAAGACTATGCGCTGTTATAGGCAGACTATTACATTATTATAGACAGGACTATGCGCTGTTATAGACAGACTATTACATTGTTATAGACAGACTATTACATTATTAAAGAGAGGACTAGGCGCTGTTATAGATAGACTATTACATTATTATAGAGAAGACTATGCGTAGTTATAAACAGACTATTACATTGTTATAGACAGGACTATGCGCTGTTATAAACTGACTATTACATTATTATAGACAAAACTATGCGCTGTTATAGGCAGACTATTACTTTATTATAGACAGAACTATACGCTGTTATAGACAGACTATTACATTGTTATAGACAGGACTATGCGCTGTTATAAACTGACTATTACATTATTATAGACAAAACTATGCGCTGTTATAGGCAGACTATTACTTTATTATAGACAGAACTATACGCTGTTATAGACAGACTATTACATTGTTATAGACAGGACTATGCGCTGTTATAGATAGACTATTACATAATTATAGACAAGACTGGGCGCTGTTATAGACAGACTATTACATTATTATAGACAGAACTATACGCTGTTATAGACAGACTATTACATTGTTATAGACAGGACTAGGCTTTGTTATAGACAGACTATTACATTATTAAAGAGAGGACTAGGCGCTGTTATAGATAGACTATTACATTATTATAGAGAAGACTATGCTTTGTTATAAACAGACTATTACATTGTTATAGACAAGACTATGCGCTGTTATAGACAGCCGCATTGAGTCATGCCGAAAGAACATAACACAACTGATACCGGAAACAGCATTTGTGTACTTAACGTCATTTTATTCACGTTCGGATAATTGTACCGAACAGTTAAGTATCAATTTATTTAACTTAAAATGAGAATTGGATATTACACTCATGGTCTTGATATGTAAGACGTTACATTTTGGAAATTTTACTAAAAATCTAATTGTACCGCTAGCATTTTACTAATAAGAAGCTTAAAGTAAACCTGCTATTTATAAAACATTTATAACGACAAAATATTGAATCCCTGCTGAAGACATAAAGCCACGGAAGCAATTAGTGTCACTCATAAAGCGTAAACTGGAAGCCGCAGAAACACTCTCATAAATTAATTAACTGGACCAGGTTTGCTGTCAATTTTTGTAAAATTCATTATAGACTATATAACGTATCACCACGTTCCATGGTGATAGGTCTCTGTGCCGTAGTCCGTGTGGGTAAGTACCACTGAAGCTCCTACTTCTGCTGGCAAACCGTAGTTTGCAAACATTGACAGTGTTTCGATTTGAGGGCGCTTTAGCTGAAATTACTGTGGTAACGAGACTAAACATCCTATATCTCATGCTAACAAGCATAGTGTATATCATTATCTCTATATATCATCCTAACTAGCGATATATTGTTATGGGCAGGCACTTACCATCAGGTGACCGCATCGCTCATGTCGTCGCGTAGAATAAAAAAAATTAAACTTAAACGAAAGCTATATATTTAATAAGATTAAGTAAAATAAATTTTACTTTTCCGCTAAATTTATCAGTCAGTTTATGTTAACTGTGGAAACGGAAATTAATAAATTTAATTTTACTTTCCAAGTTAGGTACAGAAATAAAGCAAAAAATTAAAAAAAAAATATTTAAATAGTTACTAATTATTTTCTTTAGAATTTTACTTATGTATAGATAAGTTATATTAGACTAGAATAGCAGAGGAGTAATAATAATACTTATGCATTACAATGTGTACTACGCTTTGAGACTAAAGATGTTTTCTCCAGCTACACGCCCTTCAAACCGGAATATTCCTCTAATACTGTTTATCTAAAATTTTCCCAGCAAGAAACCTGCCAGTAATAATTCTCATAATAATGTTTTTTTCATATTAACCTTTTCAATATTATTTAACATTTTGTTTTATATGATACTTCTTATAACCCTTTAAATTAGTCTCACTATAATAATATTTTTTTTATTTCCTCGTGGGTGGTCCTATTAATAAAACGTTCTTTTAGAGTTAATTTTAAACTGTTGATTATTGTATTTATTCTTAAGCCCTATATGTTAATTAAGTTCATAGAAAATGCTACAATAGTTTTTGCAGCCGTTCAATCTCAGTTGCTCGTGTGCTCGACCGCCACTATCACTTCATGCTGGAGGCAGCAGGGACGTGCACCCCATACACACAAATAATCATTAGGTACCCAGTCTCCCTAAACCTATCTAAATAATAATCTTTCAATTAGCTCGAAACTATGCTTTGACTGTTACTAAACTGGTCCTAAGTTGACTCAATTGTTAAGTTGGTAAGTTTATTTTTAAGTATACATAAGCACAGGGATTTCGGGTTTCTTTTGAATATCCCTCCCCTAAATCCCTTTGCACATCCCTGGGAAGTAGTGGTGGTTGGGATATTCTAACTCAAAGGCCCGAAGGCTTATTTTTTATATTGAATACCCTAGTCCTTGACTACGATTCCACCTGTTGGTAAGCGGAGTTGTAATATAAGTGGTAAAGCGCAGTAGTCAAGTGGAAGCTTATTTATTCACTTTACTCTTGAAGAAACCCACCTCATGATAGATATTATGAGTATTTTATTAAGCTTAGTTAGGCTTTACTTTCTCTCTATAAAGCATAAACATACGCGTGAGATGAAAAAAAAAGTAGGTATATGAGCTTCAAAAATTCAATTTTCTTCCCTTCTATTCTGTACAGAGAGCGGATTCTGGTAATTGGTTTCGCGGCTTAAAATGTTCGCAAATAAAAAAAAACTACACCGGTTAACTTATAAAATAAAAGACATACATTTTATATTACATATTATTATAATATAATTGTATTCCAGGAACAGATATTGTTTTAATAATGGTGTTTTTATTATGAAAACAGAGTTACATAAGTTTTTTAAGATTATTGCACATAATATAGGAAAGACCTTATAATACTGGATCTAGTTCTGACAATTTATTTTGACGACAAACAGGATATAGATTATAAAAAAAATTGGCTGCTCATAAAACTTTTTTTTTTTGGTCTACGAGCGACCAGACGAACGGAACAATCACCAGTTACAGTGTTATATAAAGCACTGTATGTAGTCGGCGAATTGAGACTTACACGTTACTCCAGTAATTACACTGGCTACAGGGGCCTTTAATCAGCCGAAAAGTAACCTCCCTAGACGGTCTCCGGCAACAGAGACCTACCACCGGTAAATATGTATGATGTCAAATCTCATTACCACAGTAACTACAGCGACTTTCATAGCGAGACAGTAATGTTTGTATAGAGCTGCTCGGCGGTAGCTGCGGTAGTATTTACTTAGTATAGTAGAAGAGATATTTAGAACTATTAAAAAGCTATGATATTGTTACAGTGGTAACGTAGGTATAATTTTCCATCGCTGATGCTGTAGCGTATTAAAATTGCGAGAACTCCATTTATTTCAATAGTAAGTAATCGATGAACTTTCTTTTTCAATCTGCTCCGAACGGGGGTAATCTATTGAACGAAATGGATACGTTCGTTTTCTTAAACCAATGGAAATTGAGGACACAGAATGTAACCGTCGTGAAGTATATTCTTCAGTTTCTTTTACAAATACTCTTTTTATATCCTTTATAAAATACGCCGGTTGTTAGTCTTTGCTAAATCTAAAAGATTAAAGGACTAAGGTGTTACATTAACAAGCAGATAACACCCCACAGGTTAGAATGCCTCCCACAAGGATCTCCACTATGATTTCCATTCCGAGTCGAATGCTTATGTTCCTATGTGGATATATTCACTAATTTTCACGTGACTAGCGAACATGGGAAACCAATTTTCATTACATATATATATATAGATCGCTTTAGTTTTAATTTATGTTAAATGAATCAAATAAAAGCGGAAGGTGTTTATAAAAATGTTAATATTTTACTTATATTGCTTACGTTAGTTGTAAGTAAAAAAATTAAGTTGACAAAAAATATTTTTTCCCGTGAACATTTCTGTTCTATGTTCCCGCTAAGAAGTAATACGTATTCGAGGGCGCATCCGCCCTCAAATTGTCTCGTGAAAAACTGAAGGCATCTTGGCAAATTGTCTTTGATAAATCTTATAGTGGCGTATGTTGGTTTTATTTCTCAAGGAATTTTCACTTGCGTAAGCCTCCAGCCGATGTTATAATAAACGAAGACAGAGTAACTTGAATACACGAGGTGATAGGAACGCTCTAATTTATTTTAACTTAAGAAATCATTTCTCTGGTTAGAGTAGTGTTCATAGACAATAGATGATTTAATGATATTTCTAGAAACGTGCGAAACTAATTTATGTTCATCGTTATCATCAGTAGATAGACGTTCACTGCTGGACATAGGCCTCGCTCAAACATCTCCACGTTTGTAGGGCTTCATATAGAGGTGTTTGGGTTATTTCCCATCACGTTAGGCCAATGCGAGTTGGTGGGAGCCAAACCCTCGTTTGTTAAGTAGCTGGGTGCAAAGCAGGTGAGGTTGGCTTGATTCCCGTGAGTTGTTCTGCGGGACTCTTTACACCCCTAATTTATATAGCCCATATATAAAAATGGTTTATTTAACTGTTTATATAAAGAAGATAATATATATATATATATATATATATACATCTCGATCGATGCTGCGCTGCCCGCATCCACCTGCTTCTCGCAACCTTCACCAGTTCGTTGGACGATCTGATGGGGGCCCTGCCAACACTACGTCTTCCGGTAGGCGGTCGCCATTCGAGGACCTTAGTACCCCATCGACTGTCAGTCCTTCGAGCGATGTGTCCAGCCCATTGTCAGTTGAGGCTAGCAAGATCGATCATTGTGGAGATCTTTGGGGGAGGCCCATGTCAAGCAGTGGACGTCTGTCGGCTGATAATGATATATATATTTCTACCGCTGAATAGTAATCTGCAATCATTTATATGTTTAAATTTGAAACGAAAAGTAATAAAATTACTGGGGTAAGAAAATTTAATAATAAAGGTCTCAAACCGAAAACGACAATGTGATGTTTAGTATATATCTTAGTAAGTACTTCGTTTATATGTACAAATGTACGGTTCTTAGTAAGTGTTTTATAACCTTCAAAGGAAGATGATACTTTAAAGAGAAGAACATCTAAAATTATCTTAAAATTAAGTAGATCTTAGATTCAGGAAACTAATACAAAGATAAATAAATTGTCTATAATTAGATAAAAATTTCTTTCAGAGAACGTTCTTATTGGTGGTTGTTCTGCTGCCGGACACCATCCAGGTAAGTATAACTGCAGCTTTTATTTCTGTTCCCAAACAGTAGTGTGCAAACATTACTGTGTTTCGGTTTGATTGGCGTTGAAGCTAAAGAAATTATTGACCGTGACATAACATCTTCTGTCTCAAGGCGACGAGGGCAATGTGGTGCTGTATAAACCATCTTAAATAGTGGCACGCTGTTATGTGACGTATCACTTACCATTAGATGAACTAACCACCAACCCGTTTTGGCCCAGCGTGGTGTGAAAAGGTTCAAATCTCTCCAATATTAACCTGTACACACGACTACTAGTGCCTGGCGGTTTTGCGTGCAGCACAAGATCAATCGATGTGTAGATCTTTGTGGCAGGCCTACATCCAGCAGTGGATGTCTAGCGGCTGATGATGAAAGTCTCGCTCGTTACGTCGCGTTATTTTCAAATATTCAGTATCGCAATTGTTTCGTGTTTACAAAACTGTAACTATTACCCATCGAGCATTTTGAAATTCCTGAACATGTCCGCAACACATAAAACAGTACATTTATAGCCTGTCTTGCTTTTACAGCTCGTAAAAACTTTTCTCAGTTGACTTTCAGGCGAGTTGGGATAAAAATTTAGTTTGGCTTGCTTTAGTACACTCATGAGCCGGTTTTCTGTTAACAAAAACCTTTCGGCCCTCAAGAGACTGAAGTTTCAAGCTTCGAGCTGAAAGTTTGTCACTGTGTAATGTAATTAATTAGTCTTTACAATTTGAATTGCTGCCAGTGTAGTGAAAGTATGAACATAAGAATAATAAGTTAACAAAAGGCTTGCCATGCTGTTTTAAATGACAACGCGATGAGATGGTAATTTATACTACCCATGGCTACGTAGCGCTAGTTAGGAGGATAAACATAACACCACATTGTTCCCGTCGCCTTGAGACATACCTGTAAACTCTCAATATCCTAGAAATTTCACTTACTGCAACGCCGAACACAGTAATGTTTGGCGGCAGATGTAGGAGCTGTGTTGGTACCTACTACTTTTTTTTTTTGATTCGGGGGAGAAATCTTCGAAAGATACCCTGCTTCTGGGTGGAAGCCCGTATTATGTGAGATTCTTACTTTACCCCCTCGGTGAATTCGGAGAGGCTCTGAGATCTTTTATAGAATGCAACGGTGCCCCTTGTGTTAACACGGCTCTGAGGAGGAACCGAACTCTCCTAGGAACCATCGCTGCCATACGCCGTCCCACGCAAGTTCGCCTGTTGAGCGATAAAGGCTCCCACCCTCAAAGCCCACTAAACTCCTAGACCCTTTTAGTCGCCTTCTATGACAGGCAGGGCTTACTTTAGTCCTGTTCTTACTAGCCCGATACTGCAGGGCTATGTTGGTGCTTACTGGGACGGTCTCCAGCAACAGGGACAATTTTCAGTGTATGTCACATCCTAAGTAGTGGCGCATGGTAATAGGTAAATTCCTTTTGGGTGAACCTTCTGCTTGCTTCATGGAATAAGAAATTCTATAATAAATCATACTTACGTTGTTCTCATCTCCTTGATATTCTTGTTTAGAGATTGATTTTTCTTATTTTATCATTTACACTATTTACAACGTTTTTTTTATTTTTCTAATCGACGCTATATTCTAGACGTTCATCAGATGGTAAGTGTTATGCCTGCTTATAGCAACGCGGTTGCTAGTTAGAATGGTATACACTGTACCACATTGCGCTAGACACCCTGAGATACAACATGTCATGCCTCGTTACTCTAGTAATTTCACTAGCTACAGCGCCTTACAAACCGGAACACAGTAACGTTTGTACACTTCTTTTTGCAGCAGAAATAGGCGTTGTGGTGATACCCACCTGAACGGTATCCGGCAAAGGAGATCTACCACCAAACCACTACCACCAGATCCACCACCTTTCATTTTATATTATTTCTATTTGATGTTACACATATGTGTATGTGATGTTACTTCTTATTTATACTGTTTTCTATACAACATATTTTTAAGCAATAATTGAGAAACATGTTTTTTAAAAAAAAAATCATTTATCTCGTGCCATGTATACAATCTCTGTTTATAACACTGTCCATGCTTAGATGTTTCGTAAACAACATCAATATATAAACAAATAATGTAACGGTCGTTACATCTATTGTGTTCTCCCATATCACATAGCAAGGGGCGCAATAAAATTGGGGCCGAAAATATTTTTATTCCCATGTAAATATCCCCCGGGCGTTTAATATTTGTCTCGTAAGATACTGGAGGAACGGGAGCATGCGTTATGTATGTAATGCCACTTCTTACGTAGACCTCCGGATCAATGGAAAGGTCTATATCTACACCATTATCATTCAGTCCAGTTACTAATCCCTCTTGTGGGAAACAGGTTGGGACGTCACTTTGACGATACTATACATTCGCTTGTAAAAAGTAACTAAAGGGAATAAAGTCCTTGTGAAGAGCTGCTTAAAAACTTGAGGGTTTAAAGTAGTCTATCGTATTCATTACTATGCTTAAACATTGAAATTAAATGATTATGGTGATGGTATACCTTTACTACCAAAGATACAAGAACGCTTATTACTGCAGCCATACAGTAGTGTGTAAACATTAATGTGCTCTGGTTTGAAGAGCGCTGTAGCTAGTGTAATTACTGTGGTAAAGCAACTTAATATTTAATGTCTCAAGGTGACGAGCACAATGTGGTGGAGTGTACATCATCCGATCCTACGTCACGTTGTTATGGACACATATATGTTGAATGTCACTCTCGACTTATTGCAAAAAAAGTTATTGTTATGTTACCTCAGTAATCTCACCAGCTGCAACACTCTTCGAACAGTAGGAAATCAAGTTTTATACTGCCGATAACGACAGTTCAGATTTATATCTATACAGTTAAGATACAAGACCTATCCCCAGTGTTAATACACTGGAAATAGGTCTTATATATATTCCGTAAAAAAGTATTAGTCAAGTGTATCCATTAATTCTTATTCTGTTGTCCTAAAACTGAGAATACGATATGAAGAGATAAGACGCGGTTAATCAAATTCTCCATGTCATTCTGAATCGTTATTAAAATAGTGCTTATAACCTGTGACACACATAGTTATTAGTTAGTACATCATAATTAAATATTTCCTCTACTTTTCATAAATAATTTAAGCTACTGTAAATCTAAAGTTAAAAAAGATGAAATTAAACAGACTAAAAGGGCGGAGGTTGGAAAGACCTACTCTTATGGAAACTCCACTTCATGTTGTGTCAGAAATGAGTAAGTGACCTAGACGGTACAAAGTGATTAACAACCTTACGAATGTATTATAACTAGTTGATAATATATAAGATATAGATTTATGAAAAGATGTACCAAATTGTTCAGGTAAAATAAGAACTGGTGTTAGATCCTAGTTACAATCTAAGTAGGTACAGCCGCAGCTCATATTTCTGCTGTCAAACAGTATTGTGCAAACATTGCTGTATTTGAAGCGAGATGTAGCTAAAGAAGTAACTGGGGTAACGAGATTTAACATCTCATGTGTCAAGGCGATGAGTACAATGTGGTTCTGTGTAAATCATCCTAACTAGCATCACATTATTTTGAGCAGACATATTTATGATCATCTGAAGGTCTCGCTCGCATCTTCGTATAATAAAAAAATAACTTCCACTTTTACTCATCCTCTGTTATCCTATTTTAAGTAATCCTTGCTTTACATCCGCTTTAAAAATTATTAATATTATAATTAAATTCCTAATCCAGATGCTGAACTTGTCTCATTATCCGCCGTGCGAGTAGCATTTCAGAAAACTTAATTGGAAGGAACTTTATAACAAAGTTTCCAGCTGAAATATTCTCACAGCGTACATAGAGGAGAACTCGAAGGAATACGGAGTAGGTTGTGTAAAACTTTGTAAGTAGCCACGTAAAGCACCAAATGAGGTGTTATTCCAAATGGTTACACTACTTAAACTTGTTTGCATAAATTAAAATATACAAAAAAAATGTTGGCGTATAATAAACCTCAAAACCAGGCGTGTAAAGGTTCACCAACTTACGAAAACCTAGCCAACCTCACCTGCACTTTGCTAACCAATAAAGGAGGCTTTGGCTCCCACCAACCCGCATCGGGCCAGCGTAGTTAGAAGTGACCCAAATCCTCCATATAAATCCCTACTCGATCGAGGTGGTTATCTTTGGGGGAGATCTACGTCCAGCATTATATGTTTTTTGAAAGGTTTCGCTTTCAAATCGTACTTCGTTTTCGAAAGAGTTGAATATAGTAAAAGCTATTTATCCACCAACGTTCACAGCGATAGTTAGAGCTAACATGTCCACGGAAGCTGTTGTTCTCGGAACATGCATGTATCCTTACGATATTTCTGTATCTGGATACTCAAGCACAATCAGAATCGAGCCCACTTCGAGACTCGTAGCGATTGCGGCCGCCTCACATACTAAACAATCCGTACATTTTATTCATCGAAGCGACGAGAGGAGGGAGACGTTCACTTGATAGCAAGTGATACTTCTGCCCATAACATCGTGACTCTAGTTAGGATGGTACAAAGCACTACATTACGCAATTCGCCTTGAGACATACGACGTTAAGTCTCGTTACCCCAGTAATTTCACAGGCTGCAGCGCCCTTCAAACCGGAACACAGTAATGTTTGCACAGTACTGTTTGACGGCAGAAATATGAGCTGTGGTTGTAGCTACCTAGAATATCTCCAGCAATAGATACCACCAGTAAGTTTTTGCTGTTGTTTTTATATTGTAAAATATTTGGATTATAATCAGCTGATAATCGCCCACAGCTGGACAGGCTTTTTCCAAATATTTTCCCACCGATCAGTAAGCCAATATTCTAGTATCGAAAAACTAGAATTTCTTTACCATTGGGATAGTTTCGTTCATTTTTCTTCGCATTGGATTCATGTTCAAAGTCGGATACAAAAGGAAAGCACTCTTAAAAGTTCTCGCCGGAATAGTGCAAACATCTGAACATATTTCATTTGTCTCATGGTGGGGGTTAGACAAGTTAAATGCTCTGAGAGCTGTAAGAACAAAGCGATACATTTAGTGAAATGACGTCGCCCATGTCTAGCGCTGCTTTTACAGTTTCCATGTGACCTGGTTACTTGGATACAACACTTGTTCATTTTCTGTCGCCTCTCCACTTATTCCTGCAATATTTTTCGCTATTTCATAAACTATTCTACAGTTCACATCTACGTTACAGTTACTTAGTGGTTTTATCATTAGTAGAATCTATTGTTTATTAGATTAGATATAGTATCTAAATTAGCAAAATTTAGATTTTCATAAATCTAATTATTTTCTCCAATTGATTTATCAAAACTTTTTATGATATCTGAAAATTAATGAAACATTTGTGTTCAGTAATCTTTGTTGGTAGTCGCTGGCCTAATGGTTGGAGCGCGCGGATTTCATTCCGAAGGTCGCGGGTTCAAATCTCGGCATGTACCAATGACTTTAATATTTAAGTTATGTACATTTGTGAACTTTAGTTACAACAGCGAAATACAAACGGTGAAGGAAAACATCGTGAGAAATTCTGCAACATGAATTAGAATTTATTCTAAGGTGTGTGTGAAGTCACCAACACGCATTGGCCCCCGTGATCACTATAGCCCCATTGCCCTCATATTGAGGGTAAGCCTGTGCCTCAGCAGTGGAGACGTTAATTGACTGTTGAAAAAAAAAAATCTTTGTCATCTACATATATATATAAAAGGTTTCTACCTATGTAGAGACTCATCACAATATCTCTAGAAACATAAAGTCTAGAGACTTTAAATTGATAGTTTATTCTCTTAAAATATTCCTTTTATATAGCATAGGTCAGCTTAGAACAGATTTTAAAAAGCTTCTTCCGCAGTGGAAGCTGCGGGGATGGTACGGTCAACAAGCTGGCGGGTAACAGCTAATCTTTAATATTTTTCTCAAAGTACGTAACATTTTATGAATCTGCTACTAGGTTTTTACACATTATATAATACTTAAAAGCGAAACTGATAATTTACTCTTCACGACTAATAAATATCCAGTGTTTTAATTGATAATACAATTCCAAAAAATTTATTGAACTTTTACATTTGTTGATATTAAATTTTTTTATATAATAAGATGAGAAGAGCTTCTGCTCGTTACACGTTTAGTAAACTTTCTAGTTTAGATGGTGGTTAATAATACCTAACAATAACAACCAGCATATAGAAAGGAGAGAACTTAACATATAAAAAGATATAAAAACTACTAAATTATTTTGAAAAGTAAGTAAAACATCCTGTAGTAACACAGGTCGCGTACAATTCCTAAGTTTTTATAGTTGTGACAAGATATTTTGAGAGTCCACAAGGCAGTAGTTTCATAGTGACTTAGAAAATACAATCTAATAAGAGATGAATTACTGCAATATAATTTTAAATCGGAATTTATCTACGTAGACCGCAGCCTCCTTCGATATATCAGCATTAGTTTGCACCGCGTAACACCAACCACATAAAACTTTCAACAGAAGGTGGGGCTAATCACTCCATAAATTCCGAACCTGCACCGAAATGGCTCCATATCATTACGAAAATTCATGCTTGCATATTATGCAATTAATTTTATAGATTAAAGTACTAAAAATAATAATATATATGAAGTTAATTGTAACGAAGTAAATAAACTTTTGCATATAACACTGTTGAAGTTTTAATATATGAGTATTTACCACACAGTGTTTAAACAAAAACTTATGATTTATTGCTAATATATTAAATAATATATCGGTTAAATCCGTAATTTTAACGTATATAACATTATTTAATATACGATTCGATACGAGAGGAGTATTTGCATTTGAAAAGTGTGCGAAATAGAGTCATCGCGCCGACTTGAAAGAGACCTGATTGCGCCGTTAAGTGGAAAATTATCATCTCGCATATGTGAATTGAAATATTATATACTGCACAGTTTACAATCAAGAGGCAATTTAAATATACATCATATTGTAATATATAAACAGCTCAATATTAAATTTTTTTTATTGGTTAAACGACTAGACGAGCAGAACGTTCATCTGATGTTAGTTAATACACCTTGCATAACAATGTGGCTGGTTGTGGAAACTGCTTTACATTTTACTCTTAGCCTTACGTCCCGTTACTTCAGTAATTTCGGTAGTATCAATACTGTAATATACTATTATTATGTACTGACACAGTAATAGTATATTACAGTAACAGCTATAACGCCTTCCAAAACAGAATACAGTAACCTTGACACATTACTATTTACTGTTACTGTTACTGTTACTGTTACTACAATTTTAAAAGTTATTATCAATTATATATTTAGTATCAATAACAGATGCCTGGCGAAAAACCTTCCGTCTTTTAACAAAAAAAAATATATATTATCATTAGCCGGTAGACGTATACTGCTGGTCACAGGCCTTCCCCAAAGATCCTCACGTTTGTAAATGTTCATATTGGTGGAAATTAGGCCATAACCTACCACGCTGGCTCAATGTGGATTGGTGGGATCTAGAGCCTCGTTTGTTGATTAGCAGGATGCACCACGAACAGGTAAGGTAGATTTGGATCCCGTGAGTTGTTGTGACGGACCCCTTACACCCCGAAAAAAAAAATAGATACAAATTAAAAAACTTTATTACCTATGCTGATGTTTTACCGTTTCAGTAATTGGTAAAACTTATATCAGTCCTTGTCTAGGTTTAACGTCATCGATCCGAAACGGATGAAATGGAGCCACAGTTTTCTTATCTTAATTCCTGTACACTGTCAATTTCTATGTAAAAATATTGTAGTAGTTATTACATTAAGTTGTTTTTTAAGGGAGTATGTTAATAATATAGAAATAAAAAAAAGAAACATTGCGGAATACATGAAACGGCTTATGCCCGGATCCTAACAATAAAGATAACCTTTTCTATTGAAAATAATAAAGTATGATTAAATAGTTTTATCGTAGCACTTATTACGATGGAGCTGCTGTCTGGCTTACCATAAACAACAGGTTTAGTTGATTACAATACATTTTCATATTATTATTGTTAAATATCATCTTTTAAAGTACGCATCAGCATCGCTTATAAGCATCAGCTACATATTTAAATTGTATATAGACCGCACAGACGTATAAAAATAAGCTTTTTTTTATCTGCTGTAACTGCTCATGTGTTTCAGCTATTTACAAATAAGAAGAATATTTTAAGGGAAGTCATTAAAAAAAATTCTGTATGTTTGTAACAGTAGACCTTTTTTTTTGCTTCATCGGCCGCAGCTTTGCCTCAAGCTGTGTTATAAAATTTACAATTTTAATTAAAACTTTAAAGCTCTTTGAAATATGATTTTTTTTTAACCGTAGGGTATTAGGTAATTTTAAATTTTTGTTTTCAATTATCACGTACCCTGTAGACAGTGATTTTTTTTCCAAATATATCTAAACTGAACGTATTCCACTCATAACAAAGTATACGTTACACGTTTGTTATACAATCAAAAAAACACTCATATTTATTATCTATGGCATTAAATGATATTGATGTCTCTGTTTTTATTAACAATATCAGCTTTTTCTTAAAATCATAGAAATGTATGTTTAATATTAACGAAATTTGAATATATTTTTGATTGTATCGGAGAATTGTTTTTTCTGGATAATCCTGAAACGAATGGAAAAATAATCTGTATATATATAAAAATACACAGAGAAGATTAAATAAATCGTTTGATGAAGCTAATTTCTGAAAGCCGTACGCCGATAGCGATAGATATTAGAATTAAAAAGGATTTACGTATTGACAAAGTTTATTATTTTACTTCGTTTGGCGTATGTTAAGGCGATATGTTTTATGTTTTAGGTAGTTCAAAAAATCTAAAAGATTTCTGGATCTAACGGATATTCGTTTTGCCGCCGCCATGCTAGCGTTTCACAAATTGAATAAAAAACAACAACGCGTGTTCGTGTATAGGCCGCAAAAGCGCATGTGGCGAGCGAGGACATTTTCCAGCATATTTGAACGGACGGCCCTCGTGCCGGTTAAATTATTACCACAATGTTGCAAACAAAGCAAGAAAATTCCATAGGGCGAAAAAGCGTGTTTCAAACCCCGAAAAAATCCGGAGTAACTTTCTCTTAATTTTAAATAAATTAACTGGGAAATGGTATGAATTAGTACGCAACCGTATCCAAGGGGTCCGCCGCTTGTCCTTTTTAGAGAGGGACAAAAGGATATTCAAAATTTTATTTTTGTACTTTTCACACCATATTTTTTGTAGACGCTGTGCTTATAGCGCTAATAGTGGTTTAAACAATTGAACCTCATTATGCTAAGTGCGTAAAATTCTAGACTATAACCTAAGACGGTTTCTATTGACATCGTCTAGGTTAGCAGCCTCAGTTTCTACAGCTAAACAAAATATACACTATTATCTTTAACAATAGAAAACGACTAACGAAACATTTCCGGTTTTAAAGACTCTTATTGTATTTAAATAAAACAGGTATAAAAAAGCATAGAAATAAACTTAACCTAATTATATATAGGAACGATTGATGTGGAGATCTTCGGAAGAGGCTTGTGACCAGTAGTGGACGTCTATCGTCTGGATGATGATGATGATGAAATATATTTCTTTAGGTACAAATCAAACGAAACAAAACGTTGATGATCAAAGAAAATTATTAGATTTTTATTTTTGAAATAGAAACTGAAAAAAATAGGTTGTAGACAGGCCTTTATAAACTGCATGTCGGTAAAAGATATATTTCACGGCTTCTATATTCCAAACTAAACCAACGACCTTGCTAAGTTACTGCCTGAATATTTTTTGCTGAAAAATAGTAAAATAGGTGCAGTATAAAAATATCATTCAGATTTTTTATGGAATTAACTGAAACGTTAGTTATCATATATGTCTACTCTGTGGCAATCCCTTTATTATAAGATATACGTACTCTAGCTGTTCCCCGCCCGCTTTGTTGGCCGTAATATAAAATTAGACTTGAAATTGGTCTGAAATATTCCTTGAGAGCAAATGATTTTCTATTGCACCTCTCACTATAGCAACCGAATAAATAAACGAGAAGTAACTTTAGAAAAAAAGAGACAACGAAGGGTGTATGAAATAAAAAAAATAAAAAGCCATTACCGTCTATAAATCATTCCGCGTCGAATAGTCATGTTCCTATGTCGATAAATTCACCAGTTTTCACGTGATTGGCTGACAAAGAAAACCCATTTGTCATTATATATATATAATACATATATATATATGTATATATTACGTTGGGGAAAAAGTTTTTTCGCATTTTTTTAAGAAAATTCAAAACATATTTTAATATATATAGAGCGATGTGCATCTTTGACATCAAAATTTCCGGATTGAAAACGCTTAAACCAAATTTGTGCTACTCTCACAGACACTGCACTAGCTCCTTAAGCATCGCAAATTTTTTTCGCGGCATGCGTTGCATTTTCACCTTTTTTGTAGTAAAACTTTAAAATGTATCGAATTTCTTCATTAGATTCACTCATATCGACAGTACGAAAAACAAATGAAAACCACACATTTTCCTAATGTGAATTTGGAATTATGTTTTTAAAATTTAAACTTTCAATGAAACCAAAACCAGCCAGATACAAATAGTATAACCAAAGAGATTTTATTACAAGTTCATAAATACTATAATGCGAAAATACTTTTTCCCCAACCTAATATGTTTACATTACTGCTTATCATTTACTGATGGTAGGTCTCTACCGGAGACCATCTAGGCAGATTCCACCATGACGTCTACTTCCGCCGCCAAATAACACTGTGGAGACATTACTGTGTTCCGGTTTGAAAGGCGCTGTAGTTAGTGTAATTACTGGAGTAACGAGACACATCTTTTGCTTTAAGGCGACGATCGTAACGTCATGCAAAGTATTATATAGTACCCTAAATAGCGCCACATTGTTACGGGTAATTATATCACATACTATTAAGTGAATATCTTCTTCGTCTCGTCGAAAAAAATGGTCATCGGTCAATAGAGGTCCACTTTCTACATTAGGCATAGTTCTCAGTTATCTCTTGTTTTTATGCACCAAAATATTTAAATTGATTAAACACACACTGCAAAGAGACAATCCGTGTAAAGTCTGTGATAAGCTTATCGAATTGATACACAATCAATATAAAACAAAAAAACATATTATTTTTTTTTATTTCCTGTTGCGTAAATGATACATCTGCCTGCGACGCTGTTTAGGATGACAATTACTTGTCGCTCTAACACATAAATTTGTTTAAAAGAAATAAACTTATTATAAAGGTTGAGCAGATCATGATCAATGAAAATATTTTTTTCACCCAAACATTTGCCGATTTTTTTAAGTTTAAACCTTAACAAAGTCTTTAAACTATGCCGAACCATCGGACTATATATACGAAGACTATATACTAATACTGTATAGATACGCCAGTTAGATCTAGTAAAAATAACTAAGCTAACGAAACTTAACACCTTAAAGCGACGAACTTCCACCAATCAACTTAATTAGCGCCACATTGTTATAGGCAGGTGTACCACTTACCATCAGGTGAACATCTCATCTTAAAAAGACTCATTGAACGACGAAGACATATTAGGCTTACCTTTGGTTATTAAAGAGGCGAATTATTTTGTTAGAAAGTAAAGAATGATTGTGACCGGTATTGTACCTATTGCTTTCACTTAAACTTGTACATGTGTTTGACTATATTGTCTTATGGTTGTATAAATAGTGAAACAGATAATTATTTTAAAATATCACAAGAAATTAAAAAACAATTCTTAGTATAAAAAAAATTATCTATCTTGCGACCTTAATAGAATCACAATCGTTGATAAATATGTAATGATTATCATGAACGAAACTGCACTACGATTTTATAAAAGTGTAGATAACACTAAAAATAACGTATCAGATGCACATTTTAGACAAGGAATCCGTTATCTTATTAACTTACTTTTAATGAGAATTAAAACAAGTATATATTTTGTATATTACTATTTCCTTAAAAAGGTTAATCAATAATAAAAACCAATTGCAAGGAAAATGTTAGGCATCCTATATTTGTAGTGTTACGTATTATTACTATGGAATATTTAACGTTTTTACGTTAATCATCTACCTTCAGTAAAGATAGAGATTCTATGGAAGTTATAGAATAGTAGATGATAGATTCGTCTCGGTATTAGTAATATAACATCGTTAAAAAAACCCCTAAATATAGCAGAAGTAAGGAAATTATTCTACATACTTCTCATTATTAATAAAAGCACCCTTTTCTAAAGAAAGGAACTGCTTATAAACTGTATACAGATATATTAGTTCATTTTGATAAATATAAAAAAAAACTACGAAAAGGCGTGATCGAAACGATAAGATACCGTGATATAGATACCGTTTAATTTATATAGTTTCCCCAGGTGGTAAAAGATCAGCTTTGCTGTGATTACCACAGCAAAATGTATTTTCTATGGAATTCAGTTTTACTAATATTAACTGTAACAGCGACTTCAGTGACGGCCGGTAACAGTAAGTGAGATATTATTTATGGGTAGTACCGTTTCTCTATTCCTCGTACCTGTAAGCGTATTTTTCCAATAGTGTCCTTTCAAACTGTGATAGTCCTGAAATCAATTACCTTGTACTACACAGTTGATTTCATTTTTTAAAATGCTTAACTCCTAATATCTTAGTACAAGGTACACAGTAGTACATAGTACATAGTAGACATATTCATGAATGAATGTCATGAATATGGTTACCTGTGTTAATCAAGGATCACGCACTATATGTAATTTTTTTTTCAAGTTTGCTTATTATACTTCAAAAAATTCCACCTTTAAATTACAGTAAAATAGTACTTTTTAATTAATGAAAACAAATTAAACAATTTTCAGAGGGAGTTCATTGTTACTACGGCACTTGGTCCACGTACAGATCTGGTTTGGGCAAGTTCGATGTAGATCATATAGATACCAGCTTATGCGACAGTTTAATTTATGCATTCGCCGGAATTAATGCTGAGGGAACAGTTATTGCATTGGACCCCTACTTGGACCTACCCGATGACGGGGGACGTGGTAAGTGATGTTCACCATTATCATCAATTTGCAGTCCTCTGCTAGACATAGGCCGACGCCAGAATGTCGTGTATATCACATAGATCGTCGCCTCTTTTAATCAGGAGCTAGCGCTATGTTTGTCAAAGTACGGAGTCCGAAAAGACTTTCAACCTAAGCAGACCAGATTTCACAAAAGTTTGTGATGTCAGGAGAAAATATTTTAAAGATGCTTCTAGAAGGAAGTCAGAGTTAAGTGAGTTCCTACCCACAAAAACCTCATCGGTGGTCTCCTTCAGCGAGTTAGAAGCTCCGGAATATCCTACTAAACGCAACGGTGTACCTCAGTTTTTTTTTTATTCGACGAAATGTCGAGACGAATAGGATGCTCATCTGATGGTAAGCGACAATGACGCACTAATTACGATGATATATACTTCACCTCACTGTGCACGTTGCCTTGAAACATAAGATGTTGAGAATCGATGCCCAGTAATTTCACTAGCTGCTACTGCTGTTTGGCGACGGAAATAGAAGCTACAGTGGTATCTACCTAGACCGCCTCCGGCAGCAGAATCCTACCACCAGTACTCTAGTTAAACAAGTTCTAAGGCCGTCCTTCATACCTTCGCTCAGCTACGACAAATACAAGAACACTTTGCATTTGCCATCGTCATTGTCCTAGCTTATGAAGCTGCGAAGGCCCCTTCGCTCAAGTCTCGCGAACCTGAAAACCCTTTAATATCCTTCTACGACAGGTACGGCTTACCTTAGTCCTATTCTTAAAAGACCAAGACTAAAGGATTGTAACATGACAATCTATATGCATATCATCATCAACATTATCGGCCTTTGTTTATCCAATGCTGGATGTAGGCCTTCCCCAATGTCTTCCACCAAATGCGATCCTCACCTTGCATCCACCCACTTTCGACCGCTCTGATGATGTCGTCAGTTCATCTAGGGGGAAGGCTTCCTACACTTCTGCGACCTATACGCGGCCTCCACTCCAAGACATTTCTCCCCCATCGGCTGTGCCACGATAGACATGCCTACATGCATAGTGTAAACAAAATTGTACAAAGTTTTTTTTTTAACTGAATAGGTTACTTCTTGACCATGATCCCAACTGGTATAAAGTAGTGATGAGGCAAAGCGTAAACTAGTAACAGGGTATTCACTCTTGAAGGCACCCACGTCATATTTGTACGGGAACACTGACGCAGACAACTTTGCTGTTCTTGCCAAGACCGACTAAGTAATATGTATAACTAGCCTCACCTGTGTGTAACTGTGTATAACCTCACTTTTTTGGACAAATGTTAAATACGCTTATAACTTTTACTGGAGGAAGAACTCTTTTACCAGATACCGTCTAGATAATATAGTCTGAAAGAGATGAGCGCACGTGTAATGTTGAGTACATCATCTTAACTACCAGCCGTATCACTTACCATAAGGTGAATACCTCGCTTGTAGTGTTTCTTCATTGAATAAAACAAAAACTATTGTCATCAGAAAAGTAGTGTTAATATATGTGATATTTTTGAGGACAATCATTACTTTGTTTCATTTTAAATTATTGCGCATGATTAGGGGATTTTGATAAGGATGAGTATTTTAAGGAAATTATCCTGTTTAGTTAAATTATCATTCTAATTATAACTTTATTGTAAATTATCATAAATCACTAAACCCCATTATTATACAATCAAAGTAAAAGTAATATATGTGTGTACTAATGGAAACACAATATACCAATATAGATACCTCCGGACACAAAGGGCTTAAGCGCCATTGTGGCGGAAATGACTTTTAAATACAATCACATCTTATTCAGTTTTTCAAAATCTATCGCCATTGATATATAGTATTCGCAAAAAATATTAAATCGGTGATTTTTTTTTATGTCTTTTAACATAATTTTTTTATAGTTTTTGGGTCGTTTAAAACAAAAAAATATTTTGCTTTTTAGCTAATAACTTGAGTACTCGTAAAATAGGAATTTAAGAAATTCTGCTCTCTATAATTTTTTATAATTATTAAAATTATATCGATATATCAAAAAACCTTTTTTTTTATTTGTTTTTTTTTTTATATCTAAAAAAGATATTTTGGTGGTGGCGCTTATCAGCCTAGACGTAGCCTAGTATATAATCACTAAGTGGAGAGTATTAAAATAAAGTATAGTATTTGACGCCAACACAAAACACTTTGTTTTACGTTAAGATTACGTAAATTTCTTTTTTTTTATGAGTAATACATAATTTTCAGATGGTAGGTCTCTTTTGCCGTAGACCATTTAGGTACGTACCACCCCACCGCTTTTCTCCTTTCCATAATCCATCCATAACAGCCAATTTACGTCCCCACTGTTGGGACACACGTCTACCCTCAATATGAGGGCGATTTCCTCGTTTACCATTTGTAATATTGGTCTATCAAAAGGTTTTGAAATTTACTGGTGGTAGGTCTGTCAGTAAGACAGTTGAAAGGCGCTGTAGCTAATATAATTACTGGGGTAACGAGAGTCAAAATCTAACGTCTCAAGTGACGAATGCTACGTGGTGCAGTATATATGATCCTAACTCACGCTACGTTGTTGTGAGCATGCGTATCATATATCATCAGGTGAACGTCCCGCTCTTCTCGTTGCTTAAATGAATAAAAAAAAATTGGATATTTCTTCTCAAACATTAGAACTATTTTCTGTTTATACAAGTTCGTAACAGTATTATTATGAGTAATTCAGATTATCTTATTATTTGAAATATATTTTGAGATAAACATTTCGATATGTATATATGATGTGACATTGATAATTATTGCTAATAATTATTAGTATTCATAATATACATGACTGAGGGACGTGACCATGGTGCGTTGCCATGGCTACCATTTCTTTCCACACATTTCTGTCATGATATACTTTAGGCCGATGTTTATTTTCTAGTAACTTAATGAATTTAAAAGACAGTGGGAATACGTTCTTGTGGCGACAGATTTGGATATAGGGACGGTAGCTACAGGTAGCGGTAGCACTGGTGGTAAATCCCTGCTGCCGGAGACCGTCGAGGTAGGTAATACCGCAGCGCCTATTTCTACCGCCAAACAGTAACGCAAAGATTACTGTTTTCCGGATTAAAGGGCGATGTACCTAATGAAAATACTGTGGTAACGAGACTATGTGGTGTATATCATCCTAACAAGCGCCACGTTGTTACGGGCAGGCGTGTCAATTATCACTAAGTGAATGACTGGCTCGCCTTGTCGCTTCCTATAAAAAAAAACCATAACCAATATCCGCAACATTTAGTTCCGGAATCTAGGTAGAGACCTCCATGTTACAAAGCCTATTTAGTCTCAGTGTCTTTAGTCTATTTAGTTGGAAAGAGTATTCAAAAGGCATGGTATAAGTATCATTTATCAAACAATTTAGTATTTTTTTTTTAATTATGTTGAACAGTTCCGAAATTGCGATGGGACTTTAACATTTTTTTTTTACAGATAATTTCGCTAAATTTAACGCATTGAAAAACGATAGACCAGATTTAAAGACAATATTGTCTGTTGGAGGATGGAACGAAGGGTCAGAAAAATATTCAATAGTAAGAAAAAAATTATTATCAAATGATTAATACAATAAAAAAACAGTCCATATTAATATTCCCATTGGTGGGACCTTATCTCATAAGGAGGAAGAGAAAATCAAAGCCATTTACCAAAATGCTGGCGAAGTGCAAGTTAGCTGATGTGAAATGTCCATGAGAGCTGCTCATGATTTCGATATCCTCATGATGTCTCTCTTCCCTGGTGCTCATGCTCAGAGGAGATAAAACCCGCGTCTCTTCAATACGATTTACTATCTCTTACATTGTTAGAACACTAACTCTAATATCTTATTCTGTTCTAATTATAACAGATGGCAGCAAATGCATCATTAAGAGAGAATTTCATAGCAAGTGCTATAAAAATGTTACTAGACCACGGATTTGATGGGCTCAACATAGACTGGGAATATCCGAACCGTCGCGATACCGTTCATGGTCCTGCAGACATTCAGAACTTTGTTCTGCTGTTAAAAGAACTCAGACAGGAGTTCGATAAGTATAGATTGCAGCTGGCTGCAGCTGTGAGTGCTGTTGCTGACGCCGCATCACAGTCTTATGACATACCCGGTATAAGCAAGTTAGTAACTTAATAATCCCATTCTTAATAATTAAGTTCTCTTCTATCTTCCAGACCTTTTTCGTTTTTTGGCGAAGAGGATATCTTCAAAAGATATCCGGCTTATAGAAAGAAAGACAGGATTACGTGCGATTTTTACCCATAAAAACACACTCGGTGATTAACCTTGATACTTTGCAAGAGGACATGGGATCTCATACGAAACACAGACTCCCTGCTTTATTCCTAAGCACGTCCCGGAGAGTGGCGTAACCCTCCCCAGAACCCTTTCTTTGCTACTATAAGTAAGAGATCACCTCGTACATGTTGTTCACTCCAGATTCGCATAGTGGGCAAAGAAGGCCCCACCTTCAAAGCCACATAAGTCCTATTCTTAATAACCTGAGACTACAGTCCAGAGCTTCCATACACCTACCATACCTACCAACATTTCTTCTCATACCCTAACCTACTTTTGACATGATGCACCATGTTTCCTAATCCAATAATTACTGACATGTCAACAATATCTCTTACTTATGTTACAGATATTTGGATCGCATTGATTTGATGACGTACGACTTCCACGGATCTTGGGATCCAGTTACCGGTCACAACTCCGCTCTTCATAAAGGCGAGGGAGATGGTGACACACCTAAGGAACAACTGTATACGGTTGATGTTGCTTTAGATTATTGGATTCAAAATGGTTAGTCCGAATCAAATAATCATACTTGTATTGGAATATTTATCATCATCATCATTATCAGCCGACAGACGTCCACTGCTGGACATAGGCCTCTCGTGAAGATCTCCACATCGATCGATTCCGTGGTGCCCGCATGAGGCTGCTTTCCGCAACCTTGACCAGATCGACGGACAACGTTGTGGGTGGCACCAAGATCCTCGAATGGCGACCACGTACCAGAAGACGTAGAGTATTTATGATTATTATTAAATCAGTTAAACATTACCCTGCAGGAGTAAACAGGAAACAGTTAATCGTTTACTCTATACTATTTAAGTTATTCTTACCAGGTAACTTTCTCTCTTCTATATGTAAAAATACCTTTGGAGTAGTAAAATCTTACTTGTAACACGAATAACTTACCATAAACCGAGTCGTCTATTTTGTATTCCTTCAGGGTGTCCACCGGAGAAGCTGTATCTGGGTTTACCATTATACGGACGTACTTTCACTTTAACTAATGCAAGCGTGAATGGAGTGCGGGCTCCGTCCTCGGGCCCTGGCATTGCCGGACCTTATACCGCTACCAACGGAACCGTTGGATACAATGAGGTGCTTAAATCTTTTTTTATAACCTGTTACTCTTTTTCTCGTTTATCCTTTTCCATTTGATTTGTTGGTCTAACAAAAGGTTTGAAATTTACTGGATAGTAGGTGGGCACCACAGCAAGTTCTATTTCGGCCACCAAACAGTAGTGTTCCGGATTATAGGGAATTGTAGGTAGTGAAATTACTGGAGTAACTAGACTTAATGACCTATGTATCAAGGCGACGAGCGCAATGTGATGCTGTTTATACTGTCCTAACTAGTGCCACGATGTTATTGGCAGGCGTATCAGTTACCATCAAGTGAACGTTAGTTGTATAAAATTTTTGTCTCATTCCAGTTTTGCGAAATGCTTCAAAAGGAATCATGGGATTTACGATATGACAGTCTCGCGAAGGTACCATACGCAGTACAAGGAAAAAACTGGGTATCATACGACGACGCTGTATCTCTTAAAGCAAAAGTCGATTACGGTCTCAAACAAAACATCGGCGGGGTTATGGTCTGGAGTATAGAGACAGATGACTTTCATGGTATATGTGGGTCCGGGAAGTTTCCATTGTTACAATCAATTAATAAAGCTTTAGGTAACCTAGTAGACGAAGAAGCACTGATCACTAAATCATAGTAGTACGACACAAATTACTATTATTAATCTTAAAAAACTATTTTAAGCAAGGAGACCCATGTGTATCAGTTTTAATCGACTATAAAATAAATGGATATATATATATGTATAATAATTAAATACAAAATTTTATAAATATAAAGTTTAATAATATATCTAGAATAATAAAAAAAAATATCTTATTTCATTCCCTTCAGCTTCATAATAAAGTAAAAGCTATAACTCCGGAATAATTAAATAAATAATTTAAGGATTTAAAAGCAAACTATGAAGAATGCTTTGAAGAAGAATTTACGAAGAGTACTTGTATTTTAGATTACAACATCAAGTAGTTGCCTATAACAATTCTTTACTATAATAGTGTTTACTGAAATTATCTTAGTACATTCAATTATTTTGTAAAATAAACAATTTGATATAATGAAATTCGGTTATTATAAAATTGTTTTTTATATAGAACACTCTTAACGATAGATCGTTACAAAACCATGAAGTTAAAACAAAGCTTATTCATGTCAATTACTACAGAATTGTTTAGCTTTCTTCTGATTTTCAAGATGGTGTGGACTGCGAGGAAGTGGTACTTAAAAATAATTCCTACCTTTAAAACCTAGTTCGAAAGTCTATGACACGGCACAGCTAACAACGACCTCAGCCTGCCCATAAAAATTTTGGACATATTTAACTTCATCTCCATGGGTAAATTAGGCTTGTTGCTATCTATTATATCGGAGGAATACATCTTGTTTCAGTAGCTAACTTTTCGAAACTTCTCAAGAACTGTATACCTCTACATGATATTTAACCCAAGTATAATTGAATCTTGCTTGTTTCCTAATTAAATTGAACCGGCAAAAAATCATTGCAATTTATTTCTTGGTTTATTATACTAAAAAATCGGAAGATCAAGATTTTGCATTTTTAATGAATTAACACTAAGGAATTTTTTGAAAAAAAAATAGCAGCATATTACAAAGGCACAATTCCTACTAAAGCTGAAAGATTAAAACATAAATGATAAAATTTTTGTACAAGTAGAACTTGAAAAAGTGCTTATCGGAAATGTGAAGTGGCAAGAAGCGGTGAAATCGATTGAACTAATATCTTATCGACGCATTCAATAAACAGTTAATAACATAAAAGGTTTACTTATAATAAATCTCAAGTATGCGTACATTATGTGCAATAATATTTGATTAGTATGATCAATTTTGCAACTTCCATAGTAGCGCAATCATTGATAAAACATGTTTTAATGTTAACGAACCGTTGAAATTTATTGTCCACCTGTATAGAAGGAAAAAGCTATTGAAATAGATAGCTATGTAATAAATGCTCATATTGAAAATATTTACACTGCATATACTCTAATTCCTATTGTCCTCTAAGGAAAAGGAAATGTTGAATGTTCAATACTCTAAACCGATGTGTCCTCATCGTTGATCCATAGTTATGTAATGTGAACGAAAACCCTTAAACAAAATCTTGTTATGTTCATCGTAAGGTGCCTTCTACAAACTTAAGTTAGGCGGTCAGATCGAAAGAACTCAGGTTTTTTTACATATAGCTGTCAAAAAGCGGTAGCTTAACTCTAAGTTGTAGTCCTTAAACCGTATCTGGTTAAACAGGAAAAGCTAATTTCCTAACGTTCGTTAGTGACATCAATAAATTTATGTTCATTTCAAACTTAAACACAGCAATATATGTTTTAAAGACAATAAACTGCCTAGTATCCAGATAACCGTTTAAAAGAAAACATCATTTGATGCTAAAATGATGTCGATAGTCATGGAACGTGTTTTCCTTGAATACTTTGGCTCCCATACTCATGAATATGGTAAAACAGCAGAATTACGATGCGAAGGTAGCGGAAAATAGGATCTGGTTCTAACCTGGGTAAAATTGTAAGAGTGCACCGCGGAGGTAGTTAAAGAAAATTGTTATCATCAATATTTAGATATGATATTTCTATTTGATAATTTGTACTATTCATAATTTATTTTAAATCTCTCTAAACAGAGTCAAAATAATTCTAATTTGATAATAGATATTAGATAACAATATCTATATGTCATGATTAACAAGTAATCAATAGTCGTGTGATTTATAAATTAGTATCGAACTGTTGTACAAATCATACATGTGTCATTAATACTCGTGATTAACGTTAGAAAGGACAATGAGGCTTGATTGAAACGATAAGATACCATTATATATACAGTCCCTTTGAAATCTTTTCACTGTGTATCAAAGGATCAAATAGTTTAGCTGCGCTTTCTACAGTTATAATGTATTTATTGCGTAATTTAGCGTTCGTACTGTTAACAGTAATAACTAATTCAGTAACAACCAGTAGCAGTAAGTGTGATACAATCATTATTAAAATGCTTTCGTCTGTTTATTTGTTTAAATTATGCTGTAGATTTAAGTAATATTTACACTGCATTTGACAATAGTTCTCTTTTATATATATATATGATAATAGGCTAGGATTAGACCGCAATTTCACGTGAGATTCAATCTAGATATACTGTTAGTTAACTGTGTTAAAAATGATAAACTACTCGTATAATATCCATTTCATAGATCTATTTAATAAACCGCAGACAAAACAAATTTATATTAAACATCTTAACAATGTTAAATACCTGATACCTTATACCTGATTTCTACAAAATATGACTTTTAACTCTGTGGTGCAAAGACTAAGTACACTTCTTGTAACACGGCAGTCTCAGGTTCAATTCTGTAGCTACTCGTTTTGAAGTTAAGCGAGTGGTAGACTTCCTTCTACCGCCATAACTATATTGTTGTTCCAGCTGTCAACTTATCAAAGCTAGAATATGCCATTGCTACTTCACAAAATGTAAATTTGGGGCAGCGTCTGTAGAATTTTTTCCTAATTAAAGTGTTCAGTGCCTTCATAAATAAATTTCAGAGATAGTTCAATGTTACTATGGTACGTGGGCTACATATCGACCTAGTCTAGGAAAATTTGATGTGGAACATATCGACAGCAGTTTATGCACTCATGTAGTGTACGCCTTCGTTGGAATAAACGGGGAGGGAAACGTTATATCATTGGACCCTTACCTGGATCTTCCCGATAACTGGGGACGTAGTAAGTGACGCACAATTTATAAGAAATATGTTATTTTATTGTGATAAACAGTAAACAGTAAATGGATAAACAAAATAGATTTGTAGTAAGGATCTTTACTAATTTAATACATTATCTTAGAGAAATGGTGTATTTTCTGTATATAAAATGTATCTATGTTCTCCTTTTCACATGTTTAGATAACCAATTTAGATATCCTTTAAATCGTGTGACGCAGATACAAAACAGATTTGGACATCTTTTAGTGCAAAGAGACTTATCATTAATACATTAATGTTATTAATAAAATGTGTGATTTAACAGATAACTTTGCCAAATTTAATGCTTTGAAAATTGGTAAACCTAATCTAAAAACTATAATTGCCGTTGGAGGATGGAATGAAGGTTCCGCAAAATATTCCATAGTAAGTATCCATTATTGTTATTAAATTGATTACCGCTCATAACCAATCATAGTTAAACTTTCTAATACACTTTTTAATCTGTTATTATTACCACAGATGGCGGCAAGTCCAACGTTAAGACAGAATTTTATATCGAGCGCTATAAAAATGATACGGGGCTATGGATTTGATGGACTCAATGTAGACTGGGAGTATCCGAATCGTCGCGATACTGTTCATGGAGCCGCGGACAAGCAGAACTTTGTCCAATTGTTAAAAGAACTCAGAAACGAGTTTGATAAGTACGGGTTGGAGTTAAGCGCAGCGGTGGGTGCTGTTGCAGACACCGCTTCTCAGTCTTATGACATTCCCAATATTAGCAAGTTAGTGTCTACGTCATCTGAATTATTCATAATTTCTAGCTTACTAACATGTTCAGTTTTTAATAGTATGAAAAAAAATTTGTATCTTCATTAAGTACATTTTATTTTTATTTCTACTTATCTGTTCTTACTATGTAACTTGCCTGCTGCTACTCGACACGTATTAGTCATAGAAAACGCTTTTTGCTTGGGAGTATTACCATTTTAGTATTATCAACATTAGAGATATTCTATCATATCATCTCTGTCACAGACTATTACATTAGAAGTAAGGTACTAAGATACATTCAAAAGATACACTACTCCATATAATGAATAGCATTAACCTCTACAGAAGATCGAATGCCTCCTTTAATCCTGAATATAGTTTTCACAATATTTCTTAAAACATGAATTTTGGTGATACTTATCTGAAAGAAATTTCACTAAAGTACAAGACAGCTTTATAATTAACAACGTAATATTTTTTATGCACAGATATTTGGATCATATTGATTTAATGACGTACGATATGTACGGACCTTGGGATCCTGTTACCGGTCACAACTCACCGCTTCACAAAGGAGAAGGGGATGGCAATATCCCTAAGGAGCAACTGTATACCGTCGACGTTGCTATAGACTATTGGATAAAAAATGGTAAGCAAAACATTTACTCCACTCAATAACATCATATTTAATGTTTTAAATAAAATTTTAACTAAACTAATATCTTCTATATTTTAAAGAAAAAATTAAGATAGCTCATAATTTTAACATTAAGAATATTATTATTGAAGAAAAAACTTTTTTTAGACTACCAAACAAAGTGATTATATTTCGTTGCCTGAACGATTGTAGATCTCTGTTGCCAGTGATCGTCTAGATGGGTGCCACCACAACTCCTATTTCTTCCGCCAAACAGTAGTATATAAACATGTGTTCCTATTTAAAGAGCGGTGTAGCTAGTGAAATTATTAAAGTAACGACAAAAAATCTTATATCTGAAAGCGATGAGTACAAAGTGGTAAATGACCTGTAGGTTTTGTCGCTTCTTATTTAAAAAAAAAAACAATTAAAAACCATACCATTCTATATATAATGTATATTTTTGAATAATCTCCATCTCTTTTCTCCACCTTTGTTCTTCTATTTTCCATCCCAGTATGGTTTAAAAAAAAAAACAAATTGCCACATCAATAGATTTAAACACATGTATATTAAAACCTGGCGCGAGCAGATGAGTGCTTGCCTTCTAACACGGAAGTCTCTAGTTCAATTCCGACGCTCCCTATTGTAGTGTTTAGTAGAGTTTTTGCAAATCAATCTTACTATCTTCCCTATATAATTAATTAGCAGCCATAGCAACATTGTTGTGTAGTCAAGATACGAGGTGCTGGAGTATTCTGAGCACGTTTTACTACCTAGTTTTACATTACATCATATAAAATTGAATGTTAGCGAGTTTTTAGCTACAGACAAATGGCCCTATATATTGTATATTCTTTAAGGATGTCCTCCTGAGAAACTGCTCCTTGGTTTACCTTTGTACGGGCACACTTTCACTTTAACTAGCGCTAGTGCAAATGGAGTACGTGCTCCGTCGAACGGCGCTGGATTTTCAGGGCCTTACACTGCAACCAGCGGCATCGTTGGATACAATGAGGTACTTAAGCCTCTTTTTAATCATTTGTTTACAATAGATATAGAATTTATTATAACCTCATGCTTAGAACATAGAATTCTTTTATTCATCTTAAATACTGACCAAGACTAAGTTTTGTGGAATATAATACAAGAGATCTATAAATATCCATTGTTTAAGATGATCAGCATTCGGTGATCAATTTGTAACTACTAATACCGTTATCAACTCTTCTTTTTAGCTGATGTTATTTCAGCCCGATCTACCCGTTTATATCATCAAACCATTTCTTCCTCTGTCTACTAGGATTTCCAGTCACTTTGCTCTTCAAAAACAATCTAGGAAATTTATATAGATCCTCTACGGACACCCGTAAAATGCAACCTTTCGTTTCATGATGGTTGATGATTCAAATGATTCTGACCTAGATATATTTATAAATATCATAATCATCAACAGTCTGCGGCAATCCACTGTTGGATATTGGAAAAAAAATAAATATACTTTATCTTAATTATACTTGTTAAGATTCACAAGTAGTAATCAATATCGTATGTTGTGAGGAAACATCCGTATATTTATAGATATACCAGCATATGATAAACATAATAATTTCTAACCTCATGAAGATTGTTTATAGCAATCTAAAAAACGCAGTCTGTTATGTTCTTTTTTAAATTTCTTAGCCTATCGCAACTTTTATTAAGATTATTTAGATTACAGAAGAGATTTGATATAAAGTATTATTGAATACTTATTAATAGTTAAATGAAATGACAGGAATCTTATCTTTCAACAGTTTTGCGACATGCTCCGAACGCAGTCTTGGAATTTAAAGTACGACAGCTTGGCAAAGGTCCCATACGCAGTACAGGGGAGAAACTGGGTTTCATACGAGGACACTGCATCTCTGACAGCAAAAGTTGAATATGGTCTCAAACAAAAGATCGGCGGGATCATGATCTGGAGTATAGAGACTGATGATTTTCGTAACGTTTGTGGTACCGGGAAGTTTCCATTACTCCAATCCATTAACAAAGCTTTAGGTAACCAATCGGATAATTCAACGCTTACTACCACCACTACTTCTGCTGCACCAATAAATACCACTACAATTTCTAGTACTACACCAGAAGCGACTACAACGATTAAACAAACTACCTCATCAAGCACACAGTCTACAAGTACGTGTATAAATTTTCATATCTATTCTTTATTATTTCTCAAAGTTAACTAGTAATCCAGTAGACTACAATTTCACATGAGTTATGTGACAATAAGGTCAAAAATGCTGAAGCATGATGGCCCAGCTCATGAGAGCTAGAGCATTCACAGCGTATGGGATATATTCTATATTATGGCTGTCAACATATGAATGTCAAAAGCTACAATACAGCAATATTTTATGATGTAAGATACTGAATATAGTGGTGGTAGATATTGATGATACCTCTGATCACTAAGTAAACCTCTTAACATCATAAACTATACACTGGACACTAAATAACAGTTTACTGGTAGTTGGTCTCTGTTACCGGAGACTGTCTAGGTAGGTACCACCGCAGCGTCTGTTTCTGCCGCAAGATAGTAATGTACAAATATTACTGTGTTCCGGTTCAAAAGTCCGTTATTGCTAGTGAAAATATTGAGTTAATAGTACTAAGCATCTTTTATCTAAAAATGACGAACATAATCTGGTGCTGTATGTAACCTAGCTAGCGCCACGTTGTTAAGAGCAAGCGCATCTCTTACCATCAGTTGATCGTCGCTTTCGTCTAGTTGTTTTGTGCAATAAAAAAAAACACAAATCTTATGTGTCTAACTACAAGAATGATTTACTGTGTAAACAACCTAACTAGCCTCACATAATTATTCATAGTTGATTACAAAAACATGATATATAAAGTAATGATTGTTTTACCGCTTTTTCAGCTCAAAGTACAGTAGAAGCTACCACCGTCGCTTCATCTGTTTGCAAATCGGAAGGGCTAACAGCAAATCCAGAAGATTGCACTTCTTTCTTCATGTGCACATTACATCCAAACGGAAAATACGTCGTATATAAATTCAAATGTCCCAGCAACCTTTACTGGGACGATAAAAATCTGTACTGCAATTACCCAGATCTAGTTGACTGCAATGTTCAAGTGTAAAGTTAGTTACTTAACTTACACGACATTTTATTATAATTCACTAAACTGTATTATGATTAAACTGTATCGAATATTCATATAAAATATTATTATTTGAGATACCCTCGAAATTTTAATTGGTAGATAGACCTCTGCTCCTGGAAACCGTCTGGGTAGATACCACTGCAACTCTATATATCTATATCTAACACCAAACAGCAGTGTGTAAACATTACTTTGTTCCAGTTTGAAGTGAATTGTAGGTCATGAAACTACTGAGGTCCTATTATCGCTGGTTGCGGGCAGCGCAGAACCGATCAGAGCGGAGATCCTTGAGGGAGGCCTATCCCAGGAGTGGGTGTTACTTGGCTGTTAATAAGCTAATTTTAACTAGTATTAGAGACCTGTCAGCAATTAACGTCGGTTGAAATGACGATGATGATTAAAGAGGCTTAATTTCTTATGTTTCAAAGCGAAGAGTAAAATGTGTTAAGTGTATATCATGCTAACTAGCTTTTACTATCAGATGAACTTCCCACTCATCTCGTTGCTCTGTTGAATAAGAAAAAGCGTTCGGTGTATGAAGCGGCTACTATTCATAATCGACAGAGACAAACTGCAAACTTGACGGTTCCTGACCTATTTGCCCACTCGGCACTTTCCCGAAGTATTGCCAACTGTGACTTCTCGCATTTTCGTCTTTTATGCCATTTCATACGTCGCAGTGTATATGGTTATTGAGAAAAGAGAACATCTTCATCATTATCAGCAGTGCAACTGAACACTATTTTGCAAAAACAAATCAATATATACAGAAGATAATTAACCTAACAGAATAACAAAATTATACTAGAGTATTATTATATTGCTAGAGTAAATTGAACTTATTATTAATAAATAAAGTATATCAGCTCTTTCTTAAATCGTATTCCTCATATCTAAAGGAAGTAAAGTAAAAAAGTAAGTTAGTACTTACTTTTTTACTTTAGTATAAGTTTAGTAATTTATCATATAAAATTGTTTATATATTAAACAGGTAAAGACTAATTAAATGAATAATAGTCATTAAACATCGATAAGAGATTCATTATTAACTATGTATGTATAAAAAATAAAATAAGACATATATTATTAATAATAAAATATTTGAGTAGGAGTTCAGATCTTCAGACATAAAGAAGCGAAGAAGAACAATCGCACGATGCAATGCAACAAATATTTTTTTTTTAAAGACACAAGAATCTTGAATAAAGATGTAATACGTTGAAAAGTGCTATATAGATAATTTCCGGAAGGAGACACCTTTCTCTAATGAAAATATTCCTTTGTAGGAGAATATGTAATTGAGTGTCCAAGTCTTAGTGTGTTAGTCCGGAAGGCGCAATTTTGGTAGGCCTCCTGCTAGCCGGTCCGATCTGGTGAAGGTCGCGGGAAGCAACTGATTGCGAGCAGCGCAGTACCGATCGATATGGAGATCTTTGGAGAAGGCCTATGTCTAGCAGTGGACGTCTGTCGGCTGATGATGATGATCCAAGTTTTGTTTATAACCAATTCTTTACTAGAAAACGAAATTGGTTTTGAATGGATTCATTGTGATAATGATACTGAGAATTAATGGAATATCACTCCCTAGGTAATTTTGAAATATTTGTATTTTCTATCTTCTTTTAATTTATTCTTTATAAAGCATTGGAAATCCTCACCTCGTTAAGGTTTAACAGAAAGGAACTCTATCCGAGTTAAGCTTGCCTCTGTACGTATTTTTATGATCACTATGTTTTTCATATTATTTGTATAAAAAGAAGAAATACTAACAATAACAGAGACAAGACCGCATTTTAATATGAAAGCAATTTCTTTATTTATTATTATTCAATAGCAATACCAGAAAGGATGAACTTGAAAGACCACGTGTTATTTATTTCTAGACATCCTCTTTTTTTCCATCAAATTAGACAAGACTTTCAGCTGACCATAAGAATGATATTAGGACGGTATTCACTGCTCCATATTGTGCTCGCTTCTCTGAGATATAAGATGTTAAGTCGGATCACCCAAGTAATTTTACTAGATACAAAGCTTTTCAAACCGGAACACAGCAATGTTAGCTCATTACTCTTTGGCGACAGAAACAGGAGCTGCGGTGGTACGTACCTACACGGTCTTTGGCAACAAGGATTCACTACCAGTAGTCCTAGTAACAGTAAATTACTGGATGAGATGGGGATCAAACATATTATTCTGTCAGCTTATAGGTATACTATTCTATCATGTAATATATATATATTAACACATTTTCATTGTCATGCTCACTTTCGTTTATCGTATATAACATTTCACAGAATATTTATTATTACGACTTCAATCCTCAATGAACATGAACCTCTCAATCATATAGGAAAGCCCATAAAAATATCAACTTTTTTATTATCGATCTAAAAGTTCGAAGCAATCATTCAATTAATGTAGGAATATATGTAATATTTTTTTTATATACAATTAAGTGATGAGACGAGCGCGACGGTCACCTGATGGTAAGTGATAGGCTTACCCATAAAACCGTGGCGCTCGATAGAATGATATATATACTGCATCACATAACGTTTGTCGCCTGACACATAAGATGTTCAGTCTTATCACCCCAGTATTTACACTAGCTACAGCGCCTTTCAAACCGGAAGATGTGTACACTTAAAAAAAATCGGCGAACCACGCATAGCCTGCTATTTCTTTATTTTCTTTTGAAGATCGTAACATATTTGAATTTCTTTATTATTGGGTTATTGTATATCTAAAGTATATATACGACAAAAAAGACATACTGTTTATAGTATTACTAATACAAAGGATTTCTTGTTGGAGAGTGCAACAAAATAAAGGGTGCAAATAGGTCAGGAAGACAAGGGGCGCAGCAGTCTCTTCGCGTACGATGAATTGCACTTCACAGGTCGCGAACTCTTGAAACTTCCACTTTACACAAGAGATACGGTCAGCGACAGATCAAATTTATTAAAGTTCACTAAACCTTTAACAAGTATGGTCTTTCAACACTAAATTTACATTGTGATAATTCTTCAAAGATTTCCAACGATTAGAATTCTCCAGATTGCGAAAGAAAGATTTACTTATACTCATTATATTCTTAAAGAAGTAGATCTGAATACAAGGTTTTCTTTTTCTACTAAACTAACTCATAATCATTTCAACTTGTGTACCCTTTTGATCAAAAGCTGACCCAATCTGATGGTAATTACCATTACCACCCCTTCAACACGTTGCTTAGTAACAGGAAAAGCTGCTTTACCGCGCAATGTGGGTAAAATAGCTAATCATTACGCCATTAGCAGTTTTACGAACAATTATGAACAATACAAAAATACTGTTAAAATGTTAACAGTTGCAACCAATTGAGAACACGATACCCGGGGGGTGTTTGTTGACACGAATACGTACAAAGGTGCCACTGTCATTTCACTTTGTCCCGCTTGAAGCGGGAGCGCTAAAGTGTCCCGTGACAAGTCTAACAATTTGTCTTTCGTTAATTCCTGAGCGAGCTTCGTAAAAGAAATACAAGGCAACAAGTATTTGTTCCCGTCTCGCAAAGTGCTGCAATCCGTATGACGTAGACACATTCTGCACGCGCTTCAAGTTTCTTGACCTACTTGCCCAGGATTGGTTTCGTTCACGACTGTTTGTGTACTCTTTACACCTGAGCTGTATTGTATGAAACAAGATTTTATATGGAGCTTATCAATTTTTTAAACAACTACAAATATATTTAATGATTATGCATACTTTGTTATAGGCGAGCAGAATATTTACCTAAGTGCCCTAATTTAAATACTCCATATGCTCTCCGGCGTTAAACAAGATGTTAAGTATCATTACCTCCTCAATTGCACTATTTTTAGCACCCTTCGACCTGAAATATAGTAATGTACATTACTAACTATAAAAATAGACATAATCTTCATTAACAAAGACAGCATCAGTTGTTGAAATCATTACAAATTATCAGGATACATTTGTTCATGTTTATGTAAAATAAACATTAATCGACTGTGAAACCCCGCGTGAAATATAAAATGGTTGAATTTATTTCCGTCATTCGTAACTATGGAGTGCGAAGGCATAGGAGCTATTATTGTTGAGGGCGTGCGGAATTTGGTTCGTAATTGGGACCAGTGAAAAATGGTGAGATATTGTAAGCGTCCAATCTCATACAATCGAAACTAACAAACCGGGACTACTGTTGTTTCTCGATTGAGAACAGTTAAAATATTGTATCCCAAATAGAACAGTTTGTCACAGGAAATACAATAACACAGACTATACGGAAGAAAGTAAATATTAAGTAAATTGTAAAAATAGATTCCAAACTAAGGTTTTACCTTTGTTCTATATCTATTTTTTATATTCTTAGACTTTAGTAGTTATTAATATTGTCAAATATGAAATGAAATCCATTGTTATTATATTTATTTATATAAGTAATTGTCAGTGTGCAAATCTAAGATATGAAGGTCTAGTTAGCCCAAAAATTATATTAACTACACAACTTCTTAGCAACAAGACATTATTAACTTCTGACGAAGGATTTATTTTTCCTTGGTATAGAGAAGATATCTTTAAATATCCGTTCTTCTAGTTTGAAATTATAAAGCTTAACTAAGATTTGATCATATCGAAATCTAATTGTTTATAACCAGCCTTGGATTATGAAGGAGTGTTTCTCACATAACTTATCTGTACTTCGTCATAATATGTTCCAGAGCGAGCAGTAACTCCAGCAAACACGATTCTGTTCCTCATCTGCCATTCTTCCCTTTTTTCTTCAGCAGTCACTAACAAAAATATGTAATATAATAATTACGTTAGCCACAGTCTTTAACTATCTCCATTGTGCAATTGTTAACCACTTATAAGACGATGGTCCCTGGTTCAATCTTGGGGTGGTAGGGTTTCAAGATCTCGTTTAGCTAGTTACTACACTTATATTGTAAAACGGTCGTCATAACAATATTAATGTGATGCAACTGTCGATTTATGACCGTCAGGGTATTCACAGTTATCACGATTCACCATCTACTGAATATTGATTAATCGAAATGGTTGGTAGCTAAAATATTTGTTAAAATGATACTAACTACTTCATGTTTTGGAATGAAATTAGACAATATCTTTTTAGTGACGTTATAACAGATTGAGAAGATGGTATGGGATATTGTTGGAAATTGTTTGGCTTAACGACCGTCCTAACAAGTGGACATGGCACTGCTTCAATGGTATTGAATTTTTTAACAGCGGTAGACGCATATTGCATTTTAAAACTGATTTTTTGATGAGATTTTTCACTAGCACAGCTTCAACTTTGTATCTTTGAGAATAAATTCATTTTAACAACATATCTCTATTTATTATTACATATGTAAGATAAAGTACTTTTCTATACATAAACAATCTTGCTCTCCGTTGGTACTCCCGGCCAGCCTACACAAAGAGAGAGTTACACCATGTTGGCCAATTGTGTATTGATAGATGACACGTATTCATTAAAGCCATTGTTTTTGTCTCGTCTCATTAGGGATCAAACCTCTGAAACTACTACAGCTACATATTTATTTATTTATTAATTCCTTATTACAAATTTAAAATATATTACATATAATAACTTGCATTAACTGTTCCTCTAAAGGTTCCTTAGCGAGACAACATATATTTATTTTATATTTAATACACAAGGGAATTTTAAAAGTATTGTAATCTGTTATATTAGCCCAAAATATCTCCAAGAGATCAGCATTTTTTTTTATAAATAAACGCTTTGATGTTTCACTTCTTTAGGGCAATTGTTTTAACTGAAAAATTTGTTTTCATTTTATAAGTAAAAACAACCTCGACGCGGCCCGGGAAACGCCAGGAGGCAAGGTCAAACATTTATATAACAATGGGCCATTGTTGGATGTATAAAAACATTGCCTTAAAAAGCTAGCCGTTACAAATCCTCGTTACAGATTTTTTTACAGCCAAAGTTCTATTTAAATACGTTTCCTTTTAACAGTGCCCATTTGTTTTCCAAATAAAAACAAAGATCTTTTGTGTCAAACGAAGAATATTAAGATACGGAAGAAAAATGTTCAAGCTTACAGCTGATTTCTAACCCTCGTCACAAGAATGGTTTGATTACCTCTATGTACCAGCAGCAAATTAGCTTTGTAAAATGGAAGGCCTTCGAAAGATTCCTCAGCTACATATAACGGAGTTTAGTTGATAAAAATGTTTCGATTCTTAGCCATTATTTCTTAAACATCCCACCATAACAGCATTACTGTGGACTACTGCCGAAGAACATTTCCACGTTGGACAAGAATCCTGACTATTTTGAGAGCTAACAGTAACTTGCAGAAACAGCAAGAAGAAATGTCAACAGATAAAAACCAAAGTTGAGTGAGCATACATCCGCTACCAATGGCCTCAATATCCTGTAATATTATATGGTATCATGCCCATGCTTATAATAATATAAAAAAGCGGTTTCTACATATAAAGATCTAGCTGCTCCCCACCGGATTTGCTGGCCGTTATATAGATGTAGATTTGAAATTTAGACTAGGAATTTGTCAGAAATATTCCCGCCCGACCGCAACCTGCCATCTCCCGGACCTCTTCCCGTTATTAACACTCCCGCGACCCCTTTTGAGGGTAACATTTCGTAAAATCTGTTCTTAGATAACCTATACTCGGCAACAGGAATATTCCTACCAAATTCAAGTCTCTAAGCTTTATGGTTTCAGAGACATCGGGATGAGTCTCTACATATGTGGAAATATCTTATATTGATAGATAAATCGCTTATAGCTGTTTTAACGACTTAAACTTAACTTAGTTGTTGTAAAGTTTCCTATAAGAAAAATTTACATCATTTTATTCTAATAAACGAACGCGATGAATTAAATCTTTTCTCTTAAAGATTTTTTATTAGTTAATCAAGTACTAGTTAATTACACTATTTTTACTTTATTATACTACTTAACTAAAAATGTAGAATAAGCATTATAGCAATAGCTATGGAATATATAAAAAACAATGTTTTATCCAACACTTCAGCGACTTCCCGTCTCTCGCTGTACACTGCTGTGTCTGACTCCATTTCTTCGACGTTTCCTATCCTTGGTGCAATACAAACACCAGAGTCATCGTCTTCCGCTATCAAATTTCTTTCGCCTATAGTCTCGTAGATTTTACATGTCTGCAATGCAAATAAGTTTCAATAATCATCGAATAAAACTTCAAAATTTACATCAATAAGGAATAGTGGACTTATAACTTTTAAGCTCAAGAAGACCTTTAGATAAATTTATGATCATTATCATAAACTTGATCACTAGATATTCTATCAATAATACTAAAACTTCCTCTGTGATAAAGTTGCTTGTTGATAATGTATAATTAATGACAATAATTATTAAACAAGAAAGTAGTTTTGATCGCTTCTGTAGAACAGAAGCTGTTTGCCTTGCAACACTGAAGTGCCGTATACGTTTCCAGGGTCAGATCTAGTGAACTTTGGTTGATGGTTGTCTTTGGAATCCACTTGATTAGACGCCACCTATAAATCAGCTTCCATAAAGGCAGTATTTTGTTTTAGCTTACTACATATGGGGGACAGAATAGTCCGAGCTAATAGGTTTCTTCATCTTATGTTTAACGGCTGATAAAATTTAGGTTAAGCGTTAAACCATTGTCGATAAAGAAAATATATGAATGGATATATACAAAACTGTAGCATTGTTACAATTCATGTATACCTTCATTTCGGATAAACAGTACAATCCTCTTAACCAGCGTTGGATTAAAATAGTGCTAATGAAAGGTTTCTGGCATATTTTCTCCGCCATTGCAGTCATTAGCAGCACATGTACTATTAGTGCAATTAGTACGCCGATGAGCACCGTTGTGTACAGAACTACTGAAAATTAATTAAATGAGATTTAATTTTATATATGTTTCCTATATACAAATTGAAGTTTCTGAATCTAATACATATTTTTGTTTGAAATCGTTAAATATCGTTGGATAAAGTTTGACAAATTTCCTTCGTTTTATCTTATGTCGATTTTGAATTTTGCCATGGAGTCGAAATAATATACCAAGTTGAACCTTTGAAAAATCTAAAACATACCTAATTCTGAGGGAGATAAAATAACAATGGTTGATTTTACACCTATTAATAACTGCACAACGACTCAATCAGCCCAAGCCAACCTCACCTGCTCATGGTGCACCCTGTTAATCAACAAATGAGACTCTGGCTTCCACCAACCCGCATTGGGCCAGCGTGGTGGGCAATGGCCCAGATCCCACCATATGAAGCCTTACAACATGAAGTTCTTTAGGGGAGGCCTATTTCCAGCAGTCGATGTCTATCGGATGATGATGATAACTTCTACAGATTTTTTTAATTTTTTTACGGTACTCTTTTTTGCAAAAGAATACGTTACTTTTGTAGATTTGTCTATTACATTTGTTTGTCATCTCACCAAGAAACAATCCCTAGGACAATTTTGATTTACTTATAATGAGTACTTTATTCGGAAACTTAATTATATACAATTAAAATAATAATATATTTTATGCTTCATATGGATTGCAAGGATTTTATAGCAATTTAATATGATACACATAATATGTTTAATTTGTTTCGTACATATAACAGGAAAATGAAATTATTAGTAGAGAGATAAATAAACCTATCACCAAAGTACTCACGATTTAACAAAATTACACTGTTGTTGTTGAGAGTTATTAAGTGTAGTCATAAAATATTATTTTCCGTATAAATTTAGGTACAGATACATCAAAAGACTTACATATCGAAGGTATAGTGTGGCAGGGTATCAAGTAGTCTACGTAGCAAAGGCCCAAGCAAATTACAATTGTACTTCCCGCGTAAAACCACACGCGATCCATTTTGAGTGGTTCCGACCAAAACGACATTAGTACGAAGAATACGAGAACTAAAATAAAACATAAATTCTTTATTATACATATTTATGAAATCTGAAAGATGAAAACTCTGTTTGTTGATATCAGCAATAATAAACACCATGGTGTTCGTTTGGATGTTGACAGCATGACATTATCCTTCGAGAAATACAATGAAATCTCTTCCTCGTGATATCCGTGCCTGTAGCTCCTTAGATTTCTTAAAAAGGAGAGTAAAGACTATTGTCTTGATCCCTACATAGTTACACATTATATGTATTTCGTATATATTGCATTTTTTAGATATTTTTCTCTTTGCATAAACATCCAACATTTTTGATTAATTTGAATATCCTTTTTTTAGGCAATTAAGCAATAGATAGATAAGTGATACGCCTTCCCATAACAACGTGGCGCTTGTTAGGATGACATGTATTGCACCACATTATCGCCTGAGACGTAAGATGATATGTTGTTAACCAAGTAAGTACTCTAGCTACAGCACCTTTCGAACCGGAACACAGTTTGCACATTACTGTTTGGCGGCAGAATAAGCTCCGAATTGAGTTGTCAGCGACGGGGGCTGGCCTAAGCCCTCGCCTATCAATACGTAGTCTTCGAGTCGTCATGTATGGATCAAAATGAAATTAAATATAAAAAAAAAATAAAAGATTGATATTCGTCTTCTAACTCACCAAGTAGTGGTGTGTAAAACACGATATTGTAAGACGAAGCGCTTCTCTTCAGATTAATTTTAATCAGCAGTCTGTCGCTTCTTACATTATAGTTGCTGTTAGTTCCGTTGGTGTAGTCAGAGCTCCTTAATTTACTGGACACTACGTACTGCTTCACGTTAATTTCCCATTCATTTCGAATAACCTCATCAATATCGGTGAACTGTATTAAAAAGATAATAAGTTTGTTGAGCAAATATTAACTTAAAAAATATTGTTCACATTCACCTAGTGCTAAGTTATTTACCATCACGTTTATACCTTCTGACTGAAGCCTCGTTACGCCTTTAAATTTACTAGCTACTAAAAAAACTAGAACACAGTTATACATGTAGATGTAGTCAAGTGAGAATTACTACTATAGACCTACTACCAGTAAAATAATGATATGGTTATAGTAGTGTATTGATATTAATAAACTGCAGTTAAGTCTGTGCCTAACAATGGCCATAAGATGAAATGATATTTATACTTACACCTTCCACTTCTTCTTTTGTAGGAACAGAAAGGAATATCTTTTCATGATCCTCCCAAGGTTGAATTGCTATAACACATCTGTACTCATCTCGAGGCCATCTGAAAATATTTTTTTATTACTACAATTTTTTTTTTCATTTTTATGACTAAAAATTTCATAACAATATATCATGTAATTTTACTGCCAAGCAGTCGAATCCTTATGTTACTTTCTTACGACTTAACGATATATCTAATGAAAATTTTGGAATAATGAGACATCCCTTCAGGCGACAAGAGCAATGTTGTGTAAATATACTTACTATCAGCTCATTCTACTACAATGTTTAACTATGCTTAACTTAATGTTAAACATTGTATGCTGAATATTATTTTATTCTGTAGTGTTCCTTTTCTATCGGATTTCTTTGTAATATCATAGATAGAAGACTATACTTCTGATCATCATCATCATCAGCCGATAGACTTCCACTGATAGACATAGGCCTCCCGCAAAGATCCCCACGTTTGTAGGGTTTCATAAGGGGGGATTTGGGCTATTTCCCACCATGCTGGCCCAGTGCGGGTTGGTGGAAGCCAGAGCCTTGTTTGTTGATTATCAGGGAGTTACCATGAGCAGGTGGGGTATGCTTGGGCTCCTTGAGTTGATTTTCAGAACCCGTTATAAGTTATATATTGTTTACTTATGCCTTTTAGTGAGCTTGTACAAATGTTTTATCTTTTAATATATCCAACGACTACCTTCTATTGTAGGTAGTAGTCTTATCCTACTAAGCATAAGACCTAAAACCATAGTCATTAACATTGGCTCAATCCCGGCATTAAAATTATATTTCTTATACAGTCCGACCGCAAATAAATATATTGGCATTAAAGATATCAGTTTTTTAAAGATTGTTTCACGAACCTGTTCAAGGTAGTAGTGTCATCAAAACACCAAGTATGTAACGTGGTCTGGAAATGAAACACGGCTTCGCCGCTGTAAACCATCCAGATAAGATCTGGGTTTTGCGTCTCCAACATACCCAAGTCGTCCGAACTAAAAAAAAAAGATCGCATTGAAATATTTAAGACGTTAATTATCAATTGTATAACCAATTTACAACGTAAATTTATATAGGCATAGTTTGATTTTTTTACAAAATCAAGACAAAAAAAAACTTATTTTCTCTTGTAGTAATAGATATTTATAAGTTACTAATTATGACACATTACTGATAGTTTAATATTTTAGTTATGTTCTATAAAAATTTTATGTGTTGTTAAATTAGTTCTTCTTAGACTTAAAGAAACAAAAGTTACAGCAAATGCACCGAACAATATGTAAGAAAAAGTCGAAAGCTCTCGCAGACGAGCGCTGGCCTACATCGGAATACAATGTAAGTAAACATAGATTTACTTAAAAACAAAGAAACTCGGCCTCCAGATTTGTCCCTGACGAAATGATAGACTCGTTGTTCCATTAAACTTGCTCGGATTCCAGGCCATGCTATCGTCTACCCAGCTCTGTAATAAAACCGTTATTTTTATTACAATACTACTAAAACTCGTAAAGATACAGTGGGCTTATAAAAATATTATAATTTCCTATTTTCACTTCGGATATAACTTCAAGAAGTAATAAATTGTGGATTCCTGTTTCCGAAAACTTTAATCACCTTCAAATAATTATAGCCTTTATTCTCTTACCTCTTGAGATTAAGGCTGTAAAAATTTAGTCTTTAATAATTATGAGAAGTTATTATAAAAAGCAGGTTATTTAATATACAGGGAACATTTTGTATAAAAATTGTATATAGTTAAGTAAACAAGAAAGTCCTTTACTTGAATTTCTAAGTGTAACTCTTTCAAACTTGTTTTTAAGGGTTCAATACATAATAAGCGTTTACTAAACATCAAGTTTTATTTTTATATTAAATTAACTTTACACTTGAAAATATTAAATTATATAAAGCAATAAGTTTCAATAAACATTAGAAATATTTTTACATATAAGCAAGGCTATAATATAACTTTAACCCTAAATAATTTAAGTCTTAAGTCTCGACGATGGAGATATGGTATTTGGATATGCTCAATAAAAGACAAGAGATTGAAATTAAAAAAAAAATTAATAAAAATAATAATTAATTATTACAATAAATATTAATAATTTAATGTAAAATCATATAATAACACATACCATGAAGACAGCTAATCCGGTAGATAGTTTAGCTTCTAAAGCGTTGTATCGCAAGCTGGTTACTTTAATGCCTAACTTCACGTTCATGTTCTGTGATGGCGCTATCTGCGGCATTCTCCCCATCAGCAAGGTAGTCCTCAAGCTATCGGAGTTTGATAGCTTGCGTTCAACAACTTCTGAATTAGGTGTCGGAACTGCAAATAATGACATCTTTGTTTTTTTTTTTTATTCTACGAAGCAACGAGACGGGTAAGACGTTAGCTTGATGGTGAATGATACGCCCGCCCATAACAACGTTGCACTGGTCTGTATGTTATAGACAGCATCACATTGTGATCATCAGCTTGAGACATATAATGTGAAGTCTCGTTAGCCCAGTAATCGTAATGTAACTTTCCTTTGATATTTCTAGAGTATTTAAAAGCATTATGTCAGAAATAAAAAAGGCTTAAAGACGAAGAATATCATAAAAAAATTTTTTTCTTTTAATCACCATTTCAACTTACCATTTGTACCATTATCGTCCGGTGATGGACAGTCGTATAAAAACTTCGCCTCAACACCATTCCATGCGGCGAAGCTGAAGTATTTGATAGGCAGCGGATCGACGTCATTGTAACTTATAACGGGAAGCACTTCGCCCTCTTTACCAAATTCTATCAAGCCATCTAGAAATACCACGAAGTTATATAAATACCGGTTCTTGGATATACATTCTTGGGTTATGAGATGCGCGTCTGTTGTCACAATCCCAATAATGTATTTAAGAACCTCAATACACACCAACTAGTTAATATAGGGACGAAGAGTACATTTCTTTTTATTTCATTAGGGGAAGAGACGAGGACGTTCACCTGATGGTAAGTGATACGCCTATCCATAATGACGTGGCGCTAGTTAGAATGGTATACACTGCACCACATTGCGCTCGAAGCTTTAATACATAAGATGTTTAATCTTATTACCCCAGTAATTATACTAGCTACAGCGCCCTTCAAACCGGAATACTGTAATGTTTGCACACTACTGTTTGGCGATGGAAATAGGCGCTGTGGTAGTACCTACCTAGACGGTCCCCGGTAACAGAGACCAAGATACTTAATAACAGTGTTCCCATAGCTTGGACCCAAAGTCTATCTTCAGAAGGAGAAAGACGACCCAAAAAACATGCTACATTACCATCATAGTGTGAAGTATCGGAAGAAACTATTCCTTTAATTAATCGTAGAAATTCCTCACCTTCAGATATTTTAATGTAAAACGCTCGGAATTCTATTGGGGACAGGATACCGACAGTTTTGTAAGAAGCGCGAGCGTTTCTTCTGAAGTTACGTCGCAGTTCCGTGAACTTGTTGCCACCTCCGCCGATAACTGTGCCCGAAAGCAAATTTTACCCAATTTTTAAATATCAGCCATCAATTATAAAAAAAGGGTGCGATGAGACGAACCCACAATAATGTAATAATAGATATACACCACACTATTCTCATTAAATTGGGGCAGATATTGGATCTCGTTACTCCTACAATTTCATTACCAACGAGTTTCAGAAATAGACGTTGTGTTGATACAAAAATAGATGGCCTCTGACAACAGAGACCCATCACCAATAATATTTAAGTTATCTGATTAGCAGCGAGTACTATTTGATCTTATAACAAAATAAATATATGAATTTCCAACCTATTTCATATACGGGATCAGTTGCAGTAGGTTGAGCTACAGTTGATAGTAAGATGTGGCCGTTACTAGCAGCTAATATAGCAAGATGCATCTCGAAAGCGAGATTCGCTTCAGATTTCAAACGACGACGATCAGAAGAATCCACTCGATAGTAAGTTTCGTAGTTATATCCATGTTGACTTATATGTTCCTTACAGCGCACAGCATCTGCAATGTTGATATGAAAAATTTAAGTGAAATCTATGGAAAGTTCGGAGGTGATGAGCGGGACGTTCACCTAATGGTAAGTGCTACGCCTGGTTATAACAACGTAGCGCTTGATAGGATGAAGTACATAGCACCACATTTCGCTCGTAGCTCTAGATATTAAATGTTAGGTCTAGTTACCCTCGTGATTTCACTAGCTACAGCGTCCTTTAAACCGAAACAGTAATGTTCGCACGCTACTGCTTGGCGGCAAAACCTACCTAGACGGTCTCTGGCAACAGAGAACCTCCACCAGTGATAGTAAGATGCAACGGATGAAATTCGTCGTTAGATAAGGATATGATAGGCTATTATATTTTTTTAACCCTAACATAGTATGATATTTAAACATTGCTCTATCTGTCTTTCAATATGTAACTACGTTAGTTTATTCACTATTATTGAGATGACATTGTGTGCACAAACTTTACCACGAAATTAATATCATGCTCAACAGCCAATTTACGTCCCCACTGCTGGAGCACAGGCCTACCCTCAATATGAGGGCGATGGGGCCATAGCCACTACGCGGGCCCAATGCGGATTGGTGACTTCACACACACACCTTAGAATAAATTCTAAGTCATGTGCAGGTTTCCTCACGATGTTTTCCTTCACCGTTTGTATTTCGCTGTTGTAACTGAAGTTCACAAATGTACATAACTTAAATATAAGTCATTACAGTACACACAGTACATGCCGAGATTTGAACTCGCTACCTTCGGAATGAAGTACGCACGCTCTAACCATTAGGCCAGCGAGTTACTGACCTAATGGTCAGAGCAATATGCTCGTCTAGTCGAAATGAAAGGGTTAATTCTGGTATGATTTTATACAAGATGAAATTATTAAAATCAAATTTCACCAAAACTTGATCATCCTCAGCCAATAGACGTCCACAGCTGTACATAGGCCTCTCCCAAAGATTCCCACATCTATCGGTCCTGCGCTGCTCGCATCGCCGGGCACTAAGGATTGTCATTTGTAAGGGTTCATTTCGGGTAATTTAGGCCTTTTCCACCACGCCGGCGCAATGCGAATTGATGGGAGCCAGAACCTGGTTTGTTGATTAGCAGGGTGCAACACAAGCAGGTGAGGTTAGATTAGGTCCCATGCGTTGTTGTGCGGAACCCGTTACACTCACAAAAACAAATTTATTATTTAACAATCGTATGAGGAAGGATAAATATTTATTAAGATTCTAATTTATTTTAATTTGATATACTATATTTTATATTTATCTTATGTTAAATATTAAAGTAAACAGAGAATACTTACAATCATATGTAAATGTAAAATTAGCCGTCACCGATGCTGTACAAATCCAATAAGTTAACACAACCGTCGAAATTTTTCGTATCATTGTTAAGTTAAAGTACCTTCATAAGTTATTTTTTAAATTACTAACGACGGTGATGTGGAATTTTACATGTGAACTTGCAATAAAGCACTATCCCGCAAACAAATTAACAACAGGGATGACGTCCGTGCGTTAAGTCGGCAACACCACTGTAAAAATTACGACAGTACATACAAACAGACGAACAAATAGACATATGAAAGAGAAAAAAAAATAAACATGATCAAAAACATAACAAGTGTTTACAATTGTACTATATACAGTAATGTTTTTTCTTTACTTTATTTTCTATGTGATAGAATAGCGATCCAATCTGTATGATTGTATGGATTTATTTGTGATGGTAAGTAGTGGCTATATAAGATATTCTTACAACACCAAATTGCACTTACAGCCTTAATAATGTAAATTTCTTTACCCTTATTATTTTACTACCTACAGCGTTCTACAAATCAGAATATCTGCAAACGGCTTGGCGCAGTAATATTTTTAGACTGTTTTTTGGCAGCTAAAGTCAAGAATCCAAAGTTAGGAATAAAGGCAAGCTTTATTCCTAACTTTGGATTCTCAAAAAAAGGTTACCATCAACAGTTATTTGAGTACATGTTAAAGAAACAACCTATTATCTAATTTTAATTCATATGTACTAATAGTAAAATATGTACTGAAATATTTAACCCTAACTATATTTTTAATATAACCCTAAGGTTCTAACGGGGTATAAGGAGTTCCGCACAACCAATCACGAGACCCATGCCAAACTTACCTGCTGATCAACAAACGAGGCTCTGGAGCCAGCCAACTTGCATTGGACCAGTGTGGTGGGAAAAGGTGTAAATCCCGCATATGAACCATTACATATGACAGACGTTAGTGCCCAGCAGTACTAGAGGCCATGTTGACTGTATGTGGAGATCTTTGGGAGTAATCTTATGTTCAGCAGTGGACGTCTATCGTCTGATGACGATGATAATGATACTTCTAATACATAGTCTCTAGTTCATAGAGCTTTTTTTAGTTTTAATCTTAATAAGCTTATTAATAATGCAACCACAATTTAAATATGAATGCTAATCAACAAATAAAAGTGTTTCAATGGAAAATATATGTTTTGTTTTTATTAGAAATAATAGTCACTATTAAAGTTATAAGGGTAGAGGAAGACCGAAGAAAGTGTGGATGGATTGTGTGAAAGATGACATGTGTAAGAAGAGTGTGAATTCATACTGTGCCGACATCACAGGGCTGGGAGAAGGGCAAGAGGAAGAAGAGTTACTATTAGAGTTCTCGTCGAATTGTAGTCAGTGCTATAAATAAAAAAGCCCTTCTGAGTTAACAGTGAAAAAAAAAAATATAACACAATATATAAAATCAAGACTAAATAAATAATTAATAAATATATTCACATGTGGTATTGCTACGTACTCGTACACACATACCGGAAACACATTTATAGTTATCATGGCGGATGAGATAAAATACTGCGCGCTCGATATCAATATTGCTGCTAAATATTCTATTTGAACTGTTAGTAGCATAAGTTGTATTTATGGTCGTTTATTTGGACGTAAACATTCTCATATTCACACTGCATTATATTAATGAATAATGTACAGCATCAGTGTAAAATTTTCATTTGATGAAAACCAGAGCTGTTCGGGAATCTCTGAATCCCTCACCTTCAGAATCAAACTAAGGCCAAACAGTTCTTCAAAGAACTGTAGACGTACTAGTATATTATGTTGTGTGTACGTTAAATACATTTCTTGCCCGGAAATGGTAAGTGAAGAGACATTTAACGTGTAAAGAACAGGACGATATATTAAATGAAGCGATGCCTCGGCCATTGTTCCCCGCTTCTCTTTCAACTTCCGGCTGACCTGGTTAGTTCGACAACGCTACACCATCTTATTAATGCACCCCACTCAGCTGACTCTCATAATTTACAATGTGTAACACCGTCCTTATTCATATGCAAACTTCATCGAATACCATCCTGATGTAACAAATTACCGCTATTGTTTCGTGTGTGCAAGTTGAGAAAACCGTGAAACCGGTTACTGGCTCCAAGGTTACATATCCACCAATCAGCACTGGATAAGCGTGTTGACGGCAGTTACTGTCTAGATATAAACTACAATTCCTTCAACAGCAACACAAAAATCGTGTAAATATATACGAGTATCTCAAATGAATATCCCTACTTTAGAATTCTTTTAAATCATCATCATCATCAACCGATAGACGTCCACTGCTGGACATAGGCCTCCCCCAAAGATCTCCACAACGATCGGGCAACAGTTAGTCCGGTACCGCCGAGCACTAGGGGCTGTCGTTTGTAGGGGTTCAAATGGGGGATTAGGGCCATTTCCCACCACGCTGACCCAATGCGGGTTTGTTGGAGCTAGACCCTCGTTTGTGGATTAGCATGGTACACCACGAGCAGGTGAGGTTGACTTTGGTCCCATAAGTTGTTGTGCGGGACCTCTTACACCACTGTGCAGGTGCCCCTATTTATCTTTATTATCGAGATAATATTTTAGTGGGTTTTCTAACTTTTAGTGTGAGATTTTTTTTATTCAATTAAACAGCAAGACGAGCCGTTCACCTGATGATAAGTGGTAGGCCTACCCACAACAACGTGCGTTAGAATAATATATCTGACATAGAAGATGTTGATTCTTGTTACCGAATAATTATACATAAGAGTAGCTATAAAAATTATCTAACACAATTTTGCTATCATGAACAAAACAATAGCAAAACTGTGGTTAAGAAAAAACCAGTTAAGTTTTTCTTTTACAATTTTTTTTTAATCAATTTTCTATTGAAGAAATTTTCTCTTCGCATACCCCTTTATTGCATGTCGTATTAAACACATGCTCCGTTTTTATCTCTCTAATGGCTCTAATACAAACCGTCTGCCATTTAATTTATGACTCGAATATTAGACCCACAAAAATAACTAAAAATAATACCACCGATGTCCTTTTCTAGTGTATATTATTTATGTTATTAAAATTTATATCTGAAATATAGAATTACTCCCATGTTAATAATAAATTCACATTTAACTGCACTTTCAAATTATTCTCCCGACTCGTTAACCGTCCGGTTAAATTAACGCAATTTAACAAAGCTTCACAATTAGGAAGATGCTTGAGACATACCCTTTTTTCTATTTATTCCATATTTAGTGCATATTTCATGTCGTATCATCACTTCTTTACTCCGTTTGGCAAAAAATTTCGTCTAATTCTTTGCGATATCAAATTTCTTGATCAAATATTGAAAACCATTATGGTTTTGTGAAATCATTGGTGTAGATTTATCAGTCAATATGTTTGTCTTCTTCTTAAACCTCTTTTTCACTATATCTTTACTTGGATCATTAACGGTAATTAATTTGAAGGATACTGACATTTCTTTTCATGTTAATTGACCAGATAGTGAAAGCCCGGCAGTCAACAGAATGGACTGCTGTTCTAGTTGTAGGGGAAATTAAATTAAATCAGTGAATATTTTGTTTATAAACAATCTTATAATTATTACTAATCGTTGTGGAAATCAGTGAAAATGTGTGAAATGAACAGCTGTTTTACATCTTCAAAATCTTCTAAATATTATCAATTTTAATTATTATGAAAATTGAATTTAACCATGATAATTGCATGTATGGTATCAGTGTATATGGACTATTTGAATTCCACGGCAACTTCACTCCATTGGCTGGCACTTCACTGTTACGCAAGAAACCAATAAGCTATCTTTAATACAAAATACCAATAATAATACTCTACATACACAAAATGATTAATATAAGTTATAACTTCACAACAAGTGGCCTGTATTAATAAACTAGTGCGTCGAACAACTAACCAGGTCATACGGAAACTAAAAGTAGGGTGACAACGGAAGCAGGATAGGTGTCCCTGATATTTGATAACAATGGAATTGACACTCATCTAACCCACTTCTTGAAAATCTTTTAAACATAAAACCCAAATTCCTTAGATTAAGTACATCATAAGCACTAAATTTTACAACGGCTAAAGATCAAGTTTATCTGTCGTACTTCTTAGTTATTATAAAGGTGATGAGGACCGTCGTCTTTTCCGCCCACGGCGATTAGCCAGAAGGTAATGATATTACATTAGTGCTACGAATCCTTCGACTCTAAACGAAATCTGTTTTCTCTGAATTCTTCTCACCAATCTTTGTATTATGAAAATCTCACAAAAGTGGGGCTCGGCCCTTCGAGACGAGTACCCCTACAGCTATGGCGACACATTTCTGAAAAGAAAAACTTATGCTATTCCAGGTTAAAATAAGAACACTGAACACTGAAGTTGAAAAGCACATTCATACAATAAATCACAGACCTTCAATTTGATTTCATTATCTTATTTTCGATTGATTAAGATTAAATTATTAATACATTCAAACAGACTCGAACTCCACCATCAGGTTCAATTAAGTCGACTGGAAAAGATAGTCAATAGTTTGAAAATTTCAAACAATATAAATTTGACTGTTTAGATTAGAGAAAAGAGAAAAATTCACTTTTGCATTTGATAAGAATTTCTGTTAATACTTAGTTTTATTTTAAAATTTTTATTTTAACAAAAATCTGTTTATAAATGATTATAATTCCATTACAATTACAGAGGCCGAGATAAATTTTAATTTGCCGAGACCCGCATGCCGTTGTAACGTTGTATAAACAATTCGTATTTGCTCATTAACGTATATTGCGTCCGTTTCACCTAAATAGCGGTGTGAAGATGTCGATGGCATACCACTGAACCATAATTAAGGCTGTAATAAAATACTTTGTCTAGGCCTGTTCTTCTCGGGAACAGACCTATTTTTATCTTGTCCATATAACTTTATTTACACATTCTTATTCCTTTCTTAGTAATTGCCCCCTTTTGTTCTCTTAACTTTTTTCGTCTTTCTTTAGTCTTTTCTATGATAATTTATGTCAAGACTCTTGTAAAGCGTCCATCATGATAGAACTATGTTTTTAATCATAAATATTACAAAATGTCAATAATGCCAAAGATGTTTAAATATAGCCTGATTGAAAGCTAAAACATAGCAATGCAGTTATGTCGGGAGATTACAATTAAAGGATGTCTAGGTTGATTTCAAAAAGCACTAATCATACAAATTCTACCGCATATCATTTAGGATAAGACAGAATTGTATAAGGATCTTAAACTTGCAAGTGAAGTGTACTCTCCGCGCTACGGAAGTGTATTGTAAATATATATTTCCTCCACTAGTCAAGTCTAATATTAACGGCTATTGTTTTGAAGAAGATGTAGTCTTTATATAATTAATGTGAAAAGTGTAAAACCTCTTTGTAATTTACTTTACACTAAATTAGTATTTAATAACTCTTTCCATTTTCTTATTTTTTCACTAGTGTCTGTTGTCGGTGCTATTTTTATTATCATCACAATTTTACAAAGATCTCTCTAATAGGTCTCTAGCACGAACGGTCCCAAATACATATACGACTCAACAAGATATCTCTAGAGGCATCAGACCTAGAAACTTGAAATTTGGTAATATTCTTTTTACCGAGTATGGATCAGCTAAAACTAGCTTTTACAAAATTCCTGCTCCACAACAACAACACATGGGTTTTATTAAAATATTTTGATTTGAAATGTTTGAAAAGAATGTTCATTTTTATACCAAACCCTTAGGGTATTACAACATTAGTGTGGTCTCCAAAATATAACATGTTCTCAGACACGATATGTTTGTTAGGTTAGATCATAAATATTACTCATCTGTGCTATCTCATACAATAAAAAAAAATTATTCTTTAAAAAAAAATTCTGGTATATTTTGTAGAAGGTAATATTTTAAAATGTTAATAAAATTTAAAAATCTCTCATTTCTTTTGAGAGTATCCTGTAAGCCTGACCATTAAAGCCGTGTTTAACTCCACTTCGGTCCGTAACATTTTATATCTTCTCATCCTCCTCCGTCTTGTTTACACTTCATCTTCAATGATGCTAAATGAGAGCAGCAATTAGCTTAAATCGTAAAAATATAGTCGAGATAATGGTAAATGTTTACCGAGTTATTATACAAGTACTTTTTATTTCCACGAATTAAAAAAAAACATGCGAGGCGTTTCTTCTTCTTCTTCGTTGGTTTCACTCTTGACAGAGTGGTCGTGGTCATTACTTCAGGTGTTGGTCGCAAGCTTCTCAACACGTCGCCATTCTTCTCCGATGGCCGCCTTCCTAGTGCACTCATGTAGTAGTAACGATGATGAGTCATTTACTGCCGCCTTTATCAGGTCAGTCCATCTCATAGGCGTTATTAACTGTGGCGTGGTACCCTCAACCTTTCCCTGGACCGCAAGTCGCTCAATAGCCACCTCTCTTCGGCGGCATACGTGACCAAAAAAGGTGATACGACACTGTACCATACATGATAAACGCTGCTTGATGCCGAGTTTTCGAAGTATAGACTCGCTGGTACGAAATTCAGTCCGCGATACTCCGGACATTCTCCTCCAGTACCACATCTCGTCTCGTCTCGTCATCTCAGCGAGACGTTTACTTAATATTAAACGAGGCATGTATTAGGTGGCGCTTTTTAGGTTTGTATACACTGTACCACATTCTGCTGTTCGCTTTGAGACATAAGATGTTACGCGTCTTAACCCTGGTAATTTTACTAGTTAAGTCATCATATCCATGAGATATTTCCTTTAAACTAAAGATTGGCGATCAGATTAAAGAAAACCATGTCAGTTTTTATTTATGGTATTCAAGTCCAATCCACTCGTTTATATCGTTAAACCATTTTTTCTGCTGTTTACCAGGAAAACGTTTTATAGAAGTTTTGCCTTCCAGGATCAATCATCAACCCACAAAGATATCCTTTTCGCAGATGTTCAAAAAATGCAACCTTTCTTTACATGACAGTGATGTTTAAACATGTCTGTTTTGCGACAGAAAGTAGAAAGTAGGTAGACATTAGGATAGAGCAATATTTTGCGCTATCCTAATGTCTATAAATATAAAATTGTTTTTTTTTTCTCTTCTTGCTTGCATTTTTTTTGTTGAATGCATCGGATTTACTGTAACTGTTATAAAATCTTCCAACCACAGGCCAACTGGAAGAAATTCTATATTGGCATAAGTAGCTCATTTGCATTTATTACTATGCAAGTTACATTTTCACTGTGATTTCTATGTCCCTAAATATTTTTTTTTATACTATCACACCTTTTTTCCCAGTAGGTGTAGGCAGAGGCGAATAAACACCCACTTTTCGCCATATGTGTTCAGATTAGGTCCCATGTAGCAAGGGGCGAGCCTGTTGCCACTTTACTGGGACCACCACAAACACAAAGATAATTTCAGTGTGCGGGTTTCCTCACGATGTTTTCCTTCACCGTTAAGTACGTGGTAATTGTAACAATATGCACATTATGCATTAAAAAACTGCATAAGAGGCGCATGCCCCGGCCGGGATTAGAACCCTCGTCATCTGATTGCGATGTTCGAGTTCATACCCATTGAGCCACCGCGACTCAATACACGAATAACTATCTGTACTTATAATACCACCAACTTGTTTATACTTAAATATACTTAAATCATTTGTTGAACATTTCTCGTTATGGATGATGATGGTGGTAAAAATCGCGTATACAATGCCGCTGACAAATTTATGTTCATAACTGGTACAAACTTAGTAAATTATATCCTCATATGCCTCTACACGAGCGGTGACTGGAAGCGATTAAATACTAATTTAGGAGACATTAATCACGCTATCAACTGGTGTAAAGTATTTTGTACGGGAGTGCTGTTTGATGATAGTAGGTCACGCAACAGAGGGAGAGTGTCCCACACCTCTACCCTCCGACTAGCTACGATACGCCTGAACACAATGGACCGGTAGATTGGAGCGATTCCGTTATTGCTGAACTCATCATCCCTCCTCCCTCCCTCCCTCCGTCCGCACCAACCTGCGACTTCGCGTGCGAATTAACAACGCCACCGTTGTAGATAACACAAAGGAATCTTTTTATCACTAAGTATCGCTTAGTTTAGAGTTTTCACGATTTTTCTCTAATTGGTAGTTATTTCCAAAACATCGATTATATATATTTTTAATCTATGTCAAACAGGGAATTTTTTTTTATAACGAAAATTGTTTTTCACTTTTTCATGTACAACCTTTAGCGAATGAATTCGATTTGATTTTATTAGAAGAAATTTCTATTTAGGTTATTACCTAAATTCAATTATTATTGAACTCGCGCCAATCAACCTTTGTTGATTAGATATTTTACTTTCACAAGGATAGAGATTAAATTTTCATCATCCAACACGCGTTCTAAGTGCATTTGGAGGAAGTCACGTGTCCACGGAAGCTGTTGTTCTTGAAAGGTATTCATTCCTTTACAAAGTTTTCGTTTACAAGAAGCAAAGGTTTAATAAAGCAAACCCACGCCTCTTGGAAATGTTTAGCCTATACGACAGGTTTACAAACTGGACTATTACGGCCTTTTCTGGTGATTAGCCGGAACAAACACCTAAAAAAAGTTACATACATTTTTAAGTGGTTTTAGATATAAATATATTGGATTTACATTAAATAAATGAAGTAAAAAGTTTATATTTGGACATTACAAACAGACTGCTTTATAATTTTAAAAACGCTGGGTTTAGAATAAAATGTAAGTAGAGATCCGTATTTACGCTGGCTGTCACAGCACAGTGGATTTATGGCGCTGTACTTTACGACTTCGTACTCACGTACATCCTAATTAACTTAATAAAGTCGGGTAACTTTTTGCTACTTTATATGTATATAAATAAGAATATAAGATAATACTATCCAATGTGCATCCAGTAATAGTTTTTACGATAAACATTTTTTTCTTTCAAGCGCCATACTAAAAACATGGATTTGATGTAAAGTCGATGAATCCATATGGATTTAAGATTTCTTTTAAGTTGTACCAACACAATTACTTTATCTGAGAGTTTATGATGTTAAGTAACAATGAAGGCGTAGATTATGAAGCGTGCTTGGCCAGAATAATCTATTTACACTCGAGAGCAATAAATCCGGGTCACTTAAAAACCTAAAAATCTCGGCAATCTAAGAATGCTAGCTCAATGAAATAAATTGTATTCAGCAGACAATTAAATACTCCTTAAATTAAGTAATTAAAACTTCTTAGTTACTGCAAGGTTATGTCATAAAAAAATCGAATTTGAAAAAGGGAGACTTTCGAAGATGGAACTACGAAATTACTGCATTTGATTTTGCTTTTGTTTCTAATCTATATAGGTTATAATTCATATATTCAATAGATATATAAACCATTTTGATAGTATTCAATATTTACTATTCAACCTATAATCATGTCGCTTACAACTGGAGAATGCACCAGAATCCTCACAATACTGGAAACCTGCCGGAGTCAGCGCGATACAGCCAGGAGTGTCGGTGTGTCGCTATCAACAGTATAAAGAGTTCTCCGACGTTACCAGGAAAGGGGCTTTAACGTATGTAGACCAGGAACAGTCAGAACTAGGTGTACCATAGCACGAGAAGATCGATACTTGGTAAACGCCATGCGTCGTAATCGCTTTCACACAGAAACTAAGCTTATAAATCAATTTCGACGCCTCGGAGGAAGTAACCCAAGCGCATGGACAGTAAGACGACAATTCGCTGAAGCTAACTTGAAACCACTTAGACCTGCAAATGGCCATAATCTGGAGCGTGGTGATCGTATTTGAAGACCAAGATATGCCCAGAACCATTTAAATTCGACTATTGAAGATTGGTCGAAAGTTATGTTCTCCGACGAATCAAAATGTATGCTCTACAAGCACAATGTAAGGCACAGAGTGCACAGAAGACCAGGGGAAAGATGCACACAAGCATGCATAGAAGAAAAAGTAGCCTACGTTGGTGGATCTGTACTTGTGTGGGCCGGAATTAAACCTGACAGTCGCACAAAACTGGTGTTCATAGAAAACGGCTCTTTAACTAGCGTAAGATATGTGGAAGAAATCCTTCAATTCCTTCCTTCGTCCTTCTTCAAACGTGTTCATACGTTGGGCCATTTATGGTCAATTTGTGTGAGGATGCTATTTTTATGCATGACAATGCCTTACCTCATACAGGTTTCATTGTGAATGACTACCTACAAGAGATGAACATTACTCGTATGGAGTGGCCAGCACGCAGCCCGGATATCAACCCGATCGAGCATGCACGGACATGGGACGAGCTAGGGAGTTGCCTAAAACAACGAAACCCTCCTCCAATCACGCTCCGAGAGCTCAAAATTGCTCTCACAAAGGAATGGGAGACTATTTACCAAAATCGTACAAGAGACTTGGTGTACAGCCAAACCGTGCCAGACCGCGTAAACGCAATAACGGAAGCGGAAGCACGAGGAGACAATACAAAGTATTAAAATTCAAGAAAATCATATTGTTGTACAAAAATGTCATGTTTCCTATTTTTGTTTTAAGGCTAGATCAGCTGTTTTTATTTCTTTATATAAATTTTAATAAAAAACATGTAGTGACTTATAAATTTTATTACTTTCATTAAAGGGGTATTATATTGTCTATTAAACACCATTTATTTTATTAAGCTAGCATTCTTAGTTTTTAAGATTTATAGGTTTCTTTAGGTGACCGGCATTCATTGCTCTCGAGTATATGATGCGTTGATAGCCAGAACACATTATAATGCTATTATATCATTTACAATAAGTAGGAACTAACTAATATATAAGTGAAATAAACAACCCTATTACCATTTGAAGTAGTTGCTCAACTTGCTCCTTATTGTTTTAGATAAAATTTATAGAGATTTACTATTTTTGTGAAAGGGTTTATTGTTTATAATTTATACATTTGTTACAAGTTCTAATAACATTTAATAAATACGCTCTTGAGAAAACAGATATTGTCGCACATACAACATACATAAAGTAAGGTAACTTGATGTTCCCACTGCTGGGACTAAACCTCTGACAAATAAAAAGTGAAAGCTCTAATCCACCGAAATAACTATATTTAAAAAATGTTATATATTTTTCTAAAATTCTGATTCTCTTTCACAAATACATTTTGCTTCTACTGTGTACCGAAATTTGAAAGAGATTATGTAAATCAGCTGGGAGATGCTGAAAATATTTGAAAGCGAAGGTATTACAGGTTTTCTAGAAAAGATAACATCTGATTATGCATTGTAAAATAAGCTCTATGTTATATTTAGGCCAACCAATTACAATATCTTTCTAGACTTTATAGACAAAAAGTAGCAATCTTTACTATATAACATAGTCTTCTCTAAATACACACTTTTAATACATTTGTTACTAATTTATTTTAGAACATAGTTTAAATTTAATTTGTGACAAAAAAGGGAACAGAAATAAGGAAAATTTATCCCACCACTATAGAAGATGTATAGAAGATATAGTTAATGTCAGAGATAAATTAACTACGGTACCGAAATTCTTGCTGTGAGATTTTTTTATTTACTATAAATTATTTGAAATTTGATATCTTAAAATTATGTCCCAAAAAACCTTTTACGCTTAGTTTCATGCGTTGTTAAGATAAAGAATAGAAAAGAGAAGATAAAGATGGTAAAGCGTGATCGGACAGAAATTCTCCGGCACTCATCTGTTGACAGCCCAAAAAAACAACTGTTAGATGTTTTTGAAAATACTCTACCACCAATCTATATCCATAACATATGACCCTGGTATCGAACTAGGGACTACAGTAGCATCTTGATTGATGGTTATTTTTGTGTGCCAATTTATTCTATTCAGTAAATAAGCAAAGATAATTGGAACGCCAGAAACAGTTTGGCCGAGTTAGAAACACCCGAGCTAAGTACATTGGTTTAAAGCTCCTTCGCTTTTATGATTGACACTAATTGCGTACTCCATTTAGTACCTCCGAGAGGATTTCATATTTTCATCGTGTTTATTAAATTATACTCCAAATCAAATATACTTAAGAGGACAAAATTTTAAAGTGAGTAATAAATAAATAATAGTATGATACAGAATCTTAGAACACTTAAATGTTCAAAAGGCAAGATTTATATTAAAAAAAAAACTAAAGACAAGGAACGAATGATTAATAATTGTTTTGTATTTAATGACGATCAAAGTTTGAATACTTTTTTATATAATTTTTTTTTCGTTAGTCGGTGGCTTATATCAAACAACTATGACGAGATCTGATGCTCTTTATACTCGTATATAAAGAACAAGTCTACGTTTCGTCACTATACTGATTGAACATTATAACTTCTTATATAATTTTATGTACCGTATAAAAGTAAAAATACACAAACACACAACCTAAAAACTGTATACTTTTATGATGTACACTAATTGCGCTTCCCACTTAGTTTCTAAGATGAACCATAAACTCAGTTCATGATGAAAGACATAAAACGCCGGGCAAACGAAAGTAAAACCGTGGTTTAACGTTCATAAGTACAAGATTAACTTTCTGCGGGTATAACACAAATTAGTGGTTTAATTAAAATGTATAAAATAGTTATGTTAAAACACTTTATAGACATGTTCGTTAAAGAAGAAATACAACATACTGTAAAGAAAACGCGCAAGGTTTTTACCTGATGGAAGACAATGCCCATTCATAACAATATGGTTTTTAAATATCACATTACTCTCCATATCTCATGAAATAATATAGTATATAATGTTAAATAATTTTACTAGTTACTACTAATTTTACTGCCTAGGTCATACGTAATATCATGTAATGTTTCACGTCATCTTCGGTATAGTACATACAAGGTGGCTCGTGGATAAAAAATGGCACTGTTTCCTACTGTAGCAATAATTTCATACTTCGAAATTTCGAGAGCTACGAAGTTATCAGTTCCATTCCACGTGACTGGATGACAAACGGGCGGGGCAATCGGCTCGCCCTCGGCCCAAACGGCTCCAATTCCTCAGTACTCCGATATTGCACTTGCTGTCGAACGTATCTTTAATAACGCCTTTTCCATTGATACATAAAGATATTTGAGGAAGCGACGAGCGAAACGTCTACACATAACAATATAGCGCTAGTTAAGATGACATACACTGCACAATATTGCGCTAGTCGCATTGAGACGCATGTTAAATCTGTTTAATCCTGTAATTTCACTGGTCAAACGTCCTTCAAACAGGAACGCGGTAATGTTTGCTCACTACTATTCAGCATAAATAGGAGCTGCGGTGGTTCCTCCGTTGCCTCTATTTTTTTATATCAAAAGAATATTAACAATATGTTTTAAAGAGTTCACAACTGATCTTAAAATTTGATTTAAGAAAACTCTCATTCGTTTCCCGGTCCACATGAGAGTACTGGTGGTAGATCTCTGTCGCCGGAGACTGTCTAAGTAGATACCAGCGTAGGCTCTATTTCTGCCGCCAAACAGTAGTCTGCAAGCATTACTTTGTTCCGGCGGTATAGCTAATGGAATTACTTTGATATCTTAACGTGCTATGTCTTATAGCGACGAGCACGATGTGGTGCTGTGTATGCTGTCCCAATACCACGTTGTCATGGGCAGACGTATCATTTGGGTGAACGTCTCTTTTTGGTTAATAGTAAGACCGAAACTTTTGTTAACTGCGGCTATAACAGTATTCCGACTGTCAACAGATATGAGGGTACCTTATTGTTATTGTCACCTGAATTTATCACCAAGTGAAATTTAGGTCAGTGTTAACCCATTGTGAATATGAAAAGAATTAATTTCGCTGTATATAGACACTACAAGGACCAACAGGACCAGTAAACTCCGAGTAAACAAACTGTGACGCAGTTGTAATGCTTTGTACAAATTCAACTAACCCAACTAATCCTTTACAAATCCCCAATAAATTCACGCTCAGTTTCAACGTTTGTTTAAATAAGGCATCGCTTCGACAATTATCTAAGTAAATATTTTGAGATGTTACGTTACGTATGAGATACACACTACCGCATTTGTGGTGGTATTATTCACTGGTGGTAGCTAGCTAATCTGTTACCACCATAACTTTATCATTTAATACGATATTCGGACACAAGCTGTGACTAACACCATCTATCGACTGTTGATGAAAATATTGTTAAATATTTTTAATTATGTATATATATAGGATATAACAGAAGTTTATTGACTCATCAATATTAGAAGTAAACATTAAAAAAAATTCCAAGGGGAACAAATCGAATAGTGAACAATTAGTATTGTATAAGGTTAATGATACTAAGCACCTTTACATCCACCCAACGGCAGTGTACCAGATTTTTTTTTTATAATATTCTTTACCCACTAGTATATTAACAATAGCAAAATCAATCTTACCACTGATGTTAAAACATTTATTAAAACCTTTTTAACAAACTGCAAAGATGTATAGCAAAAATTTTTTTTGTATTGTATAATTTTTCACATTTTGAACCATATCACCAACGTTTTGTTAAAAGCCTACGGTAAGAACTGAAAATTAATATATGTAAAAAAATCCGAAAAAAGAGGCCTTCAATGTACCATCGGAACTTTTAAAAAGGATAAACCTGTTAAAGCACTTTGATGTTTGTTGAATACGGTCAAATGTTACCAAGGTTACCTTTTCGAGGCTTAGGATATCGCTTTACAAAGTTCACATATTATGTAAAACTGTTGTAATAACGTAACGTAACGTTACGATATGATACTTTTAAAATGTCTGACTTTTAATGAGACAAGAATAAAATAGTTATTATAACAACCATAATCAGTTTCGTATCTTAACATTTAACAGACACTTCATACTAGGTACTTTAAAATTTTTTTTTCCGAGTAACATCCAAAATTGGTGGACCTTTATCACGAGACTTCCACTAGCAATTCACAAAACATGTTTGTTTATAAACAAAGCTAGATTCGGTATAAATAGTTTAATTTACATGCTTTAGAGTTTGTAAATAATTGTTAGAAAATAGATTTTCTTTGACATGAATAATAATATAAATAAAATAAATTTACACTAACGTTACAAAGGAAAGTGAGTTCAATATAAGTCTGTATACAAACACTAGCTGTTACCCACCCACTTTGTAGGCCGTAATGTGGAAAAAAAACTTTTGGGAAAGAAATTTTGTAAAATCCATTCTTAGCTGACCTCTAAATGGCAAAATCAATATCTCTGCCAAAATTTTGAGTCTTCGTAGATTTTTTGATTAGTCAATAATTCTCTACTTAACTCCTATGTATACATAGATTATCATAATTGTGTTTATGTCCATATAATCTAGAAGTCGATTTTCAAAATAATTAAATATTTTTGAAGATAATAAAAATTCATACAATGAGCTGACTGTATGTCGATTCTTACAAAATGTCAATAGAAACATTAATCACGGGTACTCTTGACAAGTAAGGCGCTGCCGGCGGGTTTCTTACACAAACGAAGAGGAAATTTAGTTAAGCCTCCATCAATCAACACGATCGTTTACGAGTTATGATAATACGTGACTGAGGGTACTTACTCCATGACAGGACCGAATTACAATCTGTATTATTCCACGTACTAAATATCGTTTCATACGACAATGATAACGTAGGCAATGAGACGCTTAATCTCAACACACCGATCTCAGGACAGAAACTGCAATGTTTAGATTAAGCTACCCAACTGCTTGACAGTTTGGCTGTCAAAGGCTGCCATTTAAGTTTGTAAGTAGATAATGAAAACGAGACTTGTCACAGACGATATGAAGGACTGAGATCTTCCGATGGACGCTAATCATGATAGAACAGTGTAAAAAAGAGAAATAGGAAAACATACTCTGTCACACGACGAAATCAACATTAAAATAGAAGAATGAGAATGTCTCGGTAATTAATCTGCTTTACGTAGGATTCTTTTGCCGAAGACCGTCTAGGTAGATAGACGTCTATTTCTATCTATATACAATACTAAAAAATGTGACAGCTAATGTAATTACCAGAGTAATGATACTTACATTCAATAATTTAAAGAACGAGGGTATCGTGGTGTAACAGAAACATTCTAACACGATATTGTATGGTGAGGTATGACTATTTGATTGTCGTATATATTTTTTATATATAGGAATGGTGGGCACACGAGGTAACAGTTCACCTGATGGAAAGTCATCACTGACGCCCATGGACAGTCGCAACATCAGAGGGGTCATGGCGGCTTTGCAGACATTTTCACTTCAAGCAGCACATTTCATTTTAAGAGCGCACTCTATATTGGTTCGCTAATTTACGTAAACTTAAAACACGTTAACAAAATTGATATACACTAAGCGAAGTGTAAGTTAATATTTACCCAAGTATAATTGCCAACACAAGTCTTATTTGATCATCAAAACACACATGGAGGCCGTGCTTGGAGCGATTTGCGCGGGAACTTGCTTAAATTGCTGATGTTTGTGCAGAATATTCAACCTTGTTTGCACTGTACACTCCTCGCTTTGTTACATTGGAAAATTGTACAAAATCTAGACGATTCCTGATACAAACCATATTTCTTGGTCGAGCTGTGCAGTGGTTTCCTCAAATCTTCTGCACTATATCGATTTTGAAAATACGTCACCCTGCTATCGTTGTGAGCGCATTTAGAGAGGTTGAGGAATAAATGAAATAATAAAAATTACTGAACAATGCAGTCCAGGACTTTCGGCATCACAACACACCAAACTTTACTGGTGGTAAGTCTCTGATGCCGGAGACCATCTAGGTAGATTCCACCGCAGCGCATATTTCTGCCATCAAACAGTAGTGATCACATGATCCAAGACTGTATCTTGATACACTTGGGCTGAAGTTTACACTCCTTTTTACAATAATGTAGTTTTATGACTACCTGATAAGACACGCCCCACCAAACCATCACTGACGCAGGATGATGACCACGTTGTGCCTTTCCGACCACTTGAGCAGCTTTTTTAGAACAGCGAGCGTACATTTTATCATTTGGCTTATTGTAGTGTTCTTTAATCGTGAAAATTTTTTCACCGGTAATGAGGATATTTCTAGCTACAGGTCTTGTTTTATAGAACGAGATACGCGACAGAGTCCTAGCGGGAATTTTCTTTTCTCGCGATAAGATTTTTTGCTTCCTAATGGGGTTTCGACAAATTCTGGCTTTAACAGCATTAACAGCTTTTGTAATTCTAACAGCACGCTGCCACCCCGATCTGTTCTGGTCTTCTTCTGGACAGAGGAAGTGTTGTTGTATCTGTTGATAGTACGATATACGAACATACGGCTGATACCAAGCTTTTGAAGTGCCTGGAATATGACCGGACCGGCTCCATACCCACTTTGTGCAAGACGATCAATGCAATCCCATTTCCTTTAACACCCCATTCCATATTGTAATTTGATAAGGAACACTAAAAAATATGTGAAATGGCGTAAAATCGAAAGAAGTTTCTAAAATAATATACGTGTTCCAAATTCAAAATAATTAAAAAGTTGCAAAAAAGAAAAGTTTTTATGTAACAGTATTTATAGCCAGACTAGTTATGTCACAGCGCGTCGAGCGCAATGTGGTGCTGATGTGCCAAGATGTTTTCCTAACGAGCGCCACGTTACTATAGGCGAACGTATGACATACCATCAGGTGAACGTCCCGCTCGTCACATCACTTCGTAGTATAAAAAGAAACCGCACAAATATTGTCATGACATATAATAAGAAAAACAGATGAACTTAAATTCAATGTACTTACTTTACATACACTTCGTATGTCAACGTTTGCATATTTCTACTTTACGAAATTAAGTACTATATCAGTACCTAACCAAAGAGTCTACAGCAGAAAAGACCTGTATATCTATGTAACCTCCTTGTTACAAGTAAAGCTTCTCATTAACATCATCCGCTTCCGTGGAGCAGTGACTAACAGCCTGCTTTGTTACCTAAGTTAAAAACATGAAGGACCCTATCTTTAAGAACTTTTTGTGATGGTAAGATTTTTCAATCCCGCCTATCCAACTGCTACTCATATATTTTAAATCTACCTCCATACCGGCATTGGTATATCAGCTATAAATATAAAAGCTATAGTATAATGGCTAACACGCTTGATCATTATCAGCTGCGTCACTTAACGTATAAAATGAAGACTACACATTTATGTAGCGACTTAAATAATTACTTCGTTGTCCTTTTTTTACAAAATTATGTATTTACTGTTCAAACAGTCCCAACGTGAATTTAATTGAAAGTTACAAGAGCGAACCGTTATCGAACTTGGGTACTTACATTGACAATTCGTTAAAAAAAAATTGTTTACCACAGACCTTATTGTTTCAAAGTAATATGCCAAAAAACTTCATCAAGAGGAGGAAAGACAGTGTTTTTTTTTTTAACAACCAATAACGTCCCCACTATTGGGACACAGGCCTACCCTCAATATGAGGGCGATGAGCCATAATCACCACGCGGGCCCAATGCGGATTGCTGACTTCACACACACCTAAGAATAAATTCTATTTCTTGTGCAGGTTTCCTCGCGATGTTTTCCTTCACCGTTTGTATTTCGCTGTTGTAACTAAAATTCACAAATGTGCATATCTTAAATATTGAAGTCATCAGTACATGCCGAGATTCGAACCCGCGACCTTCGGGATGAAAGCCGCTCGCTCTAACCATTAAGCCGACGAGCTACCTTTTTTATTATATTTACGCGAATGTTTATACCGAACTAGACTAGTAGCAAGAAACAATGATTGCCTTTATGAATCTAGTTTAAACTTAGATCTATGAAGAAACGAAGAAACAAATAAACTCGCTTTACTGATCGTGAAGAATAGTTGCCCATTGATCAGTAAAGTTTTCATACCTTTGTTAAACAGCAGAAATAGTTGAAGTTGCGCCGACCTAAATCATTTTATTATTTAAAATTGATTGGTGCTAGACATGATCCTACCTGGTGTAAAATGATGATGTAATCTGTGGTGATAAAGCGCACTAACGTAGTAACAATCTATTGACTCTTTTCTTAATCACTCACATTATATTTGTACGGGAACTCCGACGCCGGGGAGTTGTTCCAATCCTTTACTGTTCTTATCAAGAACGAGGAGCTAAGCTTCTTTGTTCGTAAACTTGTAATGTTTCCAACATAAGGACAGTGGTGGTTCAAAGGATTTCAACAACAGATCTATCACCACCAGCTAGCAGCGTTACGATTTTCTTTTACTAAAGTAAGAAGCACAAGACGACGATGCGACTTCCGTTCCTAACCTCAGTTATTGAAATCAGTTATCAAACTTCATAAACGTTATAACGTTTACAAGTGATTTAAGTTTTTTTTAAAATTTTTAAATTATCAAAAGCCATCTCGTCCTTTAATATTTATGATTGAAATAAAGTTTTTAAAACGTTTTGAGACGTCTAAATGAAATAATGAAATAAAATTGAGAATAAGTGCTCCAATACTGAACTTTGTAGAAAGCTTCGGAGCGGATAATCGTTGAATATTTAAAGTACATTCTTTATCTATATTATCTGGACTGAATGGAACTCTTTTAATGCGGGCGAAGTAAGGGATTAACATTTAAAATACATCGAAATGATGATCCCGAGATTTTTGGAGAACCTTTTAAAATACACTCAACACCAACAAGTTTAAAAGCGAGATTTAGGTACGCGTAACAGACGTGAAATGTACAAAAGTGCTGATGGGAGATTAATTCTTACCCGTTGAAATACCTATATAAAATTTTATAAAATTTTTTGTTAAAATACTAACTAAATATCGCCATCACTAAAGCTCCAGCTTCCAGTCCAAGAACATCAAGAGAATACCGACCTAGAACATCAACTTAAGAGACGACATTTATCAATTCGTGCCTGGTCAGAGCGGTGGATAGTCGTGACATTTATTCCTGTGTTAGAAAGCCCTAAGTTATTGCATTGCTAACATTAAGTAATAGATCTGGTTATAACATCAGCTCAAACGATGAACATCTAAACTCAACATATATGTGTGATAACAATGTAATAACAACAATGGCTACATGCAATACAATGTCTACAATTGAATTCTATTGATGATGGTAGTTGGTAGATAAAGAAAGTTTCCTCCCCTCTTGAAGAGTCGCTTAGTTCATTAAGTTTTATTTATGATGGTTCTTAACGTCATTACAGGTAGTTTAATTTATCAACCGGTGCGTTTTCTTATGAAAAAGGATCAGTTCCAACCGTGAGGAAATAACGTGATGAATCTGTTATCAATTCTATCCATTGCACCCTTACAGGATCCGTCTTCGAAACACTGTCTTCCCCTCTATTTTTTCACTCCTGTCGATAATTCGCCTTCCGCATCGATCCTCTACCCACTTGTTAGCAGTGTCTGTTCTATACTATAATAATTAGTAATCTATTATATACTACATAATAATTTACTTAGGGGTGTAAGGGGTCCCACACAACAACTCACGAAATCAAAGTCAATCTCACCTACTCGTAGTGCATCCCGCTAATCAACAAAGGAGGCTCTGGCTGCCACCAATTCGCATTGATCCAGCATGGTGGGAAATGATCCAAAGCCAAACCAATATGAACCCCTACAAACGATGGTAGCTAGTGCCCGGGGGTACAGGAGGCCATGCTGACCATGACGGACGTTAACAAAGCGCCTGATACAGGACAGCGCAGGACCGTTATTGAGATCTTTGAGGGAGGCCTATGTCCAGCAGTGGTCGTCTATCGGCTGATGATGATTAATTTGCTAGATGTGCATATTTTGTATACACGGAATATACACAACCTGACATGTTTATATATGATTCCGCTGATGCATCATCGTTAGATTGTTTATATAAAAAATGAACCTTTTAAAATATAAAAATATTCATTGTTTCGCGTTCTGCGCAAAAACCAATTTGCGTCCTGATGGTAAACACAATAACCGAATTAACAAAAAAATAGCTCGCAGTGACGCAACATTTAAAATGCCGAATATGTTAAAAACAGCAAGTTAATTTTAACTTCGCGTAGAACATGAAAATTTTATATTCTTACTTCAGCTGAATGAAAATATGACGGTATAAGTAAATAAAGTATAAGTAAGTAAAAAAAAGTTCTGATGATATGTGGAATGTTTGAATTTTTTAAAGTTTGAAAGTTTGAAGTTTTGAATTTTAATGGATCATAACACATTTTCAAGTCTCAGAATAACGTATATTATATGTGAAACATAAAGACACTGACACCGGTTTCACTTGATGTTCCTCGGCTTCATATTTCTTCTGTATTTAATTTTAGCCTAAATTTGCACAGGTTTTGGTTGGTTGATTGGTTTGGTTCCTATTTGCCATCCTATACAGAACACAGCAATATTGTTATATAAGATTTACAATATTAAGGTAACCATCCAAACTCCACAACACAAAGCCCCGGAACCGAACCATCTCCGTGTTATAAAGCAAGCATTTAACTGAAGCAGTCTAGAAACTTGGTTAGAGGTCGTACCGTTTAACTTGAGTCTCTTATCTCAACATTCAAACATATTAACACTATTAATCACTGCCAAGCACAATCTGTAACATAGCAATTTCCAAGTTATCCACAGCGCTGCAAGTTGTACAGTTAAACCCAACAGTTTACTATAACTTGCCTCGCGGTATTATTAACAAAACTAACTATTACAGATTACTTTATGTACCTAATATAATAAGGCTTCTTACGGTTACGGCTTCCGGATAATACTGGTAGAAGATCTTCATCTTCAGTCCGAGCAGGTGAAGCCACATCGCCTGTTTTTACCACCTAAGTAGTAAAGTGCATATATGTAAACATGAGAATAAACAAGAAATATGCAGTGTGAATGTAAAATATAAATAAATATTACGTAGATCGTAATTGAAAATTTACATATTGTAATAGATTGTGAGAAATTGCAATGCTAAGACTGGTGAGTCTTCACTCACTACGGCGATGGATGAATATGTATGAGAATGAAAAATTAAAAAATAAGGAAAACTGAGTAAAGGAAGGATATTACGAAAGGTATGAGAGAAAAGAGAATTAATAAAAATAAAATGAAAAGAGAACACTACTCCTGTTTCAATAAGAAGGGGAACGATGTTTAAAAAAGAAAGATTAATGTGTTCCGGTTTGTACGAAGGCTATGTTTTTATTATCGCCTATTATTCACACTGCACTTCCTGCTTGAGGGTGTCAGAGACTTCCGACTGAGCATGTAGTTAATTTTGTTGCTTTATTGTGCGTATCGTATAAATACCATAGTACAGTAAATGTTATGATCCGCAATTTGTCGGATCCGTCCACTTCCGACGGCCCTGTTTGTGTCATCTGTCCATCTGGAAGGAGAGCGTCCTACACTTCTGCGTCCTGTACGCGGCTTCTACTCCGAGACTTTCCTCCCCCATCGTCGGTCACGATAGATATGGTCAACTCACTGTCACTTGCAGATTTTGAGAGCTATGTCCGCAAGTTTAGTTCTTAGTCAAATTTCTTCGTTTATCATTTTGTATCTTAGAGGATGCCTAGCTTAGCTCTTTCCATCGCTCGCTGTGCGACGTTAAATAGGTAGACCAGCCCGATGGTTAAGTGCCATGTTCCATGCCATGCAATGAGGATGCACTGATTAAAGACTTTCGTCTGCCATAGCGCGTCGCGTGTATTTCTTTTTAAATATCCGTATAATAAAATCTCCATTTTTTCATATACTACTTCGATGTGGGTTTAGCTTAGAGGGCTTTATGATTAATCTTCTTTCCTTTCAACGTCCGCTGCTCAGCCATTAATGCTAGTAAAACGTTGACACGTGATTGATTCATGCCTTTAGTTTACTGAAAGCCCTTCAGGGACACTTTCTCAACTCGAGGTTGAACTTAAATGATATTCATATCGCTTAAGTTCAATCCAGCGTTACGTAAAAATCTTTTGGAGATAAAATCATTTTTACTTTCTTTGTTATCACATGACAGTATATCCTATTGAAATTTATTTAATTTATATTTTTTATTAGACAAGTATTTATACAGATGTTAACACTCAGCATCCTTCGAATGGAAGTACAGCGATCTCTTCTGATGTCACATTTATCATAGATGTCCGGACGCTCCGATGTCTGAGAACGTCTGCGATACAACTTACAATCGTAGATTGACAAATTTTATTTTAGTTCGGAATTTAGAAATTAGAGCTTTAGTAAGCATTTTCAAGATAATTTTACGTTCAAACAATAGAAATTGATTGCAAGAAATATGATTTTCCAAATTAAATTACGGAAAGCGAGAAAATTAAATGTTTATTCCAGTATTAATACGCAAACACCAATCTCGGTTGTTCGTCAAAGCAAATAATTACCGCGCGCTCCCGCTCCTGGTTTGCGCAGGGGCTCGCCTAAATTCAAGATATTTGCATTGAATATTAAATTGTATTTACGAACCTTTTCATTTTTCGCTTCTGTTTTTTTTTTATATAAAACATAAATCAGATTTTATTATATGGAACAAAAAAATTTACTAAATCTATACACGATGATATTTTATATCACCAACACCGCAGCACCTCTTCCCGCAGCTGAATATGTACAAATGTTACTGATTAGAGAAGCCTTAAGCCTTAAGCCTTGCTCGCTTGTTACTAACTATTCATACAGTAGTATGACCACCGACGACGACGTGCACCTGATGGTAAGTGACACACCAGCCCGTGACGTGGCGCTATTTAGGATGGTATACACTACACCAAATTGTGCTCGTCGCCTTGAGACATGAGATGATATATCTCGTTAGTCCTGTATTTCACTAGCTAAAGCGCACTTTGAACTAGAATTCAGTAATGTTTGCAAGGTACTGTTTTGTGGCAGAAACAGGTACTGCGGTAATACCTACCTAGACGGTCTCCAGCAACAGAGACCTACCACCAGCATTTTTAATATTATCTTAATTGCTTAGACACAAACTTTCTCTCTAAATATATTCATTTAACTAGACTCTTTCTAGTAATAATTAGTATAAGAATCGCAAAATATTAACATGGCTGCTTACTTCGAAGGCTTCCGTGGCTAAATATAGTTGCCTTTACCTTCATCAGATCGCTGGTGTTCCTTGGAGAAGTTCTTTCACGCGTAATAAAACTAGTCTTAACAAATTGAGAACTGTTTCCCTTGCATCGGGATATGTTTAAGCTATATAGATTCACATATTTAGGCTACGTATGATTAAGTGTTTACACTACGTAAGTTCACGGTACTTTTGATAAAACAAACTGAATCCTATTGTTAGCGGAGATATTCAAATGTTTGTTACAATGAACATCGGCTGTTGACTCAGTACGGGGGCAAACACGAGCTTTCTCAGCTCCGTCATAATTTAATTTCGCTAATGGCCCTAATATTTGTTCAGTAATTGCTTTTTGATTGCGTTGTTAATTGTTACGTACAGACTCTACGAAGGTTTCCATGGAATTTTTCTATTTCTCTCGCGTACTAAAGTTAATTATTTATCCTTTGACTTAATGTACTATAACACTTCTTTCGGTTTTTTTATTAGGTATATATAATAACAATAGTGTTCATACATTACTGTTTCATGATTTGAAGGGCGTTGCAGGTTAAAAAAAACTTAACAATTTGAGACAACCAACGAGCTCAATGTTATATAATATTTATCATTCCAACTAGCGCCACATTGTTATAGGCGGTCTTATTATCAGGTTAAGCTCGTCCTCGAAAATTTAAAAAAAAAAATCATTTCAAAGTCTACTTATTTAAAAAAAACGCGGTAAGAGCTTCCGGAACAAGGGAATAGTAAATACTTATAGACTAGTGCGCTTTACCACCAAAGACCCAGCTTATGAACAAGTGAAATCGCAGTCAAGTCCATATGTTTAAAAAAAAATCTTCATCACTAATCTGCAGCAGCTCGATGTTGGACATAGATGTTTCGCTAGAAACTACAAGGAAGAAGGTTGTATACATCCAGCTGATGCCAATCTATTAGTGCAACTCCTCACCCCTTCCGCTTAGTGGGCTTTATTGTATATCATTATTCCATTATGAATAAAACAAACTATAGGTTTACCGTTAAATTAAAAACAGCCCGTTTCCGTTAAATTATAAAACATTTTATATAGATATACAAACATATAACAAATGCATTAATACAAGCATTAATCATCGTCATCGTCAGTCTTCCTTTTCATTTGCTGAAGTTTTGATGGTATTTGCCACCAGCTGTTTCTATCTTATTCTGTTTTCAGCTTTAAAATATCTAGAACTATGGTACAGTATAAAGGTAAAACTATTACCTCACGTAAGTAACTTTTCAAACTGACTTACAATTTATAAAGTGTTTAGGTTCCCGCTAAAAGATTTACTCTGAAGTCGACGGTCCAACGTGTCTACGATAAAAAGCTTTAAAAGCATAAACTTTGAATTGTGAGAAGTTTTAAAAAGTTAAGTTTGCAGTCGGTACTTTACTGAATACCATGAACACTCGTAACTTGACTGCACTATATCTAAGTGATTGTTTTCAATTACAATGTTTAGATCTTGTAGTGTAGCCGGGGAGTAAGATAGTCTACATAGATGCTACCGCGGCGCCAAGATTCGCCAATAAAGATGACAAACTGTGAAGGTAACGAAACTCAAAAGATAAGAAAGATACGATTAAAATAAGTAACTGAATTAATAATTAAATTACTGGAGAAGGACTAACATGGATATATAGTGTATAACCAATTAATAAATCATGTACTCGGTGCCATTACAAATAAACTTTAACGACTATTTAGTTAGTTGTATATGTAACTAAAGTTTCTACTTTAGCTAAATATACAACTGACTAAACTAACTGCTTAGATTAGCAACACTTTAGATAGCAGGAAGCAGTTTTACAATAATGTTGCTTTGTGCCTGCGTTTGAGTCGCCAGTTAGTCTTTTGCTGACTGTCGTCTTCGAGCGTGGTGGAGTAAGTATTAAAGTATCATGAATGTATAAAATATAATGCCTGACTTGAGCATTAATATTATTATATTCGGTTACTGTAAATTATAAAATTTCAAATGTTATGTTCATTAAATAGTGTCTCTGACTTTCTAGCCACGTCTTTCACAGGCGAACCAATTATATTTAATGGGCAGTAAATTATAAACATCATAGCTTCCATCAACCACATTGTTTCCTTTCATGAAACTCCAAATATCTACACTGTATTTTCATAAAATATTCCAAACATATTCTAAAGCATAAAATATCGCTATAAATAGTAATATCGGTAATCCATCAAAACACGAGTCTCCGTAAGAAATAATGAAACTTTAAGATCAACCATATACTTTTCTTTCATAAAACTTCTTCAATCATCGACAGTGTGTTTATCAAAACACGAACTCTCTCCCTGTAAGTGAAAAAGCGTTGATATATTCTGCCGCGTCCTAGCTCCGTTATAACATATAGCAGTCACGTGCCGCGAATTTGTCTCCGGCAATTGGGCGGATGTGTTTACTTGGGAGGGTGACGAAGACGTTTTCAAACGGTTCGCATTAGCTTATTAAGGCCGAGTAGCTCATAAAGTTACAAGTAAACGAAGCTAAAAAAACAAAAGCCTACGCATCAGAGAGTAAAGATAAATTGAAAACGGACCGTACTCGTCATAGACTTTTTAACTAAAGGCATGATGGCACAGCCTCAATATCGGAGGAGTCGTAACTATTTACCGATCTTCATTATAATCTTTTTGTTAAGATTATAGAACATCCTCTAAATAATAAAGTTTCGAAGTATTTTTTTTTTAATTCATCCTTTCCTTTTGATAATTTTATTTCATAGTCCTTACAGCTACTTCTTAAATGTAGACCAAATTGTCGACGTTACGACTCTTTGGCCTATATAAAAACTAAGTCGCTGTTTAAAATTCAATTAAAAATTTTATATTTTAGACGTTAATCAACTTCATTTGTAAACTCTGATGGCGGACTTGGCATGCACAAAAAAATACAAATATTTTGTACTTTCTTTGAAATTCAACATTCATATAGATACAATAATTATAATGGTACAACAATAGACGTAAAGCAAGGTTCTGTACCCTAATTGTAAAAATTGAGACCTTTATATAAATATACCCTTAAGGGCAACACTGGTTGTCAGCGTTCGGTTGATTAAAGGATTTTTTCGCACTCCCTCAGCTTTGTAGTTACTATAACATTGTAATATTGGAAATCTATATACATATAACTATGATTGGGCCCTCAACGTATGAGAGCCTGAATATGTATCTATTTTAAATCTTTTTTTTTCAAAGTAAAAAGTTAAAAAAAAATGCAATAGAAATAGATAAACAAAAAAGCCTGATATAATGCCATAAGGCATTTTGCTGTGGTCAAAGTTTAAGTATATGGAGAGATAAATAATTACAAAAAACTGAATAATAGTATAAATATATACATGGACTTATATATTAAATAATACATATAAATTATATATGTATCAATATACATATTCATTTCGACCTTATTACTGTTTGAGTGTATGTAAAATAGTAGGGCATTGTTGAAAAAAAATAGTATTACATAGTTTAGCCGTCGCAACGGAGTATCCGTATATGATGTCCTAAACATATAAAATGGTATATATGTTAACTGTTTATGTATTAGGAACAGGCGCCAATTCTATCTGAGAGTTGCAAAAGGGATGAGATATGTAAGTTGCCACTTTGTCTACAGTGAGTTGATATAAAAGAGTCACGTACTAGAAATTTGTCCCTTACAAAGTGCTCGGATTTACGCAATCTTAGACATGATGACAACGGAATACGCAGTTACGAGTGTGAGTTGAGAATGTACGAAAATATAGTCCGTATTATATGAGTGGGGACGGCCAAACAAAGAAAAACGATCAGGATAATTTGATGTGGGTGAACTTTCATTTTATTTATTTAAACTTTATACACATCGTTTAAAGGCGGGCTTAATGCCATTGGCGTTATCTTCCAGTCTACCTTGGGCAATGCAGATATGATGAGATAGGTGCATCAATACAAGTATACTTTACACTATAATGAATTTTGTTATCAATATTTAAACTTCAAGACTATGTTTTGAGGAATTAATTTCAAGTATCCGACGTCCATCAGTCGAGAAGAAGATAAGCTATAAACAGTCCATGTAATGTTTCCACAATTAGTTCCCGGGACCATTCAAGGCCATTTATTTACCATGCCAGCAAAGGGTGGGATGACCTAAAGTTTAAGATCAGTGGAGATCAAACCGCGCTTCTCCGAGACGTTTAGCGTATGATAATTTCCAAAATGAGCTTTCAAGGTTTTTTTTTTTTATTGATATCTGATGATGTTGATGACTACGATTAATGATTGATGAATTGAACAATATTTTCTAATGTTATAACCTTAGTATGAGAGTTAATTTTTTTTACATGAAATTAAAACTGCGTGATGAGGAACCTATTAACTTGATAGTGCTAGTTACGAACCTAACCCTTTAAATAGAAAATTATATTAAAAACTAAGAAAAATAGGATTATGATCTCAAACTGTCAAGTTTATAATAAAGAACAACACAGCTTCATAAAGAAATGTTTGAAGTGAATTTTTTTAAAAAAGATTGCCGACTTCAAAGAGTAGGTCCAATGAAATTAAGAATATTTATACTTAAAAGAAAAATTTAACAATCGCTTGTTTCAGTCTCTAAAAAACCAATTTGCGCAAGGGTTGTTGACCAAAGTCGGTTTAATGAAAAAGCCTTAGGTAAATTCTTGTGTCGCCATTTTATAAAATCGGCGTGAAAAAGGAATTGACTTTTTAATTACTTCTGCCATGGACGCACCCCTACCTGAATACTTGATAAACAAAAATGTTTACAGTGATTTTATACTTCATTAAGATGGCGTAACTTGTCTCTGCACTTGACTTTACCTTAACATTTTATTAAAACCTTAAGTGAAAGGTTTTAATTAGCGGACTTAATGCCCGTGTAATAGGTTATAAAAACCACTGCCCTGTAGTCTCAGGCTATTAAGAGCAGGACTAAGGTAAGTCCTGCCCATCGTAGAAGGCGACTGAAAGGATTTTCCGGCTCGGGGACTTTGAAGATGGGGGTTTTTTTGCCCACTAAGCGAGCCCGGGCTGAATGAGACGGCCTCGTCTATGTCATGGCATAACGAGAATGCCGAGATAGGTTAAAGTCCTCCCTGGAACGTGCTCTGGCACCGGTGCGTTCCATAGAAGATCCTGGAGCCATTTGCTACGCAGTAAGAATAACCACCAAGGGGACGTCACAACCATAACCTTATCTGTCCTTAAGTAGCAAGGTATCTTTAAAACATTTCCTCTCGATAACAAAAAAAAGGTTATAAAAATCTATAAATGTCCAGGTTAAGTCTAATGTTGTATAGAAAGTAATATATTTAAAGTAGTAAAAATAATAAAAAAAAATGTCGACGAGGATGGGATTCGAACCCACGCGTGCAGAGCACATTGGATTAGCAGTCCAACGCCTTAACCTCTCGGCCACCTCGTCACGCAATAAGTTTAATATGATTTCAGTATATATTTAAAAAAAAAAAATGATTTCTTTTATTAACCATTGCATGCTAAGCAACAAAACGAGTTAGACCTGATGATAGATGACCTGAGATACGCAATAATAATGTGGTGGTAGTTAAGACTATAATTATATATTGTACGCGTCTCCATGAGACATTACCCTCCAATAATTTCACTAGCTATTAAAATACTCTTCAAACTGGAACACAGTAATATTAGCACAGCCTCCTGCAGATACCTGGCAGAACTTAAAACTAATAAAAGCTTAGAGTTTTTATGGTACAACAGCTCAAAAACAGATCAGAAATGAGGAGATCCGCAGGAGAACTAACGTTGATTTTATGTAATGAAGCGACGACGGCACATTCACCTGATGGTACATGATACGCCCGCCCATGACAACCTGGCGCTAGTTCAGATATTAAGACATAAGATGTTAAGCCTCGTTACTCCAGTAATTACACTAGCTGTAGCACCCTTCAAATCGGAACACAGTAATGTTTGCGCATTGTTTTGCGGCAGAAGTAGGAGCTGCTGTGAGACCTACCAGATCACCGACATAGTCCAAAGGATTGCAATGTCCAGTGGTAATGGGCATGACACATCGCTCGATCTACTGACGGCCTATGGGGCAGCGAAGTCCTCGAATGACGAGCGCGTACCTGAAGACGAAGTGTTGGCAGGCTCCACACTACGTTATCCGACGATCTGGTGGCGGTCGCGGGAAACAACTAGATGAGGTAACACAGGACCGATCGATGTGGAGATCTTTATGGGAGGCGTATGATCAACAGTAGGCGTCTAACATTTAATGATGACGATGAACAATCACAGTATGTAATCGCTAATAATTTTCTTTAAAAGATGAGAAAATGAAATAAAATTTCAGGTAAACGTTGCGTTAGGCTGTATTTTTATTTTACAGCAATAAATAACAGCCTAGAAAGCCGTGCCAGTGAAAGCTTACTGCTTTTATATTTTCAAGATTTACCTCCATTGAGCGAGATATTTTAAAAATAGGAGAAATACTGTGAAGAGCCTTTAAAATGGTAAATAACAATTTTAACCTAAAAACTGTAAGTTTTTATCAGATATATACATTATTGTATAGTTATGTTCTTTTATATAACCATGATTTCGATCCGCGTAAATCAAATCAGTAATTCGACTATTGACATAGATCATTACTGAAAGTAATCACTTTGGACACGGGTACAAATACCAATAAAAAAGTTATATTACATTGTGATAACATATTTTTTTTATTCTATCAAGCAAGGAGACGAGCAGGACGTTCACCTTATGGTAAGTGATGCGCCTGCCCATAACAAGGAGACGCTAATTAGGATAATACACATATTTTGCTTGTCGCCTCGAGACAAGATGTTGGTCTCGTTAGCCCATTAATCACACTAGCTACAGCGCACTTCAAACCGGAACACATTAATGTTTGAACTTATTGTTTGGCGGCGGAAATAGGCGTTGCGGTGGTATCTACCTAGACGGTCTCCGGCAAGAGACCTACCCCACCAGTAATATTATTTATCAATTATTTTTTTATTAAAGTGTCTTATTCTTTCTTATCTTTATCTTCTGCATACTCCGTCTAAAGTAACTACATATATACAAAAGACCTTTATCTAAAATTATTAAACGTAGTCAAATCAAATTGTCTGAAACAAAACGTTTTTTTTTTTATTTTTGTTCCTCCCTCTGTAAATCGCTATCTTTCCTTATATTATTTGTATTGACTTGTAATTGGCCTTCTATCTTATTGACCTTCTCTTGATGTATTAGTAATAAGTCGAACAAAAATGTTAAAATAAAATAAATTATATATACATAATTTTGGAAAAGCATGAGTCATCATATACATATATATATATATAAAGAAAATGAATTTTGTTTGTTCACTAATCACGTGAATACTAGTGAACGTATCGACATGGGAACATAACATTCAACGCATTTCGTATTATTTATGCTGTTGCTATAGTAACGGTTGATATAGAAAGAGATTTGCGGTGTAATTTTATATTAAGACCAGCAAAGCGGACGTGGAACAGCTAATATATATTATATATATATATATATATATATAACTCATGCTCCTCCCAAATTGACTCGGGATTCCAGTTTACGAATTTAAGTAAACGGATCATTGTATAAAATCTCTTCAGTTCTACCATCGAATAAATGGGCTTGTATAAACACCCAAATTGGTTTCCGAAAGGTCGCACAATGAATTGTTTCCGGCGGCCATTTGTTTTTAATAGAATTAGAAATCAAATAATAATGTCTTTTATACATCTCATTACGTATTAATTCCGTGTGATATCGCATTATGATTTTCCTTACTACATTACTGGTTTCTAATGCATGAGACTGTTTAGGTAAGTACCACCGCAGCCAAACTGCCAAACAGTAGTATGCAAACATTACTGTGTTCCGGTTCGAAGGGTGCTGCAGCTAGTAAAATTATTGGGATAAAGAAACCGCTGCTTATGTTTCAAGGCGATGTGCACAATGTGGTTCAGTGTATTTCATACTGACTAGCGCCGCGTTGTTATGGACTAGGCTATAACTTACCATCAGGCGAATGTGTCTCGTCGCTTCGTCGAATAAAAAAAAATCACATCTATATCATCTTAACTTCCTATTTGATTTCCAACGCGATCTCTATGTAGCCTAAATCTTACGATTCTTAAAGCTTCATCAGGTCCTCGATCCATCTGGCATGTATTTACGCTGTATTTGTTATTACATGGTCATTGGCCATCTGATCACACTGTGCTTCACCCCCCCCCCCCCACCCGCATAGCTACTGCAACTCAAAAATCTAGTGGTCTATGTAAGGACCTCTTTTCTTCTACAGATTTCTTTATGCCCGATGAGATTACTTAGAGAAACACCGAGTAACCCTCGCCATAACTCTATGTTTTTATCATCATCATCGTTATCAGCCGATATACGTCCAATACCATAAGCCTGCTCTGAAAATCTCCATAGTCTTGAGCTGCATATATCCAGTGGTTTCCGTTTCCCAAATCGACGGTCCACTTTGTTAAGGTCTCCCAGTGTTGTCTTCCGGTGCGAAATTTTTATTATATAAAAAAAATACTTCTTGTTCATATATCATCATCATCATCAGCCGATAGACGTCCATTGCTGGACTTACGCCTCCCCCAAAGATCTCAAGGTTATTTTTTTTTCTGTTCATTTCTTCTGACTCGAGTCATGAGTTCTATTTCTATTTGCAGTTCTTTGTGCAACGCATTTACATATTACTAGACACTTGTTTCTAACTTTCTTATTGCTAATTAAATAACTCAATTTTCTTATAACTATATTTGAGTCTAACTTTATTTCTAAATCTATTCGTTTCCTCCGGAACACCGGGCTCTCCACAATCAGGTGTACGATTGTTAGGATCTCGACGTTCGTAGCGGTTAATATGGGAGGATATTATATGTACAGAACCAATATAACTTTACACAATATACACAATACTCGATGATTATTTGACTACACAAAGCGAAAATATTAACCGGAAAAGGTTTCGATAAATATTCTAACAAAAACCGTTTGTAAAGGTCAATTTAAAAAGGCGATCCGATGAGTTATTGATAAAATTGGAATTCATATATCTGTTCGGTAATAAATCCGACCAAAGTCGTTTATCTGCGGAGAATAAAAACAATTGCTTTGGGCTGTTATATAAAATGGATATATCAAAAAAATATATACTATTACATTGTAAAAGATTTATGTTTCCCTCACCGGTATATATATCATAAAGACAATATTTTTTTGGTTGAAAAGTAAACTAGAATATTTTACATTTTTACACAAACGAGAATTTTGTTTAATCTATATCTATATGTATATAAGAGATTTCTACCTGTATACAGACTCGTTACGATATCTCTGGAACCATACGACCTGAAGACTTGAAATTTGATAGTAATATTCCCTTTATCCAGTACAGGTCAGTTAAGAACAGATTTTACGAACTGTTACCCCCAAAAGGGCCAACAAAGCGGACGGGGATCAACTAGTTGTACAATAACCAAAAACAACTTTGATCCAAAAAAAACATTATTAAGCACTCGCTTGTAAATCTTTTTTTTAAACGACGAAGGGACGAGACGGACGAGACATTAACCTTGTGGTAAACGCCTGTACAAAACAACGTGTCGCTAGTTCGGATGATATACACAACAGCCTCAATAAAATGTCAAGTCTCGTTTAGCCCAGTAATTACACTACCTACAGCGCCCTTCATACTGGAACACGGTAATACTTCCACTACTGTTCAGCGGTAGAAATATGCTTTGCGATTATGTCTACCTCAGCGGTCTCACTCACTTTCCATCAGATGAACTGTTCGCTCGTTTGCCCACCCTTCCTATAAATAAGAGAGAGAGCCAGTATGGTGGTAAGTATTCATCAGCCGGTATGATAACGGTAAGATACCATTAACGGTATAATTAAGTTCTACAGAGAATCAACAATTTCTAAAACGCTAACAAATGCACGCTTCTCGCGTTTTATGCATTGATGATGTACTATCAATTAGCTAACTGGGGAAAAAGACCATTCTTATAACTACAATACAACAACTACATGTAATGTGACAACATCACCGGAAATGGCAAGACGATCGATCAGTATCCTCTTCTTCTAAGTTAATAGTCGTAAGAGCAACAGATTTACTATATGATAGTGGTAAATAGCTTGGTTCATAAAAACCCTACCTCTAATCAAACTTCACAATATATGACCTTATAATTTGATTATAGACCTTTGTGTTACAAGTCAAACACTTAGCTTCTCCGCTACGGTAGAAGATAACTTGAAGGTCCTCATTTTAACGGATAATGTATTCAGACATCTTATTACAGAGTGGACGGATTTTGATAGTCTTTTTCTTGATACAAAGCCTAATTATCATATGTGGTCCTGTTATAATATAAAAGATCTACGAATGAGAAAAATAGACATGTCTGATGCTTTGCTGCTCAGCCCTTTATATTACAAAACTTTAAATTTAATAGTTACTGCCCTTTGATTAAATTATGAAATTATAATTTATGTACGTTAAGTAGTAGGTTTACATAATTTCTTTTTAATAGTAAAAAATCAATTTTACTAGTCTTAGGTGTGTGTTGTGGAAAACCGTCTAGGTAGATACCACGGTCAGCTGTAGTCTCAGGCTAGCGAGAATAGGACTAAGGTAAACCCTGCCTTTCGTAGAAGGCGACTAAAAGGGTCTGGAATATTTGCGATCCTTGAGGGTGGGACCCTTATCGCTCAACAAGCGAACCCTATGTGGGACAGCTTAGGAGGGTTAAGCAACTCTTCAGAGACGAGTTCATAGAAAGTATAGAAAGGCACCGGGGCGTTCTATAAGAGATCCCGGAGCTTCTCCAAATCCACTGATGCAGAGCACCGAGGAGGTTTTACCGAGTAAAAATCTTGCATAACCCTGACTTCCCCCGAGAAGTAGGGTATCTTTCAAAGATTTCCCCCCCGAAACAAAAAAAAAAACGGTATTACTGTGATAAACGAGACTCAACATCTTATATCATAATTGAGGAGCGCAATGTAATGCAGTATATATCATTCTAACTAGCGCCACGTTGTTATGGGCAGATCACTTACATCAGGTAAATGTCCTGTTGATTTCGTCGCTAAATTAAATAAAAAAAGGATTAAAAAAATATTTTAAATCCTTAATACAGCATTTTGATTTGTATGTAAATTTAGAGTCTCTTCACAAATACCGCCCGAAATAAAATATTGCAAAGTCAAAAATTACCTCTTCCCTCTTTTCAGCTTAGAATTACAGAACATTTCCATTCTCGAAACAAGTATACAGTTTGTTTAAAAACAAAACATAGAATAAGTTATAAAACAGAGAACTGGATTTCAGACAGAAATTATGAAAATAGGAAATTATTATGAACTGTAAATTCGGCCGCAAAAGGAGGTCCAGCGGCCAACGCAATGCCTATTTCTACCGCCAAACAGTTGTGTGCAAACATTACTGTATTCCGGTTGGAAGGGTGCTGTCGCTAGTAAAATTACTGGGATAACGAGACCTAACTAACATCGTATGTCTCAAGACGAGCGCATTGTGGTGCAGTATATAACATCATAACTAGCGCTATGTTATTAAGGGCAGACGTACTCACCCTCAGGTGAACGTCCCGCTCTTCTCGTCGCTTTGTAGAATAAAAAAAACTATATTGTAATATATCAACTGAATTTCAATATAAAGGGTTAAGTTTAAGTTATTACAGATTTACACGATAGTATGTTACAAAATCTTATTATTAATGTTATTACTATTGTGCGGTCATGTGATATATAATTCTAATACTTTGTACTTCTGAATTTTATTAATATATATAAATAGCTATTGATACTTAATAGTAACATTGATAATAAGTAAGGGAATAAAATGCAATCGCAGGTAACAAAACAATTTATAAATTAATTATTGTACCCCTGGTGGGACTCGAACCCACAATCCCCGGCTTAGGAGGCCGATGCCTTATCCATTAGGCCACAGGGGCTTCTACATCACAGTTTAAACGTTACCTTTACATAAAAATGTTATTACACTTTCACAGATAATATTTACTTAACTAATCTTATTATTTTAAGTATATATTATTCTACACTAAGTCACTGGAGCCAGCGTGGTGGGCTAAAGTCCAATTCCCTTAAATTGACTCTGTGGAGATCATGGAGGGACGCCTATGTCCAGCAGGGGATATCTATCGGCTGATGACAATGATTATTCTTCACATGTTACTAAATCGCTGAAGCTAACAGAAATCCTTAATAACAGGCTCTTTCTGATACTCCCTAGAGAGCATAAATACATACCAAACAATAGTAAATAACACACATACACATTTACACACATAACTTATCCGGTTCGACGGCTGCTATGATTAGTAAAAGACGTGTATAATTTAAATTTACCAAATTGTTTACTCAAACTGTTGTTGAGTAAGCCTTTTATCGTTTCGGTAGTTATTTTACCGAGTGAAGAACCTTACTGGAAGTAGGTTTCTTTTGCGGAGACTTGGTAAGTATAATACCACCGCAACTCCTATTTGTGTCGCCAAGCAATAGTGTGTAAACATTACTGTGTTCCAGTTGGAAAGGCGTTGTAGCTAATGTTATTACTGTGGTAACGAGACTCAACATCTTATGGCTCAGGCGACAAGCGTAATGTGCAGTATATATCATTCTAACTAGCGCCACATTGTTATAGGCGGGCGTATCACTAACCATCAGGTGAACGCACAGTTCGTCCCTTTGCTTAATTGAATTAAAAAATTGTCACTTAACTGAAGTTAAAAAATTGCTGACTGTTTTGTTCATACTGCTTTTGTATATAAAAGCGCTATTATAAGAAATTAGAAACATTTCCGCTAACTTTATTCGGACAATACAAAAAGGGAGAAGATTAAAGTGTATACATAAGTTTTTAACATAAAACATTATATATATTCAACAGCTTTGACTGTCGTAGACAAAAAAAAATATATATGTATCTCAAAAGCAAAATTCACAAAAGCTACGTTCAATATAAAAGATAACAGACTCATAACAAAAATGGAAGCAAAACAAGAGGTTCTCGCTTTTATGCATAAATTTTTTCATATTAATACCGGAATCTTCGTAATATATTGCATACATTGCAACTGTCTACCAAAATGCTAATATATATATATGTATATATATCCAAGAGACAATTTAAATAGTTGATAAAGAAGCTGGTGAAACTGTCACTTTATTTTGTCTGTAACATAGTTTACTTTAAGTAGAGCCTGTGACTAGAAAACAAAGCTGAGTAAAAGTTTAAAAAATACTTTTTTATCTACCACATAATTGCTATAATACAAATACAACGGCCACAGTCAAAGTATAGCATATTTTTTTTTATTCAATTAAGCGACCAGGCGAGCGGAACGTTCACGTGATAATAAGTGATACGCCCGCCCATAACAACGTGGCGCTAGTTAGAACTATATATTCTGCACTACTTTACGTTCGTCGCCTGAAACGTAAGATGACTGGTTAGCCCAGTAACTACAATAGCTACATCGCCTTACAATCTGAAACACAGTAATGTTTACACATTAGTTTTTAGCGGCAGAAATAGAAGAAAGGTAGAAAGAGGAGGAGGAAGTCTAGGTACTTGCCTAGACGGTCTCCAAGAGAAGACCTACCACCATACTTTGTACGTATATGATATATGATAATGTGTCTTGATGTCTTTTGCTAAAAGACTCGCATGGAAGTAATATTAATAAATAATAAAAAAAAACTCAAATCAGACATGTTGAATAGTAAAAAAAAGTTTAGGACGTAAATTGTATAAAAATATGAGTTAAACTGTTTTGAAAAGTTGGAAATATTTGCAAATGTATATTTCATGGCGGCCCGTCTCACACATATGACTACTTGGCGGGAGACAAATATCTTATACGTGATACTTTTGTATGATCATCGTTGGAAGGTGTACAAGAGGAACGATCCTACTTGATTTATTTCAAGGACATCTTCAAGGATAATCGTTACATATAAATATTTATACTAGATACTGCTGCCTATATTCTCTAATAATATAATTTAAAAAATAATCTATAATATATTATATAAGAATATATTAGCCTAATGTCCATTAATGAACATACTCACTTTTGTAGGTCTCTGTTCCCGGAGTCGTCTGGTTTGGTATCTTTGCTGCCAAACATTACTGTGTTCCAGTTTGAAGGGCCCTGTAGCTAGAGAAATTATTGGGGTAGTGATAATTACCATCTTATATCTTAAAGCGACGATCACGTTGTGGTGAAATGTATATCATCAACTACCGTCACGTTGTTATAGGAAGTCGTGATCATTTACCATCAGACAAATGTCTGGCACGTCTCATCGAAAGAAAAATTGCAAAAAGTCGTTGTCATGACATGTCGTTATCATGAAGTTTAGCCGATTGAGTTCCTGTCATAGATATAGGTTATTTATCAGCTATATTGGCTATGGATTATTTGGGACCGGTACCAGTACACTAAATGCGGCAAAACGGTTTTGTATGTAACGTAATCCAAAAGTCGCTTTATTTCTTTTTATTTCCTAGTAACAGTATTTAAAACAAAATTCGCTCGAATTAATTTGGCTAATATATATTTAGCAACCAGTAAAGATTAAGATATTTAGCATAAAGGGTTGCATAATTAAAAAAAAAGTACTCGACTCATAACGCCGAGCCCCTGATAAAAGCCTGAAACAAAACGGTTGGCTGAAATAAAAAGGGTAAGGAAAAAGTCATATATATTAAAAAAGTTTTTTGTGAAGCTGACGGGGATGGCTTTAATACTGTGGTGGTAAATGCGCTTCTAAAATTCACTACGCTGGTTATTTGACTTCGACAAGTTCTCGTGAGTATGGCTAATTGTATAAATTTTCAGGCCAAATATATAAAATGTAATTAGGTGAATATTACAACTTTTTTTTATTCTCCCAAGCGACGAAACGAGCGGACGATTACCTGATGATAAGCCATACGCCCGCCCGTAACAACGTGGCGCTATTTAGAATGGTATACACAGCATCACATTGTGCTCGTTGCCTTGAGATATAAAATGTTAAGTCCCATCATTCCAATAGTTTAGTTTCACTAGCTACAGCGCCCTTCAAAGCGGAACAGTAACGTTTGCACACTACTGTTGGCGGCGGAAATATATGGTGGCTACCTCGACGGTCTTCGGCAACAGAGACCTACACCAGTAAATAAAAACTTCCATAAAGCCATATTCATAAACAACGTAACTTGATTTATGTGTGGCAATTGGTTTATGACCATTTACAACAATAAGTCATCAGAAAAAAGGAGGTCTAGAAATTTATAGTCTAAATTTTATTGGTGTTAGGTCTCTGTTACTAGAGACTGTCTAGATAGGTATCACCGCAGCTCAGTGTAGAATAGTTAGTAGTAAGAAGTATCCTTCAAACGATTCCATTCTCTTTTATCTCTAGTCTGCTCCAGATTTTTCCAACCAGTCCATATCATATCATTACTCCATCACTTAAGCAGTCTACCTCTTTTTCGCTTCTTTATACTGGATACCAGTTTATCATCACTTGTAGTATTACGTCCTTACCTCTTAGATTTTTTGTACTAATGAAGATTTTATTTAATTGTGATTTCGTTGTCAATGAAATAACATAAAATATTTTTGCTCAGAATATCGTTTCGGTAATATTATTGTCTTAAAAAAACCTTTCGGTTATTTCGATTATTGTAGAAAATTTCGATTTAACGTAACGAACGCCGCATTAAGAAACTGAATAAATAAGACTTTTTATTATTTACAACCAGACGAGGTGGCCGAGAGGTTAAGGCGTTGGACTGCTAATCCAATGTGCTCTGCACGCGTGGGTTCGAATCCCATCCTCGTCGGTACACCCCTTTTTTACAGTATACTGTAAATTTTGTTTGTTTATTTGCCCATTGTTTACTATGGATAGTCTTACTTGGAGTGGTTAATGTGAATTCGGTTTACTCGTAATTTTGAATCAAGAACGTTTTATCTAAAAATAAACTTTCTATTAAAAGTATTGTAATAAATTCCATAAAAAAGCAGTTGAAATCAATATTTGTTAATTAAGTATTCAGGTAAACGGACCAACAAAGCGGAAGTAATTAAAAGTCTATGTATTTCTTCGCTACAACTCTATTAAAAAATGTCAATGAAACTTTTACTTATATTTTACCTTACAGGTTTTAACATTGACTAACTTGACTTAATTCAAAACCAACGAGGAAGTAATAATCACTGTATACTAATCAAATTTCCGCATTCTAAAGTACGTTATTTTTTTAATATCTTAATCATATCTGGATCCAGCGAAGCCGTTTTTAGTTTTTTAAATCGACTATTGGCTATTAAAACTTTGCTAGCCGGAATTAAGCAGGCGAATTCGAAAACCACCCCATCACTATTTAAGAATACAGGAGAACAAAAAAAATCTTTTCTGAATCTAAAAATCAGTAAAAATTGAAGCAAGATTAATATAAATACAAGAATATTAATAATGTTAGAACTACGCAAAAATCTTTCGTAGAATAAATATATAAATTCATACTTATTCAGTTACTTGATGTAAAGGGGACTACCGACATCCCCTGATAGATTACTAGATTTTTTTTTAATAAATGGTTCATAATTCTACGAGCTTTTATAGTAAAAGAAATTTGAATTTGTTCGGCTTCAAAATAATCTGAGCGAGTATATTTCACCATTGACCTATGCTTATGGTTAACACCTAACGAGTATTTCAACCAATTACATATTCAGTGATGCAGTAATTAAGAAAATTAGGAAAATTACTAGGAATTTATAAAATTTTATTTCCATTTATGTATTTGCTCGATTAATACATTAAATTATGAGAAGTTTTGCATTCAAAAAATGCTTTTTAACATTATATCTAACAATAAAAATATTCGAAGTTTTCAGTAACGAATAGATTTTTTAAAAGTTTTCTTCCACGAAAAATATGTTTATTATATATAGGTTGTTATAAATACAACATATATATAATATACACCATCGTAGTAATTATGCACAGAAATAATAAGATCCTCAAAAAAAAAATACAATTCCGTGCATTCCAAGGCTGTCATTATTCTTATTTTAACAAAGTGAGGTTATAAATAACAAATAACATTACTAAAATTGTCCCTTATCAAGGTTATATACAAAAATTTGCAAAATTATAGTAATTAATGTCATTATCATGCATAACTAAACTAATAACACGAACTATTGTTGTTGTCGTCGTCGTCATCGTCGTCGCCGTCGCCGTTGCCGCCGCCGCCGCCGCCGCCGCCACCGTCTTCTTCTTCTTCTTCTCCTTCTTCTCCAGTTCTCCTTCTTCTCCTTCTTCTGTTTCTTCTTCTTCTTCTCCTTCTTCTCCTTCTTCTCCTTCTTCTCCTGCTTCTCCTGCTTCTCCTTCTTCTCCTTCTTCTTCTTCTCCTTCTTCTTCTTCTACTTCTTCTTCTTCTACTTCTTCTTCTACTACTTCTTCTTCTTCTACTACTTCTTCTTCTACTTCTACTTGTTCTTCTACTTCTTCTTCGTCTTCTACTTCTTCTTCTTCTTCTTCTCCTGCTTCTCCTGCTTCTCCTTCTTCTCCTTCTTCACCTTCTTCTTCTTCTTCTTCTCCTCCTTCTACTTCTCCTTCTTCTTCTTCTCCTTCTTCTTCTTTTACTTCTACTTCTTCTTCTACTTCTTCTTCTGCATCTTCTTCTTGGTCTTCTACTTCTTCTTCTTCTACTTCTTCTCCTACATCTTCTTCTTCTACTTCTTCTTCGTCTTCTACTTCTTCTTCTACTTCTTCTACTACTTCTTCTACTACTTCTTTTTCTACTTCTTCTTCGTCTTCTACTTCTTCTACTTCTACTTATTCTTCTTCTACTTCTTCCTCTTCTACTTCTTCTTCTTTTTCTTCTTCTTCTACTTCTTCTACTTCTACGTCTTCTTCTGCTTCTTCTTCTACTTTTTCTACTTCTTCTTCTTCTACTTCTTCTTTTTCTTTTTCTACTCCTTCTTCTTCTACTTCTTCTTCTTCTACTTCTTCTTCTACTTCATCTTCTTCTTCTACTTTTTATTCTTCTTTTTCTTCTTTGTCTTCTACTTCTTCTTCGTCTTCTACTTCTTCTTCTTATTCTTCTTCTCTTTCTTCTTATTCTTCTTCTTCTCTTTCTTCTTCTTCTCCTTCTTCTTCTTCTCATTCTTCTCCTTCTTCTTCTCCATTCCTTTCTTTCTCCTTCTTCTTCTTCTTCTTCTTCTAAAATTCTTTTAACAGAGAATACAAATTCTTATTGGGTACGATCCTTATACGTGTAAAACATACATATATAATAGATCCTTTGAGAGATACGACTTTAAGTCTATAAGTCACCTCAACAATTGCATTAACTGCAGCGCATTTTAAACCTAGACAAAGTAATTCGCGGTTGTGAGCGAAAGCGTTCCCGTGACCCTGACATCAGGCGATGAGGCGGAACATCGTGGGGATTTTAGTCGGTACAAATCCGACATTACCCGTCCTTGCCTCCGCGAGGACGAGTATACGTAGGCATTTCCCCCACAAAAAACAAAAAAAAAAACACCCACTGCCAAAAATTTTTATTCATGCAAATACCTGCAATTCTATTAAACATATCAGTTATTTTTATGTTCACATATTGCCTTTTGATATTAACAATATACCTTTTTAACCCTTTGCATTTTGGTATCGGTATAAGAATTCTTCGAAAATAAATTCACATTTGTTGAAAAGCCAGTTATGTACTACATTGCTATTCACTAAAATCCTTTATCTAGTAGCCCTAAATTCATAACGGAGAGCACCAAGATCTATGGAATGCATCCGTGATCCTTCATAGCACACTCGATGTACTAAAGCAAACTCGACACTACTGCGTCTCATTAGTACTGCCCGAATTCGACTAATGGACGATAAGGACCCTCCATCCGCAAAATCCGTTTTAATCGCTTTCTTTGACAAACAAGGATTACCTTAACCCTGTCCTTAACAGACAGGGACTACAGAGACAAACGGTCTCAGTTTTAAGCACCAATTATCTACACACTTTATCAAGACACCGGAAAGTATTTCTACAACTTGTCTCCGCAAAAGTATTCTATAGCGTAAAATATCTCGTGCGAATCACTTTACTTGAATAAATGAATTTAAGTTCGTATAAATATTTTTATAGCGTCGCAAATTTGAATAAATATCGGTGCAAGTTTGCATTGAATAAATTCACGACAATTTCTAAGCACATTATTTATTTAAAAAACTGTATATAGTATATTAAAAAAGTATTTATTGTGAGTGATACGTATACATTTAAAAATAAGTAGTAAAGTAGGTTATTTACACAGCATCACATTGCAGTTATCGTTTTGATAACTCCCGTCAGCTCAATAGAACTCTTTAAGCCGGAAGCAAGTAATGTTTATTGGATGGCATGTATAAGGGTATAACAATAATCAAAAATTACTATTAGATCAAGTCAACAAAATTTTAAAAATATACTTTATTTAAAGCGTTACCTGCGGAGCCATTTACAGAGGACTTGCCAGTGTGTTGCCAGTACGTTTGAGACCTATTAGATCTTGTAACCTAAACGATCTCCATTTTTTTTTATTTAACTATTGAATCCAAATGAAAGCAGAAAGCATTTAGGTATATTTGTCTTTGGTTAGACATACAAATAAAGAAATTATGGCCTCTCGCACAAGAAGAGGGAACACGATTTTTAGGTCTACACTGGCTGAAAGACTTGAAAGAGATCGATCCTTTAGATCTCATAATACACTGAAGTGTTAAAATATACTGTACAAAATGATGTTTCAATACTCTTCGATATCTATAATAATTGATAACAAAATGATTATTTATACCGAATATGTTTATCCAAGAGTAATAAGGATAATTAACAAGAGATTTCACGCGATGACTATTTATGTTATATTGATATAAGCAGTACACCGCTAAATTTCTTGTGAATAATACATTACAATCGAACCCAAGTCTTCTAAATTGATCAGACATTCTGTATGGCAAACCATACGGTCGTTTCAGTAAACTCAATATAGAAATAAACCCACGCAACTAAAATAACGAAGCGAACTGTACTAATGCTGAGTGAAGAAAAAGGTAAAAGGAGCAATCTACTTAAATTCAGTCCCGGGCAAGAATAACGAAAAAAAAAATGCTTAAGTTTTTTACAGTTGTGCAATAGTATTAACTTCTTACTTTAGAAATAAAAAAAAAACTGTAGATTTATATTTTTCAGTCCAAAACAACATTAACAAAGCTTTTATATTTGTATGCTATCTGTACTGGCTTTTGCATGTTGTGCAGATCGCTTCTTTTGTTATTCTTTTGAGGAGTCATCATCGTCATCAATCGTCTGATGGCTAACACCAAATGGGCGTATCAGACTCATAATAAGTAATACGCCAAGCCATCACAATGTGGTGCTAGTTAAGTGACAAGACGCCGCCTTGAGACATAAGGAGAATATTCCATTACTATATTAGAATCATTAGCTACAGCGCTCTTCAAAACTGTAATGTTTGCAAAATGTTTAGCTTCAGAAATAGCATCTTCCTCTGACAAGAGACCAACCGCCAACAAAAATATAAACACTATCATATCATGTTTTACAATTACTAACTTAGTCCTCTTTTCTACTCACAATGCTTACGAAGTAGTCAATCACGTTTCGTTCCTTCTTTCCTTCCAAGGCAATCACATAAAAGCGTCACGTAAGCAGATTTGTCTCTCATCGTCTATTTACAAGCATACTGTACAAAACGAAGCAACTAATAAAGTAGATATTTGCAAGAAGTAGCAATTCATTAGGAATTCCCATGCTCAGTAATGAAAGCTTGCTAGTTTCCACTTACTGATATTGTTACCATGGGAACGATCTCAAAAATACACATACAAAATAAAAGTAACACATTCAATGCCGTTTCTAAAACTAGATTATATTACAACATTCCACTTTGTAGTAGTCAAATTATTTTGTTATAAATATATAAACGCACATATATATACATACTTATATCACAATATCTCTAGAATCATGAACCATGGAGATTTAAAATATTGTAAGAATATTCCTTTTGCCGAATACGAGTATAGGTCTGCTAAGAACGGACTTTACAAAATACCTTCACCAAAGAGAATTGCGGAAGTGTTAAGGCCAGTAAACCGAGCTGGAAACAGTTATTTTTTACAAATAGTTGTGTATGTGCACTTTAAGGATATTAATAAAACAAATATCATTAGAATAAAGTCAATTATAAAATCGTTTTCACGGCGCCGTGTATTTAGCCCCCTCATATGACGCTACGCAGAGTTAACAAATAGTTTAAGTTTTTAACTTTCTTGATTATTGTATAACACTTGTAAAAAAAAACAACAGTTTTTTTTATTGACTGAAGAATCTGTTATAAATTATTTTCTACCCTGTACGGTTAAAGTTTTAACCGTGATATTCATTCTAAGTCGCTTTGTGCTATTAGACCCAAAAATTATTTACCTATTGAGATTGTGCTCTCATTACAATAGAACCAAATGTTTGATTTAACTTTATGGGCTTTTTCTACAGCTGAAGTCGGGTCAGCAATGTGGGGTTTGTGTAGTTTAGTCTTGTAAATAAATCGCGTGTTTTTTGTCAAATTCACTTTACAATGGTAAAAGAAATTAAATATTAACAGTTACAGTTAACTCCGCTATCGCAGGAATCTAAGTGATTTCTACCGCAAGACGCCCCCCGTCTATTATACTTAATTGATTATTTGAAAGCGCCGTACTCGTACATATCGCGCTCTCGTTTCCTTCAACGCATTGTATAAATAAACAAATTAATAACTCAACATATGTTAGAAATATAAGCAATAGATTCGATTGCTTAATCTTCGAGTGCCAAGTAAGAGGACGAGGACGGAATAACAAAGAACGTCTGTCCAGAGCGGCGTCACGACAGTACTTTTGTGGTGATGGATACACGCCACAACTTAATCAAAAAATTTGCGTAGGAGTTCAGAATTAACTTACAAAACTACATGACGGAACAAATAATAGGAATAATATTCTTGATTATTGTTCAAGTGTAAGTTTGCAAACTTGCCGCATCGCCCCTGTGGCCTAATGGATAAGGCATCGGCCTCCTAAGCCGGGGATTGTGGGTTCGAGTCCCACCAGGGATAACACGTTTTTGATTTCAGACGGTATTGAAATGATCTAATATCGATTTTTTTTATAATAATTTTAAGTGCCATATTCATATTTAAGTAACAATAATAATATTTTTTTTTGATTTTCTAAACAATTAGCTAATTATTTCAAAACGTTGTTATACCTTAAAAGCTTTATGACGTTCAGATGAAATATGAATTGCAAATGCTGCCTCCGCCGACTTTGATTCGAGAAATAACTTGAGACAAATGTCTTCATAAATTATTTAATTATTTCGGTAGTACAAATGTTGAAAATAGGAGTTGTATAAACATTTCATAAAAGTGTGCCATGAATCGTCATGAAAATGTTAATCTCTTTGTCGGGCCGGAAGCTGAATTAGGTCAATTGTATTGTACCACTTTTTTTTTTGTTTAATCGGATCGTAAAGAAGCGACTGCTAGCTTTAATCCAATGATCTAATGTAATAGTTTAAAAATGGATTATTGCCTATGAGGCTCGTACAAACGAAGACAGACGATAGTACCAATGACACCTTTGATGATGCGTCACCGGCTGCAGGGGCAGGTTTATACTGACCTTTGCGGTGTTGCGATTCGCCGCTCTCCCTACCCTCCGCGACTAAGCGATGCTGCACCGAATATGTGGCGGCGGCGGGGCGGCAGGGGAAGAAGAGTGTCGATGTTGCGTTCCGCCGCTCTCCCTATCCTCCGCGGTCGTAGAACGGTTGGCGGCGGAACCTAAGACCAGATCCGCCGCAGAGAGTCGGAGGAGTTTCCTCTCTTGGCTCCTATGGCCTCTGGGTGATGGATTCAGTGGGATCCGTTGCCCACGTAGTATAAGACGCCGAGAAGAGAGCGCGCTGTATGTTCCGGCGTGCCCTTACAGAAGTGGAAATGGGAGGTTCTCCCCCCCGAGGTGGGGCTGCATGGTGCAGCTGACACTGGCGGAGTCGCGGAGGTGTGCGAAATCGTTCCCGTGGCCCTGACGTCAAGCGACGAAAGTGGAATATCATGGCGGTTTTAGTCGGTGCAAGTCCCACATAACCTGTATTCGCCCCCACGAGGGCAGAAATGCAAAGTTTTTTCCCCGCGTAAAAAAAAAAGTTTTACTGCCACTCTGGCGCAGAAACCCTTTAACGTACACAGTGGTTCTTGGTTCGATTCAGGGATCACATGTTGTGAACTATTGTTAATGGTAGGGTTTCATCGGATCCGCCTATTAAGGTACCACACTTATATTGTAAATCTGCCATTATAACATTGATATACTTCAATTATCATCATATCAAATACAATAACAATGAAGGCAATCTCTTAAAATTTTAACTCCCTAATACAATAAGCTTATTTGTGACAGTAACTAAACGTATCTACTGGCATATTAAATCAAACTACTTTTTCATAGATATCAAAACCAGCTATAACAGATTGCCTAAAGTGAACGCTCTGTTTATCTCATAGATTTATGTTATAAAAGATACAGTTTAAAAACTGCATAATTCAGTAATCTTCTTAGAGTCGTTGTAGGATATAATTAGATAATATCAAAAAAATTAAAGAAAACTACGAATAAAAAAAAATCCGTTTGTGAAAGTATAAGTAGCTTATAACAATAAAACTATGCAGCACAACCAATCACAATAACTTTTTTAGTTCAAGGAATCAACGAAAGTAGCAGAATATTTATTTGATGTTAAGATAACCACTGCAACACGTGCTTGTCACATTAGGACACAACATGTTAAGACCTAGTAATTTTACTAGATACAACGCCATTCAAACCGACACATCGTAATGATTAATCACTACTGCTTGGCGCAAAACTTAGAGCTGCGGTGGTACTTACACTAGTACGCGATCTCCATCAATGGAGGCTTACCACCAGTAACAGATCGGAATATAACTGTCATCAAGAAATATTTGTTGAGTGTTTAATAAATTCCGATGATAACTAAACACTACACCTTTCATCTTAGGCATAACGATAAAATCTTTTGTTCAAAAAAAACTATGCCACAAAGTTAGCCTTGACATGACCCTAAATAAAATAAAGAATTTGTAACTAAACAATAATATGTCAAAGCAAATTCTTGGAACATTTTACTTAACGTTATTTATTAAACTACGGCATGTAGTTAAAATTCCTCTGCAAAAAGGGCAAAGTTGAAGCATTTCACAAAATTTATAATTATTAATTTTGTTCATTAACAATATGGAATATATTGTATTTAAATATTTCTAACCTGTTCTAGCTAAATTACCTGTTTATAAAAGTATTTAAAAACAATTTGTGATATACGAATAAAATATTTTATTTTATACAATTAGGCGACGAGACGAGCGGGACGTTCATCTGTTGGTAAGTGGTCTGCTCATAACAAGCGTGGTTAGAATGATATATACCGCACCGCTTTACGCTCCTCGCCTGAGATATAAGATGTTCAGTCTCGTTACCCCAATAATTACATTAGCTATAGCGCCCTTCAAACCGGAACATTGTAATGTTAGTACACTACAGTTTGTGACGAAGCTGATAATAATCAGACTTGCTAGTCGTGATAATATAACTTTTATATTTATAACTGATATACCAATGCCGGTATGGAGGTAGATTTAAAATATGTGAGTAGCAGTTAAATAGGCGGGTTTGAAAAAATCTTACTATCACACAAAGTTCCTAAAGCTAAGGTCTTCCATGTTTTTAACATAGGTAACAAAGCAGGCTGTTAGTCACTGCTCCACGCAGGCGGATGATGTTAATGAGAAGCTTTACTTGTAACAAAAAGGTTACATAGATATACAAGTCTCTGCTGCTGTAGACTCTTTCGTTAAGTACTGATATAGTACTTAATTTCGCAAAATCGAAATAGGCAAACGTTGACATACGAAGTGTATGTAAAGTAAGTACATTGAAGTTAAATTCATCAGTTTTTCTTATTATATGTCATGACAATATTTGTGCGGTTTTGTTTTATACTACGAAGTGATGAGACGAGCGGGACGTTCAACTGGATGGTAAGTCATACGTTCTCCTATAACAACGTGGCGCTAGTTTTTTTTTTTATTTATTTATCGTTTCAATTACCGTTCTAACACAACGAAAATAATATAGTAAACATTAAAAAAAACCACGAAGGTTTGTCAACAATGCTACGGTTAGAATCAGTCATCGAGACCATTAACTGACTCAGAGCACACACAATATATAATATCATATAATAATCTATAGAGACAAAAGCTACTAGGTAAGCGTAATATACTGCTTCAGAATAATTAAGTTTGAAAAAAATTTGATTTTAGACTATACTTGTTGTTTAAATAGCCCAAAATCATTATCCCTATGCTGAGATTTAACTGTTTCAGAAACTCTAGTTTTTAATATTTTCTACTGAAATTTGTAAATCCTATCCAAGTAAGTTTTATACGTGCTTCCATAACTACTAAGCCCGTATTGGATATAACATACAGCAAGAGAATAATAAAGCATTAATTTAATCTTGAACTGTATGCGATGTTTTATTATGTTAATCTGCGCGAGAAATTGTCTTAATTTTTTGCACACATGGTCGATGTGATAGGTGCAGTTAAGTTTGTTATCTATAATAAACCATAGTAAGTCTGAGACATTACATATTCAATACCAGGACAGTCACAAAAGTTAGAGTAAGAATGCATGCATTTATGGTCGCGGGTTATGATGTCATGAATCGAGTCTTGTTTTATATAAAGTGATTTAATTTAAAGGAGTTTAGTTTTATTTGCGTATAAAACAAGTCCAACGTCATGACACCATGTACTTAAATTATTAAAGTCTTCCTGTAGCAGCGCATAAGCCATTCCAGGATCTCGGTTACAAATTACTAAGCCGGTATCGTCAGCAAACTGATAACACGAGCTATGAGTAACATAGCTGCTCATATCATTTACGTACGATAGAGGGACCTAAGACTGATCCTTACGCTGTGCCTTGAACATGAGTCATAGTGTAACTATACGTATTACCTATTCTTACATTTGCCTTGCGATTTTGAAGATAGTTTATACACCAGTTTAGCAGAGGACCACGTATGCCACAGTTTTCGAGCGTTTCTAGCAATTTAGAATGGTCGAGTGTGTCAAATGCCCGAGAGAAATCAATAAATAATGCTACAACAGTATGGTTTTTATCTAGGCATCTATTGGCTGCATGAAATGTACTTCTCAATAATTTTATCTAAAGATGAGAGCAACGTTACTGGACGGTAGTTCATGCAATCATCTCGCTTTCCCTTTTTAAATATAGGTCGGGTAGAGCCTTGTTTTAAACTGTCTGGATAAAGGACCTGTTTTACACTAGAATTTATTAAGTTAGCAATGGCAAGTAATATGTCCCATCCCTACCATTTTTAAGTCAGACGCCTTAATTTTGTCAAATCCAGGAGCTTTGTTAGATTTGAGACTTTTTATAATTTTAAGTATTTTATTGCTAGTAGCTTTTTGAAAGGGTATACTCGACTCTAAAGGCCTAGTATGTTTGTTTATTAATTTAAGAGTGCATTTTGGAACTAAGTTTTTAACTGCTTCTTGGAAAGTATTAACAAAAGTATCTGCGATAGATTTTTGCACGGATTCATAGCGGGAGCACGAACGAATACATGATCGTTGCAAGATTTTGTGATAGTATTTAATTTTTGTACTATTCTAGTGTAATCCGTGATTCTACACATCAGTCCGTGTTCGGATAGCGTTTCCAGATATGAGTCTCTATATATTTCTAAATAGCTTTCAAATTGATATTTATATCACCTATAACAATCATGTTATGTTTTATATCAAATTGAGAAATACACCTACGTAGCTTTTTTAAAAAGTGTTTTGCTAGTTGATGGTGGTCTATATATAGCACACATAATTGTGCATTGGCCAGAATCTAATTTTACTGTACCAAATGTGCTTTCAAAAGTAAAGGATTTACAGTCTAGAGGTGTAAGTTTTAGATAGTTTTATTATGTAGACGATTATTCCATCGCACTATCACACAATAAAACACTTTTTAGTAACCATTATTAGTTAATGTAGATAGATTATACAATGAGCTGAATTTAAATAAACATGCGATCGTGCGCGCAACTGATGACTGAATGATTACTGATGATGATTAATGAGTTAGGATAACATCCTTGCACATCAGCACCACATTGCGCTCGATGCCCTGAGACTATAACATTGGGTCTCATTAGCCCAGTCATTTCACAGTAATGTTTGTACACTACAGTTTGGCGGCAGAAATAGGACCTGCGGTGGCACCTAGATGGTCTCCGGCTACAGAGATCTATCACCCATAAATAGTGTCAGTCATTACAAACTAATTGATTCATGTATAACCTATATAATCAAATTATTTAAGTAAGCTAACCTCCAAAACTTTCAGACCACCCTCCAATACCTGTTTTGATTTTATACTTTCCCACTTGCTTGTAACTCGCCATGATATGATGCTACAGCATTTCAATTTCTAAATTAAACCAATTTTCAGGACGACTATAGATATACATTAAGCATCAATGAAATATATAATGATGGAATAATTATTCACCGACAGAACATTTCTGGAATTATGCAAATTATTCTAAAAACAGTCTCTATGATATTTTTCCCCAATACAGAGCTTGTAAGTAGAATTAAATTAGTTATAGAATTGAAATATTTTAATTTTTCAAAGCGGTTGTCATGCTGGTAGGCATCTGTTCATAAAGGTAAACACCGCCGCAACTCCTATTTCTGTTGCTTGATAGTAGTATGCGAACAATTGTCTTCCGATTTGAAGGTCGCTGTAACTTGTGAAATTATAGGGATACGAGAACTATTTCTCAAAAGGACTATTATAATTATATCTAGCACCACAATATTTTATGTGGACATATGATTTACCACGAGGTAAATGTTTTAATTATGTAATAAAAAAAAATTCAGGACCATTATCTAATCAAGGTATATTAACATTGCTCTTCTCTCTCTGTTGAATTTTATTATTGTATTTACCTGGGCATTAACGTATATTTATTAATAACTTTTGTATAAGTATATATTTATATACGACACGCCCTCATACGTTCTATTCAATTATGTCTTAGATGTACAAAAGGAATCGTTTTGAGCATACTGACCCCCAACTGCTACCTTAAAATATTTTGTTTAATTTTATGTTCCTTGTTTGGTGAGGAATAAAGAATAAGTAAATAAATTAATATTGCCGGCCGAGTTTAAATCTGCAAAACGTGCTCTTAAGTTTTAATTATCATATTTTTTTTAATTCATCAGTCTTCATAAGTTTATTAGGAGTTACAAAAAAAAATATTTGTTACTAGTACTTTTTAGTTCTTTTCAGAAACACATCGAAATGGCACATACGCACACACTAGTTGTCATTTAGTATGTCATTTTGACATTTGTGTCGTTTACGAAACTGCTAATCCAAGAGGTGTATTAAATTAAACGTACGAGTTTCATAGAAAGTATTTTATTCTTTTACAATGGCCTCAACATCCAAGGATTCGGTTTCAACTAATCTTAGTAATCAAGAAGACATCGACGATGACTTAGGACCAGGTGCATGCCCAGAGAGCATTCTCAATCCTACCGATTCTTTTGAAGAGTTTGAATCAGAAATGAGTACCGATCCTGAAGAGAGGCATTCCATACTTACGACCAAGAGCAGTACAATCAGTGAAATACAAAGTGAAATCGGGGAATCATCCAAAGACATAAAAACTGTGAAATCATGCGACGATTTGAAAGGCAAAGAGGTTCGTGTTACAGTATTCTTTTTTATTTTTTTCTAAAATTTTATGTGAAAAACAACAATTTTATTTGTAATTTCATTAGTAATGATATACATATAAAAAAATATCAATAATTATTTTTACTATGTATTTATTATAGTTGCTAGTGTAATTAAGACTCATTTTAAAATTTATGACAAAATATATTCAAGATGCATAAATAATTTATAAACTTTAAATAAAGCAAATTTATGTGAATTAGTATTTTGTGTAATTACTCTGTATTAAAAAGAAAGCAAACTTTTATCTAACTCACAATGCAACTTTAGTTTGGAAATGGAACTCAATGATAACTATATAACTTAGAGGGCTAGTTATATCAAGGTAAAAAGTTTTCTTTCATATTTATAGATGGAATTACAAGTACATTTGAGTCATCTATTTGTAGCTGTAAATTCCATTGCTCAAAGACCCTAAAATCTACAATCTTGAAGATTGATAGGTAAACCTCAAACATAAATTAACATTCTACCTATATCACTAGATGATAATCCCTGTAAGAAGCTATGAAAGTTATATTAACAGGTTTAATAAATATTTTACAGGAAGGTATGTCTTCATCAGCTAGTAGTTCTAACATAACAGAACAAAATGGTGAAGATATGAGTAATGATAAAGATGAATATTTACAATCACCTGAGTTAGTGAATAAAGAGAAACATGTATTTATTTTGAGTTCTGCAGGAAAACCAATTTATTCAAGGTGTGCATTATGTTGACAAAATTTTATAATTTCTTTTTTTTTGACATTACAAAGTATATATTCAATAATTAAAATTTGTGTATACTGTTTTAAATAATCTCAATTGTGATTGTAAAGATATTTACAAACAAATGAAAAAATAAGAAAGTTAATTAGTTATTTTCTAAATTTGCCCTAAATATTGTTTTGGTTTGAAAAGCTTTGTAGTTAGTGAAATTACTGAAGTAATGACACTTAAAAGCTAATGTCTTAAGGTATACAGCACAATGTGGTACAGTGCACCTTTTCCAATCTAATACCTTATTGCATACATATGTATCATTTGCCTTTAAGTGAACATCTGCTTCATCTTGTAATTTGTTAAATGAAAAAAGTGTATTGTAATTTACTTTGCTATTATACAGGTATGGTAATGAAGATAAATTAGCTGGATTGTGTGGTGTAATACAAGCTTTAGTAAGTGTAGTTGAAGATCAAAATCAGGATATTTTGAGATCTATCAACACAAAAGACTGTAAAGCAGTGTTCTTAGTGAAGGGTCCACTTATATTGGTAGCAGTCTCAAAATCGAATGAAAGTGAAACACAATTGGTTATGCAATTGACGTAAGTAATCCTTACATTTACATATTACCGAATTAACTCTTTACTTACTGATGGTAGGTCTCTGTTGTTGGACTGTCTAGGTGGATACCCCCTCAGAGCTTATTTCTGCTGCCAAACAGTAGTTTACTAACACTACCATGTTCCAGTTAGAATGATGCTGTAGCTAGTGAAATTACTGATGTATCTTGTGATCCTATGTCTCAAAAAACAGCCATTAATGCAGTCATTCTAACTAGCGCCAAGTTATCGGCAAGCGTATCACTTGATGTGAACGTCTCGCTCATATTATTGGTTTGTTTAATAAAAAATAAAAAAAATATCATTAATGAAATTAGACCGATATTGATTTTGGATGTGATGTTTTTTTTTTGTTTACTCTACATTGCTGTTGTAATTTTCTTTTATTCTTTAATATCATAATAACCGTTGACTTTTTCAGATATGCTTTCAATCAAATAGTATCTGTCCTAACACTAACCCAACTGAACAGGATATTTGAACAAAGGCGCAATTACGATCTTAGGAGACTATTATCAGGCGCTGAGAGATTAATAGATAACCTACTTATATTCATGGAAAAAGATCCAGCATTTCTACTAGGTGCTGTTAGATGTCTGCCATTGCCAGAGAAAGCGCGGGAAAACATTACAAGCGCTATTATATCTACATGCAATAAAATAAGGGATTTAGTATTCGCGATACTTATAGCTGGGAACCAGTTAATCACGTTGGTTAGAATGAAGAAATATACTTTGCATCCATCTGATATACATTTGTTATTTAATTTAGTGAGGAGTTCGGAGTCTTTTAAGACGGCAGAAAGCTGGACACCTATTTGTTTACCCAAATTTGATGCAACGTAAGTTTTATATTAAATATTTTTGTAATAATCATTGAACATTAAATTTTATATATTTATAGGAGTGTAAGATGTTCCGCCTAACACTTTATGAAACTCAGGCCAACCTCACCTGCACACAGTGCACCCTGTTGAATAAGAGATGAGGCCTTTACTACCCACCACTCGCTCTGGAGCAGCGTGATTTCTAAGGCCCAATTCCCCTCAGTTAACTCTGTGGAAATTTTTGGAGAAAACCTATAGCCATTGGCTAATGAAGAAATTTATAATAATTTCATAGCATTTAGATTTTTTTTATTTCAAGATATAATCCTGATATAGGAAAAGTAATTACAAGGGCAATATACATATATTCAGATATTTTACATTTTGTTTATGTTGTATACATTTTTATGGATAAGGTTCATGCTAACTTGACCCACACTTGGTGTGTGGTAAATATATAAATGCGCTTGTTTTTCCCTGCAAAAAAGCCTCTATTCATTTATTTATTTTTTATTTAGATCATAATGTAAACATAATTTTTTTAGCTAAAAAGTTACAACTTTTACAAAGCCCTGTTAATTGATTTTAAACATGTTTAAGGTTAAATGACTAGATATTTCAGAAAGAAACTTAAATATTATCATCATCATAATTAGGTGCTCTCTTCAAATTGAAGCTTGGCAATCAAATTAAGTGAATTAATTTGATTCTTGGTTATTATTTTAAACTGGTATTATTTAAACCTGGTCCCCTCCTTGACATAGTCAAACCATATCTTAGGCTGTCTCCCAGGTGCACGTTATTCAGGTATTTTGCTCTCCAGGATTAGCCTTAAGAACTGATAAAAGAATCCTCTGAAGGGATATGAAAAATGCAACCTTTCTTTGCATGATGGTTGTCATCAGCCTATGTATGTAGTTAGCTCTCTCAAGAACTTGAACATTGGAGACAAATTACTTTCACATGGTCTTAAATATTCTATGGAGTCTCTACACCTCAAATGCTTGTATTTGACAACATTCCATTCTTAAAGTCTATATTTCACAACCATATAAAAGAACGGACCAAACAAAATTTTAGAACTTGGGATATTGTGGAAAACAGGATCTTGGGGTCGCATAATTGGACATTCTATTAAAAGCATTTTCAGCCAATTGTTCAATTTATTTATTCTTTGTGATCTAAATCCGATGTTAAATATTGTACTCAATATTTTCAGGGGTTTCCTTCATGGTCATGTATCATATATATCTGAAAACTGTCAAGCCTGTTTATTACTTCTCACTGTTCAAAGAGATGCTTTCTACCCTTTGTCACAAGCCAAGCATATAATAGCAGAAAAATTAGAGAAGCTTAAATGCATTGGAGCAATAAATGATGCCCTTAACAGAAATAAAGACTTGCCCACAACTAATCCATTGAAACACATTGGGATACCGATTATAAGGCATTTTATGTACAAATGTAAATCGACAGCACAACTTTTCACATCAGATCCGATTAGCCTGGACAGATTACAGGATTACAGAATCATGCACAGAGAAGGTGGAGATATAACAGTTAAAAAAATTGAAAAGCTGTCAGATATAGACTATGTGAAGAATTACAGAAAGTTCTGTAATCAAATACATTGTGCAACTGTTCCGGCTAAGTTTATTTTCAGGTCAAATTCAGAGGACACTATTTTAGCTTGGGTAAATATTATCTCAATAACATTAAGCGCATAATTTTTTACTTAAAAACACTCACTATTATTTATTAAGGCTATAAAAAAGGATTTCACACCTTTGTATATTTATGAAGTTTTAACTTCTATCTGCTTCAGCTTTAATAACAAAGCATTTAATAAAAAAATAAAGTAACTTGACAATTTATAGATATTTATTGTTGAAATTTATGAATTGACTCAATTGCACAGTAACTAACACATGTGCCTTTTTGAATGCCAGGCCACATTGTAGTTTGGTAGGCGGTATGGTTTTTTCGAATTCTCTCTATTTACCAAACTCAACCTCTCCGCCTCTAATTGTAAATCTACCAAATAAAAATATTACTGTGTTCCAATTAACATAATATGAGAGTCAGAGTAAAAAAAAAAGAATCAACTTTTGGGCTAGGAAAATGGGAATAAATCTATTTGATTTTTTTTCAATCTTAATTTTTGATAAAGCTTTAAATTTTGTTCAGTTTCTATTTACAGCTACTAAATTTTTTTTTTAAAAAGTCAGTATGCATTTGTCTTATATGAATAGGATACTAACTAAAATAATCTTTACAGATCACTAATGGTTTTGAATTGTATGTAACATTTGATCCATTAGTTGAAAAGGAGCAGACAAAAAAAGCTGTAGATCACTTGTTGCAATGGATCAAGCGAGAAGAGAATCGGATATTTATTATGAATGCGCCAACATTCTAGCAAAAACTAAGTGTTACGTTAAGTGACATTATAAAGAACTCCATTACACGTAACTCCAGCATTGAAGAAAATTAAAATGACATTAACAGTTACAAGTGATTGCAGTGAATTTTTTATGTACATAAATTTAATATCAACCCTCTTAATGTTTTTCTGCTGGGAATTGGTGTCTTCTTTCTCAATAAAAGTTGAAGCTATTCATTTATGATGTGTATCAAGTTTGGAGGGCATATTGCATATCTAAGAAAGATGTTTTTAGAACATGTCAGTTTCCTACACCTGACCCTCATGTTCAGAGGCGTAGAAAACACACCTTGAGACATAATTTATACGATCACCTTACAAACTGAGGAATAAATTATGTACATATTCTAATATAAATACATATATATAAACATTTTAAAAACAGAGGCAGTTAGCGAGTAACATAGAGTTTGATGTTTTTATGAAATAGAGAACTAGTTTACTACCTCCATTGCGCAATATCCAAGCGCTAGCCTTATAAGGAAGTCCATTCTGAGACGACATGTGTCACTCATATTATAAATAAGTCCCCATAACAGCATCACAGTTTTTTGAATGTCAAAAATGTGAATAAATATATGCTATGCAAGAATTTTTCACCATTATCTCCATAATTATCTTTGAATACCATATGAAATTTAGTTAAAGTGTATTTGCTAATTGTAGAAAAAAAATAGACAGTTCAACAAGAAATTATATATTAAAAGGTGTGAAGATATTGATAATTAATAGTAATAAAATCTTGTTAATATATGGACTAGATTACTTAGGATAAACTTTGCTTCTGATTTACTGTGATATTGTCACTTAATATAAATATAGGCAAGCTAAATGTTCAGATATAGGCAACCAAATAAAATATTTATTAACATGAAAGCACCATTATCTCAACTTATAAATATTCATTACTATGTTTAGGCCTCGAGTAATACCATTTCTAGAATAAAACAGTTTTTTAGCCGAAATTAAACAATTTAAAAAATTTATATTTCTGAAAAATTTTATTACAAAATAAAAAAGTTCAAAAACTATATATTTATCATGTTAGATCATCTAAATTTCTAGTTTTGTTTTCAATAGTATTTATATAATGTGAAATAAATATATTTATATGAGCAATACGATGGTTGTATTTATTACAAATAACTTTAGGACATTAACAACCACTAATAAATTATCTGTATTTTCCTCGTATCTTTAATGTATGTACATAATTTGTGTAATCTAAACATTTACATCAATATTCAATGTATTAAAATAAATTTCTGGTTTGCCAAGAAACTAGCTATGACAAACCATATATCGCCTTTGTCCCATACTCACCATAGACATTAATCCTATTGGTAAGAAAGAGATAAATTAAATTATGAAAAACTACAATTTACTTAAAAATGTGGTCTGTGGCATCTTACAGATTTCTCTGTAGTCCCTTTAATGTTAAATGTATCACACTCATAGTTTTTTATTGGCATATTTTTAAAATGCAGCTTTAAATAAACAATTTTATTTTTGTACAGGGTGATAGGTAATAGGTGTAAAAGATCTGGAGAGGCTAAAGTATAGCTTGTATCCTATCTATCTACGTATGGTATACCCCATCCAAAAACAATGGTTCTGGGCTTATTAATTTTTTAAGTATTTTTCAAAAAGTTCCCAGTTTTCTAGGAAAAAATTCGATTATTTTATTTCTTGCTTATTTCTATACAGATTTTAATGTAATAATTATTGTTTAATCATTGTTTTATTCAATTAAATTAATAATCATCACTAAGAGGATAAAACTTTTAAATTACATTCTTTGAAAATCGTGACAGTAACAAATAAGGCGTCATACTTAAATTTTTATTTAATCTTGAAATAAAATTTTATTTACGCACATAAATAAGTACCTGACTTTAAAACCTATCCGACAAGGTATAAGAAAGTTCATAGTTTCTAAAATTTAGAAAAAAAAAACAATTAATTTTACTCTTTCGTTGTTGTAAAACGTGCAAGCTTATTGTTGTCGTTTTAGATAGTGAGTTCATTGTACCATTGGCCAACAATATGGCCCGCAAGGTGTCCTGATTTAACGCCTTGCGATTATTACTTATGGGGTCACATGAAATCTTTAGTGTACACAACACCAATTAACTCGTCAGAAGATTTAAAATCAAGCATCATCGTCGCTGCTGACAAGATAAGAGAACAGCTCGCAGGGCGAGTCACTCGATCTGACTCAAGAAAAAAGCTTCATACTTGTATCAGGAACTGTAGCCGTCAGTTTGAGCAAAATTTAATTTAAAATTAATAACTACAGAACCATTATTTTTGGATAGGGTATTCCATACATAGATAGATAGGATATGAGCCTATACTTTAGCCTCTCCAAATCTTTTACACCTATTACCTATCACAATGTATAAATAATATTGTTTTTATAAACATGTAAACCATTATCATTATTTAGTATTATGTTTCCACCTAGAAAAAGATAATAATGGCAATATTAGTTTAAAATAGGATGTGAATTTTAATGTTACTTTATTACCTTTGGTCGAAATATGTCAGTCTTAGATTATGCCATTAATTACCATATTTAATAATTCTAACGATAATTTGTAATTATGCTTTTTTCGTGCCCAAAAAATGCCAAATATATTTGATATGTTTCATTAAATGTATATTATTAGTAAAATATAAAATTAATATTATATTATTAATTATTGTATATAAACTCTCTATTAAAATTCTACAAGCTGTTGTTTTTAATGGATAAACAACAATTTTATTTGTATTATCTGTGCTATGTATTCACTACTCTATGTAAACATAAAGTACATTATTTATAACTGAATCATAACAATATGTACCTTTCGACAGATATTGGTCTGTTTTATCCTTAGTGGAGATATGTAAAAATAAAAAATTTAACATATTTTACAAAATTTTAATTAAAACTAATATCTACCTCTATCTCGTCTTCTGTCATTTTCATACCTCTCTCTATCCCTTCTGTCCTTGTCCCTTTCTCGTTCTCGTAAGCGATCTCTCTCTCTATCTTTCTCCCTTTCTCTTTCTTTTTCCTTCTCTCTTTCCCTTTCTCTTTCCTTCTCTCTTTCCCTTTCCTTTTCTCTCTCCCTCTCCTTTTCCCTTTCTCTCTCCTTTTCTCTTTCTCTGTCTCGTTCCTTTTCCCTCTCCCTTTCTCGTTCTCGTCTACGATCACGTTCTCTACTTCTAGAACGTTCACGTTTGCGGTCTTTATCTCGTCGATCTCGATCGCGAGATCTGAAAATATAGTTGACATAAATTTTAACAACAATTTTTGATAAAGTGGAATAAAATCAAGCTTATTTTTGATTGAATAATTATTTGCCAAATATATCAAACAAAAATATAGTGTTTGGTAATGTACCTGAAGCCTATTTACATAGTGAAGAAATAATTCTAAATCTATTATTAAACTGCAGTTATAAAACCAATATAACTTTTACTCACTACACAACGATTATTCCTTTGATTAATTAAAGACAATACTAAAAATTATAATTTTTTTATTTTTCTATAGCAAGTTGTAAATAGTACCTTGATTATAAACATAATTATATAGATGAACAGATGGGTTGAATGATGGCTCAGCATTTTTTTCTTAAAATGTTCTATAGAGCAGTGAGTTGATGTAACATGAGGGTGTGACATATAAATTTATATTGAATGTTCCTTTATAGACCTAACTAAAGTATAGTTTAGAATCAGTTTAATTATGTAGTAGAATCCTGTGAATAACCATATTTTTTTTCTTTATATCACTAAACTATGAACAGTGAAGAAAAACTTAAAATACAGTAACATTTAATGATAGTAATGCAATAAAAACTATTTAAAATTTCTTACCTGTCTCTACGTCTATCTCTGTTTCTTCTGTCTTTTTCTCTTCTGTTTTCTTTGGCTTCTGTGTCTACATTCTCTTCATCTGACGGCATCTCTTCGTCTAGATCATCATCCAATGCTGATATTTTAGGATCCAATTCATTATTTTCTTCTAAAATGTGTCTTTTTTGTATCCTGGGTAATATTACATCACATAACCGTTCTTCTCTAAGTAACTCATCAATGAACTCATCCATATGCACTATTTCGAATTGTCCCTGTCTATTTTGTCTACGCAGTTTTCTGTTATCGTTATAAAGTGGCTCCAAATATTTATAACAATCGACAGAGGTTCCTGTAAGTCTCATATAAAATGCACCTAACGCACGCACATATTTGAACTCCTCATTCTTTATGAACTCAACTACAATATCTTTTTCAGGCTGTATTTGTAGCATTTTCAAAACTAAACACAAAAAAGGTGTAGGATAAATGAAGCCGCCATGCACGCCTCCAACATATCGCAACGCCATTGCCTTATCCACAAGCAATTCTGCTGTTAAAGCAAAACATTCTTCCTTCCAATATTTAGAGTCGTATATACGCGATCTTATGATTTTTTCGACAAGGTATTGTGGATTAGTTCCGCGAATTGATTTAGCGTCTTTAACTGTTCGGTTCGCCATCTTTATCGGCGACCGCAAGCGCTGGTTTTTGGCACATAATTTGACATTGACATAAAGTATACCCACAAGGCTCGGTTTAAATTCTTATTATGGCGAATATAATTTTTTTTATTATACTATTCTATGGAAAATATACAGAAACTTGTATAATAGTCGCTTTACATACGTCCTTTCAGTTCCTAACATCAATTTTTAATAAATTTTGCAAGCGTGTTAAAAATATTAGATAAGTGCCTTTTACTATTCCATATAGAAAAATTCATTTATTAAGTACTTTTATTTCTTGTAAAAAAAAGTGGAAAAAGAAGAATAATATTTATGTATGAATTTTTTTACAAAGGTCCAAAAAATTCTGTATATATCTATTCTATACTTATCAGTCGAATAACGCCACGACTGGGCATAGGTCTCTAAAATAATTAAAGCTCTGCCATTATATACATATATATGTTTACTTTTTAAACATTCTTTTTCTTTTATTTTCAATATTTTCCATCCAAAGGTTGTCTGGAAGAGATCGCTTTTAGCGATAAGACTGCCCATTGCGCATTTATTGTTATATATATTTCTTCTATGATGTAACATTATTTGGTGTGCAATAAAGAATTTTCTATTTTATTCTATTCTTTTAAATGACAATCATGTAATCACTCTTTCTAAAATTAAAACTAATTGAATTATTTCATCAAAAGAATTCACAACAGTCTCTCTCAAGGATATCCATGCCGATCAGTCCTAGGCTGTGTAAAAAAAAATCCTATGCCTTACATAATTTGGATCGTCGTTATTTTTGGCAGGACTTTACGGAGTTTTTTAATCTATTTTTCATTGGGGGCAATACAAACGGTTGCTGTTCAAAATATTTACAGATACTTTATTAGTTTTGTGATAAATTATTCGATAATAGTTAAGTTACGATCGAAGATGCAAAAAACTAAGAAAAAAAGAGGCGATGGAGAACCCATGGAAATAGATGAAAATTTCTCGGAAGGTCAAAATGGAGAAACAAATGGCAATAAGGATCTCATGAACGGTGATATTGATCACATTTCTGATGACGAAGAAGGCGGCGTTCGTATCGGAGACATCTACATACCACCCGCTCCTAAGCCAGCTCTTACATTTGACACCAATGGTCCACGATTAATTATAACCCACATTGTAAATGAAAATTTTAAAAGTTATGCCGGAGTACAAACATTAGGTCCATTTCATAAGGTTAACAATTTATGTAATGAAGATTTTATGTAAATTTCAGTTTTCCTGTAGGAAACCACGCTTGTTATTTCCGTAGTGTTTTATAATAGATAGTATATGTCTAGACGTTTAGTGTAATGAATGTTCTTCCTCAACTTTGACTTTAATTTTATTATTTCAACTTGGGTTCTTGTGACGTGGAATGTGATTGTGTTTTGTATAAGTTTAATTATATCTCATCATCAACTACGTTGTTTATTTATTGCAGAGTTTCACAGCAATCATTGGCCCAAATGGTAGTGGTAAGAGCAATGTCATTGATTCCATGCTTTTTGTGTTTGGCTATCGTGCCTCGAAGATCCGGTCTAAAAAGATTTCAGTGTTGGTACATTCATCAAGCAAGTTCCCAAACATATCAAGTGCTAGTGTAGCTGTACATTTTTGCCAGATTATTGACGGGGTAAGTAAAGTTTATGGTACTAAATAATTAATTATGGAATTAACTATGTGTTCTGGTTGGATACTGTGGAATGGTTTGAAGGGTGGTATAACTAGTGAAATTACTGAGGTGATGAGACTTAACATTTAATGTCTTAAGGTGACAAGCATAATGTTGTGCAAAGTATATCACCTTAATCTATCATCAGATGAATGCCTTTCTTATCCTCTCTTTAATAAAAAAATGTGTGTTTGTATTACTCTGAATGCATTAGAATAACATCTAATAAACCTAAAAGCCTGATAGCTTATGACATTTGTTAGTAGACATCACTGGGCCGTATGTAATGGTATATGGTTAGATATTGGGTAGCTTGCGGTCACAATGAACTTCTTGCTTTATTTATTGACATTATAAATACTAACCTTGTAAAGTTCCTACATTCACCAAAGTTGCTGCAGACCACACAATGTTCTCAAGCTAAGTATCAAGTTGGTTTCAATATTATAATCTACAGGTTTTTGTATTATAACAGAAATGATAAACAATAATTTATTAAGTACCATAATCCTTGGCTAGTTTTAACAGGCATATTCAGTTAAATTGATTAAGTTTTAATTGTCTAGTTGATGTCATTTACTGAACAAAAACAATTAGTGTACAAAATAAAAATAGTAGTATTTTGTCTTTGAAGATATTATTTTAACTATATATAATGCACCATAGAAGACTACGTGTTGTGGAATACATAATAACAGACCCATGTTCAGCAGTGGTTTTCCATTAGATAAGATGACGATGATGAGTAAACTTAATTTGTAAACCATTAGTTTAGTTTGACAAAGAGTTATTTTCCAATGTAGGTAGAGTATATAAGACAATATATACAGTATGGATGGTGAGCCGGTGAATATATGCAAAAGGTTAAGATAATCTTTGACACTTAAATAAAATCAAATCAAATTTATATGCAAGAATGTTGTCACAATGTATTTAACTTTAATAATAGAATTAATAGCATGTATTCTGTTTAATACAAATATTTTGAATCATATACTAAATTTATAAAATATTTTCAGGGAAATAAATAAATCATAGTAAAAATCAATTGACTTGTCTAAAATAAAAGCATATTATCAGGGAATTGTTTATGATTATATTAGTATTATTGGTACATAAGTCAGTGAGTTAACATACTTTCTAATAAGCTACTCTTGTTTTTTTTTCTCTGTTTTGATCTTTGTCCCATATTTAACATTTTTCTAAAAACTGTCTTATATTTTTATTTAATTTTGTTTTATATACTATTTGAGGAAAATTAAAAAAACGATAATAAAATACGTTACGTCAAGTTTATTAGTATTTATAAGTGAACATGTTTTGAAGTGAGGGAACGGAGCGAATCGTCTATACACTTGCCGTTGTGTAGGACATGAAGTTCTTGGTTGGCGCAGCGCATGTTGCAAACGCCGTAGTAAGTTACATGGTCAGTCGCACAAACCGGGGGTTCAGGTGGACACATGCAAGTGAATGGTAATGCTAGTGTCCGCGGTCTCGCCAATGCGAGAGATATTACAGATACTGAAAAAAAATAGCAGGAATAAATTCGTCCATATGTTTAAAGATCGAATATATTGAATATGATCATTCAAGTTTAGTTTTTAATATATCGATACGTCTAGACTCAAAGTTCGTAAGCGTCATTGCGGCGAAAGTTACTTTTAAACGTAGTTTTATTCAGTTCAGACTTTCGAGCTCTGTCAATTGGTATTTTTAAAGTTGTGAAGTTCGCAAAAAAATTTTGAACACTCCTACTTTTTAACATCGCTTAACATTTTAACTGCCACGTTGGTAATTGGCCTTAGCGCACTGGAATATGACCGATATATAGAAAATCCTTTGAAAGAAACAGTGCCCTATTCAACAATACTTTTTTTTATTAGAACATTAATTAACAATAATATTATAATAAACCTCAATTTGATAGCAGGTCTCTGTTGTCAGAGACCGTTTCAGTAGTTACCAACGGATACCACCTGATGGTAGGTGATACGTCCGCCCATAAAAACGCGACGCTAGCTAGATTGGTACATACTGCACCACACCGTCCGTCGCCTTAAAACAAGATGTTAAGTCTCGTTACCCCAGTAATTACACTAGCTACAGCGCCCTTCAAACTGCAACACAAGTTGTTGCGGTGGTACCCACCTAGACGGTTTCCGGCAACAGATACCTACCACTAATAAGCTAGTATGGACACTTAGGTTACTTAGGTGAACGTCGCGTTCGTATCGTCGCTTAGTTAAATAAAAAAAATAAATAATTTTTATTGTTTTCTATCTGAGTACAAAATAAGTAAATGTGACTCACGTAAAATAAAGATCAATTTCATCTCGAACTATGTCCACGAAGGATTCGTATTAAATGTCGTTAGAAGATTGTTTATTTATTTATACTGTGATTGATTTCATATAGGTCCGCAGTACATGTTTCAATTATTATTGTGACGAATAGATTTATAATAGACGGGAATGAAGCGTGTCTTAACTAATTTTATGTCTAACTTGTATTAAATGAAAACATGCAAATAGTAATGAATAATGTTTTGTTTAAACAAAACTAGCGATAGTCGCGGTTTGTCTAATCATTGGTTAAATTTTGTTGTGAGCGATTGCAGTCAGTTAGTCCCTGTATTAACACTACTTAGTGCTTGTATTAGGTCCTTACATATGAAATTAACGTTTTGTGGTACTGACCACTTTGATCTGAAATATCTCCTCTTTGGTTAAGAATTTCAAATTCAAATTTATAAATTCATTTAGCTGCTACATTTGAGTTTTGAAAAGTTATTAATTTTTTTTTTCATTATTTTTTTCTTTGGCGTCGCTTATTACCGCACAATGGAAAACATGAGATATCGGTATATTTGCGAGTACGAGTTCTACCGTGGCACCAATGCTGCAGAAACAGCTCGAAGGATTAATGATGTGTATGGCGCTGGTGTCGCAAAAGAAAGCACAGTACTCTTTTGGTTTCACCGTTTTCGTTCTGGAAATTTCGACCTTCAGAACCAACCCCGTGAACGGCCGGAGACCAAAGTGGAAAATAAAGAATTAAAGGCTATTGTGGAAGCAGATCCATCACAAAGTTAATCAGAGATAGCTGCAGGCGTCAGGGTAAGTGACAAAACTGTATTAATTCACTTGAAGCAAATCGGGAAAGTATAGAAACTTGAACGATGGATACCTCATGAATTGAGTGAATCGAACTTGCAAACACGCGTCGACTGCTGCTGCTGTGTTACTTTGCTCAACCGACACAATAATGAAGGGATTTTAAATCGAATCATTACTTGTGATGAAAAGTGCATACTGTACGATAATCGAAAGTGCTCGTCGCACTGGCTGGACCCTGGAGACCCAGACAAATTCTGCCGTAAACGAAAATTGAGTCGGAAAAAGTTATCTGTGAGTGTTCGGTGGACTAGCGCCAGTGTCGTTCACTACATCTTTTTAAAATCTGGCCAAACGATTACGGCAGATATCTATTGTCAGCAACTGCAAACCATGAAGGAAAAATTAGCTGCTAAACAATCGAGATTGGTCAATCGCTCCAAGCTACTGCTGCTTCACGACAACGCAAGACCACACACTGCACAACAAACAACCACAAAGTTAGATGAGCTACAATTGGAATGTCTGCGAAATCCACCGTACTCCCCGGACCTTGCTCCAACAGATTACTATTTTTTCCGGAATTTGGATAACTTTTTACAACGAAAAAAAATCAACTCCGATGCGGCAGTCCAAACCGCCTTGCAAGAGTTTATTGATTCTCGCCCCCAAAGTTTTTTTTAGTAAAGGGATCAATAAACAACCTATGAGATAGCAAAAGTGCATAGATAACAACGGTGCATACTTTAATTAATTAAATATATTTTACAAAAAATTTACTTTATATTCCTCCTGTACAAAACGCCAATTTCATATGTAAAGACCTAATATTAACACACTTCGTTAGACGAGTTACATTAGCGACTATCATTAATTTTTTTTTTACGGAGAACTTACCAAATGTTTGACAATGGATTTTTAAGTCCAATCATATCTACAAATTAGATTTCTGTGTTCTGTGTTTCTTTCTACAAAACTGATTTATTAATTACTAATTAATAAGGCATCAGTCCTATTTGTAAAGCTGAAGGTCAAGGTACAAGTTTTTTTAAATGTCGAAGTTAAAAACCTGGTTTCTAAATAATTCATAGTACATATTTTTATACTAAACATATGAAAAAATATATATTTTTATACTAAACATATAAAAATATATATATTTTTTATACTATCACGCCTTTTTTCCAGTAGGAGTAGGCAGAGACGAATAAACACCCACTTTTCGCTAGATGTGGTCAGATTAGGTGCCATGTAACAGGGGGCGAGCTTGTTGCCACTTTATTGGGGCCACCACAAACAAAGATAATTTCAGTTCGCTGGTTTCCTCATGATGTTTTCCTTCATCGTTAAGTACGCGGTAATTGTAAGAATATGCACATTATGCATTGAAAAACTGCCAACAGGTGCATGCCTCGGCCGGGATTACAACCCACATCATCTGATTGCGATGTCCGAGTTCATAGTCATTTAGTCACCACGACTTTTTACTAATATATAATAAGTTTTTTAAGCTACTGAAACAGGAAGAATCTTTCAAAGAAATTGTTAAACCTTTATATTTCAACTCTTTTGCTATAATATTGCTTTAATTTATATATATATATATATCAATAATCATAATCATATATTCAAATAACATATTTTTTCATTATTTTAACAATGTAAATGCATCAACGGTCAATGCAAGAATAAGTTAAAATTAATATACAAATTACAAGTCTGGTGATAGGTCTTTTTTACCAGAGACCATCATGCCAGTAGTTCAGTGAGAAGGGTGTTGTAGCTAGTGAAATTACTGCGGTAACGAGACTCAACATTTTATGTCGTAGGCGTCAAGGGCAATGTGGTACAGTGTATAACATCCTAACTGCTGCTGCGTTGTTATGTGCGGGTGTATCACTTACCATCAGGTGAACATCCCGCTCATCTCGCCGTGTAATTGTATAAAATAAAATTATAACTATGGATTTTAATATATACTTATACATAATATAATTATGAATTAGTATGTATATGGAGATCTTTAGGGGAGGCCTATGTCTAGCTGTGGACGTCTATCGGCTGATGATTTGTTTGCAGCGTGTTTGTATGTGCATGTCAGTAAAGATAATTTTTTAAATAATATTTCTATAGTTAATAAAGTTAAGATTTTAAATTTAGTATTTACGAGAGTATTGATCGTTACCCACTACACGCCTTCATAGCTGTATCGATAAAAATGAATCAATCTAAACTTCCTATGACATAAGTATATATTTACGTATTATATAATGAAAACGGGTTTTGTTTGTTCCCCAATCACGTGAAAACTAGTGATCGTATCAATGCGGGAACACGACCATTCGACGCAGAATGATTTGTAGTTGGTTACTGGCATTTATTTTCTGAATTTCATAGATCCTTCATCATTTTATTTCTAATTGACTTGCACTGACTTTCAATTATTTATACGGTTGGTATAGAAAATATTTTGCGGTTACTCTCAATGTATGTTTCAGAGAAATTTCAAGTTTAATTTAATATTACGGTCGGCTAAGCTGGCATATAATAAATATATATAATACCACTAATATAATAGACTATTTAAGTTGACAGTGGATGGTAAAGAGCATACCTCAATGTTTTTTATTTGCAACAAGCTACATATGTAACTTACCACATAGATATTATTACGAAGATTATAAAAGTTTCAGTTTTGTTAGATATACCGAAAATTTTAATTGGTAACGATATAACCATGTCACTAAAATTCTTGTGTTCGTGTTCTAAGATCACCACAACGGAAAAACTATTTATATGTTTATGTGTTTTTGTATGTGTATATTATACTTGTATTTAATTGATGCACCTGCTTCATCATCTCTGCATTACCCAAGGTAGATTGGAAGATAATGCCAATGGCATTAAGTCTACATTTACACAATGTGTATAAAAATAAAAAAAGAAGTACAAGAAAAAATTTGAGTAAATTTGACAATTTATTTAAGGCGCAGAACCACTAACACATCGGCTCGTCAATATACCGTTGGCAATATCTGAACATGGACCGTTGTACATGATGTAGAGATTTTATTTAGTGAAATATTGATGGAAAATCATATTGCATATACCTTCGTATGTAATGTAGTTGTTGGCTCATACCGGATCAGCGGGTGCGCAGCCACATGCTTGTAGTCATCTGAATGGATCCGCGACGGCAAGGCAGACAGTAACAATGCTCACTGAAAATATGATATAATTATTTTTAAACGTATAAAATCAGTGTTTTTCAATTGTACTAGTGGAAGGTCTCCGTTGCAGGAGGCCGTCTAGGTAGACATCACCGTAGCTCCTATTTTAGTCACCAAACATTAGTGTGTAAAAATTATTGTATTTCAGTTTGAAGGACGGTAGCTAGTGAAATTACTGGGAAACTAAAGCCTTGTTGTTATGGATGTTAGGTTACCATCAGATGAATGTCTTGCTCATGTCATTGCTTCGTCAAATAAAAAAAAACAATCGTTTCTATTCTTGGTAACGAGAAACCTAAAGGCCAGTCAAAAATAATAAGATAATATTGTGCGTATTTTTTTATATTGCTATTTAAAATTAAAAGTTAATTAACATCTTTAATGCTTAAAATATTTTTATTACTTTGATGTCATACCATAGACAACAGGCTACATCACAACAAAGTTTTATTAAGACCTCTGTCAGTCGGTCTTGTTTATATGAACTTCTACATCACGTACTTCTTTAACCGCGGCGTCTCTTTAAATATTTGGTATTTCCAGTCTTGTAAAGCTAGGGACAATTGTAATGTAATATAATAAAATAATGAATGTCCTGTTGGTAATGTCCTAGAACATTTCTGGCGGTAGTGGCAAAATAAAAAAAAACAACATTGGCTCTAAAGGTTTTTTCTATCTAGAATAGGCAACCACTGGAGCATAAGTTCAAATAGTGTTAAGTAGCAAAGTTGTGGTTGATGAAGTGTGTTCACTCAGAATTCTCTCATATGCTAACAGCCGAAACAGCGTAATACTGTTATGGTGGTAGATGTATAACTTGAGGGTGGTGGCTTGTTGGGTTAGCTCAGAAAATTCTACCACCAACCAAATCTCATAACTTGACAAAGCAAGCGGTGACTACACTGAGCCTCGGAGGCGGTAACTTTTCTGTTCTTTTCCAGTTTTATACTCGTAAATCTCTTTTAATAATTAGCTACTGTCAGCGGTACCTTATATATTATCCCAGTTCCATATTTACTTTCTCTCTATTCGAAGTTATCTATTCTACATCACCACCGCTCCTATATCGGTTAAACTGTTTTTCATCCAGTAATTTTGGCTCAACGGAGACAAATGTTCAATCCATTGAAATGTATTAGCTTTCTTATATTCCTACTAAGATTTTTTACTTACAAAATACAAGAAGCAGCTTCATCCTAAGTTGCTAAGAAACTTTAACTGTAACTTATCTTAGACGGCGTTTTCTTTTTTGTTTCCGCCAGATCACAGGTTTATATTACGAGATAAATTTAACGTGTCGTATTATAATATATGTCGATAATAAATAATGTAATAGACTGATATTTTTATAACACCTAATTAAAAAAATATATAAATTTAACCTTTAAATTAACCTACATTTGAAAGTACTAAAAAATTACTACACTAACTAATCTTTTTTAAACCTGTACTTTCATGTTATATTTTGTATGTTTATGGGAGCATAAAACTACATCGAATATTGTCTGTATAAGAGATACATACATCAGAAGACAAGAAAATGTGTAATTTTGTTTTTTTGTTGATATTGTAATCTAATTTTTCTGAGTATATTCTTTCATTCTGTTTTGCTTAGTAATTTTTTCGATGTCTCTCTTTTTGGAGCTTTCATTGCGTCACAACATTAGTCGCAGCCTTTCTTAACGAATGCTCCGCCAAATCCAGAATCTAAAACCTTAACCTGTTGTTGACTGTTGTACGCGTGAAAAGTAGTACGTAGTGTTTTTTTTTGCGGGTTAGTGTCGGACTGCTACCGACTAAAAAGCTTCACACGGTATTCCAATCACTTCTGAATATACGCACGAGGTTCTCGGGATAACATCGAGCAGTTCTTCCGCAACCCTCCAAGCAAGGCTTGGGTAGTTCGTGCCTTGTGACCAGGTGCAGAGTCGTGCTGGAAAGTCCACTGTATATTTTTAAAAAGTGTATTGCTGAGAGGTTTCACAACGTATCCAAGACTATCTTGATACACTTTGGCTGAAGTTTTCACTCTTTTTTCACAAAAGATGTAGTTTTATGACTCCTCGATAAGACACGCGCCACCAAACCATCACTGACGCAGGATAATGATGATGACCACGTACCTTTCCGACCTCCAGCACTTGAGCAGTTTTTTTAGAACTTTATCATTTTGCTTATTGTAGTGTTCTTTAATCGTGAAAATTTTTCTATCGGTAAAGAGAATATTTCTTTGTCTTTCACCTGCCTGTTGTATAGCGACAGAAGGCGTTTTGATCGATCCACTCCATCCATATTTAATTGTAAAGATTGATTTAGGGCATGTCCTGTATATCGACGATAAGCACCGAGCTTCAGGTCCTGTTTTATAATACGGGATTGAGTCCTAGCGAGAAAATTCATTTCTCGCGATAAGATTTCTTGCTTCTTAATGGAGTTTCGGCGAATTCTGACTTTAACAGCATTAATAGCCTTTGTAGTTTTAACAGCACGCGGCCGCCCTGATCATTTCTGGTCTTCGACAGAGGAAGTGTTGTTGTATCTGTTGATGGTACGATATACGAACACACGGCTGATACCAAGCTTTTGAAGTGTCTGGAATATAACCGAGCGGACCGGCTCCATACCCACTATGTGCAAGGCGATCACTGCAATCCTATTTTCTTTAACACCCCATGCCATATCGGATTTTTATAATGAACACGAAAAAATATGTGAAATGGCTCAAAATCGAAAGAAGTTTTTAAAATAATATACGTATTCCAAATTCAAAATAATTAAAAAATTGAAAAAAATTTAAGTTGTTATGTATCAGTATTTATGGCCAGCCTAGTTATATACAAATCCTGACTTTTTTATGTAATTTATATTTTTGTATCGATGAAACTGTGGTTATGATAATTTCGTCTATTTTTAAAATGCTTCGTCTCCTATCGAAAACGATCGTTATATTTACAATTCGGACTAAGTTTCTCCTTTTTCAGATTATTTCATTATGTATCGAATTAAATATGATATCATAGTTAAGTAATTTTTGAACTTAAAACGTTAAACTTGTAACGCTGATATGCATTATTGATTATATGTCACCACATTAATATAAATATTGAGACATTACATTTAATCTTTTTTTTTAGAAAATTTATATTCGATAAGCCTCGACAATGTCTTGGATAGTAAAGCTTAAGTACAGTATTTTACAGGGTGTATAGAAGGGTAACGGGTCCTGCACAACAACTTACGGGACCCAAGCCATCCCGCATTGGGCCAACGTCTTAGGAAATGGTCCAAATCAATCCAACCTAACCTAACCTAACCGATCGATGTGGGAATTTTTGGGAGGGAGGCTTATGTCCAGGAGTGGACGTCTATCGGCTGATGATGATGATAGAGAGGGTGCCTTAAACTAGATTTTTTTTACAATCTATGACGGTCATATAATAAAAAGTTCTGTCTAATATTACTGTTATAATTCGATAAGAATTACAAGTAGGATTTCATGAACATGGATACCTACATAGTGCTTAATTATAGCTCCTATGTAAATAAAGTATTGTAGTTTTAAAGACACTGGTAGCCGGTTAATTGATTTATCACTAATAATCATCATCATCAATGTACTAGCTTGGACAATGAAAGGCATTTCTATACTGATTTAGGGTTTTATCATCTATATTTTTATTTTTGTTTTAGTAGTTTTATTGTTATTTCTACATACAAAATGCATCTTTTTTAAATGTTCTTTTGTGGTTTTACTTTTTAATTCGATACTGTTTAAGTACAAGAAATGTGCAATTACTTTGATTATATGTTGATCATTTATTATAGTAGCTGTAAATTAAACATCTTGTTTCTAGGAAGGTGAGGAATTCACCGTTGTGCCGAATAGCGAAATAGTTGTATCGAGAACCGCCTTCAAAGATAACTCGTCACATTACATTCTCAATGATCGCAGGGTTCAGTTCAAGGAAGTCGCCAGGATGTTGCGCTCTCATGGAATCGATTTGGACCACAATCGATTTCTCATATTGCAAGTAAGTCTCGACTCGACTTTTCTAGTGAGACAAAGTTCCAAGTCTTAATAATGGGAACATTTAAGCGTAGATGAGATCTGCCTTCTTTTAAAGGTTTTTTTTTTTTGATATTTACTTTCGAAAATCTAATTTCTGCTATACTAGAAACATTAATTTATAATTAAATAATGAGGCTTAAACATTCGTGTAAACTACAGATACCTGTCTCTTTCTCCTCTATGTGCTGTTAATTAAAAAAAAAAACAAGTAACGTGTCACTTTTCATATAGAGAGTAAATATTAACCGAATGGGGACTGTCACCGGTGCACATTTTTTACAGATTTTTACTTTATAAAAAAAATCTACAAAACCTAAAATTGATTCATAGGGCGAAGTTGAGCAGATAGCAATGATGAAACCCAAAGGCCAGACGGAGCATGAGTCCGGAATGTTAGAGTATCTAGAAGACATCATTGGTACATCGCGGTATAAAGTAAGTTATTTTTTATTAAGTTTTTGTATGTGATATGAGCACGGAAGCACTTTCTCTTGATCTAGATAATTAACACTAAGGTGTTAGCTAGCCAGGCAGCTTCCAATCCTCGCCTCTGAAGTGGTGTGATATTAATCCCCACTGGATAGCTTGATTTCACTAGGAACGAAAACGTATGAAAACTGACATGTTCCCAGAACAACAGTTTTCGTGGACACATTGGATCCTCTAATCCGGACTTGATCATTGCGATGGATAAATGACTCTATCTTTTTTTGAAAGAAGTGCGGACTCCTAGTTATTTTTGCACTTGTCAAAGGAACTAGACGCGCAAGAGGATTCACATGATGAAAAGCGACATTCCTACTCCACTCACACACTCCACTCCTATCGTGTGACTAGTTAGAATGATAAACACTACAGCAGTGTTAGTCGCCTTAAAACATGGGATATTAAGCCTACATTCGCTAGTAATATCACACTACTGATTGTCGGCACAGCTGTTGCTGTACCTGTCAGAGTAGTGCATACATTAAGAGGGTTGTTTATTCATTTATTTTTATTTTTGAAAGGAACCAATAGGGAAACTTTCTATTAAAGTTGAAGAATACAGCGAAATGCGTAAAGAAAAATTAAATAGAGTGCGTTTGGTGGAGCAAGAGAAACTGAAATTGGAGCAGCCCATGAGGGACGCCGTGGAACAAATGAACCTAACCAACACGGCGCAGCGCACTAGGAATATGTTGTTGCAGAAATATGTGTTCGTATTTTTATATCATTCAATGAAGTTACGGGACGAGCAGAATGATCACTTGATAGTAAACTTTATGCCTGCTGAGAGTAATATGCCATTAGAATGATAAATACTACGCAAAATTCTGCTTCTCACACTCTTCATCACTTTTTCTATTGCCAAGTCTCGTTATACGAGCAATTAATTTGTTATTATATCAATTATTTGTATTGTGGATAAAGAGGACAAGAGATTCAACTTTCAGATCATTGTCTGTGGTCTTGTGCTGTCATCTTCGAATCACTGTTGTGTCTTTTTCCTCATAACATTAATATCTATGTGATTAAAAAATAATAACTTGATTTAGACATGAAACGAATAAAATCGCGGAATCTCGTAAAAGCGAAATGGACGATTTGAAAGCGAACTTGGCAAAGATCGATGATAAGCTAGAGGAAATAAACAATGAATTGCAAGAAAAGAATAATGTGCTCAAGACTGGAATGGAGTAAGTATATTTTTGGTGGTAAAAATGGGGCTGCGAAGGATACTGAAGAGATGTGACTCTCACCGGCTAAAACGCCACGGAGAGTCTCTCAATATTTTTAGTAGGACAGTTCTAGTTTAAAAAACTATGTAAATGATAATGATGTAAATGATAGCTTTTTGTCCAATATACCTTTTAAGCAACACTAGCGAGATAAATTACAATGACTATCACTACACTACTATATTAAAAGACTACATCTACTATATTAAAAGCAATTATTGTACGATTTTTAATCAATGAAATAATTATTATTAAAATCTAATATTCATGACTTACATTTACATATTTTCATTACACGAATTTTTTTTTTATCCAGCATGTATTTAATGAGCTTTTATAATATAAAAATAACTTTTATCACAACAGAAAATATACTAGTAAGCAGAAGAAGAAAGATCAAATTAAAGAAAACCTACAGGCTTGCAAGAAGAAAGTCGTTACAGTACAAGTCGAAGTCACACAAGCGACCAAGAAAAAGAAAAATCTAGATGAACTGCTTGAGAGTGAGAAAGGGAAACTTATTGATTACGAAACGGTGAGAAAAAAAAGTAATAATTTAGAGGACACAATTAAAACTTTTTTTTATTTTTATTCGACAATATAAATGTCTTAGAAAGTATAAGTAAGTCTGATCGCCAGACTTCAGTTTAAAGAGGGCACCTAATGACGGTGATGTTGAATATAAAAGTAATAAAATCTTTTTTATTTATTTTATTTCTTGTTACGACCAAAAGATGTAATTAGAACCACTATTTAACCGTCCACGACCTCTTTGCCATTTAACACCATGTGATATACTTTCAGATCCCAGAAAAAAATAATCGGGAGATAAAAGACTGCGAAACTCTGCTGGAGAAACATAGGGAGAATAAGAAATTGGCTGAGGAAGAGTTAAAGACTGTAATGGCTGGAGTGAGGTAAGTCTATTGTTGATTAAAAAAAAATAGTAAAAAGAGTATGAAAACCCATGTTTTACTAAGAAAACGCTTAACTTATTCTTTGTATGATTAAATATTTTTTAATGCAAAAATCGCAAACTTGTACGTAGATCGCAAACGCAGGGTCTCCAAGAAACGAAGGATCGGCTGCAAGAACAGCTCATTGAATTAAAGAGGATCGTAGATGAGGCCAACAATAAAAATAAACTGGCTGAATCAAAGTTGAAGTTGTACTTGAGCACGGAAGTAAAGGAGATAGAAAAATTGCAAGAAATAATGAATGCTTACGAAAACGGTGCTAGAGACATAGAAGAAAAAAAAGCGTGAGCTTCTTTTTTTTTTAATTTCTCATAAAAACTAAATGTCAGCAGGGAGATGCAGGGTTAGTATATATCCAAAGTTCACCTACAAAAGTGGCTTGAAAGATTAGTAATGATAAATTATATAACCAAATAACACTTCAAAAGTTTCTGTTCCCACTTTCAGTGGGGTTGGCACAATATGTCTTCTTCAATTTTTTTTATCAACTGTCAACTTGCTCTCACTTTTGGTGTTCCTCAACTGTTCCGTCCATATATATTCATATTACTTATTATTTTAGCAACATAGTTTTTACCCACTTCATCATGCTTTCACGCCAACCTCATCTTTTCTGTGAATAATTTTTATATTGTATCCGTCTAAAATAACGCATTATTTATCTTAAAACCAAGGATTGGATGTCTTCTCATATCAGGTTTAAAGTGTAATATTCTGATTGAAAAATGAAAATTATCACCACCCTCCAAAACTATATAACGCAAATAGTAATGTTTTTGTTTCTAAAGTATACTAATGTTTTGTTTCAGCGTTTTCAACGATTTATTATCCTCAGTACCAGCTAGAGAAGCACAATTAAGCGAGGCCCTGACGAAATTACAAATACTAAAGAGGGAAGAAGAGTCAATATCAACAGAAGCGAGATCTCTGCGGTATGTCTAAGTATATACACATATTTTTTTAAAGGGACCTGAAGAACAACACCACACTCCTGTTCCATGCTTCTTGCAGTCTATTTCCGAACACAATCGAATTGACGTATAAAGAGTTTTAAATACCTGTACTCCAAAAGCACTGCTGTAATTTCGTCCTCGTCGTGTTCCTTATTTTTTAGTTGTTAGGCTCATTCTTACCTTATAATTATATATACATATTGATATCTTCAGGATGTCTCCCGTAAGATTTCTAGTTAACGGCCGATAATGCAATGCGGGAAGGTCCTTCAGTAGAAACCACTATTGTCTAGTGTAGTGTAATTCGATCACTCGCAAGGTGAACCTTTTAAATAAAATATATTTAAAATTTAACGATTGTGATGTATTTTCAGTGCACAGTTAGAGGAGTCCAAGCAAGCGATGAGTGCGAATAAATCTCGCGGCAGAGTTTTGGATTCGTTAATGAGGGAGAAAGCAAGCGGTGCATTGCCCGGCATTTTCGGTAGACTGGTAAATACACCTTTTTGTTTAAAAAAAAAACACCCTTTAACTTTAACGTGACAAAGTAGGAAAACTAAAATCACCAATATCACCTAAAAGATTGCTAGTCTTAAATGGGAATGGGTAGGGCACATCTAAGGATGGAGAGCTGACAAATATATATAATTATTTCCAGGGTGATTTGGGAGGTATAGACGGTAAGTACGACGTGGCTATATCCACCTGCTGTGGAGCATTGGACAACATTGTGGTGGACACTGTAGAGACCGCGCAGAGCTGCGTGGAGCACCTTAAGCAGAATGACGTCGGGCGCGCTACATTCATAGCACTCGACAAGCAGCAGCATCTCATCAATCATTACCGGAAGCGGAACAATTAGTAAGTGGCTACCAACATTTTTTTTAATCATAAATGAAACAACAATGAGGAACAAGAAGGGGAAGTATGAAAATGTTTTTAAATTTCATGTCATTATAAATAATTAGATACGTCTTATTACATTTATTTGTTTTTGCCTTTAAACAAACAGACAAAAAAAACACAATCTACATGATATTGTACTCGTCGCCTTAAGACATAAGATGTCTTATTACCCCAGTAATTTCATTAGCTATAGCGCCGATCAACTACTAGTCAATGGCAAATAAACTACCACCAAAAAAATATAAAAGGTTTTTGGATTTGATAAGAGATCATACCATATTTTAGAACATGTCAATGTAACACATGATAAACCGTATTGTATGTATATATTATATATAGATATAATCAGATGTAAACGTTATTGTCCTCAGCCCGGAAAATGTACCGCGTCTGTTCGATTTGATAAAAGTAAGAGACGAGAGAGTTTTACCGGCGTTCTACTTTGCGCTGCGAGATACCCTAGTGGCCAAGGATCTGGAGCAGGCCTCGCGTATAGCCTACGGAAAAACTAGATACAGAGTAGTAACGCTGATGGGAGACGTCATCGAAATTGCAGGTAATTTAACAAATATTTTTTTTTTTATGTGATAATGCTATCGCCTTTACAGTCAATCGTCGTCTGGTCGATAATTTCGAAAAGCATTAGATAAAAATAACCTTAGTTTTATAAGTGTGAGTTAGTGATCGACTCGTCCTTAAAAGCTCTTGTTATTGGATCATTAACTTTCTTCACTATAGTTTCCTCCATCGTAACCTTAAGCTCAGTGTAAATCAAATCCATTTACATACTGAGATATTATACAATTTTGATATAAAAATCTGTTGATTTATACGGTTAAATTTTTTTCACTTAGGGACAATGTCTGGCGGTGGAAAATCAACAATGCGCGGGCGCATGTCCAGTTCAGTTCAGCAGGATACGAGCGAACAAGACCCCAGAGTGATACAGCAGAATGAAAACAAACTTACATCGCTTGAGGAAAGGTATATCAGTTTTTATTATAAGTATTATTTTTTATATGGAATTATATCAACTATTTAATAGTTGACATAATTTCACATGGTGTGAACTAACAACGAGGTCGAAGATGGTAAAGCATGCTCATACAGAATATTTCGTGTACCACATGTTGACATTCACAACACACAGATGCTGCAACAACAGCAAATTTACTCGATTCAATTACTCGAGGTCGATTCAAACAAACCAAGGTAATAAACCAAACTTCATAAACTTAGTGCCAACTCTAACCATGGACTTTGTTGTTATAAGACAAGCGGTGACTCACTGCGTCATTGAGGCAGTAACTATTCATTACCATGCCCATGACCATTAACTCTTCATTAAGACTAGGCAAGATACCATTTGTAGTCATCTATGTCATTAAGACTATTATCCTTATATGTTGTTCTGTTTGCAGATTAACAGAACTTCGTAATGAACAAGTGAATCTAGAAAATACGGTAACTTCTCTTCAAAGAAGCGTAAGAGAAGACAAAACTACGCTGAATAAGCATAAAGTAGAGATAGACAATTTTAGGGAACAAGTACCTGTTTTAAAGGTATGTATGTAGTCATTGATGTTTTTTTTTATCTATCTTATTTTTATTTTTTCTTTATACTTTTTTATTCCATGAAGAAACTAAACATGCAAGCTGTTCAATTGCTTGTCAAGTGGTGTACCCATAATAATGCGGTTGTAGTTAGATTATCACCACTACATTGTATTATATTGGCTACTTTGAGACACAGGCACAGTAAAGTCTGCACAATAATGTCTGACTGAATGGGAACATATCTTTTCAACATCTCTTCCTTAATGTATATATTCGGATAGATATAACGGAGTAATAATTTGACTTTGTAAAAGGAACAATAGAGGATGGTGGAAGTATGGAGAAGCTAATACTGTATTAGGTGCTTTGTTTTGATAATTTAAAAAATTATTACTTATTGCAGACACAAATTAAAGAACAAGAGAGAAAAGCAGCGGCTAGTAAAGTGGACCCAAATGAGAAAAAGAGGCTTGAAGAAGCTTTGGCAGAAACTAAGGAAAACTTAGATAAAGCACTGTCTGATGCTGGAGAGGTAAGTAAATTAATTTTACAAACATCTTTCTGTATCTCACAAATCATAACCATGACACAGGATTTTTTTTTTTAATCACCTAGTCACATAAAAATGGTTCGTAAGTAATAAATATTACTCACCTTGAAGTTGGTTCAATATTCATATTTTTGTTAAAAAATAGGAGCTGACAAGTCTTTTGTGACCAGAGTAAAAAGGGTTGCTAACTTCTGTACTACTTTCTTATTTTCCATATTAGGTGGAGAAGGAAGTGCGCAAAGTGGATTCACAAATCGGATCAATAGCTGGCGGTAAAGTGAAAGAGTTGCAGACTATAGTCGATGACCTCACTAACAAAATAAACAAAATAACAGCAGAGGTATCTAAACTGAAGGTCGCCATCAATACAAGCGTGAGGTACATGTTTTTAACTTTTTTTTTGTAAGTTTTGAAAAACTGCGCATAAAAATATGATAATTAATTTTGCGCTTATTTGACAGTAATTTGCTTCAATTTTATATGGTGTTAATGAGTTATGGTGGTATACTTGGTTTTACCACTAGTTGATTCATGGTAATCCTATTTTGTGAAGATTGGTATGCAAATATTATTTAAAAAATTGTACATATTCTGTAATGACTATGAGATAGGGACATCTGTCATCTCAGTCCACCCCTGTGAATACGACTGTTGGAAAGTAGACGAAACGTCGTGATAATAAAATAATTCCAGATTCGCGAGCCCTGAGTTCGATGAAGCTGCAATGGTTATCAAAGTAACTAGCGGCGCGAACTTCACTATAATTGTAAATAAAAAAAAATATTAAATAACCGCGATTTATTCAGTAAAATTTTGCTTTGTTCAATAACAATCGCATTATTAAAAATAATAGTGTCTTAATTCTATCATAACTACTTTTCAGAAATGCTAAGAAATCGAAAGACAAAATCACCCAAATGGAGGCAGACCTCAAGGATACAGAAAAAAATCTAGATAATTTAAAAAACCAGAAAAAAGAGCTTATTTTAGAAAATTCACAATTACAGAAGGAATTTGATGAGGTATGATTATAAATAGCTGCCTTTGTAAGTAGTTGCAGTGATTCAAAGAGCACAGTGGAAGGGATAGGTTTTGATGAAGATTACTATCTCTTTGGAGTTGGGTTTGTTCTCCAGTCCTGGCTATTAGATATATTTAACTATTTCCCGGATTTAAGTGAGTTGATGGAAACCAATCGATTAGGGCAACAAAAGACCAACTATTCTGTATGTTCTTTGGGGAAGATTGCGTACTTTGAAATGACTATTATTTTTTTATCAACTGTAGTTTAGCACTTGATCTCTATTTCACAATTTTTAGTGACAATGAGGCCATTACTTTCAGTTAAAATACAGCTCTATTATTATTGCCACAAGTTCTCTCTAAGTTCATAATATGTAACACCAGAAATGATTCAAGGACCTGTGGTAAAAATCAAGCGTTTACCCACTGCTTGCCAAAGTAAATTAAAATTGAAAACATTAATAATTTAGGAAATAACTTTTTTGTAATGAAACAGCTAGAAGAGCAAATAAACGAAGGATCAGGGGAATTCGTAGATTTAAAGAAAGAGATCGCCAAGCTGCAGAGCAAAGAAAATAAAGTGAAGAGCGAACGGTTGGAAGCCAACAATGCTGTTAGTGAAATGGAGAAGTTAATATACGACTGCACCACTAAAATACCTATGTGGGAGAAAGAGGTAGGTGGAGTTGAGTGTTTACTAGTGATAGATCTGTCTTGTCAGAGACCATGTAGATGGTACCACTAAAGCGCTTATTTTTGGAGCCAAAGATTTCTGTGTAAGGAGATTTAACATCTTGTCTCAAAACGACGACCACAATGTGGTGCATTGTATTTAACTTACCATCAAGTGAACATTCTGATTATCCGTCGGCCAATAAAAAAAAACGTTTTCTATGGATCCTTTGGTGTGACAGGTATCTATAGGCTATAGTTACTCTGCTTATCAGGAGGGTATGACCCTACTCCTTGCCATATAATTAAATTATGTTTAAAAAATACATTTTGTTTTATGTTTTCAATTTCAAGGATTTTTTTTTTATATCAAGACAAATTTTGTACATTGGTAATAGTATGAGATATTTTTATCTACAATACTTTTGCTCTCATGCACGAGATACCTATCCATAGACAAAATAATGCTTGGTTTTGATGAGAATGTAAACCCATCAATGAATTGCGAGAGATCAATTTAATTGTTAATACATATTTGCATATGTGTATATATTTTAATTTTGCAATATTAATTAATCTTAGGTTTTCTTTATTTAGTTATCTTCCTTAAAATTGGAAGACCCTGGTCTGGATGGAATACCTGGTATTGAAAGACCGGAACCGTTGAAGCGGTACACGCCCGAGGAGTTGGAAGAGTGTGTGGTGCAGGAATTGAGGAACAGACTTACTGCACAGAAGGCTAGACTTGGAGACGCGAAACCTAACGTTCAGGCAATACAGGTGAGATGGGATTTGTGGCTTATTAGGAAGATTATAGATGTATTCCAAATTTTAATCTTTTTTGTGGTTCTTAAGTTATTTAACTGTATTTTTAACATAGTGGCTGATGACGTGCCTAGTCATGTTGTGAGTTCTTAATTCAAATCTGGGACGACTTGTTGTGGAGTTTTGTTGTTGGTATAATATTTTAAAATCCTCCTGGCTAGCTTTCTGCCTTATTAGATATCTGCCGCCTGTCTTCTGCTGTAATAGTTATGTGCAGTTTTACCTTTTTTTTTTCGGTCTTGTTGTTGTTTTATAAAAATTTCATTGTTTTAGGATTACAAAACAAAAGAGGAATTATATATAAAAAGAGCGGGAGAGTTAGACGACATCACTACGAAGAGAAACGAAATGAGAGCTCTTTATGATCAGTTGAGAAAGAAACGCACCACAGACTTCTTATGCGGTATGTTTTGTTTTTTTATTATTATTAAATGATGCGTAGAGATGAATAATATTACTTCCACTTAATAGAAACTGTAAATGGACAGTTTGTAAGTACGATCGTAAACGCTATATGTCTCGAAGAGCCAGTGGTTCTATCCCCACTGAGCTTGACCTTCAGGTAAAAGAAAACATTGTGAGGAATCTGACATATCAAAATAATAACTTTCTTGGATGTGTTATATCCACCAATCAGCACTAGACCAATTTGGTGAATGAATGTCTTAGACAGTTTCTCCTGTTTATTAGAATATTTACTTTTTTCTGTCTACAAAGGTGGTATTAAGAAAATAATTAGTCCTGCCTCTTTGTTTTATATATTTTTTTTTATATTTTATTTTGTATAACTTCAGGTTTTAACACAATCACAACAAAGTTAAAAGAGATGTATCAGATGATCACATTAGGTGGTGACGCGGAACTAGAACTTGTCGACTCTCTCGATCCTTTCACTGAAGGAATTATATTCAGGTATAGTGCTGCTGAACCCATGAATATGAAACTTTGTTTTTCATTAGAACATATATGCTGCATGTCTTGACCGAACGTGGGTTCAATCGCTACTGTTTACTTTAGTTTCTAATAAAATATATGAATATAATTATACATTATCCTTAACAGTGCCTCAGTCCTATACACCGACTTGCATTTAGCAATCATTAGTGATACATAAACTCTCTCATTGTTAGAAAGCCCTAAGTTCCACCTGAGGGGACATTAATGGAGCTATTTGATTATTTATTCAATCTGATGTAATTAATATTTTTTTTAGTGTCAGACCACCAAATAAATCATGGAAAAACATTTCTAACCTGTCCGGTGGAGAGAAGACGTTGTCGTCGTTGGCTCTGGTGTTCGCTTTGCATTACTACAAGCCGACGCCACTGTACGTCATGGACGAAATAGACGCGGCGCTCGACTTTAAGAATGTATCCATAGTAGCTAATTATATTAAGGTGAGGTTATTCATCATCAGACTTGAGTTAATAATATACAGCATTACCAGCGCCCAATTCTACCACTAAATAGTAGTGTGCAAACATTACCGTGTTCCGGTTTGAAGGGCGCTGTAGCTAGTGCATTTACTGGGATAACGAGATTCAACAACTTGTATTAAGCGATGAGTGCAACGCAGTCCAGTGTATATCATCTTAACTACTTGCGAACGTCTGGATCATATCGTCGCTTAATTGAATAAAAAAAAGAAACAATCCCAACTACTACTCAAACCTTAAAAAAATCAGTATTGTAATTGGATCAGATTTCTAGTTTTGTAGCCGATGCACATGGACTCGCAAATAACTGATTGAATATCTACCGTTGGACATAAGAAAATCCACATTGATTGCTCCTGTGCTGCTACAATCCATCACTTTCAAGCAATTTCACTCTGCATGAAACTTTTAATATGATAATTGGACTGGTTGTTAGAGACAGATGTTATGTCAATACATTGTCTCTTAACTGCGAACTTGTCTATTGTATAGTATAGTAATAATCTTATAAGTTAGTATCTTTTGTTTATTTCACGAAGCGATGGAGTTACTTTTAATAGGTTGTAATACAGTCTCCACTTCAATGTACGAGAATCCTTTTTTTTTTTTGTTTCAGGACAGAACTAAGAACGCGCAATTCATTATAATATCCTTGAGGTACAATATGTTTGAGGTTTCGAATCGGCTTGTGGGTATATACAAAACTGAGGATTGCACAAAGTCGGTTACAATAGAGAATGAAGTACCAGAGCAACGAGCGAGCGATGTTGCTCGTACTGTTTAATCTTTTTTGTAAATAAAGTTAATCTAATGTAATCGATGGGATGATGAAGAACATGGTCAGAGATTACAGATTTACTAGAGCTCGCCATGTTGCCAGTATTGATAAATCTTTAATAAATCAATCAAAATTTAACGTAACGTTATTTTAAATTTTATTTTAAATTAGGTAAACAGCTCATTATACAAAATTAATTTCTAGATAACGAAAAAATTAATTTCATATAGCATAGATAATTACGATCGGAATATAGTCAACATATAAAGCATTAATTATGCATCTCATATTATAGGACTATCTTAAATTATTAGAAACGAAATTTTTCAACTTATTTTTTTTTTAATATGCAATGGGCTAAAACAACGTTTGCTGCGTCTGATTGCTCAAATTACAGTGGTGCTATAATTGCAGATTTACAATATGATAGCGAGAGTGGTATCAAGCCAGGTAGGTGTAAACATCCTGCCACCAATGAAACTGCATAACATGTGGCCTTGATATCAAACCAGCTAGCAACCAGCCAGATATTCGTGTTACCAGGCAAGTAATGTGCCGCTGCGCCACAGAGGCCATAAAATATTATATTAATGTTTTTTTCTAGTGTTACATTCAAATTGTATTACAAGTGACAAATATTTTAATAGCATAATAATGCCGATACATCATGGAAGCAATAAATTCTATCGTTTATCGTAAGTTATATAAAATCATAACGAAATATTCTTATTTATGTCTGATAAGTAAGTGAGATACCATGTTCCCACTTTATTCTAAGTGGTGTTGTGGTCTGTGACAGTAAAAACCACGAATCCAGTTAAAAAGCCTATACATTCCTTTCTTGAAAACAACTTTTAAATCTCCTGCACCAGCATCATTACTTCCGGTTTTAAATAAACATCTTTATTCGGACTCCTGTATATCTCTTCCGCAACAGAGGGATCCCAGGCGAAACTGAGTACTGTTGCTGGCACTAATCGCAAGTCGATCAAGGTTCTGTTTCCGTCTTCCTCCCGTGTTAACTTATGACCGGTAGGTGTGTTGACGATGAATGGTAAACCGCCGTGTTCCAGATTCTCTTCGACGAACTCGTGGATTTCATTATAACGCTCGTAGATCGAAAAAGTTCCCTAGATATAAAAAAATAATTATTAGGCTTTTGGATAAAAATCTAGATATATTCGTCATCATTAACAACATTTCAGCTTATTGAAGTCCATTGCTGAATATATTCTGTCAAAAAATTGTCGGGTCTACCCTGCATACTTTCCTGTCATCTTTACCAGACTGTTGTTCAAGCTGGCAAAGGTCTGTTTGAAAGAATGGATGCGTTAATGAATGAATGAATTAATTTATTAATGAATATATAGATGTATTTATTAGATCATAATACTTTATACCTGCAGCAGTATACCATCAGGGAAGCGTATCCTGACAATTGCGAATTTATATTTGCGCATTTCCCGCAATTCGTCCTTCTCGCGCATGGCTTTCGTCCGCAGCATCTGACTCTTCTCTATAACTTCAGTGCTAAAAATATTATTACATATTAAGAGATAGGAAATACTACAATCTGATTCAGATACAGACAAAAAGAAGTCTTGTAATTGCGTCTGTTATATATCTCATCCTACATGCATAAAAATAAACAGCTGTTTTATTGTTTTATTCACTGAAATTTTATGTTCAGCCGAGATTAAACCTTTGCCTCTTTTGAGATGTATAGCGCATACTATCGGTTTCAGAACTGAGTTACAACTTCCACCTCAGCGAATGGTGCTCTTGAACGGAATGAGGGATCTCTGCTTTATGAGGCAAATGAGTTAATTACTGTCATATTGCAAATTTACAACATTACGTATCAAAAATATTAACTATTAGACATAACACTATATTAAATTAGATTACCGTAGTTGCTGTTCTCGTTTTAATTCCTCTGGCGAGAGGGCGTAGAAGGACGGCGGCAGGGCCATCTTGTAAGCAGCTTGGGAAGGCAGCAGTACTTGCATATTCCTATCTAGCTCCAAATGAATCGGTTCAGCAGTATGAAGAGCGTCAATTAAAGTCTGAAATAAAAATTAGTAGCAATAGGTCTTGTTGGAAACGATGTAATACTTAATGATTTTACCATATCAGATATTTTATCTTACCGTTAAGCTTTCTATAGATGGTACACAATCTTTATTAAAGACCAAATAGTCCTCATCGACTCCATCAGGGTTTGGTAGAGTTTGTTGCATAAAACCCGATGCAAAGAGCAATTCCATTGACCCTTCTATTGGCTGAACTCTCTCAGAGAATATTCTGAAATAAATTGTATTTTACAAGAGAATAAACAAAGAATATCACACACCACGTAACAAATTCATCTCGGTTTTATGAAAGCCATATCGAAATGTAGAAGCTAATATTATTCAAATAAAAAATGATCCAATAGGGTACAATTATCTATTATTTCAGGTTTATGTGGTACTTAGTGTTATAATGGGGCACTTATTAGCGTGTGTACATAACCTAAAATAAAGGTGGATGATCATTTACCTATTTGACATTCTAATTTTTTGATACTTTTCTTCTTCTGGATAAGTGATAATATTTTCTAAATATTTGCAGAGGGTCTCCACACATGTGTCTACCTGTAATGAAACACAATCATAATACAGTAGCTCTTTTATTGTCTCCACTTTTAGAACTTGGGGCCAGAAAAAGAGAGACAAGTCCTGCATCTCTCACACTGGCCAAGTGTAAGTGGTTGTTACATGTCCATTTACCATACTTTTGACTCAGATCATTTTTTTTTATTTACAATTGGGTAATACCTGACTTCGTTTTTGCATGGTGTTAAGTGACAATTAGGTTATTAGTTGTGAAGCTTGTTAGCTCAAAACACTATCAATTGACGACGAAATTATAAATATTCTTTTATTACAGCCATTTCTGATATATATATATACATATATTTATATATATATATATATTTATATATATATATATATTTATATATATATATATATTTATATATATATATATATATATTTATATATATATATATTTATATATATATATATTTATATATATATATATATTTATATATATATGCATCAGCCGATAGACATCCATTGCTGGACATAGGCCTCCCTCAGATATTATATATATATTATAAATATGACTAGGGATACTAGCAATGCAGGATTAAAAATGAACCATTCATAACTTATAACATGTAATCTTGTAATCGAACCAGGAATCTGTACCATAGAGGTACTTAAAAAGTAATCTGTGAAATCTCGACTATATAAGGCATTCCAACAGATAAACAAGGTGATCATAAAAAATATGTGTATATTTTGAGATGCTTCTGATCTCCATCTGTCTTGAAATAAAAATTACCTTTTCTCTGTTGTTATTACAGGACTGTATAATTAGGCAGGCTGTTAACCCCCTTTCTTCTTCTAGCTGTTCATATAAAAAAGCCTTTATATTTCTCTTCCACTCTTCTCTGGGTAGAACATCATTGCTTATAAGTGGACATCTAAAATTGCAGTATCTTCATTAAAATAAATATCGAAAGATATATTATGACATGGTTGTGATTGATAAAAAAGAACTTTGTATCCATCTTCTCATTTGCTTGCATTACACCTGAATCACTACATAAATTCATTTATTAAAAACGAGAAAGATTTTTTGATGTGGCCTTATCTTTTTTTTATCAAAACATGTTTTTATCATACAAAATGCTAAAAATATGTGTAGCCCAAACTGTCTTAAATTTTCTTGGAGTACAAATAATTAAATTTATAACATGTCAAATATTGCTTACAACAGGTTAAAAAAAAGAATACAAGACAATAATAAATCTCACTTGAAAAACACTCCAGAAGCAGCATAGTGCATGGGCACATCAATGTCTTGATCTATAGGCTTCTTTCTTTCAGAAATTGATGGTACATTTTCAGTTTCATGCACTTTTTCATTTTCCAATTCTTTTCTAACTTGTGCCTATAAGAAATTAAGTAGTAAGTAATACATACCTCAAAAAAGAGGGATAGTGGCTACACTAAAGTTGAATGTAAGCAACTTTATCAAAATAAATGTTTAATATACCTATCTAGCTACTTACTGCACCTTCACCAGAATGTCCACAAATCTTCAAAGAATCTTAAAATAGTTGAATACTCAACAAAGATAATTACCTTTATAGCAGCAAGTGATGTATTAAAAGTAGGATTGTCTCTTCTCTGTTGCAAGCGAGCCAAAGCTGCATCTGCTGCAACTTTACTTTCAGCCGACAGACCTGATCTTTTAACTACATGGATATCTTTTCTTGAGGAATCAGAACTATGACTACTAATAGTAGAATCTGTTAGCTTGTGACCAGGACCAGCTAATTTAAATTTAGCATCCGTCTTCTTCTTTTGAAAGAACCTTTTAATTTTTTCAGCCATTTTATATTCTTGGCGTGTGTTCTTTAGGCAATTTTAGTTTGGATACACTCTCTTTAAGTTGTTCTATAGTAGCTGATGTTGCTGTAGATAAGGATTGTTATCTGTATTGTGTGTGATATAAGAAAAAAAATTAAAACCAAAACAAAATGAACAATTTTCAATCAAAATTAAAATAATTATAGTTATGTTATATGTACCTGTACCAGCCAAAATATTAGTAATTGTTTTATATTATTATAATCATAATATTAATACAGTAATTATTCAATGTGTAATAACTTACCAGGTTTCATAAACCGTTCCGATATACGTTTTCCGTACACACGCCAAGAAATAAAAATCAATAATAACGTAAACAGTAAAATCAGCAAAAAAGTCTTAAGTAGTAGAAACTGGAATTCGTTAAAATAAAAAACTTCGGCTATATCTTCGTAGAAGGAAAGATCGCTAAAATTCACAATAGTTTTCGGTAAATTATCAACCGGCAATGATGATACACACGATCCGAAAAATTCTTTAACGAAGGTCAATATATCTTCTATCTGAAGATACAGAGCCTCATAAAGAGATGAATTAAAGACTGCGTTGTCAAATAAAGACATCACACGTGAATATTAAGTTAATTAAAGAAAATTCAACGAAAAAGTGAAACGTTCATACTTTGTTACGAATCATTACATGTAACATAAACGTCACTATGACAATCTGCGTGAAGGTACTTAGAAGGATACGTAGTCTACGAAACTAGGTTTTAAAAACAGATTTTTGCTTCCAAACGATTTTCAAATATTTAATACTTCAGAGTTTTATAGACTATATCTATTTCACAGTCTGTATTTTTTACTATGCTTATACTCTTTGTTGTTAACAAAACAAAATACACGCACTTGAGTTAAATTTATAAAATTTACTTTTACTTTTTATCAATATGTATATTGATAAAAACTATCTACAATTCCCAAGAGGTATTTTCTTTTTATACTGTTATAACTGATCTTTAAAATTTAAAAATACTAAGCATTTTCTTACTACGTTTTTAGTCTTCATTTTAAAAAAAAACTTGTACCAGAATACCCAGGTGTAGAGGTGTGCGTACATCTATAACTAATATATCGTATTTTGCCATTATAATAATTGTTTATAATATTTTTATATATTTTCCTATTTTTTTTTAATGAATGAAGCAAAGGGCCAAGTGGAATTTTTACCAGATGGTGAGTGACGCCTGCCTATAATAATGTGGCATTAGTTAGGACGATAAACGGTACTCCACAATGTGCTTATCGCTTTGAGACGCTAGATGTTATTCTTATAATTTTACTAGCTACAGCGTCGTTCATTGATGGTATTTGGCAAAAGACTTACTACCAGTGTAACAATAAATTTTGATTTATTTTTTTAACCGTAAAAGCAGAGCAGGCCTCTTCATAAGATGAGACAAAATCTAAGAAGATAGTAGAATATTAATATGTAGCTGTACTGGGACGGCTATTGTATTTAAATTGAATCAATTGTTAGTGTTGCTTGCAGCACACTCGCCAGCAAAAGTTTGGAATCACTTACTTGAAATTGTGTACTAAATATTTTTTTAATAATAATAATAACATAATTTTAATAGTTTAACTCTTAACTTTAAATAGATACCAAACTTATTAAAATCAAGCCAGTATTTAAGAAGCTATCCCGGATTAAGTGAAACGAAAAAGACGTTTCAATTATTTGATACGTCGTGAGTTGCGACCTAATGTCCCCTATAAAAGCACCTGTTATCGGATTTTCTTTATCAGTTGACTTTTACACGTTGAATCTGATTCCAAAAAGGCCTGCCACAGGCCTGAAACACACGGCAGCTCACCAACAAGCACGCCTTCAATTTGCTCGCACCCATCTTGATTGCGAGGTTGAGCAATGGACAACAAGTCCTGTTCTCAGACGAGAGCAGGATGTGTTTGCACGGTAGCGGCCAAAGAGTTCGGGTCTACAGGCGGCCTGGGGAGCGATTTGCGTAGTGCTATTTCGCTGAAATAGTGGTTTATGGGGGCGGCTCTTGTATGATGTGGGCTGGCATTTCCTTCGACGGTAAAACCGAGCTTGTTTTCGTGCTTGGCGGGCGAGGAGGAGGCGGTCTAACTTCGGACCGGTACATTTCCGATATTCTGCTGAAACATGTCGTTCCTTATGCGGGATATATCGGTGATGACTTCCTCCTTATGCACGATAACGCTCGTTGTCACATTGCCCGTGTAACAACTGAATACCTCGAAGAAGTTTGTATCGTCACATTGAACTAGCCAGCGTTCAGTCCTGACTGGAATTCCATTGAGCACATGTGGGATAAACTGAAGACGAAGGTTCATTCTAGGACTCCTGCTCCTTGATTTCTGAATGAGCTGAAATCGGCGTTGATTGAGGAGTGGGAAGGTATCCCACAAGAATCAATTCAGAAGCTGATCAGGTCTATGAAGAATTGTCTTCGAGCAGTTATTAGGGCGAGGAGAGGGAATACAAAGTACTGACACTTAATTTTAAGGCAAAATAAAATATTTATTGTTTTATTCATTCATTATTTTTCCATTTTTCCTTGTTTTCCCACCTCCTTCACTTAATCCGGGATAGCTACTAACTACTGGCTCGATTTGAATGAATTTGGTATCAATTTAAGGTTGACAGTCGAACCTTTAAAATGATGTCATTTTTATGATAATTAAAAATTTATTTAGTAAGCAAGATCGCGCGGAACCAATTTCTAGTTAGTGATTCCAAACTTTTGCTTGCGAATATAGTTTATTATAACATATCATGTAAAATAATTACAAAAATCCTATAAAATCAATAAAATTTAATTTTATTGGATGTGTAATATTCGTCAGTCTAACTTTACTTGATATTATTTATTTGCTATTAAAATTCTTTAATTCTTAATATTTTTTAAAACGGCTATATTCCATACGTAAACATCATAGACGTGTATCACTTCCCTTAAAAATATAAGTTTCTCACTATCTTCTATATATCGCCGGTGTGCCTTGAGGAAGTCTGTTCTGCATTACTTCCGGTACACAATCGCCATCGTTCTTTGGCCATCAATCTTTCGAACAATTTGTCTTGCCTTTGTATTGATTTCATTATTATTATGTAGTAAACCTTATATAAACTAGCTGTGCTCTATAAGTTTTTTTATTCCCTATAGTGTGATAGATTTTATAGACATAAAATACACAACCATTAAAGTGTAGGCAAAATTAGAAAGAATTGCAGATAAAGTTCTTATGCGTTAAGTATTTAAACTCTTTAACTTCTGTGAATAGTTACACGGTGATTACTACATCGTTGTTACAAATGTGCCGTAATAAACTAGTGTTATAGATATGACCTTGTTAAAATACTTAAAAGCCTTCAATTAGTGAGCATAAAGCTGATTGCAAAAGATGCTTAAATCTACAAACCCCGTGTTTAAAAATTATAAATTTTTAATGAAATGCGCGGCTTAGCGTAATCTTTTAATGAACACCGGCACGCGAACTTGCAATTTCCTCCTACACTATGTACATTGCTACGAATAACTTTTTGCGTAGTCTTTTTTCAAATAATCTTATTTAGCACTAATTGAACAAAACAGTTCATACAGCATAGCTTTAATTTATTTTTTTATTTGAACAATCGATGAGACGCGCGACATATATGTATGAAGTGTAACGGTTCCCGCACAACAATTCATGGGATCCAAGCTAACTTCACCTGCTCGTGGTGCACCCTGCTAATCAACAAATGAGGCTCTAGTTCCCATTAATCCGTATTGCGCCAGCGTGGTGGAAAATGTGTGAAAATGATAAATCTCCCATATGATCTGAGAATACCTACCCGATCGATGTGGGAATCTTTGGGAGGTCTATGTCAAGCAGTGGACATCTATCGACTGTTAATGCAGTGATACGCCTGCTCATAACAATGTGGCGTTAGGATGATATACACGGAACCGTATTGTGCACGCCGCCTTAAGATATAACGACATTTAAATCGAAACAGAATATTTTGGACCCTACTGTATATATATTTGGACTTCAATGTTAAAACATAACGTTACATATTATAAAACATATTAACATATAACGATTTATTAGTTATTGGTGAATTAATATTTAACTTTTATATATAATCGGGAACGAAAGGATGTATTATTCATGGACAAACAAAAGTAACAGGAAAATAATGAAGTTTTTTTTTCATTGTAAAGTAATGACATAAGCAATATGGTAAACAGTAGTAGGCATGAATAGGAATCGCATAATTTATAATAATAAGTTTAAACAGCAGTCTTCATAAACAAGGCGCATGTAAATGTCTACTAGTAACTGTTATATTAAATTAAGTTAATTGTTATCTAGATAATATAATACTTAATTAGCATCTAGATGCTAATTAAGTATTAAATAATAACTTAAATATTTTATTATATACATGAGCTAGCAACAATGTACGTACACATACAAACCTTAACGCAATTAAGATAATATCCTTCAGAGATTTAAATCAACCTGTAGAAAGAGGGTCTACGGTAATAAATATTGGAGAAAGATATCCGTTCCTTTTAGAGAAATGTTAGGAAAAAAAAAATAGAGCCGTTGGAAGATTATCGTGATCTCTAAATTTACTCGCCTACATTGAGAATAAATCCACGAAAGGAATTAAAGAAAACGTTTGTGTAATAATAAAACTTTAATGTTGATATATTAACAATGAATATACAATTTCAAATTTAATCTATGTAACTAATTTTTGTAAATAATTATTAATTTTCTACCTATTTACTTTTTCTTTGACCCTTATTTTTGTCGACAACAATTTTTAATTGTCTCCTGTACCACGTGCTGTAATATTGTCCAGTTATTTAATTAAGGATAGTTCGGTATAACCATCGACCAGGAATCCTATTATAAAAAAAAATAAATGCCAAACATGCCACTAAAAGATTTAAAGTTCAATGAGTTCATTCTGCGTAGATTGGATTGCAAACAATAATTAAAAAGCTGTGCGTACTCTGTGATGACTATGACGTCTGGATATCTGTCAGCTCAGTACTTTGAATATAGCTGTTGCGAAGTACTCGAAACGTCGGGGTTACAAATAAATAAATAAATACAATAAAATTAAGCAAATGTAGATTTAATAAATTGTCAATAGGATGTTGGAATCCAGTTCGAAAAAACCCTTCCAAGAACTAAACTCTATTACGTAAAAGTTTTTACTCTGACTCGAAATAAATAGTCTATCAAGGGAATTTTCTTTTTGGCAAACATAACTAGTCAATTAAATGTTTACTGAATATATTTACTACTTTTATCATCATGTGAACGTCCCAACGAAATGATGATATTTCAGTATTGTTATATTCCGTTAATCCAGCGCGGAGAACATAATTGCAAATAATATTTCTGCAAATGAATATTTTAATTTTGGATGAAGTTTGCGCAGCTAGCTTCCTTGACAACTATAGAAGCTTCATCGAACTTAGCCCTAGATGCATATGAATGTCCTGTTCGTCTCGTCGCTTAATTCAATATTAAAAAAATAAATAAGAAATGGCGGAGATTTTTTAATTTTAGGCCAATATAAAATAATAATCCGTTATTGTCTAGCATATGGTTATAAATAAGGTCGTGTAATGTTTCCTCTAATAACGAGCGACATTACGAAAGGAAATGTCGGGAAATTTTCTTTTTTAAACAGAGCACACTTTCATTATGCGTATATTATTCTCTTTTGAATTAAATACGTAATAAGCGAAGTAAGCAATTCCTTTGCTTGTTTAATACCAAAAAGAAAAAGCCGGTTTTCTTTACATTTTTTTTTTCATTTACCTCGGACCATCTTCCCTACACTAATTGTTTCTTTTGCGAATACACCCGAAATAATTTAAGAGAACTCAAGCATACTCAAAGTTGGAATAAAGCGACGGAATGTTGTTTTAGGATAATGTTCTGTTAAATTATAAGTATACAACAATTTTTAACCTACAATGCAAAAAGGGGGGTATAAAAAGTTTTTAGTTTCGGTATAATATTTTACTTTATTTAGGAACTGGATATAAAATCCCTGGTGGTAGATCCTTGTTCCCGGAGACCGTCCAAGTATGTACCACTGCGGCACCTATTTCTGTGTGCGGGCGTCTGTAGCTAGTAACGAGAGTTAACATCCTATGGCCCCAGACGTCAAGCGCAATGTGGTGCAGAGTATATCATTAGGTGAACGCCCCACTACTCTAGTCACTTCGGTGAGTTAAATAAAAACTTTCCCCTAAAATCCTGCTTTGGGTTTTTATCAATATTGTTTCGTACTCCATTAACGGAAACGGAAAGTGTAACGTCGTCTGTGTGGAAGCGCTTGGCATAAACGACACTACGTATAAGTGAAACTTATATATGTGAATACAAAGGCTCCAATTTATTTGGATATTGTAGTGTTTGTTCGGATGCCTACACTATGAACGAGATTGGGTTAATTACAATGATTCTGTTCGGAACAGCGTTTATCGTCTGCGAAGATACTTCTATTGTTTGCGCGTCCTCAAGAGGCTGGAGTGTTGGGTGCTTTAGAGAAAATGATCTGCTCTTTGTGCTATTGGAAGTGTCGGCTTGACTCGCTCATGCCGCCGATATCTTTTATTTTAGACAGACATTCTGAAATTAATATATACAAATAAAAATTGGGATTGTCTGTTTGTAACATAATAATTATTAACCTTTGTTTATATTCTACGTACCCTATGTTATAAGCCTGCATAACGTGGAGTTAGTATGATATACACAACACCACATTGCACTCGTCGCTTTGAGATATAGAATGTTAAGTATCCTTACTATAGTAATTTCACTAGCTACGACGCTCTTCAAGCCGGACTACAGTTATGTAGTACCTACCTAGACGATACTCGACATCAGAGACTTGCCACCAGTAATTTCATATTTTTATTTATGTGATTACTTCTTATGAGACCCGGAGTATTCCGGGCGAGACGCTCCACCATTGTGAATAAAAAGAAACCGCTGTTAATCGACAATCTTGTGGTTTTAGAAATAATATTGGTTAAAGTGTGTAAAGGTTCCCGCACGACAACTCTCAGGATCCAAAACAACTTCGCCTGCTCGTGGTGCACCACTCCACCAATCCCTACCCGATCTTGTGAGAATCTTTGGGGAAGGCCTATGTTCAGCTGTGGACGCCTATCGGCTGATGATGGTGATAATTGTTTAAAGTAATATTTTATTTGTGTGAATATGTGTTAACCGCATTGTTATTAGGTCAATTTGGTATATTGATGGCTCGCCCTAATTCTGTTGAAGCGAGTCACAACAATAATTGCCCATACTTTTCCACTCCAACCCTGGCACAATGGACGAAGTTCGACAAACTTGCAGTTAGTAATTGACGGTGAAAGTTCTCAAAAGTTTTGAGTTATAATGGATCACAAGCCACGTCGATATTTCTTATGAAAGTTAAGAGAAGTTTTTATTAACGATAAAAATCAATTTCGGAATTAGCGCTTTCCCCGTCTTGTACATGATATTAATGGGAAATTAATTACTACTTAGTTCGCCATCGTTTGGAGTTCCTCAATGTCTTCCATCAGATACGGTCCTCATCTGTTCGCATCCTCCCACTACCGACGGCTTTTACGATGTCGTCGGTCCATCCCGAGGGATGGCGTCCTCCTGCGTCCTGTACGCGGTCTCCACTCCACTACTTTCCTCCCCACCCTCACTAACACGACAGACATGGCCAACCCACTGCCACTTCAGCTTGCAGATTTTGAGAGCTACGTCGACAGCTTTAGTTCTCCTTCCTCCGTGTTTGCCATTCAAAAATATTAAAGTCCATTGAATTGTTTGTAATTATTTTGTTTTATTTAATAAAGTGACGAGACCGGAAGGAAGTTCTTCTTACAATAAGTCATTCGCTTTCCCATATTGTTCTCATCGCTTTAAGATAGTTTCTATAGTCTTATTTAGGTAATTTCACTAAACCCCTATCCTTCAATTGAGAAGATGATAATGTTAGTACATTTGGTTTGTTGGTAGAAACAGCTTCTAGCGCCAAATGTGTGCCTACTATCTGTATTGACGGACTCCCGCACTAGTTAGGATTAACAAATAAATCTGTTAAAATATTTGTTTTAACATGCTTTTGTAATTAACTAAAACTTAGTAATCGTAATGTATTTCGTTAGGCTCGCTATTTGGATATACCGGTGTATTACTTAGAAAGACATAAGTATGAAAGATGTAACGATTATATAGTGGTGCTATAGATTTAAATTTGTTATCAAATAAAATCTAGACGATGAAAAATTGTGATATTTTTTACTTAACTATAATATAAAAAAAGGGAGAATCATTTTTCATAGGTTTTTCATTTTTGTAAATTTGCTTTATTAGCTCCGTATATATGACTTTCTGAACCGTAATTAATTGTCCATAATATGATGGCAGAATTTACAGCCTCCAGTGTATTAAAGAGTAAACTATTTAAAACTATAGCTGTAATTGAATTAAACTAAAATAAAACAAAACAAAATTTATCTTTTATTTAAATCTTTCGCCCCAGACTCTATCGTTGAATGCAAATAAAGAGAAATTACAGAGTAAAGAAATCGAGCGGAAACTTTTAATAGAACAAAAGGGACGTTTAAGGACGAAGAATATTTTCCCAAAGTAACAAATAGCGTTGTAAGAAACATACGCAAAGAAAACCGGATTTCTAGCAGTCAATAAAAGGCATTGGGGGCAGATGAACCGTTATAATTATTCGACATTTCGCTTAAGGGCTCGAGGCGGCGAAATCGCTTTATTATCTTATACGACTGAAATTCGAATAACTCTTAACATAAGGACTTTTCAATATTTTTTTATCTAAAATGGTCTCGCTTGATCACAATTTCATATGGCGTTAAGTGAGGCTGAAGATATTCAAATTCGTGGAGATTTGACGATCCATTAATACAAGAGGATTTTGATAAATCTTTTGATTATTATTAAACTTTTAATCAGAAGGGTGACATTTATCTAAAGCAATGTGCATTTCATTCCTCCCTTCTTATGTGTACTCTGTCTTATTACTTACGGTGTAAATGCAATGATTGATATAACCTTTACTTAAGTTAAAGTAGATCTTTCAGTTTGAAATATTTCAATTGCAGAAAATATTGTCTTTTTTCTACTGAGTCAACTAAACATGAAATATCATCATTTACATACTTTCTTCAATAGCTTTTCCTAATGCCGGAGATTGTCCATGTTTCGTTGCTTGAGTGGCAGATGGTCCAATCGACGATTTTATATTTTCAAATTTCATTTTAAAACTGAAAAATAAGCAAAGTGAACATATTTCGATATCGAATTAATAGTTTTTGAAATCATTAAAAATCATATTAATAGATCATTATCTAATGATAATTCCCACGCATGCTTCACAAGTAGTAAAACATAAAGTTGTTTCCGGTGTAAAATTTCTTAATGGTCGGTTGCACAATCTAGCATGCAGGCGACGGCTTATCTAGATGAGGTTCGTGTGGTGAAGGTGGCAGGGAGCTGCTGGACTCAGGGAGTGTAATATCGATTGGTTTGGAGATCTTTAATAGAGCCCTAGGCTCAATAGCGAGCGTCATCGGGCTGATAATGTAATGTCTAAGTTTACTTACAACTACGACCGCGGTCATTTCCTCCTTGAAGCAGTGGTGGGTAAATATTAACTTATTCCCTTTTCAATGGTGGTGGCCATTAAAATTGCGTAGGTATTGAGACAATCTTTTGTGTCTCAAAGTGGATATCTATGTAGCCATTATCATCAGCCGATAGATGTCCACAGCTGGACATAAGCCTCCTAAAAATTTCCACATCTATCGGTCCAGCGTTGCTCGCATCCAGTAGGTTCCCGCGATTCTCACCAACCATACTGGTATTTATTTATGGGTGAGCTATCTCACAGGTGAAAGTCCTCCTTTAATTGACGCTTACTTGAACAATTTCCTTAAGGAGAGTATACATGTTTTCCTAATGAAAGAATCATTAAAGAAAATACTGTTATTTTGAAACAAAAAAATGTTATATCTTTATTACCTTTAGGCTTTGTTCATATCGAACTCTATCGACTTTCTTATTCCACCCTCACTAATATACCAGAATTGGTTCAGTATTTAAATATTTGATAACAAGTTAAGTGGTAAGGAAAACTATTGTTGCAAGATGTTGTTATCAGCGAAAGTCAAGGTACTTGATGACGAGATTAGATATTATTATCGTTTGTTTCATAAGATACAATAAATAAATCCCTGGAGGTCCCTGTTAGTTCTCGATTCGTCCGTCTTATCGAAAACATGAAAACATAAACTAACGTTCAACCCCTTTGTTTATAACTAACTGTAGCTAGTGGAATAGTGTAAACAATTTGTTTTTAGAGTGACTAAGTGGCATTTTTCTTCGTTTCGAAGTCTTCGAGTGTCAAAATGTAAGTATTTTTTTTTTCTATTAATTTACTTGTGACAATAAGTCCGCTTATAATAGAGCTCCTGTAGATTTATATAAAAATATCAAAGAAGGGATTTCCTATGATGTCTTTTTGCGGTGTAAAGGATCTCGCACAACAAATGACGAGACCCAAGCCAACCTCACATGCTCCCCCTAACAGGTTCCTTCCTTCAGAGGAACCTGGCGCCGCGACCGACAACGGCTGTCGGTCCGGCGCCCCCCTTGGAAAGTATTCCTGGGGCGTATCTGGCGGCGCGTCTCTTATGCCGACGCGTCGCCGCGTAGTGATAGTGATTTTGTCAGTTGGGAGGGGTACTTTACATCCCTCCCCGAGGTGGGCCCGTTCGGTCCGGGCACCGAACAGGGGTTGCGGAAGAACTGTTTTGCGTTATCCCGCGACCCTCGTGCTTTCTTTATGGAAGTGATGGAATACCGTGTAAAGCTTTTTTGTCGGTTGAAGTCCGACACTACCCCACTACTGGCCCATTATTGGTACGGGGTGTGCGTTCCGTTAGCATTTTGTTACACACGTAAAAAAAAAAAACAGGTTCTTTCCTTGTCGTTGCGGAGAGGCTTAACAACCGTGGCTGGGTCGCCCACGGTGAAGCAAAGAGGAACTTACCCGGTCGGTCCGAGGTATAGAGCCAGTCTGAGCCCAACATCGGATCCACCGCAGGGAGCCGGGAAAGTTTTCTCTCTCGGCTGCCATGACCTCTGGGTGACGGGTTCGGGGGAATCCGTTGCCCGTGCGACTGCAAGAGACCGAGGAGAGGGCGCGCTGCATGTTCCGGCGTGCCCCTACTGAGGTTGAAAGGGAGGGTTCTTCTCTCCCTCCCGAGGTGGGGCTGCGTACGTGGCCAGCGCTGGTGGGGTCGCGGATGGTGCGAAAGCGTTGCCATAACCCTGCCATGAGGCGACGAGGTGGAACATCGTGGGGTTTTAGTCGGTGCAAGTTCGAGACAACCTGTCCTTGCCCCCGCGGGGGTATGTGCAGGCATTTCCCTCACGTGAAAAAACCTCACATGTTCGTGGTGCACTGCTAACCAACAAATGAGGCTCTGGCTCCCATCAACCTTGCATTGTGCCAGCATGATGGGAAATGGCCGTAATCCTACCATATGAACCCCTACAAACAACAGACCCTTGTGCTCGCCAAACCGGGTTGCACAGGACCGTCCGATGTATGGACCATTGAGGAAAGTCAATGTTCAGCTGTGGATGTCTTTATACTGATGATGTCTTCTTAACATTTTGGATCTATGCAACTAAAATACAAGAGTTTTATAATATTAGTCAATTGTTATTTTCTTTCTTCTGTATTACTTTTACAGTACAGTTTTTCTTTGGACTAGATTTTTTTTATCTCGTTAATAATTTTTAGAGTGAATAATATGAGAAATATAGTATATGTATACGTTAATTGTTTATTAAACTATTCGTATAAATGTTTCGTGTGTCGGTTTTATTTGTTCTATTATCGCAAAAAGAGATAAATTCGTGTATATGCTTTCTGTGTGTGGACATATTTCATCAGATACAGACATCATTATTCATATATTATTTAAAAAAAAAAAAACATTAAAAGTTTCAGTAATTATTTAATAAGAAATTTATTTTAACATGGTATGGTTTCCAAACTTCCACTTAATTCTGATAAAAGCCTCATTTGTAACATTACGAACGGCTCGAAATGAAAGAAATGTTTATGAAAAGATCCATATCGCCTGACGTGGAGTACGAGCAAACTATTTCAGATGAAAGAAACGCAGCTCTGCGGATGTAAGAGTGTAAAGAAAAAAAAAAGAAGCACTCTGGACGGTCAAATAACACGAGCGTAAATGTAATAAAGTGTTACTTTCCACTACTACTTTTATTTGCTAAAGTAACATGATGAGGAGTCGGTCCGAACCAGGGAATTGATTGTAAAGGGTTCGTTACAACAATATTTATATAAAACCACTTCTTATCGTATTCGTTATCATTGAACCAAAGAAACAAACAGAACACCGTGTTGCACTTTACTCTGTACCACAGTAGTTTGATTAGCTACAACCCTTTCGAAGAAGAACAAGGTAATGTTTATAAACCACTACGGAACCTATATTTATCTTATGATTTTCCAACAGATACCTATACAAGCACAATCTTAAACACTCTCTAAAGCAATGACAAAGTTTTATCATCTTGTTGCTTTATAATAAACTAGTACTTGAGAGCAATCGCAACCGCAAATGACTTTCTATATCAATCGTTACTATAGCAACTGTATAAATAAATAGAGATCAAAATGTTTATAAAAGTTAATTAGAAATAAAATGATAAAGACTCTATGAAATTTAAAAACATAAATTGCTTATGACCATCTAAAAACCATTCCGCATTGAGTGGTCATATACCCATGTCAACATGTACACTAATTTTCGCGTGATTGGCGAATAAAGGAAACCCTATATATATATATAATTAAATTATTATAAAACAACGGTATCGATTATTAGTAGTATAATAGTTCAATTTAATAGATGATGCTGGAGACCGTCTAGGTTGGTACTGCCGCATCGCTTACTTCTATTGCTAAACGGTAATATTCAGATATCACTGTGTTACCGTTATAATGGCGTGGTATCTAGTGAAATTACTGAGGTAACGCGTCTTAATATCTTATGTTACTACGCGACGGGCGCAAAACAGTGTTATGTATATCATCCTAAACGTCATGTCGTTATGTGCATGTGAATGATTTACCATCATTAGGCTAAGTCGAAAAAAATATTAATTAATTAAATATTACATTACTTGTAACGTATACGATTTAGGTTTTTTATGCGGTACCCTAAAAATATATGCGGTACCCCAAAAATATTTGCCCTTAAGATACTTCGACAACTGAAAGAGATAGGAATGAACGAATGTTGATACATGCTCTCACCTTCGCAGTCCTTGGGTTAGATATATATAATTTTTTCTTAAATTTATATTTACAACTTGAACTTAGATGTAGGTACTTAAATTCCAATCGACCTTTCTGATGTAGTAGTCAACATTTGACTTCAAACGGCAGAAAATGGAGAAGCGTGTTAGTCCTGAATACTTTAAATAATTTGTTGTTAGCTGAAATTCAGCAGTTATAACGGAAACTTGTCAATATGTCGGCAGTAGACAGTCAGGGGTGTGCGCTCTATAAGGCAAATAAGCTGCATACCCTGGCTCCCTAAACGTATATACATAATAATCTCTCAAGTTACTCAAAAGTTACACTACTATGTTGTGATTATTATTAAATTGACTAAATCGCTAAATTGTTAAGTTTAAGCATAGGTAAGCACAAAGTTTTCGGGTATGGTTTGACCGGAAATCTCTGTGTACCTTTTAGTAGCCAATCGGTTGTATTTGTTAAAAACCTTCCGCTATACGAACTCCACTACGATGATCCGGTGAAGGTCGCGGGAAGCAACTCTTTGCGGGCAGCGCAGCACCGATCGATGTGGAGATTTTTGAGTGAGGCCTATGTCCAGCAGGGAATGTCTATTAATGATGATGATCATGATAAAAACTCCACTGAGTGTGACCTTAGGTTAGAACCAGGTGTCTCCCTGTTACAAGGCTAGCACAAGCGATAAAGAAAACAGTTAAATATAATAGCATGAGCAGTTTTGATCTGTTCTTTGAAAATTTTTTTTTATAGTAATTTAGGCATTAATGTATTCAAGTTTGAGAAGCGCTGGAGCTACATAGTACGAAAACACTGAACGCGTGTGTTATTTTTGTGAACTGCCGGTCTTGCCGTTTGTCTATGTATTCGTTAATTGCATATTTAACAGTTGCAACTAGTTATACGTATCGTAATGAAACGTACCCGTGGCTTGTTACGTTGTTGAATGCGCAATAAAAAGCATTTAAAGTTGCAGCTCGTGAAATGCTCCGGTGCCACATAATCATCTCACGCCAGGCTGCAGTTTACAAACAGTACTTTATGTGAATTATTCTTGGTGCGCTTGTTCCACGTTGCGAGGAAATGAGGTAATAAATTTTGGAGGGCCCCCGCTCCGTGTTGCGTTGCACGTGGTGTGCTTGTGGGCTTTGCTTTACGAGATGAACGTACTTTTAACGGCATGCGTCAATAGCACCACCCGGTTTGTTACCGGGAGTGCGCCTTTATATCCATCCACGCAATTAAGTCTCGAGTGTCTTTAGAATTTAACCTTTTTTTAAGTTACGAGACGAGAAGAACGTTCATCTGATGGTAAATCGCCTGTTAATAGCAATAGGGCTATTACGATGGTGTACACTGCACGATATTACGCCCGACGCTTGACGCATACAAAGTTAAGTTCTGTTACCCCAGTAATTTCTTTAAATTGAAACATAGTACACTACTGCTAAGCGGCAGAAATAGAAGCTTCAGTAGTAAATAATTTGGGGATTGTTTTGTCCCCGGGAACAGAGACCATCAGTAAAAATATTTACCTGTGGATAAAAGATGGGTCTGCCTATTACAATATAGAGCTAAGATACACTGCATCGCTTATGGCTGATGCTTGAGACATATAGAGTTATGTTTTGTTACCTCAGTAATTTCAAAAGCTACAACGAGTTTCAAACCGGAACAAAGTAATCTTTGCACACTACCATTTGGTTGCAAAAATAGGAGCTGTTACCTCGGCAACCGCCAAAAGGTCTACCACCAGTAAAAATCGTTTACTAATGGTGAACGACTATCGATAACTATATAGAGCTAGTTATTCCAGTAATTATACTACTTAATTCAAATTGAAACACAGTAGTGTTTTTTTAACTTGTTTTAGTTGCTAGACATAGGCATCGTGGTGATACTAACTTAAATGGTCTATGGCAATAATGACCAACAATTAGTGCATATTTTGATATACTTAAGATGGGTTTTATTAATACATAGCACACAGCACACCTCGGTGCGGGAGATGGGTAGACAAAAACTCTACTCTTGAAATGTAAGACTTTATTTTGAAACTATGATTGCCTTAGCAGGATGCTGTTGTTGGAGATCGTATACGTATAATATTTAGGTAACCCTATTCAGGTTTATTACTAATAGAAACTTTGGACTCTCTAAGCGAGTGAAAGGAATTTAGAAAAAAACTTTATAGTCTGCTATTAGCAGTTGTAAGAGAGTTAAGGTGAATTATGCATCTGAGATATAATCAGGAGTATTCCATTGGAGACTGCGGATTATAGGACATCCCGGGGTTCACAAACGGTATATTTTTCCCCACAAAAAAGAAAGTATAAACACCGTTACTGCCGTGCTCGTTTTGTTGTATATACTCGTATATAAAGATGTGAAGGTTTTAATATATATATGTACATGGGAATAAATAAAACCAGTTCCTTCTACGAGAATGACGAATGTCCTAACGGCAATAATGTCCAATTAACTAATCAGCCAGATCAAATGAAGTTGATTGAATAATTATTATTCGCGGCGTATATGAGAAACCTCGTGTGGAGGTTATTATTAGTATTCTCCAATTAATTTGTTATGTATAAAATTATATTTAATCGTTTATATTAAAAACTTATTAACCTAGGATCAAAAACAGTCTATCTAGACTTATCTTTTTTAGGTTCAACTTATGTATGACCGAACCAACTTAAAACTTTGTATTTTCGTTTGATAAGCAAATACGACAAAATGCTCCTAAATAAATATTTTTTTTTTTATTTCCCTCCTAAAATTACAATCTAGAAGTCTGTACATATTAATAATTTCAGTTTAAACTTTGTGTCTTTCCTTCCGGTTTATTATTCATAGACAGTTTGAATTTTTGTAAAAAAAAAAAATATTTTTGTTTCTTTTGACTCTTTTTTCATACTTCGAGATGAATATTAGCTACCTTCGCATTGTTTGTCTGGTGAAATTACTAGACTAATACACAGTGTCTTCTTTACCACTTACCATCAAAGATACGTTTTGATAGATCTGTCATTATGTGGTACATAAAAAGAGTTAGCTGACGTTATCGCCATATCCGGTACAGTTTAATAAAAAGGACGATGCTGCAATGTGATTAACGGCTTATTAAAGTCCCCATACGTTAACCGCCTCTAGGGAGCTATTTAGGAATCCCTTCGCTTGTGTACTTTTTCTTATTACATCCGCTCAAACACGAGACCGGTCGGCGGGTTTCGCAGAAGCGCTGGAACGCAAATAAAACTGCTAATGACGACATTTCAGTTTGTTGTTTTATAAATTTTGTCCCGTGCGAGACTTTGCCCGCATTGGTTTACAGCTTTAAAAGGAACTTGACTGTCTCCGTAGCCAAACGCTTCCCCAGTAACACGGTGGTTACTGTTTCTATACTGCATCGTGTTATTTGAGTAGTGGTAAGGATTTTTCGTGTTATTTAGTAGATTCTCTCTCCCTTTAGATGGGCCGACGAGCTGAGGATCGCATTTAGTGGAAGACATTGAGGAAGGCATCCAGCAGTGGATAAACAAAAGCTGATAATGATGATGATGATGAAGGATTTTCAAAAAAATTGGCTATCCAAACAAAACCTTCATATTGTAAATCTTCTGTTATAACAGCATTGTTGAGTCCGTACGAGTATTTTGGTAGAGCACGCTTCTCCATCAGGGGTTGTAAAAGATCCAGTACAACAATTCACGGGACCCAAGTCAACCTCACCTGTTCGTGGTGCACTCTGCTAATCAACAAACGAGGTTCTGGCGCTTACCAACCCCCATCGGGCCAGCGTGGTGCGAAATAGTCCAAATTCCCTTTACAAACGAAGGTCGCGGAAAACGGCTGGATGCAGGCAGCACAGGACCGATCGATGTGGAAATCTTTGGGGCAGGCCTATGTTTAGCAGTATACGTCTATCGGCTGATGATGACTATGACGCCTCTCCATCTATGATGTCATTCTCACAAAACCATATGAAATTGAGATTAGATGTAACTTAACTTAGAGTTGTTATTTTGTGTGGTGGTCTCTGAGATGACGCTCATGAAAGTGGAGGAAGCGAGAGAGGTGTGCCAGGATCGTAGCAAGAGGAGAGAGGTGGTCTCTACCAACCCCACTGGGAATGAGGCGTGATATATATATATATATATATATATATATATATATATATGTCTCTAATAATAATGATACTAATAGTGCCTAATGTAGCTCATAAACTTGAGAGGGTAATGCTTGGTGCTTAACTATGTGATCGAGTCAATGCAGATTTTATTTTTATAGGAGTAGTGTATGCTATACTTTGGATAGTCTAATTACAGAGATAATAAGAGGAAACGTATTTTTTTTTAGACGAGCGAGACGTTTATCTGGCGATACCCCTGCGCATAACATCGTGGTGGTAGGATAGTATACACAGCATCACTTTGCGCTCATTGCCAGACAAGACGTTAACTCTTATCGCAGTAATTTAATTAGCTACAGCGCCTTGCAAACCGGAACACAGTAATTTTTATACATTACTGCTTTGTAGCAGAAATAGACGCTGCGGTGGTACATATCTCAGCAACAGAGCTACCGCCAGATCTCTCACTGGTGGTAATTCTCTCTTGCCAGAGACCGGTATCACCGCAGCACCTATTTATACCCCAAAACAGTAAGTAGCGTGCAAACATTACTGTGTTCCGGTTTGAAGGTAGTTGTAGCTTCTATCGAAGACATCTTATTTACATCTTATGTCTTAAGGCAACGGGTACAACGTGGTGCTGTGTAAATCATTCTAACAAGCGCCACGTTGTTATGGGCAGGCGTATCACTTAACATCAGGTGAAGGTCCCGTTCGTCCCATCGGTTCTTTGAATAAATAAATAAATGAAAAATACTAGTAACAGTATAAGCGATATATAATGCCTGCATTGCTTTATAGCGCAACAAGGTTAATGTCCTGCTCATCTTCATGCTTTGTCATCTTAAAAAAAAATATATTAATAATGTTTATGATTTAATCATTCACTTCTAAGGTTTGTTATTGTACATCGTCCATCGCCACCAAACATTAACGAGAACAAATCCATAATTGTTTGCAGATGATATACACAACGTATCATTTTTCTCATCGCGCCGACAATTTATTCACGAAATCAGTATGATTTCACTCGCACCGTAGATAAAGTGTCACGTGCTATTTGACTATCAGGAGGAATGTTAGCGCTGTGTGCGCGAAACTATACTGTAATGGTTAAAGAATAAAGAGGAAATCGTAGGCGGAGTAATAAATGTACTATAAAATTACTGTGAGACGCACCTATACGGCCTATACGGGTACGTTATATAGAGCTGAATACCACACCGAAATATATATATATATATATTTTTGTTCACTTGATGGTAGGTCCTGCCCACAACGTGGCGTTCGTTAGGATGGTATACACTGTACCACAATGCGCTCGTCGCCTTGAGGCAGGATATTAAATCTCGATACCTCAGTCATTTCACTAGCTACAACTCCAATCCGGAACACAGTAAAGTTTGCGCAGAAATATCAGATATACTAGCTGTTCCCCGCCCGCTTTGCTGGCCGTACTGTAAAATTAGACTTGAAATTTGTCAGAAATATTAGTTGAGAGTAACCGCAACCGCAAATGACTTTCTATAGCAACCGTTACTGCGGCAACCGGACAAATAATTCGAAACGAAATTGCTTTTAAAAGTTATAATGAGATGAAGGATTTATGAAATTATGAAAACTAATAGCCTATAGCCATTTACAAATTATTGCGCGTTGAATGGTCATGTTCCCATGTCGATACGTTCACTAGATTTCACGTGATTGGTGAACAAAGGAAACTAAATTTTCATATATATATATATATATATATATAGATATAATAATTTGTTTAATACAAATATCGTTAAAATAATTATTGAGTATTTTCTAAAGTAGATAACATATGTCGATATTTTCAGTCTTAAGACAATAGTCTACTTTGAGAAAGATAAATTGCACACATTTTTTTTTTTTTACATAAATTTGAATATAATTGACTGTCTATTTATAGAGATGTTTGTTAGATTATGTACGGATCTAATAAGTTAAAGTTAATTAACCGCGAAGTAACTTGACTTTAAAAAAAACGATTGTTTCCCAATATACTTATCTTTTTTATTACTATTTATGGAAGCGACGAGACCAACGGGACGGTTATTTGATATGGTGCTACATACTGCACCACATTGTGCTCGTAGTCCTGAGACGTAACATGTTGAGTCTCGTTACCCCAGTAATTACACTAGCTACAGCGCCCTTCTGTTCTGTTCTTCTGTTCACTGTGATAAGTGCTGCGGTGGTATCTACCTAGACGGTGTCCAAGAGTGACCTACCACCGGTAAAAAGTACTTACGTACCAGTAGCATTAATAAGTAGACTTTGATCTGATTTATAATTTTTTGTTTGATCACCTATCGAAAAATGTTTCAGTTTAATCATACTAGCTTATCGTAGTACTACATAGTAATAGTGGTCTAGATTATGCCTTATTTTACATCATCTAAGATGATATTCTAATAAATGTAACTCGAGATGGTGCTAAAGACACATTGTGTTATGAAGGTAGTTATTTAATTTATTATAATATCAGTTCTTACATATAGGTTTTGAGGTAATGCTATATAATAATAATAAGAAAAACCAGGGTCGCGAGGCTGAAGTGGTAATGGGCGGGGCAAATAGCTCGTAGAACCTATGGACGTTGGGGTTTTAAAGTGCTGGAATGGCGACCATACAGCGCATGACCGTGCTTTGTGGAACACATTACAAGAGACCATATCCAGCAGTGGGCGTCCATCGTCTGAAATGATGATGATGCTATGTTATAGTTCAATTTGTTGATTTGGAATGTTAGTCTTTTTATTTAATAGAGATCAGTGTTTGACTACGGTCCGTCTTACTGGGAAGCGGAAATGTAATCTAAGTGGTGAAGCGCGATAGTCAAAGGAAACATTCATCTCCGGATGGAGACATTGAAGCTAATACTTCGCTATTCAGATTTTGAAGGATGTTTGTTGTGATACTAAGAGAAATGTGATGTGTTGTGTGAGCTCTATGTGATTCTGTATCACGAATGTATACATTAAGTGACACCGCCGATCTGCTATATAGAGATCCCTGTATTATATACACCGGTCTTAAATTATTGGGCTGAATATTTGACGACGAAAGGATTGCGTTAGTTCAGTCGTGTCGCGGAGTACGCGTGGGCAACACTGAACAGTCTGTTACGCTTCAATCCGCCCATTAAACTCTAATCTTCCAATAAAAATAACAATAGCAGTGATTAATCTCAAGATCGTACGCCGCCATTTTTGCCGGGCGTCGCCATTTTTACTATTGTTCTATTTTTGAATTTTTGCCGCTCCAAAAGTTTCCCTACCTGTCAAAAGGCAAATGGCTTTTTTCGACAACGGTCTACGTCCATACAGTAGTTTCCAATGAAAAAATCATCAAATACAAAGTATAAGTTATTCATATGAATTATTGACTTTAAAGATAACGATCACAGTGGATCCTTTTGTGAAGAGGAAGATGAAAGTTTTTAAGAAAAAGCTTCGATTCTCGATAGCGTGTCGTTGAATTTGAACTTGTTTACCGCGCTGTAGCTGTTTCCACGGAAGTACTTCACATATCAGCAGCGACAAGGCAGTTTTTAGAAATTATTGATACAAAGGTAAGAACAATACATTTTATACTAAAAATATTTAAAATCTAAACAAATAAATTTCATATCTTTGTATAGTTAATTGACATTATGAGTTCTTTTACCATAAAATAAAAATTTTTATCTGTCTGCCAGCTTGTATTGTCTAAAACGGCTGAGCTGTAATTTATTTTTATAAAAATTTACTTTTATATAAAGGAGAAATAACATTTTCAGTGATATACAAATTCCGATTTATTCAGATCATTGTTACTGAGAAGTATTTGAATTAGAATGAAATAGTTTCCTTCGATAGCAAATATAATAACACAGATAAAGAAAATATATCTCAGTAGCAGTATTAGTAAATAAAAAGTATGTTCATACATAAATATGTAGTTTAAAATTTATCTTAAGATTTTTCTTATTAAAACAGGCTTGTGTTATTTACAAAGATTAGACTTTAAATTACTACATTTCGTATTTTTGAATTACTATCGTAAAACTATTAATTTCTCAAATGTCTTATTATATGACAAACCAAGCATATTCTTTATTACTTTTTAAACTTACATTACTTATAAACTATAGTAGCAGATTTCTTTGTTACTGTTTATTGCAAATATAGTCTATTCTATTTATTTATTAGTAATAAAAACTTTTGTTCAAATTACTTTATTTCGCTAGATTTTTATGTTGAAAGATAAGTCTTCATTTAGTTTCAATTCTCAGTACACTTAGAGTTGATTGGCAGGGAGGTAACGCCACTTGAGTATTCAATTAGGCTTTTATAAGATACCTTCAAAGTATCACAATTACTTTGAGAATTTTTTATATAATTTAAAGGGTATGGAAGATGCAGCATGTTCCACGTAACCTTAGTCAGTTTATTGCTCAATCTTCTAATGTAACATAACGCCTCTTGTTTTGTTTATATAAATATTGATTAAGTAGAAAATGTACAACAGGTCTTTTGTCTGGGGCTAGTAAGAATAGGCTAATAAAAGGGCTACGTGTTCGCTGTTGAAGATGGCTATATATGTATACAAATTTATTTATATTTATGTACATGTATATTTTTAATATTCTCTGATAGATATATACAAAGAGAAATAAGAGATGTCAGAGATGTACTTCACACGAGATTTCTGCAACTATTAAAAGTAAAGATTCAAAATTTGGTTGTGATATTACTTCTGCTCCAAAGGGAGTTTTGGGGCTGGTACAGCAAGGGAAAAGATAGTTATTTAATAGGAGAGATCTATTGAGAAAATAAAACCGAAGTGGTTTCGTATTTGTTACATTGATGACAAAGATGGTAAGGAGGGTTTTACCCTTCCTTGGGATATTCTATGCTAAAGTGTAGTACTGGTGCGTTTTGTAAAAGATCCTTCAGCCCTTCTTAACGCTTTAAAGGAAATCACTTTGAGAGTTTTAGTAAATGAAATTCCATATTACACTGGCTTCCAAGTACAGGATATCTTTTACAGAATCAGCACTAAACTATCAAAAAAAATAATGAATGTACATGCCATAATGTTTGTAACTTGAAAAGTATTGGTCTTGTTGTTCATCAGCTCAATATAAAAGTAAGGACATCGGTTATCAATTAATCGTTTGCAGCGGTTTTTGTTACCAACTCATCGATACTGTTTAATGTTCATACTGACTGGTATACAGATTGGTAATCTACATCAATTACTGTAATGTTATTTTAAGTTTAAACGTAAGTTAAAACATTTAACAACTGTTAATGTTAGTTTTTTTTTTACCCCTTTAAAAACAACTTGTTTGTATTTATTTGCCGAGTACATTTCTTCTTAATGTTTTTGTCATTGATTAACTTGAAACAGAAACTGGTCCTTGAAACACAGCTGATTATAGAGATGGAGGGTTTTGATTGTGAATAATTTTAAGTTATCATAATTCTTATCGTATATAGATCCTAATGAAGCGGTTTGTACTTAGACGTAAATATGGCTTATTGTAACTAAATTGTTTTATATAGTAAACAAAAATAAAATACAACAAAGTTTACAAAAGGGGGGTTAGTATGACTAGTACCGAAGGGGAGACAGAATATTGTTGTCTTCTTTCTTATCTTCTAAATTCTTTCTTGTAAATTCTAGTGTAATGGCAGCTTATCATCTCAAGTATAGTACATTCGTCTGCGCAAGCGTGGAAAGTACGACAAATAATTTCTTATGTGTTCTATGATGATAACTTAAAGTATTTCTTGCTATATAGAAAGTGAACAATAAATTTTTAATTACGCAATATGAAAAAGAGGAAAATGCTTAAAGTTATTTGCGTATAACTGGTTATATATTTCAGATACGCGGTTAGGATATCGTTATGATGTTCTTATCTGAACACTGTATCGATGTTTTCAAGTCATGTGTCTAGATATATCATTTTAGTTTAGCTATCACAGATCACACATCTATCACACATCGCAGTATCATTACCATTCAAAATGATGGTTAAAACATTAATTTTTAATGTATTTTTTACATACAGTACCAATTTAATTAGATAAAATTTGTCAAAACCATATTACTTTCTGGTCTTTTACCGTCCTCCGAACTCTTTCAAGGTTTTCATGCCTTTAACTATCATAGAATATAAACTTACAGTGATATATAGTTGAATACTAGCTGTTCCCCACCTATTTCGCTGGCCGTAACTTAGATTTGAAATTTAGACTTGAAATTTGTCAGAAATATTTCTGCTTGGCGGCAATTCACCCCTTTCTTCCCCGTTATTAATACTCCGGCTACTCCCTTTGGGGAAGGAATTTCATAAAATTCATTCTTAGCTGATCTCTGACCTAAGCTAAATGTCTAAGCAATATCTCTACCAAATTTTGAGTATTTACGTATAATACTTTTTGGGGGTATCATTCCGTTAAATTTCTTCCTGGCTGATCTATAGTCAGCAAAAGGAGTATTCCTCCCACATTTTAAGTATCTAGGCCTTATGGTTCTAGAGCCATCTTGATGAGTCTATACATAAGTATATATCTTTTGTTATAGCACAGTTCAGAAAATATTTTATTAAAGTTATTAGATAAAAAAAAACATGTTGCAAATGTGATAAATTAGATGAAAGAAAAACATATCGTTTGATTTGAAATAATTACAGCCTAAAACCTAGTCTAGACGTTGACTAGATAGAAGATTATTTAATTATGCGAATGTTCTCCGTTCGGTAAAGATTGATCTCGAGGTCGCTCTAATACAGGCGAGGCACTAGTCTAGATTGCTTAATTGTGTAATACTTACGTTTATGTAGCTTATTAGGTACTAGATTATTTTTATAAGAAAAAAAAGATAACTATTAATTCTTTAATTTGTTACAAGTTACTTGATTAGATGTAAATTAGGATGAAGATCTTAATTAAATAATATACTTTTACTTCAAAAGCCTTTTTCAAAGTTAGTCTTTTTTAACGGCACTAACCTTACAACTAATCTTTAAAGGTTCTGGCTCTGGTTTTGCGACTGTCCGTTGGCGTCAGTGATCACTTTCCACTAGGTGAACTTTTCGATCATTTGCCCACGATTCCTATAAGAAAAACTTAATTTAAATTAGAGTTAAGTGACAATGAGGTCGTGGAAGTGTGCGCCGCATAGAATATTCTTGCTCTTATAAGTTAGTTACTGGCGGTAGGTCTCATTTGCCAGACACCGTCTGTGTAGGTACAACCGCAGTACCTATTTCCGCCGCCTAATAGTACTACTACGTTCCGGCTTGAAGGGAGTTATGCTAATGAGCGGCTAATGAGATTACTGAGATAATGAGATTTAACATCTTGTGTCTCAAAACGACGAGCGCAATGTGGTACTGTGTACGTATGGGCTAGGCATATCACTAACCATCTCGGGGACGTCGCGCTAGTCTCGTCGCTTCGATGAATAAAAAAAAGTTGGAACATCAATACTCTTAAAGCAGCTACTATGTTACTGTCATAACTTGCAAGGCACGAAAAAGTCCTACTACTACAACACGTGGCCTTTGAATCGAACCCGGGACATTCTAGTCCGCAGTAAAACGGCTAGCCGATGTGTGTAGCAGTTTATTTGAATATTTATTCATACATTATGTTATACTGAATTAAATGAAATTCAGTATTGATAAAACATTGTTTAAGTCTATACGCAGTATGTCCATGTGTAACTAATAAACTATTTAGCGCCCTCCCTTTGTGACAGGCCGACTACACGGCGCCGTGTCCTCTAAGTAATTTCAGTTCCTATGGACATTTTAATGATTGTCGTCCTAGAACATGTAACCTAAATAGCTATAGTAATAAGAAAATGATTTAGCCCTAGAAGTACTCCACTCTAAAACCGGTGCAAACAATACATTAATAATAAATATGATACAGTAATAATGTCATTTCAGGGACTTATGTTTATCTAGTAGATATTAATCGAATATACTTTTTTAAAAAAAAAATGGTTGTAAAAGAAGCTGGTCTCCGCTATTAGTGCCAGACAGTGGACCGAGGCATAAATTTCCTCTCGAAGTTGTAATTAAAACATAGTTCTGTAAGTATTGTATTGTCTTTGATTGTTTTCCTTATATTACATGTGAAAAGAAATATGGAGAGAGAGAAAAGATTGAAACTGGATTAATCTTATTTCTGACTTAATGCATAAAAAGGCTACTTTGTGTTGTCAGTTTTTTTGCAAGTTACTTTTGAATTTCTCTTTTCTTATATTGCGATATCTGATATTTAAGATATAGGCTCAGTGGGTTTCTTTCTTAATTATCAGGCATACAATTGGAATACAGATAGAAGTAAAGGTCACCGATCTGATGTAGTTATTATTTTTACAATGATATGGACAAGAGTTGGATAATAGTAGCCACGTGAATATCACAATATAAAGAGAGTTGACGAGGAAGATAACTTGAGCTTGAACTGTTCAGTAGAGATGGAGATAACTTGACTATGAATAGCTAAGATGTCATAATAGTTGCTATTAAATTCTTCAGCAGCAGTCTTCTTCTTCTTAAGGTGCCTCTCCAATTAGCGAAGATTGGCGGTCAGTTCACCATATTTCATTCGGTCTCTTGCGAGATGGAACTCGTGATCCCGGTCCACTCCCTGATGTTACGGATTTAAAGGATGCTAGGAACTCAAGGCCACTTCCTTTTTTGACTTTTCCATGTAAAACTGACTGCTAGGGAATAAAATTATGCATTGATTTCTTGTTGCTTTCTACACCAGACTTTTAAGAAGTTATTCAGGCTTCAAGGACTCTGTAGCCTTATCGTAATGGTTGCCCAAAAGGTTTAAACCGCCTTTTATCGGTCGCCAAAGCCTCGTCCGTTTTTTAGCAGGGGGCATCACAGAGGTCAATAAAGGAACTGCCGCCGCAGTTATTCAATGAGAACAACCGATGCGTGCAAGTGAGGTTGACAGTTGGGTAAAATAAGATGTTTCCGTTCACCCCTTAGCCCCCCAATAGAGCAGTAGGAAGTAATATTTTCATTATTGCTATTGTGCATTTTCCGAAGAACAATTATCATCTAATAAACGATTACTTATACAATACGATTTCTTCTGTCATTTAAATACCACTGATTATTATGATTTTCTCTATTGCTAACCATTTGTAAGGTACATAATCACCGTCCAGAATCATTACCGGAAGAAAGTATATCTACCAGCCTAGAGATCACATAAGGCCGAATGATCTGTAGTTTTGACTATTGTCTCCTATAGTAAAAATAAAAATTTGCAGTGTAAAACCTAAAAAAAACATTGCATGATTTGTTAGGAGAACTTTTAATTGAAGCATTTTTATATTTGCAACCCCGAGTACCAATTCAAAAAACGGGTCTGGGTGGATTTAAATCACTTACCGCCATTGTATTAATAATTATTTATATACTTATATACATTATCCCATATATATATATATATATATATATATATATATATATACATATTATAATCCTTTATATTTTAGTGTATCATCTACTACAAAATATCTATCGTAGACCGTTAGAAAGGTAGAGATTGCTGACACCTATTAAGGCCGTCATCTCAATACATTATTATAAAGTTTTTAATTGAAATCTTTTTATTTAGTATTATATGATAAGAGTAGGTCCCATCAATCCGCATTGAACCAGCGCGGTGAAAAATATCCCAAACCCAACCATATGAATCTCTACCGATCGATGTGGGAATATTTGGGGGAGGTTTATGTGTAGTAGTGGACGTCTATCGGCTGATGATGATGATAAAAGTGGGGTGTAAGGGGTAATATATATTAATTCACGGGATTCAAGCCAACCGCATCTGCTTATGGGGCACTCTGTTAATCAACAAAGGAGGCTCCGGCTCCCACCAACCCGCATTGGGCCAGCGTGGTGGAAAATAGCCAAAATGAACCCCTACAAACAACGGCTTCTTGTGCCTGGCGGTACCGGAGGCCATAATGACTGTTGAAGGATACGGGAAGTCGCTGGATGCCGGCAGCGCAGGAGTGATCGATGCCCAACCGTGGATGTCTATTGGTTATGGATGATAAGGGTAGCAATAAAGATGATTTTTTTTATATAAAACCATTGTAGAAACATTTCAAATTCAAAACATTTGCCGAAGAGAAATAGGTTTGCAAAAAATCACAACGCCTCGATTACTGCTCGTTAAATCGGATCGTTGCGAAGCGATGGCGCAACCGTTAGTTTTTTTTTTAAACTGAATTTATTCCTGAAAAATATATGTTCCACTAAAACAATATACGTGATGCGAGTTGGGAATATGAGAATTTTTAAACTTTTAATCGAACTGTAAATTGAATAAAAAAAACCTGTCACTGTCACATGACGAGTATTGGGTTCAATATTTTGTAAAAGTTTTAGAAATTGAAAGCTCTTTTATACTCGCCCTTGACCAATAGAAAATCACTTAAGGACACAAAAACACGATTCATTTAAGGACTTGTCTGTAAACTTTACCACACAAATGGAGGAGTTCCAGCGCGACTTGCAGAAATGTACTCCTGCTACCGCTACCACATCTTCTTTAGCGGCAGAGTTTAAGATCTTTAAAAATTTCATGCTCTTGCTCTTGCTCTTGCTCTTCATGCTCTCACAACTTTCCATACGCAGATTGATCTTCTGACTCAAGAACTAGATCGCTCTGAAATGAGGCGCCGAAGAAAAATTATCCTATTGCATGGGATCCCAGAAGAACTTAGGGAACAAACGTTTACCACAGTCACTGCAGTTATAACCTCCAAGTTACTGTAGTCTGATTTTAGCGAAATTTCCATCAGCCGCTGCCATCATCTCGGACGGAAATCGGACAAAGCCTCCAGGCCAATAGTGGTAAAATTTCGTGATACTTCGGTTCGTGACAAGGTGTGATACTCCAGAACTAAGCTCAAAGGCACAGGCATTACACAGTCCTCACGCGTAGTTGCTCTAACGTGTTTATGGAGGCCAGAAGAAGACATGTTATTAGCAAGTGCTGGACTCGAGATGGCGTCATCCAAATCCTGGCTCCTGATGGGACTCGACACCAGATCGAAACTTTGGCAGAACTGGACGCCGTTGAAATTGATCCCGTTGCAGTGTCGCTGCCTATTGCCACCAAGTCTTGTGCACCACAAAAGTGCTTCGCGCGAAAAATCGTTTAAATATCGAAATACAAAGCGGATCCCTGTACTGATGAGCAAGTTAAGCAAACAATGCTAAAAAATCTTTCAGCTAAACCTTCTCCCGACACATCCTTTTTTAATTTTAGTCAATTGAACACCTGTGATGTTTAGGAGGGCAATTTTATCAATATAATAGCAAAGAAGAAGTATTTACATTGACTCCTGTCTATCGTGGGCACCGCAAGTTAACGTGGTCAGAAAGATGTATGGGGCTATAAGCTTCTTACGCAGACTCCGTAATTTTCTTCCCACAGCCACTAAGGTTGTGCTTGCTAATTCTCTTCTTCTACCTATTCTCGATTATACCGATGTTTGATATTTAACCGAAACGCAGCTTGATAAGCTTGAGCGTATTCAAAATTTGTGTATACGCTTCATATTTGGATTACGCAAATACGATCACATCGTTGAATTTCGCAAAAAAACTCAGATGGCTGCCAATCCGTCTTCGCAGGAATACTCACATTCTCTCTGTTCTATACAAGATATTGTTCAATCTAACGCTTTCCTACCTAAATAATCAATTCGAATTTATTTCCGATTGCCACAGTCCGCACTCTTCGCTCTTCAATAAACCTTTCCCTTCGCGTCTCCGTGCATTCCTCTTCATTTTTCCAAAACTCCTTTGCCGTTACGGCGGTTCGCTTACGGAACTCTCTACCGAACCACATCCGTACCGCCAAATCCCTATTTTCTTTCAAAAGACACTTAATTAACTACTATCATACAGTTTAAATTATATATTCTGTCTAATTGTGCTATTGCTTGCATCTGTCACCAAGCTTTTTAGTTTTTAATAATTTAATGCACCACGACCTTATCTTTGTTTTTCACGTCTTTCTTTCCAAAGGGTTGTCTGGAAGTAATTGCTTTTTGAGCAATAAGACCGCCCATTGTACATTTATGTATATATATAATGTATTCCATATCTTGTAACTAGTGTACAAAAAAGAATAAATAAATATATAATAAAAATATGGCAAATCTCTAATTCCGGAGAAGTCTAGGTAGGTATAACACCAAACAGTAGAGTGTAAACATTACTGTATTCCAGTTTGAACAGCGCTGTAGCTAGTGCAATTACTGGAGTAACGAGACTCAACACTTACTGCCTCAAGACGACGATCACAATGTGGTGCTGTGTATATCGTCCTAACTAACGTCACCTAGTTATGGGCTCGCGTAATAATTACTTATGACAATAAAATATTGTTTACTATCTTTTCATTCATCACTGGAATGTTTATTTCTCCTATTAAGCAGTAGTGTGCAAACATTACTGTATTCCAGTAAGTAGGGCGTTTTAGCCGACGAAATTACTTGTAGGAGCAGATATATCTAACACCTTGTCTTAAAGTGACGGGCACGATGTGAAGTATTAATTATCTTAAGTTACACCACATTGTTATGGTTAGGTATACTTACCATCAGGCAAACATCGTACTAATCTCATCGCTTCCTGAAGATATGTTTTAAACCTTATTTGCTTACTTTTAACATATTTATGTATTGAGATCTTTGAGTCTTGTACAAAGGATGGTTATAGATACTGTAGTAAAATACTTCTATCTATCACATATAAAACCTCTATATACAGATACTAAAGGTATATACGTAGTCTGGACAGCAATATATTATGTGATGCAACATCCTCGAACTGGCGTGATGTTGGCAAAAAGTATCTACCTAACAACAGGTTGTTTTTCATCCGACTCTTAAATGTTAAGTACAAACGGGCAATCAAGTCTCCAAAGGAGATTTTTTCCGAAGCTTTAACAGATGAAAAAGTTTGCTCAATTATTAACATAGCTTTTTGTTGATACTACTTATATTTTTGTATATTATGTTTATGCTTTTATGTATACTGATACATCGATTTGTCTTTTCAAGGTTAAAAAATATACACTGTAACTATTAACTTGACTTAAAACAATAAATTGTATCCCGGATATCCTTTGTGGATGATTCCTTTTATATTTCATTGTTTGTTCACATGTATAATATTGATGTTTTGAGGGTGTAGTTAAATACAATACTTCTTTATAGCAGATATAAATAATCGACACGGGCTCTGTCAAGAAAATGAATGGTAATACCTATGAGAATACATAGTTAAGTAATAACGCGGATGCTGTGTCAGAGCTGCATCATACATACATCCTTTTGTTAATATTTAAAAATCGGGCGGAATTAACTGTCTATTTTACGGTAAACGGTACGGTACGGTAAATATTTCGAAGAATCAACTCTTTTTCTATCTTTACTACAGTTTTCTTTAAGTTCTATATAATCATTACGAGATAAGATCTTTGCTTAAATGGCAAAAGTTTTTTCATGAATAAATTACGGGTTACGCTGGGAACTCCTCGCAAAACAAACGGTGATATTGGCTAATTTTTAATTTTATTCTTGTTTCGTGTTTTAGGGTAATTCAAAGGAACAATAGTATCAGCAAACAAATTATATATAAAAAATCCTTTAATATTTTGTAAACTTTATCGAACATAACGGAGGTTCATATGCGTTTAACATGGGACACAAGTTACTGATGATGATTTTTTTAATGACTACTTACCACGATTCGCAAAAGTTGAGCCATCATCATACGGGAAGTCATTACTGTTTATTTATTGATTAATCAGTTATTAATATATTACTAAAATTATGTTTTCCTATAAGCACTAACATGTAAACGTTGAGCTTTAGCTAGAAATAGTACTTTGTAACGATGACTAACATCTTACGTCTCAAATCGAGTATTGCTTGGTGATGTGGAAACGTCATAAGTACCTTCTCATTACTCGTATTTTGCGCAGGTAATAGGAACATACGAATTGTCTCGTTGCTTTATCGTATAAAAAATTATTATTGTATATAATTTTGAATAGAATTTACAAAATCGTGTAAAGTATCTATGAGGTTATAGATGGTTAAGCGTGTTTAGATTACCCTGGCTATTAAATGTAAACAGCTGAAACTCTACAATGCCGTTACAGCGATAGATTTACTATGTGACGGTAGTAGCTACTTAGTCGAACAAACCTTTAACATGTGTCCTGGAAATTGAACCAGGGAACTCTGTGTCATTAGGCAAGTGGTAACCGACTGCAATACGGAGGCAGTTGAAACTAAACTTCAACTGGTATAAAGTACAAAATCATGTGATTGGATTCGTCGTTGTATAAAGATATCATCAAGATATATTTAAAATTCACATTTGCTGGTGAGGAGAGATGGCACGGAATGTTGGGTATTCGTGCAACATTACCCGAGGTATGCGAAAATCGCGTGCTTCCGGCGACGTGTCGTGATGTAGCACTGTAGCTTCGCTATCTGAAGAACAGATTTCGTGTCGCTATACCAAGAGTAACAGATAATATATTTTAACTTCCCGTTTTTTTGAATATGAAGCGAGGGTAGTTTTGTTTTTAAGTCGTTCATACGTGCTGTGCTTACGTAGTCCGATTCCCACTGAGCTTGAGATGGAGGAATAAATCCAGAGGAAACTAATGTTTCAAGGACTATAGTTTTCGTAAAGATGTTAATCTTTTAACCGGCATTTTGTCAGTGTACCACAAATAGCTTTAACTCCTTCGTGAAAGTTGATCTCGAGATCTAGTTTTTTAACAAAGGACACATTTTGATAATTTGCGAGAAAAAGTAGTGAGATGAAGGAAAAGTTGAGAAAAAGAGCAAAAAGCCAACGACACGCGGTGTTCCCAGGCGGTCACCCATCCAAGTACTGACCGCGCCCGACGTTGCTTAACTTCGGTGATCGGACGAGAACCGGTGTATTCAACGTGGTATGGACGTTGGCGATAGTCTCTTCCTAAGACACAGACAGTATTTTGTAGGCAATAGCCTCTCCATTGCATTATTCAGAGCTGTTCCTTGATAGAAATTAAATGTCGAAGGCGAGAGAAAAATAAACTAGCTTATTCCCTCCGTTGAAGTTTTTTTTAAAGTGTGCTTGAATTTAGTAAATACAAAAAAACATGTTTTGATAACTTGGAAAAAAAAGTAGCCAAATGTAGAAAAATTGGGGAAAAAAAAAGCAAAAAGCCAACGACACGCGGTGTTCCCAGGCGGTCACCCATCCAAGTACTGACCGCGCCCGACGTTGCTTAACTTCGGTGATCGGACGAGAACCGGTGTATTCAACGTGGTATGGACGTTGGCGATAGTCTCTTCCTAAGACACAGACAGTATTTTGTAGGCAATAGCCTCTCCATTGCATTATTCAGAGCTCTTCCTTGATAGAAATTAAATGTCGAAGGCGAGAGAAAAATAAACTAACTTATTACCTCCGTTGAAGTTTTTTTTAAAGTGTGCTTGAATTTAGTAAATACAAAAAAACATGTTTTGATAACTTGGAAAAAAAAGTAGCCAAATGTAGAAAAATTGGGGAAAAAAAAAGCAAAAAGCCAACGACACGCGGTGTTCCCAGGCGGTCACCCATCCAAGTACTGACCGCGCCCGACGTTGCTTAACTTCGGTGATCGGAGAGGGTGCGGCAAAAGCTGCGCCCTTGGAGACCCCCTCTGACTCGCAGCCTCCGACCGGAACTTCTCGATCGGACGATCTGCACCCTGTTCCCACGGCGGGACGTCGAGGAGTCGCCATCGACTGCGACTCAGTCCCGCGTCGGCCGAGGGGGGAGGGGAGGGGAAGAAGACTCCTTCCAACCGGACGACGCCCCGGGTGTCAGCGAAGGGGAACTGTCGGCGGCCGTCAAAAGGATGCGTGTCAGAGACACCGCTCCTGGGCCCGACGGTATACCCGGCCGCGCGTGGGCTCTAGCTTTGGGTCCCCTGGAGCCCTGGACGCGGGCGCTGTTCACGGCGTCCTTGAAGCAGGGTCGGTTTCCGCGCCTTTGGAAGACGGGGAAACTGGTCCTGCTCAAGAAGGGGGGGAAACCGGTCGACTCGCCGTCGTCGTATCGGCCCATAGTGTTGTTGGACGAGGTGAGCAAGCTCTTCGAGCGCGTTATCGCAGCTCGCCTCGTTCGACACATGGAGGAGACTGGACCGGATCTGAGCGATTCACAGTTCGGATTCCGCAGGAGCAGGTCTACCGTCGACGCTATAGCGCGGGTGCGCGCCATAGCGGACGACGCGGTGTCTCGCGGAGAGGTGGTGTTGGCGGTGTCGCTCGATATCGCCAACGCGTTCAACACCCTTCCGTGGGAAACGATCACCGCTGCGCTGGTCCAGTTCGGGGTCCCGGTCTACCTGAGGCGGACGATCGGGACGTACCTCTCGAACAGGTTCGTGAGGTACCCGACGCGAGACGAGTGGTGTCGGCACGGCGTGTCGTGCGGCGTCCCACAGGGTTCGGTCCTCGGACCGCTCCTGTGGAACGTCGGTTACGACTCGGTGCTGCGCGGGGCTAACCTCGGAGGAGTCGACGTGACTTGTTACGCCGACGACACCCTGGTGACGGCCCGCGGACGCACCTTCAGGGAGGCGCGCGTGTTGGCGACCGCGGGCGTAGCCCAAGTCGTCGCGCGCATTCGGCGCTTGGGGTTGGAGGTGGCGCTGAGCAAGTGCGAGGCTTTATGCTTCCACGGCGCTCGGAACGCGCCTCCGCCGGGAGCGGAGCTGATAGTCGGTGGAACTTCCATCGCCGTCGGTACTTCCATGAAGTACTTGGGACTCGTCCTCGACGGCCGGTGGAGGTTCGACGAGCACTTTCGGCAGCTGGGCCCGAAGCTCATTCGAGCGGCTGGGTCCCTGAGCCGCCTTCTGCCCAATCTGGGCGGACCGAGCGTCGGATGCCGGCGACTCTACACCGGAGTGGTGCGCTCTATGGCGTTATACGGAGCGCCCATATGGGCGGAGAACCTGTCGGCCCGCGGCCGGACTCTGCTGCGATCACCGCAGCGTGTCATGGCCATACGGGTCGTACGCGGTTACCGTACCGTCTCCTTCGAGGCGGCGTGCGTCCTCGCCGGGACGCCGCCGTGGGATCTCGAGGCGGAGTCGCTGGCGCGTGTGTACTGGCGGCGGAAGTGCGCCCTCGAGCGGGGCGAGCGTCCGGCGCCGGACGAGGAAGAGAGGTGGCGCCGAGAGGGGCGCCTGGACGTGCGTCGGCGATGGGAGCGGCGACTCCGAGACCCGACGCACGGCCGCCTCACCGTGGAGGCAGTCCGACCGGTCCTCGCGGACTGGCTGGACAGAGACAGCGGAGTTTTAAACTTCCGCCTGGTGCAGATACTCACGGGGCACGGTTGCTTCGGGAGCTATCTGCACCAGCGTCACTGTAGTATTAGGACGGACGAGGCGTGCGACGAGTGTGGACACCCGGTGGACACATCGTCGCACACCTTGGCCGATTGCCCGCAATTCGGGGGGGATAGGGCCGCGCTCGTAGCGGCGATAGGGAGTGACCTCTCGCTGCCGGCTGTGGTACGGACCATGGTCGGAAGCGAGGCGTCATGGGACGCGGTATCCCGATTCTGCGATATCGTTATGTCGCAGAAGCGAGAGACCGAGCGTCACAGAGAGCGGGCGCCGAGGGGGCAGGAGGCGGTCGCAGTGCGCAGACAGCTCGTCGCCAACGGGCGGAGCCGAGCGCACGACCGCCGCTTGCCTCCTTAGGCAGAGGAACCTGGCGCCGCGACCGACAAGGGCCGTCGGTCCGGCGCCCCCCTTGGAAAGGGTTCCTGGGGCGTATCTGGCGACGCGTCTCGTATTCCGACGCGTCGCCGCGCAGTGTAGGGATTTTGTCAGTTGGGATGGATGCTTCACATCCCTCCCCGAGGCGGGCTCGTTCGATCCGGACACCGAACGGGGGTTGCGGAAGAACTGTCGCGTTATCCCGCGACCCTCGTGCATTTATTTGCGGAGGTGATGGAATACCGTGTGAAGCTTTTTAGTCGGTTGGAGTCCGACACTACCCCGCTACCGGCCCAGTATTGGTACGGGGTGTGCATTCCGTTAGCATTTTGTTACACACGCTAATAAAAAAAAAAAAAAAAAAAAAACTTCGGTGATCGGACGAGAACCGGTGTATTCAACGTGGTATGGACGTTGGCGATAGTCTCTTCCTAAGACACAGACAATATTTTGTAGGCAATAGCCTCTCCATTGCATTATTCAGAGCTGTTCCTTGATAGAAATTAAATGTCGAAGGCGAAAGAAAAATAAACTAACTTATTCCCTCCGTTGAAGTTTTTTTTAAAGTGTGCTTGAATTTAGTAAATACAAAAAAACATGTTTTGATAACTTGGAAAAAAAAGTAGCTAAATGTAGAAAAATTGGGGAAAAAAAAAGCAAAAAGCCAACGACACGCGGTGTTCCCAGGCGGTCACCCATCCAAGTACTGACCGCGCCCGACGTTGCTTAACTTCGGTGATCGGACGAGAACCGGTGTATTCAACGTGGTATGGACGTTGGCGATAGTCTCTTCCTAAGACACAGACAGTATTTTGTAGGCAATAGCCTCTCCATTGCATTATTCAGAGCTGTTCCTTGATAGAAATTAAATGTCGAAGGCGAAAGAAAAATAAACTAACTTATTCCCTCCGTTGAAGTTTTTTTTAAAGTGTGCTTGAATTTAGTAAATACAAAAAAACATGTTTTGATAACTTGGAAAAAAAAGTAGCCAAATGTAGAAAAATTGGGGAAAAAAAAAGCAAAAAGCCAACGACACGCGGTGTTCCCAGGCGGTCACCCATCCAAGTACTGACCGCGCCCGACGTTGCTTAACTTCGGTGATCGGACGAGAACCGGTGTATTCAACGTGGTATGGACGTTGGCGATAGTCTCTTCCTAAGACACAGACAGTATTTTGTAGGCAATAGCCTCTCCATTGCATTATTCAGAGCTGTTCCTTGATAGAAATTAAATGTCGAAGGCGAGAGAAAAATAAACTAACTTATTCCCTCCGTTGAAGTTTTTTTTAAAGTGTGCTTGAATTTAGTAAATACAAAAAAACATGTTTTGATAACTTGGAAAAAAAAGTAGCCAAATGTAGAAAAATTGGGGAAAAAAAAGCAAAAAGCCAACGACACGCGGTGTTCCCAGGCGGTCACCCATCCAAGTACTGACCGCGCCCGACGTTGCTTAACTTCGGTGATCGGACGAGAACCGGTGTATTCAACGTGGTATGGACGTTGGCGATAGTCTCTTCCTAAGACACAGACAGTATTTTGTAGGCAATAGCCTCTCCATTGCATTATTCAGAGCTCTTCCTTGATAGAAATTAAATGTCGAAGGCGAGAGAAAAATAAACTAACTTATTCCCTCCGTTGAAGTTTTTTTTAAAGTGTGCTTGAATTTAGTAAATACAAAAAAACATGTTTTGATAACTTGGAAAAAAAAGTAGCCAAATGTAGAAAAATTGGGGAAAAAAAAAGCAAAAAGCCAACGACACGCGGTGTTCCCAGGCGGTCACCCATCCAAGTACTGACCGCGCCCGACGTTGCTTAACTTCGGTGATCGGACGAGAACCGGTGTATTCAACGTGGTATGGACGTTGGCGATAGTCTCTTCCTAAGACACAGACAGTATTTTGTAGGCAATAGCCTCTCCATTGCATTATTCAGAGCTGTTCCTTGATAGAAATTAAATGTCGAAGGCGAGAGAAAAATAAACTAACTTATTCCCTCCGTTGAAGTTTTTTTTAAAGTGTGCTTGAATTTAGTAAATACAAAAAAACATGTTTTGATAACTTGGAAAAAAAAGTAGCCAAATGTAGAAAAATTGGGGAAAAAAAAAGCAAAAAGCCAACGACACGCGGTGTTCCCAGGCGGTCACCCATCCAAGTACTGACCGCGCCCGACGTTGCTTAACTTCGGTGATCGGACGAGAACCGGTGTATTCAACGTGGTATGGACGTTGGCGATACTTCTTTCTAAAAAGCAAATACATTTTTATATAATACCCTGTCCACTGTATTATCTAAAAAGCTGTCCTACACCCTTCTAACTGAAATATAATAATGTTTGCACATTACTGTTTGACAATCGAAAAAAGCACGGGTCTATATCTGGTGATATCTATACAGTCTCCGGCAATAAAAATCTATCCCCAGTATAAATATAGAAGTATTTTTTAAGTTTAAATCATCTCACTACTACAACTGATTCTACAAGTATTAAATCTCATTACTAACAATAATTATCTTTAGTCACAATTCTACAAAATAGCAGTGTGTACTTATGGTTGTATATTGTTATTATTGTTTATAATATTTACTGTTATATTATCACCTTTATTACTGACTAATACAATATCTCACCTCATCAAAGGTTGGTAGGTAGATAATGCCTGCAGGCATTAAGCGGGTCTTATGTGTACCTCATTATAAAGTTTTACAGTAAAAAAAGTAGATATCAAAGTCGTCTCCTTGTACTATGCATACATTTCCGGTTTCATTTAATTTCCGCTGTAGTTAGTTTCACTGTGGTAATCCGTCGCAATGATGTTTAAAAGCTAGTATTTCACTGTATCCATACCATGGGAGAGAGCTAACTGTATATATTGTTTATATCAAATAAAATAAATTAGTTCAGTTTAGATCCCGCTAACACACCTGCTTCGTAACAAAGGGGTTGTGATCCTATTTCAAGAGCATATAAGCAGGGGCGTACAAAGAGCTTTTGAGCAGAGTATGCCCGCCACAACTGAAATATGTCTGTTCATCTATCCATAAATAATAGACTCGCACAACAATTCACGGGACTCATGCCAACCTAACCTGCTCGTGGTGCACCCTGATAATCAAAAAACGAGACTCTGGCTCTGATCAACCCGATTTGGGTCAGAGCGGTGGGAAATGGCCCAAATCTCCCCATATAAACCCTTACAAATGATGGCCCCTAGTGCCCGGCAATACCAGAGGCAGCGCAGAACTGATAGATGTGGAGATCTTTGGAGGAGGCCTATGTCCAGCAGTGGACGTCTATAGGGTGATGATGACGAGGAGGAGATCCCATAAATAAACAACATACCAATTTCAATTCACTGTAATAATTTACTAATGGTACCTTTAGAGGGAGTTGAGATTATTATTTATATCTAGATAAGTTTAGAAACCTAAGGTATGGAGTGCTTATTTGCCAGTGAAGTAGCAATATCTTAATTCGCCAGGCTTGTTAGTAGTTAGATACAGGAACATAAACGTATTTATTGTCAAGAACCTGGTTAAGATTGGATCAATTTTAACGCACATCCGGTCATCTGGATCAACGACCCAGTGGTCATTTCGTCGCATTTCTAAATTTGTTAAAATTGATAGAGCACTGACCTCAGTGAGACCGGTTGGGAGAATCGTCGAGATGTCCATGAATTATCTTCGGATGACGAAGGTATATCTAACTTTTTACCATATTTGCGACGATGACATTTTAATTAATATTTCAGGTACGCTTGAACTGGTTGTCATGGGGGTAAGTCTTTTACCGGAGACTCACTAGGTTACAACCAGAGAGAGCGTTAAACTTTTTTATTCAACTGAGGGGCGAGCAGGTTGTTCGACTGATGGTAATAGTTAAACCTGCCTGTTAGAATGTTGCCAGGGTTCCGATATTTATACTGCATCTTTTAGTGTCCCTCATCTTGAGATGTAAGATTTTCCGACTCGTAACCCCAGGGCAGCTGGTCGCGGTTGAGTGCGAGCGTTCCCGTGACCCTGTCATCATGGCGATGAGGCGGAACATCGTGGGGGTTTTAGTCGGTGCAAGTCCGACATAACTCGTCCTTGCCCCCGCGAGGACGAGTATGCGTAGGCATTTCCCCCACGTAAAACAAAAAAAAAAAAAACCCCAGGGCAGCTATAATACCCCTCAAATTGGTGCAAATTAATATTAGCATACTATCTCAGACTGTATTAGTTTACACTATCGATATCAATATTTTTATTTATATCTATATATATTATATAAATAATTTTTGTGTAACTATGGAACCTTTTAGCTAATTTTCGATTTTAAATCTATAGTTCCAAAGAGTACTGAGTATTTTATTTATTTTGAAACATTTTATAAATAGCTTATGTTTGCACAAAATTATTATCTTAGTGTCTCCTTGTAACATCAAACAGTAATAGGAGTTTCTAGTTATCCGCTATTTAAAATAACTGTAGCTTTTTGTAATAAGTGAACTTTACCATCAGGTGAATGTTTACCCCGTTTTCTAATTTAATGTTATAAAATAGATACTTTATAATATTAAAGGTGTTATTCAATCTAATTTTGGCTTACAGGTAGTTTAACAATGAACCAATTGGTCGGGCAGCGATTGACCGACAATGTAGCGGGGTTTGTGACGTATTTACACTTATCCATAAGTGTACGATTGTGATTGAAGCATCCAGCGCGGAAGTAGATTTTATGGCGTAAATGTAAATTGAAAGATTACATGGCTTCTATTGCGTCTGTTGCTTTATATTTACAAATTGGCCGCAGCACGAATGCGTTGGTTTGATTGAAGAACTACTTCTTCCTTGCGAGAAATATTGTTTTTACTACGCTCACCCAGTCAGTGTGTTCTTTGTTTAAGAAAGACACTACAACAGTTGAACATTTACCTGATGGTAAGTAATCTGCCTACTTTTAAACATACGAGAATAATCAGTCATAAAACCACACCTTTGCATTAATTGAGATATAAAATGTTAAGTCTCTTACCTCGGTCTTTTCAGCATCTGTAATATTTTTTTATACTGGAACATAGTAATATTGGCTCACTGCCGTTTGCTGGTAGAAATAGGAGTTGCGGTGATAACTAACTAGACAATATCAAGCAATAATCCACTACTAGTGAAAAATTTATTTGCATACAATACATAAGCAGTTTATAATATATATAGTAGACTGATCGAAATGCATAGCTTAGTGATTGTCTTATAATTAAGTGAAATTTATAAAGAAATCGCTTAGGCTCTATGCAATTCTTTTACTAATTTAACTTCCTCATTAGGTCTTCACTTTAAATCATATGATAATCTATAATTCATTACACAATGATATTAAATACTATAAATATGTAACACAGTGTCGCATTACATTATATGCATATTTCTATGTATGTACTTCTTTTCCACATCTCTCTATTAGCCGCCATAGCTAAATTCACACTCTTCTTACACATGTCATCATTCACACAATCCATCCACACTTTCTTCTGTCTTCCTCTACCCTTATAACCATCCACATTCATTCTCATTACTTTCTTTGTTATATGTTTATTGGACACAAAGGATTTTTTATAAACAATAAAGAGTAAACATTACAAACTGGTGGTAGGTCTTTATTGCCCAAGACCGTCTAGATAGTCACAACCGCAGCTTTCTGCCTGCAAACAATAGTGTACTAATATGACCGTGTTCCGGTTGGAATTGCACTGTATTTAATGAAGTTACTGTGGCCATGAAGACTCAACGTCTTATATCTTAAAACGAGAAGTACGTAGTGTATCCAATATAGCACTATATCACTTATCATCAGGTAAGTATTTCGGTTCGTTAGAAAAAATTTCGAGTACTGTTAACTAAGACTACTATACAATTTATAGTGATGACGTCACTATTATAAGAAAGCGTGTAGGTAACTAGCCTCTGTGTTAAATATTAATATTATGAACAAACGAAAACACTGTTCGGTGAATTGGCTTATTGTTTCACTTCGACTAGTATATGACGTTGCTATAGTATATACACAATTGATGCCGTGTACTAGTTTTTTATATACCTACATAAACATATATACAACCCCGTATGGACATTCGCTAATTGATCTTAAATGCTCTCTGCACTTCCTTAACTATGACGTATAACTACAGTATTAAGATCGCATTAGTAGCTCACGGTTTTGTTTTCTGATGAAGGATCTGTTGTTAGTCTTGTTGACGATTCACACAACTTCATCGGTGAGCCAGTATAAACGAAATAAATACAGATATGTATTCATAATTACTAAATGAGGAGGTCATAAAGATAAGAGAGAATAGGATGGGCGTGATGAAAAATTGGATAGTAATAAAAGTGGAGCTGAAGCGGAAGTAAATAACTGGAGCCTCTGACATTAATATTATATTATTTATTGATTTGTTTATATGTTAAGTTACTTGTTTATTGCTTACCATACCAGCCTTTTACTGTCGTTTAATTTACTTCCACATATAGATTTCGTGAAGAGAGAATTCTATTAAGTTCGACCAAAAGTGTTGAGGAGATCATATGCAAGGAGAGTAAATAGAGCCTTTGCCAGTAATATTATAATACTAGTAACTGATATGCAACGTGCTGACTAATTTATTTTCATATACAGGTGTTTAAGGGAAAACTATTTTAAGTTCGCCTAGTTAAAGCGGCGAGTGGAAAACCTTGGGATTTTTGCTGGTGTTTGTGCACAGTGGAAGGGAATCCCATGTAGAAGTTCCTTAAATACAGAACGACTATGTTCTCATGTATACTTTTTTTATTCTTCGAAAACCAGCGAGATATTTACCTGATAGTATTTGATACCATTCCCCAAAACAAAGTGGCGCTAGTTAGGATGAAATAACAGCACCACATAGAGATATTAGAAGTTGGTTCCTCCGTAATTTCACTAGCTTCAATATATTTCAAACCGAAACACAGTAATGTTTTCACTATACTATTTAGCAGTAGAAATAGTACTTGTCTAGACAGTTTCCGGCAACAGAGACTTTCCACCAATAACAGTTTTATACTACCACGTTTGTATTTTGTCTACAGTGGATTAATATTTGGTTATTACTTCTCATGATGTTAAGAGACCGATGATGGTAAAGCTCGTCCATAGTACTGTCTGTTGTCAACTATAGCACAGTAATGATGTTGACAGTCTATTTTATTCTTCTAGTGATGTAAAAAACTCTATCGCAAAGTTTACTTCACCATGTGTAGCTCCGGTCGGACCAGGGATTATCGAGTTACAAGATTTCCATTACCATCACGAAGGTTGTCCGTTTGTATGTACAGTTAAAAAGATAGAATAATAAACATCTAATTAGGTCGTTTCTGCAGTACTTAGTATTTAACTTAAGTCGGTTTTCCTATTGATCTTTTATTGAGCGGTCATGTGAACGATAATCAATTAGTTTCACACGGAGCTGGATAACGTCAGCCATTGCTCCGATGCTAATTGGACTTGTTTGTTATGTTCAACTCGTGATCTTTGCTTTTATTTATCCGATAATGGCAACACCAAAGGGCAATCCGATTACTTTCATATTTTAGCTTTAACAAAACAGACTTTATTTCGAAAATAAAACGCTTTTACTCGCATGATGTTGATGAGAAGCTCATCTATATCATCCTTACTTCTTGAAGGTGCTGTCGACTAAAACACCTATTGATATATATTTCTTAGACAAAAAAAAAAGATGTAATATTTGAACGTGTGTCTCGTAACTCAGTTTATTGTTCGTAAATGATTCCAAGCAGCTCGATTCAAAGCTATTATTAAACAATGTGGTCATATATTTTTGATGTATTACTTTAGTTATTAAGATAAGCTTGACTACGTTTCCATCTGGTGTTAACTGGTTATGTCGTCTGTGGTGGTAAAGCACATTAACTTAGTAACGTATTCATTTTTCTCTTAAAGTCGCTGGCAAGTTGTTCCACTCCTTAGCTGTTCTTATTAAATACGAGGAGTTAAACCTCTAAGGTTTGGATATATAAATCAAAAATACTATATAATGATATCATTTTTATCTGTTTTGTAATTTTTTAATTATCTAAATATTCATAGGACTTATTCGGACATTCATTAACTTATCTCGAGATCTTCTAATCTTTTAGGCGTAAAGACTCAAAATTTCGTAGAGGTATTGGTTCTGCCATTTAGAAGTCAGCTCAGAATGAATTTTACAAACTTCCTTCCCCAAAAGGAATTGCGGAGGAGTAACGATCAGCAAAGAAGTCGAAGAACAGCTAGTTTAATATTATATAGTTATTTAGGTGCGAGAGTCACGCATAAGCATTTAGCTGATGTTAAATGTACTATGTAAACTAACTTTAACTATTTCTGTAGTGTAATGGCTGATCGCTCAGCTGGTACCACGGAAGTCCTTAATTCGATTAAGGTGCGACGTACTCTGGAGTTTAGATGGTGGTAGGTTTTTCAAACTTGCTCTATGGTCATTCATTGTAAATTTGCTGTCATAACACTATGGTTTATTCTGGTTGTCATGTCACAGCTGTAGTATTCTGAGCGTGTACGTTTCACTATATTGTCACTTAATATTCTGTGAGATTAAGGTCAAGTGTTATACCCCTATTGTCAATAAACATCGGTGTTTGTCTACAGACTAATATATTTCTCTCGTCACCTGGGATCGTCGTGTTGTGTGAACATGTTACGTCTAATGAATAATAATATTCCTGACTACAGCGTCCTTCGTGATGGAAGTACACAGTAACATTTGCACACTAATCCTTGGTAGATAAACTGGTATACGGTCAAACTGTACTAATACCAAGTCTACTGCTTGATATTTCATAAGATTTAGCTGAAATAATCTATTAACGAAATGGAAATGTGTACTTAAAAAACGCTGTGTTGGGGAAGGCCTATATTTAGCTGTGGATCTATAAAAGCTGATGATAATGATGATGATAACACTATTCGACCAAGAAAAAAAAAGATTTTTTTTTACTTTTAATTAAACGAAAACAGGGAAGTATACATTGGCAGAAATGTCAGCAGCCGTGAACTAATTGCCGCAGCGAATTGTAGAAATTCATGTGATGGTCAGGGATTTTTCATGGGTTAAGGGGCAGGTAGGTCAGGAAAATCACAAGACATTTATTTCCATCAAATTTACTAGCTTAATTGGGTTATTACCTGGATAGGATTCCTACACAGCAACGTGTTGCGCTAACAGCTATGTGAAATTCTTACAACATTGTGTTTGTATATACCTTTGGTCTAGATATTAACTTTGCCATGTCAACAATCTAAAAGTATTCCCAAAAGTCATATCTAATATTTATTTATATTCTATATTAACTAAAGTAAATGCAGATTATTTATAGTAACGTGATATCATTGTATTGTTAATAATAACAGCTTATCGTTAAACTAAAATATTGCCAAGTTTTCAAGTCTGATACCTCCAATATTTGTGATGCTTTCAATCACGTGGTTGTTCGGAATGAGGTTGTTAGTATTTACAGTCTTTCATACTGTATTTTTAAACTTACCTAGGTGATTTTAGGAAACAAGCAACGTTAAAATTATTAGATTTATACTAAGTTCGGTATTGCTACATCCATATTTTTTATTTAGTTTTTGTAACACAAACTCCGACTTGGTTAGCGTGGTGAATAAATCACCTTAGCTGTTTTGTTGTGAGGGTTACTTGAGTTACTTAGTCCCCGCTGTGGGAATATTTGTTCTTTACACTGTTATGTATCAGAGAGTAACTAGGCCTTAAGAGTTACAGTTGGGCTCATTTTAAAAGTCAAATTACTCGCCCAGCGTGCCAAGAGTGTCACGTGGCGTTTAACTCTGCACGTCGACTCTTGTCGTCGACGAAGTAGAGAAGGAAAACATACATAGAGCTATGTGAGTATTGAAAATTATTAATACTTGTCCTATCAATTTCAATGGATAGGTTATGAGTTTTCAAACAAAAATCTGCTATAAAGACCGAATCATTCATTAGCAAGGCTTGCTGTATTCAAATTGAAGCTCTGGTTTGTGCGGATGTTCGGACCTTGGAATTGTTCATCACCAATCTATCACTCCTGATCATGGTCGTTATTACTTAGCTGTTTTAAAAGCATCCTTTACACCCTTCCAAATGGAGAACACGGATGTTTGCACATGACCATTACTCCTCCGAAATGAAGTCATTTATGGAGACGTTATTTTTAAAGAATGTATTCATTGTCAGAGAAGGCCAGTTTAAACCCGCACCAAACTATATTTATTCCTGTCACGGTAACTATTGCGTATCCGGTACAAACTGGATAGGCAACTAACATAATAGAGCCATTGAGGATAAAGGAAATATGTAATAAACCGCGGAATTGCTTTTCTTTTATTACATCTCCTCCTCCTTCCTCGTCTGCACTACAATCCACTAAATGTGTAATCTAAGTACATTATTTAATATTTTACCATAATTACACATCCGATTTACTTTACTTATAATTTTTTTATATAATTTTTCTGTAAACCTTCCTCTAGGTACAGAGAAGAAAACTAAGTATAGAGGGCATATTTATTTTATGATTATTTTCATACACTGTTTCGTTTTGGATTTATTTGTATAATCATTTGAAATTCTGTAGCGAAATTTAAATTAATTTAGCTTTTATAAAAATGATGAAAAATTAAAATAAATTGTATTATTTTCTTATCTTATCTCTTATACAAAAATGTCCATATACGGTTAGTAAGAGTTAGTATCAATAATAGGGCTTAAATACTATGTAAGTATTTATAGTTAAAACACAAAGTTTGCACATATTTTTTTTTTCTTAAAAGAACATGTATACAATGGTTCTTAAATGGATAATCAGGTGTAGCTATCATCATTAGGATGCTGTTGAAGCTTATTAACTGTGATATGATATAATCGTTTGCTTATTCTTTAAGTATAATTAACTTTTTTTTTTATTTAATCGTAAAACATCTGAAAAATAATTTATAATATCTATATTGGACTTTCGGATAAGAAAAACTATTAAAAACAAAAAAAAAAATCAGATCATAATTTAGGGGCGCGTAAATTCTTTATAATGATTAATCACCGTTATCCAAAATTATGTACGGTATTAGTTAATGTGTTATGGCGTTCAAATGAAAGCCTTCGATGTCATAAAGCGAAAGTTATTCCACTTAATTTTCGTGAAAGCACGCACAAATTCACTTCGGGACGTACGCGAGTGTGTAATTTCGCCGCCGCGGTGTTGCCAGGTTGGGTTTTATTTCATTTTGTTAAAGGCAACGGATATTTATGGTGGCGGATTAAGGTTTTAGATAAAACGAACTGCTTCATTTAAATTAAAAAACGAAACCCTAAACCTAGCAGTTTTCTTTCTCATACTTTTTGTTATTCGTGAAAAAAGTTGCAGATAAGTCACGTTTAAGATTTTAAGTTAATGTGCCAACAAGCGTTTTTTTTTTTAACAGCAAGAGGCATGGCTGGGACTGATAAAGAAGTCTCTTTTTAGAATTAACTACGTCGCTTCCGTTAATATTCTATAAAGCTGACAACAGAAAGAACAGAGAACTCTTTCCCTTTATTTAATTTTTATAAATGTATAGGAAGGGAGAAGTTATATTAAGTAACTATAAGTCAGTGGATGGTGAAGGCTGTTGTCCAGCCGGAACAGCAATACTGTTATGACACTTTTATTACATGACCGTGGTTTGCTGGTGGTAGGTTTCTGTTGCCGGAGACTGTCTAGGTAGGAACTACTACAGCCCTTGTTTCTACCGTCAAACAGTAGTTTGCAAACATTACTGTGTTCCGGTTTGAATGGCGCTGTTTAGCTACATTTGTGTAATTACTGGTGTAACGAGATTCGACATCTTATATCTCAGGCGACGAGCGTAATATGCTGTAGTATATATCATCCTAATTAGAACCACGTTGTTATGGGCAGGCGTATCACTTACCATTAGTAGAACGTCCCGCTTACTTTGTCATTTAATTTATTAAAAAAAAAAAGCAACGAGCTACAAAATCGAATCGGGAACTACCGTGTTACAAAGTAAACGATTTTATCCACTAGATTACAGACTGTTAAAAGTTTTTTTAATCTCCTTTATGTACGACTACATATACCTTTTTTTATTCATCTCATTAATCAACCAGGCGAGCAAGGCGTTCAATTGATGGTAAGTGATATGCCTGCCCATGAGAACGTGGCGCTAGTTAGGATGATACACATCACTACATTGTGATAGTCGGCTGAGACGTAAGATGTTGCATCTCGTTAACTCACTAATTACACTAGCTACAGCGCCCGTCAAACCGAAACGCAATAATATTTACACTACTAGTAACCTAGACGTTCTCCGGCAATAGAGACCTACCATCAGTAAATATTTTATTACAATATAAATTAAACTCCCCCCAAGCCGCATTTGGCCAGCGTGGTGAGAAATGGGTCTAATCACCCCCATATGAATCCCTACATACAACAGCCCCTAGTGCCCAGAGGTACTGAAGGCCGTGCTGACTGCATGTGGAGATCTTTGGGCGATGATGATGATGATAATAAATAAAACATAAGGTCTTTCAAACACGAAAATTATGTTAACTATCTAATAAGGTGTATAAGCGCAATGGAAATGTAACAAGCTTTCGTCTTTTCCACCCCCTGAAATTTCATAATTGCCTTTCACGCGATTCCCACTTGGCTCATTTCCAACTCGACTTACACTGATTATTCCCTATATAAAGTAATGCTAGGTAAGCACGAATAATAAGCTATAATACTTAAAATATAAAGATATCAGCTAACAGCTGGTGATAGAGCAATTTCAAAAAGGATAATTTTATTATCTTCCTATTGTTGTTCCCAATGCCTTAAAACCAGCTGCTCTGCTTCCTCCATATAACTACCTTTCACCACTCTTACAAGAGCTTCCGTCTGTCTGATAATAGGAAGAAGGTGATCTTTGCATATGACCTTATTTTCACGTAATTTTATACACCATAATTTCAGCAGAAGATAGCGAAGGTAGCTTGCACCAAACTACTATGGATTTCATCAGCGTCATCATCAGCTGATAGAAGTCCACTGCTGGACATAGGCCTCTCCATAGATCCCTATATCGATCGGACCTGTGCTGCTCTCATCGCCCGGCACCAGCCGCCGTCGTTTGTAGGGGTTCGTATTGGAGAATGAATGAGAGGTTTTGTTTTGTTTTAGATATTTTTTTTTTAAAACCTGACGAATAAAGCAAATCATGATATGATACAGAAGTTACATATGATCGTGGAATATATTCTCTTTTTAATTCTGAATGAAAAACATGGTTATGAACGAGCCTATTCGTTGAGATTTACAGATAGCCGTTGTATTTTACATATATAAATCTAACGTATAAAAAACAATTACATCTGTACATACAATTTTTTATAACAGTTGAAATAACTGTTATTTTTATAAGCTAAATAATGTTATAGTAAACAAAATAACGCTATATGTCTTGGCATAATACAGTGCAAAAACGTAGTCAACGTTTTTCATTATTTCTCCTTTCACATTTATTGAAAACGGTTAACAATTGGAATAAACGTAATAATTACCGGTAATAATGATCGTTAACGAGTAATTAACATATAATATGCATTTTCATTGCTGTTAGAACTCACGTAGTTTATTCTGAAGCACGTATGAAACATTAATTCGTAAGTAATTCTCGCTACAAATATATCAACAATAGTGATGGCTTCATTGCGAGGTGTTCGTTATGTAATAATGCTTTATCTGTTACGTGTAACTGTAAAATGGAGTCGTGTACATAGTAATTAAGTTTAACTGTAACATTTGTATTATTATTTTCTATAATGAAACTATAACAATATAACTAACGATATAAGATCAGATTGGATATTTATACAGCATACTGTTCATTGAGATTAGTTAATATGACAGGGTGTGTTACTTTGTTTTTTTTTTTTTTTTTAATTATGAGCTAAAGAATCATCTCAATTTTATCCGGTTTTTATTGATGGTAGGTCTCTGTTGCCGGAGTTAGCCTAGGTATCACCGCTGCTCCTATTTCTGCCGACAAATTGTAGTGTGCAAATATTACCGTGTTCCGGTTTGAACCGTTGTTATTAAAACCTATACTTATAATACCTGATGGAGTAAGCACGATGATTAAGGTCAGGACTTAAGTAAAAGCCAAAGTTTAACTACCTCCGCGGCGCAGTGGTTAACCGCTTATTTTATCCCAATTTTGGTTCCGTGGCCACATGAGCACCGGAGTTTGGATTAAGATAAATTTTTGGAATATCCGTTGTTAATCTGCTATCATAATAGTATGGCTATGTTCCTGCAGATATATAAGAGTAAGAGTATATTACCATTACGTGAAATTAAGTTTAAGTAACAGCTGAGTGTCTAAGAGTTAAATAGGCAATCAACAATTATAAAAAAATATCTGCGAATTAATGTATGGCGGGAAAAAAGGGGGTAACTACGAATATCTATTAAATATTATAAAGTATCCTTTAAATATTTCTATTATTGGGAGTCTCTCTCTCTAACTCACGTAAGGTCACACCATCATATTTATATTTTCAGCATTTTTTTTTGTTACAAGAGATAACGATTTAAACTTTACTATACCTAATACAGATTCACTCCAATTATCCGTAACCCGTGTCACCTTTTTCAATTCTAATGTATATCTTCTAAAATTTTAAATTCACCTCTACTCCTATAATAATAAGAGCTATTATTGCTGAGCTAAAACCAAGCTGCCTGGGGCTACAGCATAACACCGGCTGCTTATTCGATATTTTCCAATATTTATTCCCAGTGGAATAAAACCATTTTAGGTCGGCGACGGAAAAGAGTTTTTTTTTTTGCGATACATAGGATACGACAAAAAATATGTTTTGTAATAGGTTTTTGTCATATAGGACTTATGTTTAGTAATATTACTGCAGCGTATGTCAGTTAACTAAATCATAATACTGACGATGTCCTTTCTTTTATTTAAAGCAATGTGACGGGCGAAACGTTCACCAGATGATGATACACCTGTCTATAACAATTTGATTCTAGATAAGGTGACCAGCCTACATTGTGCTCGCGCTTAGAGATACAGGCTGTCTTTACCCTAGTAATTTTACTAGTTCTAGAACCTTTCAATCCGGAACACGCAAAAGTTTGCACACAACTGTTCAGCGACAGAACAGCTACTTAGACCGAGTTAACAACAGAGACTGGCTTCAATTGGTAAGTTCCTGTTGCCGGTGACTCTCTAGGTTCCCATTTCCGTCGCCAAACAGTAGTGTGCAAACTTTACTGTGTTCTGGTTTGAAAGACGTTGTTGCTAGTGAAATTGCTGGGGGAACAAGACTCAACATCTGTCTCAAGGTTACGAACACAATGTAGTTCTGTGAATATCATCCGAACTAACGATACTTTGTTCAGGGTAGGTTTATCATTAATCACCTGGTGTACGTCTCATTCGTGTCGTCGGATTATCCAATAAAAAAAAAAATAGCTTCTCCCTGAGTCTTAATACAACTAATTTAAAATATCTTGTAGTTTTTCAAATGTATTTAATAAAGGATAAGTTTGCGTGTTTTTGTAGATATTTTTCTATTACATCCCATCATCATTATCAGATGGATATCCACTGCTGAATATGGGATTCACCAAGAAATTTCACCACTTATCGTTTCCGCGAATTTCGATATATAAAAATTCGTAATTTTGGACATCATTTTCACATAACATGCTCAATGTCGATACTTTTTGATCATCCCTTGTATTTTACTTTCGCGTTTCAAAAGTAGATGATTTCAGATGAAAAGTAAAATATTCTATTAACATTGTAATTTAATAATTTCTTATATTATACATTTAATATAACTAACTTTAACGGATTTTGTCGTGTTTGTTTTATTATTTATTACCTCGACGTTTCAAGTAGTTTTGCAGCTCTTAAGGTTACGGGAGTACTAAGCTGACTGATGTTCTGAATTAAGCCGGTTATAAGATCTAAAGACTGAGTCCCCCTAATTTTAGTTTGATTAAACATCATTATTGTTTTTTTTTTATTCGACGAAGCGACAAGGAAAAGGTTTACTGATAGTAAATTGGCTAGCTATAACAACGTGGTTCTAGTTGGTATGATACGAGTATATACAGCATCACGTTGTGCTCGTCGACTTGTGACATGTTTCGTTCTCCTAGTAATTTCACAGTAATGTTTACACACTACTATGTCTTTGGCGATAGAAATAAGAGCTTCAGTTACATACTGAGACGGTCTATAACAACAGAGACCTACCACCAGTTAATTGACAGCAGTCACTTGCAATAATGTTGGTGTAATTTACATGAAATAAAGGTTTTTTAATGCTAAGTAAGTAGCAGGTATTTTTAATGCTTTCGCACTTGCTACCCAACGTTTTACCGTAGATAATAAATATTTATCAAATGTAAGCCATTTAGATATTCGGCGCGACGGGTTCAGAATTTATCTTTGTTAAGCGGTTTTTTCATAATCTCTTAACTCCTTCGGCAGCGCATTGGCTAACCGCTTGCCTAGTGATACGGAGATCCGTGACTCCAGGGTCAAATGTTGTGGAGTTTGATCGGTGATAGGGTTAGGAAAACCCTGGTTATTTTATTCATTTATCGTACATCTGCCGTTACAACTCTGTTTGTGGATGAGAAAAATAGTAATACATATCAAATTATTCAAAGTATCGTGCATAAAGTAACTTTTATAAGTTATATTGTTAAATGCTTTATACGTTCTTTTTAAAAACGAGATATTTTATAAAACTACATGATTTACTATTTTTATATGTATTTTATTGTATTGTATTATAACTATATATATGTGGAGTTTTTTTTTTATAATGGCCTAACACTTTGAACTTTGGTAGACTTAGACCGAGAATGATAAAAGGTGCTCCAAAAATACACTGCCTCTGGTATATTGATAGTCGAAACAATAGTACTGTTATGGTTACAGGTTAACATGAAGTTTGTTATAAAACGTGAGGTTACATTTGAACCGAGAACTGCTGTTTTATAAAGGAAATGGTTAACTGCTTCGCAACAATAATGTGAAGAGTCATATTGTCGAAATACAGCCAACGACTTAGAATTTACATTTGCCTGATGCTTTACGTTTTACACTCTATCATCTTATACCTGTATACTTGAGAAACTTAAAGTATAAGAGGTTCAGTTTATTAAAAAGACTAACAAAACCTGTGGTAGATCTCTGTTGCCATTGGTGGTAGGTCTTTGTTACCGTGGTAGTGTGCCAACATTGCTGTGTTTCGGATTGAAGGGAGTTGTGTCTAGTGAAACTACTAGGGTAACGAGACTTAACATCATAGGTCTCAAGGCGAACAGCGCAATATGGTGCAGTGTATAACATCCTAACTAGCGCCACGGTGTGTCACCATCAGGTGAACGTCCCACCTGTCGCTTCATTGATTTAAAAAAAAGAGATTTTGAGACTGTTGAAGAGAAGAGTAGTATTGAGAACAGAAACCAAAGCAGACACTTCTATTAAACTTTTTTTAACACACTCTATCTAGTTTACATACAAGAGCAATTGATACTTAATTTTTTTTTATATACTTCAGTAGTTTATTAATTGATTTATCGTTTATTAATGGTTCTATATCAAGACGTCTGCATGAAGGTATCTTCAAGAGGCACTGAGTTGGAAATCCGAATGAAATCATTAAGGGAATACCCGTTCGGAATGGTTACGTCAATGAATGCGTGCGATCATCGATTCGTCTTGAGTTTTTGCTTTAAAAGTCCTTATCTTAATAGGCATTGGGAGTCTCCTAATGATGCCATATTTTTTCTTCACTCGAACGCTTTGTTTAGGTTAAAATAGGAAAGAAAACTCCATTAAATGGAAATGCGTGGCGGACTAAAGCGAATTTACCTTCACCGGTATGTTATCCATACATAAAATTATACGTTAAGTAAATATAAGTTATTTTATATTTACATTCAGATATACTCATTTTATTTTATTTTTTGGCTTCTCTGAAAGTGGATTGATGAGATCTGTATTCTTGTGATAATGACAAGAGAAGTGGTTGTCTATTCACTAGGAATATTTCCTCTGGACATAGTACAGTCATAATACTCTATCCTGTCTCCTACACAAGAAGTATTTTCAATCTGTTACTGGTGGTAGGTCTCTGTTACCGGCAGCCCTGTAGTTTCGGGCTAGTAAGAATAAGTCTAAGGTAAGGGCTACCTTTCGCAGAAAACGATTAAGTGTCGACTGGTTTTGCGGATCATCGTCGTAGGAGCCCTTTTCCCTCAACGCAAATGATATAGTAAATGTAAAGTAACTCATGTATGATGACCCAGGAGAGTTTGACTTTCTATGGGATGTGCTAAAACAAAGTGTAGAGCGGCACCGGTGAGTCCTGTAAGATCTCAGGGCCTCTAAAAATGCACTGATGTAGACTGCTGAGGAAGTTTTAGTGAGCAATAATTTCTAGTAACCCTAACTTCGTCTCAGAAGCAGAGTATTTTTCGAAAATCCCCCGATAACAAAAAAGATAGCTGTTGCCTGAGACCGTCTAGGTAGATATAATCGCAGTTCCTGTCTCTGCCGTTGAATAGAAGTGAGAAGACATAATTGTGCTCCGATATGAAAGGTGTTGTGGATAGTAAATTTACTGAGGTAACGAGAATATAGTAATATAGTGAATGTAGTGTAGAGTATCCTAATTAGCCAAACGTTGTTATCAACTAGATTTATAGGATAAAAAAATTTGACAGATAATGACAGCATCATATACGTTGTTTACGTACATACTCAATTTTTTTAATATCTTTATTCTCACACTTAATAAAAAAAAACTAGCAAATCGAAGACATAAGATCATCATCTGAATCTGTATTAGATGTGAATTGTCCGAAGCTTTGTTATAAGCAGAGGCAAAAAATTTAACTACGAGCTCGCTAAATAAAGCCGTTTCTATTTTAAGGTTATCAGATTGGCAATCTGCTTATAATTGTTCTCGAAATGTTTATTAACTATTAGTTTGCATCATATGTAGTTAATATGGTGATGATCTCTTGTATTGTATCATGAGGTCACTGTTGCCAGAGACCGTCTAGCTGGGTACCACCGTAGCGCTTATTTCTGCCGCCAAACAGTTGTGTGCATACATTACTGTGTTCCGGTGTAAAAGGCTTTGCAATTAGTGTTATAACTGGTGTAACGAGACTCTACTTCTATGTGTCTCAGGCGACGAGCGCAATTTGATTATACTGACTAGTATCACGTTGTTGTATGCTGTATCACTTTTCGGAGACGAAGTCGTCTTGGCGCTAACGCGCGTCAACATCGCATCGGTGAATGGTGAACGACTCTGAGGAGGAAACTAGCTGGCCGTGGTCTCCTATCATTGAAGTAGTACTCACGAGCTGGTAGGGTCTGCATAAAGTAGACCTCGGCATATCCCAGCATAGCGTTAGCGAAGCCGCGGTTGTTCCGAACGGAGATCCCGCGACTTCTCTAAACGCCGTAGGTGCCCACCGAGGGGGTGTTAGTGGGTAAAAATCTCCACATAACTCTGACTTTTCCCAGAAGGCAGAGTATCTTTTTGAAGATTCTCGCTCGAAACCAAAAAAAAGGCTATATCACTTATTATCAGGTGAACGTCGCGCTCGTCTCGTGGCTTAATTGTATAAAAAAAAGAACTCAAGGTTTTAGCTTGAAATCTTTACATGAGCAATTGACATTTAGAGATATAATAAAACGAATCTTTATTGTATGCCTTCACACATGTTAATAAAATTACTATAACTCTTTTAAAATGCTATCAGTTTTTATTGCAATTTATATTAAAATAGTATGTTTGTATTTTTTGAGGTATAAGGGTTCCTATACAACAACTCACGGAATCCAAGCCAATCTCACCTGCTCGTGATGCACTCTGCTTACCAACAAACTAGGCTCTGGCTCTCACCAACCCGCATTGGGCCAGCGTGGTAGGAAATGGCCCAAATCTCTCAATATGAATGCCTACCGGACTTAATGTGGGAATCTTTGGAAGAGGCTTATCTTCGGTAGTGGACATCTATCGGTTGGTGATGACTATATTTTTTAGATCAGCTGTAATAATCACCTTTGCACGCTATTGCTTAATAGATAAATGGAAGCTGCATTGGTACCCACCTAGACGGTATCCAGGCACAGAGACCTAAACGAGAAAGATGTTTAAACAGTTCCAAAGTATGCTCGTCCCTTTTTATCTCGAATTAAATGTTAAGTCGCCGAACATTGACTGGGTAGGTACCACCGCAGCTCTTATTTCTGATGCTAAACAGTAGCATGCAAACATTACTGGGTTCAGGTTTGAAGAGCGCAGTAGAAATGAAATTACTGGGTTAAGAAGACCCTACATCTTGTCTCAAAGCGACGAGTACATCACATTGTTATACACCGGCTATATCACTTACCATCAAGTGAACGTCTCACTCGTCTCATCGCGTCGAAAAATAAAAAAAAACTACCAAATATGTATATAGTATTGTATGGTGGTATTGATCTAGACATACTAGATGTCTCGAGTTACTCGAGTCGTCGCTTGAGTACTATGTGCGCTTTTTGTCCTTGACGAGTCTAATAATTATAGCAAATGATTCCATTATAAATATTAATATGAAATTACTGCCTAAAATGTAGTTAAATGAACAAAATAATTACGATTCTCATGGACGCGCTCGTTTCAAAAGCGACGCCGTAAATTTTGCAATCTAGGACTCCTGGCGCCGACATTACCAACACTAAATTGACTGCCGAATGCTAACAAATTTACCAATACGACCTCATTATGTTAGGGCCTCTTTATACGCGATCCAAATTATAGCGCTTGTTCATTTTAATGAAAAAAGTATAAGGATGGTACATTTCATTAATCATTTTCATATAAAAACTATTATAATTAATAACATGCGAATCATCATCTCCAATAATAGACGTCCATGGACAAAGGTTTCTTCATATGTAATCAAAAAAACACGGTTTTTGACTTCGTCTTCTTCGTCGCTCCTTCACTGCTGAGGATCGGAACCACGCACAGTCTCCATTGAGTGCGGTCAATCCAGATTGGGCTGCACGGTGTATACTCTCACCCACCGTCATAACAGTTTCCATTCATGTGGTAGAGGCTCTTCCTTGAATATGGTTTTTGACTTAAAATCTAGAAAATTAAGATAGACTTATTAGTTTAACTACTTAGGGCTATAGGTATATTATAGAAGATAGATGCGAGAGTGTATGTTGTGGGAAAAGAAGAATTATTTTATGTAACCTTTTATATGATTAATATCGTTTTAGAAAATATAAAGCCGGTTTAAGATAAATCAATATAGATTCTTCCATATGTATCTAAAATAGAACTTCACAAAATATTTTCTCTTCGCTTACGTAGAGTAATAAAGTAAATTTTAAATGATTTTCTACTACGATTTCACTATACCCCAAATGTTTTTCTATAGATTCTATTTATGTCACCTTTAAATTTTTTTTAAATAATGCAGCTTTAAACAAAGTAATAGAAAATGGCAGAAATGTATCGTTTAAAAAGTTTTCTTTTGTGATCCCTATATATAAATTCAGAGTAATAAATTTAACGATTCCTTGATCATACGTAATGGACCTTCAGTCTTTAAAACGCATTATGTCTATTGTTTAGAATATCTCATCATCGTCTTTATCTCAATCGACGGATGTTCACAGCTGGACATACTGTCTTGTAATAGGTTCTATAAAACACGGCTCCTCCGAGGATGTTGTTTGAGTTTATTAGCTCCTAATGGTGGTGATATTTTCCAACGGTTACATGGTTGCTATTCTAGCACGTGATGTCCCCAATAATCAATTTTAGAAGCTTTGTGCCCTATTCATTATCTCTTCACTGACTAGTTCTTCCACGGATCACTTTACTGTTTAGATTATTTGATCTCTATTAATACAATTCTGACGCATTTGTCATGTTTAATCACAGTGTATAAGCACCCTTAGTGAAGGTGGACACATAAATACCGTTCCGTCAGCACCTTGTACGTAGACACGAGTGATTTAGCTATAACTAAATGGTACTGAGGTGATCCTGTTTTTTTAAGCTCTTAATTTTAAAATTATAAATATTTATCTTGCTCATGTTGTTTTGCTGAAGAAAGTTCAAAAACCTATAATACGAAAAAACTGTAACAAGTGATGAAATGCCGCAGGGGTATCTGTTAGTGAGTTAATGGTATAAAACAAGGTATATAATATAAAATTATTATTCATTCTAGAATATTGACTTAAACTAAATTTTATGTGGGGAGTTGAAGATTGGTTGAAAGTTAAGATGAAATGCTCTAGTAATATATCGTGGCAATAAATAAACAAAATATCCACGCAACAATATGTTTTGTAAAGGTGATATCTATAAAGTTATCGAATATTTTTTTCCTGCTTCAGAACGTAATATGAATATCAGACAAATCATGGAAGATGATCCTAACTTTTACAAAGCTGTATCCTTAGAAAACAAAGAAGAACACCACCGTCGTCTCGCTGTCAAAACGGTTAAAAATGTTCCTTAATATTTATAATAAAGCTATATATACATTAAATGAAGATCTATATATAAATATATACAATGACTATTTCATACTTTGCTGGCCGTAATAAAGATTTAGATTCGAAATGTATACTTGAAATTTGTCAGAAATATTCCCGTTCGGCGTGAACTCGCCGCCCCTGGGATCCCTCCCATTATTAATACCCCCGCAAATCACTTTGGGTAATTAATTTTGTAAAATCCATTCTTAGCTGACCTCTATATCGCAGAAGCAATATCTCTACCAAATTTTTGCTCTTTACGTATTATCTTGTTTGTGTATTAGTAGTTTCGGAGATCTCGTGATGAGTCAATGAATGTCCGGATAGATTTTATATCTAAGTTCTGTTGTGATAAAAAGAAACCAAAAGATCTTAATTGTTTCTTACTTTTATAATAATGAATATCATTGATGGGTTTTTGGACGTAACGAATTTATAATAACATTTATATCTCCTATCGTTTTCCTGTAATATAACGAGAATTTTTATTGTTTTATTTTCTATAAACGTAATTATCGTGTTAAAGTCAAAAGAAATCAAAGCTTAGAATAATGTTTTTGGGATCGTCAACGTCAATCGTCAATGGTCTTCGGAAACGGTGACCTACCATCAATAGTTTTGTTTGACGTAGCATTCAGAAGAGTTGCACGTTCAGGTGGTTTAATGATGAGCCTGACATGATAACACAGGCGTTAGTTAAGATTTTTACACAACTTCAATTATCATTTGAAGTGACAATATGGCCAAAGATTAAGTGCTTGCTCCGATTTCTTTGGCTCTTTTACGTATGACTTTCAAATTGACACTGAGATGGATTGGCATCGAAAACTCCGTTTTTGTGCATCTAAGATGACAAACAGAGCTCCGTCCGTTGGATATAGAGCGGATGAGTTAGTATCACGTCTGATGTAATGGTGTACGACCCTGATGAAGCGTAGCTCCACTTTCGAACTAATATCGTCTGCCTTACAAAAATTATCATAAAATCATCCATTGCAGCATTAGTTTTTGAAAAAAAAACTAGATTTTATTATTACTTATTTGTTATTCCTCTCCGATGTACATCTAGTCATTTAAAGATTAAATTCTAGGTATTAACTTAAATAGTTATCGCAATGTGACGCGATAAGTCCTTCAAAATACCGGGTATCACTTAGCGATTGTATGATAATAGAACGATCTATTATGATTCAATCGCAATATAATGCGTTTTGATATATCAATGTAATATAAATGTCCTTTTTATTCAACTGGACGAAACGGATGTGCGCTTGATTCCGTATGCAGGTTCCGTGACACGATTGTCCGGGAACTTTACTTACTATAATTGGATTACCGGCTTTAAGTTATAAGAATTATTTTAAAGAATTTACGATTATAGAATTCGAAATAATCCAATTTTCAACAAAAATGAGGGAATGTAATTAAAATAAAAATTTGTTCTGGTAATAGATCTTTATCATTGGAGATCGTCAGGATAAGTAACACCGTAGCTCTTATTTCTACTGCCTTACAGTAATATTTTTTTTTATTCAATGAGTCGATCAGACGAGCGAAATGTTTACCTGATGTTTAGTGACACTCTTGACCATAATAATGTGGCGCTATTTGGGATGTTATACACTGTACCATATTGCGCTCATCGCCTTGAGGCATGGATGTTAAGCCTTATTACCGTAGTAATGTTTGCACACTACTGTTTGGCGGCAGAAATATAAGCTGCGGTAGTAACTGTTTAGATGGTCTCCGGTAAAAAATACCGACCATTAGTAAAATTTTCAAAATGAAATACAGTTAATTACTTTGAAAAGAAATGCTCGAAAGAGAAAGGGTCAATGAGAATAAATTTTACAAAACAATAAACATCCCTAAATAGGTATATTTATTGCATTTTTTTTAATTCTTGGAACTTTAGCAAGGAATCCCTTATGGATTTGCCCTCGCTTGGGTGTTGTACGGGTTATACCAAACATTTAACCACATCGGTTCAGCGTCGACGATTGACGACAAAAGTTTAATGCACTAGGAAGTATGTTTGTGATTATGTTTTGGATCATCCCAACCTTATTACATCCACCCAAATTACATCCAGGTTTGATGAACCACTACCACGATATCCTAGCAAAAGAACACGTATTCCTACCATCAATGATTACTGATACTATTCAATTTAAAAAACATCCTTATTTCAATAGAGAAGATATTGGGTAATACCTCCCGCTCTTGGATTCTATTGTTTATACAATTAAATATCTAACACACCAATATAGGACTTCAAAACACAGTAAACTCATTCTGCATAGATCGGACAGCAAATAATAATTAAAAAGTTGGTACGTCTCTGATGCTGGATACAGTATAGATACCTCAGACCACGAGCACAATATGGTGCAGAATATATCATATTAACTAGCGTTGTTATAGGCGTGCGTATTACTTACCATCAGGTGTACGTCGCGTTTAATTGAATAAGAAAAAGCTGTGCTTCGTGTTCCTATAAATTAGATTGTAGGAACAGCAAGTTAAAAAATAAAAAAATCTTTTTTTTATATATTATAAATAAATAATGGCATCTAAATTGGTATTACAGAGAATTATGTACAATTTAGGGGCTGTAAGGTCCTTGAGTGGCCGCCGTGTAACGGTAGACGTTGTGATGGGAGGCCTTCCACAAGGTGGACCGACGATCTGGTGAGAGACGGGAGAAGCCGCTAGATGTGGGCAAGGCGGGATCGATCGATGTGGAGAGCTTTGGGGTAGACCTACGTCCAGCAGTGGATGTCTTTCGGCAGATGATGATGATGAAGTAAAATTTATAATATTTAGAACCAATTTACTGCAGATTGATAAAATATCTAACCCATAATTAATTACAAAAAACAATACAGATTTTAAAGTATATATATGTCCTGTGCAATCAATCGGCAATTATCCTTAACGATTATAATTAATAAAAAAATTTAAATAATTGTAGGTTAGCTATGATTTGATCCGCTTAGCCACCGATCCCCCAGATTTAGTTCGTTTTCATCAATTAGCTCGGTCTTAATATACTTACGGGTAATCTTTTAGATATGTAGTAAATAAAAATTTTCTTATCGATCATCAGTTAAAACAGTGATAAATTTTAATCACTCTAAAAATCAATAAGATCCTTTTGTGATACATTCGAGCTAGATAATTTTGCAACAATTTCGGTCTCGGATCTAATATTGAACTTTATTGAAGAACTGTCCCTTAATGTAACAGGAACTTTTTGTTATCATATTAAGACCTAGGTTATAATATTAGAGTGGGTGCAAGGGTTCCTGCACAAAAACTCACGACATCAAATCCAACTTCACCTGCACGTGGGGCACCCTGCTAAGAAACAAACGAGGCTCTGGCTTCCACCAACCCGAATTCGGCCAGCGTGGTGAGAAATAGCCCAAATTCCTGATCGATGTAGAAATCTTTAGGGGAGGTCTGTGACCAGCAGTGGACGTCTATCCGCTGATGATGATGATATATGAAAACACGAATCAATCTTGTCCCGTTGTAAATTCGATTAAATAGACTTACATTCATCAATGAACAACAATTGGTTAGAACGATGATGAGATATGAACGATGATGATGACTATAATATAAACATGGTGTTAATTAAAGTGTTATAGAATACCAAAGAAATATTTTTATAATTATGAAAATCGAGGGCACGTTGAAGAAAAATATCTATTCTTCGAAGTGTGATATCATCCTATACTTACGAGTATGTTTTCCGCCGGCGCAGACGAATCTTTTAACCTTTGTTTCATTACTTGCGCATGTACTTACTTCGTTAAGAGAAAAGTACACGACGGCAACATTCATGATTTGAACATGTAATCTTATCTTTGATCTTCTTTTTATTCTCACACGTTTCACTCTTTAATCTTTACCAGAGCTTGAAATTGTAAGTTTTATTGTTCACGTAAAGCTAAGGTATAATTATACTGCTATTGATATCGAAGTATTCGATACTCTCACTGATGGATCTATAACAGCCAATTTACGTCCCTATTACTAGGGCACAGGCCTACCCTCAAAATGAGGGAGATGGGGCCATAGTCGCCACGCGGGCCCAAATGCGGATTGTTGACTTCACACACACCTTAGAATAAATTCTAATTCATGTGCAAGTTTACTCGTGATGTTTTCCTTCACCGTTTGTATTTCGCTGTTGTAAATAAAGTTCACAAATGTATATAACTTAAATACTAAAATCATCGGTACATGCCGTGATTCGAACCCGCGACCTTCGAAATGAAGGCCGCACGCTCTGACCATTAGGCCAGCGAGCTACCTCACTGATGGATTGTCAAATATAAATTCATCTATGTTATGTCTTATTAATTTTGTGGCTTAAGCTTAAGATAAATCAAGTTATTTGGCTATCGAAAGTAAAAAAAAAATAGAGAAAGGACTTTTGTTTATCAATTGGAGTTTAAACGTTGTGATTGTTGGTCTGATTCTAGCGTTCTTGGTGAGCCATTGTCTAAATTCTGGTTTTGAATCTGAAATCAAAAGTTTGAAATACAGTATCATTCAATTCATTATTTTTACTATTAAGGACGAAACGAGCGGGTCGTTCGCCTGATGGTAAGTGATACGCCCGCCCATAACAATGTGACGCTAGTTAGGATGATATTCACAATACCACATTGCGTTCGTCGCCTGAAACATACGATGTTGAGTCTCGTTACCGCAGTAATAACACCAGATATATTCCACCTTCAAACAGGATCTCGGTAATGTTTTTTGGCAGAAATAGGAGCTGCGGTGATAACCACCTAGACGGTTTCCGGCAACAAAGACCTACCACCAGTGAAAGAGCATGTGCGTCAGTATTAGCTCTTTTCTACGATAATATATATGTTTGTTTTTATACTCATAAATTATTCATAGTTCTTTGGTAGAGGACTATGTCCAGCAGTGGACTGTCGGGGCTTGATGATGATAATGATGATGAAGAGAAGCGGAGGAATTCATATGTCCGCAAAATGACACCTCATTTATTATACTTTATATACCTTTTCTTTTAAAGACGAGAGCAAAGAGAGGTGTCGTAATCAGCACCGTTCTAAATGATCTGTGCCACTCATTTCTAGGTGTAAACGTCCATCGTGACAATTTTAATGTGATAAAAAGCTCGGTCCTTCAAATACCACATTTTAACACGGATATTATGCACAAAGCAACTATGACCGACGATCCGTTCAAAAAACAACGAAAATGTCATTGCTACAATCCGGCATCTCAATGATTGTGTTCAGGGTCGTGATGATGAGTTGTTTCCGATAGACTATTCAATTTACAAACTTCGCTGTAGCCTTAATTATTCTCAATGCTTCTAATTTCTTACGAATCTAATTTACATTTATTTAGATGTAAATCTCGTTTAAGAATCCGTAATCACAAAGAGCCAAATTAATTCTTCGGATGGTACCGTAGTAAGTTTGCAACAATGGACTACATTTATTCGATTTCAATTTGCTTTATCTACTCCATTTTTAACTTCATTAGCTATAAGCAAATCAAATTATTAACTTTAATTAACTTTTAAATCTATTATGTTACTTTGTGTTGCTTATTTGTTATTATTTTTTAAATATATGTTCGAAACTGTTTGGGGCGTTGCATTGTATTGTATACAAATTCTGAATCTTATATAACTTAAAAAAACGGTTATAGGATGTGTATCTATATGAGGTTTTATTGACATCCTCCATACTGTCCAGAGACCGTCTAGATAGACATCATTTCCCCCCTGAACTAGTTCTTGCTTTGTCGTGGCGATGAGGCTCAGTAGCCGTAGCTTGGTCACCCATGGTGAAGCTAAAAGAAATCTATCCGGTTGACCCAAAGTATAGGGTCGGCCCGAGGTAGCCGCTACAAGTGAGCTCCGAGAGGTCCCCTCAGATCTGTGCCGGTGGGTTGCAAAGGTAGACACTGGTGTTTCGCAGCCGTGGCGTGGTGAAGTCGCGGAGGGAGAGGAGTATTGGCATTGCGGTTCGCCGCTTTACTTGCCCTCCGCGACCGTATAACGGTTGGCGGTGGAGCCCAAGACCAGATCCACAGGAAGCCGAGAGAGTTGTCTGTCTGGCTCTCGTGATATCTGAATATCAAATTCGGGAGGATCCGTTGGCCAGGTGACGGTAGAAGGCCGAGAGAAAGTCTTTGCCTCCGCGAGGACATATATTCGAAAGCATTTTACCCAAGTGAAACAAAAAAAAGATACCACTACAGCTGCTATTACTACACATGAACAGAAGTGTGCTTTCTATTTTCCGGTTTGAAGCATTGTAGCTAGTGAAATTACTGGGGTAACTAGACTTAACATCTGTCTTCAGGCAATGAGCAAAAGTGGTGCAGTGTATTCAGCCTAACTGGCGCCACGTTGTTATGATCGGCCATATGACTTAACATCAGGTGATCATCCCGCTCGACTTGTCGCTTCTTTTAATTAAAAAAAAAATTGTTAACCTCTTTCCGTTGTTTGTTACTGTAGCTGTGAAGAGTACTAGGTTTATTATCGTGTTTTAAGTCTATAGCAATAAAATGAACGGCCATAAAGATAAACCGGAGACATTGTAAATCTTTAAAATATTCGTACTCTCTTATCACGTTTCGTGCAATGTTATGAAATTGCAGGGATTTATTGTGATAACGGAATATTTATTTATATCATTAACAAATGATAAAAGGGGTGGTTACGTATATTAAGCGTATCTAAATATATATGTTTCTCTTTTATGGTCATACGTAAAAAGAAAATACCAGAAAAATAACTCGTAACTTTTAACAGGTAGGCTTTTTCAATTATTGCTTTTATCGGAAAATGTATATCAAATTCTTGATCCCGCGGATAAATATCCGTATCCTGTCATCATATGAACAAAATTAATTTGAAATCCGAGATATGGGAAAACAGGGTATCCTGTTTATAGATGCATTGATTTTGAATTTATTAATATACATTTTTATATTTGGAAGACCTCAGTCACCAAATGTAGTAAAGTCGAGAGAGTTGCTAAGTAAAAAATTTATATAAACTTATGATGTTTTTAAATATTTTTAACAATAATATGTTAGTCTCAAAAGTATGCGAAGATTTCTCACGATGTGAAGTTTCACTCACACATCACACAACTATACTATTATGGTTTTTTTTAAATCTATGAAGCAACGAGATTAGCGAGACGTTCACATGATGGTAACTAATGCCTCCCCATAACAACGTGGTGCTAGTTAGGATGATGCACACAAAACCACATTGTAATCGTCGCCTTGAGACAAGATCTCGTTACTCTGGCAATTTCACTAGCTACAGCGCCCTTTATACCGGAACACATTAACGTTAGCACAATACTGACTACAATAGAAACGGCAGTGGTACCTACCTAGACGGTTTCTGGCTACAGAATTACCAGTCGATGTTGGCAGATTTACAATATGAGATCAGGAGCTGGCTCGATGGTAAATTTTTTTTGATTATCAGTGAGAAAATCTTCTGAAGATACCCTGCTTCTGAGGGGAACACAATAACAATAAAACCCCTGGTTATCCTGTGTTGCAAGGTGCGCCGGGATTTTCAATGGAACATAGCGGTACTTCCTTGTTCTACGTCTTAATACGTAGCTAGGAGATCGTAACCATCCTCGGCACACTGCCTACGTTACGTCTTGGACGAAACCACTTCGTCTTTGTCACCCATCCCGGGCTTGCTTATTGGACAATCAAGGGTCCGATCTTCAAAGCCCACGAACCTGAAAACCTTTTTAATCGCCTTGTATGACAAGCAGGGCTTATATTAGTCCTGTTTTTGATGGACCTAGGCAGTGCTGACCCTGTGGGCTATGCATCGTTCGGAATCGAATCAGGGATAACCATATCACAAGTTAAACTGTTCACAGAGACAGTTAACCCTTAGTAACCAGTTCAAAAAATGTAGTCATAGTTTATTCGAAATGATGGAGTGTTGTTTAATTTTTCATATCTTTATTTTAAATAAGACTTAAGAAGAATATTTCAAGTGATAAATATTTGATCTTTACATTAGAATATATGTCGCAGTGTTTTTTTTATTAGTCATCAAGTATTAGAAAAATCCCCGGAAGCGCACTCATCGAGTGCAAATATACGTCTTCGTTTTGCAATAACGTGTTAGAAACCGCAGAGCACAGCTTTAATGTTACTTGTGAACTCGATTCGCAATAATTTTAAAGTAAATTGCACAACGTCGCGATGGATATTCCTCATGGATGATCAATCATATTGAAGTTTATTTAATTAATTCATCTTAACTTAGGGGTGTAAGAATTACCGTATAACAACTCACGGGATCTAAGTCAACCTCACCGGCTCGTGGCCCGAACCCTTCATATGAATTCCCACCCTATCGATGTGGGAATCTTTGGGGAAGACCTGTGTCCAGTAGTGAGCGGCAATCGGCTGATAATGATGATGATTTTATCTTTACATAACATCTTAAGCTAGCTTAATAGAAAGGATTTTTTTATATCAGAGGCGTTTTTTTCTATCAACCCAATAGAGGAAGTAAATTTTGTTTCCTGGTTTATTAGGAAATTAAAATAAATTTGAGAAAAATATCATTAAAGATGTATTATAAATATACATCTGGGAGGTTCGTAATAAAATAATAATTATTAAAATTAGCTTTTTAATCTTTTTATTTATAAATAAGTGTCTTAGTTCTATACATGATCCTTTTTTATCGCGGGTGAAATTTTAAAAGATACTTTGCTCTAGCTTTCTCCTACAAGGTTATGTAGGGCTTCTACCCAGTAAAACCCCTCGACCGTCTGCGTCAAGGCATTAGGAGAAGCTCCGGGATTTCCTACGGAACGCACCGCTGCCCCCTGCGTTCTAGCTATAACATCCCACGGACGAGCAAAACCCTCCTTAGCACCCACGCTGTGCTACGGCAAATACAAGACCTTGCATTTGCTGCCATCCTAAGGCTCGCTTATGGAGCTCTAAGGGTCTCCACTCTCAAGGCTTACGAACCCGAGTACCCTTTTAGTCGCCTTGTACGACATGCAGAAAATACCATAGTCCTATTCTTAATCGCCCGAGACTACAGGGCTGTCTATATATGGTCCTACGACACATATCCATCCCTTTCTTTCATCCCGAGAGGGTTGTCTCTCTTTCTAACGTCAATATCCAATTTATATCTTAAAAAAGTAATCTATGAACTTATTTTTTTTTTAATTTAATTAAGCTACAACACAAGCGGGTCGTTCACCTGACTGTAAGTGATACGCCTGCCCATAACAACGTGGCGCTAGTTGGGATGATATATACTGCACTATATTGCGCTCGTCGCTTGAGACGTAACGTAAAATGTCTAGCTACCCCAGTAATTTCACTAGCTACAGCGACCTACAAACCGAAACACAGTAATGTTTGCATACTGCTGTTTGGCGGTAGAAACAGGCGTTGCTACCTACTTAGACGGTTTTCGGCAACAGACACCCACCACCAGTCAAAAATCTTTCAAACTATCAACATCATTAGCCGGTAGATATTCACTTCTGGACATAGGTCTCCCCCAAAGATCACATCGATCGCTCCTGCGCGCTATGCACTTGGGGCCGTCGTTTGTTACAGTTCAGTGAGGAGATTTGGGCCTCAGTCCACCATGCTGACCCAATGCATGTTAGTGGGTAGTCAGAGCCTCGTCTGTTATGCGGAAGGGTGCACCGCATGCAGGTGAGGTTTAATTGGGCTCCGTGAGATGTCCGGCGAAAACCCTTACACCCCAATATTTTATGACGTTCATATTTATATTCTAAATAGATTTTAAATTTTTGTTCCTTTCAACACTATAAAAGGGAAGAGAAAGAAGCTTCATTCAAATAAAACTTGCTATCTTCTTTCTACAAACTACTAGGAGCTACTTTGTTGTAAGAATAAGTTACCTCTATAGTAATTTTTAAGGGATAGTCTGTAAATGTGTGATGTTCTTTACCTTGTACCTAGTGCTTTATTCTGAATTATATATATATGTATATGAAATATCCTGAGATTTATTGATTCATCATTAGATTTCGTAAAACTGGTGGTAGGTCTCTGTTGCTGCAGCCCTGTAGTCTCGGGCTAGTAAGAATAGGACTAAGGTAAGCTCTGCCTGTCGTTGACGATTCTAGGAGTTTCGCGGGCCTTGAGGGTCGGGTCTTTATCGCTTATCTAGCGAACCTGCGTTGGATAGCTATGGTTCAGCGATGGTGCCTCGGAGGGTTATGCTCCTCCTCATAGACGAGTTAACATAAAGTGTAGAGGGGCACCCGTGCGTTTTATAAGAGATCCCGGAGCCTCTCTGAATGCACTGAAGTAGGGCACCGAGGGGATTTTAGTAAGTAAGAATCTCACATAATCCTTATATGGTTATACCCCTGACTTCCCCCAGAAGCAGGGTATCTTTCAAAGATTTCCGCCCTGAAACCAGAAAAAAGGTCTCTGTTGCCAGACCCAGTCTAGGTGGGTACACCCGCAACACCGATTTTTGCCGCCAAACAGTAGTGTGCAAACATGACTGTGTTCCGGTTTGAAGGGCGCTGTAGCTAGTATAATTACTGGGATAACGAGACCCAACATTTTGTCTTAGGCGACGAGCACAATGTGGTGTAGTGCATACCATCTTAACAAGCAGTACGTTGTAATGGACAAGCGTATCACTTACCACCAGGTGGAGGTCCCGCTCGTCTCGTCGCTTAATTATATTAAAAAAACACTCAATACTTTTACAAAATTCCTTCCTCAAAACGAGTTGCGGAGTTGTTACGGACAGCAAAGGGGGCAGGTAACAGCTGGTATTATATAGTTTAGTATATTTATTTTGTCATCATCATATTTTTATGAATTTTCTACTAATTCTAAATATGTGTCTAAAACAAGACATGCTGTATACACATACAGGTAATTAACAAGTAATAAAAAAGGGGAGGAAAAAGGAGGTATTGATTACAAAACTATTATCTCCTTTTTATATAATTTAATAGAAGAGAAATAGTACTTTCTAATTCATATTACTATAAATAAATTGTACTACATATAGGTTTATTGTTATAAAAAAAAACCTAACGTTTTATCAGGCACGTGGAAATGTTTTAAAATGTAAATTATAAGGATATAGTGTTAAAAAAAAGAATATTTTATTACTTAGATAATACATGGTAATAGCGTTCTCCATTACTGTAGATAACTGAAATGCTTCAGTATAAGTTACGTATGGAACATCGCGCGAATAATAATTGATAGACCGTTCGCGTTGCGATCGATGTTGTAGTGTATATTTACTACAACAAAGCCATCGCACCTACACCAGGACAAGGCCGAAGTGATATGTTAGTGCTAAGATGCGTTAACTTAACAGATGATAGCGGCGGTGGTCATTCACAGTCCTCCATCCACATCCAGCGTCCGCAGACGCAATGCGAAGCGTCAACGCGAGTTGTTTAAGTATAATTTTAGTTTAATTAATGCTTGTGTTTTTTTTTTTTTTGGTTATATATTAGTGTTATTGTTGTTGTTTATTTTATTGTAACGGTTTTGTGATTATATTTGTGATATTTTATTGTGTGAGTATAATGTTTTTAATTATTTTTTTTATCGATAAAATTGGTACAAAATATTATTTAATGATCCCTAAAAACAAGTTAAGTTACAATTTTAATGAAAGCAATAAATTTTTTTTCTTCAATTAATAACTTAAATTAAAATTTTGTCATGAACTGTAAACGTTAGTTTTTTCTATTCATAAAGCCTTTCACTAATTATCGCCACCTCATGGATTGACTGGAATAATATTGTTAATTTATTAAGTCCGTCCTTTATAACTTAGATTTAGGCCTTAAAATAATTAATAAATAAATAATCTCTAACAGATTTATGTTTACTTGAAAAAACTAATGATACTTTTATATTATATACTCATATATCCCTAATCTTATTCTCTTAGTAGAGATCAATGAATTCTGATTCATTTTTTAAACATTTTATATACGGTGAATGGTTAAATAAACTTTATTTAAGATGGTTAATTTTAATCGACCTTTAACTACTGGTCTAATAATGCAACTCTTACTTAAACCCGCGACTCGTTTTGCATAATATTTCAACTTGTATTAAAGTCGACCTGCCCCGCGCACTTAACAGTAACTTGATTTTATATCAGGGATGCCCCCGAATGAAAAGTTAGGAAAAATTCCAAACTACAGTACATAATATTTACTTGTAAAAATTTATATTTTATTTGTGTATTTTATTTTACATATTTCATATACAATAATAAAAAAAGCTTTTTTTAATTTATCTATTTTTTTATTTTTCCTTGAATAATTCTGAATTAAATAAAAATATATTTCAATGAAAATATCAAAAGTTGAATATATTTAAGTATATTTTCTATTTTCGTTTTGATTTTATAATGTTGTTCTTAATTTCGGACACTGTAGAAGGATAAAATAATAATAAATAATGAAAATAATTTAAAATTCTGTAATAAAATATTTAAATATAATTAACTATAATAAACCATAATTAATAATTTAAATATGAATGAACAGATAGTTTGTACTATTATTGTTATATATGTTTTTTACATAGGTTTTAAGGTGCTTGGTTTCAATTCCATTTTCAAAGACTAAGGACTACAGCTCTCCAAAAATACTGTGACTTTCATGTATTGATAGCGGAAATACAACAATGCTTTTATAACCTATTCATAATAGGTGGCTGACAATTAGCCGGGTGGGTTGGAAACATCTTTACCTTCATCTAATCTCCATATTATATAGCCCTGGAATCGAACTAGGGATATCCGTGTTAAAAGGATAGCGCCCAGCCGCCTCGCTACGGATGTAGTTAAATGATTTCCTCTCGCATTGAAATTGATAAGAACTCTATCTGCCAGCCCTAGTCGTACACTCGGTCCGGTTACGTTCGCACGTTGCCTAACTCTAGTTGCTAAGATGCATGACACCTTGACCTCTCCTCTCATTGTTTATGTAAAATTACAATGAAGTCATTATGAATAATGTGATTTTTTTTTCTTAATTAATTATGATCTCTTATCGGGTTATTTTGGGTCGGAATATTTAATATCCATACCAAAGTAATCTAAACATGTTAAAGTTTTCATCATCATTAAATGATCCACTTTTAATTGAGAAATTTTGCATATATATATATATTGACACAAAGTACATAGACATATTATAGTACATATAGACAGTTTAATAACTAAATATATAATATTACTATACATATACTATACACAATACTATACACAATATTTAATTATTTACATTTTTGACGTTTCCACTATTGGGGCACAGGCCTACCCTCAATATGACGGCGGGGTCATAATCACCACGCGGGTCCAATGCGGATTGGTGACTTCACACACACCTTAGAATAAATTCTAATTAATGTGCAGGTTTCCTCGCGATGTTTTCCTTCACCGTTTGTGTTTCGCTGTTGTAACTAAAGTTGACAAATGTAAATAACTTAAATATTAAAGTCATCGGTACATGCCGAGATTAGAACCGCGACCTTCGGAATGAAGGCCGCACGCTCTAACCATTAGGCCAGCGAGCTACTTAAAGTTGTGAGATTGTAATCATAAAGTAAAATTTTGGCTTTTGACACAACATTAAATTTATGTAAAATCGCAAATAATACGGAAGTAGGAAAGCTATTCGTTCATCGTACTTTCCCAGGGTATGTTTATATGGGAAACCCGTGGGGCAGCTCCGCGCCTCTCATCTTGTTCGCATACTGCAACTTGCCACTTGATCGAAATATGGACATAATAGTTCCTGTACCCGGGGGCAAGTTTCACTGGTCAAATAATAACTCTATATATATATTTGTTGTACCATTTAACATTGTAATGTAATTTCATGAACTTATGGTATGAAATTTTTCAAATACAAGCTGAATATTTTAAATATTTCATCAAAAATTTTAATTTCGATGCATTTTTTAAAAACACTTAGTTTTATGTAATCGCAATAAAAAAATATGTTAGATTATAAATCAAATGAATCCTGAAGGTAATTTCCTTTTAGTTATCTAACTAAAGTAATTTAACGTACGACCTCTTTATTCATTTATTACTTATACAACTTCTAATCAATTAATTGTTTTTTTTTTTTATATTTTCCGACGAAGATACGAAACGAGCAAGTTGTTCACCTTATGGTATATGATACGCTTGCCCATAATAATATTGCGCCATTGCACTTCTACGTACTCGTCTCCTTAGTACATAACATGTTAAGTCCCGTTACCCCAGTAATTACATTATCTTCAGCGCCCTTTAAATCGGAACATAGTAATGTTTGCATACTATTTGGCAGCAGAGGTAGGAGCTGTGGTGTTACGTGCTTAGACGGTAGAGACTTATCAACAGTAAAAGTTTTTATGGTGCAGTTTGGTCCTGACGATGAACTAATTGATTCGCTGCTTAACATTTCATACTTTATAAAAATTTATGGATATATATTAAATTTTTCATACAAATCCCGATGGATCTATTTCAAGATAATATACCTTTTAGACTCTTCAATTCTGTACCAAAGCTACAAACTAGAGAGGCTTATATCAAGTTTTGCGTAGAAAGTTAAAAGCTTTCGTTACACTTTCTATATTCTCACGAATATGTCGTGATTAATGCAGTAAAATGATTAAAACTGATGTAATAAATTGCAAATTTAAATGTAAACCTGCCGTTTCTACGGATAATGCTTTAAAAGGTATGGAATTAAACTTGTTTGTGTTAAACCAAATGCTGTACCATAAAAATACGTACGTACATGCGTGACTAATACACGTTTTAACCGTTTTTTTATTGACTCGGTACGGGTAATTCCCTTTCGTTACCTTACTGCAGTTATTACTGCAATTTTTTTGGTTGGGAACGCACTTGAGTATGCTTTAAAATTTAAGCGATACGACGAGGCGAACGGGACATTCACCTGATGGTAAGTGATACGCCTGCTCATTACAACGTGGCATTAGTTTGGATGTTGGAGGCATGAGATGTTGAGTCTCGTTACCTTAGTAATTTTATTAACTATCGCCCTCTTCAAATCGGAACCCAGTATGACTTCACAGTACTGTTTGTCATCTGCAAGGGGCACTGCCATGGTAACTACTTTGATGGTGTCCGCCAACAGAGACCGATCATCAGTAAATGCTACGAAGTTGTGTTCATAAAAATTAAAAAATTATTATATGACAGGAAACATAAAAATATATTTGCTATATATGTATAATATCAGGTGAAGTATGCAAAATATTCGATCAAAATTTTTGGAAGAAGAAATTCTTTTATCAATTATTTTCAGTACATAGTTGTAAACCAAAGAAACATTCGTTTAAAGAAATTCATTATTTTTATAATATGGTTAATAAGGGAGATAGATATTAATAAAATCAATTAATGTAAAAACGGTATAATAAATTTCAAAGAGACTGTTGAAGACGTAAAGTATGACGCTGCATTCATTAAATGCAGTTTCCGCGTTGGTTTATTAAACTACAGATTCATCATAACATAATAAATATAATAAATTTTTATAAGAGCAGTAGTACGGGTAGGTGCAGATTTGATTCCTACTGATCTTAAGCTTCCGGTGAAGCCAAACACTGTAAGGAAATGTACCAAAAACTACACCTAGTATTGATATATAATATTCGCCAACTCGCACTTGGTCATCTTAATAGATAAATCCTAAATAACGATAAAAGAGTTGACCTTATGACTCCCAACAGAGGGAACGTTAAGTGGACTATACATTAACAAACCTTTTTATATGATGAAATGATATCATCAGCATGAGGAGGGATCAAAAAGTAGTGAGAATGAGATAGAATATAATGACTATTGATAACTTAATAATTTATATTTCTTCATAGTCTCCGAGTCTCTCTATACACCAGGTTCAGCGCTTTTCAAAGGCTTCAATCCCTTTCGAAAAAAAGTTTTGTCTTAGTCCTGCTAAAAGCTCCCCACGGCATTCATCATCTCGTTATTAATTAAAGAGAATCGAAGATTTTTTCTTTATTAATATTACAAATATATATCTGAGCTATGCGAGTATTTATTTTTTTTCTTACCAAGGAGTATATATGTCATTCTCACTACTTTTTCATCCCTCCTCGTATTTTCAACAACTTGCAAGCTTCTGGCTGTATCTTTGCAATTTGGCGCTGAATTGTCCAAGTAAATTGCTATTGAAGGATAAGTAATTAAAATAAACATCCATCATTCTTCAGCCATCATTTAAAATTGGTTAAAGGTAAGCCTCTGTTGCCGGAGACTGTCTGTGAAGGCACCACCGCAACTTTCATTTCTGCCGTCAAGCAGTAGTGCGCAAATATTAATCACGTCCGGTTTGAAGAGCGCTGTAGCTAGTGAAGTTACTGGATTAACGAAACTTAACATTCTATATCTCAAGACAGCAATCTCAATTTGCAGTATATATCATCCTAACTAGCGTCAAGTTGTTATAGGCAGGCGTATCACTTACCACCAGGAGAACGTCTCTCTCGTCTCTTCGCTTTTTACAACAAAAAAAAATCCACGATCTTTCTATCATTTCCTGTGAATTATAACAAATTGTTTAGACTTTTCTGCAATTTTTTTAAATTATATCAATTAGTGTTTAACTAGTGGTTATTTTAAATTTGACTAGTTTCAGCCTTTGCCTATATAAATGTCAGTTATACGCCATTTTAAAAGATGACGTGGAGGTGACCATAACTCGTATTTAAACAAATCTAAGCTACTTGTAATATTTATATAGACCTAAGGCAGTCCACAAGAGATGATCAACCAAAAAAAATTAAATAACGTCATTTTAATATCAGTATATGAAAAATTGTTACTGATGCTGTTGTAGTAAGAAAAAATATATAATAATGTTATATGTATCAATACTAGAACCAAATATATAAAAGTAGCTGCTCATGGGAATTTCTGATGTTCCAATGACACATACTTATAGTATCAATGTGAATAATACTAGTTTTTGTTACACTATTTTATATACGTCTTCAAAACCTGGTTTCGATTAAAACTGGTTTGCAGTTTCATTGTAATTATTGTAATGATATCTAAGAATTGAAAAAAAAAAAACTTACATAAACGTATGCATTTTGTTTAAGGAAGCCATTTGTTATAGTGCCTTCATAATGCTTTTAAATTGATTTATATGGTAGATATATTAATATGTACAATACCGCAGTATAATATGACTAATGTGATATTTTAAGATTCGTTCAAGTAGTATACTTATACATACATACGAATATATTTATACATTAGGAAAAGACTTAAAAAAGAGTTACAATCTAGAGCGTTATCTATCTATACTGCGTTTAGGAGATATCCAGAGGTTTATTAACTCATGATGAGATTTTCGAAACTATTAGACGTAAACACTCAAAATTTGGTAGAGATATAGCTTCTGCCATTTAGAAGTCAGCTAAGAATGGATTTTACGAAATTAATTTCCCAAAGGGAGTTGCGAGGGTGTTGTAGCCAACAAGCGAGCGGGGAACTGCTATTGTATAAATACAAATTTTGAGATTGGTAGAGCTATGAGCTTTTATCGCCGCGCAGAACCATCGTTTTGGATCTCTGCTGCCAACAGCTGACGACATTAAAGCATTAATTTGAGATAAAGCGGTCAGAATTGATCAACAGAAAGGGTGTGAACTTTCATCACGATAACGCTAGACCAAACACAGCTGGTGTTAATGCATGCTCCATCAATACGGATTATCTCTGACCTTGCACCAACAGATTTCAAACATCACAGTAACAGACAGTAAGTCATCGAACAAAATGGTACACATATACTGCAATTAAATTTAAGTGAACTTTGGAAAAAAAAAATGTCATTGGGAATATGAAACGCGAAAAAACTTTTTCTCCAACTTAATTGGTCGACAGTAGTAACACAGCAATACTGCTACAGCGGCCGATTTACATTATGTGGGTAGTAGTTACTCCGGTGGACTTCAAGAGAGACCTTTACAAACTACACCACAAGTGAATAGCATCAGAGACCTCTGGGGTTCAAAGCGAGCTGTTAATCGCTGAGCTATTCAAGATGTTAAGTTTCATTAAATCATGATATATCAAATAGATCAAACATATTAAGCATCCACGGACATTAATAGGCTGTTACGGAATGATTAAGAATGAACCAGATAATGAATTAATTAATAAATCAATTACTAGGTAATAATATAACAATTATTATAATATTCATTAATAGTTATTTGAGGGTTGTAAGGGTTCTCGCAGAATTCACGGGATTCAAGCCAACCTCACCTGCTCGTGCACCCTGTTAACGAACGAGGCTCTGGCTCCCACCAACCCGCATTGGGGTCAGCGTGATCGGAAATGTCCAAGGTCCCCCCATATAAATTTCTACTCGATCGAGTGGCAATATTTGGCGGATGGTTACGTCCAGCATTTGACGTCTGTCAGCTGATGATTTTTTTTTGAATAGTCGAAAGACAAGAAGAGGGATGTCACTGAGCATCGGTGATTTTACCTCCTATTACAGATTGTCCGGAGACGATCTAGGTGTGTGCCACTGCAGCATCTATTTCTGCCACTAAACGTTATTGTGCAAACTTTACCGTGTTCTGATTTGAAAGGCGTTGTAGCTAGTTAAATGATTGAGTAATCAGATCACAACCTATGTCTCAAGCCGACGATCACAATGTGGTATAGTACATTCTAACTAGAGCTTCCTTATTATGGGCAAATGTATTACTTACCATCAGTAGAATATCTCGCTCGTCTCATCATTTAGTTAAATATGAGGAAACCGAGATACAAATGGGTTGAAAGTAATTTACATACAATACATACATATATATCACGCCTCGTTTCCAGTGGGGTAGGCAGAAACCACCTTTCTTCACTTGCTACGATCCTGGCACACTTCTCTCGCTTCCTCATTACCTAGAAAGTAATTTATGGTGTATAATTACCATATTCACCACTAGGTGAGATAAAAATGGTGACAAAACATCACTAAAATTGTGTCAACTTGTTAATTGTTTAATTTTAACTTTTTGACATAATTAAATAATCTCTTTCACGTTAATTCTCCTTCGAATAATTCACTGAAGATACTTAGTTTTATATACGTCTTCAATATCTCGTTTCGATTAAAACTGGTTTGGGGTATCACTATAATTATTACAATAATTCTTAGAAAGAATTAAAAAAAAAACCTCTCTTATTTAAGTATTGATAAGGTCGTTTTGAATTGATCACTTATATTTAGTCCAAGACACTTAATTTAATAGAAGGGTTTTTTTTTCTTTAAGCGCGTTCCCTTAGTTTGGTTTGTCCGGGCCCTGTCTTTGTTTATTTTGCTTATTTCTATTTTTATATGTAATTATCTCATTCCTTACCCTACATTCATTCCCTTCATTCTTCCCTCCTTCTTTCTTTCTTCTTTCCTCTTTAGTAATAGAAAGATTTAGGTGACGAGATTTAAAATTTTGCCTTTTAAAATAACCATTATCTTCTTCCTTCTCCCTGCACCTTTTCCAACTATGTGGGGTCGGCACAGTATGTACTTCTCTTCCATACCCCTCAACCGTCATATCTGAGTTTACACTCTTCTTACACATGTCATCTTTCACACAGTCCATTCACACTTTCTTCCTCTACCCTTATAACCATCCACGCCCATTCTCATTACTTTCTTTGTTATATGTCCATCAATCAAATTTAAAATCACTTTATAGTGCGGTATATAATTTTATGATCCTTGATTGTTATCCTGAGATTAGTAATTAGTTCACTCAATCTATCGGACTTCACTTATCTGACACGTAGCTAGATTGCTTTTTGCTCTACGAAGCGACAGACACCTGTTAGTACGTGATACATCAGTTTAAGTTTACATACACAGCAGCTCATTGTCCACGCCGTCTTAAGACATAAGATGTTAAGTCTAGTTACCAAGTAATTTCACTAGTTGCAGCGACGTTCAAACCTGAACACAGTATTGTTCGCAGACTACTGTTTGTGGGCAGAAATAGTAGCTGCGGTTGTATCCAGACAGTGTCAACAAAGACCTACCACTAACGTAGAACATTTATTGACCATGCTGACTATGTACGAGTTAGTGGATGTTACATGAACACTGAGGTTCTGAGAATATAGATTTTTTGGATCAACATTATTAACATTTTATTATTTTTAATCTCTAGCTGGATCTTCTAACGGCTGGAGTTAGGTCAAACAGCTTTGTTTTATCGCGATGACGCTGAAACCTTTTACATTGACTGAGAATACTTCCGCATCATTTACGTCATGATTATTATAACCTGTGTCTATTACTCATGAATAATTTAAATTGAGCAAGAATTTGCGCAATTAATTATCGTTATTATTAACAGCCTCCGTGGCGTAATGGCTATGCTTTGTTAAAAGGAGATTCTTGGAGTCGCAAGTGTCCTAAGAATCAAAGAGGAAATTCAGAGCACACTTTTCCCCATACCCAAAGAAGAACAACATTATCAAATTTTAAGGTTAAGTTTTAAGATTTGCAATCTCCGTCTTCAACTCTTGGACGTTTATATTTATGTGAACATAATAAATGTTTACTAAGCAATACCGCTTGAATGCTTTTGCAGTGATTTTCATATCTTCCTTTTTACATTATATAATTTTTTTATTCAATAATATTTTAACCATAACTATTTTCTAAGATAAATGGTAGTTAAAATTAAATGGTTAGGATAATGTGGTTAAAGTCACGTTGCATATATTTTTTATAGTTCATTGCCTCATCAGCAGTATCCTTACAAGGTCAATGATGAATGTTTGGCTGTACGAAATCAACTATCGTTGAGGAAATTCGTAGACGGTTTTATTTTGATTTCATTATCTCAGTAACTTCTTTATTAATAGTTAATTGAAGAATTGGAATTTTATGAAAGGTTTAACATCATTATTATAAGGAAGACGTTCGTTGCAGGATATAGGTTTTCCGCAAAGATTATTACACCGATATTTAGTAGCCTCTGATAGAGTACCCATTATTCCCCAAGTACAATAGGTGTTACTATGTTATTGTTGACGTGGACATTGATATTACATATTAGGATTAGTCACGTTACCCATCTCAATGTACTTTGGCAAGGTCCATCGTAATATAGATGCTGAGGTCGATTGGTTGACTGGTCAAACCATTGTCGCTTTAACTTCCCAATTAACTATAAACTATTTTCAGTTATTATTTTTTATAAAGTCGTTGCGATGTTATAAATAAGTTTAAATTGTTTATTAAAAAAATATCAATAGATATAATTTTCAAATAGTATAAGCATAAAAACGAATTGTCGGTAAAAATATAAAACATAACCATCGTCATTGACACAGATTCTAGTTTGTCATTATGATTAACAGCCAATGTCGCTGATATATTCTGGAAATTTTCAGCGATTTTAAAACGAATCCGATGCGATGTAAAAATGAAAGACAAACGAATCTCATTATTAAATTTCATCTCATGTATATATAAACATTACACCGCATTATAGTCTTCGCTTTCAGATATAAGATGTTAAGTTTCTATTTCCGAGTAATCTCACTAACTACAAACGCCCTACAAACAGGAATACAGCAATGTTTTTATACTACTATTTGACATTGTGAATGGTGGCTCTGGCGGTATATGTGTAAAAAGTTACAAATCTGCAGCCTCTCTGTTCTTTTGCATAGCGTTTTAATGATAAGACGAAAAGAAAGATATTTGAGAAAGACATTAAGATTTAGAAATTAATATCTAGTCAGTTAATTATTTTTTTTGCTTTACACAAAAAAAAATTGTTGTCAACTCATAGGAGAAGACACTAGCTTCTGTACCATATGTGTAAACCTTGCTCAGAATCTAGAAACATCATATCTTATCAAGTTTGAAGTAATAAAGATTATTACTATTATACTTTTGTTTGAACATCCTTATAAATATTTTACTTCAAACATTGGTTTGAAGATACCAATTTGCATTTCAGCCGTAAGGTATTAATGAAAACAAACGTAAAAAACTATTAACGTCTTCTGCACTTTTTTATTACTTAAAGCATATCTTATAATTTAACTTGAATTTGAGGTTATACGTGTAATAAAATTATTTGACCCTGGCTGCTGCTTTATTACATGAGTTTAATTTCGTCTGAATGCTTTTTCCTTATGTATTGTTAACTGAAAATTTACTTAATTTACCTACAGTTTTAAATTACTTCCATTTTATATTAACTACATAGTTGTAGTATTTAAAATGAAGGTAGTTTGTAGCAAATAAAAAACTAAGGTCAATAAAAAATAAGTCACCGACGTAGACATGGGCAATAAAAAACAATGTCAAGTGACAATGGGCAGGACATACGACGTAGAAGCAGTATACACGCTCGAGGGACTGACGGCTGATGGGCCAGCAATATCGTGGAATGGCGACAGCATAGCATAAGGAGCAATGTTGGTTGCCTCCCACCACAGCTGACCCGACGATTTCGTGAAGGCAGTTGGATGACATGCTAGCAGTGGACGTCTAACGGGTGATGATGAAGTTAATGTTAAAAAATATTTCTTATATAGTTTGGCATAATAATTTTAAGTACATTTAAAGAATTTTGTAATAAATTTTGTAGTTACAATGGAAAGCCACGTTTGTAACTATCGCTCAACAATCTCGTGATGTATCGCATTGAGATGTCAGAATAAGTCCAGAGGTCGTTCAACGGAACGGCGTTACATCAGACCGCATCACAATCATGTGACTGGTTTGTTTTGCTTCTACACACGTTCAGTTTCTACATCGCCTTGCCTCGGTAACACAGAGGTCCCTGATTCAATACCTGGAAGATTTGTAGTTTGGTTGGTATAAGGGACATTTCCAATCTCTGGCTATCTACCACCGTAATATTATATACCGCAATAACAGCATACCTTTGTTCCAGCCGTTAAACCTTATTCTGAGCGAAAACTCTTTATTATCTCCGACTAGTTTCAATTACTATCTGAAATATAGGTCAAATGTTTGTTATGGAAAGATAAGTCTTACTGTGTTACCACTGCCTTTTATAGTCTGCGATTTTTATTTGATGAGATGATGACAAGTATCCTTATCTAATGGTAGTTGATGCACCAGCGTATACTGTCTAGTTAGAATAATTTATTTTTATATTGGAAGAAGCGACAGCAAGTGTTATCAATCTCCGTTTAATACTAACGTATACAACTAATATTAGTTGCGATGAATTTTTTGTACTTTTTTATTTGAGGATACCAGTGCGACGTTTATCTGATAATACAAATTGCATCACATGTTCTTCTCCTTGAGACGTAAGATGTTAAATCTCGTTACTCCACTAATTTCATTAGCTACAGAGCTTCTTAAATAGAAAGACGGTAATGTTCGCACAGTACTATTAACGTAGTGGGTATCCGAAAAAAGTATTGATTCGCAAAACTAGTTGAATTTAGGGTAACGGCATTTCATCTTAACACGTACTGGTATCGTGTTAAGAGACTGTTTAAGTTAGAACCTTGACTCTCATACATTCATTACTTATCTGCCTCCAGATTACATTTGAATGGTGTCGTGAATTGACATTGCAATAGCACAGGAATTTAAGACTATCTCCAGAATTTAAGAATGCTGTCGGAAGATCGAATTTTATTTGTTTTCTTGCACATCGTTTCTTTCTATTCTTTTTCGATGATTTCTGTGAAGCCAGGTATATAAGCTTAATTCAAACTAAACTTAGCCAGAAATACCTAGAAATTGGGACTTTACATCCTAACTGATCTTATTATGATCTTGTTTTTATTTGCAGAGACTATATCTTATTAATATAGAGGCGGCCAGAGTTGGCTATCTTTTTCTTCTTAAACTGTCATCTTATTTCGAAGACCGGCAGCTATTGGCAGGAATTTGGATTTTCCTTACCGTGGCTTTGAAGAGTGAGTTAGTAGATTCAAGAGAGAGTTTGAATTAAAGGTTAGCTTATACTACAAAATACTGTCATATATATAAATATATATTACAATATATGTTTGTTCACACTCTCTCTCTTTTATTAACTTTCTTTAAAAATTTATCGTATTTGTTTATACAATATTATACATTCGTCTTTTTAATTACTTTTTATGAAATTACTTATAAAAACTAGTTACATATGGACCCAGTTTATATTCACATGGCATTTTCTCTGTCAACAGTGGGTGTGATGAAAAAAGGGATTTCGCAATATACGACCAAATTCAAACCAAAAATCCGTTAATCCCTGCGTACATATTTTTACATCCCTTACAACCTCAAAAATGTTCATTTTAAAATACACGGTTTGAATTTTTACGTGAACATGAACATGTGGTTGGGAATACGAGGCAGCCTTCATACGAGTAATACTGGATGACAATTTTAATACTTTAGGCATCGTGAAATGTTTAGATGTCATGATCATTATAATTATGAATGGATAAAACCCTATCTGTGGACGTGCTGCCTACATCCAGCGATTTTTTTATATAAGATCAAGCAAGGCGACGAGCTAAACGTCCACCTGATGATATGATGATATACACTGCACTACAATGCGCTTGTCTTTGAGACGTAAGATCTTATCTCTCTTTAAGAACTAACTAGTGACTATTCCAATAATTTCACTAGTTACAACGCCTTTCAAACCGGAACACAGTAATGTTTGCACGGGTCTGTTTAGCGGCAGGAATAGACGCTGAGGCGATAGCTACCACGATGTTCTTCGACAACAAAGACCTACCACCATTAAAAAACTTCTTGTGACATTGACCAGGATCTTATTAGCCCTGTTGATGTAAAGCGATAATTTTCAGATTTTATCAGAAAACAGTACTTGTTGTTTTTACTAAAAAAAAGATATATTGTACCGTGATTGTAAAATGCGAGCAATTGTCTTAGCCGAAGGTAGGAAAAGAAAATAGAATAAATTTTTAATGAAAATGGAAGTAGTCTGCGGGAAAGAGGTCGCATAAGTGCTTTCACGAGCACTTCTCCTTTATTGTGTCTATTATGTTTTATTCTCTCATTTTAAACTAAAATCTTAACTAACATATAGTATAGGAAATTTTCAACTATTTCTGTCTTTCTCGAGTGCCATCCAAAGTTCTGCAACAGTGAAATTCATATTCTATTATTAGTAATAAATGTAACAAGATGTTCATATCCGATATTGACTTCTAGAAAAGTAAATATGGTATGGTAATGAGGTACTGGGGGTAGATCATTTTTTTTTTAATTAAATAAAGCGATGAGTCGAGCGAGACGATCACGTGATGATAAATGAATACACCTACCCATTGCAATGTGGCGCTAGTTTTTTTTTCCTTATAGGAAGGGTGGGCAAACAAGCGAACAGTTCACCGAGTGGAAAGTGAACACTGACTTATGGACAGTTACAACTGCCGCGTTGCCGACCTTAGGATGATATACACAGCACCACATTGTACTCGTCGCGTTGTGACGTTATATATTGTTACCACAGTAATTTCACTAGTTACAGCTCTATTGAAACTGGAATACAGTAATGTTTGTACACTACTGTGTGGCAGTTTCCCTGCAGTAGTACAATTAAACGGTCTCCAATTACAGAGACCTGCCACTGGTCTGTGTTACTAGAGACTATTGAGGTATATCTACATTTTAATACATTCACTGAAAGTCTTGAAATGATTTTGTATTGTATTGAATGAATAACATTCTGTACGTAGTTGACATACATATATAATGATAAAAAAAATTGTCTTGTTTCAGATTTCCAACAATGTACAGAGGTATACATTTCACTGTTTGCTTCGTGGCGCTCGTTCTTTCTGTAACTGGTGAGTATTGATTTTCTTATGTATCATTAAAATGTTTTTGGGGTCAAGGTCTAGGTAGGTAGGTCTAGGTCTATTGTAGTATGGAACTTACAGAAAATTTCATTCTTAATATGCCGTCGCTTGTAGGGATTATTCGTATCGTAAGCTAACAGATTCAGGGTCCAGAGTTTAATTATAATTGGAGTGAAACAGTCGTTATAGTTTTCAGTAAATAAAAAAAAAATGTAACATCCTCTTTTATTACAGGAATACAAATTAAAACTTCTCCTGAACTCCTTTTTACAAGCACGTTGAACAGGTTGTCTGTTTATGATTTAGAAAGAAATATTTATACAATGCTTTAATAAGAAATGTCCAGGGTTTTATATTTTTAATATCGCATAGCTTTGTGTTCGGGATACAAGGAGAGTAATTACTTTTAAGGACGAAATATTACACTAAGCCCAAATAATTTAGGAGTTATTGTGTGCCCTCCTTTGAGTCTACGTTAAGCCTGCCTACATTCGTAAAAGGAGTCCAAGATAAAAGCGCCTTATCTACACAATAATGCCCCATCCCACAGGCCCTATCGCTACTTGCGGATTTCAGCTGAATCGCATTCTACATGTATTGTGAAATGCATACGCGATCAGAGCATCTTGATGCTTTCTTATGACTCACTATCATTGTTCCATAATCTTATGAAACCTATCATTCATCATCAGCCTATAGACTTCCATTGCTGAACATAGGCCTCTCCAAAAGATTTCCATATCGATTGGGTAGGGATTCATTAGAGGGAATTTTCCATCGCGCTGGCTATTGGGCGAGTTGGTGAGAGCCTAACCTCATTTGTTGATTAGCAGGGTTTACCACGAGCAGGTGAGGTTACGATGTTAGGCCTTAGATCTCGTAAGTTGTTGTGCAGGACCCCTTACTCTCCTTATCATTAAATAGATTTATTAAGGGTGGTAGGTCTTTCACCGTCTAATTGGGTACCACGGCAGCGCCTATTTCTGCTGCCAAACAATACTGTGCTATTTTACTGTGTTCCGGTTTTAAAGATGCTGTACCTAGCGTAATTACACGGTTACGAGACTCAACATCTTATGTCTTAGGCGACGAGCGCAATGTGATGATTCTTTACTATAATTCAACCTAGCATCACATTGTTATGGGCAGGCGTATCACTTACCATCAGGTGAACGTTACGTTCATCTCATCGCCTAATTAAATAAAAAAAAAAATACTTATTTGTACTGACCGTAATGGTGGATAATTTATATTACATTTCCTTCAAGTTTATTCTTGAGTGACAGCTTGAAAATCTATTTAATCGTAGGGAGAATTTGCCTTGTCATTTTTAATCAACGATGTGTTGAGATGAAGTTTATCTGATAATGAGTGTGACCCGCAACAATGTGGCGGATTTAATGCAATGTGCATTGCACAATGTTGGGACATTATGGGACACTATAACCCCTTTTAATCGGGATATAGTAATGATTAGACATTACAGGAAAGGCCTTTGCAGGTAGTGATGAGCAAAAGAAGAATAAGACAATTTTGATATTGATTGTATCAGTTCGGTCTAGGTCTTAGTCTTGTTTAAATACTTCTAGTCTTGGTCTTGTTTTTACTTATTTAGTTTTTACATTGCTCTTAGTTTTGCATATTCATTCTTGCATACTTGGTATGGGTCTTGCATAATAGGTCTTGGTTTTGGTCTTACTCTTATTCACTCTGTCTTGGTCGTGATTTTTAGCAACACTAAGACCAAGACCAGTGTTATTCAACATCATCACTGGTGTTGCTTCCCTAAAAGATCTTTGACAACGGAGACCTACCATCAGTAAATGTCCCTGTTTCTCTATGGTCCTTAATGTATAACTTAATTTGAATACAAGTGACTTTATTTCGATTCTCAATTTATTATAAATGTCTTAAAAAAACTTCTAATTGAAAGCATTTATTTAAAATTTGCTCTTTGATGAAAAGACAAATCGTAAACTGTGTATACTATTGTATAAACGTGTGATTCCGTATGAAGACTGTTGTCTTCTGAAAAAAAAAAGGTTCTTTAAGATCAAGCATCAAAATGTTAAGAGCGTGGTGTCTAGGTATAAGATGAATGGCGCGATTAAGTTGAGCAACTCAGGACGCCTTGATAGTTGGAGCTACAATTGGTTTGCGACAGCCTTGCGATTGCGTCTCCACTACACATGCATTATACATTATCAAGCACATTAAATGTAAACATGTACTGTGACATATAGTGAACGTTAAAATTAAACGCTATACAGTGAAATTGGGTTGAATTCGTGAAATTCTGATAGTACGAATCTGTCATCGTTTATTTCTACAGCGGAACATTTCTGTGTCAGCTTGGAGGGCACTGTAGCCATTGAAATTGTTGAGGTAACGGGATTTAGTATCTTGTGCCTTAAAGTTTCTAGCAAAATCTGATCCACTGTTTAGTACTATTTGCGGGAATCAATAACCATCGGGTAAACGTCTTGATCTTTTGTAACTTCGCCAAATAAAAAAAAACATCAAATACTACTTCTAATATTACTACTACTGAGCCATTGTTCCACTTATTTTAAGTCGGCATTTTTTGTTATGACTGTTCAAGAAACACTTATTTGCGGTGGAATTTTTATTGAGGACTTCTTTCAAGTTGTTTTGAACAGTTGTGGGCCAAGTGGCATTGGGTCTTCCGTGTTTACTCTTCATCGTTGGCAAGTTTAAGACAGTCTTAACATACATACATCTTTTGACATACAATACTTACGGTATTTATCAGTGATAATAGGAACTTAAACCTGCTTCTAACGTAATCGTTTCTTAATTTCATAGTGTCGTGTAATACTTAATACTGTCATATTTAATATGCATGAATTACACAGGACGATCTGATACATATATTATGACGTTGGACAGTGTTTTTATGTCATATATAGTTTGAATGTTAATTAATTTTTTGTATTCTAACATTAAACAAAGTCAAATTAATAAATAAAGCATTAACTTGTCAACAATATGTATAAACCCTCTTTTTTTGGTTATAGATACAAACGAAATACCAAAAGGTAAATCGGTCTCTGATGATGCGACTGTAGAATATAACAGCGAGGCATTAACATTTGAAAAAGTAGAGGACGTAGTCGGAAATGATTCGCAATATGTGAAAAATCAAGAGAGTGATGATGCCGAAGGTTTAAATACAGGCGAGGACGTTGTAATCAACGATACTTCAAACATTAAAGTGTTGAATAGAAGTGAACCGTTTAGAAGTCTGGAAAGCGCTTCAAGAGTTTTAATTCCAGCTATTTACAATCATTCAATTAATGATTTGTTGTATCAAAGAAAAGTGGAAAACATAACTGAGTTTAATAACAAACATAAAGTTAATGAGATTGAAAATAAGATTAAAAGGGGTTCGCATAAATCTGCATACAAAAACTCTGGCCCCAGAGCTCACGTACAGTATGATGAAGTCACTGGGGAATTGATAACCGATGACCATCCGTGTCAACGGGAATGCGTAGAAGGAGGAGAGCCTATGGTTTGCTTCTATCATTTCAATTTAGAATGGTATCAAACTATGAGCAAGGCTTGCTATAATTGTCCATATAATGCGAGCGATTGTTCGCGAATCGACTGTATACCTGCTGATGGTATAAGTAGAGCTTTAAATGTTGTTAATAGAAAAATGCCGGGCCCAGCTGTAGAGGTTAGTTAAATATTATTAATTACAATCGAAATGTGTACATCAAATATTTTATTGTCTCACACACGTTTCAGGTCTGTCACAATGATAGAATAGTAGTCGACGTTGAAAACGATCTGATGACTGAAAGCACCACGGTACATTGGCACGGACAACATCAAAGAGGTACACCTTATATGGATGGAACACCTTACGTCACCCAATGTCCAATTTTACCTGAATCAACATTTAGGTAACATAATGTAACAATATAACTTAACTATATGGGGAGTGTCTTCTCTTTATCACACTTATAAGCCTTACGTGTTATGTAGGTACCAGTTCATTGCATCTCACGCTGGAACCCACTTCTGGCATTCGCATTCAGGTATGCAAAGAGCTGATGGCGCTGCGGGTGCGTTAATAATCAGGAAACCGAAGACACTGGATCCACATGGCAAGCTTTATGACTACGATAGGTGAGTATTATATAACAAAAAATATGTTTTGTATTGACTCTTACTCTTATTATCATTTTTTGTGTATCTTAAAGAGAATTCTACGTCTGGATGTAAATTTTAAAATTAAATTATTAGTCTAATGCACAGATTCCAACAGCTAGCGTTGGAGCTTTATTAAAGAACGATTACAGGGAGAAAGAGAGAGAGGAAATATATTAAATTTTAATTGGGATTATTAATAGATAATAGACATAAATTTCCTGTAATTAAGTAGTACATAAAATAGGGCTTTAGAATAGGATTTCTTGTAAAGAGGCAGTACTTCATAAAAAGTTGAGTTTTGCTGGTAGGTCTTTGTTGCCGGAGATCGCTCAGGTAGGTATCACCGCAGCTCCTATTTCTGCCGCCAAACAGTAGTGTGCAAACATTATTGTGTTCGGGTTTGAAGGGCGCTGTTGCTAGTGTAATTCCTAAGGTAAAGAGACTCAACATCTTATGTCCAAAGCGACGACCGCAATGGTGCTCTGTATACCATTCTAGCTAGCGCCGCGTTGTTATGACCGGGTGTATCGCTTACCAGGTGAACAGCTCGCTCGTCTCGTCGCATTAAATAAAAAAAAATTGATAATAGAAAAAGATCTTTGAAAGAGATCTATATCGAATAGTGGGGGGCCGGCCACTGATATAAGATAATAACATATTTTTGTAGTCATTCGTAGATTAGATGTAAATGAACACGTAGTGAAGCCAATTTAATCGTTACCGATTTGAAATTTAATTCGTTTAGTTATTATACTTTCCGCTTTTGTTTACTTCGTACTATATGGCAACACTGTTATTAAACAGCGAAGCTTTTAGTTATAATCGCCGCATAATCGTCGGCCGTCGAATAATAGAAAGCTATTAGATGGGATACTTCGGGTTTTGTTTTACCGATAATAGTTTAACTGTAACCTATAATATATGAGATATAGAGGAATAAATTATTGTATATAAAAAATGTAACATCTTTTTTTTTTTACTCTATGTACAGATGAGACGAGCGAGATATATAGCTGATTGTGAATGATACGTTTGTCTATATCAATGTAGGTCTAGTTAGGATGATTAACACTACACCACGCCGCTTAACGCTTTGAAACAACGAATATTAAGAATCGTAATTTAGTATTTTCATTAGCTACAGCGTATTTCAAACAGGAATATAGTAATTTTTGGGGACTGATAAAGGAACTGTTGAAGCTACCTTATCGGTATGCTGGAGCATACCGAGCGGGCTTAATGCTAGCCATCAGTAAAAGATTTTTCGTTATTATTCTAATAAAGTGGAGGATAACCTAAAAGTGGAAATTTTTTTTTAGAAAAATCGACTTTGTAAACTATACAATCTATCTATATATCTATATCAGCACAATTGTGTCATCTACTGACATAGGCCTCCTCTCTAATTTTCCTGTCTTCTTTTATCCTCTACCCACTTGTCGGCAAATATAAATTTTCCAACCTTTCGGTGATTTTCATTTCCGCTGTTATTTGTGCGGAATCTCTCCACCCTGTGACTGTAGTTCATTTGAGCAAAGAGTCGTTTGTATTCAGCCCATGTTTACTTCTTCCCCTTAATTTCTTCCACCACGTCTCGTTCTTTCGTTGTCCTACGGACTCAATTCAACTCATTCTTTCTTTTGTGTGATGACAATTATGGACAAAAGAAAGCAAGTCAATAATAGATTTGCTTAATACTTTCTATCAATGTAACTATTATGAGAAATGATGACCACATTCAGGTTGAATTTGTTTGGTTTCAGGTCAGAACACGTCATGATTGTCACTGACTGGATCCACGAGTTGTCGGTTTCGATGTTCACCGATCACCACCACTCGATCGGTGACAACAAGCCCCCCACTCTGCTGATAAATGGCGTCGGTCGCTTTAGAATATTCAATGAAACCACCAGCCCATCATATATGAAATCGGCTAGATTTGACGTAGAAAAGGTGTGTATGCAAACAACGTATAAATAAAAAAAAACGTATCATTATCAATCATAATTGATTTCTATACCTTCTTAATATTAAAAAACATAAAGAATAATAAATTTTTAAATAATAGTCATACACTTGATTTTACTTCGTGTTAATTGGCAATCAAACTGTGTATAGTAAAGCGTTCTCGTCCGTAATATCCTGACATTCGTGATGACGGCAAAAGTCAGTGTAGAGCTAGCCAGGCGAGTTCGAAGAAACCTTAACACCAACCAAACCCTGTGATCTTGGAATTGAACTATCTCTGTGTTACAAGGATAGGTTAGTCATTGCATTGAGGCAGTCAAAAAGTTTAATAAGATAGAAATTAACATAATATAACTTCAGATATCAAGTAAACAAGTTAACTTGTATGTTCTTATACATAATTATAAAGCCTAAAATTTTATGATTTTCTGTGATGTTATTAATAAATGTTGCGTTAAGAATAATAATAACTTTTAATGTTTTTTTTAAAGGGTTATAAATATCGCTTCCGCGTTATCAATGCAGAGTTCCTTAACTGTCCCATTGAGTTATCAGTTGATGGGCATAACATTATTGTTATCGCATCCGATGGTTACGATCTGGAGCCAATAACAGGTAATTTGAATAATACCATTTCTAACAATAAGTAACTTGAAGTTTATTTTAAGTATAGAAAACATTACGGAAAGGTATCTTTAGTTTGACACCATCTAGAAAAGTACAATTGCGGCTCTTATTGCTACCGCCAAACAATAACTCAAATATTACTTATAATTTAAAGAGCGTTATTACTAGTGAGATTACCACGGTAATGAGACTTTACATCTTATGTCGTACAGCATAGGTACAATATGGTGCAGTGTTTGTCATTCTAACGTTAAATTATCCCTTCATGTGATACTCTTCCTCTCTCGTGGTAGAATAAATAATGTACAGGAATTGAAATCTAAATATGTATCAGAAATAATGGAAACAATAAACTTCCACGAGTTGATGATGATGATGATGATGATTGGAAACAATAGTCCAAGTAAAATTAATTTAATTTATATTTATAATATATTATTTTCTAATTGGGTTTGCAGTTAGAAGAAAAGATGAGATAGCATTATAATGAACTCCAGAGTAACTTGTTATTTATTTAATGATACTGGTAACTTATTTAAGTTTTTAAGTAAAGAATAAAGAAACTGTTTTACGATTTATAACAATGTTTCTGTTTTCATAATTTGCAATAGTGTAATTTCATATACATAAGAAAGGTAAGCTCTGAATGAATACTGCAACTGATCTATTGTGATACTCCAATAGATCAGTTGATTTCAATTCAATAGATTTATAATATAAAAAAAACGCAAAAAAATTTCGTTCTTATGTTTTTCAGTTAGTTTTAATCAAACTATAAAGATAACTTATTGTATTATTTTACACGTAAACTTAAAGCCCTTGGTTCCTGAACTAGGAATTTAACCTGTATCTCAGGAAACAGCGCCCTGTCCCATTTTCATCGTTGCGTAAACGGAATTTTTTAAGAATAAATAAATTCAAATAAAAAAAATATTTAAAAAAAAAAATAGTAAAGTTCTGTGCGTTTATCTGTATGTGTGTTGCATATATGTTTCAGTGGTTTTTGATGAACTATGAATATATTTTAATGATATAAGAAAAAGTTTGATGAAATCTTCATTTGAATAATAACATTTTGACTTCGATATTACAAATGAAGTTAAATAATAAAGTTAAATTGAAGTTAAGTTGAAAGGCATGATAGCTTCAGTTTGTTCAGTTCGTATGTAACGCATCGAAGAGGTGCGGGTTCGATCCCCGCTGTACTCCAGCTTCCGGTTTCTGAAGAACAACATCTCTAATATCTGATGAAGATGTAGCGCTTAGTAATGATTTTGACTCGTACAGCTCATGTGATATTGGGCTTGATCATTTCCTTGTAAGAAAACATATCCCAATTGTGGGATGGATGAATATTACTTATTTTATTCAAACATTTTTTTATTTGTTAATAAACAATTTTTTTTTGTTGTAGCAACATCGTTGGTGACGTACGCGGGTGAAAGGTACGATTTCGTACTAGAAGCCAACAACGATATCAGCAATTATTGGATTCGATTCAGGGGACTTATGGATTGCGATGAAAGGTAAAGATTGGATATCATTCCATCATCATTACAGCATCGATATCCTAACGCTGAACCGAAGCTTTCCCAATTAAACAGTATTTGCATTGCCTTATGCTTGGCATGCGGGTTGGCAAGCACAGTACGTTTTAGTTTATTTTAGTGTTGGTAGTTCTCTAGATATCGATTAATTAAGTATCACCGAAGAGCCTATTTCTGACTCCAAAAACTTCCATCTTGTAACCAATTACTGGGTTAACGATACTTAAACTTAACCATGGGATATTTTGTAGCTATCTAAACATCCCACTGGTCGATGTTTCTTGATGCGGTATTGGCACCACAAATATTACTCTGTTCAAGTTTGAAGGGCGTTGCAGCTAGCGAAATTCTTGGTGTAATAACTTGACATCATTTGTCTCAAGGCAACGAGCACAGTATGGTGCACTGTGTATCATCCTAACTAGCACCGCGTTGTTATGGGCAACGTGCTTATCATCTCTCAGTACTTAGCGTCTCATATTAAACATACAAAAATCCTTTTCAAGCTGGTGCTTAAAATGTAAATAAAATTGATAGACATTATTATAGAATTAGTTTCTAATTTCATTTAACTTATACTTCACCGATCGATGTGGAGATCATTGGGGGAGACCATGTCCAGCAGTGGACGTCTATCGGCTGATGATGATCATCATGAATCTATACTTAAATGATATAGAATAGACTTATCAATTTATGATGATTTACTTAGATTTACAAAAGCGAAACAAGTGGCAGTGCTGCATTATGAAGGTGCGGCCGACGATGAACCATCAGGGGACCCCACGTGGGAAGAGCTGCACAATGAAGGACTGGTAAGTTTAATTATCAAAGAAAATCTTTTAAGACCTAATTGTTCGGTTAAAACACCTTCACCTGATGATAAGTCGTCCACTAATAACAATGTGGTGCTAGCTATTATGATATACACAGTACCACATTATCGTAATCGCATTGAGATATTAGAAGTTTCGTTACTCTATTAATTTCACTACCTACAACGCCCTTCAAACCGAAATATAGAAATATTTACATGCTACTATTACCAGTGTAAATAGTAAAAATATGGTGCCTGATTAAATAGTCTCCAACAACAGTCTTACTACTAGTGGTATTATTTCCTACAAAAAACATTTTATTATTACCTAATTTTTACTGTATAAGATTTTTTTTTTTGTTCTCAGCAATTAAATGCACTGAACAAAGGCGAAGAAGAAAATGAAACAATCAGCGTCGCTGAAATGAGGTCACTGGAGGGCTACGACGACAGTTTGAAAGAAATCGCGGATTATCAGTTCTATGTGGCTTATGATTTCTACGCTAAGAACAACTCGCATTTCCACAGGTCACCCTACTATGGATATTATCAAGGTATTATAAATATCTAGGTTTAGATCTTTATGAACCTACGAAATTATTAAGGCTCTAAATATTAATTAAAACTATTAAAACGCTACATTTTACATGATGGTAATACATAATGAGTAAATGTTTGTTTTTGTTAATATCAAAGACTAATAACAAATGTTTCTGCCAAATGAAGTGATTTTTTTTTAATGTTAATAATAATTTTACTATATTAAACATTTTGCTTAGAAATCCTCGAAAGACCTTAAATTATGACTGTTATGTAGGCGGTTAAAATTTTATTTTATTTAACGAACGGCGAGTCGATCAGTCGGTAGGATGATATACACAGCATCCCATTGTGCTCGTCGCCTTGCATTATTTTAAGGCTCGGTACCGTATTTGCTCTAGCTACAACGCGGTTCAAATCGGAAAACATTAATGTTTACAAATTACTGTTTGACGGTGGAATTAGGAGTATTGGTGGTACCATACATAGATGGTCTCCGGCGACAAAGACCTTGGACCAGTAAATTATATTGTATACCAATTCAGTGTATTTTTCGAATTTAAAAACAAAACATATTTGTTTCAGTTCCAAACAAAAGCAACCGCTTATACACCCCCCAACTTAATCACATCAGTATGAAGATGCCCGCCAGCCCACTGCTCATCGACAGACCATCACCGGAGAACTTTTGCAACGCCTCAAGTATCAATGAGACCTGCAGAGAAGGATACTGCGAGTGTTCACACGTTCTCTCCGTCAAGAAGAATGCCGTCGTTGAAATCATCATCGTCGATGAAGGTGTCACATTTGATGCGAACCATCCCTTCCATCTACACGGCCATAACTTTAGAGTCGTAGGCATGAGACGTCTAGCCAACGACACGACAATAGAAGAGATCAAAGATTTCGATAAAGCGGGTCTGTTGAAAAGGAACCTGAAGAATGCGCCTCTGAAAGATACTGTCACGGTACCCGATGGTGGTTACACCGCCATAAGATTCAAAGCAGACAATCCTGGATATTGGTTGTTCCACTGTCACATAGAGTTCCACGTTGAAATCGGTATGGCTTTAGTATTCAAGGTCGGCGACCATAAAGACATGGATCCGGTTCCGCCTGCGTTCCCAACGTGCGGCAGCTATATCCCTAATGATATGTCAGCACAAGTTACTACAGAGAAACCTAAACCAGATAATCAATATATCTCCATAACGCATTGGTGGCCGGTAGTCCTAATGAACAATAATGGCACCTCGTCTGCATCATGCTTGAGCTCTATGAACATATTACTATTCATCTCCTGTATATGGATATTAAAATTAGTTATTGGAACGTAAATTATATATATATATATATATTAAATATATAATTTTCGTGAAACGATCGTATTGATATATGAAACTGAAATGATTTTTGTACTTACACGCTATACATTTCAATCCATTTGCTACCTGTTATAGTAACATAGTATTTTTTATATTTTATAAACATTTGGGAAGTACTTATATTTATTATTTATAGCGTATAAATACACGATAGAATAGTTTTATTGATACTTGGAGTATTTACTGTGATCGATACAACTCGTGACTTGCCAAAAATCTATAATGGAGAACATTTTATGAAAATGTAATGCGAAGTGTTTTTTTTTAAAGGTTATTGAAATGTCGCTGATGATATGTGATATTACTTAGTTAAGATACATTATGTTGCTAAGTGACTAGTTATTTTTCGTAATTCGTTAAGTAAGCATTTCGAAATAAAAGTATTATAATATAAATGTCTATAATTTTTATATTTTCGTAAAGAAACAATCTATTGGAATGTGTGTATTTTCTTTTAAAGGATAAAGCGATTAGGATTACAGAGACTAGTTGTTGAAATGTGTATACAATAATCGACTCGCCTAGATACATAAAATTGTGCCACGAACACACTAATGTCACTAGCTACAGCATCCTTTCAAAAGCAAAGAAGTAAAGTTGACAATATAACTTGTTGTCACAAATAAATCTATCCGTGGTATCTAAATATATGATTTTTTTATACAACGAATTTATGACCAGAATGTTTACTTAATAGTAAGTGATACGCCAGCTAAAAGCTATATATATATATATATTAATTGGAATATTAGAAGTTTTTATAATGAACAAGGAATAAAATAAAACATTTCATTAACAAGTTTAAAGCAAGTTTATTATATGCAGATGACATCTATAATGCATTGTTGAGGTTTTTGTCATAAATACTTTTTATAACTCGTCGAAAGTTTTTAAAACAATAACCTAATAGTATTAATAAAAATGAAGTCCACTATATCTCCCACAGTTAGAGAAGCAGGGTCTTTTCTCAGAATGAAAGAGTCAAGGCCATTTATTCCCTGCGCTATGTGAGTTAATGGAACCGTCACCAGAAGCTAAAGCTCAAAGGGGTTCCAACCCTGGAATATTGAATCGCATTATATTTACGACTGCACTTAGCACAGTGATCACATTAAGAATGTGTTTGTTGTTGCATGTGCACAACAAAATTGCGTTCATCCAATTCAAGTTACTATCACTTGTTGCACATTTAAACAGTGGAGTAACAAGTATTCAACAATGTTGTGTAAAATTTTTAACTAAACAAATGTTCGAAAATTTCCTACGGTAAAGCCATTACAATTTGTGAAACAGGGAAAACTTCGCTTCCGTTGGACATTTGTATAAGCAACATGTAGTACGTACTTTTTTATTATATCCTCTGTACAAAATAATGTGGAGCCCCACAGCAGGCGGATATTGTGTGAATTCGCTATTTCTTATACACAATGTTTGGGGGATTTCTTTCTCTATCGGCTAACGATTTTAATGAATACAAAATAATTATAAAGAAATGGACAATCTTTATCTAATTCGTCGGCCATTCTCTTGGTGGTAAGCGACAGGTTTGTCTGTAACAAAAATGTCTAATAATTCAGCTTCGTATTTGGCTCGGGGACTTGAGAGATAAGATGTTACGTCATCATACTTTAGTAATTGACAGTATTTAGTTTATTTCTTAGTTGATAGCATGCTCTTAATTTTTATCATGCATTTATATAAAGAGCTATGGACAGCGCTACTCAAACCGGAACATATCACCGTTTGGCGGTAGAGCCTATACGCTCTCCGGTAACCGGAGTTTAAGTGTCAACTACGGAGTTTAAGTGTCTGTACCATTAATAGTTGTTACTTATTGTAACTTAGAACATTTCCCAATGGAGACCCACAATATCTACGTTATAACGGAAGCCATATGTCAGTCCCGTGCTGCGGTATCATCCGTTTAATTTTGTTTATTCATACGCTGCAGATGCGTTCATATTTGAACGGGCGAGAAGTGGGAAGTTGCGAAGTTGCGCGGTACGACGCGAAAATTCTTGCATAAAAGTAAATAAAAATTTCCTTCACAAACAACAAAGGAATTTAATGATTATTCATCTAACATAATAATAATTCTATTTAGTTTAGTATAATGTTCATTAATAATATTCAATAAAACTTAACGAAAGGAAATGAGCACTTAACTCTGAGCTCTTGATATCTAAATTAGAAAACATTATATCTTTAAACCAATGTTATGAATGGAATTTGTTTATAAATTAATAAAAAAAAACAAAACAATATTATAATGACCTAAATATATTAAATAATCTTGACTCACTCCTAAGACAACCTCTAGTATTCCAACAGTGGGAGTATTAAAAGGGATGTTTGAAATTATATATATGTAATATAAAAAAATACTATTTACATATAAATTTTGAGTTACTTTACTGTCAGTAGGCGTTAGTTGTCGGAGATAATCTCTGATATAGATCCAACGGATCGATTATTACCGCAACTAAATTGTAGTGCGCAAAGGTTACTGTGTTACAGTTGGAATACATACTGAACACCTGATTTCTCCTTCTATCTTCACTAAAGTAATTAACAGTTTTAAATCTTAGTTAGAAAACTTCATGTGCTATGTTCTCGAGAAAAAGGGTTTCAAAACAGAAATGATAAAAAAATTATATTATTGTTTAAAAGGTTACTTACACGATAAAATTGTTTTCATTATTTAGAAAAAAAAAATTGGTTACCCATTTAAAGAAAATTAGCTTTGGTTCTGAAAGATTTGTTTCGATTGATTTTGTAAAAAAATTTTTGTTCCTATTTCATATAAAAAAATTTATGCTTGTATAGTTTTATTTCTTAATCCGTTTTAAAAACATCTTAAATAAGTAAATTATAGTAATTAAACTTGCTTATCATAGGAATCTTAATAGAACTCGTTAAATATATTTAAGTTTGAACAAGGCTTGTATCCCTATTGTCTCCACGGATAGGTTTTAAGCGTATTTGAACACATGATTAAATACATGGATAATTCTAGGACCTTTACATGAATAGAAAGCAACAATAGATTCCGGTTCAGGTAAATTATTTCAAGGCATTTTCAATGTTAACAAAGGAAACCCTATTAGATATGTAATGGAGGAGGATCTGACTGGAAAGCCTACATGAACTATATGATTATAGAAGTATGAAACGAAAAAAGTCATTAAAAATGGGATCGTTAGGATTTTCGTAATGTAAATGATCTGTGAGCATATGTATGGATTTTTTTCATAAATTTCTCAATATTGTAACAATACCCTCTTTGGTGGTTACTTATACAAAGTTGTAGTTGAAATTTAAAACAATTATTATCCGATCATCTGCCGCTACTTTAATAGATAGATGCAATTTTGTAGTAAGTAAAATATGCTATTAATTTCTTACAGGCGTTTTATTTATGTATCTTTATTTATGTATTAGATAGCACGTATGTAAACATTGCAAATGCGATTATTCTAAACCAAATTGGCGTGATTAAAACTAAAGCAAGCGAATGTTTACTGTAATAGTAGGGGGGATGTTACTTTTAAGTAGTTGCTGTGTTATCGGAGCTGTTGCAAGTGCTTTGATAACAGGTTGTGAGGGAAGTTTCCTACTTGCTACAATTTACGCAAAGTAACTGCTTCTGGTAACTTGGTGTTGTTTATTAAGTTTAGACATCGACTATTTTACACTATTTACAACACCTTGCATATATTAATGGTGATATTTTTAGAAATTTTAAGTTCCTGGGTCTACTTTGAGATTTAATATTTAAATCATCACACGCATATGACAAGAGGCCTACGTATATCCAGTATTTGTAAATCTGTTCTCTTTACACGTCGAAGAAGTTTCTCTTAATATCTGAACATACTAAAGCAATATTTTACATAAAACAAAATTATGCACAGAAATTTTATTGTGTTTTCTAAGTAATAACGTGACGTAACATTTAATGCTTTTAAATTATAGTAAATAATACGCCTGTCCACAACAACGAGCTGATAATAAGGATTTCTACACAGCACCCTATGCGTTCGTAACCTTTAAATGTAAAGTGTTAAGTATCGTTACAACATTAATTATAGCGCCCTTTAAATCAAAATATTCTTCTTCTTAAAGTGTATCTCCAACTAGTGAAGGTTGGCGATCAGTGTGATACAGTCCTTTCCCCCCAACGTGTTCCCGCCTTGTCGTGGCGGAGGGGCTTAGTAACTGTGGACCGACACACGGTGAAGCGAAGTGGAACCCACGCGATCGGCCCGCGGCGAAGGGCCGGCCGAAGCGGCCGCCTCAGGTTCGATCACCGGTTGAAAAACTGAAGCTCACCGGAGCGGCTGAGGTTTATGCTGCCCTTTGCGGCCAGGCTGCAGGGGCGGTTTCATACTGCCCCTTGCAGCTGAGGTGGAGTCGCTAGACTAACCGGTGTCGCACCGGCGATGCGGCAGCGGTGGGGCCGCGGGGATAGAGGAGTGTCGGTATTGCGATGCGCCGTTCTCCCTATCCTCCGCGGCCATTAACTGGTTGCGGCGGGCCCAACATCTCTCCGCCGCAGGGAGCTGGGAGAGGTTTTCTGCCGTGGCTCCCATGGCCTCTGGGCGACGGGTTCGGGGGAATCCGTCGCCCGCGCCACTGCAGGAGGCCGAGGAGGGGGCGCGCTGCATGTTCCGGCGCGCCCTGGAAAGGAAGGGTTCATCCCTCCCTCCCGAGGTGGAGCTGCGAAAGCGGCCAGCGCCGGCACGGTCGCGGTTGTGAGCGAAAGCGTTCCCATGACCCTGACATCAGGCGATGAGGTGGAACAATCGTGGGGGTTTTAGTCGGTGCAAGTCCAACATAACCCGTTCTTGCCCCCGCGAGGACGAGTGTGCGTAGGCATTTCCCCCTTAAAAAAAAAAAAAACAGTCCTTTCTGTCACTGGTTCGGCGGAACAATTCGGACGCTCAGATACGCCAGTCCATTCCCTGATATTCCTCAACCATGACTTTTTCCTTTAATGATACTGTTTTGCGGTAGATAATGACGCAAGGTTGGTTAGTACCTGTCTAGAATATCTTCGGCAGTAGATACCTACCTACCAACCAACAGCCTAAACTTTATTTAGTTCCTTTAAAAACAAATGCAACGATATGACGTTTTTGTATCTCATGTTTAGTATGTTCTGTGAGCCATATTAAAATATTATAAGCAGTGTATATATCCGAAAATATTTAATTTAATATATTATATAAATAAGTAAATGAAGGTTTATATATCATTGCTTGTTTGTTTTATTTAGTAAATTAATTTTTTTTTCACTTGTTTATAAAGTTTTCTCAATACTGAACAAATATGTACATGAAAATGTATAAATCTGTCAAATAATTTTTTTGCCAAATTTTTTGTTAGAAAAATAAAACAACGCTTCCGCTGGGTCTCATTTACATACAAAAGGGAGTCCGATATTGGATACGGTAAAAATTAATTTTGATCCCCCGCATTTTATGACGGGCAATGATTAATGAAAAGAAAAGAGAGGCGCTGATAAAAAAAATGAAATCTTCATAACCGTGATGAAAAATAAATTAAGTAACGTTTGGGATTTATTTGGTTCAAAAATCGCTTTATTCATATTTATCTGGTACGATAAAGTAAAAACACCGAGAGTATAGAACTTTCGCCTGGGAGTAAGTAATATTCCTTACCGACAGATGAACGACTGTTGGCAAATAACGAGATGAAGCTTATGAGGTTATCAAAAATGTCACGCCGTTAGGATGTATACACAGCAACATAAAACGTTTATCATATATTATAATGTAATAAGATAAAACCATTCCCGGCCGTAATATATTTGACTTAGATTTGAAATTTAGACTAGAAATGTGTCAGAAATTTCCCGCCGTGTTCTAGGCCATTTCCTGTTACTAACACCCCCACAACCCTTTTTGAGGGAATATTGATACTAAATTTCTTTATGGTTCCAAACATATCGTGATGAGTCCTTACGGGGTATAAGTTTTCCGCACAACAACTCATAGGACCCCAGCGAGCTTGCCCTGCTCGTGGTGCACCTTGCTAATCAACTAGTGTGGCTCTCGCTGCCACCAAGCCGTATTGGGCCAGCCTTGTGGGAAATGGCCCAAATAGCCCTATATGAAAACCTAAAAGCGACGGCCTATAGTGCTCAGCATTGCGGGCAGCACAAGTTATATTGATGTGGGGATTTTTGGGAGACCCATGTCCAGCGTCCAACGTCTATCGGCTGATGAATATATAAATGGATTTGCAAGTTATCGCTTTGTATTTTTTATTCGATATAGCGATATTAAAAAAATGTGTTACGCCTCTTCATAACAATATACCCTTAGTTAGGATGATATACTCTGCATCACATTGTGCTTGACGCCACGTGTGTAGCATAGAAAGTAACTATTTAAATTATAGAGGTAATGAGATTTAACTTGTCCCAAGGCGACGGGCACAAATTGGTGAAGTGTACATCATCTTAACTAGCGCCACATTGTCATCGGCAGGCGTATCATTTACCATAAAGTGAACGCCCGGTTTAGACAGTACGTCGAAAAAAAAATGTATTTCATAAGGATTCGAGATTCAATAACTCTGTACAGCTATATAGGCTTTTAACACTTTAACACAGGAAATAGTTAATGCAGTACTAAATCTTTGTACATTTGGTACCTTAGTCAGCGGAATTCTCTATCTGCATTGTAGACATGCGAATATAGCTTTTATATCAATAGTTTTAAAGTTGAAAGTCCCTTGGCGTTAACTTTAAAATGTAGAAGAAATTTTTAAAATTCTGGTCCGGAATTTAATACTTTAAGGCTAACAACCCTCGTAAACACGTGTGATTGCTCTATCAGAACTTGTCATAAAAGAATTATGGCGCCTGAAAGAAAACCAGATTGCGGTCATATTTCTTTGTATATACAATGACATGAATAATAGTTTTACGATCAAACCACCTCAGTGGTGTAGTGGCAGAGCGATTGCTTTGTATATTGGCGGTACCTGTATTACGGCATGTTGTGGAGATTGTGGAGTTACCACTAAGTACTACCATCCTCGTGTCATCCATAGAAGCACTACAAGTTTCAACTGTAAACAGATGAGAGCTAGTCTTCTCAATTTTGCTTTTATCTCTTCAAACGTATGTTAATATCAGTCTTTTAGCAGAGAGTCAGGATTTTGACGATTCCAATTTTATCAAATAGTTTTCTTTTTATCAAACGAAGCGGCTAGACGAGCGCGACGATCACCTGATGGTAAGTGATACGCCCGTCCGTAACGTGGCGTTGGTTAAGATGATATTCATAGCACAAGGTTGCGCTCTTTACCTCGAGACGTAAGATCTTAAGTTTCGTTGCCCCCAGTAATTTCACTAGGCACAACTCCCTATAAACCGGACCGCCGTAATGTTTACACACTTGTTTTGCAGCAGAAATAAGAGCTGCTGTGGTAACTTCCTAGACGACATCCGGTAATAGACACCTACCAACAGTACAGTGGTTGCTGATGGACTAATGAAATATGAAGAATAAAAGTTCAATACTAAGGGTGCTAGAAGGAGAAAAAAATAATTTTTGACATTTTAATTTATTTTTAAAGTGTGAGAAATAATTTGTTCATTAATATTCTATTGAAAATTATCTCCCATAATGATATAAAGAGATATTTTGTGCCTCAGAGAATATCAATGTTTCATTACTTATATTTCTCAAAATTATAAATACTTTAAATTGTTTAAAAAAAATAATTAAGGAAATCGCTACAAGTTAAAGAAAATTTGTTAAATATTTCCACGGATTAAATAAAAAATATTTCATGAATATAACAAAAAGAATCTAATAAAGTGTTAAAACTCGATTAAGTCCTTAACGATTGTCAAAATTTCTTCTTTTCACTGGAGTTAAATTTCACTTTGCGCTGGCTAAGGGTTGAAATGGCGCTGGCACTTCGTTAAATCTGTAACCTTCTGTCCATTAGTCATTGCCAAGTGAGTCTTCGACACGAAAAAAATAATTTAGAGTTAAGCCTTAATTTGGACATCAAGAAGTCCGGGTTTCTACATAGCAGTTTTATCAGCAATATTCTTATAGTTTTACTGGTAGTAGATCTCTGTTATCGGTAGCCTAGTAGTCTAGGGCTATTAAGAATAGGACTAAGGTATTACTTGCCTGTCGTACAAGGCGACTAATAGGGTCTTCATGTTCGTGGGATTTATCCTTCCGTGGGTTGTTTTAGCCAGAGTGTACCGGTGCGTTCCGTAGGAGATCCCGGAGCCCCTCCTAACGCACTGAGGGAGACCACCGAGGAGGTTTTAGTAGGTAGGAGCCCCACATAACATTATATTCCACTAGAAGCAAGGTATCTTTTAAGATTTATTTCTATGTATGTTATATTTTCATTGTAATTTCTGTGTGCATAAATAAATAAATAAGATTTCCCTCGCCATAAAAAAATAAAAGGCCTCTGTTATCGGAGACCGTCTAGGGACCACCGCAGCTCCCATCTATGCTCTTTACTGGTTGAAATAGTTTCTCTAAATGTCTATATACTGGTGGTAGCTCCTGTTTCTGCCGTGAAATAGTTGTGTGCAAACATTACTGTGTTCCAGTTTGAAAGGAGTAATAGGTAGTAAAAATAGTGGAATAACTTGACTGAATATCAGATGTCTTAAAACGACGAGCGCTATGTGATACTGTGTATGTCAACCAAACTAGCGCCACATTGTCATAGGCAAGGGTATCACTTACCATCATGTGAACGTCTTGCTCATCTCGTCGCTTCGTCGAATAAAAAAAAGTTGTAAAGCGATCGCTCATTGTTATTGTAAAGGTTGTATATGTCAATGGTATTAATAAAAAAAGGCACACTCTTTTATGCGTGTTGGAGATGTTTTCAGTCCATTGCTTCTGTGATTCCTGATTAAACAAACAAGAGCGTCAAAGCCGCACACCCCTTTGTAACTGACAGAATGGTGTCGTTACATACAAATATTTGCGTGTGTACACACATAAAGCAGTGAAGTTATTTTCAACGAACTTTTTTTTTTTATTCTACGAAGCGACTAAACGAGATGACCTACCCATAACAACGTGGCGCTAGTTAGGGTAATATACACAGCACGATATTGTATACGTCGCGTTGACAGACAATATGTTAAGCATATTTACACCAGTAGTTTCACTAGCTGTGTCACCCTTCAAACCGGAACGCAGTAATGATTGCACACTATTGTTCGGCGGCAGAAATAGGTACCTAAACGGTTCCGACAATAGAAACCTATCATCAGAGCAAAAAGTTTTATATTTCGGTTGGAGGAACCTGTCACCACTTTATGTCGCAATGCAATCAGCACAATGTTGTGTATATATCCGATCAAATTACGTATAGAACGTCTAAATCACTCTAATAGATCTTTGGTGTATATAAAAATGATAAACATTCATATTGTAACACTTTCATTTTGAATAATTAAAAGTAACATCAAGCATACCACTAGAAGACTTCAAGACACGGGTCATTCTGTGAAGATATGACTGGAATAGTTCAAAAGCTGTAGGTACTCTGTGATGACTATGAGGTCAGGACATCTGTCACATTAGTCGGTGACCATGACAGTTACGAAACGACGAGGCAATAGAAAATTGATAAAAACGATAAAACCTATTAAATTTAGTTACGTTTATTTCTTTCTCTAAGCAGTAGTATACAAACATTATTATATTCCGGTTTGAAGAGTGTGTACTGGGGTAATGAGATTTAACATCTTAGTCCCAAGACGGAGAGCACAATATGTATATATAGTATATCATCCTGACTAGCGCCATATTGTCATGGATCTCCTTTCAATACTTCATCGATTAAGATTTCCAGAAACTGATACAACAGATTCGTTAAATATTGTATCATCTAATTAATTCATTTAAAGTTTCGTCACTGACATGGTAGTCTACCATACTTCTTCTGCTCTTTACCGTGCAAAATTTATCCAAAATTGACAATGGATTTCCGGTTACATTTTATGATTGGTCGCTACAATTCCGCAGTATCGACTAACGGCTCGCTCCGAGCTGGACGGCCGTGACAGGTTTCGGTTCAGGCGTTGGGAAATAACGCCGCTGTACATCAACACGTACCCGCATTAGTTGTAATACGAGATACTAGTAGATTTCGTAAGAGTAATAAAGGTAAATTTATAGAATAACTTAATATATATAACGATATATTTGTTTATTGTCACTGATAAAAAAGATAATTAAGACGAAACAACTTAAAGGAAACTAAGGCAGCTTTTTTACATAGCGCTTACTAATGCGTGGTTGTACGTCAATACGCTGAAAGCAGACGATCCATATAAAAAATTTATAAATCTCAGGGTCAGGCTTAATTCAGGTTCCGGAGATCTTAAAGATGGAAGCCCTTATCGCCCACTGAGCGAGTATGGAGACGATGACAAACAGAAAGCAATCTCTTGTTTGTCGAGCACTATAGCAATTTAGTAATATAGCTTGGGATATGCTAAGGATTAATGCTCCTTGGGAAAGTTCCAGGGGCTCCTCGTGATATATCGAATGAGACCATCGAAGGTACAATACAACCGATAAGAGCAGGGTATATTCTAAATATTTCTCTCTCCATAAGAAAAAAGAGTATTTGTTAAAGTAGCATAAACGCGGTTTTAAATACAAGGTTCTTCGATGAGAAAAAATTATAATATAAACAAAGTAAAGAATGATGACTGTGATCAATCAAAGATGTTTTAGAAGAGAATAAATATTAACTTTATTGTATACCATAACAAAGAAAAAATACTTTTGGAGATAAAAGTGAAATGAAAGTCGCAATTGATAATAGTACTAGTTTATATAATTTTGACCTTCAGATTTTTTATAATATTACATCTTAGCCAAGAGTACGGAGGACTCATTTATATTCGTAAGAAAGTATTCTTAGAAAACTTCTATTCTTTGATTACTTAGGGCTCAATATACTCTGAATATATTAATGTATTTGATTTGAAAAGAGGTAAATCTTTGGCAATGTTCTTGATAACCTTGAGTATACATTCTAATACATTTTGAATAGAACATCGGATTACTGTTGACAAACAGTTAGTCATTTAGCTTTCAAAAGAATTTCTAAAACTCTAGAAGCATGTTGCAACTATAAAAGCTGGAGATTATATAAGGTAATAAGATTTGTTGTAAAAAGATAGAATTACTATTTATAGTTAAGAGTTTTAAAGACTGGAATTTAGTGCGTTTTCATGAAATTCCTACTTTATGTTTGATTGTGTTTGAACAAGCAACACTGAATGTTGAAATGCCACTTTGGTCTAAAATTCCTTTTACTAACTTTTTTATGTTGTAGAAATCTTTAAAAGAAACCCTGCTTTTGTAAAGGAATCAGAGCATAAGCCCTGATTCATTTTCAAAAGCAACCCTAGAAATCCCACAAAAGTGGGATTTTTACTAAAACCCTTTTATTGGTCTACTATACTTTTAGAAGAGATATCCTACAGAACGCATCGACATCTAACACCCACGATATATAAATATACTTGTCTCAATACTGTTATTGAGAATATTTTTATAATGAAAATATTATTTACAAGAAGCTTCAAGTTTACTAAACGAAGTATTAAATGAAAGGTAACCGTTAAAATACTCGGTCGTGATCGTCCTACACCTGCTATAATATTCTTACAACCCAAAATGACGCCCATTGTAGTCCCCAACAAAGGGAGATTTATTATCGGACATCCTCTTCACATCGTGACCTTAAACCTTAACAAAGAGCTCGGCTACTTTGTTACTATGTTATTTATACTTTTTTACATGTAATTGCTATATGCTGGTATTGGGAATTTCTTTACAAACTTTTCGTCAAGACTTTGATAATACTTTTTCCATGTTCAAACCGCCATCTTCTCCAACTTTAAGCAAGAAACTTATCAGGTCACTGTAAAGAATTAGTAGTGGTGAGTATAACTGCTGATAGGTCTCTGTTGCCGGAGACTGTATAGCTAGGTATCATCACTGCAGCGCCTATTTCTTCCGACACACAGTAGTGTGCAAACATTACTGTATTCCGGGTTAAAGGATGCTGTAGCTAATGAAAGTACTGCAGTATCGAAACTTTGACCTTATGTGTCAAGAGGAAGAGTATGTTTTGTTGTGTACGTAAACCTAAGTCCAGAATACTCTGTTGTTATCATATCATTAGATTTACCAGTATGATATGAGGATGGTCACTAACCAGCCGGGTCCGAAAATCTCTACCCCCAAACTCTACAACATACAACTCCGGAATTGAATCTAGGACCTTCGTTAAGACAGTTTCTTTTTAAATTGTTATCATTATACACACGTTAATAATTTCTTTTACATTTGATATTATTTTAGGAGGCTTGAAATTTACATTTCCACCACGCGCCAAAAGTTTTCCAAAGTAAATGTTATTGTGTTCCGTTTATATATTTTTTCATACATTGTTATTTTACCATTCCTTACTTTCTGTTGAAATACTGTATAATATTTGTTTTTGCTTGTGTGTAAACTTGTTATAAATAAACATTTTAATAATAATGTAGTATGTATGAATAATATACTACGATAAATAAAAAAAAAAAATTAGGAAACTTCATTTTACAGATTATAGATAAGCGATAAGCTTTGTATAATATTTTATAACGGTAAAGAAGGAAGTATTCTAGGTACAGACTGTTCTAGTTCTGTATCAAGCGTTTTTTTTTAAAAGAAAAGTGTTAGGTTAGATAACGTTGATTTTTCACTGCGTAAGAGATTGTTTGGTATATATGAGGATCTATAACCACTTTAAGACAGGTAACTGCACAGAGATTTTGGGTAGGGTACGCAAACCACACCCTAAAAGTTTGTCCTTATCTATACTTAAAAATAAACTCATTAATTAAGCAATTCAGTCAATATACCACCAAATTAGCAATAGTAAAATTATGGTTGTGTACCTTTTAAGTGATTTGAGACATAAATATTTAAGTTAAGGAAGCCAACATTATTTGACTGCATAAAGTGCACGCCCCTACTTAAGCATCAGTCGCTGTAGGCGAATGAGACTCAAGTCCACTCCATGTATATGACAACAGATTTTATTATCATAGTAAATACCACGATACTCATAATGGCCCACGAAATTAATAATTTTTTTTCCTATCTGATTATGTTTTAATTTTAATATAGTTTATATAAGAAATCTTTGTAATTTAGAGTAATTTAAGTTAATAAAAAGTAATACGGCAAAGGATAAAGTTTCACGATGCTGTGATATAATGAAGGTTATTCTGAAATTCATAACGAAAGAATGAATGAAAAAGAATATATGTGAAGGAATAACAATCTATCACTGCTACAATATAGATAAATAAGCAATCTAAAAACAATATCCTTTACTTTCATACGATAGTATAACGGAAGTACATCGGAGTAAATACACGCTTTGTGGATGTCTTTGGTATGGCATTAAAGAGGTTCAGTGGTGAGCTTAGCTTCCTTTATTTTTACGTAACTAGAAAAAAAAAGAATGTACGCTTTTTACATGTTCTTCCTTCGGTCAATCGTAGTCATTCTAATTGTTCTAAGCACAATAGACACCACTTTAATTAAATCCAAGGGAGCTGCTTCCCACTTATTTGAAGTAAAATGTTTTCACTTTGTGAAGAGAACGTTGTGATTCTGTTCGTGTTTTCTTGTGACTTAAGTATAAACCTAATAAATGTTTAACCAGCTCATCGTTCATGGCTTTTATTCTGTAAATAAATAATAAAATTTTATTTAAAGGTATGCCTCTGAAACCACTGGACTTATCACCATAAAAATTAACAGCTCACTGTATATTCTTCACAATTTATGAAATTAATAGCTGTTCCCTTCCCGCTTTGCTGGCCGTAATATAGAATTATATTTGATATATAGACGTGGAATTTTTCAGAAATATTCCCTTCCGGCGGCAATCCGCCGCCCCTCGGGCCCCTCCCCGGTATTAATACCTCCGCTACTCCATTTGGGGAAGCAATATCTCTACCGAATTTTGAGTGTTTACATATAATAGTTCAGGAGATCTCGTGATGAGTCAATAAATATTAATATATCCTGTATATATAAATATATTGTGTCCTTACATATGTAATTTGCGTTTTGTACGGGAGGAATATAAAGTCATTTTTTTTCGTAAAATATATTTAATTAACCAAAGTATGCACCATTGTTATTCATGCACTTTTGCCATCTCATAGGTAGTTCATTGACCTCTTTACTAAAAAAATCAGGGGAGGGGAGAATTAATAAACTCTTTAAAGGCGGTTTGGATTGCCCCATCGGAGTTGAATTTTTTTCCTTGTAAGAAGTTGTCCAAATTCCGGAAAAAATGGTAATCTGTTGGGGCACGGTCCGGGGAGTACAGTGGATGTCGGAGTTATTCCAATTGTAGCTCATCTAACTTAATGGTTGTTTGTTGTGCAGTGTGTGGTCTTGCGTTGTCGTGAAGCAGCAGTAGCTTGGAGCGATTGACCAATCTCGGTTGTTTAGCAGCTAGTTCTTCCTTCATGGTTTGCAGTTGCTGACAAGAGATATCTGCCGTAATTATTTGGCAAGATTTTAGAAAGCTGAATGAACGACACTCAACTCATAAGGTACCCATTGTTCAAGTTTTTTTACTTCCCCGATTTGCTTCGAGTGGATTAATACAGTTTTGTCACTTATCCCGAAGCCTGCAACTATCTCTAAAGGAAGTAGTTTGTGATGGATCCGCTTCCACAATAGCTTTTAGTTCTTCATTATCAACTTTGGTCTCGGCCGTCCGCGGTGTCGGTTCTGAAGCTCGAAATTTCCAGAACGAAAACGTTGAAACCAAAAACGTACCGTGCGTTCATTTGCGACACCAGCGCCGTACACATCATTAATCCTTCGAGCTGTTTCTGCAGCACTGGTGCCACGGTAGAACTCGTACTCGTAAATATACCGATATTTCATGTTTTCTATATTCCGGTAATAAGCGACGCCAAAGAATAAAATAATGAGGAAAAAACAAATGAATGACTGTTTTCAAAACTCAAATGTACGAGCTAAATGAATTTATAAATTTGAATTTGGAATTCTTAACCAAAAAGGAGATATTTCAGATCAAAGTGGTCAGTACGACAAAACGCTAATTTCATATGTAAGGACCTAATATATATATATTGGGATTTCATTTCAGTCGGTCGTCGCAAGTCGTGTCGCGACAAGATATTAAATCCCGTTACTCCAGTAATTTTATTAGCTGCAATGCCCTTTAAACTATTACTATTTGATGGCAGAAATTGGCACAAACGGTCTCTGGCAACAGAGGTTAAACCACTGGTAATGGGTTTGTGTAAAATAAATTTACACAGGCATTAGACATAAAGTGTTGAGCTAACATTCAACTTAATAATCGCTTGTATTAATTTAAACCTTGTATAGAATTTTTAATATAATGTAAAAAATTGATAATAACAGAATGAAAACATGATATTGTTTACTCGAATTTACCTTTTCAAATGTTACAGTAATTGAAGTCTACCGACGCCGTTCACATCAGAAACTTTCGTAACTTATCAATTATTCATGCTGCAGGTTTATAAAACTTTACTTACTGTTGAACTCTGAATAAATCGTAACTGTTATTATTTGCTGAAGTCGAATTTACACACATCATCAGAAAAAAGGTACTTAAAATTAAGTATATCTGAATTACATATTTTCAGCTTAAAACAGATTAATCAATTGAAAATAAATAGCCAAATGAAACGCCTGAGACATTCACTTCACTATCTACTGGTGATAACTCATAAATGGCTCTCAATTTTACTTCTAAGTTATAAAAAAAATATTTTCTGTAACAGCTGCGAGTTTTCCATTGTAAATAAATAAAGGAGCGTACTGTTAACCCGTGGATGTAAATTGGGTTTTTAAAAAAGGATTTTATTTAAACACGGTTAGTTGAGCTTTGAAAGGATGTTATTTTAATACTGAATTGGTATGAATTATCTTTTGGCAACCGCTCTGTTGGAAGGATGGACACAGACTGACTACCAGAGAGTGATATGTTTGGGTCGATGTCAAAGCTTCGCTTACAGCGAAATATCTTACTAGTGGAGGAATGCAAGGTCTGGATTAACCCTTACAGGATTCAGGTGTAACAGTACACCATTACGGAATCAAGGTCCTAAAGCTACCGATTAAGTAAAATCAATAGGTCCCCTATAAAACGGACCTATTATATGAACTTTTATTGCTTATGATGAATCTGTAGTGAATAAATGCTGAGGATATAAATTAATCCATAGATCCAAAGATTTTGTACGGTACTATTGATTTAGTAGAAAACTATATACTAGCTGTTCCCTGCCCCCTTTGCTTGCCGTAACAACCCAGTAACTTCCTTTGGGGAAAGAATTTTGTAAAATCCGTTCTTAATTGACTTGTACTCGGTAAATGATATATTCTTACCACATTTCAAGTCTCCATGCCTTATGATACCAGAGATATCGTGATGAGTCTCCATACAGGTGGAAATCTTATATATGTATATAGATTACGTCACAAAAAGAGCAAGTTCTTATGTGTTTTTCTAATATTTAATTTTGTATTTTCTTTGTATACCAAACATTTTCTTTTTTCTTAATGTTAATACAGTATGAAGAATTACATAAAAATGTTTTTTACGCGCCCTTTAAATATTTATTATATCTCAAGCAAAGAAATTCCCTCGTCCGTGCAAAAACTTTTGCGAAAGAATACATCTATCACTGTCCACGATTTTGTTTCTACTTTGTATAACTAGTAATTATAATATACAAGTGTTTTATAAAAGCACTTTTAAAAGGTAGCATAAATTTGGATATTTATGTTATCACATGGGTTGAGAATTTCCGTGGGAACAGCTATATATTTATGAAAAGAAATTATAATTTGATAATCTGTTAAAAGTATTCAGTGGCCATACTAAAGCATATTTGCGTCGAATTGAAATCTACCCCTGCGTTATTAAAATAAAATATTATTGATTTACATTACATCTAATATCTATCATATATATATATTTTATTTAACTAAGCGACGGGAAGAGTGGGACGTTCACTTCATGGTAAATAATGCGCCTGTCCACAAAAAGTAACGCTTGCCGCCTCTTCTGTTCATCTGCTCTCTACGCCTCGAGACGTAAGATGTTAAATCTCTTAACTTTGTAATTTCACTAGCTACAAAGATCTTCAAATCGGAAGTTCACAGCAATCTTAGAACACTAGTAATCGGCGGCAGAAATAAGAGCTGCCGGGGTTCCTACCTAGACGGTCTCCAGCAACAGACCTACCAACACAATACTAAGACATAAATTATTTATTTACAATACCTTGACAGTAACTTCCTTCTTTTTGTGCAATAATATTTATTTAACAAAATAACAATATCTGTAAATTTTATGTATCGTATATAATCTATTCTAAGGCACTACGACCTTTGACATTAAGTAAAAATCTCGAGCTCTACCTGAATGAAATATCTTCATTAGGTTTTATTACAAAATGGTTGTACTAAAATAAAATTTTTCGTTCTATATTCTCATGTTACTGTATCTGACAAATTAGTGCTTTTCAGCCGATTAAACCTTACTTTTAATACTATTACGTTACTTAATAAGAAATTAGTTTTCAAGACAAGTAAATTATTTTTGCGGTGAATGGCTTCTTGAGTGTTTTAATTTTCTTCTTTGCTTTAACATTAAGTATTACTCGTATATGTGGAAATAATACTTCAATAATATTTCAGTCTCTAAGGCTTTCTTTTATGACAAAAAAGAAAATGATAAATTTTAATATATTATTTTTTAGATTTAACCTTCTCGTTAGAAAGAGTACATATAAAATAAAGTAAAAAAAAAACGGATAAGCATAAGGATGAATAAGTAATAAAATAATATAAAACATATATTATTTGTTAATAAATTTTGTTGGGGCTTTATGTTTTATTTTGATCTTCTTGTCACCACTAACTTATATTTTTAGTATATAAAGTTTTTACGAATTTTATTTTTAAAAAAAATACTGTTAACTTATGTAATTACACGTTGTCAATTTCTAAATTAAGAACCATAAAAGAAATACCATTTTATACGAATATGTCAAGGTCGAAGTTGCCTTATCGGGTAACCTCAAAACGTTCAGCGTAACAGCGGCGAATCCCTTCGGCACCGGAAACAAACGCCTCCGATTGCTTTATCTTGATAATCCAGTTAAAAAGCTTTTTAAAATGGTAATACACTTATCATTTTACTATTTTTAAGTTATGTTAAAAGTTTCATATTATTATTCACACAAACAGTTACGAGAAGAATGAGAGACCTTTGAAAGGTACAAAATATGGTATTTAAATCAAATGTGTGTAAAAATACTTTATGGAATAGTCTGCTGACAGACGTCCACTGCTGGTTATAGGCATCCCCCAAAGAGCTCCACATCAATTGACTCCGCATCCATCTGCTTTCTGAAACCATCACCAGATCGTCGGATCTAGTGGGGGTTGCCAACACTATGTCTTCCTATACTTACCTCATCCGCTGTCAGTCCTTTGAGCGTTGCGTCCTACTCATTGCCACTTGAGGCTAGCAATCTTTTGGACTATGTCAGTGACCTCAGTTCTCCTGCGGATCTCCTCATTTCCGATTTGATCACGCAGAAAATCCCGAGCATAGCCCTTTCCATTACTGTAGTCATAACTAACCGTTAAATTAACTTGTGATATAAAAGTTTTAAAGAACATGAAATAAGCACAAATATCGACAGTAGATTGAACTTGTCACTAATTATTGACTACTGGTTATTTGGAATCTTTAGCTGAGACCAAAAAGCAGCAGTGGTCGTCTATCGGCTGGTGATGATATTAGTCGTGAGTAGCTAAACTCTTTAATAAAGTTTTCAACATAACTAGAATTTCTTTATCATCATGAGGTGCTTTCTTTAAACCAAAGTACGGCGGTCTGATTGAAAACACTTTTCCACTCGTCCAGTCAGAATAACTTTATAAGTATCGTGTATTCACCGGTTTAGTGATCAAAGCACTAATTTATAAGTATGATTCGGTGATCCCTTAAAGAAAAAAAAAAGTTTTGAGGGTTTGTCAAATCGAACTATTGTATTCCCAGGTCTGTATGTCGCACCGTTTCAGACGTACGCTGTAGCTTACAACGTCTCCAATACACTTCTTACTGACATCCTCGCCTTCCTTTGTTCCTTAAACACTTCATTACTTAATCACTAACTTTCGACATATGTTTGTAATATTACATTACAATTATGCAAAGTACCTAATTATCTTCAAACTATCAATGACCAACGGTTAAAGAAAAAATCAAAAATATTGCTTTTCATGTTCACACTTTATTTACTTCAAATGCACTTTTAAACATTTCGTGTAATAATACATCGTTGCACATTGTGTAGTCGCCGAATAATTTTACAAACTCTTTCGTTGTCCTCCCATGAAACTTGTAGCACTAATGCACTAAGCAGTACTCGCCGCATAAAGAGCTCCAGCCGTTTTGTAACCTACGCGCATTGAAATATGACGAACGAACTATGACAATATTAATCATATTTTAAGAGAACTAAACAAAATTAAAGAGAAAATTAAATTCAATACAATGAGATTACCAAAATTGTATTTATATGATAAATCTATTAAAAAGTTAACACTATCTCCAAAGTTGTGTATTTAACTTGAATTTGAACCAAATACAAATTTGATTGTGCATCAAAATAGAAAATGTCCAGAGAATTTAAATTTAAGGTTGCCCAATCAGTTATTTGTTTATTGTGATATAATCGACCCCCAAATTGTTGGTGATGTAATGACCCCTTTATTAAGAATTATACCATTAGATTCATGAAGTTATATTTATGGCGCCAATAAAATGTATGTTTTTTCACAACCTCATTATTTACCTATTATGCGTACAGAATTCGATACCATTGAAATAGATATAAGATCAAACACCGGCCAAAAAATACCGTTCCAGTTTGGAACAGTGTGTGTTAAACTACATTTTAAAAAGTTATAATGTATTCTCAACAAATAACTTATCCCTATGAACATCATTATTAATATCAAGCAAGATCTGGAATAGGAGTTATATATAGAGGGTCACCATTTCAGCTTGGTCACGGGGTCGGTTGTTTCCTAAGAGAGTTATTTCGATCTGTCTTGCCGTTATTCTCTAATGGTGCAAGAGCAATAGGTAAAGAAGCTTTAAACGCAGGTGTTGGACTCTTAACAGATATGATCAGTGCAAAACCAATTGAACAATCAGTTAAAAATAGGTTGAAAGAGGCCAGTTCAAATTTCAAACGAAAAGCTGATAATAACATTGACCGCATGAACATGTCTGGTTCGGGGTATATAATAAAGAAGGAACGTTTATCTTCTTTCATTTCGCCACTGATAGTTAAAGTGAAAGCTATCAAAAAGCTAACATCAAATAAAATTAAAGAAATTTTTTTTATAATTCAATTGTCTTTTCCTCATAATAATTCTTGCGAGTGTATTAAGTCAGAGTTAGATATTTTTGCTTTACCGTCCACCCAAACAAGTATAGAAAGTGGAATTTGGGTTCATTATAAACCTATTTCATCACTTGCAGACGATGGCCCCATTGAATTTCAAGTACCAGAAACTGGTGATGATTACATAGATTTGACTCACACGTTGGTGCATATAAAAGCCTTCGCTTTCATCATGTTGAATCAAGATAATTCAAATTTGAATTAATCGGTAATAGTAGCTCAAACAAATAATTGGTTGCATTCACTCTTTAATCAATTGGATGTCTATTTAAAATAAAAACTTGTATCACCACCAAATAATATATATGTATATCGCGCTTACATGGAATCACTACTGTATTATGCACCTGTCGCTAAAAAATCCCATCTAAGTTGTGGCCTTTGGTATGAAGATACAGCTGACAACATGAATGCAACTGATGAGAAGAACTCAGGTTTAGTTAAAAGGCAAGAAGAAGAAGAAATTGAAATGATTGGACATTTAGATGGCGATGTTTTTAATCAAGAAAAGTTTTTATCAATAGTGTTGAAATGTCGCGAATTTTTGAAACGGAATTCGCGGCAATGTAATTTCAATGCAAGTAGGGTACAAAACGGCTGGAGCTCCTTATGCGGCGAGTACTGCTTAGTGCATTAGTGCTACAAGTTTCATGGAAGGACAATGAAAGAGTTTGTAAAATTATTCGTCGACTACACAATGTGCAACGATGTATTGTTACACGAAATGTTTAAAAGTACATTTGAAGTAAATAAAATGTGAAGATGAAAAGAAATATTGTTGATTTTTTCTTTAACCCTTGGTCGTTGATAGTTCGAAGGTAATTAGGTAATTTGCATAATTGTATTGGAATGTAATAATACAAAGAGATGTTGAACGGTAGTGATTAAGTAATGAAGTGATTAATGAACAATGGAAGGCGAGGATGTCATTAAGAAATTGGAGTCGTAGGCTACAGCGTATGTCTGAAATGGTGCGAGAAAGAGACCTGGGAATACAATAGTTTGATTTGGTGACCCTCAAAACTTTTTTTTTAGGGGATCACCGGATTAAACTTAGAAATTCGTGCTTTGATCGCTGAACCGGTGTATACACACTATTTATATACATGCTTAATAACTCCTATACACTATAATTTAGTAACAATTAAAATTATAATTATAAATGTTCCTCGTTAACATATAAAACATAAAGAGCCCACTTCATGTTACCACTAAAGGAACCTAGGGTTTCTATAACGATGATAGTCAAGTTGGTAGTCCCGTTGATCAAGTGGAAGTCATATCCGCTTTCTGTCCATGTTTTTTCACTACCTTTCAAGTTCAGTGATGAATTTACTTTATTTAACAATTTAAATTAATTATAAAGAATCGATAGTTGCGTTTATATTATTTGTTATGAACATAGACAACTAAAACGTTAGCAGCTTCCCTCCGCCATTAAAACTAGTAAGTACTCCATAAACTTGAGGAAAATGCTACTTACTTGATTTATATCCAGCACTAACATAAACTTAACGAGTGTTTAGTAACAAATCGTTATAAATCTTTCAGTGACAGTACACTTAAGTGTTTTTAAGTTGCGAGAATTAAATTACTGTTTAATTTGTTCTTACTTTACCTAATGTTGGAAAATATTGTTTATTTTTATATCGAGAACGGGCTTATTCTGAACTATAATTTTAGATGAAATTAAGCAATGATAAGGTAAAAAAGATTCTTAATAATAAATATTATTAACATCTCTATTCCTACCATTGCTCTAGCTCAGACTTCTCTTGCAGTTATATAGAAAAATTCGTTTATACACCAGACTTGCTAAGTGTGAATTTTTCCTTCTTCTTTCATCGAACGATCAAGCTTATTGTCACATAAAAAGTGAGTTATTATTGCTTACAAGAACAATCACTTAAATTATACAAACAACACCAATTACACGGCTATGGAATCGGGCCTTGTAGTTCCATGTTAAAAAGCAAGTAGATGACCTCTGTGCTGCGATTACAGTATATTCTGGATGAAATGTTTACGAAAAAGCTTGTAAATACATAATATAAACTTTTAATTCTACATTAACATAAAAAAAAACCTTTATCTTATAAAATGTGTACCAGAAATCGTAAAAGCATAATAAAGTACTCCGAACCTCTTTGTTAAAACGCCTGCTGAGATTATCATCGCAGTCTCATTTTACTTTATTTTTATACTATAAAAAGACCTCTCTTTTGCTTTTCGCGACTTTTTCCCATTCTATTTTTATGTTTAAAGATTGCATTCAGTTAAAAAAATATATATACCTTTGCTCATTATTATTCATAGTCTAAATCAACATCATCAGCCGAAAGACTTCCACTGCGGAACGTAGGTCTTCCCCCAAAGATCTCCACATTGATCGGTCCTGCGCTGCCCGCATTCAGCGGTTTCCTGCGACCTTCACCATACAGTAAGTATAGTCTCTTGTACCGCCGGGCACTTGAGGCCGGTTGTAGCGGTTCGATTGCAAGAATTGAGCCATTTCACACCACGCTGGCCAGATGCGGGTTCGTGGTTAGATAATTTTTAATAATTCGTTCGGATGTAAAAATATTCCATTTATCAACACTTATTCTAAGCGATCGCTCTCTCCCACGTTCGTTACTTACTACCTATTCTAGATAAAAAAAACTTAATTTTGAATTCGGCAAAACGGTTTCGGTGCCTACAGTATTATGAGCGTGACTGGCAACGGTTATTCACCACTTGCCACTTTTTTTGCCACCTCAATGATATAAAAAAAATATAACATATTAATACTGTAAGTTGTAAGTGTTCCCGCACAACTCTCGGGAACCCAGTCAACCTCACCTGCTCATGGTGCATTCTGCTAATCAACGAACGAGGCTGTGGCTCCCACCAATCCACAATAGGCCAGCGTGGCGGGAAAGGCTCAAATTATTCCTTGATGAATCCCTATCCGATCGATGTGGAAATCTTTGGGGAAAATCTATGTCCAGAAGTGGACGTCTATCGGCTGATGATAATACTGTGTAAACGCATAAATAACATTCATAATGCGTTTTGGGATAAAAAAATATTATGTTAAAACAACATTTCATTAACGAAGCGGTCAGTTGAAATGTTGCTGAGGCTGCAAAATTTTCGCAATTTCAGCAAGTTTTCTCCTTGCGGCGTCCCATTGGACTTCCTTAATTAAATTTAGGAGATTAATCAATCTGAACTTTTGATGTTGAAAAATGTTTGATCGGAAACTTATAAGGGATTCTCTAGAGCATTGAAAAAATCTTACCCCGTCTTGTGGAAACCTTACCGGTCATAAAAAAGATTATCCAAGACTGCGTAGGCGAAAAATCATCATGTTCTGTTTAAGACTTTTACCACCATCATCATGATTGTTGCCAGTCGTAACAAATTCACTGGTACAACTTAAATCTTTTCCAGAAATTTGCTTATCTATCGATTTAGCGCTACCTGCATGATGTGATGATTCTAACATAATGTGATAAATAATGAACGACAATTTAACAAGAAACTGAGAAAGTTCGTGAGTAATCTTACGTTTAACATCAGATTTCAGATTCAAGTTTACGACAAGCTCTGATAGCGACATCATGTGTTTATGAGCGTTGTTAACTTCGAAGTGGGTACTATATTTTAGACCAGAATTTTTAAATTCCTTGCCGTGTTTTAAAAATTGTCTCGTTGGAATATCATCTTTCAACTTACCAAGCTGAAGGCATGATCTCCTTTGTAACATTACACTGGTGTAGAATACTTGCTGAGAAAGTAAAAAAAAGGACTGTCTGGATAATCTAGTTAAACAAAATTACTTTACGCGTCGATTTGCGACCGTTTGAAGGATAAAATAAATTGCGTGGTCTACATGTTTAGTTCACAGAAAGACATTAAGCATCTCTAAAGACAAATGTATGATGACTGTTGTTGAAGATTTTAAACATAATTAATGTTTAAGTAAATGCAAATCTTGACTAGTAACTTTTAACACATATTCTTATTGTCGTAAATATTTTTATTAATATAGAAAATAAAATATGCATATGTACAGGAAAACAGTATCTATACAAAAGTGTTAATATTACTTGATGAAAAAATAAGCCATTCCCGTCCCCTGGTTTCGGATTAAACCTCAATACTAAATTAATTTCTCGTCACTGAATTCTCACTTTAGGGGATGACTAATGGACGGAAGGTTTAATGAAATATCGTCGATATTGTACATCTCATTTTACAGAGAATATGATTTCGACCGCTTTTTACTATTTTAAATGAAAAAATAAATTAAAACCTTTTTTCACCCGAAATCTTTTGTCAATATTACCATTTCGGCTTATTGATATTTAATGCTCCTCAATGGATTTTCAATATCTGCATTCTTTATTTCCCTTGTTATTTTGAAATGTGATAATCAAATGATTTTTTTGTTTACAGTTTGATGCTGCTGGTTTGTAGTGGTTTGATTACTTGTATTATCTACAAGTAAATGGCTCATCATCGTTACCACTATATGAATGCACTAGTAACGCGACCGTCCGAGAGGAATGGCGACGTGTTGTTAAGCTTGCAACCAACACCTGAAGTGATGACCACGACCACTCTGCCAAGAGTGATACCGACGAAAAAAAAGAAGAATTATATACAATGATGCAGGAACAGGTGAAGTATGCTGCCCGAAAAACATTACTCAACTCCGAAACATGTATTAAGAATCTAACCATAGACTTCCGTATCCAAAAGGGTTCCGGGGTATCCAGCTTAATGATTGCCACGATGCCACGGTGGCATTCATTAAGTTATTTTTTTATTTAATAACTTGCCGCTATTATAGTAGCTCTGGATTACGGTAGCTACGGATACAAGAGTCCGACTATACTGGGCGAGCTCATTTCATCATCTACAATCTATTTATCATTTAAAACATTGTTCCAGTTGTTCCCAGCTCTTTTAGGTGGCCATATTATAAAATAGATTTGAAATTTAGACTTGAAATTTGTAATAAATATTCCCGCCCGGCGACAATCCGCCGTCCTCCGGCCCCTTCTCGTTATTAACATCCCCGCAACTTCCTTTGCGAATAAAAATTTTGTAAAATCCATCCTCGGTTGACCTCTGAATGAAAGAAGCAATATCTCTCCCAAATTTTGAGTTTTTGCGTCTAATTTCGGAGATCTCTTGATGAGTCAATGAACCTTTGAAATCTCTTATCTATGTATCTATCTACCTACATATATATATATATATATATATATGCATATATATAGACATATGTATATATACATAAGTAGCTCGCTGGCCTTATGGTTAGAGCGTGCGGCCTTCATTCTGAAGGTCGCTGGTTCGAATTGCAGCATGTACCAATCACTTAATTTTTAAATTATGTACATTTGTGAACTTTAGTTACAATAGCGAAACCTGCACATGAATTAGGATTTATTCTAGGATATGTGTGAAGTCACCAATCCGCACTGGGCCCGCGTGGTGACTATGGCACCATCGCCCTCATATTGAGGATAGGACTGCGCCCCAGCATCGGGGACGTTAATTGGCTGTTATGGATGGATGTATATATACGTATGTAATATATATATGTATATATATAACAGGTAAAATTAATAAACTAGTAAATGTATCGAAATGGGAACTCGACCATTCGACACGGAACGAGTTGTAGATCGTTATTAGCTATTTATGTTTTGAATTTCATAGATCCTTCATAATTTTATTTAAAAATAAAATTCATAATCATTTTCATCTCGTTTTCTTTGTGCGGTTGCTATAGTAACAGTTACTATAGAAAGTCATTTGCGGTTGCGGTTGATCTCAACGTATATTTGCGACAAATTCCAACTCTAATTTTATATTACGGTCAGCAAAGCGGGAAACATCTAGTGATTATATATAGATTATTGTAAAAATTGGATAAAAAGAATTAGTGGTTGCCCTACATACATGTCCCTTTGATCTGTAAATAAATTTTTCAACATTTTTCGTAGTTCATGAATTCCATTAATACATTTGAAATGTTTGTTGCGGTCGATGCACTCGCAAATAATGCTATATACAAAGACGTTGTCGAAATTGCACTATCGTGTCCCGGAGCCATTAGCACAAGTTTCTAATATTATACAGTTTACATTGGAAATTCAATTTCGTGTAGATTTTGCAAATGGTTCAGTGAAACTATTTTCTCGTGAATATAAAATCTTGTGGTAATATAAGGCTATTAACACCTGTAACCTAATCTAATCAGAATATAATTCATTATAGAAGTTCTTTAAATTGGTATAGTACTACCATTACAATATATCTAGACTTATTAAAAAATTAACAGAATGTGTAAATAATATATTTTATACAAATCCAGTTTTAATTTAAACAGATATTTTTATAATATTGGTTTATGTATAACAGCGATAGTACTTGTTGCGTTAAACTTGAGTATACCTCCAATTTTTTATTAAACTAAGCAATAATAAATGACAATGAATATTAAGAAGGTTCATCATTTAAATATAAAAAAAAATTAAACGTTTCAAAGCAAGTTTTGTGCAACATGAAAAAAAAAGGATTTTTCTATAATCAAAAGGTTGGTGATCGCAGTACTGACTTTATCCAATCGATATCTCTATATCTGTCTGTAGTATTTACGTCAGCCACTGATGAAAGGTTATACCGCCGTCAGTCGGTTGCCAGAGCCTGGTTAGTGAATCTGCAGGATGCGTCACACCGCAGGTGAGAACACATTACAAGAGACCTACGTTCAGTAGGGAAGGTCAATTTGTTGAAATGATGAACACAATTTGGTTCTATAACTCGATAAGGAGTGTTATCAAAGTTCTGCAATGTGTTTTAAAATATTAACTACTTACTATTTCAAATTCGTTCGTACTACAGACTTGTATGTGTATAACATATAACCAGTGCTCTGCTCTCATGGATAAGAAGAATTTATTTCTTTGAAGACAAATCTGAAAGCTTAGAAACATTTCCTGTTTTCATTTTCACCGCTGTGACATTGTACCAATTATAATTTAAAATGTTTTTTTCACATAACTGTTTCAATAAAGCTTTATTTACTTATCACAAAATCTAATTGATTTACTAATCACTAATCAATAAGGCATCAGTCCTATTTGCAAAGCTGAAGGACCAGGTACAGTTTCTAAATACTTCACAGTGTATACTTTTATACTAAACATAAAAATATAAAATTAATACTAAATAAATATCGTAAAAAGCAATATCGACTGCGCAGAATGAAAATATCTCTTGATATTCTAAGTTTGAGTTGAAGTATTATGTGGATTTACCTTCTGCAAACATGACGAGCTATTTTAACCGTAAAGAGTACAAGCATAGTAAAATCTACATAATAAATAAAACAGTATAAAAAACTTTAATACACTAAACACTTGAAAGTATTTTGCAACGGCTCAAGTGTACTTGTTAACAAATACCTGGTTTTGATATCTTGTTATAATACTTGATCAAAGAATATTTAAACTTAAGAAAACAAAATGAAGTAATATATTTTAAGAAAAAAAAGTCGAAGGGTTTTCGCATTGATATAACGCCAATTTCCGGTGTAATTAAATAACAGAAACTCTTATACTTGTAATATATCGATCGGACAATTTAACGTTATTATCAGTGCGAGTTAAACTTGTCGAGGCCGTTATCAGTCGAAAACCTTGCAGCATTAGGACCTTAAGCTATTACAGCGTATGTCGTTGAGACGTTATTATGCTATCGCGTTTAACGTCTGCGGATACTGTCCATAACCACAAATACCATATCATGTAGTACTTAAGATAAGGGTGGTTGTCTCATGTACATAGTTATGCTTATAATATATGATCACTATGAATGACATATCGGAGTGTCATTATCATCAGCTGATAAACGTCCACTGCTGGACATAGGCCTCCTGTGAATATTCCCACATTGATTAGGTGGGGATTCATATGGGCGATTTGGGCTATTTCCCACCACGCTGGCCTAATACGGGTTGGTGGGAGCCAGAGCGTCGTTTGTTGATTAGTAGGGTGCACCATGAACAGGTGAGTTTGGCTTGGATACCTTGAGTTGTGGTGCGGGAGCCCTTACCTCCCTTCTCGGAGAGTATTATAATCTGATTTTCATATAACACCTATTTATGCTGTCAAACAATAGTGTGCAAATATTACTGTGTTCCGATTTGAATGGCACTGTAGCTAGTGAGATTACTGCTGTAACTAGGCTTAACATTTTATGTCTCAAGAACACGAGAACAATATGATCCTGTGTATATCATCCTAACTAGCACCGAGATATATAGACTAAAAATATACTTAAAACTATTGTGCCTTATAAAGTTAAAAACGAGTATTTAAACGATAATGAAGGTCTATTTAAGTATTGCAAGTTGTTGAATGTACATGACTAAATTAAATTATTAATAGTTAATGAGTATACTTGCTTAGACTGGCTCACAGAGTACAAACGTCCATCGAATTTGAGAGAGCCTGGAAAGCAAAGAAAAAATTTGTGGTTCCGAAAGACAAGTGTTTATGGTACCAGAATTTTTGATTATATTATATCTATTTATTTATTCTTTATTGTACACTAGTTACAAGATATGGAATACATTATATATATACATAAATGTACAATGGGCGGTCTTATTGCTCAAAAAGCAATTACTTCCAGACAACCCTTTGGAAAGGAAGACGTGAACTAAAAACAAAGATAAGATCGTGGTGCATTAAATTATTAAAAACTAAAAAGCTTGGTGACAGATGCAAGCAATAGCACAATTAGACAGAATATATAATTTAAACTGTATGATAGTAGTTAATTAAGTGGTCTTTGAAAGAAAATAGGGATTTGGCGGTACGGATGTGGTTCGGTAGAGAGTTCCGTAAGCGAACCGCCGTAACGGCAAAGGAGTGTTGGAAAAATGAAGAGGAATGCACGGAGATGCGAAGGGAAAGGTTTATTGAAGAGCGAAGAGTGCGGACTGTGGCAATCGGAAATAAATTCGAATTGATTTTTAAGGTAGGTTGATTACATTGTACCCAATTGTATAAATAGCTTACCAACAGATATCCAAGATGTTGTTGTATCGTCGGGATCACACCGAGCGAGGTTAAAAATATGGCTCATTGCAAACCAGCCGGGATGTGACTTACGTTCCAGCTAAGCTACGAAGACTGTATTATCCATATAAACCTTACTGATTTTCGCGTAATAATTGTATATTTTTTTGAAAATATTTTTTTCTGTGTTAAGGAATAAATGAAAAAAAAAAAAACACGCTGTTTTGGGCAAGCGTATCATTTACCGTTAGGTAAACGTCTGGCACGTCTCGCCACTTCGTAGAAAAAATAAACTTAATCAATAATAAGTAAAATAATGGATATCCTTCTTGTTGCAAAGATTATAGAAAATATGCGTCAGTTCAATAGTAATTTTTAAAGGAAAAAATCTACGTTGGGATGAAGATTGATTTTTATTATTGTACCTCGTATTGTCTGTTGTTAAGTTTGTGTTTCTTCAGATAGCATGTTGAGTCTCGTTACCTTAGTAATATTTGCAGAGTACTGTTTGGCGGTAGAAATAGGCGCTGCAGTGGTACCTATCAAGACGGTTTCCAGCAACGGAGACCTACCACCAGTGACTTTATAACAAGCAGAATATTGTTTATCACTTAATTTGAAATATTTCGATAGTTAAGTGTCGCTATTTAATAAAATTGATATTCCGGTTCAATCTAATTGTACTTTTCAATAAAGTTACTTTTTAATAAAGTCGAAATTCTGTTGATTACGTTATATTGAAATATTAATATAACATTATCCAATAAAATTTAATTTTTGTAAAGCAACAATGTCCAATATCGAAACAAAAATTAATAAAAGTTTTGTTTCGCGCTTCGTAAAGGCGCCGTTTACGATTTTGTAAAATAATAATTTACCAATTAAACAGAAAACATAACAATATATATATAAAGCTAGCTTAGGTAATTAAGATATTATTGTATTGATTGGTTTTGATTTTATCTGTGTTGCCGGAGACCGTCTAGGTTAGTACCACCGCAGCTTCTATTCCCACCGCCAAACAGTAGTGTGCAAACATTATTGTTTTCTTTTAATAGACTCTGTAGCTAATGAAGTTAACGAGACTACGTCTTATTTCTCAAAGCGACAAGCACAATATGCGCAGTGTAAATCATCCTAACCAGCGCCGCAATGTCGTATTTAAAAGTCCTCCTCGTCCTTTCATCGAATAAAGTTAACAATTTTGTAGAGAATATTAATAAAAAAAAAATAATTTGATGATAATATCATTTTAGTACCAAATATCAATTATTTGATACAATAAATTTATATTTCAATATTTACATAGAAGAGATTTTTACTTTGTGCTTCTTTGAAAGGACAAGAATAAAAAAGCTCTGCTTTAGCACACCTTAAACGAAGAACTTAGAAAGGAGAATAATAACTTTTGTTGTCCGCAACAATGGAGGGTTTATTTTCTTATACGTATATTTAACAGACATGAAAGTTTTTTAAAAAAATCTGCTTTGACAATTTCTTGAAAAGTTTTCTACGAAGAATTCTAACGGATCTTATCTAGTGGGGTAAATGAGTAATGTACTGTATTAATTAAAATTATAGTAAACTGATAGTAATATTTGCAAGAAGTAAACATTTATAAATAGATGGCGAAAGATAAAATGAAACGACAAAAAAAAATATTTTGCTAGTGGTAGGTCTCTGTTACTGGAGACCGTCTTTGTAGATATTACCGAAGCCCCTATTTCTGTCACCAAAGAGGAGTGTGCTAACATTACTGTATAGCAACAGGAGCTGTGACTATTGTTACTGGGGTAACGAGACTGAATATGTTGTCTCAATGCGACGAGCATAATGTGGTGCTGATTATGCGTCCTAACCAGCGTCACATCGTTATGGGTAAGCATATCACTTACGACTTGATCGTCTCGTCGTTTCATCGAATAAAAAAAAATGCCGAATATTTATAAACATTGGATTGAGTCAAATGTGAAAATAAATAAATATTTTATTAAGACCTAGAATATGAGATAATATCAAATCGCGCATCTATATATGAGACAAATGTTTATGATCTCTATTCCTTATTTTGGTCACTAACAATAAATTTTATATACTCAATAAAAAGGTGACCATAACATATATTATAAATAATTTTGCTTTCTTCCTTGATAGTCCTGAAGGACAAGAAAATAATAACTTTTAACCCTAAACTGAAAAACAAATCGCGAACAAGCCGAAAACTTGCAAACAACTCTAATTTACTTTGGAATTTACCATGACTTTTGGCGTGAAATTTCGTAAATCGTTATCACTAAGCTTTACTGGGGAATATATACGAGTGAATACTACATCGAAATCATATCTAAAGTTAAAAGTTAATTTAAGAATAATAATAAATAAAACGCACTATTTAATAAAACGTTTGAATCAATACTATTTGCATTTATAGTTAAGATATAATATTTGACTAGAATTTTGAAAACATTAAAATTGAAATTTTAAAAGAAAAGTGCAAAGGTACAAAAGAGAGATATATATCATTGTTCAAAAAACTCTTTCCTTTTATAGATACATACATATTATATATATGCAATATGATTTAGTGTAAGTAATATACTTTCATTTTCTAAATCTAATTCTATAATTAACGTTCCGAATTTAATGTGTGTTGTTCTATTTGAATCTATCTGAACATTTATTTGATGAAGGAACTTATAGTCTCGAAAATATTTGTCATCATCATCATCAGTTGATTGATCTCCACTGTTGAATACTAGCCTTGCCTAAAAATCTCTACACCGACCGGTCCTGCGTTGTTTACATTCAGTAAACAATTTTTGAGTAATGGCCAAACAAAGAAACATTTAAACGTTTGTACAAAACCCACAATATTAATTTTCTTGTAGACGAGACCCTCCACGAGACGATAAAATCCCTGAAGTACCTCAAAATGTTCTTTTGTTTAATTCAAACAATTTTGTATAACCATGGCAACGTAGCAGCGGCCACGGATTAAATAAGGTCTCAGTAATTTTGAATATATCATGAGATTATCTTTCACGTTGACAAGAACGCTCGACACAAATTGCCTTATTTAACTTGTGAGCTTTGCTGGCCGGCTGTTTTACATCTGAAATTTTGATTAAATTCCCGACGTAGCGAGTTAATAAAATTTTCAGCGTTTGTTATCAGGGAGCAAAGGTTCTGTTTAATTAACATATATAATTGTAGACAAGTTCAACGCAATGTCCTAGCCGTGGATGACGACGAACAAACATTTGAACATGATAATTTTGTTAAATCTCTGATATTAATGAGTGATTTTTTAAATTGAAAAGATATGAATAACTACGAGTTTTTTCATTAACCATCTTAGAGATATTAATAGTAGATACTTCTACTGTAGATATATGTGAAACAAAATTTAAACCGAAATCAACACTGGTTTCAGAAGTTGAAGATAAAACAATAGAAAAATCATATGATGTTATAGCTCTCAATATCTATATGATAAAAGCTACAGTTCATCTACATGTTTAATCTTTACTTAAATAGTAATTCGATTTTGATTTTGTTTTAGATTTATTTTATTTAAATAAAAACAAAACGTATGTGGATAAAATACTCTAATTAAATGCTAACTGTATGTTGGTGTTGCAGTGGACATCAAATTACAGAAATTATAATAATGATATAATACATTAATATCTTGAGACTTATTCTAAGTATCATTGAGAAGCAGACTTCCGGCTTGAGTGTTTCTTTGCAGCAATCTTATAGCGCATTTCCCTTTCGTAATCGTCAAAACACTGACAAGTGAAACACTACACATGAATACGCTGAACTCTTACAGCACCGCTGCCTCCTTTTGTAACAACCGTATGCACTCAGAAATAACTCGCATTCGTTTCCAGATTTTTTTTAAATAACTCACTATATCAATTATTTTTTTTTTACTAAAAATATTTTCTATTTTAAAACTCCAAAATTTTTTAGAATGTATAGCTTGTGTATATTTTTTAAATACTCGCAAACTCAAGTTTAAAATACACTGAGTAAATTAGGTTCATTTTAATCGCTTGTTATTAATCTGTGTGCTTTGGTAAGATAGTGTTGTACCTTGTTGTTAGTGAAGTAACAAGACAACAAGCAAGTCGTGTTTCAAAGCGACACAATGGTGCTGTGTTATTATCCTAACAGGCGCGTTGTTGTTATAGACGTATCGGCTGATTTCTCTTGTCCTGTTGCTTCGTTCTATAATAATATATAAGATGTTATTGAAGTCAAAATTTAATATATTGTTGATAAAAGAAGTTAAAGTTCAACTACGGTACAGTACAGCAACTATATAACTGGTGGTAGGTCTCTGTCGCTGGAGACCGTCTAGGTGCAAACATTACTTTATTTCGGTTTGAAGGGCGCTGTAGCTAGAGTTATTAGTGGGGTAATTAGACTGAACAACTTATAGCGCCCCGTTTTTATGGGCAGGCGTATCACTGTTGAATATCCGGCTCGTTTCTTCGCCTGATCAAATAATGAAAATGAAAAACAATAGGTTAAAATGAGGGTGATATTTAACGTGTAGTGGAATCTTAGATTATATGAAAAACTAAGAATTCGATATCAGACTGAAACCATTGAAATTTATGATGTCAAGTCCCACGACTACTTTGCTCCGAATTATGTTTAAAGTTATTTTATTAAAGCTTCAATACCTCAGTCAGCTGCGGAGCGGTAAATGGTAGGAGTTGAGTAAAGTCAGACCTCTACAGTGACAAAGTACTTCTGATATTATCTGCTCGTTCTCATATAATGTAGCCAGGGGTTAGAAGTTTTTTTTTTAATAAATATGTTACCAATTATTTCAAAATTGGCTTTCCCATCTCTTTTAATAATATAACAGTGACAGTTCTCAGAGGAAAAAGCATTATTTGACTTTAAAATATATGATTAAAGATTAAAAGTTATAAATTTTGATTTATTATATTTTATAATATTAGTAAAAGAAACAAATTTTGACTTTATGTAGAAGGAAGTGCTTTGCAGACTCACCATTATTTATGATTTCAATAAATCTGATTATTTTTAACACAAGCTTTTGCCTGCTGTATATACCAACACATTTTGTTCGTATGGTACTACAGTTTAGTAATATGTGGAAATGAGAGCAAAATATTTTTTTTTAATAATGTTAGTATTAAGTTATTACTTCAATTTTTATGTTATATTTGTATGATAGAGGAAAATTCGAAAGAAAAAATTAAACAAGCTATATCCGATTTATTTCTATCGATTCATATGATGATCGAAAGGGGATCATAAATTCTTTATTTGCATTGACTTATCCCAACATGTTTTATTTAACCTATGTGTTTTTGTTACAAATATATGAATACAATTTTATTTTAAAAAGTCTATTTTATAAATATAATTTAACTGCACCAGATTTTACAAGCGTTTGTGTGAGTAATGTGCTTAAAAAGAGGTACGAAGGTTTTCTTTCACATGTTAATATATGAACGGATAATGTACGCAAGAATGGATAGTTAAAATTGTAATCTTATATCTTTTACGGTGAGGGTACCAGGTTACGAGAAAGATCACCTATGAGGTGGACTGACCAGATAAAAGCCGTAGTAAATGGTTCACAATTGTTACCATAACATGAATGCCCGAGGAAGGCGGTCATCATATAAGAGTGGCAACGTGTGAAGCTTGCTAACACTTGAAGTGACGACCACCACTCTGTCAAGAGTGATACCGACGAAGAAGGAGATACTTAAACGGAATCAATTAAGTACTATTTTGTAGAAATATAATTAAATTTTAATAATTACTCGTAATAAATGGATATTTTGTGATATAATACGTCGATATTTTATAACACAAAGTAGGAAGGAAATATTGTCGACTCGGAGGATCGGTCTCGTGAAGCAAGTTCAAGACGACGTCGAGAATTCTCTTTTGTTTGCGAATAAGTGTTTGCACGTCTTATCATCAGGTCAATCGGTTACTTAAGCACAAAGTTACCAACAAGCGAAACTTGGACTTATCGCGTATCTTTAATTCAATTATAATCAAATTTAATACATTGTATATGAAATAACGTACAATTATATATATTATGCAGTAGCAAAGTATTTAACTTTGTACAAGTTAATTTTATTGTACCAGTATTAATAATTTGTAATTTAATCAGTTAATATTACGTTTAGCTTTGTATCCTGGGTTTCTTAGATACAGGCATTGGCAACGGAAAAACCTAGAGGATAACACCTAAAGAAATGTATCTGTAAACTAACAACTAGTGTAGTTAAATTAACTGCTATCAAAATAACTTTGTAATATATGTTTTGATTTCTAATAATCGTTTAATGTTAAATGTAGCTTACTATTTAATATTATTCTTTAGGTAGTAACGTTAATAACTTAAATATTAGCTTGAATTATTAATAATTGAACTTAGTTCAAAATTTAATTAACTTCTACAAAATGTTGTTAAGATGTCCTTTTTGTGTTTCTAATCAACTTAATAACTATATATCTATTTCATATTTATATGAAACTATCACGAACAAGAGCCTGATCTCCAATAGTGGACGTCCATCGGCTTAGATGATGATGATTATATGTAGATATTTTTGTTATATTTTATCATCATACAGTTTTAACAATATATAATTATTGACACGCTTTTCTAAGATACCATTTGCTGTATAATAAGGAAGCCTTCTTTTTTGTTATTGGGAGGGAAATTTAAAAAGAACCCTGCTTCTGGGAGGAAGATATATGGGATTTTTACCCACTAAAACCCCCTCGGACGCCATTCCCAGTACGTTGCGGTAGGCCTCTGGATCTTTTTCGGAATGCACTGGTGCTTCCCGGCATTACGCCTAAAGCTCAGAGAGGTCTGTAGTCCTCTTCGGCACCCTCCTTCTGATATAACAAGCCCTAGACCATTTTGTACTTGTTGTTTATCCCGGATCCGTTTAGTGAACAATGAGAGCTTCCACCTTCAAAGTCCACGAACCCGAAAATTCTTTTAGTCGCCTTCTACGATAGGTAGGATTTACCTTAGTCCTATTCTTAATAGCCCGAGACTACAGGGCAATATATTGAGAAGAGTTAGGATTAGATTAAAAAGTACTTAAAAGTTTATTTGGTGTTGGTGTTTAACCTAGTTATTGTTTTTAATGGTTATTATTTTTTTTTTGGTTTCATGCAGTGAAAATCTCTTGACATATTCTCGTAGCGTGCGCCAGTTAAAGTTACATCGCAGTGGCACCAATTTGCAGTAAGAGCATTTTTGTATCTTTCCAGCGGAGATGAGAAAGAGATAGATTTTATCTGTGAATAAATACTTCTCTTATTATAAAATTGTGTAGCATGATAAAACACAGTTTTTCTTATCAATCTCTTATAATGAGAAAAATTTGAGAATTCATATTGTACATGCCGTTGGTGCTAAGCTTTTTCAGTCATTTGTGAAAATAGTTACTAAATATAATATAAATATTTGTTTCCTTTAATTGTTATTATATGATCAAAGCTAATTGTCAAAAAGAATGAAAGCTACGAGTATATCTCAACTATGAGTATGAGGGTTTACATATAGTGTTGAGTATAAAAGAATCTACACCCGTAAAGGAAAGGCATCTAGTTTTAACCTACAAACGTGTAACATATATAACTAAGAGACTAAAGAACTGCCGGAAGTGTAAAGTTTCACAAGAAACGGCAAAAACCTTAAATACCCAAAAACTGTTTCGAAATTTGCATAACCTCAATATCAAGTGACATCTGGCGAAATTCATATTTCTGTTTCAGTTTTCTTTACGAGCTCGTGTCTTAGTGGTCTTATTGCGTCTGTCTCTGGACTCTTGACCTGGTTTCTATTGATTTCTTTTCCATTTGCATTTCAGTCTTGGCAAATTTTAAATCCGGTTAGAACCTCTTCAATGTAACGTTACTTACTAAAGTACTACTAAGTAGTGCTCTTGGTATTTTCGTAGATAATGAGTTGCTGCCGGGGAAGCATATTAGAATAAGACTATAGAGTATTCTTTTATTCCACACGAGCCATTCACCTGATGGAAAATAATACACATGCTCATAACGTGGCACTAGTTAAGATGATGTACACTGCACCACATTGTGCTAGTCGTCTTGAGACTTAAGATGTTAAGTATTGCTACTCCAGTAATTTCACTAGCTACAACACTATTATTTAACCACAGATTTAGAAGCTGTGGTGGTGCTTAATTAGATGATATTCAACAGAGTGCTTCTTTTTATTCAAGCTATTTATATCAAATGCCAATTATAAAACAATTGTTTTAAATGAAAGTAAATTAAACATACAATGGTTTTCCTAAAACAAGCGAAGTTTAAGAGGTAGTAAAAGATTTTCCTCATTTATTATATCTTTCAAATCAACGTCAACGAATCACAAAGAGAGAATAGTCCTAAAAGATTCCGTAAAAATAGGCTCACTTTATGAATGTTGTATAGAAAAACGATTGCTTAGACTTTCCCAGTTCAGTTTGATAAACTTCCCTTCAATAATTGATGATGGAAGTTCAGAAAAAGTTTGAATCATAATGGATGGCAGGCCACGTCAACGTTTCTTCTCAACAAAATATAGAAACCGTTCGAGTGTATTCAATATATAAGTTACGGATATAAACGAGGGCAGTGTCACTTTACGAAATCAATATAGGCATTTTATTATAACTTATTAAGATATAATGGTTTTTCTAACTGTAATATTGTAATGGTCTTAACAACAAAGTTAACAAGCAGATTTTAACTTCGTAACATTCTTTACACTTAAGGTACATTCTCTAATAAACGGAAAAATATTTAAAAAATAAGATCGTATTCGTTGGAATGAACTTTTACATCCTTCTTTTCTAAAGCACTTTGCCAATCTAGCTCTTCCGCTAAGCTTTTTTGCTAATATATATATTTTAAACTGTATAAAGGTCTAAATAAGCTATCGCCACTCAGACTATCACAGACTATCGAGTTAAGTATTCACCTACATCATTAGAAGAAATTTGTGTAGCCCTTTTTTTACTGGGGGAAACCTTAGGAAATATAATCCTGTCTTCTGGAAGAAAGTCAAGGTTATGGACTGATTTTGACCTATTAGACCTTTCTGGTGATAATCTTTAGCCTTAAGACACGTTACATGATATCCATACGGATCACTACCGCAATCACTTAAACGCTATCTCTAACACCCTCGTGAATATATTCATAATGGCTGGAGTCGATATACAGCTGTTGGAGGAGATACAGAGCCGTTGGAGAGCGATAAGGAACTACATACAGTAAATATGATCTCAAAGGCAGAGGAGTACCATTACGCGGGTTTCTTGGTCGAAGTGAGTTAGTCTCCCAACGGCCTCCTGTTGTCTTGATTACGTTTAGTAGTTTCTTGTTGTACTGTAAAGATCTCAAAAAAAAAAAAACTATAGCCATAAAGGAGGTTATAACTCTCTTCGACTTTTGAGTAATCTATCACAAATTGCAGACGGATTCCGTTTTTTTTTAATACTTCTTACTTATCTGTGAATTTATTTAAAGTTCTTTTAGAAAAAGTTGTTTTAAAAAGGGGTCTCCTAAAACTGGTGCTCAGATGCACAACCAGAGCAAGTACAACTATGAATAATAAATAATGAAAACGAAAATCTGAAATTGGCATATCGACCTAACGAATTCGTGCTCTCGGATCGTAATATTTGCAGTCATAACGCGTCATTCGGAATTCATTGCTATTGAACACGCTCTGGTGTTTGAAAGCTCCTCTCTACCTACCGGTGTATACGTTTTTGTATTACCATTGACGTTATTAATACCATTGTTTAATGCTGAATTAATGATATTATTCCACACATAAGCGGCGGCTGCTAACACAATTGAATTTTATAATCTGTGCGAAATGTTACCAATATTTTTAGTTATAACCTTTTGTGTAAAATTTTACGTCGATTTTACGATCACAATTATGATTTCATTTCAACCTATTCTAGTGCGCAGCTGGTCTCAACAATTATTAGGATAATTGCCGTATTCACACCTTATGCCAATTGAATCGGGGGGCACAGTTGGTATTGTTACCGGAAATACAGCTTCTTTACTTTGCGTTGTTTCCTCTTAGTCGCCTTAGCCGGTTGTAGGAGCGTTGAAGAGACTGAGAAGGATCTCCAATTTAGGATCACTGTCAATATTTCTTATTAATGGATAAGTAATAATGATGAAATGAGGTGTAGTAGTCTGTGGAGTTTTTTTTATGTAATTAACTGATGAGACGAGCGGCAAGTTCACCTGATGGTAAGTAATACGCCCGCCCATACAACGTGGCACTAGTTAGGATGGTATGCACTACGCCACATTGCGTTCGTCGGTTGAGAAATAGGATGTTCAGTCTCGTTACCCCAGTATTTACATTAGCTACAGCGCCCTTCAAACCGGAATAAAGTAATGTTTGTACATTACTGTTTGCCGGCAGAAATAGGCGGTGCGGTGGTACCCACCTACACGATCTCCAGCAACAGAGACTTACCACCAGTAAACGTTCACTGGAGAGTAAATATGTTGTTAAGTGTAAACGTACAGTGAACAGGGGTGTGCCCTCCATACAGGCAAATAAACGCTGCATACCTTGGATTTCTGAACCAATCTAATCAATCATCTCTTAAGTTACCTAAAAGGTACACAACTATGCTTTGACTATACTAAATTGGGGTTAAATTGATTAAATTGCTAAAATGGTAAGTTTATTTCTAAGTATACATAAACACAGAACTTTCGGACATGGTTTGCATACCCTAGCCGAAATCTACGAGTATGTACTACTACGGTGTTTCGTTTACAAATAACAAAGCACAATGTTCTTTATCTAACAACTTAAAGTAGTGATTATACATGGTATTGATATATATGATACATAAGGTTTATAACACGAAGTGTAAAAGGTTTCCTCAAGTAAATCTCCACGCTATGAGCAAAAGAATATCCGGTAATTTTCTCGTACTTGTACCCTATTCATTACATCTAATGCTCTGTCTTTAAGTTTACTTTTTTTCTTCCACAATTAATAATAAACTTATGTTACATCATTTTCAAATGTAAAAAATTTTCCTGTTAATTTAACTGTTATTGTTAATTATTAATTTCTTTGTAATTTTGGAGTAGAGATTAATTTTAAAAAACCGATTTGTCTCTTGTAAGATAATATTTGTTAGATCAATCTTGAGAAGAAATATAAAGCGTTTGTAAGTATTGTTAAAAAAAAATCGATTTTTCGTTACTTCGTAGATATTACGATAATAAAAATAATAACATTTTCTATTTATTTGTGGAATATTCGATAAGAAATCGCATAAATAAAAAATAATTGACAGTTCCCAGTTTAATACTGACTAGCACCGTTGTGCTCACTCTCACATTATCCCTCTTTCCCCCTAGTACTTATAATTAGATATAACAACCTGCACACTAGATTTTTATTGGTTAACGGTTAAAGATATAAGACAAATTATATACAAATTTAGAACTAGTTTCATCAACTTTATTACAGTGTTAGAATTAGCATAATTTTAGTTTTATTTTAACACAATATAAAGCAAAAGTTTAACCTATGCCGGTTTAAAATACTCAGGAATATTCTTTACTTCGACGCCACCGCTTAACTGCTATCTATGTGAGTATTAAAATAAACAAAATTATAATTGAAAAGATGAAATATTTCATATTATAATTCAAAATATTTGATTTATGTTATAAATCAACGAAATACGTTCAAAATAATCCGTGAATTTCATTCAATTTTCCACTTCGCTTTGTTCATTAGGACTAGCCATTGCCTTTCACGATTCGACGGCTTTTCCTTAATTTCGTTTTGTTCTGCCATTAATGTTTTTTTTTTCAGCTGTAACAAACTCGGCAAAGGTAAGAGAAGATCGTAAATGTAGTTTTTTTTTTTTTGTATAATTCACAAACGCCCATGTGTTGTTATTATTTACCTGTTTAATAGAAACTACGAAAATATGCTTTCAGTTCGCATAGGAGCTGTAAAGTCTACTATTTTGTATCCGATCTTTATAACTTTACCTTTAATAAACTATTTAAGTTTTATCTTACTGATACAAATAAGGAAGTAAGAAAATATGTAATATCCGCTGTACACAATATGAATATTAATTTTTTTATGCGTGCTTAGGTTAATTTTAAATATGTTTTAGCTGTTTACCCGTTTAGTTATTTAGAAGCCACCATCGTTGGATATCAAATCAATCCGATCACCAAACGAAGATGAGTACGTGGAGACGAGCATATGAATTAAGAACCTACACTAGCAATTGATGACTAACACTCAAAGATTGGGCTAAGTGGCGCTCCTTGCGTGACACCTATGTTCAATAATGACTGCAGCAAGCTAATTATGGTGGATATAGATCTAATTATAACAATTTACATTACGTTAACAGTTTCTAAGAAGATTGATATTGATATATCTTTCTCATTGTACATATTTTTAAGAAATTCTATGCCTAGAATTAAGTTTTCTAGATTTGCTGATTGAAGAAAATTAAACCTGTAAGTCAAGTTACTAATTGTGAGTGATAAACAATCTATTTTATAAGGAATACACATATGCATCATCATCATCATCAGCCGATAGACGTCCACTGCTGAACATAGGCCTCCCACAAAGATGTTCACACACAGCATGGCCTCTGGTACCGCTGGGCACTAGGGGCTGTCATATATAGGGGTTCATATAGGGGAATTTGGGTCCTTTCCGATCACGTTGGCCCAATGTTGGTTGTCGGAAGCCAGAGACTCGTTTATTGATTAGCAGAGTGCACCACGAACAGGTGAGGTTAGGTTGGGTCCCGTGAGTTGTTGTGCGGGACCCCTTACCGTACATGCATAAATTTTGTTAATTCTCTAAACACTAATAATCCTTGTCGTTTCATTAACAGTTAAAATGGAGATTAAGTGTACAGAAACATATACTCCCTTGATAACAAAGAAAAAAGAAATGGAATTTAAATAACGTTGCTGTAATTTAGCAAACTCTTTCAGGGACACTTATCACCAGATTTCAAACATGAACCCGTAATTGTATTTGCACGGACCCTTTGTCCTGTTATTTTAAATTATTTTCAGTCCTCGTTCAAATTGAACTTTGTCATTATGATTTGTTGAACTTGTACGTATCATTTGGTTTAAATTGTGAGATGGTGTTGCAACTTTGCATAATTCCATTTTATTTATAACCCAGGTGCAGAAAAGGTGTATTATAAATTTAACACTATTATATCTTCTAAGTGTTTCGGTCGATTTCGATTTAGTTATTTTTTTTTTAATCGAAATATCGAATTGAATATTTATACTATTTTTGTATAGGGTTGTGGTGCATCTTGATAATCAACGGATGAGACTGACTCACAACAACCCGCATTGGGCTAGCGTGGTAGGAAATGGTCCAAATCTCCCAGTATGAATTTCTATCCGATCGTGTGGGAAGCTTATGAACGTCTATCGGCTGATGATGATGATTTTATGTTTGTAGAGTTACAGTAATGTATATGCTTTACCTAAAAGTGAAATACATGTCACAATGTAGAATTTAAAAGAGGCTGAAATCATATACTCCGATATGATCGGCCGTTTGACAATGCCTGTTCCAGTTACAGTAAACAAAGCTAATTAATTTTCATTTTAACGATGTAATCCAAACTAATTAATGAGACCGTCGATAGGCGAAAATATTACTGCTTTGAAATTATTACTAAAATCCGTGTTCGTGTAACGTGATATGTTGAGAGGGGAACGGAAACAAATACTTAGACGATAATGATAAAATTAATTTTTATAACAGGTTTGTTTTCATAAATATTATAACTATAGTATTATCGAAGCCGTGATAGTTCAGTATAGGTAAGTAAACGTATCGAAGTCCTGGAGTTGTGGTGAGAACCAACTGTCTAGTGAAGTTGGTAGGTGACTATCAGAGGATCGATTTGAGTAGAGATCCTATCGGCAGGCTAATGCTCAGCTCAGTGTGATGGTACGTCTTAGAAAGCCGCTGGTTTGACCACCTCTGAACTTTAGCTTCCATTTATGGCAAAATTTGTGTCGAAACCGGCAAGACTCTAGAAATAGTTTGCATTGAGACATGAAATCTATTATCTCGATCTTAGTGATCTTGTGAGATCCTTGTCCTAGTCATGGGAACATTAAGTCGACAGTTTATTATACATTCTTTACTATCTTCTATTTCTGCCATCAAATAGCAGTGTGCAAATATAACTGTGTTCTGGATTAAAAGTCGTTGTACCTAGTAAAATTTCTGAGGTAACAAGATTTCTTCTGTTTGTGAAAGCGATGAGCGCAATATGATGCTGGGTACTATCCTAACTAGCGCCACGTTGTCATAGGCGGGCGTATCCCTTACTATCAGGTGAATATCCCACGCACAATTGTCTCGTCGTTTCGTTGTATAAAAAAAATATGTAGTTACTATTTAAGATGTGAAGTCACATACACAAGTTGAGAAATATGTTTGACTTACTAAAGTAACAATTTGAATTAAACTTATTAATGCACATATATATAGATACACATAAGCATAATGAATGTTCCGGTAAAATTAATACTGTAACTACTACAAAGATAATTCAAATTTTGTTCAATATCACAGAAGTGCTAACTTAGTTTCTGACGATGGGTGAAAAGTGCTGACAATAATTAACTTACTACGAATATATTCAAATTTGCGCAAAAGAAACTTGTAATGTTGTTTTCGAAAAAATTTTCAGGTATCGCAATAAGCTACGTCGTTTGCCCTAAAACCATATGTAGCAGCAATGGATGTAGGGTTTCCTCTTCTACAGCCGATTTCTTCGGCAAAATTGGTTTTCGCGAAACAATATTAGGGCGGTACGTAAAAAAAATTACTATAGTAAACGGTAAATCCGAATTGATTTCATATTTATGTTATCAACCGGAAGACTGTTGTATAACTAAACGCCTTCATTTACTAAATATTTGAGTACCTTATGAGAAACAAATATTTGTTCGCTTCCGGTAGGAAAAAATATTTTTCTTTGCGACGAAGTTTATTGGTTTGCATTTTTTTTTTGATAAAGCGATGAGATGAGCGAGAGGTTCACTTGATAGTACGTAACACGTCTGTCTCTGTTGCTGGAGAACGTCAAGGTAAATATTATCGCAGCATATATTTCTGCCATCAAAGGGTAGTGTGCAAATATTACTGTTTTCCGGTTTGAAAGGTGTTGAAGCCAATGAAATTATTGAGTTAAAGATAATTATCACCTTATCTTAAAGCGACTAGCACAATGTGGTGTATCCTAATTAGCGTGATTCTGTTTTGGACGGGAGTATCGCTTAACTTCAGGTGAAAGCATCGCTTGTTTCGTTGCTTCATCGAATAAAGGAAAAACCTACCAGTGAAACTATTGTTTAATATTTTATGCGACTTTAAATATTATTTCAGATTCTTACCCCCTACGGACAACCCTTTGTATGAAAACTGTAAATGTTCCGCCGCGTACAACCCCGTTTGCGGTTCGAATAACAAGTCGTATTACAACCCTTGCTATTTGACTTGTGGCATCACTAATACCACTATTGAGATCAAATACTACGGGAAATGTCTACCGTTTTAATTAATAAAAGAACGTTGAAATAAACAAAAAAAAATATTGATAGTTGGACTTGGTATCATCATCATCAGCCGCCAAACTTCGAATACTGGACACAGGCCACACTGATTTCTCTGCATTGATGTGAACTAGGTTCTATATTTTGTTATGAGCTAATTATAGGTAGTACAGGACAGAATATATAGATATCAAAATCTGGTTAAATACTTAGATTACATTTTTTTTTCTAAACCAGCTGTTACCTACCTGCTTTGCTGTAATACCCTCATAAAACTCTGGGGAAAAAAGATCACAAAATTCGTTCTTAGCTGATCTATACTCAGTAAAAGGAATATACTCTTCAATTAAATTTTTATTTCTGTACGCCTTACGGTTCCAGAAATATCATGATGAATCTCTACGTAGGTGGAAATCTCTTGTTGATGAAAACCTTAAGTGACAGCGCCTATTTCTGCCGTCAAAATGTACAAACATTTTTCCTGTGATGAGCGATGTAATTAATGAAATTACTGTAATGATAAAGTTTTATGGAGACAAGCCAATACGATGTTGTATAAACATGGTATCTAATATGATACATTTATGGATGCTGTTCATCTCGTCGCTTTGTAGTATAATAAAAGTTTCACGGCCTTATATGACGAATTATTTTTTACTCACCACAGCCGGATCTGGTGGCACTAATACCATATCGTACTCTTCATCATTGCTTTCATCAGCCAAAATTGATTCCAAGGCTTCCTCCAGTCTCTTATAGCTGGTAAATACGTTCCGATTGGCCATTTCAACTTATAAGTAATACTGTAAACAAAACGAAATTTTAGAACGAATCTGCCCGCTGTACCCGCCTGTGTACAACAAATGTAACAAACCCTACTTTACAAGTTTTGTAATAAACTTTCATTCTTATGTTATTATTACCAACACAAATAAATAGTCTCCATAAAAATAAAAAAAGAAGTTGAAATATTTCACTATTTTTGATAAAAACCAACAAAATAATCTTACTTTGTATGTCGTGTCTGGACTCCGTATTTTATTACAAAATAAGTGACATTTGTTTTCGCGCCACCGCCTATTTTTATTTATTATGTGGTAACTAGTGTCATCTAGATTTGTAATTTCTAACTACCTTCAACACTTACCACAGATAAAATACATAATTTATCGATTAAGTAGTTGTACCTGTGCACGTACAGAGAGCGGTAATGGGTTAATGAAAAGTGTGTTTACACTGCAAACGTTTGAATATGAGAGAAATGAGCAATAATAATGAAAATAAATAAAAAACGGGCAAAACGTTATCTGTGGGGTTCTTTTGCTTCTTCTTCTTCTTCCTGTCCTTTTCTCAGCTATGTGGGGTTAGCACAGTATGTATTTCTCTTCCACATCCCTCTATCAGCCGCCATATCTAAATTTACATGTCATCTTTCACACAATCCATCCACACTTTCTTCGGTCTTCCTCTACCCTTATAACCATCCACATTCCTTCTCATTACTTTCTTTGTTACATGTCCTTCATGCCTCCGCATAACATGCCCAGATCACGCTAACTTCTTGCTCCTCAACTTCCCTGTCACTGGAGCAACTTTCAGACTTCCTCTAATATACTCATTCTTAATATTATCCATCTTCGTCACACCACACATCCATCTTAACATTCGCATCTCGGCCACATGTAATCCCTTTAATTCGAACCTTTGGTGGCCCAAAACTCAGATCCATACAATACGACAAGTCTATCGACCTACTTGTAGATCTGTTCCTTAAGTTTGAGGGGCATTCGTGGATCACAAGTCGTTCCAGTGACCTGTCGCCATTTCATCCATTAACTAAACGGCTTTGTATATTTCGACAGTAATGTTACTGGCAGATGGCCGAACAATTCAGAAAACCTAGACTACTTCTATCCTAGAATAAATTATCATTCATTTAGTATTACTTTATTTTAATGAGATACTTATATGGCATCAAACACTCTGAGTGATTCATGTCGAACAGAACTGAATAAAGTTTGGTCGGTAACGAGATGGGTCGAGTGAAATCGGTTACAAAGGATCCCAATGCGCCCAAAGGTAAAAGGACGCCTGGACCTTTGCAATTCTATATTACATGGATACCATTAAAAGGTAACATTTGACCTTGTCCCTTCGTTAATGCCGAAAGATAAACCGTTTTTAAAACCTCTTTTAAGTAAGTAGCGGCTTGAATAGTTTATGCAAATTTTTAACTATAATTACAGAGGTACAAATTAAAAGATTTTTTTACATCATTATTATAAAAAAGTGTAGTATTTCACATTAAAATCAATACATACTTCAAAGTAGAGTCAGAGTAAATATTTCAAACAAAAAATTGGATAAACTTGATTATCTACTTCTGTCTGTTGGGTATATTTTATACATTCAAATATTTTGTTACAATTTTTTTTTAATATATAATAAGTTTAATATGAATTTGGTAATTCTTATGAAAAGAATGTTCAAGTAAGAATATTCAATTTATCTATCTTCTATCTATACATATATTTAAGAGACTTCTACCTATGTAGACACTTATCGGAGTGTTAGGGGCTGCGCACAACAACTCACGGGACCCAAGACAACTTCACCAGCTCGTGGTGCACCCTGCTAATAAACAAACGATGCTCTGGCTTCCATCAACCTGTATTTGGCCGGCGTAGTGGGATATGCCCAAATCCCCCCAAAAAAACCCTTACAAAGAAGGTCGCTTGAAGCCGCTGGATGCAGGCAGCGCAGGACCATTCGATGTGGGGATGTTTCGCGAAGCCTTATGTTCAACATTAGACGTCAATTAACTGATGATGGTGATACACTCATCATGATATCTCTGGAACCATATGGTGTAGAGACTTGAAATTTAGCAGGAATATTCTTTTTACCAGGTATAGGATTTTACAAAATTCCTTCTCCAAAGGGAGTTGCAAGAGATAACGTAGTAGTCATATAGATGTAATATACAATGTAAAATTTTAGTAAAAAAAATATGTAACTTATTAAATAAGAATAAATTAATTGATAAATGAGTTAGCTTAAACATACTTATTGTACTCGTTTTAAAGTTTTGTCTTCGTAGCCATGGATATTAGGTTCTAGGAATTTAAGGAAGTACTTCTTTAGTCTTCATGTACTATGAAACGGAGTGGATTTTACAAAAGAAAGGTTCACAGACAATATAGGCATTGTCAATGTTTAGTCTTCTCGATAGCATTTTAAAATCTGCAAGAAAAGGTAAATATATTCCGATTTTCATCTACCCTTCGGTCTACGAACGAAAAGCTGTAATAGAAACCAAACAGTGAAACTGAACATTTGTAATTCAGCGCAAAATGAATTTAATTTCGCATTGAAGATTGCCACGTCTGCCAGATTGCACAGATTTATGCAAGCGTATTTTAAATAGTTGTGTTTTAATGAGTTTCCCCAGCTTGCAGTACCGTCTGGTGTTTCTCCGAAATCGTTCCCTCAACTCTGTATTTCTGATTGACTGGAAACAATTTGTTAGCGGTAACCGTAACTTTGCCAAGCACGTATTTTCAAACAAAAAAAGAAATACGCATCAAAACTATAACAATATTTCAATTAATTTGCAAAATAAATGCTACAAGTTTTTTGCTACTTTTGTGTTTTTACTAGTGATAGATTTCTGTTGGCACTAGACAGGCACCACCGCAACCGATATTCCAGCCACTAAACGATCGTGTATAAACATTATTGTGTTCCTTTAAAAGGGTGTGGCTAGTGAAATTACTGCAAGAAGAATAAACATTCCGTCTCCAGGCGACGAGCACAAGGTGATGCTGTGTAAATCATCGAACTAGCATCGCATTTGAACATCGTGTCGTCTCGTCAATTTGTAGAACAAAAAAGTTCTTTCTAGATAATATTGGAAATATTAAATTACTGTGGTAACGAGATCTATTAAATCTCAAATCACACCAATGTGTATATCATTCTCACTAGCGTCGCGTTGAGATGAACGTCCTGCTTGTTTCGTCGCTTCGCAGATTAAAAAAAAGAAAAATCTTCATGTAGAAGGAATAAGTGACATTGCTTTGTAATAAATCTTAGTGATAAAAAGGCCCGTTAAGCAAACACCTAAATTATGTTTCTCTGATATCACAACCAAAAGGTCCAGTAAGTGATTATAGAGAGGATGCTCATCTAAGCGTTAGTAATTCGCTTAATGAAATCTATTAAGATGTCTAAGTTGGCGGAATATCGTTCACAATTCGCTGGCTCGTGCGATGGGAAGCTCCAATAATAAATGGTTCACTGCATCAGATAGTTTTACGTTGCGATCATCATCATCGTATAATATTGCTTAAGTTAAACTTTAATACATACATATATATCGCGTCTCGTTTCCAGTGGGATAGGCAGAGACCACCTCTCTCCACTTGCTACGATCCTGGCACACCTCTCTCGCTTCCTCCACTTTCATGAGCGTCGTCATGCATGCTCGTCGGTTGTGAGTACTCTTGACCCGGACTTTCTTTAGGACATCTTCGATTTGATCGACATATGTCCACCTAGGTCGACCAGCACCTCTTTCGTTAATCTTCTTTCATCCATTCTTTCAACATGGCTGAACCATCTAGGCATCCTTTATCCATATACTACGTACGTACTACTTTAAATACTTAAAAATCTGATTTTTTTGTAACCTAAAACAAAATAAGAACTAAACCCCTGAATACAGACAACGAAGGACTGAACAGTAGGGGATTTTTTTGAGTAATGCCCATTTCTTGCAATTGATGGCTATTGTTGGTGATTAGGAATGAGAAAGTAGCTTAGTTATGATCCTCTAGACATATATCCTTTAAGAAAACTATTAAAAAGTATTTTAATGATAATGATTGTTTTTTTGACTACGATGATTGAATTGGTGATCCAGTGATATCGCATTACGGTAGGAAAAACTACGCGTAGCATTTTCCATTGATCTTTTGTAAAGTGATAACTTAAATACCAAATTTGGCTCTCAGTAATGATTAGGATAAAATAAAGAAATAAACTTTCAATAATATACTTTTCGTGTGAAGCTTTCCTTACTTATATTGATCAATTAATCATTAGCCGATACGCGTTCACTGCTGGACAAAGCGCTCTACCATAGATGCTCACATCGATCGATCCTGCACTGCCTACATCGCCAGGTACCAGATGCTGCCGTTTGTAGGAGTACATATGGGAGGATTTGGACCATTTCCCACCACGCTGGCCCAATGCGGGTTGGTGGGAGTCAGACCCTCGATTGTTAATTAGCAGGGTGCATCACGAGCAGGTGAGGTTGGCTTGGATCCCCTGAGTTGTGTTGCAAGAACCCTTACGCCTCATAGACATTCATTATGATTATCAGCTGATAAACGTGCACTGCTAGACTTAGGCCTCTCCTAAAGAGTTGTTATGCGGGACCTCTTACACCCCTATCATCTAATAACAAAGATTTATAAATATCTGAGTATAATAGGGTGTTTGGTAAGGAAATCTGCTAAATATGTTTCTAAATTATCTTCTATGGGATGACAGTGTTGTTTGGGATTTGGTTAATAGTAAAATGTGTAAAGATAAATCTAAAATATAGTAAATATTTAACTTTTATTTAGGTTAGTGTTTTTTTAAATAGTTTTGTACATCGAGGAAATTTATTTCCCATTTCTAGGAAGTGTTCCCTATAAACGTCCTCTTAGTAGGTTTACCACAGAAGTTCGAGCAGGTAATATTTACAAAATGTAATTTCTCTGCGCTGAGGCGACAAGAACCTGAGAAGGGTTTTATTTACTGCCTCCCTACGTTTTAACTTTTTTTTTTTGTGCCGAAACCATCGGCGATTCCGCTGAGTTATAACTTTTCAACTTATGCCTGGTGAGGAAATGGAACAAATCTGTAATGACAAGGTAACTTATAAAAGAAATATATTTTATGTAGTGAAACAGTTGGGGTAGTTTATAAGTATTACTGTATTTCAGTATCTGTTTAAAATGCAGTGGAATAGTATACTAGACTTCTCGGAGTCTATTGTTTGTTCTTAAATTTGATGATTGGGAAAGTTTGCATTAAAACTGTGCTTGTAAACTTCGTGTCGTATAAATTTTTATTTATCGTCGCCAAAATCGTTATAGTATAATTTCACAACCGTTTTGCTACTGGTACGTAGACTGCGTGTCAGATAATAAATCTTCCATTGTCGTGGATAACAATAGACGTCTTTCTTTGTCGTAAGTGCTGCGTTAAAGGTGTGAGGAAGCAATTTTTTATGTCATCTGCATCATTAAAGAACACTTGAGGCAAACATGTATTCGCTTTGATTTTTTACTTACATTCGTTCTAATAATTTTTATTAATACTAGTTTTGTTTTTAACGAGAATGATGTTCTTAACAATATTAGATAATAATACTTCAGATGGTATCGTAAGCTCGTCAGAATACCCTTGCAATCGTATATATGTACTAGTGGTAAGTCGTTCTTGCCTTAAACCGTCTAGGTAGATACCACTGCAGCTCCTATTACTGCCGCCAAACAGTAGTGTGTAAACGTTACTGTGATCTGGTTCGTAAGGCGTTGTGGCTAGTGTAATCACTGGAATAACGAGACTCAATATCTTATGTCTGAAGGCGACAAGCGACAACAACGTGCAGTTGCTGTGTTATTATGTACAAGCGTATCACTTACCATCAGGCAAATGTCCTAGACGTAGTGTTAGGAGGCCTCCCACAAGGTAAACTGACGACCTGGTGAGAATCGCGGGAACACACTGAATGCAAGCAACGCAGGTACGATTGATGTGGAGATCTTTGGGGGAGGCCTATGTCCAGCTGTGGACGTCTATCAGCTGATGGTGATGATGATATGGATAGCCAATGACAATGATTTTGTGATAGTTGATTTAGAATAGAGGGGTGGAAGTTAACTAGCCGAGTTTAACAAATGCTTCCACTATACAAACTTAACCATATATAGCCCCCAAATTAGGTACAAATCTCTGTGTTCCACGACAAAGGATGCTGTGGCAATAGAAACAGTTAAACATTGGAAGAAACAGCAATGTATTTATACATTTTGTGATATTAAGTTTCTCTCTACTTAATGAGGTTATTATATATTATTATCGTACATTTAATTTACTTATGAATTCATACCATATTTTTCTTCAATGCTTATTCGTTTAATATCTAGACTTTTGTTTAACGTACTTTTAATTTGATTAACGTTGTTAATCTATAACATAACAGACATATAAAATAGGAGACTTTTCTTGCCTTAAATAAGGCAAAGGAACCGTTAAATATATTAACAATCCATTTTTACTGATTCGGAAACTTGGGACTCTACTTGGCTAGGACGTTTATACGTTTGACGATTTTATGCCTCGTGAATTCCGGACTCGTTTGATACGAAGGAATTTAGTTCGGAATTAATCAAATGCTTCGGAATAATGTATTCTATAATACTTGATCTCTATGTACTATCACAAAATTCTACGAATTATTGATATTTTAGAAAAGTTCTTTCTACAATTTCTTCTACTCAACAATTAATTCACAATGTACACTTTCATTAGTTCTCATATTTGAGTCAAACTCGCCTTTACTGAAATTTTTTTTCAATATAAATATTTTTGTATGTATAGAGATTAAATATATAAAAAAAATATTGTGATAAACAAAAATTGGGTTTTTTTTTTTGTGTAACTTTTCATTCTATATGCAGATGTAGGACATTTTCATTGTGACTAATTGATGATACGTAAACTATTTTGTTGCAAACATATTAACATTCAATAAATCTAAAAAGATATTTAAGATATGACTGAAAAATTTTAATTTTTTTTATTTAAGAAGTACCTTGTACAAAATTTGTCTATTGTTCCATAAGAAAAGAAGTTTTCTAACAAAAATGAGCAGCACTAAAAGTACAGCAAAATACATTATTCTTTGGAAATAAAAGCTTTTGTAAATGAAGTTAGAAGAACATTAGTTAGCTGGTTTCGAGTAATCGACTTAATTATCGAGTGAAGCATCCAACTACTGCCATTGAGCCTTCTGTTAGAAAATTGCGCTAGATAGACAAACCTGTATTGATTCGTCAAACATCATTGCTGCCTTCCGGGAGCATCATACATGTAATACGTTAGTAATAGTAGTCAGATGTGGAGTATTTTAAGAAAAGCTCCATTAATTCTACAATATCTATAAAGCTAATGTTTTATTCTTTAAAATTCTATTAATTTAATTCACAAGGTACATGTACATATATATATCTTTTAATAGTTATTTCATTGACTTTACATTTTTCACTGCACCATAAGTTGACTAAGAGTACGTTACATATACTTTAATTCCGCTCTTTGTAGTTTTCTTTTTTTACTCCTTTGAGAAAAAGATTAGACTACCCCGCCGCTGTTTTTCTTATTTCGTATCATAAAATGCGACTAAAATGGAATAACTCCAAGAAAGAAGAATAACTCATTAGTTTTATCAAAATACTGTGCTTACTATTCCGCGTGGAAAGTACAGCAAATACATCTAAACGGGAAAATCTATAATCTACATTAGTTATTATGTAACCTATATTTAGGTAATAAATTAGGGATTGAATTTATTAATTTCTACTATAGAAACAATTTAATCAAACAACAGATTTAATTACACACAAACATAAGTCATAACATTTATGTAACTTTAGCAAATGAACGTAAACTTTGTTGCACAGTATACCAGAGCACAGTTATAGACAGCTTAACATTAACATCAATAAATCATTAAGTCGCAAAAGCTATGAAAGCACAAAACCGAGATTCTCTTTTAACCACGCACTTCATTATCTTAACAAGTGTTTCGGTTTAACTTGATAATTGTTGTTTACTCTAGCGAGAGAACTATATTCTCGGCTTAACCACAACGCTAATTAAACATTAATGGTTCATTTCCTTCTGCTGTTCAGTTAAAAGCGTTTTAACTGTAGGTTGGAAAAAAAATTATGATAACAAGAAACTGAAGACTGACACAGATAATTCAACTTTACTGATGGTGGTACTCATGCAGAGATTACTGTATTCTGGTTTACAGTACCGTATATCTTGTTTAATTTTTGCAAATTTTACATTAAATCTATTGTATACTATCACAGAATATTAATTAGTATTAATATTATTAGGTTACCTGTTTATCTCACTTCGTAAAGTATAAAATATATTAATCTTAGAAGAGGAAAGTTGGTCTAGGATTTGCTTTTATTAAGTCTTAGATTTTTGGTTAAGGATGTTTCATCATTGGATGGAAAATTTTATTTACTATGATCAAATATAAAACATTTATTATATATAAAATATTTATTCTTATGAGAAACTTTACATGATAATTTTAATTTTTTTCCGTTTTACATACTTTCTTTTTCTCTGAGGCTCTACCAAGTAAAAAAGCTCTACTGTGATATTTCCTTGTAGTCATTGTTTGTTTGTTTTTTATTTATTTGTATGTACAAAATGGTAAAATAAAATAAAAATCATTACTATACAATAGGTACAATTGTATGCAATGCATTTATGGATCATTACTTGCTGTGTATATTATATAAATCATTTAGTAGGTCAATAATAATTTTTTCTTTACTATTACGTGAACTAACTACGAAATATAAACGTTGTCTTTCTTCTCTGTAATGCGAAAAGTTTTGACGAATCCAATTAAAGAATGCTAAGTGCAAGGCAATTATTCAGTCAAAAGCGGAAGCTTCAACGAGCCCTCGGCATCACACCGACATGGCGTGAGGAAATGTGTCATCGGTTCCTTTTATTACATTCATATTGCTCCTATTCATGATTTCGGTGAGTGACAGGCCGTTTGAGAACGTCTTTATGAATCAACATCATCTCAACTGTTGAATGTCAACTAAAGAAAAACGTGAACGTATGTCTTGTCCATATCTTTGTGAAATGTAAGATATTAAGCTATGGTTCCAAGTAATTCAATATTTACGTTATACATTGCTTAACAGTCAAAAGATGCTAACTTTTGAGCAAAGGCCTGTCTATCGTAGGGTCTTCAAAGCTGTAGATAATCAGTAACCACGTAGATTATATAAATCATCACGGACAGTATTAAGTTAGATTCGCGTAGTGAACTCTTTTTGGTTTTTACTGTTGGTAGATCTCCGTTGCCGGATATCATCCAGGTTAATAGCAACAGTAAAACACTGCTGCCAAACAGTAGTGTGCAAACATTACTGTGTTTCGGTTTCAAGAGCGTTGTAGCTAAAGAAATTACTGGGGATGAGCATCATGTGCTGCTGTGTATATGGTATCACTAATCACCAGATTAATGTCTTACTTGTCTCGACGCTTCGTAGAACAAAATAGTTTTGAGATACCATAATATATACTTGTCAAAGACATTCAATGTTCTGCTTCTTTGTAATTATTTTTCCCAAGTTTACTCTTAAGTCTATTTACCTTTTATTTCTATTTTATATTATTAATCCTTTATAGAAACAGGCTTTTCTAGCCTTAACAATGTAGTTGCAGAATCTGTATTTATACAATCGCAGTCACCAGGAGCTCGAGTAACCCACTTGAGTAGCGGAGGCTGCGAGAAATATAATACAGACATACCCCAATACATTTCAGTTTCTGTATTTATTGTCAAATAGTACATCATTTATTTACTTTGGTTCGATTATAATAATAAATTTTTTTATTTAGTTATAAACCCATTACATAAGGAGAGGAAAATAAACCTTAACAAATCAATATTTGTACCTACAACTGAAACTATAACATTTAGCTATTAATAACAATATAACTAAAACCACAGCAATACATTATCAGTTCGTTTGTCATCGCTCATTTTTTATTATCTCTTCGATGTAGTGTCTTCCGGTAGATTAATATTTTGTTCTGGTATATGCTCCGAGAGCATGCTCGCAGTAATTCATATGTCGATGATCGTAGCCGCTTTCAGAAGCCGTGCCGCTTTCCATAAAAACGAAGTAATCAGGTATCCTAACCTCCTTGAACATTTTGGATGCATTACAAACGCGTGGAAGTCGTAGAAGAATGCGAAATGCATCATTATATTGCAGTCGAAGATGGGAGCTTCACGTGTAAAATTAGTCCATATTTGATACGTATAAAAACGTTGGTAGAACGTTTTGAAGAATGGAATTTTAAGCTCTCTTGAACATCTGAAGAATCTGCGTGCCATCATGTTGGCACGAACGGCCAGGGCCTTATTGGGTTTGTCGGTCGCTAATAGCTTCTTCAGCGACAACGTTTTCTACTTTGTGTACCAACCACAACTAAGGTCTCGTCTACCGTATTCGTCCATTTATAAAGCTATTAACGGAAAGGTTACAAGAAATTAGTTTCCTTTAAAAAAAATTATTATTATGATTAAAAAAATTAAACAAAATCAGAATCCTTGTTCGGAAATTTAGAGTAGCTTAAAACTGTTTAATATTATTTTTCAAATATAACCGATTCCTTTTCGGTATTGTCCTCTTGATATTAGAAATACTGAAGATCAAACTGTTGGTGATCTGATGGCAACAGAAATTTATATAACGTATTTGTCGGTGCTCAGTCAAAATACATTTATTATTAATTGATTAAAAGATACTAGAGTGTATTCTTTAATATTATTGTTTCTTATCTCACAGTAAGAATACAGCAATGAGATTATGGAGGCTGGTTTAAAATAAAACCTCACACAGCATGCACAGTGAAAAAAACTCTACCCCGAATTGTCCTGTAATTGAATCAGAGACCTTCATGTTACTTGGCAAGAGGGTAGTCACTGCGCCACACACGCTGTTAAATCTCATTATAAACGTATAACCAACCATTCCCATGTGAACATTACTACAATGTAGTCATTGATCTAGAAGAACTTAATGAAGAAATAAATAGTAAGAGTATTACTAACTTAATAGACACTAGAGAAAAGTTCTTAACATAGAGCTTTAGTGAATTTAAGAATTTTAGGAAAGAGAAAGAAGAGAAGAGAATAAATTTAAAAGATATAAGAAAAGTAATTTAAATTGTAAAAACAATATATTAACGTTGAAACTTCACCATCAGCCGGTAGAAGTTTACAGCTGGACATAGGCGTCCTCCAAAGATTACAACAACGGGTGGGATTCATTTGGGGGATTTGGACCATTTTCCACCACGCTGGCCTATTTCAGATTGGTGGAAGCTAGAGTATTATTTGTTGATTATCAGGGTAAACCACGAGCAGATGAGGTTGGCTTAGGTCCCATGAGTTGTTTAGAGGGAACCCTTTAAACCCCTTACAACGTTGAAACATAAGAACAGATAGTCAAGGATTCTGACGTGTTTGTAATAATGTAACTCTATATTTAACTGCTGAAATTGTACGTTAAATATCTCTAGGAAGGATAATGAAGGAAAGTACGGAACACGGATAAGTTAATAGAGAAAATCGGGTGATATGGTAAAATAAATGAAAAAGGAAGCTGGGAATCGTGGTGAACTTTTAATCTTCACTTAAGCAGAGGAAATTATACGATTTAACTTTTACTCATAGTAGGTTCTTATTGTCGGAAAACGCCTAGTTAAACCGCCAGTTAAACAATAGTGTGCTAATATTACTGTATTCCGGTTTGAAGAGTGCTGTGGCTACTTTAATTACTAGGGTAACGAGACTCAATACTTTATGTCTCAGGCGACGAACGTAATGCGGTGCAGAGTATATCATTCTAAATAGGCGCCACGTCGTGATAGGAAGGCTGACTTATCATCAGGTGAACGTCCTGCTCATCTTGTCGCTTATTGAATAAAAAAAATTCAAAATTTATAATTGTGAGTTACATGCATTTTTTGGTACAGAATGCAGTATATTCTTAATCACTTTATCTCTGAAATTTTTACCTGGTTTGATGAGTACTATAGCTAGTGTAATTACTGGGCTATCGAGATCCTTCTTACGTCTCAGACGACGAATGTAATGTGGTGCAATGTACATCTTCCTAACTAGCGCCACTTTGTTATGTGCAGACGCATGACATTATCAATCGAACGTCTCGCTCATATCGTCGCTTTATTCAATAAAAAAAAACTTTTGAATATTTCCTGTTTTACATAAAAATATACGATTTAGTTAAAGTTGAGAAAACTAAAAACATTTTCTATTACATGTATGAAGCTTTAATAGCTTCATAAGTCTTAAAGAGGAGCGGATTCAATATCCATTAAATTGAAGCATCCGGTGGAAAAAAGTATGCTCCGAGAAGGACCACTTCTGTAAACATGTGACCAGTGTGGTGATTAAATGGGTTTGACTCACTCCTTGTGAGAGAAGGCTCAGAGTTCCAATAGTCAGAACGAACGATAAGAGAGCTGTTTATTTTTATTTTGGTTTGAATACATATAGTTAAGTTAATGTAATAAATTATGTTACGTTAATTTGAATAACAATTAATCAATAGACATTTTTTTAGTTAAAGTCCTCAAAATGTGTTTACCGGCAAAATCATATCATTATTAATGTAAAAAAATATATATTCCTTATCAGATTTCAATCACTAGGCAATCAGTAGTAATTATCAAAAACGTTCTAGTGTTGACTTGGTAATGTAATCTGATTAGGTTAAGCTACTTACCTAATTGACTATTGCAAAATGGGAATTGCGTTGCGAGATTCCTGTAAATTGGAATTCTACTTCAATAAGTAAATGATATAACTGCCGGGGCCATTATAATGTATCAGGACGTTAATTATCATTATCCTTTACTAATCTCCAATAAGAAATCACAAACTTCGTACAATTGAGCATTCATATGATGGAGTAGAAAGAGATAGGATCGAGAGCGGTATCTCACATTATTAACGCTCCTCCGCACAACTATCCGCTGCAAGGTTAAGAGTGACGGTATTTGAAAGAAAACCATCCTCTGCCTCATCATCGTCGTCAGCAATGCTAATGAGGAAACCTATTCAAAAGCTTATGAATTTTATGAGTATATCACAGTATTTAAACTTGCAGCAATTGAAATTACTCGATTACTATGATTTATCAACTATGGTAGCGAAGTAAACAGTAATATAAAAATATTATGGTACATGTGATATGGTTGAATAAGACAAAGTAAAAAAAGTGAGATCAATAAAGTATTTTCGGAGAGACGACGGGAAAAAAGAAAAAGATAACATGTTAAAGTTAATACTTTTGGAGCAAACGAACACACGGAATGTAAGCTTAGAACAAAAAAAAAAAACAACTTCCTTATTCTTGTTCAGACTGTTTCGCATTCAATTTGTTTTGTTTGTTTTCTTGTAGAAAAAAGTGAATCCAGTACTAAACCAAACAGGAAACGCAAAACAGATCACTGAGTGGTAATATAAGCTGAGTTTATTTATTTCTTTGTTTGTTCGTGAGTGTTGTTAAACCTCTCATTACATTTTTTTAAATGGGTTAAGGATCTAGATTATATTCAGCCTTCATAGGAAAAATGTCTCTGATGTTATCATTTGTGAATAAAATATACTAGAAGTTGAACGGTCAAATTATTGTTATAAGGTCAGAAGCCTTACAGAGTTATAAGTATTGATGTCTAATAATACTTTTTTAATTGGAAATGTTATAAATAAGAAAAAAATCTTTTAAATGAACGTCAGTATCTATAAAGGGGTGTAAGGGTTCCCGCACAACAAATCGCGTGATCCAAGTCGTCTTCACCTGCTCGTAGCCTTGTTAATCAACAAACGAGGCTCTGGCTCCTACCAAGCTGCATTGGGCCAAGGTGGTGGGAAGTGGCTCAAATCCCCCATATGAATCCGTATCCGATCGATGTGGAAAAAATTGGGAGAGGTTTGGGTCCAGCTGTATATGTCTATCGACTGATGATGATGTATAAAGATGTTAGAATGTTTACAAAGTATCACAATGAGGCTTTGGTACAAGAATTTAGTCTCATACAAGATCTGTGTATTAAATTCTACAATACATTCTAAACAATAAATTTAATATTTTTTTATTCAACTAAGTGACGGGAACAATGAGATTCACCTGATTGTAAGTGATAAGCCCACCCATAACAACGTGGCGCCGTTTAAAATGTTATACACAGCACCATATTGCTCTTGTCGCCTTGAGACATATGATGCATGCATGCTACACTTTTTAAACCGGAACACAGTAATGTTTGGAAACTACTGTTTGGCAGTAAAATAAAGGCTGCAGTGGTACCTACTCAGGCGGTCTCCAGCGACAGAGACCTAACATCAGTACTTACGCGCGATATACGACCTAACTAGTGATTTTGTATCATATTTGTGAAAGGCTTCTGTTGTCAGCGAATGATAAAGGTCTTTATTTCGGAATATTGTTACATTCGAGAAAATCATTATCAGCTTGTTACAATAATTAAACATTGTCTTAATATAATTTTATTAAAATAAACACTTTCCCATATATTTAACTGTGACTGAAATATTCACACCAACATCGCAAACCATGTAACACGGATTATAGTATGACTTATTGTTTGTCGCACATATTGGATGGTATATCCTCGGACATCGACAATATATGTTCATCATATTTGCAGGAGTCGGTAGTATCCTTAAAACAAATCATTTATAACTACTTTATTTTATAATGATTTATAATCTTACTTAAAAATAAGATTTTTTAAGAAAAATCATTAAAATCTGTGTAACCAGGATATAATTAATTAATATATCAATACGATTACTAAAACTACCAATTTCGTGTATCTGGTTCGGTTCACAGACCATGTTATGGATTTGGATGGTATAAGGTTTTTTGCGTGCCAGCCACACTGACAACTCTTTAATAGTCCTTTCGTAGTTAATGTCCTGCCACAACAGTATTGTTGTATTCCAGTAATCAGAGTACTCTATTTTAAAGCCAGGTTATCCTGATGTAAACACTCACCATTCTTCTTGCATTGTGACATTTTCCATCATTAGGTAGCATACAGTGAAATTTATGACACCTGAGAAATTTTGTAAAGTATTAATAAAGGATCAGGATTTAATACAGGAAATATAGTAATAAACTTACGTTTAAAGACGTATTAAAGTTAATTAATACGCTTGTATTTATATCCAATGGAAGTGAGAATAAACGCGATCTATTATTAAATTATGGCGTGTGTATAATATTACATCGAATAAACATGAAGTAACTAAAAATGATTTTGAAAGATCACCTTACTCTCATCTTACAAAGAGAAGAGATAAAAAGACAATAGACAATAGATGAGAAATTAACATAAGATTGATGTTTACAATGTCTATAGAGTCACCATTCAAATTAATCTAGATCAGAATCCGTTCAAAAATTTAGATGTTGATATTCTAGACGCAAGGATTAAGGTAACAAACAGTATTTGCTTTGTTGCCTTTTTTGTTTTTTATTTTCCTACCAATTCGCTTTGGGCAAGCGTGGTGGGAAATGGCTCAAATCCCCACATATAAGCCCCTACAAATGCGAAAATCTTTGGGGGAGGCCTATGTCTAGCGGTGGACGTCTATCGGCTAATAATGATAATGAACGACTATAAGGCGTAGGGGTTCTTGCACAACAACTCAAGGGATCGAAGACAATCTCACCTGCTCGTGGAGTACCTTGTTAATCAATAACCGTAGCTTTGGATCTTACCAACCCGCATTGAGCCAGCGTGATGGGAAATGGCCCAAATCTCCCCATATAAATACCTACAAACTTGAAGATCTTTAAGGAAGACCCATGTCAAGAAGTGAACGATTATCGGCTGAAGAATGACAATGGGTTAATACTGGACCTCTTTTTAACATGGATGACAGGGATGCTTTTATAGCCGTGGGTTTAACAATATGAGGGTGGTGAACGGACGCACGAAAACCCTGCTATCAATCGGTCAGGTACAATGAAGATATAACTCACAGTAGAAAAGTGAAAGATTGAACATCTTCGAACATCGGAAGAGTTTGGATCACAATTGTTTATATCATATCTATTATTTGAAAGTGAAGCAGTAAAGTGCCAATATACACGTTAGGTGTTCGTTAGTGACGTGGAAGTCTATTAATTACGTTTTATATCCCGAAGCGATAGAAAATTTATAACGCGTGCACTGCGTAATTAAAGGAGACTGCTGCTTGATGAAGTTGAATCAGCTGGTAACGTCATAAAGATTTACATTAACCTTTCAGCTTACTCAAACATATATGTAATATGATCGTTTTAGATCTCTTTGTCATCATCAGCCGCTAGACGTCCACTGCTGGATCTAGGCCTACCCCAAAGATTCCTACATCGATCGGGTGGGAATTCATATGGAGGATTTTGGGTAATTTCCCATCACGCTGAGTCAGTGCGGGTTGGTGGGAGCCAGAGCCTCGTTTATTGATTAGCAGGGTGCATCAGGTTCGCTTAGAACCCGTGAGTTTTTGTGTGTCCTTGAAATATTAATAAAATAATGGACATAAAGATACAGCTAACTCGTATAGGGTTTTCTTCTTCTTCGTGGTCATAATCCTGGCAAGTCATGGTCGACATGCTTTATTTATTATTTACATGATTAGTGGCACACTTTACAAGATGTCGCCAGTCTCTTCAGGGTATAATTCTCACAAACTCTGATCTCCCACCTGAAGTAAAATATTTTTGTAAGATTTTATGCCTTTTGGAATGATTTTTACGCTGTTAGACTTGGTTAACTTTTATAACCTTAACGAACTCCCTATTCATAGATACTTGAGATATGATTTTGCGCAGGAGACAGGATTATGAATAGATATAACTAGTCTACCCGAGATAATAAATAATAAATTAATTAGAAGTAAGTTCATAAATTATTGCTTAAAAATATGTAAGATAGTAAACAATACAAATAAGGATAAGTAAATATTACTTTATACATAGGGACAAAATAATATTCTGTGTATTTCTGTGAATATTAGATAGCATAATATAAAAAAAAAGAAAAATGTAAATAACCTAATGTTGGCATATGTTGTACGTAAATGTTGTAAATAATAGGATAAGGTATAATAATATCAGGGAAAAATAGAAATAAATAAAATAAAAATTTTACGAACTCAAGGCTTGCAAATCTGGATTCCGTAAGAGAGGAGAAAGATGAGCTCTCTCATCTACCAATAGTCTCTTATGTAGAGAAAGATAAGAAAACATTGGATGGGGGATGGTTTGAAGAAATGATGGCGATGATAATGGTGACGGTTATGTTAATGATGATGGGGTTCGATTTGGTAAAAGATGCCGGGAGTGAAGAGAAACAGTGGTATGATGAATCGTACGTTTGCACTCTGCTATCTTCTGCGATGTGTATAATATTTATGCCGATACATATACTTCTTTACAGGAGGTGAATTGTTAACATTATAGAATGGAGCAGCCCCAAGCTGATTATAATTCTATATAATTTTTAATCTCATCACTTTGCCCCTTGGAAACAGAAAAGATACGATGTTCCATTAAAAGCGGACACCCTTAACAATTTATCATAAACTTGTGTTTGCTACGTGTAAAATAAGATATGTTTGCGAAAAACGTTAAAATAATATATTTTTATAAACTGTGAAATGTAGGGGTGTAAAGGGCGTAAGGGTTTTCGCACAACAACTCACAATATCCAAGTCGACCTCACCTGCTCGTAGTTCACCCTGCTAATCAACAAACGAGGTTCTGGCTCCCACCAACCCGCATTGAGTCAGCGTGGTGGGAAATGGTCCAAATTTAGTCCAGGCGCCACCGAATGCCATGGCCGGCGCAGGACCGATGGATATGGAGATCATTAAGGGACGACATAGGTCCTGCTGCGGATGTCTATCGGCTGACGATTGAAACTGTAAAATGAGTTAGCCATCAACAAATATTTCTGTAAGTTACTTATTTTGTAGTCATAAGATTAACTTTTTGTATAATAAAGTTTGTAACTTATTTAAATGTTGTTAAAACTTATAATCGTTTTAGCTTTTGAAAATTATATCAAAAATTTTTTTGTTAGTCAAAAATTTATAAAACACATGATGTAAGGAACAAAGGAAATAGTAATATTAGTATACTATTATAGTAACAATAACTGTAATTAAATTTATTAAACTATTGATTTAAAGGCTTTGAGCTGCCGTATGAAATGTGCTGCTGACGGTAGATTTAATTTTGACTGACATCAGCAACATTCAGTGATACCGTGAGCTTACCTACTATAAATTCAGTGTGTACAAACAGGCTTAGTGTAATCCCGTAATCTAATTTGCTGTCCAGTGCTTTGATTCAGTGACAATGTGTAGCTGTCAACTGTAGCCGTAAAAACATGATTTTATGGAAGGCTTTTTACGCAAGAATTATCATTATTCACGTCCAATTTTATCTCTATTTGAAGTTTTACTGGTGAGAAGTCTCTGTTGCCGGAGATAAGTATCACCGCAGCGCCTATTTCCCCCGTCAAACAGTTGTGTTGCAAACATTGCTGCGTTTCGATTTGACGGGCGTTGTAGCTAGTGTAAGTATACTACGTTAACTCAACAACTTATGCCTCAAGGGGAACGTAATGTGGCGCTATGTATAATATCATAACTTGCGCCACATTATTATGGCCGGGAGTATCATTTACTATGAGGCAAACGTTCTGCTCGTCGCTTTGTATTACAAAAAAAAGTATTAAATTATATAATCAACTGATAGTAGATATGTACGGCTGTAGACTATTTGAATAGGTACCAGTGTTTATTACTGCTTTCGGACTTCTGCCTGGGCGGACGAAGCTGGCGAACTTATAGAGGAAATCATACTCAACATTTTATACCTTAAGGTGATATGGACAATTCTCCGTGTACATCATTGTATTGCCTCAATATTATGGGCGGGCGTACCTGTCACTAGGTGAACGTTTGGTCCCTATCATCACTTCGTCTTATAAGAAAAATGTATGTATTTAAACACTGATTATAAATGATTTTAAGTTCAGGTGGCTTATAATAATTTAATTTAAAGATGAAATAGCTGAGGCAGCAACATTTATAACGAAAGCGCCTGCTTGCTTCGAAAGGCACGTGATGGCGTTAATCTTGGATAAGGCTACATCGCTCCAACTAAAGCAAAAGCTGGAGTGAGTTAAAAAGATATATATTTTAACGATAAATATAACTTGTTTTCAAATCTTATCTATAATTATAGGTTATCTATTTATTTATACTAAAGACCTCTTAGGTGCGTAAGTTTAAAAGTTCATTATTAGACTTTGGTGTTGCATGAGAATAATGAAGAAATAGAGACCAAATAATTTCTCTCTTAAGTTTAACCGAAGACTAAAACAGTCATTATACTAGTCCGTTTACTAGTCAACAATATTTTAATGAAATGTATATATCCTATCATTATAAAATGATTACGATATCAACTGAAAATTTACAAGATTTCCATACGTCCTATCCTTGTACTCAAAGTAGACTGGCTTTTCGAATAAACGCGGTGTAAAGAGATTGTATAGTTTCAAGATTTACAACTAGTGGAAGATAAAAGCTTTAGTAGTTGGAAGTATACTTGGTGTATTGTGTGATAGAGGATTTAAATTCAATCGTAATCATTGAAAATTTAAAACACTGCAGTTCGATGAAAAATCCAGACGTTAACTACCAAAAATACTCTAGTCTTAACTGATAACTATTCAGTTTAGTTGTGACTTAATAGAATAACTGAAAATTTATCAACGGATAAAGTCCATTTGGACCTAGGTCATGCTAATGGTCCCCATGTATAATATAGATAAGTTACAGTTTATTTAAAATCGGTAAGTTGTCATAACATTTCGACAGTCTATGGTATGTAATCAACATAAAATAATTGGTCTATGAATTTAATTTAACGTACTTATTAAATATCTATATATTGCATTTAATTAAGAGATTAGTTTGCTATACTAACAGTAGATTGTTAAAATAAATCCACACCGTTGAATCTCCAACAAACTAATGAATATGGATTCTCACGATCAAGTCAAAATAATCCTAGAGCTTCGATGGAGTTAATAAGCAAACTTATATCTAGTAGTAGTGAACATTTAACTAAATTCTAATAATTTGAAAACTATCAAAGGATAGCTTAGAACTAACATCATATATAAAAGGACTTTAAACTAGATTTTGTGAAAAGTACAAAAAAAATATTTCTAGAAATTTTTTATGGGGTTACCATCACAGGCCTCTGTTGCCGAATACCATCTAGGCAGGTGTATGTACCACCTATTTTACTACTGCGTTTCAGTCTGAAGGGTGTTGTAGTTAGTGAATATACCAAGGAATGGTACTTAACATCTCGTGAATCAGGAGAGAAGGATATTAAGAGAAAAGTAATAGTACTTTTCGCTTAATATCTGGTTGGTGAATTGTCGCAAATAAGAGGTCCTTCCTACGTAGAACATAGATTAGGAAAGTTTAATACTTCAAGGATTAATTTCAACTTTGACTGTGCGCCGTACGTAAATAAAATGAGATGAACATTTTAAATGGGATATCCTTTTTTTTAAGTATAATTTTAACTACGTACTTTTAATAGTTTTTATCTTCTATAGCTGGTTATAAGTAATTGAAGCGAGCTTGTTCGTAATATCCTGGCTCTCATATTAAACAGACAGAACAAAGCAATATTGTTATGGTGACAGATTTGAGTTGTGAGGCTAAATGTGGGGTGAAAAAGTCCAACCACCAACTAAACTCCATTACGGTATGCCACAGGAATAAAATCAGGTACTAAGTTATTTAGTATTAGCAGTAACAGTTTATATTGAGTAACAGAACTTATATGTCTGTTATACTATATGAGTTACTGTTTTATTTTTATCAGTTTTCAAATATTTTAGTTTTTTATTGCCATTGAAAAGTATTTGTTTTTGTGTAGATTATTAAAGTGTATATATTGGGTACGTACGTTTTAAGTCTATTAAGAAGTAACATTAATTTTAATGAGCCTTCTTGAATAAATATCGCGCTAGGAAAACCTAGGTACAGTAACTAATATGTGGCTTCTTTATTACGTATTAATATTAGGTCGGGGAAAAAGTATTTTCGCATTATAGTATTTATGAACTTGTAATAAAATCTCTTTGGTTATACTATTTGTATCTGGCTGGTTTTGGTTTCATTGAAAGTTTAAATTTTAAAAACATAATTCCAAATTCACATTAGGAAAATGTGTGGTTTTCATTTGTTTTTCGTACTGTCGATATGAGTGAATCTAATGAAGAAATTCGATACATTTTAAAGTTTTACTACAAAAAAGGTAAAAATGCAACGCATGCCGCGAAAAAAATTTGCGATGCTTATGGAGCTAGTGCAGTGTCTGTGAGAGTAGCACAAATTTGGTTTAAGCGTTTTCAAGTTTTGATGTCAAATATGCACGTCGCTCTGGTCGCCCTATTACGGATAAAATGGATGCCGTTTTTGAAAAAGTGGAGCAAGATCGGCATATCAGTAGTTACGACGTAGCTGAAGAACTGGGAATTGACCACAAAACAGTTTTGGCGCATTTGAAAAGAACTGGGTACACAAAAAAGCTCGATATTTGGGTACCTCACGAGCTCACTGAAAGAAACCTTATAATGAACCGTGTAGTCGTTTGTGATTCTTTATTGGGACGTAATGAAACCGAACCATTTTTGAAGAAGCTGATAACTGGTGATGAGAAATGGATCGCGTACGACAAGATCGTGCGAAAATGGTCGTGGGTAAAGGCCGGTCAGGCTTCACAGACTGTGGCGAACCAGGGTTAACTCGCAACAAGGTGATGCTGTGTGTGTGGTGGGATTGGAAGGGCATTATTCATTATGAGCTGTTACCACCAGGCAGGATCATCGGCTCTGAACTCTACTGCGAACAACTGATGAGAATAAAGCAAGAAGTTGAGAGAAAGCGGCCGGAATTAATCAACAGAAGGGGTGTGGCATTTCATCATAATAACGCTAAACCTCACACATCTTTAGCCACTCAACAAAAATTAAGAGAGTTTCGCCGGAAGGTGTTAATGCATCCGCCGTATAGTCCTGACCTTACACCTTCAGATTTCCACCTGTTTCGGTCTCTTCAGAATTCTTTAGGCAGTGTCAGGTTGACATCACGAGAGGGCTGCCAAAACCACTTGTTGCGGTATTTTGATCAGAAGTCCCAAAATTTCTATAGCAATGGGATCATGTCCCTTACCTACAAGATGGCAAAAAGTTATCAAACAGGTACCTACATACTTTAGTTACATATAAATAATCTATATTAAAATGTTTGGAATTTTCTTAAAAAATGCGAAGAAACTTATTCACCAACTTAATATAATTATTTAGGTGTGGACCTAAAGAGTGGAGCGACGTTTCGAGTGCCACCGACCTGTACCTCCTCGCAAGAGACAGCGTGAATTATGGCTAACTCACCACCAGCTGTCGGTAGTCGGAGAGGCAGTTTAAGAGGAAGGTGAGTAAATTTTAATATATTAATTTAAAATATTTGCGTAGTGCATTCAGTTTTATAACAATGTATATGTATAGGGTTAAAATGATTTATTATAACTTATGTATGATCTACCGATGAGACAAGTTCGATGTTTACCTAGTAAAAAAAAAAATATGTTGAGAGCTGCTAATTATGATATTCACACATAAAATGAAGATCGCCTTGAGAGAGATAGATCCATAGGTGATAAGTTACTAGGAAGATTTTAGTAAGTTATACATAACACGAACAACAACGAAGAATGTCACCGAATGTAGTGACTAGGTAATGTAGAGGAATAAATCTTTTCCAAGATGTAAGGACGTTTCCTTATTAGTATATATAGGTAGGGTACATTATTTCGTATTGGTAAATTGCTAAGTTTATCCGCACGGAAATATATCGGTTTCAGTGTGATAAATGGAACGGAATATTTCCAGTAGAAAATCAAAGGATTGCGTCAAGCAGATGCATGTTAGGGATGTTTGAGTTCATCCTATCGCAACGACGGTGATTTGATGCTGCGACGATTTAGAAAAAATACTTGTTATTTAATTATCATTTGACATACTATTACACTGTTTAAAGCTGAACATAAACCTTTTCATACAATTAATTCATTAATTAGAACTGACTCTCCTATTAGATCGCCAAATCTATCCATAGTACTGACTAGAGCAAGCGGGACACAATTGTAAGAGTCTAGCAAAACCCTTGGATTGATTTCCGGTCTGAGAGGAACTGAATAAAATTAAAAAATCAACTTCTTTATTTTACTCTGAATGTAAGACTATGTCGAATTTTATAACAGAAAACATAGTTTTCAACATAAAATAATGTTGTACCTTCCTTTATTTGATTAGGCCACAAACATTAATAGGGTGCTCAGATATTAACTAATTTCTAGTGCATTATTTTTGTTCTATTGTATAGTTTTTTTTTTACATAAACTGTCTATTAAATCCATAATGAATCTAACTATACAACAATTTTTTATCAATAACATTAATCAAAGAATTAAATGATCTACTAATAGCAGATTTCTGATACATATCTTACGTAGAAGTAAACGCCGTCTCGTTTGTCTAGATTCTAATGCTACTAATAATTTTTCTGATTACTGTTACTGTAGTAATTAGCCGAATTATTGACGAGCAGTAATATTACTTAACATTACTACTTTGCATCTAATGTAGTTTATTAATTCTCAACGTTCGCCTTAAAACTTCTAAATGTAACATCCGCACGCTTTTGTATATATCTTCCGTTATACAAGCGCACACAAGTTATAAGTATCATCATCATCATCAGCCGACAGAGGTCCACTGTTGGGCATGGACCTCCTTCAAAGATTTCCGCATCGATTGATCCTGCGCTGACCGCACCCAGCAATCTTCACCAGATCGTCAGACCACCTAGGGCGAAGCCTACTTATAGTAGGCTATAATAAATTGATATTAGTTGTGTTAAGTAATAACTTTGTGCATGTATATGTTTTAATAAGGAACATTTTATCGAGAAGTTTTTAAGCTTTTCTGTTTATAACTTTACATATATATTAATGTTTTCTGTTGATAAATCTGCTTTTTACTTAGTGAATAGAAATATTATATTGAAATAGTAAAAGTCGTCCTCCGCCGCAATAAAGGCTTGAAACGAAATATAGAATGTGACAAAACAAAAATCCGCAATACTTTATATAAATATACATCAGCTCGATGCTTTCGATTATAAAAGAAATCATATAATGGAAGTAAATATGAAACATTAATGTTAAAAGGAGATTTTGAATAAAATATTATGATCACACTTCCCGGAGCCCCGCGGCGAGGTGCTTCCATCAAAAATTTAGATTAAATTTCGTGAGGTACCTGGATATATTTTGTTTGGATCTTGAAAAAAATCTAAACATTATTCCTAAAGATGAGAATTGAGCGATTTCAGCATTAGTAGAATACGGTTATATTATCATCAGCCGATAGAACCCCACTGCTGGACACAGGCCATCCCCAAAGATCTCCATGTTGAACGGTCCCGCGTTGCTCGCATCCAGTGGGTTCCCGCGATTCTCACCAGATCGTCGATCCACCTTGTGGGAGGCATCCTAGCACTACGTCCTTACTGCCCCATCGGCCGTCGGTCCTTCGAGCAATGTACCCTGCCCACTGTCACTTAAGTATACACTTATATATATTGACACTATCTAACTGTTTTATAATGTTATGTATGATGATGTCCATAAAAAAATTATCATAACCTATTAATCTATCTAGGGCTTACATTGTATAAGACTTATAAAAAGTTACTTATCGTCTTGCCATATATACATATGTTACTAACTGTTCGCCGCCCGCTTTCCTGGTTGTAACACCCCTGCAACTTCCTTTGGGGACAAAATTTTGTAAAAATCCATTCTTAGCTGACCTACTCTCCACAAAAGGAATACTTCTACCAAATTTTTACTCTGGGCCTTATTCTGACAGAGATATTTTGATGAGCCTCTACATAGGTGGAAATCTCATATATGTACATAAGTATATTTGTTAATTTTTTTTGCGGGGTATAGTAGACAAAATAAATTCTCTTTCGTGTTATTCCCAAAGAGCCCGTCAGCCAATTTTTGTGGTAACACAATATAAGTGCGATAAGGTTTCTGTGAGATCAACGCGTTAATGATTCCTTTATTCCCTTAATTTTATTTTATTAAATTAAGCGACGAGACGAGCGGGACGTTCACCTGATGGTAAGTGATACGCCCGCCCATAATAACGTGGCACTAGTTAGGATGATATACGCTGTACCACAATGCGCTCGTCGCCTGAGACATAAGATGTTGAGTTTCGTTACCTTAATAATTACACTAACTACAGCGCTCATCAAACCGGAACGAAGTAATGTTTGTACAGTGTTTGACGGCAGAAGTAGGCGCTGCGTGGGTATCGACCTACCACCACCATTAAACAGGTCGTATGCCTGTTTCCCAGCTTTATGTTACACAAAAAAAAAAATTCTAACAAAATAGAGAAACAAAGAAGCGGACTATGTAATGAGGAATTCTCTTCGTCGCCTTTTCATGTTGTATATGTAATAATAAAAAAAAATTAATTGTTTCTGCTTAAACCATGTGAAAATTTATTTAAGTTTAATTTGGAAATGATTTAAATTAAGTTGAAACAATTGGACAACTTAAATTAACATAACAAAGGAGCTGTAAGGTTCGCGCGACGGTCGGGATGGCTGTCAGCCTAATTGCATATGATTTACGCGTCTGACGCTATCTCTTTGTGATAGTCAAGTATCCACGTAACTGCCCTGGATGTGACAACGCCAGGTCATCCCAGGATAATTGATGTAGACATATGTGTTAACGTGTGTATATATTGTGTTATTGTAGGTAACTATCAAGCTATTCGCAAGCCTAAATCCAGACTTACTTTAGTCTAAGAGATTGTTTCTCAGGAATTTCTTCCATCATCAATCATGTCTACAACAGCAAATCACGTTCACTGTTCCTTATGTCAGGTATATGTGAAAGCTTGGATTAGGAACCTTCCTGTTACTAAGCAAGCTGGTATCTCTGTTGCCGGAGGCCGTCTAGATACGTATTACCGCAGCATCAATTTCTGCCGCCAAACAGTAGTGTGTAAAGATTACATAGTTCCGGTATGAAGGGCGCTGTAGCCAATGAAATTACGAACTAATGAACGTTTCACTCGTCTTGACGCTTAAATAAAAAAGCAAGGTTTTAGTCACTTAACTACTGAAGTAATTATAGTAACATATATATCGAATTTCACGTCGTACTTTAACTTTCAATGATTCTTTTGTCTGCTAGGTCTAGGCCTCCCACGAGGTAGACCGATGATCTGGTGAGATTCGCGGAAACCCACTGGATGCGAGCCACGCGTGACCGATTGATGTGGAGCTCTTTGGGGGAGGCCTATGTCCATCAGTGGACGTCTATCGGCTGATAATGATAATCGTTTTCTTATAACAGTTGTTTCGAGTTATTTGCGGATAAGTTATAAGTAAACATTTTAATACACAAAACGACAGGTAGGTCTATTCAACTTTAACTAAGTAATATTCTGTAATTTAACGATTTATTGCCACAGCCAATTTACGTCCCCACTGTTGGGGCACAGGCTTACCTTCACCAGGGCAATGGGCCATAGTCACCACGCGGGCCCAATGCGGATTGGTGACTTCACACACACCTTAGAATAAATTCTAATTAATGTGCAGGTTTCCTCATGATGTTTTCCTTCACCGTTTGTATTTCGCTGTTGTTACTAAAGTTCACAAATGTACATAACTTAAATATTAAAGTCATCTATACATGTCAAGATTCGAACCCGCGACCTTCGAAATGAAAGCCGCACGCTCTAACCATTAGGCCAGCGAAGTACCTAATAAAATAATTAAACTATATATACTCGTAAACCATTTGCGTTGGTGGTACATTTACGAGAAATATTCACGAACGGAAAGGTTACCTTTTACATATCCGTCGCTGTAAAAATTTTTCAGGCTCGTAAAGTATAAATGTCGGCGCAATGAATCCATGAATAGCTATCATGATGTATTCCATTCAATATTTCAGTCTTACGGGAGTTGACACGCCCCTTAGGAAATAACTGAGCCGTTTTTACTCGCGACCGGAAATGCATGAAATTTTTCCCCTTTCACATTTTCTAAAATGTTTATGTTTTATAAGCATCATTTATCAAGTTAAAAAAACGCTAAGTTATTTTTTGTTTTTATATAGGAAGTAATCACTGAAATTGTTACAAGTATTGCTAGACTAGGAACAGGTACAGAGGTCGTAAGACCTGACCGCCGATTGAAGATTAAGGTTCTCATGTGGTGGCTGCGTACCGGAAGACGTAATGCTGTAAGGAACTTCACAAGATAAATTATTTAATACTTTATGTTAAAAGGAGAATATTACCAGGCGATTGGTAGAACAACTGAGGTCATTGATATTGCTCCAAATATTGCTAGACTTAAGGTCTGAAGGCAGGCGGTCGATGGGAGATTAAGGTTTTTCATTAAATAGATTACGATCATGATTAAGGACTTACACTAAATAGGACAATAATCTGTTGAAGGTATGCGAGCATCGCAGGAGTGATCGATGTTAAGATCCTTGAAAAGCCTATGTCATGCAATTGACGTCCATAGTCTGATGAATGAGTTTCTTCGCAGATTGTTTCCTTTTTTTTTAAAAAAAAAACGATTTGATAAAAGTACATCACCTCTCCTTAACATTTGCTACTCTTTAATTATAATCCTTTCACTAGTCCCGTTTGTTCAGGAGTTTCTCTTTTACGTCACGACAAAAGTTTGCTAACAAATTTCGTGTAAGATTTAAATTTGTCGCATTACATTAAACTGAATAATAAACAACTTCCACGGCTTGACTGAAACAGCTCAACGTCTTTGTAAAGCTTTTAACAATAAATTGTCACGTAAGCCCTAACGTAAGTTTGAAAGCTCCACTCAATTACAATTGAAACGGTAATGCGAAACTTGATTTGATAACTGTATTATGAAACTAAACGAAGAAAAAGGATGCTTATTAGAAGATTGAGTTTAATCTGATATAGAAATGTATGGAGTATATACAAAGGGACTTGTCCATTTATCTTTTAAAATTTTGAGGAAAGTTCTTTTTTTTTAATAAGAAATGAACAAGACGTTCACTTGATGTTAACTTATATAGCTGACGGATGCTGGATCCGCGAGCCTTGAGTCCTATGAAGCAGCAATAATTGTCAAATAAACTAGCATCCACCACTTCACTATAAAATAAAAGTAACCCGCCTATAAAACTATTTAATTTATTTATGTATTTATTTACAGTAAGGGGTTAAAATAATGTACGAGATCCTCCGAGATATCTTCGATATTTTCTTTAATAATCAATTATCATAGAACCTCCAGTAATATATTTAAACTTCAATTTTTTTTATTCTATATCAGATACGATTAAACTTGTTTGTATACACTGTTTCTGTCTAGAGGTTTCTATGATCTTCAACATATCTTCGGGCCATATCTGCTTACTACAAATCTAGAAGCATTGGTAGTAAATAGAGGTGGATAAATCATTTGAAGGTTTTCCTCTCCAATAATTGATAGTGTACTTGGTATTTATTAAGAAAACGTGTCTAAGTAATTCAGAGTATTTTCTAAGTTAACTCAAAGTGATTTTTCAATGTGTAATTCAATATTGACTTTATTACCTACTGAAATGTACGGCCCTTTGTTGCCATTTGAAAAAACCTAAACCTGTATCTTTGTTAGTATTCAAATGAAACCTAACTCCTCTATTCTGCATACATTCGCAGTCAGCGGAACACGCGACACGAAACTGGTTAATAGGATTACGTTAAGCTCTCCCATACAGAGTTTATAGGTGTGTGACGTCACACAACTTCCTAACCAAATTATATCAGCAGCAATCACACTTCAGAGCTCCACGTGTGAAAACATCGTTAGTAAATATCAGTGTAAACTATCATTGAAAACTACTTATGCTATTAATAGAAACAGTAAAACACTACACAAAATTTCAAAAGACATGAAAGTAAGTTTTTAAGATAACAATTTTTTTATAAAAAATTTCTTCGACTGTTCAAAGATGTACTTACTCAAAGATTATAACATATAATTGAACCCTCTGAGTATCTACTGCAGCTCTTATTTCCGTCGCCAAACAGTTATATGGAAACATTACCGTATTCCGGTTTGAAAGACGTGGTAGCTATAGAAACGACTGCGGTAACAAGAGTAAACATCTTACGTATCAACGTCACGAGCACAGTGTAATGCTACTCGTATATATCATCCTACCTAGCATTATTATATATTATTATGGGCAGACAGATTACCACTTACTATCAGGTGAACAACTATCTTGTCTAAACTCACTTAGGAATAAAAAAAGATTATAACCCATTCACCAGCGGCGAAGTCTCCGTGCTCTTAACAATACTACCCTCTTCTCTATTCCAGCCTCTCCAAAGCCGTCTTTTTATTTTAATTTCTATCCTATCTTCGGATCTTATATTCTATTAATAGAAATCTTCGCCCCACCAACCCTCACCATTTAGGCCTCTCGCACACCTCTGACGTTGTTCACTCTTCTATCTCTATCTAATCTTTTCTCCTCTGGAATTCACTTCCTCTCGAAACCCGGAGATCGGTAAACGTTTAGGACAAAAGTACAGGTACTTCTCTTCAATGACTTAATAATTAAATCATCTGCGAAATCATTCTTTATTATATCTATAGATATAATAATCTTCATATATGTATATGCATTTTTTTTATTTATTTACACTTATAATCATTGTTCAGTATATTAATAAGCTATATGTACTATATAAGATACAAAGGAAAATAATGGCACCATTAAGTCCACCCTTGTATATATATAGGTTTAAGGTAAGACGAGAGGGACGTTCACCTGATGGTAAGTGATACCTAGAAGAACTTGGTGCTAGTTAGGTTTTTATATACTGCACCATGTTACGCTCGTCGCCAGAGATATAAGATGTTGAGTTTCGTTACGCCGGTGAATACTAGCGATAGTGCCCTTAAAACCGGAGCCCAAATAACTGTAAAGTATACGGGCGATAGATATAAACGATACAGGGTAAAAATATTCTATCCGAGTTACCATCTATCTAAAATAAGATTTCTTATAAATCTTCAAAAAGGATTTCCTTTTGCTCTATGGCGTGTTTGAAATATTTAGACTTAAAGAGAAGGGACGGGAAAGTGAGAGACTCTGAAGGAAACAAAGCAAAATGAAACACTAATTAAGAAATGTAATTAAGGCCGTCAGGTCCTTGAGGGAGAGAGGAGTGACTAAAACTTACTCTCCTCGCTTGTAAGGTAAATTCAGCAAGCACTTCACTCGTTAAGGCTAACGAGCATTGTTTCACACAAGTAACGCTTAACATTAAGGAAACTTAACGAATTCTCAATGTCACTATTTAATTACAAACCCGTGATCTCATCTCGATGTGCAAATAACTCATAATTACTTTTTAAGAGAAACAATACAAGCAGTAGGCTTCTCCAATATATTTCTAACGCAACCAGTCTTATGCGACCTCCCTCTAACGATTCTATGGGATCTTCACCAGGTCTTCGGTCGTCGGCTCCTACAAATGCATAATCACTTTCAATTTCCTCCTCCTTAGATGTAATTTTTTTATAGACGAACTTCGATTTTAATTTATGTAATCATTATCATCAGCCGACAGGCGTCCACTGCAAGACATAGGTCTTCTCCAAAGACCTCCACACATCGTTAGAGTTCATTGAGGGGGATTGCGGGTTGGTGGGTGGTTAGAGCCTCGTCTGTTACTCAGCAGCGCTGCGTACCGTTGAGGTTGACTTGGACTCCGTAAGATATTGGGCGCAACCCCTTACACCCTAAAATTTTGGTAATTTAATTTATCTAATAATTTTTTTTTATAAACATCAGACCTACTTTACCTGTAATTAGGTACGACCTTTTGTATGTAATTTAGCCATAAAGTCACTTTCCACCATCTTCCGCAAGATAGACTGCAGAGACTTAATAATAAGTTGCAATGTAAGAGCTTTTTTTCGTTTCCATTTCGGATGTAGCTTTGTAAGCTTACGGATTAAGTTAAAACTTCTCGCTAAGATACTATTTGTATTCACAAAGAAATCTATTTTGTTTTGGACATTGACAGAAAATTTGAATAGACAATAAAATTCCATCCATGGTGTAGCGGTTGACCTTGTAACATGAAGTTTATTAGTTTGCTTCCGGCGCCACATGTTCTTGCTGAAGCTACCATCCCTATGTTCAAAGTCAGTGTTTCAAATATTAAAATATAAGAGTCTTAGGGTTAGCACGCTAATTTTTTTTATTTAACTAAGCGACGTGGTGAAAAGGACGTTCACCTGATAGTAAGTGATACACACGTACATAATAACATGGCGCTGGTTACGATGATATACACTGCACTACAATGCGCTCGTCGCTTTGAGGCATAGAATGTTGAGTCTCGTTACCCCTGTAATTTCACTACTTTCAACGCCCTTCAATTCGGAACAATAACGTTTGCGCACTATTGTCTGCCGAATTCCATTGTTGCTATACATCGTGAAAAGATAAGGTCTAGATTATAGTCAGATGAACATATATATACTTAAACCTATAAATCAAGACATAAATAATTTTGAAAGTCGCGTAAAGTTTTATTTGCGGATTTGCAATTTAAATTTGTATGAAGACGTGGTTATTAAGTCTTATCTAACGACTTCACTTAAATAAGGTTAACGCTTTAGTCTATACGTTTAAATAACTTAATTAGTGCTTATCACAATAATGTAGGTTGTATATTTTATTAATTTATTTAGTCAACATGTTTATTAATTTAAGTACTAGGGAGTGTTTAGCATTTAAACAATGCCTATTACAATTTTATGTTGTTTCTCACGTAGATAACTATACTTTCCATACCAAGGGTGTATTCATAAAACATATCATATAATACTGGTGGTAGGTTTCTACTGATGGTAAATCACGATTGCCGGGAACCGTCTAGATAGTCAAACAGTAGTATACAAACATTCCTGCGTTCCGGTTTGAAAGGCGCTGTAGCTAGTGAAATTATTACAGTAACCAGACTCAACATCTTATGTCTCAAGGCGACGAGCACAATGTGGTATGTTTTAACAATCGCCACGTTGTTATGAACAGAGTGTATCACTTACCATCACGTAGAACCGAACATCCTCGTTTTTTCGCTTTGTTTAATAAAAAAAAATCCTATTCTACTTCTACATGTCTCTGTAGTCCTTGTGAGAAAACTAAATCTCTTATTAATATGATTCCCCGTGTGAATTTCCATGTTTTGAAACTAACACGCTATGAAATTGCCTCACGTACAATAATAAGAGTGTTGTGTTACGGAAACCACCGAAATTGTAGTGCGAAATATTCCCACAGCATAGTTATGTCTTCGCTTATACACCCAATTTAAGTTATTTTTGTTCATCTGGTTTCTAGTGTCTACATAATAAATAAAGTATCAAGCACTGTTTACTGTTGCCGCAGACTAAGTAGTGGTCATCGCAATTCCCATTTCTGCCGGCGAATAATAATGTCCAAACATTACAAAGCTTCGGTTTGAAGGGCGCTGTAGCTGATGTTATTCCTGGGTTAACGAGGGTTGAATATCTTATGTCTCAAACCGAAAATCACAATGCACCAGTAACGTATACCATTACGCTTACCATTAGATGAACGTCGCGATCATCTCATCGGTTAGTATAATAAAAAAAAACTAATTAACCCAAATTTAGAAAGATTTAATGTTAAATATCAACACGAATTTATTGTTAGAAAAGTGAAGATAAAGGGGATGGGGGTAGATGGAGAAATTCATTTTAAGTTATTAAAAATCTACTAACTACTTAAAAATCTATCTTTAGCGAAGTTTAAAATTACCTTAAAACAAATTTCTTTTCATAAAATTCACGAAATGAAATTTGTCTTCCTGCCCGTCGCTGACAATTAATTAGTGGTTATTTATTACTTAGCGAGTTTAAGTTATACATAAGTTCTTAATTAAGAGTCGCGTGGCAAACTTTAAGTAGCTCTTAGTAACTTACGTTTATCTTTTGGCATACGTAACCATTATAAGAGTTGTTATAAGTAGTAACGGATGACGACCTCACCTTGGAGAAGCTTCATCCTTTTGTTGGTGAATCATCTTCATTACAGCATAGTTTGGTCCATATTTATGGTCACGATTAAATGTTCAATGCTCTCTTTAAAAGCGTAAACAGAATAATTATCCTAAAGTTATTACATAGTTGTTATTGTTTTTTCTATTAAGGGACGAATTATATGAAAAGTCGCCTTTCTTTCATCGCCAAAATCGTACTTATAGAAGTCCCTTATTAGACGACTAAAATCGAATTAATATTTTGATTGAGAGAGTCTTAAAATTTAATCATAGCTACGAATTCAATCAGAGACCAAATCAAATACTTTGAATCTCGGTGATTAATTCTCTTTAACAATCGTTTGTTTCTAATTTAGATAGTTATAAAAAGGAAATTATTTCACACGAGAAAAATACTGTATAAATACTATAAATAGAAGAAATTGGTTCAAATATTTTGGATCTATGGGACAGATGGAACTTACTTCAAATCGATGCTCCAGAGAACATGAACACAACAAATTAACCTTTTATGAGATCAAAACAAATTTCAAATAAACTTAGCTACCCCTATGGCGCAGCGGTTAATCTTCTACATCTTTGTTTAGATTCCGAAGTCCCGTGTTGTAGGGTTTGGATGATGAGTAGTTTTTTCAAATGCGTCTGATTAGCTACATTATATTGTATTTTTGTAACCAAAACAGCGAAGTAGTGTTCCGGTCGTCCACATTTGAAAGCTAGAGGATTCTAAGTTGAGCCTGAGGCCTCATCCTCATTTACCACCTACATATTAGAAAAACGGACTCTACAATGTATATATATTAAAAGAAACATGTTATATTTTTTATATATATTATTGGCGTATAATTAAAACTCAAACTTCTTTGCTACAAATTTAATCCAAGAATCTTAACACTTCACAAATACTGGCGGCACCTAAAGGGTAACAAAACAGTTTCCGGCTTTTATCGTGTATTAAAATAATCAAGATTAACACACTTTTAATATAATATAACAATAGTAACAATATTCCGTAATATTTAGGAACTGTTCCTTAATAAAAAAAAATTAGAAGCGCTTGCTTGTTGTGTTTCATACGGGTAAGGAATAGTTTACAAGAGATACTTTGGTCTTCTGCAAGTAGTTGGAAAGCCCTGAACAGCACGCGGCGTCTGAAACTTTGTTCGCACTTTCATGTTACTTGTATAATTATAATTAGTTTTCCAAATTACTGATCTATAAATCCAGAAAGTATTAAATCTAGGAATTATGAATCTATTATTATGGTACATGTATGAATTGTCAACCCCTTCGACATTCTCAACTTCTGTATCCAACAAACAATTTATAGGAGTATAATAAGTATGGCCATGAAACTTTAATTAGAAGAAAGCACCTCATCATGATGATGATAATATATCTACGGAATTAGTATATACCGTCTGGATCAAATTTGTAGAGGTTATCTAGCTCGTTTTTTAAGTATTTGTTTTTTTATTCTATTATATAGACTAGTGCTTGACTATGATCCCATATAATGGTAGGTGGCTATATATTATTGGATAGTAGAGCTCACTAATCTAGAAATACCCTATTCATTCATCTTTTAAAGATTCCTACGTCGTACCATAACCGCCAATTTACGTCCCCACTGTTGGGGAACAGGCCTATCCTCAATATGATTGCGATTGGGCCATAACCACCACGCGAGCCCAATGCGGATTGGTGACTTCACACACACCTTAGAATAAATTCTAATTAATGTGCAGGTTTCCTCACGATGTTTTCCTTCACCGTTTGTATTTCGCTGTTATAACTAAAGTTGACAAATGTAAATAACTTAAATATTAAAGTCATCGGTACATGCCGAGATTAGAACCGCGACCTTCGGAATGAAGGCCGCACGCTCTAACCATTAGGCCAGCGAGCTACAACTACAGCTATGTCATACGTGGAAAGTGATACTGACGCAAGCAGTATGTTTCTATCCTCAGCTCTTAGTATTAAGAGTCTACGTATATCTCTCCTACAACTGTGTATATAAAGAAAAAGGTACAATATACATTAAGTGTAAGTAATATTATTACAATTTCTAAACAGAAGAGAGTCTAAAAAATTCAACCATCCCGACCCCCGTTACTTGTATATAACTTTTTACACGGTCAATTAGCACCAGGGTTCAAACATTCGGACCCCAAAACTTTCACTGCCCTTTTTTACTTTATCATTTTCATTCTGTATCCGTACTTTATTAATTATTACTTTGTGTGGTGTTTGGTGTTTTAATAAACTTTGAAGTTCGTCGATTAGTTTTATTGTGATATTTTTATCATCTGACGTAGACAGACATTCATTCCTTTATTTGAAAAACTTGCTGACGTTACTGTTTCCGTTCTGGTTGTGGGAGGAAATCTTTAAGAGAACCTTGAACATAATGTCTGATACGCTTTATCTTCGATGACGATATATTAACTTAAACATAAATCATAACAAGTAATATCAAGTTTAAGTAAGTCTCAAAACTACTTTACAGGTTGTCAGTCGCAGTTACGTTATTAATATGTCTGTGTAGACGTTTGTGATAAAAATTAGAGCCTCGTGAAGTTAACTCTTTCCTCATCTTTAAAAATTGGTAGAAACAATCTCTTCGACCGAACAACAACTGATGATTGAAGTTCTCTAAAATGGAAGGACACTAGTGTTAACAATTTTTGAGTTGTTTTGTCGAAAAATAGTGTTTTCCCAAAACTGGAAACTGCACGCTGAATCTCAACGATTGTGTGATTGCAATCAGGGCTGGGATCTGAGCGGTTCGTTACCTCGATATTGCTGTTGCCGTTATCGTCGTGCTATGTAATCGTTTGTAACCTTTGAGATGACTGTGTTAGCTAAGTGAACATATTTAAAGAGTAACAAAAATAAGTTGAAACAAAAGTACCACTTTTGTCGGTCAGTAAAGTGAAGGGATCGGTTAATCAATTCTACAGCAACTAATAACGCTGTGGAAGCTGTGCTTTCTATCTTAAATGTGGTGAGATCTTAAACGTATTATGAAGGATCTGCGTCAACACAACCTGGGACGTGGTTTAGCATGGGATGCCTAACGTCAGAATCTTAACGCTGTTGTTGGGGACTACTCTGACTTCCTGACTGTCAAAGCTTAGGAGTAATTTGAGATCGTAAGGGGAGCACAACGCTAACCCCCACATTTATGGAGAGAGGTTATAGGTTGGAATGATATATGGTTATGATGATGGCTTAGCCGTTATTGCTGGTTAATAGGTTTTATGTTTATAAAGCTATGAGTCCAGTGAGACGTTCACCTGTGTCCATATGTGATACGTCTGTCCAAAACAAAGTAGCTTTAGTTAGAATAATATACACAGCATCACATTCTGTTTGAGACATTTGTGACCAGCAACAGAGACCTAAGAATAATGGTTACTCTGTATATATAAGTTTATACACAGAAGTGTGAATATAAATAGTAAATTTACAATATTTTTACTAAAACATTATTATAGTAAGACAGGCATGAGTGAAGTAAAAAAGTCCGACGTAAAACAATCACATCAGTTGAGAGTTTTCTTGAAATAAATGTAAAAGCAATTCCCCCAAATCAGAGAAGATCTAAGAGAAACGAGGCACGGAAACTTTTTTTTTTAAGTTAAAGACATTATTCTTAAGTTAAAAGGAAAATAAGATCGAGCATTTCCATTCGAGTTTTCTCTTTCGGCTGTTTTATGTCAATATTTGAATTTTAAGCATCAATACTTGCTCTTACAACGGAAGAGAGAATAATGTTTTAAACTGAATTATTTTCACAGGGGACGTTTTTTTTAACGATTCATGTTTAAATAAATCATATGAGATTTCAGCGAAATGTTATTAATGTTAATACAGGCAATTTATGAAACGTTTAATGGTCTTTTTATGGGAGTTGGTGACAAACGACCAGACCTCACCTGACGCTAAGGGATTATTTTGACCCGTAGACGCCTGCGTTTATCATTTAATAACAGTCGAGATGACAGGGGACATGAAAATTGTGATAGTTTTTCTCTATGGGAACGGTAGCGTTTAATAAACGTTACTGATCCGTGGACGTACAGTAAGATAATATGTAGTAGTATATATAGGCGGTAAGCCACTCTTGCCGGAAACCGTCTAAGTTAGTCACACTGTAGCTCTTATCCACCTTCAAAGTATATTGTACAAACGTTACTATATACCGGATGGTAAGACTTAATATCTTGTGTCTCAAAGCGACGAGTTCAATGTGATGCAGTGGGTATTGTTCTGACTACCGCCAGGTTGTTATCAGCAATCCTATTAATTATCAGAACTACCTGCTCGTCTCATTGGTTTATAAAATTAATAGAAAAAAAAATTTTGTCCACAGTTTCAGACTATAAAATGTTGTTTCATTACATAACTAATTTTTCAAGCTACAACGTCCTTCAAACGGGAATACAATAATGTCTACACAGTACTGTTTGTCGAAAGAAATTTAGTTAGTACCTAGACCGTATCTGATAAAAGAAATCTCTTTAATTCTTAGTATTATTAATATATATCTTTATTTACGACGAAGTCAAGAAATAATACCTTTAAATTATGATATTAATTAAGATCTGAAATTAAGTAGATTTTTAATTATACGAACAGAGAAAATATCGGCCAAAGAAAAAATTAGCTCGGTGCGATTTCTCAAAGCGTTTAATCTTTTTATTTAACCTAGATTAAGGCAGACAAATTAGTACTGAGAGTTGGTTCTATATATTAAAATATTCTATAAGATGATATAATAAGACGCTAAAAGTTAATAAGAAGTGAAAACAACAAAATCCAATGGATAACCCGCACAGGGTGCTAGTGTTAGCTTTTTTATCATAGGTCTTGGTATTGATATGAGAAAAAATTATAAAAATCGTAGTAGAGTCATCATTTCAACCAATGGATGTCCACTGCTGGACATAGGTCTCTTGTAATGTGTTCCACAAACCACGGTCTTGCGCTATTTCAATCCAGTGGCTCCCAGCGATTTTTTTATGTCCTCAGTCTACCTACTGGGATGTCTGCCAACGCTGCGCTTTCTAATGCGGGGTGGCCATTCCAGCACTTTAAAACCCCATCCATCGGTTCTACGAGCTATGTGCCCCGCCCATTGCCATTCTAGCGTCGTGACTCGTAGGGCTACGTCGGTGACTCTAGTTCTTCGACGGATCTCCTTATTTTTGATTTGATCACGCAGAGATACACCTAGCATCGCCCTCTCTATCGCCCGCTGTGTGGCTCTGAGCTTTCTTATGAGGCTTGTAGTTAGCGACCAAGTTTCGGAGCCGTAGGTCATCACTGGTAACATGCACTGTTCGAAGACTTTGATCTTCAAGCACTAAGGGGTTTTTGACGAAAAGACCTTACGAATTTTCCCGAACGCTGCCCATCCGAGTTGAATTCGGCAGTTTACCTCTTTTTCGAAATTGGATCTACCTAATTGGACCGTATGCCCCAGGTATACGTATTCGTGAACAATTTCGAGTACTAATGTTCTCAATTATCACTGGGTGATGCTGAACGTGAGTATTGGACATGGATTTCGACTTGCTGATATTCATATGAAGGCCTACCTCTTGAGAGACTGCTGAGGTCACTGAGCATTATCTTGAGGTCTTCTAGAGTCTCTGCCATGACGACTATATCATCGGCAAACCGTAGATGAGCGAGGTCCTCGCCATTGATGTTGGTGCCAAACCCGTTGCAATCCAAAAGCTTAAAGACGTCCTCCAATACAGCGGTAAATAGCTTAGGAGAGATAACATCTCCTTGGCGCACTCCTCGCTGCAATTGGATAGGTCTCGTAGCCTGGTTCCATGCACGGATTGACATGGTGGCGGTTTCATACAAGCTCTTCAACAGTTGGATATACCGATAGTCGATCCGCTAGATCGATTGCTCAGGCTGACTTGCAGGATATCTTGGGTGTAATGTCGGGTTAATTTGGCTCTGGGATCTTTAGCCAATTCAACAGGTGGTGTCGACGTGTATAAATGTCTCTAAAACTCTTGTACCCCTCTCAACATCTCAGGTTTTGAGAACAGCCAGGAGTAGCAGGGCTACCGGGCACTAGTAGCTGTATTTGTGTTTTATGTACCATATAGGAAGACTGCCACTGATCACCACGCTTGGCAGACAGGTTGGCGATCGCAGTGCTGACTTCATTGCACCGATATCGCTGCTGCCCGATTATGGTCTGAGTAGTAAAGTTACTTTGTTTTATTCTACGAAGTGAAGAGACAAGCAGGACGTACACTTGATGGTAACTGATACACTTGCCTATACCACGTGGCACTAATTAGAATGGTATACACTGCAACACATGGTACTCTGAACAGCATCCATAAAATCTTATACCCCAAGGTGAACCTTGAGATATAAGATATAATGAATCTTTACCCCCATAAATTTCATTTCAGCTATAGCTCTCTTCAAACCGGAGCACAGTAATGTTTGCACACTAGTGTTTAGCGGCGGAAATACGCGCTGCTGTGATACCTACCTAGACGGTCTTTGGCAGTAGTCACTTACCCCCAATAAAATTTACTTATTGGAGAAATTTCTACATGTTAGTGAACTTCCTGTGACTATTAGAATATGATTACAAATGGATAGGTTTAGGTATATCCTTTATTCATGACAGGACAATTTAAACAGTCATCGTGTCTCCAATACGATTATGGTAATTTAAACAGCATCTCCCTTAGTGTGTTTTTGAAATACGTTGATGGCGTTGCTATTTAAATTACCAGTAATTAACAAAGAAAACTTGTCAATTAATGTCAATAGTTAAAAACGTCAAATGAAACGACGGGAAGCCGTTAAAAGCAACGAAATTGAATCAAGTTTGAAATCATTTGCGTTAGAATGTTGCCCTTCCTCGGGAAACGGAAGATAGTATTTTCTAAAATGGGAGCGTTACAAACAGCTCGAAAATATGCAGAGCTGATCGTAAACGGAAACCGAAAAATGGTTCGTTTAACCGTAAACTTTTAACTGTTTTATTTTTCAATTTTGATACTTAAAACGAGAAGCTTTTCTATCTTTTGTATTTCACTATTAACAAACATTTCTGAAAGATAAGATTCAATATATCATGAGACTTACCACCAGAAAAAATTATTGTATTTTTTCTGTTGTCGGAGACAGTCTAGGTACCATATCTCTGCCACCTAACAGTACTGCTAACATCAATGTGTTAAGTAAGTTAAGTTAGTAAGGATATTTAACATCTTATGACTCAAGGCAATGAGCGCGATGTAGTGGCGTGTTCTTCCTAACCAGCCCCACGTAGCCAGGCGTATCACTTACCATCAGGTGAACGTCTCGTTCATCTCGTCGATTCGTTTAAAAAAAAAACGCTCAAATTAATACATGATATAGTACAATTTTTTTTAAAGCACGATGCTGAGAGTAAGCTAGACTGCCGCAGAGATAACTATAAAAATAAATGGACAATTCAACGGAGCTTTATTAGCAGCGCTGATGGAGTCGTTTCACCTTGGTGTTATTTGACACTGCGACGAGATCACTCCACTCGTTATTGACTAACCGTGCCAATTTTATACTCGAAAAATAAGAACTTGCAGTAAACTTTTTATACCTCAAAGCAATGATACTAGAAAGACGTCAACCTATAACAATAACAGGTTTTCTGTTCGACACAGCGACGAGACGAGCGCATTGATCTGATAGTAAGTGAACCTGATAAAATACACAAACCGCATTGTACTAATCGCCGTGAGACATAATATATTAAAACCCCAATTACACTAGCTACAGCGCCCTTAAAACCTGAACACAGTAGTGTTTGCACGATACTGTTTGTCGGCAGAAATAAAGGCTGCGGTAGTGGAGACTATTGCAAGCTAATGTTAAGCTGGAGGAAAACTTAAGGTTCTTTTTAAGTATTAAAAAACATTAATAAATTATAATGATTGTAATTTTTTTTATTTAATTAAATGACGATACAAGCGGAATGTACACGTAGAGGTACGTCTGCCCATAACAACATGGCGTTAGGATGATACATCACCATATCGAGCTCATCGGCTGGTACATAATATGTTGAGTCTTTATACTTCAGTAATTACATAGCAGCATATTTGCACAGTGCTGTTTGTCGGCTGAAATAGACGCTGCAGTGGTGGTTCCCACCTAGACGGTCTCCGGCAGAAGATACCTACCACTAGTACGAATACAATCTCTCTCTAGGGTCGTTCCCTCATGTCTGAGGACAGTGATACAAATACAATACATCAAATGAAATAAAGCGTGGATCGTTTGTCTGTTCCGATTTATCAATGTCGAAGGCATTTTATCAGTAAGGAAAACAGCGGTGGATATTTCGACCAGCGACCGACCGTTGGTGATAATAATTAAGATACATTATCGATAGTGATAGATGAAATATGTTACTTGTTGTGATACACGACAGGGTGTACCACTTGTTGGATGTGCTAGTGAGTTGATATTCTGCAGCGCGACTGTCAATATGTCAGTGTCAGATATGTTATAGCTGTTTCATCGGATGTTGAAACAGTAGTATCAAAAGTAAAATTTAATTTAAAAAAAAATTAAACTGCTGATACAAAAACCTCACGGTACTAGTATATATATATTAAGTCCTTACATATGAAATTGGCGTCTTGTATGGGAGGAAAATAAAGACAATTTTTTTTTGGAAAATATAATTAATTAATCAAAGTATGCACCGTTGATATCTATGCACTTTTGCCATCTCATAGGTATTTCATTGATCGCTTTACTGAAAAAACCATGGGGGGCGATAATCAATAAACTCTTTGAAGGTGGTTTGGACTGCCGCATCCGAGTTGAATTTTTTTCCTTGTAAGAAGTTGTCCAAATCCCGGAAAAAATGATAATCTGTTGAGGCAAGGTCCGGGAAGTACGGTGGATGTCGGAGTCATTCCAATTGTAGCTCATTTAACTTAGTGGTTGTTTGTTGTGCAGTGTGTGGTTTTGCGTTGTCGTGAACCAGCAGTGGCCTAGAGCGATTGACCAATCTCGGTTGTTTAGCAGCTAGTTCTTCCTTCATGGTTTGCAGTTGCTGACAATAGATATCTGCCGTAATCGTTTGGCCAGATTTTAGAAAGCTGTAGTGAGCGACACCGGCGCTAGTCCACTAACTACTCACAAGTAACTATTTCTGAGTCAATTTTTGATTAGGGCGGGGTTTGGCTGGGTCTCCAGGGTTCAGCCATTGCGACGAGCACTTCCGATTATCGTACAGTATCCACTTTTCATCACAAGTAATGATTCGATTTAAAATCCCTTCATCATTGTGTCGGCTGAGCAAAGTAACACAGCAGCAGCAGTCGACGCGTGTTTGCAAGTTCGATTCACTTAATTTATGAAGTACCCATCGGTCAAGTTTTTTAATTTCCCGATTTGTTTCAAGTGGATTAGTACAGTTTTGTCACTTACCCCAAAGCCTGCGGCTATCTCTGAAGTGCTTTGTAATGCATCCGCTTCCACAATAGCCTTTAATTCTTCATTTTCCATTTTGGTCGCCGGCCGTCCACGGAGTTGGTTCTGAAGGTCGAAATTTCAAGAACGAAAACATTGAAACTAAAAACGTATCGTGCTTTCTTTTTCAACACCAGCGCCGTACACATCATTAATCCTGCGAGCTGTTTCTGCAGCACTGGTGCCACGGTAGAACTCGTACTCGTAAATATACCGATATTTCATGTGTTCCATTTATAAGCAACGCCAAAGAAAAAAATAATGATGAAAAAACAAATGAATGATTCTTTTAAAAACTAAAATGTAGCAGCTAAATGAATTTATAAATTTGAATTTGGAATGCTTAAACAAAGAGGAGATATTTCAGATCAAATTGGTTATAACGATAAAACGCTAATTTCATACGTAAGGACCTAATTTATATATATATGTACCTAGTTCCGTCGTAACTTCGGTTACAAATTAAAATACATATTTTTTTTTACTGAAGTAATGTAATATTATTAAAACTTATACATACATATTTATTAGCCTCAGCAAAAAATAAAAAACAATATTCTATCCGAAATGGCCACCTTTGGCTTTTATACAGGCCTTTAATCTGTTTGGCCACGTATCACAAATCTATGGATTTACGCACTGTTTCCAAGGGAAATTTGCACCACCGCCACTGCTTGCTACAAAAACTGTTTAAGAGACTTAATGGTTGCCGTGTCATTTAAAGCAGGACATGCCCTCTAAAACTGACCATAATTTGAAGTCTAAAGGTTTGAGATCTGGGTTAGATGAGAGTCAGTCCTTACCTCTTATAAAGTCCGAAAAGTTGGTTTCAAGCCAGGTTTGGGTAGTTCGTGCCTTGTGACCGGGTAGAGTCCTGTTTGAAAGTCCACGGTATACTTTTAAATATTGCTGAGGTTCACAACATGATCCGAGACACACCAGATTCATTTTGATACATTTTGGCAGAAGTTTTCACTCTTTTTTCACAAAAATGTAGTTTTGTGACTTATTGATAAGACACGCCCCACCAAACCATCACTTACGCAGGATGATGACCACGTTGTACCTTTCCGACCACTTGAGCAGCTTCTTTAGAACTGTGAGCGTACACTTTATCATTTTGCTTATTGTAGTATTCTTCAATCGTGAACATTTTTTCATCTATAAAGATGATATTTCTGTACCTTTCACCTGCTTATCGCGATAGAAGACGTTTTGATCGATCCACTCCCTTTAATTGCAAAGATTGATTTAGAGCATGTCCTGTATACCGATAAGCACCGGGCACCGAGCTTCAGGTCTTGTTTTATAATACGCGACAGAGTCCTAGCGGGAATCTTCGTTTCTCGCGATGAGATTTTTGATTTGCTTCTTAATGGAGTTTCGACGAATTCTGGCTTTAACAGCATTAACAGCCTTTTGCAGTTCTAACAGCACGCGATCGCCCCGATCTTTTCTAGTCTTCGACAGAGGAAGTTTTGTTGTATCTGTTGATAGTACTATATACGAACATACGGCTGATACCAAGCTTTTGAAGTGTCTGGAATGTGACCGGACCGGCTCCATACCAACTTTGTGCAAGGCGATCACTGCAATCCTATTTCCTTTAACACCTCATTCCATATTGTAATTAGATAATGAACGACGAACGAAAAAATGTGTGAAATGGCGCAAACTCGAAAGAAGTTTTTAAAAAAAAATGTGTTTCAAATTCAGAATAATTAAAAAATTTAAAAAACAGAAAAGTTTTTTTGAAACATTATTTATGGCGAGACTAGATATATTATATATACATTAACTTCTTAATGATAATTAGATTTTGTTCTAGTTTCTTCTCTTATAAAAGGAACATCTTCGCAAATGTCCTTCTTAGTTATAATTAAGAATGTTCAGACTCTTAGGATTGTCGCGGGTATTTATATCATCAGATCTATTTTTTTTATGTCATTTGTTAATGAATTCTGACTTTAGTTTTATTAAGCAAAGTTCTTTTAAGTATTTTTATTGATAATCTACAAATTCTTAGTTTTTAATACTGTCATCTCACTCTTTGGTATTTTTGTAAGAAAAATAAATAAAATAGTGAACTAAAGGCTTTGTACTACTTTGTATACTTTGTCTATATATTCGAAATAAAATATATGATAGGCTCTGTCGGGAAAACAACGTATTTTCAAAGTAAGCGGCCAAGGAAATGTTTTATTCAAATTTTATCGTGACATGGAGAGGTTGGTCCGTTGTATTTTGCGAAATAATATCATATATATATATAATTCCATCTCTGTTAATGCTTAGTTATGTACACCCATAGAGACTAATCTAAAGATCAATTTTATTGCAACAATAACAAGGTTTCTTACAAATTTAGCTGTGTAACCTATTGAATTTAAAGCACGGAAACTTTGGAAAGATGTATTTATTTTTTAGGATACACTTTAATGATTCGTGTTACCTCTCTATAAAACCGTCCATAAATTTTAAGGATGCGGATGTGATAATAACAGATAAATGTTCATATTTATATAAACATTTGACATATAATTTATTTTATAAAATAAAATTTTCTTTAATTAATTATCTCTTCTATGTAGTCAATAGCGTCCGCTGCATACAGGCAAATGAGCACTGCATACTTTGGTTCCCAAAACCTATCTAAATATATATCTCAAGTTACTCTAAACGTGTGTACCGATGCTTTGACTATTGTAAAATTAGTACTAAATCGATTAATTTACTAAGTTTGTTTTCAAGTATCGATAAGCAGAAGATTTCCGGTGTGGTTTACATACCCTACCCAAAATCTTTTAACACGTTCATGCTATAATATACATAGAGCAATAGGTAATAATAACAGTTAAATAAAACGAAAAGTATATCAATAAAAAAAACGTATTTTTAAATAACCACAGCAAAACTATGAAATACAGATTTACGTGTATAAATTAAAACCATCCACCGAGTGGTAAATGAAACTTCCCTTTAATTAACAGGCGACTGTAGTTGCTCAATTTTATAATATTGAAACTTTAGCACGATAAAAGTTAAATTACGTTTGTGTTATTATCAACAGTTATATAATAGAGAAATTTTATATAATTAAACTAAATAATAAGCCCATATTCAATGTGAGAATTTCGCGTGGTGCGTTACCAAAGTAATAACATTGGTAACGCGAATATTAACGCGATGTTATTAGATTAAAATCAGTAAAAATGATGGCATAATTGTGGCAGTTAAGTTTTGGCAACATTACTAACATAGTTTAAATTATTACTAACTCTTACTAACCTTCAATGTAACCTGTATGTCAGCTTTAAGAGTATTTTCAGTAAAATTACCAATAAATTTATATATGGATAAATTGCTTTTAAGTTATATTTTGTAAGAGATTTACGACTTACCCTCTTTATCGAGTAAAGTATATAATTTTATCTAGATCTTTATTATAATTGGATAAGAACTTAGTGTCTTTCTATTATTAAAAGGTCTTCCCGCTCACAGACATATTAGCTGTATGTGTAAGCACCCTCAATTTCAGACGTCGTCGCAGCATCTTCGCATGCAACACTTAAGTACCCTTTATGAAGATCAAAGTTACACTCTGCGGCACCTTTTGTTCCCACTGAAACGCCAACATAGTTATATTAATATAATTAACGAATTAAAAACCTATATATTAAAGTTATGTAATAATTACGTATAAATCTTTGATCTTTACATGTTATAGTATTTTCTTAATGTACGACTATAACGGGTTGATTCTTAACCAAAATTTTTTTTTTTTTGTATCTTTATAAATGACGCAATAATTCTGTAATGGTTTATCAAGTAGTGTCGTGATAATTAATATAAAACTGATAACATTAATCTTTACTTTTGATACTGTAACATAGATAAAACATTGCACAGTAATTTTATTAGTAACTATAGTTTCTAGTAATAACTAGAGATATCGCTGTTAAAACTAAAACAGAGTAATATATTCAGGGTGTTAAGTAAGTTTTTATGATACACTTCTTGATATTCAACAAGAGTTCTCTACTCTATATTCTTTATTAATATATATTAACTTAATCTCAGTATAGAAAAGAAACGGTAGAAAATCAAATAGATTTAAACTAAATTTTATTTGCACACGTCTACGTAATGCAATAGTAACCAGTAAAACTAACCAAATCCTTAACTTAAAAATAATTATGTACTTCGTTTAAATTATAAGCACAAACTTAAAAAGCTTCCCAGTTAATTAATGTACCGTATACGTACAAAAAGCAACAAAAAGGTTCCTGATTATACGAGTTCAGAACAAACTGGTGAGTTTCTAAGTAATTCTTCGGGAGTGTTAAGTTTGTAAAGCGCCACCAGTGAAACAACTACCGCAAAGTATACAAAGTAACGATTCTGAACTTAATAAGTGCACAGGTTACTGTGTAAATAATATAAGTTTATAGAACGTTACAAAATAACAAGAATAATACTTCTTGATAGTGTATAGATTTCACTTTGCCACATTACTGTACAGTTTCGTAATCGTTATCAGTCGATAGATGCCCATTGCTGGACATAGGCCTTCCCCAAAGATCTCCACATCGATCGGTCCTGCGCTGCCCGCATCAAGCGGCTTTTACCGACCTTAAAGTCAGTACAGCTTCCGGTACCGCCGGGCACTACGGGCTGTCATTTGTAGGAGTTCATATGGAGGGATTTAGGCTATTTATTACCCCGCTTCCACAATGCATAAAAATTATAAAAGAAATTATAAGCACAAACAAAACAGAAATATTAATCAAAGTTACAATTATTAAAAAAAAATTATGAAGTTAGTAAATATAAATAGAATAGAGTATTGAAAAGCAATGTAATAAAGGCACGAAGAAATTTAACGAAGCAAACAGAATACGTTAACAGTTAAGAAAATGTAAAAGTAGAGCATGAGATTGTAAACAATAAAAACAGGGAGGAGTTCAATAATTGAGGTTATGGGTGAAAGATGGAAGAGAGGAAAATAATGAACTGGATTGATGAAAGGAAATCGGAAGAGTTAAATAGCAAAATAAGAAAATTACCAAGAATTAGGTCCAGCTCTACCATACCGAGGAAACGATTAAAAAAAGTATTAAACAATGAAGCACTGAGAAAAACATTGAACTTCATTTTCTTTTTTCTTTCACTTTCCAAATCGGGAATTTGATATATAACATAATTGGCAAACAGGAAAAGATTTCATTCATAGTCTTATGAAGTGAAGATTAGTGATTACATTTTATTTGTACTGATGTTAGGACTCTTTTGATAATACCTATCTAAACATCTTATAATTACTATCACTTATTAATCACTCTTACAAAGGTGCTATAAATTTTTGGTAGGTTCACCTGATGATGAGTGATACGCCTGCCTATAACAACGTGGTGCTAGTTAGGATGAGACTGCATTACATTGCGCTCGTCGCCTGAGACGTAAGATGTAGTCTCGTTACCCCAGTAATTTCACTAACTTCAGCGCCATTCAAATTGAAACACAGTAATATTTGCACACTACTGTTTAGGGCTGAAATAGACGCTGTGGTGGTATCTAAACCGTCTCCAGACGACAGACACCTACCATCAGTGAAATATATAACAACAGACCGCCTTTCAGCTAATAATGATGATGTTGTTAATTATCTTAAACATTTCATCATCATCATTACCCGACTGACGTCCACAGCTAGACATAGGCCTCCCCTAAAGATCTCCACATCCACGTTAGAGTTTACTGAGAGGAATTGCGCCTTAGCTTTAAAACATTAACTTATATCACTACATTATATTCTTGGTTCTCAAAGATCTTGTTCATATACTTAATGGCTGCAAAGAAATCAATCCTCATAAGACATACAGGAAACGGAATAGATAAAACGAATTCGTGAAGGATTCAAGCCAAATGATTTGATTAATGATATGAATGTAGACATAGGGAGCACGGTTAATAACATTAACGTATTGACTTATATCAAATATTGCCGAAAAGGTAAATAGGGTCAAAAACTAATAAATATCTATTTCGGTAACACATCTTGGATGACTTTATAGCGATATCCAATTCACTTTGTATTAGTGGTAGTCTCTATTTCCGATTACCGTGTAAGCACTATATTCAAACATTACTGTGGTCAAGTTTGAAGAGAGCTGTAGTTTATAAAATTACTACATAACGATATTCATTATCTCCAATGATCCTAACTAACGCTATGATGTTTATCTTGTTGCTTCAACTGATGAAAAACTTAAGAATATCTACTTATCTATATAAAAAAAAATGAGTTTTCTTTGTTCGCCATTCACGTGAAAACTGGTGAACGTATCGACATGGAAACATGAGCATTCGACGCGGAATGATTTGTAGATGGTTATAAGCCACTTGTTTTTTTAATTTCATAGATCATTCATCATTTTATTTCTAATTAACTTTCACAAAGTTTTTCGTTTTATATTATTTATACGGTTGCTATAGTAACGGTTGCTATAGAAAGTCATTTGGGGTTGCGGTTGCTCTCAAGGAATATTTCAGATAAATTTCAGTCTAATTTTATATCACGGCCAGCAAAAGAAGGCTAGTAGCAGCTAGTGTATATTTGATAGAATCCTACCGACGTCTCTACGTAAGTACTCATCGCGATTTCTCTAGATCTACAAAGCCTGGAGTCTAGAAATTTGGTAGGAATATTCCATGTAGCAATTGTAGGTATGCTAAGGATTTTACAAAGTTTCCTAAAGGGAATTGCGGTGGTAATTTCCAGCTAGAAAAGCGGGCAAGGAACAGCTAGTTTTAGAAGGGTTGCAAATAAAAATAAAACGAAGAGTTAATAAAACAAAATTATTTCTCTACTGTCTATTCCACGATTTACACGAACCCGGCGAAAATAACAATGTCTTATCTCCGTCTGTTTATTTAATACCCCTCTCTGCCAAATTCTAGGCATTTCTATAAAACCTGTACAAAACCTAATACATTTCAAAATTTTCTTAAAGGTACTAAATAAATAAAGTTTCTATTAACAGGTCAATAATAATTCTTCTCATTTTAATTATCATCTTAACGTTACAATCAACTTATACCATTATACTGGTGGTCGGTCTCAGGTTCCACTGCAGCTCCTATTTCTGTCGTGAAACAGTAGTGTGCAAACATTACTGTATTCCGGATTGGAGTTGTAGATAGTGAAATTACTGGGATAGTGAAACTTAAAATCTTATCTCTTAAGACGACGAGAGTAATGTGGTGCTATGTTTACCATTTTAACTAGCGCCACGTTGACATGGGCAAGGTTTCGCTAACCATCAGATGATAAAAAATAACTGCTTATGACTTTTCATTCATCATTTTATATAGATATAATAAAAAAAAACCTTACTCGAAGAAATCGCAATGAAACAGCCAGTACCTTACATCAAACGATTACTAACACAGGTCAAGGTGGAAGGCATTAGTGTAATAGGTAGAGCATCCATTAGGTAGCTTATCCAGATCGATTGTGGATGTTTTTTATGCAAATGTGCAAAAAGCATATAAAGATGATTGTAGACATCCAGTAAAACGGGTAATTATGACTCCTTGATGACTTGCACCCGTCTGTCAAGATTGTGATGATTAAGAAGAAAAGAACTGTAACAGCTTTGATAGAAAGTCAAGTAGCCTATCAATCCAGACCTTTTAGATATATTAGCTTTGTTTATCTATAGCTATTAAATTGTTTATATTTTGTCAAAAACTTTCTAATTACAGAAATATATTTATATAACTTGAATCTCGCTTTTAACAGCTTACCATACCTAGCTGAAAACCAAAGGTTATAACTTGAAGGTTTATTTTCGTAAATGTGTTAACCTTCACCTGTCTTGCAATGAGTTTAATAATGGTGGTAGGTGCCTGTTGCCGGAGACTGTATCGGTAGTTACCACCGCAGTGCCTATTTCCGCATCCAAACAATAGTGTGTAAACATTGCTGTGTTCCGGATTGAATGGCGTTGTATCTAGTGAAATTACCGAGGTAAAGAGACTTAATACTTAATGCTCAAATAGACGAGTACAACGGTTATTATCCTAATTAACACCGTTTACTTACAATCAGTAGGATTTTGGTCGACTCGTTGCTTTACCGAAGTGATCTTGTGTATAGATTTTAACTTCCTTCTGTATTTAATAAAACATCGACTCTAGTAAGATGTAACTAACAGCACAAAAATTGCTTTAGTCTGTCGAAGGTGCTGCAACTATACTACTATATATACTATACTCAGGTTGCAACATTTCTATGTCAAGCTGTATAAACATCTTAAGACTACATCTCGCCGCTTTGTTGAATGAAATAGTATTGAATGTAATTTTATTAAATACATAAATAAGCACCTGTTAAAGCTTAAAGCTTTAAGTAAAAGGTTCTTGAAATAAGGAAAACATCGCCTGTTTTTTATAAGATTCTACGCATACTTCAGTTGTAACAACTTCTGTAACTTTCCTCCTTTCTTTTAAGTATTCGTAAGTATTTAATCTCAAACATAACATTTTTTTATTCAATACTTCATTTGTTACCAAATACAACATTTTCAATAGTTTTAATATTTTATGATTGATTTTTCAATCATTTTTCTTGAACAAGAGTAGACTAAAAGAACCTGATAATTAGACGGCGGTATTGAAATATAACTACTTAATTATAGAAAAAAAAGAATGAAGCGATAAAAGTAGACTAAAGTTGGAATCAAATGGCTTTACTTGATCGTTTGGTTCTGTCAGTTGAAAAAATTATGTGGAAATTTTAATAAGAAAGTCCATAAACTAAGTAATATAACGACGTTTGTGACAAAAGCAGAGGTCAATAAATTTTGAATCAGTGTGGGAAGGACTCGGTATTTTTTTATGAAAATGATAAATTTCGGATAGAATATGATAATAGGCTTTATATTATTAGGATATGATAATATTTTCTAAAAAGTGTAAAAAAATTAAAAAAAATAATTAGTTTCTTTAGAAATATAACTGGAGAAAAACTCGACCGAATAATATTACTGTGTAGTAAATTAAAGGTGTAAAGGGTTCTGTTCAACATCTTACGCAGCCCAAGTCATCCTCACCTGCACGCGGTGCATCCTGCTGAATAACAGACGAGGCTTTGACCATCCACCAACCTACACTGGGCCAGCGTGTTGGCTTACGGCCTAATTCCCCTTGATGAATTCCAACAAACGATGTGGAAATCTTTGGAGGAGGCCTATGTCCAGCAGTGGACGCCTGTCAGTTGATGATGATAATGATAACGATGACAGTAAATTAGTAATAGTTTTGAGTAAATAAAAAAAAATCGGATTATGTAGCGAAAAATGTTTAGTAGTTTTCTATGGCTTTGTACTTGCAATACAGTAATGTTTGCACAGTACTGTTCATATACAGGAACTGGAGCTGCAGTGGCACCTAGATATACAGTCTTCCGTAATACAGGCCTACCACTAATATTCGATTATAAAAGCATCTGCAAAAATTTTATCTATTCATAAAAAAAAACTGTGGTACACTGTGCCGGCACTTGTTGGTTATATTTCACTGCGGCTGCAATATTAAATTTTAACTTTCACCGTGCATCCGCGAAAATGCTTTTCGGCCCGTTTTCATCTGGATGTCACTTGCGAGCACCTTTCTTTATTTATTACCAACCGGTGACCCTTATACGAAATTTTTAATAAACTAACTTTGGCTAGGTCGAAAATATTCGCATGGTATACGTATCCGGTTATTTATTAACTTCCATCGCATCCGGTTTATAACTACACTAACTAGAAAATACCAAAATGATATAATGTTTTCATACTTATATTTGGCACCGGAAATACTCTACGGTGGTAAAATTAGAAATGCACATAAAAATAAATAAATATAACGCCTTTATTTTAAACCCTGGATCCATATGAGGACACAGGATAAAAAAAAACTATACTAAAAAACAATAAAAAAAAAACTCACCACGGTCAGGTAATAATGTTTAACCACTGTTTATAAGTATGGTTAAAGTGGAACCTCATTGCTAATTCCTTATCTGCCAAGTTTTCTCTGGATGACGTAGATCGAATCCACTTTAACTTCAAAGTACATTTCGAATTCGCTGCAGTACCTTTTTAACTCCAACAGGTGTCTAAACATATCGTTATAAAGGATACGGATGCCATTCAATGACTTCCTGGAATATTCAGTCCATAAAAGTAACGATTGTTTAAAAATGTATGTTAGAAAATCCATCGCGTGATTAACTGCATTTAAATGAAACTAAATTGCATGTTCACTGAAATTAATGTGTGTGCCGCTAAAGGTAATGGTAATTGCAGCGATCTATTTTACTTGCGGTCGTGTAACTAATCATTCAAATACATATATTTTGTAAATAGATTACCAAACAGCAATTAATCTTATATATACTAAAGATTAACTAGGAATCTATACTATAGTATTGTTAGACTGTCGTCCAGTATGACAAACAATAGTTAGTTTAGATTTTACTAACAACTTTTAATCAATACACAATGAAATACTTACAATACGCTTCATCGTGATCATCATCAGCCGATAGATGTCCACTGCTGGACGTAGGCCTTCCCTATAGATCTCCACATCGATCGTAATCATAATATTCTTGGAACCATTTAATACCAACTGTATTCACTTTCCTATAGCTAATACCCCGACGCCATTCCGTCCAAGTTTTCCTTCAGTGTTGCCATGTTTTAAATGTTTCCAACCTATAAATATCAAAATTAATGATACCGATTTAAAATGTATAAATATATTTCTTGATAATGTTAACATTATGTTATTATCATTTATCAATATTCAATATTGGTAGGAGGTACCACCGCAGCTCCTAATTCTGCTGAAATACAGTACTGTCCAAACATAATAGTGTTTCAGTTTGAAGGGTGATGTAGCTAATGAAATTACTGAGGCAACGAGATTTAATATCTTATGTGTCAATGTGGCGAGCACAACCTGGTGCAGTGTGTATCATCATAACTAGCGTCACGTTATCATAAACACGCGTATCGGATACAATCAAGTAATCATCTCGCGGCTCCTCGTCGCTATGTAGAAATAATTAAGAGAAACATTACTGATCAGTTCTGAGTTCTTTATGGGACGATGTATTGCATTTAACGTCTGTCGGCTGATGATGATTATGATGACCATATCATTATTACTGCACGTGTGGCATAACCATAATTGTTCCGCGAAGATTGTGCGGTGGTATCTATCTACCTAATTGGTCTCCGAATACGGAGATATACTACCAGTATAATAATTTATTTATGGAGCTATATAGTTGTGTATCGCTTTTATTCAGAAGCGGTACTCAATTAATGGTTATCGATGATGGCGACCGTGACCTCTAAAATATAAATCCAATTAATAAAGCACGGAGATGAAAGCACTAGAAACTTGCGGCGCTCGCGTTAATCTAGGCCAACGATATTCTTAATATTATACAACGCTCTTGTTAATTGGATGACTGACAGTTTACCCAACCGACGTTTGCAGTTCTAATATCGAGAATACTAAATATTTTATAGAGACCTACATTGCTTAGTACCTCTAACTTAATTTATATATCAATATATAATAAACAATGACAAGATAATGCCCAGTGGTCTAATGGTGCGATCGAATCAGAAAGGAGAAGATCCGCAGAAGTAAAATTACAGATATAGCCCTAATGATTGTTAGATTTAAATGGCAATGGAAATGACACTGTTCTACTGGTATAAGTCTCTGTTCCAGGAGACCGTCTAAGTAGGTACCGCAGCACCTACCTCTGCCGGCAAACAGTAGTGTGTTCCCGTTTCAAAGGAACTGTAGGTAGTAAAATTACTGGGGTACCGATACTCAACATGTCTCACGGCTACGAGCGCAATGTGATGCTGTGAATAACGTCTTAACTATCGCCACATTGTTATTGATGGGTATGAGGGAAGGAAGGATATGAGGATCCAAAGTAGATTAATGGAGTGTGAACAGATCTCTGACCGATGATGATTTCTAGGACAGAACGGTGGAGGAGAAATATAAAGAAAGAATTATATGGTAATGGCTAGGAAAAGAGAAAATGACAACTGAGCTTAAGACGGCTTGCGGATTTAGAATCCACAAACAACGTTCCTTTTAAGCTTCCCATTTCTATGTGTTAAGAGTTGTCGTGCTTTAAACTTAAGTATACAAAAAATTTTAATTTAAATATTATTCAATATTGTGTGGAAAATCAGCTAACGATTATGAAAACGTGACTTGAAAGCTACAAACTACACTTGGACTTTTTACGTCAAGGGCGCATTCTGTTTCCTAAGCTGTTCAATCTCTACGGAGAATACATCATGAAAATGGATTTGGATGATTGTAACGGCGGTTGCAGTGGGTGGTAAAAAGATCAATAACCTGCGATATGCAGACGATACAACTTTAATAGCGTCGAATGAATCAGAGATGACAAGTCTACTGACGAAAGTTGAGTTGGAAAGTACTACACTAGGGCTTAAGATCAACTGTTTGAAAACTAAAATAATGGTGGTGGACAGGGCAATAGTACTTCCAACAAGCGATGGTATCAACGCATGTGAAAAAGTCAAGGAGTTTGTATATCTTGGATCGTTGATAACCAGAGATGGTAGCTGCACAGAAGAAATTTCTCGTAGAGTTGGTATGGCTAAAAGCGCTATGACTAACCTTAAGAAGATCTGGAGAAATAGAGATATTCGACGCACCACTAAAGTGCGCTTGGTTCGAACTCTTGTCTTTTTGGTGTTCTTGTATAGTTCTGAGACGTGGACTACGAGAAAACGCGATAGGGAAAGGATTGATGCCTTCGAAATGTAGTACAGGCGAAGTCTTCTCCATATACTATGGACAGCCAATAGGACAAATGAATCCATCCTTAAAGAACTCATAATAACCACTAGGAGATCTCCTCAATATACCAATAAAGAGCCCTCATCTTTTTGAGCACATCATGCGTTCTTCAATGGGCTGTCTTGAGAGGCAAGTTATTTTGAGGAGACTAGAAGGAGACTCAAAGAAGATCCCCTACCACATGGGTGGCAGTATACACCGTGCAGTCCACTCTGCATATGACCGCACTCAATGGAAACTGTTTGTGCGTGGTCACGATCCCCAGTAGTAAGGAAACAAAGAAGAAGATACGAAAAATCCTTTATGTAATAACATATATAAAAAAAATATATATTTTGCTAACTTAATACACAAGTAATTCGCCAGGCGAATGCTCAATGATACAATCACCATTTTATGTTTTATGGGCAGATTTAAACTCTTCAACTCGCATCAAAGTCGATAATGAACGTCTTGTGACTTTATGTCTCGAAGCGGGCAAATAACTTGGGGAAGTTTTCAACATAAAATTGACGTTAAGCTATTTTCTGAATACTTCAGTGGGGAACTTGTCGGGTGCTGCGTTTGAACACTGCCGTGATAGATGTGTTTTGTAACACCGTATCATCTATTTATGTTAAATAACAATAGCGTGCAAACATTGCTGTGATTCTATTGGCGACGAGTACATATGTTATATGTACGCACATATATACAGGGTGGCGCAAAAGTAATCCTCCTATCAGAAAATGCTATAAATTTTGCCTTGATGTAAAAAAATTAAAAGACCAAATAAAAAAAAAAATATATATAATATAATACATAAATATATATATATATATTTAGACCCTGTCAACACCAAACTTAGATAATTTACTGCTTACCTTGTAGAATAAGGCGTTGTACCTTATTAGTACTAATTGGGTCTCCACGCCACTTCTCCACCTCAAGAAATACAAATATTTTATAAAGATACCAGCATTTTTTCATTCCCGGTAATAATATATGCTAAACCTTATTTGTTACTATATTTTAATATATATTCTATATATCATAATTATAAAACAATGAATATATTTACACCTACTGGTCTGGTCTCTGTTACTATATACCATCTAGGTTGTTAACACTTGTAGCTCCAATTTCTGTAGCTAAACAGTAGTTAGCAAACATTACTGAATTCCGGATTGAAGGCTGTTGTAGCTAGTAAAATTACTGGGGTAATGAGACTTAACATCTTATCTCTCAAGTGATGTGGTGCTATGATTACCATTTTAACTAGCGCCACGTTATCATGGGCAAGCGTATCACTTATCAAGTAAACGTACTTTTCGTCTCATCGCTTTGTTAATAAAAAAAAAAAACTGGATAGATTCCTGCATCCCACGGAGCCTACTCATAAGGTAAAATTAAGGCTATTTAGCCAAGTGTGATTCGGTGGATTCTTTGAACCTGTCACTTTTCTTATCATGTTTTCCTCCACCAGTAAATCTGTAAACACATGTTCAGATGGACCAAAAACCAATTTGCAAATTTTTGTTTGTATAATAACTTATCATTTAAGTTGAACTCTAAAACTAAAGTTTATTTAATTTCCATTGGTTTAACTGCAGTTTTTACATAATTTGTTTTAACTAGTTAGTAAGCATTTAACGTTAAGTATATTTAACATCTATTACTTTTTCTCAACGACGTTGCCAGATTTAGGAGGGCCTGGTCATTGTTTGATGTTTTGTTTTTTTTTCCATATTATTCTTCTCCTTTGATTCTGTTAAAATCTTTCTATAATACTTTTATAGTTTAAGGGTATTCTTAATATTTTGTTACATTTTCTTTTCATCCACATTTCTATCTCTCACAACAATAGATCATTTACCGATCGGTGTAAAGGTACTTTTATAAAGTAAAGTATTACAGTAAGAGTATTGAAACTAAAATCGTCAGCATACAAGTATCGGACTAGTCTACACCTATAATTATTTTGCATAAAGGACTCTTAGAGCCAGGGTTTCAACGTATGCAAGTCAGCGATTTTCACCATGTACTTCTTCCCCTTCCCTGTAAAGGGTTCATTACAAAGCTCTCAAAGCTTTTGGTAGACTACGGGCTCTTGAAAATTCTCTGCATTTTTTGAGTTACTAAGTTATTGTTGCACATTGTCGATTATTTTATTTAGTGAGATTTTATAGAAGATGATTTATCTGATTTTTATTTAACTCGCATTTAAATTAACTACTAAAATCGCTAAAAATATATGTAATGAAGTTCAGTACAGGCAGTTGATTATTTTCGCAGTGTTTCCGTGTTGGTAAATATAAATAGTGTTTGGTTTGTGATTGAAACAAATGATTAAAGACAAAAAAAAAATATTTAAAAAAGTCAAATGAACAAATATATTCTATCCTTTATGGTACAAAAAAAAAGATAAATGAAATTTCATAAGACAATACATGAATAAAGTTGATTTTCATTCGTTATGTTTTTTTATTAACCGGAAGCAAACAGATACAATAATTCTACAGGATGTAGTTATAAAAATGTTTAGCGATGAACTTAAAAGCTTTATTTATTAGTTGTTAAGGTGGTTTCATAAAATTTTTAAGTAATAAAACTGTTATAGAAAAAATTGATTTTGTTTGATTGAAATCTTTATTATACACTTTAAAATTGGTTATAATGCCTACAGGCATTACTATCAGTCAATCTAGGTAGTAAGGAGACTGGGTGTTATGAGGCAGAATCACATTATCAGAAATTGTCATTGTTATATACAAATACATACTTACATATGTATTATATATATACTACACAATACATACATAAGATATACTAGTCCAGAGTTTCCAAAAGAACTCCTTCTCACCATTTCTCTAAATACTTTGGATCTCTTCTAATATTATATAGGCCGTGAATTCCGCCTCTATTAACAATTTTATCAGAAATTTCAGTTTTTTAAGTATTTTTTTTATTAAAATAGTTTTATCAGTAGATTTGTATTTAATATGCACGATACCTCTGAATTCTTCGTTCCGTTCCGAACTAATAAAATCTTCATCTTTATCTTAATTACAGATTACTGTCTTCCATTGCTGAATTAGTAGATAGTATATTGTTTATACATAATTTTTATTTATATTATCGAAATATATTGATATCTAAAGCTATCTAAACTGGATTTACTTTGCGAATTATTATTTGTAAGATATTTCCGAAACCTGAGAAGCGGACGTTGATGATGCAAGTTCCTTTGGTATTGAAGTTTACGTGTGTTAGATGAAATTAGTTTAACAAGCTGCAGACGCGAAACTCTGCAGCTAGATTGGAATTAATTAAATCAGTGGTTTGAGTTATTTACAAAATATCTCTTGGAAAAATTCCATACGCTTTTACTAACGGTAAAGGATTGGTAATGGTCTTTCGGCGTCAGCGTTGTCGTCTGTGTACGTGGTGATAGTTTTTAAGATTACTCTGAATGATAGATTAAAGAAATTGGTCCGCTTAATCATCACAGACTCCTCCACTCATCACTAAATGGTATCAGAGTTATTGTCGAGCAATATTGACCACTTGTATGTCTGTGTTGCCAGAGACAGTCACGATAAAACAGTTGTGTGCAAACATTACCGTGTTTCAGTTTAAATGGTGTTGTAGCTATTGAAATTACTAAGGTAACGGGACTTAAAATCTTATGTATCACACGACGAGCATAATGTGATGTTGTGTATATCATTCTGACTAGCGCCGCGTTATTATGGACAGGTGTTTCATTTACTATCAGTTGAGCGTCTCACTTATACCGACGTTTCGTAGAACAAAGAAAATAGCATATATATTAGTGATAATTTTGGAACTAAACAAAACTAAGTCAATGACAATACATTGACAAAACAGCTAGAGAATTAATCCATAGATATGGAGATAATACTGAGGAGACAGAAGAAAAGATGGGAAGAAGCAAAGAAATATAAAGACTACAGTGGATTAGAAAGGCGGGTGATCGAGTTAAATGGGGAGAATTTAAACAGCTCTACTCCTCAGAGGTGACTTCTTGGCGATAAATTTTTATATATATAAATATATTTGTTATTATTATTTTATACTTATAATAGAGGCTTATTGATTATATATTCAGCAAAGGACAGTTAGTCTGAAAAAACAATCATCAGTCTCTTTAAGAAAGATCTGTATAAATTTTTACCACCTAACATAATAATTAAAATAGAATTATTGATTGGTGTCAGGAAAATGTAACGTGATACCAACTATGAGGGTTGCATTAGAACAATATGTTATCAGTAAGGGCTAATGTGAAAAAATTTTTTTACAAAACCTACTTCCTTCTGAGAGTTCTATTTCACGCCAGATGTCATTCCGTTATTGTGTATAACGTAAATCAACTACATCTTCACGAACAGTGAGCCTAGTATATTCAGCTCGAACATGGAGAACTAGAAATGGTCGTAAAAGCAATTTCTCTTCTGTCTATAATCTCATAAATCTGACCCTTTCCAAATTGGGTAGCAGATAAGATGTTCCATTAAAGTCGTTTGGACGTTCATAATTCTTCTGTAACTTTTGTTGTTTCAACATTAAAAAAAAATATATAACTAGAAGACACTTTAAGTTGTGTAAGAGAACACGATTTTCAAGATTTTTTTTCTTAAAATATGTCTAAGTCTCATGCCAACTAGCGTCTAGATAGCTACAGATTGCTTATTTGTCGCAATTGCTGATCGATTGGCAAGTAACACAGAGGTCCTGAATCGTTTCCAGAATGAAAATTTAATATCATCATCATCATTAGCAGATAGACGTCCTCTGCTGGACATAGGCTTCCCCCAAAGATTTCCACATAGATCGCTCCTGTATTGCTCGCATCCAATGGGTTCCCGCTATTCTCACCAGATCATCGGCCCATTTTGTGAGAGGCCTCCCAACACTACGTCTACCGTCTAAATTTGGTATACTGGTGGCAAATGCCACTTGCTACTGGTGGTAGATCTCTGTTGCCGAAAATAGTGTAGGTAGGTGCCATCACAACTATTTCTGATGACAAAGAGCAGTATGCAAACATTAATGCGTTCCGGTTTGAACGGCGCTGTAGCTAGTGTAATTACTGCGGTACCGAGACTTAACATCTTAAGTGTCAGGCGACGGGCAGAATCTGGTGCTGTGTATACTATTATAACTTGCGCCAGGTTGTTATGGGCGGAAGTATATACTCATCATCAGGTAAACGTTTCGTTAGATTTGTCGCCATCATTTATATCACAGCATCGCTGTGTGTCGGCTGCAATCGTATAAGGCCTAGGGTATTATGGTAATCACCATGTTTATTAGATCAAGTAATGATGATAATGATGATGATGAAGTGTTGTAGTCGGTAAGAGTTTGTATTTAAATAAATCATAAGAATAAAGTGATTATCTCATAACATCAATTTTGAAACACTTCCTCACATTCGAGAGACGCTCAACATCCTTAAGTACACTCTTTTAACCGTATTATCTTAACACATTCAAAAGTTACAGAAACTCCGCTGTTACTTTACGATTCAAGTTGCTGAAGTAATATACTTAAGCCATAAAATTTCGTTGTGATACATTATTAATTTTTATGTGACTTAAGGAATTTGAAGAGTATTACGCTCTCATAAACATTGTTAAAACTTTATATAGGCATTCGTAATTGAAGCTTCCTCAGCAGAGTATAAGGCTTTAATACTTAATCGACATCAAGAAGAAGTTTTTTAATTCAACAAGTATATATCTCTTCGGAATTATTATTTGTTTTGGTTAAAAATATCTTAAATAAATTTTCATAAAAATTTGGATACAATAATCTTTTTTAGGTTATTGAAGGTCCGTTCTCGTTTTTCTGACTGTAGCACCCCCACAACTCCATTTGGAAAATTAATTTTGTAAAATCCATTCTTTGCTAACTTGGACTCAGCAAAAGGAAATTTTCCACAAAATTTCAAGTCTCTTGGTCTTACGGTTCCAGGGATGTGGTAATGAGTCTCTACATATGAAAATCTTTTATATATACATTAGTTTTGTTTCTGTGCATTTTTTATTAATATACTGTTTTATTTAGAATTTTCTTTCTAATGTCAAACGAATAGGTGTCCCCAGAGGAAAGTAATCATAAATTATAGAACCCACTTTTATTGCCTTTAATACAAGAAAAGATAATACTTATCGAAAAAAACGTAAGAAGCAAATTGAAGCTGTTAATACTGATATTAAATTAGATGAAGTCTTGCAGAAATACTATATAATTCCTCCATTCCCTTTATCCCATCGAATGACAAGACGCAAGGCGCGTCATTATCCTTATGTTGTGAACATCCCCAGTTTTCGAACAAAAACGTTCAGCTCCTCGTTCTTCATAAGAACAGCAAAAGAGCGGAATAATATACCCGTGTCGGTGTTCCCGTCTAAATACAACGTGGGTGTCTTCAAGAAAACAGTGAAAAGGCTGTTAATAGGTTATTCCACCTTACCACCACATCACCACTTAACATCAGGTGGATTCGTAGTCAAGCGCTAACTAAAAAAAAGTATAACATTTTTGACAATAAATAAATACTTGCTGATACTTAGAGCCTGCTCTCAGACTGATACAGTCAAGACCATTGTGCTGTTCAAGTTATATATATATATATATAAATACCATATTAGTTATAGGACTTAAGTTATGAACGAGTTCAGTTAAGTATGCTGTAGTAACGTAAAACAGACCCCGGGCCAGATCTATCCGAACGCCGAATGTGACCACCGAGTGGGGTTTAGTTTGCAAAAATCTCCATATAACTCCTACTTCCACCTAGAAGATAAAGTACCTTCTCGAAGATTACCTCCTCCCTAAAAAAAAATAAATAAAAAAAGACTATAATAAGACAAGAATTTATTAAATGTTTTTAAGTTAGAATTTTGAAAATAGGCAGTTTCATTGTTTTACTTCAAAGGCTTAAAATTTTAATCTCTCAAACTTGATTAATTAGTACAAAATTTATTGGTGTGAATGAAATAATTAAAATTTATACAAAGTTGATGTTTTAACCTTAGTAGGTTTCTTACAAAATTAAAAGCCGAACTTTGAGAAGTATTTAAAGATTTTCTCAATTTAAAGTAAAGCATCCTCACTGTCTCGTAATCAATTTGTTAAATTACTTCGGATACGCTTTTCCATACTTAATGTAAATATATGAACAGTTTTTATTCGACGTAATAATAACAACAGCCTTTGTAATGAACCCACTGCTGGGATTTATTGTCTTCCGTTATGGGTGTATGCTTAAGTAAACTATTATTGGAACATGTTGCTCGACAGCTTGTTTCACCGGATACGAAAGCTCAGTGAGGAAACAACTCATGCCTTGATGAACGACTGCTTTATTGAGATTTAAACTAAGCAATAGTTAAATCTAAAAAGTTTTTACTGTTCACTTACCTAAAATTGATATAGAATATATAGCTTTTATAGTGGAAGTTACGGTCCCGATTTATTTGAAAGCTTCCTTTAGTATAAAAGTCTAAAGGGACAGAACGAATTTTTCACCTAAAAATAACCCGCAATATAAGAAGTTGAATCTTCTCACCATTTCCTTCGATTCAGATGATGAGTTTAAACATTTTAACGAGCTGCAATTGTTGATCGATGCTGCAGTAATTGTAACTTTAAACATAATTCAAACCATAAAGCAATTGGTTGGTGGATTACTTAGACATATTTTGAATATGATAGTTATTACTATATTTAAACATTATTAATATTAAATATTTCAAAGCTACAGAACTCAATGGCTCTCAAAAATAACAGAACCATAGAAAAATCTATTAAGTAGATATACAGTGGGCAATTCTAAAAGCAATTTCATTCAGACATTTGCTATTGCAGCTATTAACAGTAAATTTAAAAGGACTAAGTACTCACTTAGGAACGATCTAGACTGATCTTTGTAAAAAAAAATTAACGTTATTACATGAACAAGTATTTTATTTTCATTAAAACATATACTAAGTCTGATAGGTCCCTGTTGCTCTGGCAATACTACTTTGTGTATTGGCTGGTGTTACCTACCTAGACAATATCTATCTAGATAGGTAACACCGTAGCTCCTATTTCTGCCGCCGAACAGTATTGTGCGAACTACTGTGTTCCGGTTTGAAATGCGTTGTAGCTATTGAAATTACTAAGGCAATGGGATATAAAATCGCGTTTCTAAAATCGATAAACACAATGTGGTGTAGTGTAAATCATCCTAACTAGTACCATGTTGTCGTTTACAGGCGTATGATTGACCATCATTAATTTAGATCATTAAAGGACTATGTCCAGTAGTGGACATATTTCACGTGATGACTATAGAGATTAGAACCTTTTACTAATTATCTTAGTAGTAAAATGGATGCTGTTGTGCATCTTAATGTAAGGATTCGTGTTTCAAATGCGTATGAAGCATTCTGGGGTCCGCAGCCTGTTAACGATCTCGACAACCGTTGGATTTAATCTTGTGAGTGCATCTAACTTTCCTCATTAGCTTAATTAAGTTAAACATGACGATGTACAAGCGGTTGTATATCTCTTGAAATACATATTTTTATATATTATATTTAAACAGCTCTGGAATTACTCCCAGTATTGGGATTGGGAGTCTCCTGTCACAAGGAAAGAGTCAGGGCCATTTATCTACGACGCCGGCCAAGTGCGGGTTGGTAATAGTCACATGTCCATGAAATCTGTTCATAGAACATGTCTGGGATCAAACTCGGGTCTTTTCGAGATATACAGCTTATACGATTAAGACATATTATAGACTATAATTGATATTTAGTACTGTATCCTACCAATAACGATGGAGGGGGAAGGATCATTATTCTTTATCATACTATAGTCGTTGACTTGAGACATAACCTGAAACTCTAAGACTTACTACTCCAGTAATTTTAATACAGCATCATTAAATATGAACACAGTAATGTTTACAGTAAGATATATCTCTCTTACTATTACATAGCGCGCTAGATAGCTGTCGCATATCTCGAATCTAGGATTTACACATTTTTAACTTAGTTTTTGCTTCTTTATATTTTTGCATTTCTTTATATATTTCCATTATGCATTAATTCTTAGAAAAACATAGAACTATAATATTTCTTGTATAACTCTAAATTACTCTATTACATTTTAATATGCAGTAAGTACATGAAAAAGTTTTGAGAAATTAATAAAAAATAAAACTCTCTTAACCATGTTTATGCTTTCAGCAGACTCTCCAAAACAAGATCGCGAATAAACTGGAAACTCTTGAATGTACCAAGTTGTTATACAAGAAACAAAAAATTGAAAATTTCGTATTATATTTCAAAAACGTGAAAGTAAATTGTTTGCTTAGCTTTATTAATAAAGTAATACATATTTATGAATTAGAAAAATATTACTAATTTATATAATAATCTTTATTTATAGATCATTATTATCAGCTTATAAACATCGTTTGCTGAATATAGGAATCCAATCTTCAAATCGATTGGTCCTACTCTGCTATAGTCCAGCGGTCTCTTCGATCTTCACCAGGTGTTCGGTGCATCTCGTGGAGGATATATAATAGATAACAACAAAAAATTTAAAGCGTGGTTATAATTCCGGTAAAAGCTTTTTCGAACAAGGTGTAGAGAAATGAACTGGTACTTAATCGAACTTCCGCAGATGAAATGGTCGTTTACTATTGCTTTGGTAACTCCAGCAGGTAACTGTAACTGATTATCTGGTTCAACAGTCTACAAGGATAGTAATCCTAAATATATCGGTTTGTTCAAACTTTTACGGCGAGTCGAATTCAATGTAAAATGAATGGTTATCGCGTAATAAGCTCGCAAATTTATCTTTAAGCAGGAATAGGCAGTAAATGAAACCCCTTTTTCAGTGCCTGGTCCCCTTCGCCTCAAATTTCATTTTGTAAAGATTACCGAGTCGGGTTTTATGGTGAGATTACACGAAGGGCGTTTACTATGGGACGCATTTTATCGTTCGTAAGGGACTACAAGTAAGAATATAAAGTTCCCATACACTATAACAAAAGTGTAATACAGACGTGCCGTTCAGCGGTTGATTTTTTTTTTTTGCTAGCGAACAAGTAAAAACTTAAGTAAGAATATCGTGACACATACATAAATAAATAAAAAAATAATTTTTAAAAAATTTGTCGGATTGTAGAACAATCTCCTTGTCCTCGGAAACAAAGCGATAATTTTTATTCGCTATGGGTTAATACTTAACTTCGATTTCACCTTATCTTTAGTGATAAACGATGCCGTAGATGATGAAGTATGATCACACAGAATAATCAGCCTCTGATATGTTGGTTGATCACAGAATTCCTGTTATGGCGGTAGATATATTATATGAGAGAGGTAGCTAATGAGGCTGGTTCGAAAAAAATCTTACCACCAAACTCCACTTGTACCTATTAAAGTGAATGACCTGCGTGTTACTAAAATTAGCGGAAATATAACAGACTTCCTTCGACATGATTTTATTTTTGATCCGGGTGTTAAAACGGATGTATTTTTTTTAATATCGCAGTTTAAAGTTATCAATACTTACTATCAAATAGTTTACTCTGTGAAAGCATAATTACTACTGTACTATTTATTTACTGTTGATAGGTACCGTCTAGGTCTAACACTACAACACCTTCGTCTGCCGTCATATAGTACTGTACAAGCTTTACTGTGTGCCGGTTTAAAGGGCGCTGTAGCGATTGATTACTGAGGTAACCTGCTTAAACATCTTGCTTGTCTAATAATTAAGAAAAAGTGAGTGTTTTTAAAGAACGTAATAATAATCTAATGAATATAATCATAATATAACATACCTTTGTTTTTAGAAAGAACGTGTAGCTTATCGCAGCTTGACTACACCCTGGGGATAAATGAAAACATAGTTATTGTAATAAGTTATGTTGAGTATTCTCTTAGGTGTGCGCGTATGTGAAAAGATTTTCAGTTTCAGTACTACTGCAGGATAAGAGATTAACAATTGTTTTCTGCTGTGTTAAAAAGGAGAATCGGAGAACTTGTATGTATGAATGGTGTAAAGGTTTTCAATACGGCTTGTGTTTTAAAGCTAGCTTCGAATATGCTATTTGACTATTAAGCAGCTTAAATTAAATATATGAAGCTGACGTATTGTAGACGAAGAGACATTTATAGAAGAATAAATAGCTGATTATAGGATCCCGTACAACAACACACCGAACCCAAGTCAACCTCACCTGCTCGTTGTGCACACTGCTAATCAACAAACGAGGCTCTGGCTCCCACCAACCCGCATTGGGCCAGCGTGGTGGGAAATGGCCCAAATTTGGTATGAAACCTTATAAACGACCGCCCCTGATGCCCGACGATACCGGAAACCATGCTGTGTGAAAGTAACAAGAAGCGTCTGGATGCGAGCAGTTCAGGACTCATCGATGTGGAGATCTTTAGGAGAGGCCTATGCCTAGCAGTGGACGTCTTTCGGCTGATGATTGATTAATTGTATGATACAGTTCGTAGTCGTTACCTAAATCATAGGTTCACAACGGAGGCGGTATCGGCTCCTATTGGGCATGAGAGCTATAGTATAATGATTAGAGAGTGAGATAGAGAAATTATTTATAATTTGTGGTTATTAATAGGTAATAGACTAACGTAAAATTGGTACAGTCTAAAGATTTTTGTTCTTGAAAAGGCAGGCTGTAGAGGAATAGTGGAAAAGTCGCGAGGTGTAAATCGTCATGTTAGCAAACTAATTTTAGTAACTAATTAGTACCTACTATTGCTGATGATCTTCATGATTTTGTTACACTACCGTCGGTATTTTCGCATACCATATTTATTATCTTTAATTGTGAATGATATAACAGGCTTAAATTTATCTTGTTAGGACTATCATTTATTTATTGATAAGGATATTGATAGGATATATACCGTATCAGATAGTTTATTATTTTAAAGTTAAAAACGTTATATTCAAAACAAAATTATAATTTTGTTTTTTTTTTTTTTTATTCAACAATGCGACAAGACGAGCCGAAAGTTCAGATGGTTAGAGGTACGCCTGCTTAAAATATCGTGGCGCTAGTTAGAATGATAAATATTGTACCATACAGTTATCTTTTCCTTGAGACATAAAAGTCCCATAACCACAGTAATTTGACTAGCTACAGGCCCTTCGAACCGGAATACAGTAATATTTGCACACTACTGTTTAATAGCAGAATCGGACGCTGCGGTGGTACCCATATAGATAGTCTCCGACAACATAGACGTAAAAAAGTTGTTTTAGATATAGAATATTTTTTTTACAGAGGAAATATTATATCTTTTTAAATTAACATCTTTCATTGAATCAATATGTTAATTGAATTATATCGCCTTATTATAATATACGTCGTGTCGTATACGTAACTGTACAGTTAATTTAAACTACGGTAAATACACATAAAAAAATAATATTTTCATAGTAAAAAAAACGTCGCAAAGGTACAATATATTTTAATATATATCACAGCGTCGATGTTCGACAAGTGGCATCTACTATAGAACAATATTTAATTAAAGTTCTTTAGTGAAAACTGAACAGCAACCGGAACTTGTTCGCAAGGCAAACAAAACAAACGTTTCCCCGCTAACGAGCATTACTGCGAATGTAAATTAATAAAATGCACCTTATAATTATTATAATTTAAACTAGCTGTGACTGAAGTGAAGCAATATGCAACGCATAAAACAAAACGTAAAAACATTCTAAGCAAACGATAATACTAAAATTTTGATTATGAGTAACTATTAATATGCATCAATGGTAGTAGATCTCTATTACCGGAAACCGTCTAATAATAATACCGTTTAACATTTGTGAACTTCAGTAAGAACAGCGAAACACAAACGGTGAAGAAAAACATCGCGAGGAAACCTGCACATGAATTAGAATTTATTCTAAGGTGTGTGTGAAGTCACCAATCCGCATTGGGCCCGCGTGGTGACTATGGCCCATCACCCTTATATTGAGGGTAGGCCTGTGCCCTAACAGTGCGGACGTATTTTGGCTGTTGAAAAAAAAATACTGGAGTAATCAGATACAGTATTTTACGTCACAAGGGACGGGCGCAGTATGTTGCAGTATCTATCATCATAACTAGCGCGACCTTATGGACAGGTGTGTCGTCATATGAACGTCTCGCTTGTCTCGTCCCCTCATTGAAAAAAAAAACTACGAGTACCTTTTAAAAAGTATGGCCAATAGTAGAAACTTTTTTTTAAATTTAAGATTTTTATTTCTTTTTTATAATAACAGAAAATAATAAGGTTAATAATCAGATCAGGTAATCCGCAGCTCAATACTCATTTTATGAACAGCGCTTCCGTCGACAGTCTGCGACAGCCCGGCAAACCCAAGAGCTTGTACAAAGCAAGTGTTGCCAATTACCGAGTGTTCCTAGTTTCCGCTTTGGTAAAAAATACATAAATTAGTAGTTTCGTCACTTAATTGAAAAAAAAATTAAGTATTAAATATGCTAATTAATTCATTGACGAAGGAATATTTGTGTGGATATAGAATTTATTACCAGTTAATAAATCACGTAATAAATTTCATTAGAAATAATTCTCCACGACTAATAAATATATCTTTTAACATACCGAAAATTGGCAACATTAAATAATTGGCAACACTTTGTTTTGTACAACCTCTTGGGCTGACGGGAGCATTGCTCGTGAATTAAGTATTGAGCTGTTGATTACCTAATGTCGTTATTATCCTTATTATCTTCTATTATTATAACAAAGTAATAATAATCTTAAATTTAAAGAAAAAGTTCCTACTATTGGTCATACTTTTAAAAGGTATTCCTTGTTTATGTTTTATTCAATGAAGCGACGAGACGAGCGGGGCGATCAACCGATGGAAAATGATACGCCCGCCTATAACAAAGTGACGAAGTTAGCATGGTATTCACTGTACCAAATCGCGCTCGTCGCTTCGAGACAGCGTGTTGTCTCATGAACCCAGTAACTTCACTAAATACAACCCCCTACAATCAGGAACACAGTAATGTCTGCACACTACTCTTTGGCGGCAGAAACAGACGCTGCAGTGGTAGCCAGTTAGACGGTCTCCGGCAACATACACCTGCCACCAGTAAATGGTTGAATACACGGAGGAAGGCCTGTATCAAGAAGTGGATTGAAAAAGTCTGATGATGATGAAGACCCATTAATACAATTAAAAGCTCTATACTTTAAATTTGGAAAAATTTCAAAGCTTTTACGAATATACCTCAATAACATGATGTTACAGAGGCTAGTACAGAGGCCTACCACCAGTAAGTCTTCTTTTAATATAACTTGTTAACTTAAATATTTTTTTTTTAATCAATAACTGTAATTATTTATCGCGAAGTAGTTTCCCACTGTTAAAATGTTTCGTTATTATAGTTAATATTAACAAAAGGTCATAGTAAAATTATTCTAAAAAAAAAGGAATAAAGGAAAAAGCTCGTAATACAAAATACGAGGCCATTTATTTTACAGGATTACGTAGAGAAACGCGAATCAGTAAATTTCAGTTGGTTATTGTGAAATTATGTTCGCGGAGATAAAAATATCTTCAAAATTTCTGTGAATATCTTAAATTATATTATAAATCATGTCTCCAGTTTACTGATGGTAGGTCTCTGTAACTAGAAACCGTCTAGGTAGATACATCGCAGGTCTTATTTCTACCTCCGAGGGATTTATATAATGGGACTCGACTTACGTCTCAAAGCGACGAGGACAATGTGGTGCAGTGTGTATCGTCTTAACTAGTACCACGTTGTTGTGGGGAGGCGTTTTACTTACCATCAGGTGAATGTGCCGCTCCTCTCGATGCTTCTTGGGATAAAAAAAATCATTGAAGAAACGTTTCTGGATGTACGAAATGACAGATAAATGTAAATAAAGTTAAGCAATGATACAAATTGTGACGAATACTTATAAGTATTTGAAAGTATAAAAAAGTTAGACGGATTTTTTTATTCAATTAAGCAACGAGACGAGCTAGACGTTCACCTGATGGTAAGTGATACGCTCACTCATAACAATGTAGCGCTAGTTAGTACGTTATACACAGCATCACATTGCGCTAGTCACCTTCAAACTATAATTGCCTTGCTGTCTATAATTTCACTAGCTACAACGTCTTTCAAACCGGAACACGGTAATGTATGCACACTACTGTATGGTGGCAGAAATAAGCGCTGCGGTGGTACCTACTTAGACAGTCTCAGGGTAAGACCGATCACTAGAAAACCTAATGAAGGAAAATGGTAAATTTTAAGTTATTTGATCAATATGTACGCTTAAGTAAGTTAACTTACATACTTTATGCTGTGAAGATGAAGCTTGAAAAAAATAATATTACAATATTTAATTTCATCATCATCATTAGGCGCCCTCTTCAAACTGAAATTTGGCGATCAGATCGAGAAAACCCATTCGATCCCCAGCTATTATTTTTAACTGATGGTAACTCGGTCCACTCCTTTATGTGGTCAAACCAATTCTTCCGCTGTCTACTAGGTACATGTTTTCCAGGAATTATGTCCTCCAGGATCAACCTTGGGAAATCATAAAGGGATCTTCTTTGAAGGTGTTTTTATATGACGGGTTTCATCAGCTTGCGTTTGCAGTTACCACCGTACCCACTACTGGGATTATGCGCTTTCTCACCTAAAAAGCGAGCTGGACAAGTGTAGTTTAACGGAAGTAGGACGTTAAGCTTTTGTTGTTGAAACGTTAAGTTCCTCTAAATTTTTTCCTTTACTTAAAGCTCGAGCTCAATGGGAATCGAGGCCACGCCTCATCGATACACGAACACACCTCTATATGAATCAATTTACATATATTTAACTCCTTAATAATTATAAAGTGGCATGGATGCGAAAAGCTGAGGACCGTATCTGGTGGAAGACATTGCGGAAGGTCTACATCCAGTAGTGTATTGAGAAAGAGTGATGATGATGATGTACTGCTTGATACAAATTTATATAATTTTAACAGAAATATGTGAGTAAAAGATTGTTTTACACAAAATGTCGAGTGATCTATTAATTCAAAAGAATCCTTTTCATTGCCTTATCCTTTGATGTTGTTGATGACTTTTTTTTTGTTTATATGAATTTCAAAAGAGAAAAGGGACACGAGGACTTAAATATGGATATCAGAATTTCATACCAAAATATATGACAAAGAAAAATTTTTGTAGCCCAAATATATCGCACAAAATATTCGGATATATTTACATAGTAGGTCCGTTGCCGGAGACCGTCTAGGTAGATAACACTTCAGCGCCTATTTTCGCCCCCAAACAGTAATATACGAACATTACTATATACCAGTTTGAAAGACGTTGTAGCTAATGAAACTACTGTGATAATAGGGATATTTTTCTTCACAATCAAGCGACGAGACGAGCAGGACGTTCACCTGATGGTAAGTGATACGCCTGCCCATAACAGCATGGCGCTAGTTAGGATGTTATATACTGCACCACATTGCACTCGCCTGTGATTCCACTTCGTACAGCCCACTTTAAACCGGAACTAAGTAATGTTTGTACACTACTGTTTGGCGGCAGAAATAGTCGTTGCGGTGGTACTTACCTAGACGTTCTCAGGCAATCTCTCTCGGATCTGTAGCCAAACAGTAATGAACAAATATTACTGTAATCCAGTTTGAAGGACGTTGTGGGTAGTGAAATTGCTGGGGTAACGAAATTCAGTATGTTATGTCTCGGGTGACGAGCACAATTTGATGCAGTGTAACTCATTCTGACTAGCGGCACATTGTAATGGGTAGGCGTATCACTTACCATCAGGTGAACGTCTCGAGGCTTAATTTAAAAAAAAAACTAGCGCCATGTTCTAGGCGTCTAGTCAATTTATCGAAAAATAAATAAAATTAAACTTCTCAGATCATTTTCAGTTATCTAAAACAGTTAAGCATAACGATTGTGTTTATTATCATTGTAAGTTTAAGTGCCGATTACTTGATGTTACTTTGAAATTTCGTAGCGATTATTATATAATAATTGAGTTTATTGTGAGACTGATAATATTGTAATAAAGTTTTATTATAATTGTTCATCCATAAACTCTTTACAATTTATATAATAAAACAAGCTGTTCCCCGCCCGCTTTGTAGGCCGTAATATAAAATTGGACTTGAAATTTGTCTGAAATATTCCTTGAGAGCAACCGCAACCGCTACCGCTTCCTATACCAACCGTTACTATAGCAACCGCATAAATAATACGAAATGAATTTTTTTCTAAAAGTTAATTACAAATATAATTATGAAGGATTTATGAAAAGCGAACAATAAATAGCCTGCAATCATCTACAAATCATTCCGCGTTGAATGGTCATGTTCTTGTGACGATACATTCACTAGTTTTCACGTGATTGGCGAATAAAAAAAAAAAACTATTTTTATTGTTATTTACTTCTTTATAATAGCCTAAGTTACTATTTTTATTAATATAATCTAGTTTACTGGCAGTAGATCTCTGTTATTAGACACCGTCTAGGGGGATACCACCGCAACGCCTATTGCAGCCGCCAAATAGTACTGTGCCAAAAATTGCTGTGCTACGCTTTGAAAGACTGTGTAGCTAGTGTAATTACGGAGGTAACGAGGCTCAATATCTTATATTACGGGGGTAATGAGACTCAATATCTTATATCTCAGGCGTCGAGCAGTATAGCATCCTAACCAGCGCCACGTTGTTATCGGCGGGCGCTTCACTTACCATCATCATCAGGTGATGTCGCGCTCGTCTCCTCGCTTAATTGCATAAAAACAAAAAAGTTAGAGGTAAAGTGAGAAGATTTAACGACCCATAGATATTTTTCGTTAATTCACCCAAAAAAAAATGCTAACATTATTTACAAAGTATCAAACACAGCTATTTAAGTTTTTGCTTATAATTGTATAATGTGTAATAAAAATAAGTTAAGACGCTATTTCCGTTATAAAAGAAATTTATGTATGTTCGTTACAGAATTTATAGAAGAGAGTAGATTTGTTATATGTCGTATGTAGACTTTTTTCTTTTATTATTATTTATTTCTCTAATAGTTAAATTTTCATCATTTTTATCATCTTTACATTTATCTTATCTCCATACATGCATCATCTATCGGATACCATTCCAAATTATTCTACTTAACATTACTTTCTATGTATCGTCTTACAATTTTAACTTCCTCTGTCTTTACATTGACTTCCTTTCTGATTTATTTTAACTTCAGGTCATTTCCGCTGCATCTTAAATTACCTTCTTACATTATTTCAAAATATGCGTCGCCTTAAATCTTCACACACCAGAGAGTATCTTCATGTCTCATAATTGTTTAGGCTTTGCTCTTATAACTTATTCGAACGGCATTAGAACCTGGAACTCGCCCTAAGCTAACGAAGCCGCTGGTAAATAACAGACAATGTACCGCATTGCAGCTTTGTATTGTTACGATTATTAATGTCCTAGGTCAACCTAGGTAGTAACTAGTTAAAAGCTTTTGGAATATAGCTCATTGTTCGTACTTAGACGGTAAATCATGTTTTTACAAATACCAACGATCAACCTTCATCGCAGGAAGGTTATTGACCTCAAAAATTTGAACACTAGGCAAATAATATAATTCACTGGTGATTGGCCAGCCCTCTGTTGTGTTTTAAGGGCGCTGTAGCTAGTGAAATTACTAGGGTAACGAGATGTAACATTTTATGTCTTAAGGCGATGATAGCAATATTCTTGCAGTGTGTACCGCCCTAACTAGCGGCACGTTGTTATAGTCTGCGTATCACTTACCATCAGGTGAACATTCCGTTTTTCTCATTGGTCAGATAAAAACTAAAATATTTTTTTTAACTTAAACCAAGTTTTTTTATTCGACCTGCTGATCAGTACTACGCCTGCCCGAAGCGGTGTGGCGCTATTTAGGATTTACACTGCCCCACATTGTGCTTGTCGCCTTTAGACATATGTAGAAACTTGTTACCATAGTAATTTCACTAGCTACAACGTCCTTCAAAATTAAATACAAAAATGTTTGCACAGTACTGTTTGTCGCAAGGAGCTGCAGTGGTAATTACCTGGACGGTCTCCGGTAATAAAGACCTATCCACCAGTAAAAGACAGTTGAATGATCACAGATTTTTATCACATATTCAAGAGTGAGTGTGGGTTGAAATAGTTTCGTATCCAGCAGATCAAATCGTATCACTGAATAAAGCGTAGCGTGCCCCAGTTTTATTCAGTGACGATGCTCAAGTGTAAACGTCTAGGCTTTGCATAAATGGGCCACTGTTCATAACACGTAATAGAAAAAAAACATTTTAATCATAAGTATTTTGTACACGTATAGAAAAAAAAATTGCTACCATAATATTACTGTGTTCCGGTTCGAAGGGCGCTCTAGCTAGTGTAATTACTGGGGTAACGAAACTTAACATGTTCTAAGGCGACACGCGCAATATGGTGCTGTGTATATGATCCTTACTAGCGCCATATTGTCATAGGCGTATCACTTACCACCAGGTGAACGTCCCGCTTGTCTCGTTGCTTCATTGTACAAAAAAAAATCTAGAAAAGATACAGCGTTGCTAGAATTCCTCTAAATACTTCAGCTCGGCAAACTTTTACACAAATAGCTGCAGTGGCAGAGTTTTTTTTTATATAAACAGGTTTAAGCGCACCGCATTACGGCTGCTCCTAGGAACTAGTGTTTTATTTTTTTTTTATACTACACCAAGCAATAAGAGCGCAATATACCTGACGGTAATAGACTCCCAACAATATGAAGATGGATAAAATCCTTTTTTTTATTCTATGAACCAACGAGACTAGGAGGACGTTCATCTAATGGTAAGTGCTCTTAATAATGTGGCGTTAGGAAGATATGCAATGCACCGCATTACGCTCTACGCCTTAAGCTATAAAATGTTGTGTCTCATTACCCCAGTAATTATACTAGCGGCAGTACCCTTCAAACCTGAACACAGTAATGTTTTTACACTACTATTTGTTAGTAGAAATAGACGCTGTGGTGGTACTTACCTAGGCGGTTCCGGCAATAGAGACCTACCACCAGTAACTCTTCTCACAGCGTTTCATTACGAAAGGAAGACTGGAAGGAAAGTAAGAGAAAGAAAGGAAGACAGAAGGAACTGTAAAGAATTTTGTATATTTTAGAGGATTGATGATTTTAAATGGTAGTAAAATTTTCTTAAACCCGGCTGATCATGATTCATCACGATTATCCATCTAAGCGATGAGACGAGCCAGACGTTCACTTGGTGATAAGTTGTACTCCTGCCCATAACAAGTTGATGTTTGGGATGATATACACAGCACCACATTGTTCTCGTTATCTGGACACAGGACGTTACATCTCGTTACCGCAGTAATTTGACCAGCTATAACGCTCATGAAAAATATTTCCCCAATACTATTTAGCGGTACTAAGCTGCGGCGGTAGTCACTCAGTCAGTTGTTTACAACAGATAAATACTACAAATATTTTTTTTATTTTTTTCCTTGTGGGTAGTAATGAATAAATTGATATCATATTTTCTTTATATAACCGTAAAGTCGGTGTGTTTGTAGCAAAGCGAGCTCTGAAAGAATTCATTTTACCTATATTCACAGATAAACACTCAAAGAACGCTTTGATATATTAGTTCTTGCCGAGTGGACTCTCTGAGGAATCGGCATCGTTACTTTGATATAGCTCATTTACTTTTGAAATCCACAAAAAACCACATATTTTTATAAACAAATATCTTGAATATTTTATGTTATATGAATAGATATTTATATTTACAAAAACATAAAAATTTTTCACGAATACGTTATTAATACAAATGCAGCCATTTCTCTCCCATCGATAACCACAAATTATATACTATACATACGTACATACTATATATGATAATATATAGATTAATGCTCAGTGTATCATATATATGTAGTATATGTACTATATACGTTATAAATATTTATACACTAAGCATTAATCAATACTTCTGAATCGGAATCAAAGGGTTGGGACGAGCGGTACGTTCACCTGATGGTAAGTATACAATCGTATCACTAGTTATGATGATATATACAACACCACATTGCGCTCATCGCCTTTAGACGTAAGACGTTAAGTCTCGTTACCCCAACAATTCAACTGGCTGTAACACCCTTCAAACCCAAACAAAATAATGTTTGCACACTACCGTTTGACAGAAATGGGACTGCAGCAATTTATAGCCGGCGCCCGGTCACCGGCAACAGATATCTATCAAGATCTAGTACATTTAGGGTTTTAATAGCTGATGTTTTAAAGGATAAAGCGTAATGTGATACCGTGTTAATAAAACCCGATTAGCGTTATCTTGTCAAACTAATGAACATCAGTCAATAATGGTCTTTAGCCCTTTTTTCCTGAACGACCGTGTCCAACTCGTGGGAAAATTTATTAGTCTAACTTTATCACTAATAATAATTAAACTAATAATACGTTATAATAAAATAATATTATAATTAAATAATAAAAAGCTGTAAACAATTTCAGAGAGTAAGAGAGGAACAATCAATAATTTCACGTTTTTCTAATATCACAGTTTTTTTTTAAATTATACTTTAATATGACTAAATTCAAAAGGATGAGAAAGAGGATCTCTATATAATTTTGTACGTAATATGTAAAACTAGAAACGAAATAAAAGCCTCTTTCTAGATTTTGGTTAAAAATCGAAAGCAATATTAATTATGTATTGCTAAAACAACGCTCCAGGTTAATTTATGTTACTGTGATTATTTACTGTTCAATTTTGATAGTAAATAAACATAAATTATGTTTGTGAGCAGGCAGTTAACTTGATGAGATAGTTCATAGCCTCAAGCATTTAACATTATTACGTTTAATAAATAATAGCTTGGTGTATGTAACATGTTGAAAGGTTATGTTTAACTAATATTACAGTATATGTAATCAGGTGGCAAAGTTAGACTATGGTTAAGCACTAACATTTTCATTACATCATTATCATCATCAACCGATAGACGTCTTCCTCTAAAGATTCCCATTTCGATCGGCTAGGGATTTATATGGGGGGATTTGGACTATTTCCCACAACGCTGGTCCAATGCGGGTTGGTGGGAGCCGGAGCCTCGTTTGTTGATTACCAGGGTGCACCACGAGCAGGTGATGTTGGCTTGAATCCTGCGAGTTGTCGTGCGGGAACAGTTACACCCCCCATTACATCACAGAACTTTATTGGTTTTATAATTAGTTCACGGGCGACCAAGATCTTTACTCGTTAGAGTGATACGCCTTCCCTTGTTAAGATGATATACACTACTTTTAGACATGATTTTAGATTTAAGTTGTTATATATAGTCTCTTTGCACCAGTAATTATATAAGTTACAAACGTCACACAGTAATGTTTGAGCACTAAAATTTGGCGGTAGAAATAGAAACTGCAGCCTTCCTGTTTGACGTGTCTGATTATAAAACTTCGAAAGATATTTGAGGAAATCATAGATGATGTTTCAAAGGTTTTTTTTTATTTAACGGTGCGACGATACGAGCGGGATGTTCACCTGATGTTAAGTGTTACGCTTGCCAATAATAACGTAGCGTTACTTACAATGTTTATTAACGTCTTGAGGACTAAGATGTTGAATCTCATTACCCCAGTTATTACAGTAGTTACAGCGCCCTTCAATCCGGAACACAGTAATGTTTGCATACTACTGTTTGGCGGAAGTGCTGCGTTGGTAACTACTAAGAATGTCTCCGGCAACAAAGACCTACCATTAAAATTTATATTAGGTTTTAAGTTAATAGATAATATATTATATTTTTGTCTGAACTCGGTTATGAATTATAGAATTAATTGATAATCATCATTAACAGCCGACAGATGTCCACTGCTGGACATAGGCCTCCTCCAAAGATCTCCACATCTATCGATCCCCAACTGCCCGCATCGTTCACCAGATTGTCGGACCACCTTGTGGGGGGCCTGCCAACACTACGTCTTCCTGTACGCTGTCGTCATTCGAAGACCTTGGTGCTCCATCGGCTGTCCTTCCTTCGCACGATGTGTCCTGCCAATTGCCACTTGAGACTAGCAATCTTTTGGACTATGTCGGCGACCTAACCGACAGCTTCGAACTAGAAACATACTTGAAAAAAAATTATTCTTAAATAATTTAAGGGAAGTTTATAGTTAATTCTACCTTAGATGAGAGGTTATTGTTTCAGTGATAATACTCGCAGTAATTTTAATGGGCAACATGAGATGATCGTTATCATTTACAACACCGCAGTAATGTACATAAGAAAGGTGCGTTCGGGCTTAACCGTAAAGTTTTATTTGCTCGTAAAAGTTCGATGCGAGCTTCTTCATCATAAATATATATGCCGAAGTCGAATCTATGCCATTGGGCGAACCCAGTCGATGTTGAACTGTTATTGCTAAGCTCTCCATTTAATTCCCGACTGACAACTGTATAATATTCAAATGCATACAGAGTAGTGAAGGGATAGAGGAGCTTCTTAATATATATAACCGATAGACGTACACTGCTGAACGTAGGCTTCCACAAAAGATCTCCACGTTTGTAAGAGTTCATATGAGGGATTTGAATCATTTTTCACTATGCTGGCCCAATGCAGGATAATGGGGGCCAGAGCCCCGTTTGTTGATTATCAAGGTGCACCACGAGCAGGCGAGGTGGGATTGGGTTTCGTGAGTTGTTGTGCGGGGTTCTGTTCCAGGAGACCATCCAGATAAATACCACCGCAGCGCCTATTTCTACCGCCGAACAGCAGTGTGCATACATTACCGTGTTCCGGTTTAAAAGGCGCTGTAGCTAGTGTTATCACTGGAGTAACCGAGACTCAAAATCTTATACCTCAGGCAAAAAGCGATTTTTTATGTCACCAAGGAATCTGGTGATATAAATCAAATTTCCATGTCATAAATTAACACCGAGATAGTATTTTGATCGTCTCAATGCTATTACTGCAGTATTTCAACTGCAGCTGGAAGTGGGGGAGGGAAAGTTTAAAGGATCTAAGAAACTTGTAATCGAGTTATTCGAAAGTTAACAAGACCGTGGACGATGTAAAATTCTTTTAAAATTAGATAGAATAGTATTTCATAGTAATATAATTTAAAATAAATTTACTGATTTCAAAAGCCAAAATCTGTAATATATGGAAATAGATTGTAACATTAACATCATCATCACCGTCAGCCGATAGATGTCCACAGCTGGACATAGACCTCCCGCAAAGCTCTTCCGCATCGTTGATTAGCAGGGTGCACCACGAGCAGGTGAGGCTAGCTTAGGTCCCTTTGCGTAGTAACATTAACAAGAATAAAACTCAAAGTTTTAATGAATATGAATAAGTACAAACTTAAATGAACTTTCCATATATATAGACTATAGACGTTAAATTATTTTTACTTTGTTTTTATTAATTAAAAGTTAATATTTAAAAGTTATATCCGATAATTTTTTAACCTTATTAAATCAGTCGAAAACTATTCTATGCTTTCGTTAGCAACTAAGTTGTGAAAATATTCAACATTTTGGTCAAGTTAACTGTCGCAACTTAACGACAAATTTATTATAAAAAATGCAATAAACATTGGTTTGTTAAAATGTACACAATTTGTGGAATGTACGCAACGTAAAATACCACACTTGTTACACAAAAAACTATTCCGGAAGTCATTAATGCATTCCTGTTGTAGACTTCATGTGGAACAGGGATACATATAACAAAATAAAAGTATTTTGTTTGTAGTTACATTAAAGGCAAAAAACATTATAAGTTTTCAATGTATGACTAAGATTTAACACCAAGTTAATTCATCTTAAATAGTCACAAAGAATTATTAAAGATTTAGCCTAAAGACGTTTTAAAAATATTTAATTTTTTTTTCTGTTTTCCAGTTTAATGATCATTGTAGCTTATGTAAGGAGATTTCGTATCTAACGTCTCGAGTAGATGATCTCAAGCTTCAATATTCACATTTTAACTATGGACAGATGTAATAAGTACTGTAATCTTTTAAAAAAATCTTGGACCGATCGGTGTAAAGATCCTTGCGATACATCATTGCTCAGCTGTGGGAATTATCCAGTTAATAATGATGAAGATGATCAGAAAATTTTATCCGAAACCCAGCATTGCAATTGCAATGTAGTTTGTTATTTTTGTCAAAGCAAACCTAATAATAGTTTCGTTCTCACAACTTTCAATGGTTTTATTATTTTAAACGGAACCCTTATTTTGACTTTACGTTCACAAAATTAAATTAGCAGCTATGTTAGAAGCGATGTATTATCAAATTGGTATGAATTGGTGGATTCAAACTAGGTTAATTAGTACGACAAAAAATCTAAGCGAGATCTTGGCTAAACAGTCTCATTACTGCTCTCAGCTCCATTGAAAACGAAACCCTTTTGTTCTTCCGCCCCCCGGATAACCTCTGTAATGATTTAATACCGGCGGAACAATAAAAACGCGAAATACGAGATATTTTAGTTGCTTAGTTAAATGTAGTGAGAACCACAGCCGTGGGCCGTGACATAACTTTTGGTTCATGAAAATTACTTGTATGATACAAACACTGAAAACTACCAATACTACATAAACATAGTAAAAATATAAACAGACTGATCATGGCATTTTCAGTATTCCCATTCATTTATGATAATAAAAACAAGAATATAGTTAAGACATTACAACTATAATACGTTGGTGGTAGGTCTCTGTTGGCGGAGACTGTCAAGATACCACCACAGCTCTTATTACTGCCGTCAATGTGTAAACGGTACTACGATTCTGTTTGAAGGGTTTTGTAGCTAGTGAAATTACTGTTGTGACGAAAATTATTTTTTATTATTCAAGAATGCAATGAGATAAGCGGAACGTTCATCTGATGGTATATATCTGCCTGTAACAATGAGATGCTAGTTGGCATGGTATACACTACACTACATTGTGCTCGTCCTCCTGAGACATAATTATACTAGCTACTACGACGTTCGGATGGAAACGCATTAACGTTTGAACTTTACTATTTGGCGGTAGAAATGGGCGGTTGCGGTGGTACCTACCACCAGTAAACTTATGTCTCAAGGCCACGAGCACAATGTGGTGGTGTGTTTAACAACCTAACCAGCGTCAGGTAACTTCTTTGGCTGATATATGTTAACAATATGTGGTAGGTACCAACCAAAGTCTCGCTTGGAATCGAACCACAGCTCTTTGTCTTAACATTCAAATTTTAACTATTACTCCATAAAAGCAGTTAAAGTTTTCTTAATTATAATGCTGGACTCTAATAGTTCTAGAATGTTAATGGGATATATTACGGAGACCTTACCTGACCTATATAGGTTATCGATAATGATGATATTAATATCATCACCAGCCGATAATGGTCCACTGCTGGACATAGGTCTATCCCAAAAACCCATTGGTCGGTCCTGCGCTGCCCGCGTCCAGCGGTTTCCCGCAGCCTGCCGGGCACGAGGGATCGTCATTTGTAGGGGTCCATATTCGGATTTGGGCCATTTGCCACCACGCTGTCCCAATGCGGTTTGAGGTGAGGTTGGCTCGGGTCCCGTGAGATGTTGCGGGACCCCTTACACCCCTCCTCCACTCCTTGTTTACATATTAATATATTTTATATTTTTTATGTTTATCTAATCAATTTATCAAGCGATTCGCTGCAACGATACCTGATACTATATACACTGGTAAGATACCGGAAACATGTCGTCTATCCAGCTTTATATTGGTGTTTGTCCAAGTACGTTATTCATGTTGGTAATATTAAGTTTGCGTCGGGATTACCTAAGTTTAGATTAATGTATGGAATCGAGCCTGATACGAGGGTAAGGCGATATACAATAGCAGTGTATACTCGCAAATAGATACTTATATTGCTAATTGATGTGTCACTTGTATTATAATCAAAGTAAGTGCAACTTATACTAAAGGAAATTTTGCACTTTTTTATAAATTTGTTGAATAAAATGCTTGAAGTATCTACTATATACACGATACTTATTATATCGGGAATTATCACCTTAGTTGTACTATATACTATCACCTTAGTTCTCTCATGATCATGGATGTTGTAAAGTACCTCGAACGTAGTGGTAATAAATAATTAAATATGCTGTGTGGGTAGACTACAAAATAGTGTATGTGGGTACACTGTCCCGCGTGCGCTGGAACAATGTGAGTACGTCAGTAATGTGAGAGCCGCCGGCGCGAGCGGAAGTACGACAGTTGTATTGTGAGCATCGTCGATTCAGTGTTATGAACGCAAACGGCGGATCTTACAGAATAAAAATAATGATTTTTTTTTATTATTCCACGTAGCGTCGAGACGAACGGGATGTTAACCCCATGGTGAGTGATATGCCACTCCATAACAACTGGCGCTAGTCAGAATTATACACAACACTACATTGTGTTCGTATAATTTCACTAGCTACAGCGGCCTTCTAACCGGAATATAGTAATGTTTGCAGTTTTGTTTAGGAAATAGACGCTGCGATGGTATCTACCTTTTTTTTGTTTCAGGGAGGAAATTTTCGAAAGTTACCCTGCTTCTGGGGGGAAGTCGGAGTTATTTGAGATTCTTACTCTACTAAAATATTTTCGGTGGTCTGCATTATTCGGAGAGGCTCCGGGATCTCTTATAGACCGCACCGGTACCCCTCTACACTTTATGTTAACACGTCTCTGAGGAGGAGCCTAACCCTCCTAGGTACCATCGCTGAGCCATATGCTGTCCCACGCAGGTTCGTCTGTTGAGCGATAATGGCCCCCACCCTCAAAGCCTGCGAAACTCCTAGACTCTTTTAGTCGCCTTCTACGACAGGCAGTGCTTACCTTAGTTCTATTCTTACTAGACCGAGAGCGATGGTATCTACCTAGACAATCTCCAGCAGAAACTTATTACTACTTAACCAAATAAAGTTACCATCTAAGGAAATCCGTATATTATTTTTTTAATTATATGTCGCTATATATATTTTCTTATAGATATCTAATATTATTATAATTTTATTCTAAATTTTTTACTTTCGCTGCTTATGTAGAATATGCAAAAATTTACTTAGATGTTCATTATATACATATATACTAGAGATATGTTTACCAGTCAAACATTTGAAAGCTTAATAAAATCAAGGTGAAACTTAATTAAGTATAAAATGTTTCTCTTTCACTTATAGACAGAAGTCAGATATAACAAAGTGAAAAAAAAAAATTATAATATCAAAAGGTATACGCAAGTGTATGTAGAAATTTGTGCCAAGCGCCAAATGGCACGCAAATTTGTGGAGCAGCGTTTCCACATCTTCGCATTGTGCATGAATAAAACATAGAGCGCTTCGTGTCAGTCGGTTTTTTTTGTACGAACGAAAGTTAGGCCCCCATTACTATTTGAACTGGCGGCCCTTCAGAAAGCAAACAAACGACTTAACACAGAAAACAACTGAAATAGAAACATCATCAAGTTATCATCACCGTAACATTTAAAGTAAGATCAAATAATTTTGTTTAAATTTATTTCAATACTTGTAAATAAATCTAATTTAAATAAAAAAAATATATTTCCTTTTGATACCCTGTGTGTCTTGGTACTTCGTATTCTAGCATCATCGCCAGCCGATAGACGTTCACTGCTGGACATAGGCCTCCACCATAGATTTCCACATCGATCGGTTCTGCGCTTCCCGTACCTTCGTTTGTAAGAGTTCATATTGGGGGATTTAGCCGATTTCCCACCATACTGGCCCGATGTTGGTTAATGGGAACCAGAGCTTCGTTTGTTGATTAGTAGGGTGCACCACGAGCTTGGCGCCCGTGAGTTGTTGTGCGGGGACCCCTTACAACTTACAACATATACAATAGCTAAATATTAATTGATTTAGATAAATATAAAATCTAATTTGCAAACAGATACATTTTCATTAAGTATCACCTTTTTTTTATATACTTTTTACAAACTACAAAGCGACTAGACGAGCGGGACGTTCACCCGAAAGTAAGTGATACGCCCGCTCACAACGTGACGCAAGTTAGAATGGTATACGTTGCATCACATTGCACTCGTCGCCATGAGACATAAGATGTAGAGTCTCAATGCCCTAGTAATTTCACTAGCAATAGCGCCTTTCAAACCGGAACACAGTAATGTTTACACAGTACTATCTGGCGGCAGAAATAGGCGTTGCGGTGGTACCTACCTAGACGGTCTCCGGCAACAGTGAATTACCACCAGTAAAACCTTATCACAAAAGAAATTTAAAGGTAAATATAAACGGAATAATTAATTTCAACGGAAATGAATATGTACAGTATCAATATTCTCTTGTTTTCCTATTCTTAAGGTTTACTTTTAATTATTCTCTTTGTTAGACCGCACTACAAACATAAGCATCATATTCATCCTCTACTTCTTCGTAGGAGTAATAACTAATACTTTCCTGCTACGGAATCAAATCATTAACCTTCATGTTCAAAGGCTGTAGTTATCAGGTCAATATTAACGTATATGTAACCAAACACACCAAATATGTTACTGATGATAGGACTCCATTTCCGGATACCGTCTCAGTGGTGTTAAAATAATATCTCTCACTCTCTCCGTTTCCTCTGTATTAATAGTTAATTAAAGAGTCTATAAAGTGTTTACTAATAAATGTACGATTAAAAAAAATGTTAAAACGCAATGTCGTTACTATGAAGAGTCGAGGAATTTCAGTGTTCAGTATAATATATATATATATATTTAGATAAAAAATATTTATTATCTTCTAGATAGATAGAGGATGTGACGGAGATCGCTTAATAGTTTGATTGTCGTAACATCGGACCAATCGCGAAGGAAATTGAGAAGGCGTATGTTCAGCTGTGGACAACAATAGGCTGAAATGATGATAATGGTACAAAAGTATACTTAATCTAATATTGAATATACTATCTATACTTAAAACGTTCGATGTATTAAAGAAATCGATAACCAATTACCTTTGATGATGACAATACGGACTACTGCATGGAAAACTGTGGACGGCAATATTGATATCGTGCATTTACGTCATTAGTGACAAGATTGGCAGGCGGAATTGCTTCTGTATACATATATCTTTGACAGACACACATTCCAATTATACACATACAATATCTATTAATAATTATTAAATTCTAATAACTACGAAAATATTTGTTTAAAAATTTGGGTATTGTTTTGATAACCACAGAAGAAAGAGATGATAAAAAGTCCAGTTTACTTTTGGTACTTCAAATAGAGTTGGAAGATAAAAGATAAAACAGAATATATATTAACTTTTAAACATATGTCTTATCGTATATATTTTGAGTTTTTCTTCGTCTTCGTTTTCTATAGGGAACTTAAATATCGTGTCCTCGTAATCAAGTCAGGAACATTCATTGTTCAGATTGTTTATTGCTAACTCCTTTAAAGTTTTAAACTCTGCAATTTATTTAAATGAATATTTATTAAACAAAAAGTAACGTTCAATAATGGAAGTTGAAAATTAAGTTTTAACTACTTCCAGTTCCTGTGTTTTATTGCTTGCTCGCCGTCACAAAGAATTAGCAACTATTATTTTTCGAAACAGTCTAGAACTATTGTTGCTCAGAGTTTGCTTCTGAATAAATATAGACCAAACGTTCGTTTTAATAAATATATAAAATTATATATATTATATACGTATACAGGTACACGATTGTTAGAAAAAAATACTATATCGATATAACTATATTGATAAAAAATATTTATCTCCTGCCAGATAGACGAAGTGATGAAGATCGCGGTAGGATTATAGTTAAATCGGACAGATGGCGAAGGAAATTGGGTAGACCGAAGATCAGCAGTGGACAACATTGGACTGAAATGATGATGATGCTATTAAAATATACGCAAACCAATATTAAATACATTACAATAACATTACATAGCAACGTAATGCTAATTCTTGTTCAGGTGGCCCTGTGATGGAACACTTCTCTCTCTATGAAACAGTACATAGATAATAAGATGTATAATGATAAATATTTTGACTGAAGATACAGCAAATGAAATAATCAAGATGTTAAATTGCTACAATTGTCTATTTTGAATGTCACAATGAAGTCAGTCTAAGCCGAAGACGCGGCCAATTTACTTACAAAGCATTTAACACAAGAATACAATTGAGGTAATTTATATCTAATTTACAAAGCGATGCGTAAAATTGAATCAAAAGCCTCCCCTGTAATTTATTTGATAAACAAACAAAATGAATGTATTTCAACTAGCGCCTGGCGACCCGTACACCAGCTAATTAATGACGCAATTAAACATTTTTGGGTTTACCTATCTCTTGTGGTATCGCCAAAGCTAACATTCATTCTCGCCAAAAGTCGTTACACAGTTCTTTTTAACGATATTGTTATTTTCAAGGTAATTTCGATTTTTTTTTTATACTACGAAGCGACAGACGAGTGTTCACCTGATAATAAGTGATAAGGCTATAACATTGTCGCGCTAGTAAGGATGTTCGACAGAGTATCATATTGTGCTCGTTGCTTTGAAATATAAGATTTCAAGTCTCGTTACCCCAGCAATTGGACTACAGCGCACATCAAACCGGAAAACAGTAATATTTGCACACTACTCTTTGGCAGCAGAAAGAGAAGATTTGGTGTATATAATGAGACTAATACTTTGATATTGAATGACTCTATATTTGTAGCAACTATGCTACGGTGGTACCTCCCTAGACGGTCTCTGGCAACAGAGACCTACCACCAGTATATAACCATGAATACTATCAAAACATTTCAATATAAAGGCTTTAAGTAAAATTCAAACGAGATAAGAACAAACAAGGAAATTTGATTAAAATTTTAACTATTTAATTTAACCCTACTATTCCTCGTGCAAACAATAGCTCACGTATTTACCGTCGACGTTTCCCCTAGAGTACTTTCTCTTTACTCTCCCCTAACGCTATAAGTGTAAAAATCCCTGAATAATAATATCGGGGAAAATTGGAAATAAATAAAAAAAATAATCAAGAAGAGGTATAACTATTATTTATATAAATTCAATATCATAATATAAATATTATTTTTTATATAGGGTGGCGCAAAAGTAATCTTCCTATCAGAAAATGCTATAAATTTTGCCTTGATGTAAAAAAATTAAAAGTTGGTCTTTTAATTTAAGTTGGTCTTTTAATAAAAATAATCCACAAGAAGAATCAAAGCTTTTCATATTTTTTTTTAAATTACAGCCAAAAAACATCGGAAGCTTATTTTGCTAATATTTCTCAAAGGTAGCTTACAGAAGAAAGAGCTCTGAGTAGATCTACTTCTTACATACTTGTTCAAGATAAATAACACTCGGAAACAAGTGGGATACATTTAAAATTTTTCGTTATTACTCAATATGTTTTTTTTTTATAAAAAAGGGTATATATAATTGGTTAGTAAATATAACGACAGGTAACACATTTTTATTGCGTACAACATAGTATTTATATACATATATATACAATTATTTCATTTATTTACACGAATATTACACATTAAATTAAACAACATTTTTAGCATATTTGTAATTTATTTTTTCCTATTCTATGAAACGAGACAATCGAGTGGTTCACCTGATGGTAAGTGATACGTTTTACTATATTCTTAACCATGACAAAGTGCGCTAGTTAGGATGGTATACATTGCACCACACTGTGCGAGTCGTTAAGACATAACATGTTAAGTCTTATTACTCCAGTAAATTAGCTACAGCGCCCTTTAAACCGGAACAAAACAATGATATACGGTTTGGCGGCAGGAATAGGAGCTGCGGTGGTATCCACCCAGATAGTCTCCGGCAACAGAGAACTACTCGTAACTAAGTTAACTTAATGTCAAATCGTCGTTTCAGCTTACCGTAGTTCCAGCTAAGGTTAAATTTGATTAAATTCAAAAACATTTCAGAGGACACTCATCAGGTGGAATCCTCTCTAAAGTGAAGTATTATTTGTCTGACATTAACTCGATAGGTGTAGATTAAAGCTGTCGTTTTGATGCTGCGCAGGTGGGTCTCCGGTTCAAGTTGATACATTTCTATACGTTAAGTCAGATGTTTACGTAAGCCCGGAAAAGCTTCGCTACATCGCTGTCAATTAAATTTAAAAGCTCCATCTGGTGTATACATAATAAAAAAGCATAAATAATTCCTAATCTTTTTTTTATACGACTAAGCGTTAAGACGAGCATGACGATCACCTAATTGTAAGTGATATTCGAAGCAATGTGGCGCTAGTTAGGATGATATATACTGCAACATACTGCGCTCATCGCCTAAGACGTAATATGGTGGACGTTACTACAGTAATTACACTAGCTACAGCTGCTTTCAAACCGGAACAAAGTAATATATGTACACTACTGTTTGATGGCAGAAATACAAGCTTCGATGTATATATTGAGACTAATACTTTGACATTGAATGACCCTATACTCTTATCTGTTCAAGTGTAAATATTATGGAAAAGTTGAGAGGATGCTGCACGACCTATGCGAGCTCCAAGTAGTGGACTGGCAAGAGGCTGTGCAAAACATAACGCTGGCGTTCTCATGTGTCGGAGATGAAGACTCACTTTGGATCGCTGCGCCAAGGCAGTAACCATGGGAAAGTTATAGGAAGAAAAGTTATCTTCTTTCCCTACTAAGTGATAGTTTCTGCTTTCCTACTTCTCTGGTTCTAATTCACTTTTTCTGGAACGTTGTCTTCTCCGAGCTCACAGTTCTTTATTTACAGCCACGTCTCAAATAAAAAGAAAAGTACAGAATTGTTATTATAATTTTTTTGAAATATGGCAAAGCTATGAAGAACACGGTGCGATGTTAAAGATTTCATTTGTTATAAAAAAAAACGCATTTCACTTTGACACTGTCTGAAAGAAACACTTACTGAAAAGAGACAACTATTATTGTCCATGACAAAGGAAGATTTATTACTAGACATGTTTCTATATTACTGCAGTCGGAGGCCAACGAACAGTAAAAACTTTTCTTTCAGAACTTTATCGTGTATTTTCTGGTTGTAGGTAAAAAGCTTAGCGGTATTTTGTTGTGATTTTTTTTTATATAATGAAACTAGCAGGTCATTCACCTTTAAATTACCTAGTCATACGTCTGCTGTTCGTCTCTTTAAGATATGTTTTTCAGTCTGATTACCACTTTAGCTACAGAACCCTTCAATTTAACACAAACTTACTTTATTATTATAATTTGAGTAGTTCAACTGTGGCCTTAGGTATACAAGTATAGAGCACCATATCTTGCTCGTCGCTAGGAGACATATATTGTAGAGTATCGTAACCTCAATAATTACACTAGTCACAACGCCCTTCAAACCGGAATACAGTAAATTTTGCACAATATTTTTTTTGGGCGGAAATATGACCTGTGATGGGGTTTCTATCTCAACGGTGTCCAACAACAGAGGTCCTGAATGGTCTGTTATTAAATCATACAGAATTGTATAATTTATACATTTTAAAATTATTATAGAAAAATCAATAATAATGATTAAGTATTTAAAAAAAATTATATATCATTAAAAAGTTCGCACGGGCAACTTTCGTATAATCTGAGCGTAACCTTAATGAGGTACTTGCGGAGTTATGTCAGGTATTGAGGTTAAGCGTTGCCGGTGGTCATCTATTTTCTGAGTCATTTTACATGTTTTTTTAACCCACCATAAAAAAGGAAGTGGCTGTGAGTATATCGCATATATTTACATATATTGTGCCAAAAAAAAAACCGGTCCGGAGCTCGCGGCACAGTGCTCATCTTAAACTACGTGTGTGCGGACCTACCGCTCGGTGTCAGGCCGCCGCTTGCAGGACTTGTGTGTTCTGTTGTCAAGTCAAAAGTCTCGGTCAAATCAGTTTAAGTTAGAACCTGGCGCATGAGCGATATCCCGTTCCAGCTACACCCCGTACGTGATAGCTCGGAAATTGCACCTAGCGACTCACCGGCCCCCGCAACCGCCCTTATCGCCGGGGTTTTTCAAGACACCCACCAGTGCAAGGCGCAAATAAAATTTTGTCTACCCTATACCGAACATATATAACTGAGGATTCGGTTACTTGCTTATTATAAAGTAGCTGTTCCCCGCCCGCCGTAACACTTTTGCAACCCCCTTTTTGGGAGAGGAAGTTTATAAAATCCATTCTTAGCTGACCTCTAAACGGCAGAAGCAATATCTTTACCAACGTTTTAGTGTTTTCGTGTAATAGTTTCGGAGATCCCGTGATGATTCAATGAATCTGTGGACATCTCTCAATTATAGAGAAGATAGATACATTTTTTTTAACCTCCTGACATTGGTGAATACTGTCGGAGAATTCTTATTGTGTATGTAAAAGTGTCTCAAGTTTTTTATCTAACCTTTAATCACAAGGTGAGATGGTGGAGCATCTCCAATACTATAATAGCTCTGATACGATGATTGTTAGTATATAAAAATACTGATAATCTGTTTTTTGTTTATGGCATATAAAAAAGAATGGTTCAGGAGATTCTTCAACGATCCAAGCTTAACCCTATACCTTTACTGGTGATGGTATCACAAACACTTTCCGTCTGTACAAATAAGAGATTTCAAAGGGTTTGTTTATTTAAATAACCTCTTGCAAATAAGGCCGGAAGGCTTACCCCATATAATATATAATATGTACTGACTATAGTAGTTTTTTTTTTATTCAACAAAGCGACATGCGCCTACTCATAACAACATAGTCAGTATATATAGTTATGCACAGCATCATCTCGTCGCCTTGAGATACAGGCTGAATGGATGTGACGTTTCAATATCTTCTATATTAGAGAGGCTACATTCCTCTCCCATTATTCCGCTTAAATAACAAACTTGTAATTTAAACATAAGGAAAAACGATTTGAAGTTGCTTTAACCATAATGGACAAAGTTTTATTAACTGCCCGCATACGTAATTGATGGCGCAAGTTGCGTTTATAACCTGCCTTGTGCTTACATTACATCCTTGTTTTTATATAAGGAGACAATATAAAATATCCTTGTAATTTTTTAATTTTTACACTAAAATGTCTATACTATACTCTCATTATTGATAAATAAGATATTTCAATTGTACCACTGTTTTATTACTCTATATTGTAATTTTGCCGACGGTAGGAAGGTATCATCGCAGCTTCTATTTCTACAGCCACATAGTAGTACGCAAACAAAACTGTGTTCCAGTTTAAAGAGCGCTGTAGCTAGTTAAGTTATTGGAGTATCGAAACATAATACCTTATTACCTTATGTCTCAAGGCGACGAGCACAATATGGTGATGTGCTACCGCCGCGTTATTATGGACAGGTATTATTGCTAACCATCAGGTGAACGATTGCCTCGTTTCGTCAAATAAAAAAAAAAAAACTATAAAAACCTTGTCTGTGAATAATTACAATGCAATCGCAATCAAGTTATTTTGTGAATATATATATGTAAAGTAAATACATACAAATATCTTTCAAAGGATACCAGCTCGTTACAGTAGAACAGGTAAAAATGAAATTATAATGTACGGGGTGAAAATTTTAAACAAAAGTAACATTTCCATAAAATTTTGTTCTCACTGTCTGATTACTTTGTGAGTGAAATAGGTACACTATATCTAGAAACTACACAAAAGAACGGACTTATACCTGTTAGCTTTAAGCGTTTGTTCAAACATACTATAACACAAGCGCACTAGAAAAATATTTTTTCAGGTCTTTCTTACCTCTATGAATTATTCTCCAATTTGATAAGGTACAGCTTTTTAATTAAACATAAATTTCTTGTTAAACATTTGCTTATCTCTTAATTACTATAAAATAATGTTTTTTTTTATTACTCATTACTTATTGTAGCAGATAAAAGAGGTTATAAAAATTCAGTAACTGTACAATCTCCACTCTTTTGTAACGATGATGGCTTTAAATAAATAATTCCTTGTCGGACATTTTCACTGAATAAAAGTAATAATCATTGAGAAAATATAAAAAAAATGTAAAAACGTCAGCGAAGGAAATATCGTACGTAATACTTGTAATAATCTTTCATGTAAATCAATATATACGAATTTAAATGGATACAGGTGGCGCAAAAGTAATCCTTCTATCAGAAAATGCTATAAATTTTGCGATTGGCTCAAATGACAATCAATGTGGCGGTGGCCATTTACATGACATCATATTCTCGACTTGATATAAAAAAATTAAAAGACCAAATAAAAATAATCCACAAGAAGAATCAAAGTTTTTCATTTTTTTTTTTAAATTACAGCCAAAAACATCGGAAGGTTATTTTTGCGCCACCTTCCCATATAGGCCAATGAGTACAAATTTATGTTTCCACAATTAACATTAAATTATATATATTTGTACAAAACTAACCCTGGACTAGTTCCGCCGCATAAAGGGAGTACTATCAAAATCGGACAAATGGCGTCTATACTACAACGTTATGGTCATATCTAAAAAGAACACATTTTTTTTGTGAAATGAGTTCTAGATCAAACCATCACACAGTTTTGAATAACAGTGAAACTGTTGAACGTAAAGATTGTCTGGAATAATTCAGTTCTCATGTTGGAAGCTGGAATGCAATGATGTTTTTAAAATTGCGATTATATGAGGGTGGTAAATAAACACAAAATATACAAAGTCTACTGCCATTCTGATGCAGAATTTCGTCCAGGTATAATGTAGGAATGTTCAAGAGAAGATTAGGCTATTTCTAGGCTAGTGAGTGAGCTTTAATATCCAAGATTACATAGCTGCTTACCATCATGTGGGATGGTAGTCAAGTGCTAGTATTTATGTATAATAAATAATCAAAACATTGTCGGTCCATCTCATGAATGCCCTGCCACAAAATTTAGTGCCTGGCCACCTTTTCCTGCACTATTTACAGGTCTAAGAACTAAAATAAAATTTGTATGTTTGACCAAAATAAATGAGGATACGAACTAAAATAATGGAGGTGAAATTGGGCTTGATGCCGAGTTTTACGAGAATAGTTTTAATAGTTCTGAATGCATACCAGGGTATTCCTAGCATTTTAATCAAAGACCACATTTCAAGAACTAAATTCGTGTAACTGAAGAGGGCATCAGAAAAACTCTTCCACAAATCAAACAGTTACAAGGCTACTGCTTAGCTACTGTATCACGGAGGCAGGTGTCTGCGATATAATATATGCAACGTACTGGTAACTTCCTCATTGTCGACGGTTTAAAATTGGTAGTATATAAAATCTAATTATAATTTTAAATTTAAACACAAAACTACAACAGATTTCATACTTATAAACACCCTTGTTTTATTTCATCGCGCGGTTCACTTTATATTGTGTCAAAAAAGTTCTGACGCTGCAGAGAGATATTTTCCCCCAAATTAACGTTGAAGATTAATTAAAAGTACTATCTATAGATTTTATAGCATCTAATTGATCATTTGTTACCACGTCATTTCTAATGACTTGCAGCAGCCATGATCAAGGACTGAGGTGGCGGATGTTCTCAAGCCAAATTCATCACGGGGTACCCAGTGCTTTTAATTATTGTTCAGTCTATCTACTAGATATATATATCTACGATAGACTAGATAGATCTTCACAGAATCTGCTCACTATTTCTTGAAGTATTCTAGTGGTATTCCTGGTGTTTGATTTAATTTTACTAATAATGTGATTCCAAGCTGGTGGTATTACTTAACTATTTTCATCATTAATTGGCTCGTAAAACATCTTTGGTTAACGATTTGTCGCAGTAGTAAGGTGACATACCACCAGAATTTTTTAAATTTCAACACTTGCCATTAAAGAGAAATAAATGTTTTTTTTTTACTGTACCACAGTAATAAAATTATATTTATAGGACAATTGTGCGGGCCGTCACAAATTTCAATTTCGGGTCTTACCTCTGCTTGACTACGCTAAGCTTATTATTCCATACTCGATATCCTCTTGACCTCGAGGTTGAGAATTTGGATCAACTCCAACGTTTCCTCTATATTTGTCTAAAACTTATATTAGAAAAGTTATCTTTCGGATTGGATTTTTGTATTTAATACAACTACAAACGCCGCTCAAAATGATTACAAACTTGACCTTAGAGTCATACAAAATGGTTACGTATTATAACTTAGAGTTTTAAAGACGTTTACATATGTTCAAGTTTTATATCAAGTTGTTCGAGAATATTATAGGAGCATCTGGAGTAAAAAAAACAATACACATTGGTTTACTATATTCCAGGTTTTCAGCAGCATTTTGCGCGACATTATATTACGTATTACCTATTAACATAGTATTATATCTTACTGTGAATAATTTTTAATTACAACTATCGTATTTAGTATTTATTTATAAGTAATAATGGTTCCTAAATTTTAAATAATCATTAAATGTTTAAGCTATTATTTTACAGTTGTTCACCCCTAGTCTGACTTCAAGGATAATTTAACCTTTCTCTAAGTCTCTAAAATTACTTGAAATATACGTATCATAGAAATTTAAACGAGAACTAATTTTATCTCTTATTATATGGTATCTCTTGTTATATGGTAGGTGACAGCAAGGCTGTAAAGGTGCAGCATGGTCGCCCAGAAATCCAAATCCAGGAAGCCCAAATCACAGCGATGCTGTTACAGTAGCAGATTCGCAATACCGGTATGGGAACAAGTGGATTCCTCGGTCCTTTACCATCAAATAAAGTCTACATCTATCCCCGGAAATGACACAAGGACTTGTGTTATCAGAGAAGCAATACCCACTACGCCGGAGAGGCTTGTTAACATTTGATTATTTCATTGTATGTAATTATGAAATATTTAATTTACATTTTCTACTATTGTTTCACCGCGAGTAGCGGATATACATGGAGCTAATGATAGCTACAGGTCTTACTGGTGGTAGCTATTTATTACCGGAGACCGTCTAGGTAGGTACCACTGCAGCTGTTATTGCCGAAAACCAGAATTGTGCAAATATTACCCTGTTCCGGTTTAAACGCTGCTTTAGTTAGTGTAATTACTGGAGCAACGAGACAAAAGTTTCCGTCTCAAAGAGACGAACACAATGTGATGCTGTGATATTATTCTAACTAGAGCCAAGTTGTTAAGGCCAGTATCACTTACCATCGGGTGAATATTTAGACCGTCTTGTCGCATCGTTGAAAAAAAAAAATCAACTTGACGGTCTCTCTTCTTAATAGTCCTTTAGAATAAAAAAATATGAAGACGGCCTCTAGACAAGCGAGAACTTGGGTAGCAAGTGTTTTAATAATGAGGAATTGTTGTTAAATAATTGAAAGTTAACTCGTTTCTATTATTATCGCGTTTAAAATTTTGTCGGAATAATTCACGGACTGTAACAATTTTGTAACGCTAACTACGTTTACAACGAGGGTCCCGAATTGTTAATTCTAATTAAAAAGTTTATGCGAGTGCCCTCCGAAACTAGTTCGCGGACCCTGCATGTTAACGCGACACTAACTCTTACACATTATTGCTTGTTTTTATCTTTTCCTCATTTCCCTCGTTTCAGTCAAAATACTGTTTACTAGGGCTCCTACTTTGAATATCAATTTATCTCTTCCCACCACTAATAGATAACATTTCATTCCTTAATATTAGGTAGGTACCGCCGCAGCGTCTATTCCTGCAGCTTAACACCAAGCAGTCTCCCGCAACAGATATCTACCACCAGTATATATAATAATATTGACTGTATATTTAACATCAAGTATATTTTACGGGCAATAAATATTTTTAACAAACAACATGCCCTAGATCCGATATTCCGTTATGACACGCAATGATTCTCCGCTTTCATTACAAATTGCTCAATGCGGCAGTAGATAATCTCCAATTCGTATGCGGTATGATGATTCATGTTTTAACATACTACACATCCACATAGTATGGTATTCCGTTTTCATTCTTAACCAATGAACAGAGGAGATCTTCAATTTGTCGCATATTTACAATAATATTAATTTTCTAACCTTATCTATGAGCAAGCAATTTAACAGACGATATATTGATGACGATATGGGAAGAGTGTAACTTAAAAGTTATTTAAACAGTTAAAAAAATCTCACTGAAACTGTAAAAGCGAAAATATTGTTTATGAACATATAATTGTTACTTTTATAATACTTTTTTTGTTATATATAAATATGTAAGGTTTTAAACATAACTTCTTTTTGTTGATATTCTATCAATTAAAACAAACTTTGAATGTTACCTTTAAAAACTCTAGTACAGTAATATATTATTCCGTTTTCTTATTTTTAAAACATTTATCAGCAGAAAATCTGATCAGAAGTCAAGGCCAAGAAAACATATTTCCTGCGGTAGCGGAAGAAATGTTTTATTCATACACAATGTCAAGATGAGGAAATATGGCGGTACTTCCTATTATTTTAGGGTCAGCGAAATTTTGTGCTATTATGATATTTTATTGTTGCGTGGCGATAAGGATCTTTTGATTGCTTAATCGGAAGTGAAATATTTGAGCATTGGTAAGCATAAATAAAATGCTCAAATGGATGTTACGTTAGTATTAAAATTTAACCACGGGGAGGTAGATTACCAGGTTTATAGTTTAAGGCTATTGGAAATAAGTATAAGGTATTACGGGGTAGGTACGACCGCAGCGTTTATTTCTGTCGCTAAACAGCAGCGTTACTGGACTCCGGTTTGAAGAATGCTACAACTAGTGAAATTACTGAAGTAATCAGACTACATATTATGTCTTTAGGCAACGAGCACAATGCAGTGCCGTAAGTATCATCCTAACTAGTACCACGAAGTTATAGGTAGGTAGCTCTTACCATCAGCTGAATGTCGCGCTCGTGTTATCGCTTCGTACAATTAAAAAAAATCTTTACCAGTCATAAAAGGCGACTAAAACGTTGTCGATATTCGCGTGTTATAAGCTAGTCTAAATAGTCCCGCGTTTGCTTAAGAATAACTAAGCTAAGCCTAGATCAGGGTATCCAAATAAAATATATGTGAGGTTCGGGGTCCTGCACAGCAACTTACGGGACCCAAACCGACCTCAACCGCTCGTGGTGCCCCTGCTTATCAACAAACGAGGCTTTGGCTACCACAAACCTGTACTGGGCCAGCGTTGTGGGAAACGACCCAAATCCCCCCTATGTGAATCCCTACAAACGTGGAGATTTCTAGAGAAGGCCTATGTCCAGCAGTGGACGTCTATCGGCTGATGATGATGATACAAAATATATTCTAATACGAATTTGAAGGAGGTAAACAAATTTTTCTTACAATCAGTAATTCTAACTGAACTAAAGATTTATATGAAATACAGAATTTCGAAATTAAAATTGCTCCGGGACGTATTCCGAGGCGGATGTATCCAGAATCGAAGATGAAATGTTGCCAATATTACAAGTCGAGGTAATATTGAAGTTGCTCACATTTAAACTTTTCCAGATTAAGGATTCTTATAACCATATTGAACCTGTGTATGTATATGTAATCATAAACGTAGCATACATAATATAATAATATAATATAAATATAACCTTTTAAGTTTCTCTGGTGTTAGGTTTCTGTTGCTGGTGACTGTCTAGGTTTAAGCAAAGATTACGCTGACGCCAGTTGAAAGGTGTTGTAGCTAGTGCAATTACTTAGGTAACGAGACGTAACAACTTACGTCACAAAGCGTCCAGCGCAATGTGATAAGGAAGCGGTTTGGCGTTGTTGAAGATGTAGTGACAAAGATAGAGAAAGGGATGCTTAGATGGTTCGGCCATGTAGAAAGAATGGATGAAAGAAGATTAACGAAAGAGGTATACAAGGTAAGAATGATTGGATAAATCGATGCAGGTCGACCTAGGCGGACATATGTCGATCAAATCGAAGATGTCCTAAAGAAAGGCCGGGTCAAGAGTACTCGCATCCGACGAGCATGCATGAAGACTCTCATGAAAGTGGAGGAAGTGCGAGAGGTGTGCCAGGATTGTAGCAAGTGGAGAGAGGTCGTCGAGGTTTTCGAACGGTTTTCGAACCTGCAACTCTTCGATTCTTACAGATTCAGAACAACATTCAGATAATTACCAAATAGATTTATTTTTATAATATATACCATATCAATATTATTTTCTCCTCCTTCAACAAAACGATGAGACGAGCGAGATATTTACCTGATAGTAATATTCTCATAACAATGTGGCGCTAGTTCCGATGGTATACATAGAACTTCAATGTGCTCGTCCCGTTGAGACATAAGATGTTATCTCGCTACCCCAATGATATCACTACCTACATCATCTTTCATATTGAAACACAGCAATGTTTTCACAGTAAAGTTTGGCAGCCGAAATAGAAGCTGCAGTGTTAAGTACCTAGATCAATCTCCGGAAATAAATATCTAGCTCCAATAAATTATCACTAGTACTATATAAAATCAAAATTAAATGATCTGTATTAGAATTATCAAATTAAGGTATGTAATTAAATCTAGTCTTCACCACGCCTGCAATGTCACCGTGAAGTGATTTTACACTTAGTTTGTCCAACTTTGTAAAGTCCGATGCAATTTTCCGGAGAGTTCCTCTCAAACTGCGCACAAATAATTAACGTGAAGGTATTCTCAGGAGTTTTATAACTTCCTGTTTCCACGATAGGGGTGCTGTAAGCAGCTTAAGAGCAGCATCGATTTCTATTCGAACTACGTTTAAGATTTAATGTTTTGTTAAAGTATTGCGTGGTGAGCAATTTGAAGTTTTTCGCTAGGTACAAATTCTATAGATCATTTACTAAATAAGCATCGCTTGAACGAATAAAGTTGATATACAGCAAATAGTACTGGATATACTTCTATACATTCTAGCTTTAACCTATAACTTAAGAAAGATTATATAATTAGACAGAAAGACAACATAGAGAGTAATGTAACTATATGTTGGCAGAAATAAGAGCTGCAGTGGTACCTACCTGAACAGTTTCCGGTAACAGAGATTTGCTACCGTAATTACATAAATATTGAAGTTATTTTTTACTCGAAGAAGCGACTAGTCTTTATTAACTTCAAACTTCTTACTTAATTTTTATATTGACGAGAAATATGTTCATATGCTCGTAACATACAGGTGTTATCACAATCTGGCGTTAGTAAAAACGAGATATGCTTTAGTTTAATTACTTCAGTAATTTCAGTCATTTAATTTTTTAATCGTCTTTTAAATAGAAACACAGTTAAACTGACGCGCTAGTGTTTGCTAATACTTAACTTTGAATGTCTCTAAAACAAAAACATCATTATCAACATCCTGCTGCAGTCCACTGCTTAACATAGGCCTTTCCCAAGGTACTTAGCCCGATCTTCGGCTATATGCATCCAGTTGCTGCCAGCCGTCTTTCACAGATCCTCGCTCCATCTGAACAAAGACATACTAATATCTTATTGGAATTACCTTCAAAGTTTACGGTGAATACCGTTTAAACCATTGCTCGTTGTGTGAATAATTTGAAATCGATTTGTAATGCTTCATAGCAAATCGTATACAATATTCAGCTCGGCGCTCGAAGTGAGAGCTTGTTTCACCGGAAACGTAACGAATACCGCCGCAATCTGCTAAATTGCCTGTAAACGTTGAAAAATATCGTCCGGCCATCACCGTTGCCCGACTATATATCTCTTTTAATAGCGACTATGTGTATTTAAACACCCTCCAGCGAGCAGTTAAATGTTTCACCTCACACGCATTCATCGACACTTTGTATTGAAACTCATTTATATATTAAAATTATTTGAAATAAATATAAAAACCTGAAACCAGTGGTAGATCTCTGTTGTCGGAGGCCGTCTAAGTAGATGTTTCTACATTCAAACAGTACTGAGTTCCGGTTTGAGCCACGCTGTAGCCAGTGAAATTACTGGGGTAACGAGACTTGAAATCTTATGTCTATGCGACGAGCACAATGTGGTGCAGAGTATATAATCCTAACTAGCGTCACGTTGTTGTCAAGTAAAAGCCTATTACGTTTTTATTGTAGTTTAATAGTATAATTACCGATTTCTATTCTAGTTTATCTTGCAAATTAATAGAAAATTTATTTATATCATTAACTTGAACAAAAAAAAAAATACTTTTTATCTAGAACATTCTAACATTTGAAATTATTTTCGCGTAGTGTTCAGTAAAATCGAATGGAGGAAGTCCTTACTATAAATTAAGCTTCTAATAACTGCGCCACGAAGGTCTTTATTTATATCAGTAGTGTTCTAAATAAACTCAAATATGTACTTCAGTTTTATATGTAAGCAAAGAGGAGAAACATTTAAGTAGTTTACTTTAAGTGATCACTGTCCCGGGTAAACATTCCGCACAGAAGTCTCTTAGAGGTTAATTAAACGATTATTTACTGTTTCTCATCTCATTACTGGAGTTTGTTGACTCAGTTACGATTTTACGTCATGCAAAGGATAGTTTACTTGTCACGCAAAAATGTCATTACAATATAACTGCATGATTCCATTTTGCTAATGATGTCATCAAATTTATGTCAGCGGAAGTTAACTCTTCATATTTGTTTAGTTCACATAAATGTACAACGACTATATGTACGAAAATAAACATGCCATGAAGCTACCAGTTAATAACTTAAAATTTCACTTGAAAAAGCCAATGAGTAATGAATGAGTGTCGTCCTGAAATAAGTTATTAAAATTTAACATGAAACCTTCATAATAGCAAACTTATTTACGAAGCTGAAAACAAAACACATTAAGTAAAACACGAGATCACATGGGACTCCTTGGAAGGTCTAGAATGGGAGATTGTTTTTTTTTTTTGTTTACAATGGGCTAAAATTAAGCTTAATTTCTTATGGGGTTTAATGATAACGAAGCTGTAAATAGGTTCGTTTATAAAATTCTCTCTTATATGGACAGCTACAACATAGCTATGGTATAGCGACTAATTGACAATGAGAGGGCAGTAGTTAGCGTCACGAAAAAAGCCTGAAACTAACCAAATTCTAACATTGACACTGGAACCAAACTAAAGACGATAGGTAAAGTCAAGAGCTGAGTCACTGCCAAGAAGGGAGTTGAAACAGTTTTAACAACGATGATGCAATTGATCTCTATATGTTTAAACAGATCAAGAAGGATAGTTCGTTGTTTTGGAAAGAGCATACGTTAGATTTTAATATTTGCTGTATTCAAAGTCCAAATTGCCTTAAAACCTAAGGAATAAGAGACACATTTTGAGAAGACGAAAGACATAAAAACGTTTATATTATTCTTTAACGCATGGAATATAAACATGTGTAAACAGGAAACCGGAAGAATAGTGAGATACAAATAACTTTGTTATCTTAATCGAACTCATGATGGAATTTTAAACTTTTTTACGAGAACGTAGTGGCACTTCGAAATCAACTAAAACTTTGACCGCCTCCTTTCTTTATGGGCTGGCAATAAAACTTTTCTTCGGAGACGATTAAGTCATAAAAATTTCCAGCATTGCCCTCTCGGGACCGTAAAATTTAATCGTTATCAGCGTCTGTAAGGTATAAATTAGTTTTTAAACAAAATAAATCATAATTCACGCAGATGGTCTGTAACCTTTATACCAACTATATAACAATAGTTATCTAAGTAAAATTAATTTTTTCCTTTGCAATCCCCTTTTTAAACCTTGTGATTAAGAAGAAAATTTTATATGTTCGCTTCGCTTATTTCTGTGACATCATTTTTACGTTCTACGAAGCGAAGAGAAGAGCGAGGCGTTCACCTGATGGTAAGTTATACGCCTGGTCATAACGCCACATTGTGCTCGTCGTCTTGAGATGTTAACTATCGCTTGTACAGTAAATCCACTAGCTACGATTACCTTCAATTCGGAACACAGTAATGTTTGCACACTACTGTTTGGCGGCAAAAATAGGTGCTGCGATGGTACCTGCCTAGATGGTGATAGGCAACAGAGACCTTTTTTCTTTGGTTTCGGTGAGGAAATCTTCGAAAGTTACCCTGCATTTGAGGGGAAGTCAGGGTTATGTGAGATTTTTACTCGCTAAAATCCCTTCGGTGCTCTGCATCAGTTCATTCGAAGAGGCTCCGGGATTTCTTATAGAACACCCCAGTGCCTCTCTATACTATGAACACGTCTCTAAGGAGGAGCTTAACCTTCCTAGGCTGTCCCACAGACATTCGCTCGTTGATCGATAAGGGCCCCCACTTTCAAGGCCCGCTAAACTCCTAGACCCTTTTATTCGCCTTCTACGAGAGTCTGGGCATACCTCAGTCCTATTGTTACTAGCCCGAGACTACAGGTCTAGGCAACAGAGAGCTATCCTACCTATAAAATACATGTTTGGAGGCTCCTGTCCATTTAGAAAAAAAAACCTTGGGAAAAGTACATAATTTGTAGATCATCATATTTGTTCCAAGTTCTAAAGAGAATAACTTAAAATCAAGTAAGTAAAAGTCAAAATCCTTTTGCTGTAGAATTTTTAACTTACACTTATGAATATTTGTTTTTGTTCAATTAAACGCCGAGACGTGCGAGTCGTTCACGTGATGATAAGTGATACGGTTGTCCATAACAACGTAGCGTTAGACGTATACAGCATCACATTGCGCTCGTCACCAGGGACGTAAGATGTTGAGCCTCTTTAGCCCAGTAATTACATTAGCTACAGCGTACTCCAAATTGGAACACCGTAATGTTTGTACATTACTGTTTAGCGGGCAGAAATAGGAGCTTCGGTGGAACCTTCCCAGACATTCTCCGGCAACAGAGACCTACCACCAGTAATTTACCAGTTGCAGTTGGAGTGTAATAAAAATATTTGTAGTATGAACGTTTGAACAAATTACAATACAGTGACTTGAAAGTCGAAGTAGATCGGAAGAAGACAATGGCGATCCATTTCCGACCTAAAAATATGAGTGACTTCTTCATAACTCATGAACTTTTTTCAGCTAATAGTAACGTTTATTAGCTGATAAAAAAATTCCTCATGCCTGAAGTCTGCAATTGAACAAAACACCAAAATGTTAATTATATGATTAAAACAAGGTGCTTTTTAGTAGGACTCATCGCAGTTGAGTTTGCAAAAATATAGTTCATGACCGTAAAAACAGATGGACTGGTTATGACCTACTGACCAACTTCAACCCTCGCGTCTGTTGTGGGGTTCCTCCCAATAGCTGTCAACTGGATATGATAAAGTATCGTGTAATAAATATTGCTTAAATACTGAATCATCGACCCGAACTTAAAGAGTGTAATTTTATATCGAAAGTTGAACTTACTTAAATATTATGTATGAAAATTCTAATTCTGTAAATTAAGGTTAACTTGTTTATACTTTAGCCATTACTTTTAAAAAATACAGATATCTGTTTGTCTCTTTCCTGTTTTCTAGTAACTAAAATCTCAATTAGAAATGTAGTATTTTATACTTAATAACAGTATAAATGTTTAATAGATTAAGTAAAAAGATTGGCTCTTTGTAAATATTTCAACAGTAGCTTTATTTTTATAATTTCTGTTATCAAAACTAACTTACCTTTTCGTTGCTTCTCAGTCCCTAAGTTATATCTCCTTTAGCTGACATTTACGACACGACGCGGGTAAAGAGCGTAATAATCAAATTGTTAGAGAACATTATAATGAAATATCAAATTAACATTATAATATCAAATTTGTACGAGACTACAATCAAAATGCCGATAATAAAATTATTACACTAAGGTTGTTTATGGACAAATATATATTTATATTTACGTGTATAATAACATACGTAAATTTTTCGTGAAACTGTTGTAATTATAATAAATCAAAACCACCTTGAGAAATCACTACTAGGTATGATATTACCTCGATCAATAAAACTCATCAAATATTTTCCTATTCATTTTTCGGAAATGAAACGTCGTTAAGTTAATTACTAACGCAACTATGTAAAGAAATCAAACGAAACCTTTTGTAACAAGACGACACGATGTTATAAAGTTATATAACTAATAATAAGTAAATAAAAATTCTTATATCTATTTTTCTACGTATAAAGTATATGTACCTAGTATAAATAGCAGTAATATATATTATAAATATAAATTAAGTTTATACTCTTTCACGAAAGTCTAAGTGAATTTAAAAGCGGGAATAATTTCTTAGAAGATGTAGGTGAAGATTATACACTCTTATTCTCCCTCTCTCTTTTTGTAATGAAAATTACTAATAGTTATATTATTATTAAAAAATATCGCAGTAAATATCATATACTCCTTTTAAAGACGTGCTTATAATTGTAAAGTTTTCTTTTTAATAGCTATAGTAGTAATTGTAATATCCATTTTTGAGTATTAAAATGTTCTCTTAAAATCTCATATATATATACTCCGAAACTATTATAAGTAAACACTCAAATTTTAGTGGAAATATTGCTTCTGCCATTAAAAGGTCAGCCAAGAATGGATTTTATGAATTCTCTTCTCCAAACGGAGTTGCGGGGGTGTTAATAACGGACGCCCAGGGGTGAGAATATTTCTGACAAATTTCAAGTCTGAATTTCAAATCTAATATAACTGTGGTAGTGTCTGTCAAACACCGTCGCTTAATAAGTTACCTTGGGTGGTAAGTTTTGTATTAAATTTTCAAGTAACGGTCAAGTTTACAACGATCGATTGTTGTATTAACCAAGTAGCTGTAACTTCAATTTTTGTTTTATGCAGTTATGCAAAACAAAACAGTTTCTTTGCCTCTTTCAAGATATAAATGTCGATGAATTTCTTCGAGACAAAACATTCAGAACAATGCTCAACTATTATTTGAAAGTTCATGAAAAAGCTTTTATTAATGATGTTTTATTTGAGACGAGCAGAGCGTTTACCTGGTAGCAAGTAATACGCCTGCCCAATGTTATGGTAATTATTAGTTGAAATATATGTTGAGTCTCATTACTACAGTAATTTCAATAGCTGTTGCGCCAGTCAGCGAATCATATATATGTATATAATCATATATATATACATATCCTAACTGTTTAACTGTCTTGAGAGTTTGGTCAAACCAATAACATAAAATTTTCATCCGAATAATGCCCACTGCAAAGCATATGCCTCCCTCAAGGATTTCCACTTTCAGAAAGTTCATTGAGGGAAATTGGGCCTTAATTAAACACACAGGCCCAGTGCAGGTTAGTGGGTAGTCAAAGCCTCGCCTGTCGTTCAGAAGGGTGCACCGCGTGCAGGTAAGGTTAACTTGGGTTCTTTAAGACGTTAGGCGGAACTCCTTACACTCCAATACACCAATCATCAATAAACTTATTCAGTTATATAGTATATAAGAGAAATATAAATAAAACTATAAACAGTTGGCACGTTCAATTGAAAATACTTATTTATTCCTTAATTTCAAATAGCAGATAATTATAATACATATGCGTTTCTTAGACATTATCAATTATTCAATATTTTTCACAATGTATTTACAGACAAATTATTGTACTCACTTGGTATACACTTTAAACTGTCTTTAAATATTAAAATTTATTAAGAGTTTCAGCATTTTCCAGCAACAAAACATCCCTACTAATATTACAAACAAAAAGTTCAAACATCAAACAAAAACAACATTTTAAGATGTTTTCTAGACTTTAGTTACACGAAGTCAAATGTTCTTAAATATTTCTGTTACTGGAAAATACTTTTTATAATTTTTTGAGACATGAAATATTATTTTACAAGGATTAAATATATATATTAATGCTTTAACATATGTCTGTCCGGGGGTTATCCAAATTCCTGATAGTCTCCATTCATTATTAAAATGAACGCTGCCAATACTATCAACGATTGCGTGATACAATGCACATAGGTCTTTGTTACCGATGAATTTCCGTGTTGCATAGCGGCAGGGGTCTCACCTGAAAACAAACTTTATGTACTAAATATATTTAACTTAACTGTAACAGTAACATTATTAGAAAGTTAATTTCTAAAACTCATTTTTTCGATTTACTAATGCTGTAATAGTTAAATTGTAAACACAGTGGAACAACTATGAGACTGTATACTATAATACTATGACAGTGAATATACTATGAGAGGATGAGATAAGGCTTTAATTATTTTGAAAGATAAGATTAAGATAAAAGAAATCTGCATGATAAATTAAAAAAAAACTTCCGATATATACATATATGGACAGCAGAATTTAGGGTATTCTCTCACCGATAGAGAATCAAGACTGTCCACCATGTATGTATGAATATTGCTTATTTATAGAAGCTGTTATTTATGGAACTTGCCGATATATCCTCAATCTAGTGTTTCATCTAAAGCTTAAACTTATTAAAGATATAACCCTTGACTATTTATGTCTTAAATGTAGTTATAATTTCACTGTACTTACAATCTAACTTTATACAGTTTCAGTACCTATGTACATACACAAACTTATACTACACTATGTTTTGTGGTATGGTAAAAGAAATAGCGAAATACGACACTAACTTTGCACTACGTGTACGGTGACCGACGCAGCTTTTGCATTCGCCGGCACACAGGTGTAATTTCCGGCGTGTCTAGGTTCCGCTTTGCCTATAACCAGTTCACTTGTTTGGCGGCCGTTGTTCACGCTGACTCCATCTGCATAAGAATCAACGTATCATCAAAAGTATAATTAACGATAAACAAGTAGTTACAGAGAAACATCCAATTATCGCAGATGCTAAGAGGTATAGTTTAATTGAAACCTGACCAAGCTACCACCTCATCAGTGTACCTTCATCAACAACGCAACGCAGACATACTAAAGACGTAAGGATGTCGTCACAATCATAAATACGTCTTAAATGCTGGTGGAAGATATCCTTTGCTGGAGACTATCTTGGCAGATACGACCGCAGCTTCTATTTCTGTTGCTAGACAGTAGTGTGCAAAAATTATTGTTCCGGTTTCAAAGGATTTGTAGCTAGTGCCACCGATCTGAGCGTAAGTTTCAGGATGTTTTGTTTCAAGGTTTATTAAATGAAAAACATAATTAACAGTTAAAAAAAAAATATGATGATTGATAAACCTCAAACGTACTTACTTAAGTCGTAATTTATCATTCTGTTCTCGAAATACCAGAATACGTAAGAGGGTGGTTCCGTGGATCTTTTAACAACACAGACTAATTTCAACATAGAGCCCTCGTGTATAATCTTTTCAGATTCACCCACTATTTCAGCATAGGCGGCTGCAACGATAATTTTACAGATTAACTTTAAAACTAACAAAAAACTCAGTAAAATTCAGTTACAGTACTCACCAACTAAGATAAGTTTAAAGAATATACTTGTAGGTGGATGTGTTGGTACTTGACATTCATAATAACCAGCATCAGCTGATGTGGCGAATCTTATGTGTAACGCCCAATCCTGTAATGAAACCTTCTTGCAATATTATATACAAACAACAGAGAGTTTACAACTAACGAAGCTTTAAAGCACAAATAACTAAACACTAGATATCGTTATATATTTTCAGACACAATCTAGTTACCATTGCAAGGCTATGAAGATGAAGTCTGACAGCATCGCGTTTGTAGGGAGTGAAGGCAAAAGTCGCCACATATTTAAGGACGTTATAAGGACAGAAGTAAAACAAAAAAACAGGCAAAATTGTAATATAAATATTAAGATACACGAACTAATATAAAGTACAATGGTTATACATAAGTTTATTAAATATTGCCTTAAGTTATGTAACATAGTAAACAAAAGAAATAAAGACTAGTAAATATTTGTATATATGCGTATTAAGTAGTATTGTAGCTTAAGAAAAAGTAAAGATAGGAATAATGATAAAACTAATGTAAACAGTTTAAAATAGTAATGAATAGTATAAAAGAGATAAAGCTATGAACAATAATAACATAGAGGAGCAGGAAAACAAATAAAAAAATAAAAATTACAAAGAAAGAAAGAGTATTAATGAACAAACGTAGAAAGAATTAAGAAGAATAAGATAATATTAATGTGAGAAAGGAAAATCTTCATTACCAGGCAATGGATGAAGAAGTAAGAATAGTATGAAAGAAGACATAAAAATGAAAAGAAAAATAATAACCCTATCTTAACACATATAAAATGGCTTAATTCTAACTCCAAAGCAAAAGTAACGATTTGGGGTAGACATCTCTAGGGGATGACTATGTCCAACATTGGGCGTTTATCATCTGATGACGATAATCATGATGAAGCAGAAGTGTGCAGTTTTAACTGATGACCTATTTTCTTTAACGTCGAATTGCTTTCTAATTTTACGGGTGAACCATCAATGCTAAGAAAAACAGCTAATGCGGCTCTTTACTTAGAGTCAAGAACCTCCTTTTCAGTGTTAAAAAAAAACTATGTCGTTACCTTAACGTGCCTTCCGTGAGCTGAAAAAAACCTGCTGTCTGCACTGTACGTGACGAGGCCCACCGAAAGTAGCGAGTAATCTTTTCGCCTTATCCATGTAACCTGCGAATAGTACACAACTCTATAGCCTTAGAATATAAAAAACATTTGGACTAAGGACAAAATAAATTAGTTTCATATTAACTGTATATTCTAAGATTTTTTTATTCAATTAAGAGACGAGACGTGCGGAATCTTCACTTGATGATAAGTGATACGCCTACCCATGAAACGTAGCGCTAGTAAGGGTAATATATACTGCCACCACTTTGTTCTCTTCGCTTTGGAACATAAGATGTTATCTCGTTACCCTACTAATTTCACTGATTACAACTGCCTTCGAACTGGAACACAGTAACAGGGACCTACCACAGTACAGTTTAAGAAGACATTATTTATATATAAAACAGAATGCTCGAAACAGCTACCTTTGTGGCGTGTTTCTTTTGATTCCGATGTCTCATATCATCAAGTTTGTTTGGTGGTAAGGTTTACTCGACTAGTTATCAACCCTTACTTTGTTAATCCAACGCAATAACTTCATTGTTATCTTCCGGCTGTAAACGTATGACAGCCAAAGTACAGACAGATGGGACACTTCACCATTATTATCATGTAATTTGTCATGATAGTTACTACCGCAGAATCTGTTTCGACCGCCAAATAATAGAGTGAAAACCTTACTCTGTTCCGGTTTGGAGGACGCTGTAGTTACCGAAATTACTGAAGTTAGACTTGATGTATCTTTAAAAGGACGAGCACAGTGCGGTCTAGTACTACATCATCTTAAGTATCATCAAATTATTATATGCTTTCTTATATACCATTGCATGATCGTCGTGTTTATCTACATAATAGAAATAGAAGTAAATTGTGTAGTAAAAAAAAAATTTAAGAAAGATATTCTCACCGTGTTTTCAGTGATATCGCTAACTTCGCAGTGTAAAATTGCTGTAGTGCCGATCTGAGCGACGACGGTGGTACAGTTGTCGGTCAAGAATATCCCACCTTTGCTCGCTTTATTATTAAGCTTATTAATTGCGGACGCGCTCGAATCTCTGTACAGCTTCTTTATCTTATTCAAAGATTTCGTTAGCGACGTCTCTTCTAAATCAACTAAAATCTCCTTTTTTATCCGCTCGTAGTGTTTAGAATGGTGTCTCTCCCGATTTAGCAGTTCCTTAACATCATTTTTGATTAACTGATCGAATTTATTTACATCATCATAGTCCTTATCTAACATTAACGATGACAATCTAAGTGGCTTTGGTAATTTCAAAATAGATTGAGTTGTTAATAAATAAGCACTTGTTGTGATATCGTCGGATGAATCATCTATGTTATCAGTTGAACTGTAAACTATAGTGGATTGGGTCGACGTCGTTGATGTGGTAGTTCTTCTCTTGTGACCTGAGAAAATAATTGATGTAAATAATGAAAAGATGGTTTCTATTATTCAACGGAAATATTTTTTTTAATTTTGGAATGAATATTGATGATGTTAGACTATAATCTGATCTGTCTGAGCATACATTTATAATTTTTTTAAAGTTATCAAAGATGTGTAAACCTTAAGTGTATTGAAAGTTAGAGGAACAAACAACACAGAAAAATAAGTAAATTTATTTATCTGACTTTAAGCAATAATATTAACATATTGTTATTAGATCTATAAAGATCTAGAAAGATATAGATCGTACGCTGGACATTTAATTGTAAAGTTATCGATTTTTTCTTTTTCATGCGAATATTTACTAGATATAAAATGGTTTTTTAGTGTATTGTCTAGTGAAATTACTAACTAAAACGATATAAAATGCAAAGGACGGATAAATCTAAATATAAAGAAAAATATTTGAATAAAATTAATATATATATATAAGAAGAAATCTTCTGACCTCTTTAAATTTTTAATGATTCTCTGATCTAGTGTGGATTTGTCGATATATAAAATCGAAACATTAATACCTAAAATTTGTAGATCAATAATAATTAACGTATAACAAAGAAACAACTCTACTTTGTATATAAAAGTCAAATAGAAAGACAACCAAAGTTGATAAGCTTTCCTTTACGTGTACGTCTAATCATAGTTTGGAATCTGTGTTCTTTGATTTATCATTTTTAATCTTTACGTACGTTTGGTTAGTAATTACTAGGACTAAACTAATAAACACTAAACATATTAAAAATAGATTCTAATTTTATAACAGTACATACCTTTTTTGTGATGTCTCGTAAAGTTACCAAACACGCTGCCCAACCGCTGCTGGTTCCTCGACGTGCATAACTCCAGCGATTTCAGATCGTCGCCGTTTTGCGAGAGTGTATTGGAAGACCCCTGGTCCATGGCCTCAGTGTTCACTAACAACTCGGCCTCCAGTAAAATGACGACAGTTGTAAAGATTAATTTCAGTTCTTTGCGGCAAAACATTGTTTTGGCACTGTTCAGTTAAAACGTCACATTTGGAGCAAACTGTGTTCACATGTGTCACTTAAGTTTATAGTCATTATTGTAAGCGGTGTGATGTCACTAGCTATGTTATCTGTTCTTGTTCACTAGTGGAATTTCGACCGTTTGAATCATACTGAAACAAATGAGAGATCAAATAAGATACTGTGAGAATCAATAGCCGCGAGAAATTTTTAAAGTAGGCGGCGGCGATGACCAAATAAAACGCGCCAATACACCCTTGCAAGCGTAGTTAGCCACCAGTTAGCCCACAGGATTAGTGGAAGTTACACCTAATTCCTAAGTTTGCTAATTAATTAAATTGTTAAGTGTTCAAATCAAATATTTGGTTAAAGAATTGATTTATGCAACATCTTTGAACAATCATAAAAATTATTTCTTTACCACGAGACGAATACCAGTAGGACGTTCATATAATAGTACTCCTTCAAATATGATTATACCGCTAATTAAAACAATATACACTTTTCCAATAATATACATAATAATCTATATATATATATGCTCGTCGCTTTGAGACCTTATATGTAAAGTCTTATAACCCTAGTAATTTCAGAATACAAAGAAGAGAAGAAGCACTGAGGAGACAATCTAAATGATCTCCACCAACAGAAACCTAGCACCAGTAAAGGAGTCTTTAATCTGAAAGTAAATATGTGGTGATTTATCATCAGATAGGATTGTAGTCATATGCTAAAAAAAAACAGTATTGTTAATATGTAATATAGGGTGTCCCGTGGCAGATTTAAGATTTCTTAATTAAATTAAAGGATGTTATTATTTTAGAATATACATATATTTGTCATAAAAAGAAAGACGAGGCATGCGGATTTTATTTTTTGAAGATCAATTAGTCCAAATGTTTTTCATCGCGACCACTCGCGGAATCTTTCGAGAGTATTCTGAGTGGATCTCGCGAAAGAGGCTCACGGTGGTTCTTGCTGTGTGAGGCGTGGCGCCATCTTGTTGAAACAGAGTGTGAGAGTTGTTCGATGGATGTTCTCTTAGTTTCGGTATAAAAATGCGGCGATAGACATCATCATCAACAGTTATGGTTGCTCCACAAGAATTTTTTTTTCAAAGAAAAACGGTCCAATTATTCCATCGACAGAGAGAGCACCAGTCCACTGCGACATCGTGACTGACCAATCCGCACAAATGCCGCGCCTGTAACTGTAACCCCTCCCCGGTACGCGCGCAACTATTAGAAAAATATTCGAATTTTAAATCCTAAATCTGCCACGGGACACCCTATAGTTAACGAATAATGTAGTAGTTATTCTAAAAGAGGAGTTTTATTCTTTGACAATAACATTCGCTCTCCATTGCAAGTTATCCCACTCAAAGTTAAGCTAAAGTTCAAACGACAAAGGTTATTAAATTGAGATTTCAATTTGCGCAGATTTTACATAAATGATAAAACCTTTGCAGCACACCCCGGGGTTGGATTTCAGCCAAACGCATAGTAATTTCCGCGACACTTGACGCTTATTTTATAACAAAAAATTTCCAACTTTCTTATAAATCTCCAAAATATTGACTTAAGATTCTGCTTGCTTCGAATATTGGAATTATTGAAGTAATATTTCAACTCTAAATTTCAAATTAACTTCTATAGATAGACGTCCACTGCTGGACAGGCATCTCCAAAATATATCCACATCGATCGGTCCACAGTCAGTATGGCGTCCGGTACCGCTGGGCCCTAGAGGCAGTTGTATGGAGGGATAATTTGGAGGTATATGAGCCAATTTCACGCTGGCCTAATGCGGCTTGGTGGTAAGCCAGAGCCTCGTTTGTTCATAGGGTGCACCACGAGCAGGTGAGGTTGGTTCGGATCTCGTGAGTTTCTCCAAACAGATTCCCGCCTTGTCGTGGCAGTAGGATAAACCCCATTCTACTAAGGTTGGCGTAGCTTGATCACCCACGCTGAAGCCAAGAGTAACTACCCGAGGTGGCCGCTCCAGGTGAGCTTCGTGAGCTCACCTCGAATGAGTGCCAGTGGACTGTGAAGACAGGCTTGCCCTGCCCGTCGTAGCCGTGGTGAAGTCGTGAGGGAGAGGAGCGTCGGTATTGCGTTTCACCGCTTTCTCTGTCCTCCGCGGCTGTATAACGGTTGACGTTGCAGCCCAAAACCAGATCCGCCTCAGGGAGTCGGAAGAGATTTCTCTGTTGGCTCTCATGTTGTCTGGGTGACGTATCCAGTGGGATCCATTGCCCAGGTGACTATAAGAGATTGAGAGGGGAAGGTGCGCTGTATGTTTCGGCAAGCCCTGACAGAGGTAAAAAGGATCTCTCTCCTCGAGATGGAGCTACACGGTGCATATGCCCACGTAACACTTAAGGGATGTAAAGGGGTCTCGCACAACTCACGAGATCCAAGCTAACCTCACCTGCTCGTGGTGCACACTGCTAATCAACAAACGAGGCTCTGGTTATAAAATGGCATTCTGTGGCCGAAACACATAAGGATGTGTTGTTGGCATATGGTTGACCAACCAGGTTTTATTTGGAGCCGAGTCAGGGTCGATGCATTAGTGCGTTTTTCTGTCCAAGGTATCCTTAGCATACGTCCTCTAACTCTACATCTCGAATATATAAATCCTTTGCCTCTCTATAGCAGGTATTGTCCACGTCTCCACATCATACAGAAAGATGGGGAATACTAAAGCTCATACTGGTATGATCTTGGTGTTAATACTGATTCATCTCTTCTTCCAGATGTTGTTTAAACTGTTCATTGCATCTTTTAACATCCCGGTACGCCTTTTTATCTCAAGGACACATTTGCCGTTGGTACTGATGTGTGAGCCCAAATATACGAAAAGGTCTATTATACTAATGCCAAGAACGATGCTGGTGACATTTGTTTACTTTCTGGTTCAGAAAGATATTTATTAAGATGCAAATTATTAAAGTTTAAAAAATTAACGCTACTTTAATCACAAACCAAAAATACATTTCCGAACAATACGACAAATTGCTAATTGTTAGTCGTGTTGGATTTAAAATGAATATTACCTGAAAATATTTTAAATGGTGGCAACTCCTGACTGAAATATGCAAATTTGAAATAGAAAAATGTGATAAAGGCTTTTATGTATTCATTCAGCTTCATTAGGATTACAAAGGCGTGTCGGCATGAATTGGTCGGGCTTAACTCAATTACAATGTTCAGCGTCGAAAGGGAGAGCTGATGTAGCGACGCGTCGTGAATAACAAAATATATAAATATATATATATATGTGTTTTAATAAAAAACCACCGATATTCAAACCAAATCGCGCAGCCAGCGATGGAGAGAGCTATGCTTGGCATTTCTCTAAGGGGCAAGATCCGGAACGAAGAAAATCGACGGAGGACTAAAGTTGTCGACGTAGCTCTCAAAATCTGCAAGCTGAATTGGCAGTGGACCGGTCATATCTTCCGTGTCAATGACGGCCGGTGGGGGAGGAAAGTTTTGTAGTGGAGGCCGCGTGCAGGACGCAGGGGTGTAGAACGCCCTCCTTAGAGATAGACCGACGACATCATAAGAGCGATCGGATTTTTTTTTATTTCTATAAGCGATGAGACGAGCGGGACGTTCACCTGGATGGTAAGTGATACGCAAGTTAGAATGGTATACACTGCATCACATTGCGTTCGTCGCCTAGAGACTTAAGATGTTGAGTCTCGTTACCCCAGTAATCACACTAGCTAGGTCGTTGGCGGTCAGGATAGGGGTTCGCATCGCCTTCTAAACGACCCCGAGGAGGACTATGGCTGGAGATGGTCCCCGGTCATTGAAGTAGTATTTACGAAGCTGGTAGGGTTTGCAAAAAGCACGGGACGGACTATATCAGCATGCGGTAGCGAGGTCGCGGTTATGTTCGAAGGGAGGTCTCGCGACCTCCTCAAACGTCAAAGGTGATCACCGAGGGAGTTTCATTGGGTTTAAATATCCACATAACTCTGATTTCCCTCAGAAGACAAAGAATCTTTTCGAAGATTTCATCCCCGAAAGCAAAATTAAAGTAATTATACTAGCTACAGCGCCCTTCAAACCGGAACACAGTAATGCTTGCAAAATACTGTTTGGCGGCAGGAACAAGCGCTGCGGTGGTAGCCAGTTAGACGGTCTCCAGCAATAGAGACCTACCACCAGTAAATGGTTGAATACATTGGGGAAGGCCTAAATCAAGGAGAGGATTGAAAAAGTCTGATGATGATGACCCATTAATACAATCAAAAGCTCTATAGTCTAAATTTAGAAAAATTTCAAAGCTTTTACGAATGTACTTCAATACCATGTTATGAAAACGTAATAAAAATTGAAAATCGTTGCAGAGGCTGAAAAGTATTGAACGTTTCATATCAATAGATTCATCATCAGATCAATAGTCTCTGTTGCCAAGGACCGGCTAGGTAGGTACCACAGCAGCGCCTACTTTTACCACCAAGCAGTAGTGTACAAACATTACGGTGTTCTAGTTTAAAGGGAGCTGTAGCTAGCGAAATTACTAGAGTAACGAGACTTAACATCTGATAGCTCAAGTCGACGAGCGCATCGTGGTGTACTGTATACCACCCTAACCAGCACCACGTTGTTATTGACAGGCGTATCACATACCACCAGGTGACGTCTCACTCATCTGGTCGCTTCGTTGAATTAAAAAAAAAACATAAATTTATGAAATAAATAGAAAATTTCTTTGCAGAGATTAAAAAAAAATATTTGTCTGTCAACTATTCAAATATAATATTACCATACTTTTTTCATATCATACATATCAGTATTTTGAATCTTTTTTTTTAAATAAAACAAGACTAAGATAAAAACATCATACGGTCTATAAAAGAATGTTGGACCTTATTTATAAAAAAGAACTACTATGAGTTCACGGTGGAAGTGAACCTTCGTTTTCTGGTTAATTTGTAAGAGAAAGATGATCACGCCATCGAGGTGGTAAAAAGACAGAGCGAGTGGTAAGTCTCTGTTGCCGGAGATCGTGTAGGTAGGTGCCACAGCAGCGCCTATTTCTGCCGCCAGACTTATTAATGTCAGTCATCTCGCTTCGTCAAATAAAACAAATATAACTACATCCGGGTTCATGTCTGTGTACGAGTATACTGCGCTCGAGTAAGGATATGTTACTAACCATAGCACAATGAGACGAACGATAAACTTTATAGAAACGCGTTACATCTCATTCTCTCACAGCTTTAAATCTTATGAAAATATTTATAGTTGTCTCTTTTTCGTTACAGTTTTTCGTTTCATAAAATCCAAACAGACTTCAAAGCAGTTAAATTAAAAAAAAAACAGTCTCAATTATCTAAAAAAGTACTAAGACTTTCTAATAAAAAGTACTAATTTAATTATATACCATAAGTGAACTAAAATTATCAAAATTGCAATCGAATTAGAGATGAGTAAAGCAATAACGAGACCAAGACTTGGATAATCTTGGTATTGGGTCTTAGTTTTATGTGTTCGGTCCTGGTCTTGCTTAAATACTTCTAGTTTTGGTATTGCATATTCAGTCGTCACCATTATCATCAGCGGCCTATAGACGTGCACTGCTGGACATGAGCCTTCCACAAAGATTCATATGGGGAGTTGGTGTGAGCTAGCGCCTCGTTTGTGGATTAGCAGGGTGCACCACAAGCAGGTGAGGTTGGCTTGGATCCCGAAAGTTCTGCGGTAACACTTACACCCTTTCCTCTCCCCCCTATTCTGTCTTATAATATATTAAATATTTTATTTTCAGAAGAAAAGCGTTCAAGTTACGATAAATATTTTAAGTCATCATATCAACGGAATTTAAATTTTTTTTTTTAGCCTTGCACATTTGATCTGCTTAACAGCTTTGTCTGTTTTAGTCTAGGTCTTGTTCATTCCGTCATGGTCTTGGTCTTACTCGTATAAATTTGGTCTAGACATTTGTCCTGGTCGAAAAGATTAACAACCACAAGACTTCAAGACCAAACCAAATTTATTCATCACTAAATCCAATATATAATAAGCAGTTGATGTATCTCATGATGTAAAGAATATATCCGTATTAATGTGTTTATTACTTTGTTGTAGTATAAACATCTCAATACAGATCTACCACGCGCCCCGCTACGAAGTGAAACGTTTAACCCGTTGACCGAGAACGGCATTACTCAAAAGGAATGTGAAGCCCGTCAAATGGTGGTGGGGCAGTGTGGGGTGTGGTTTAGTATGCGTTGCAGAAAAACCAAATGTACTTTTTTTATAGATTATTTTCAGGCACTTTTCACGCAAATTTAACATGGTGAAAATATAACAAAATTTGAATTCTGTGTAAAGGGAGGTTTGAATTATAATATAGACTAATAATAGAAAGAAGTTTTAACTGACACTTTATAGAATTGTTTGTTTTATTTTAAACAAAAATAAACATTCCTCTTAACGTTCCCACTTTTGGGAGTTACTTACTCCCACGAGGAATGAATGATTTAAGAACATTTATTCATTATATCATCCAAGTGCGTGTTGGTAGATCACATTGTATTTTATATACAGATTAAACTGAATTTCACAATTTTTTTTTTAAAATCATTTATATTATAATTAATAATGAAATAGTAGAAACATTATTTTATTAAAGCGTTCGTACCCTATGACGTGTGGGGAACGTTGTCAGATTTGGCGAAAGGCCAACGACCTCGTTGTTATATTAAACGAACATTTGCAGATATTTGAATTTGAATATCAACTGCTAATATCTTTAAAACCACTGTCGTATGTAATGAATGATTTTATATATTTATGCGGATATTACACATTTAATAACACTAAGCTTTACGATTTTTTTTTTCTGTTTATTATGAAACTTTATAAAGAGGTATTCCGAGACGAGATTGATACCTGTGCGAATGTTCTACCAGACAACCTTTAGGGAGGTGAGAAGTGGTAGGTGGCAATTTAATCATCGACTAAAGATATATATATAAAAATAACGATTTATACACATATTAATATGCATTTATAAATATATATAGATTAATACACATATATAAATAATACAATGATGACTGTATCTGATTTATGTGTTCCCAGACTCGTTCGTTAAAAAGATACTTTTTAGAAGCATTCCGAATCGCTTCAGATAAGGCATTTACAGGGTGGCGCAAAAGTAATCCTCCTATCAGAAAATGCTATAAATTTTGCCTTGATGTAAAAAAAATATACAAGGTATACAAGGTGGCGCAAAAATAACCTTTCGATGTTTTTTGGCTGTAATTTAAAAAAAAAATGAAAAACTTCGATTCTTCTTGTGGATTATTTTTATTTGGTCTTTTAATTTTTTACATCAAGGCAAAATTTATAGCATTTTCTGATAGGAGGATTACTTTTGCGCCACCCTGTAAAAATAGTGAAACCTTAGTTATAAATGAGTTCTCATAAAACCCGAAAACATTACTAGGAATAAAGATCTTGTACCGGATAGAAGATCGATGGTATCTATTGTGGGAAGAAAAGAGAAATTGGAATTAATCTTTGTGAAAAGAAAGACTTTGTATTTATGTATATACTTATAACCTTGATGTTTTATAGGGTAATAAGAACTATTCGCAAGGCTATTGATATTTAGAAACTTCCTTTTTCAATAATGAAAATCGTTTGGTACTACCACAGGTTTGGGAAACCATTAGTATCAAAATTTAATCAAACACCAAACACACCACTAGAAGACTTCAAGACAGTGAAATCATTCTGCCTAGATTGGGCAACAATAATGTATAAAGCGCTGTAGGTACGCCGTGATGACTTTGACATCAGAACATCAGCTCAATGATTAACCATGGATGATGTTAAGCATTTGTTATGCGGAGGGATGTAGGACATATAATAAAGTAATGAGAATGAATGTGGATGGTTATAAGGGTAGAGGAAGACCGAAGAAAGTGTGGATAGATTGTGTGAAAGATGACATGTGTAAGAAGAGTGTGAATTTAGATATAGCGGCTGATAGAGAGATGTGGAAGAGAAGTACATACTGTGCCGACCCCATATAGAATGGGAAAAGGGTAGGAGGAAGAAGAAGAGGAGGAACATGTAAAGCATTTGAAACGTAAGTGTAATAACTGAACAAATGCGATAGAGTCTATGGAGATTTAGTTTTATTGTGATACAATTTAAACCGGAACAACGACGAACTATCTCCATTAAGTTAATTATGTTTCGCGTTCGACGTAATGAACGCTGTACGTGAACTGAAATTATTAAACAATTTTCTAACGGATGCGTTGTGTAAATAATTTATAATAATTTATTACTATATTGATTAAATTAACCACTTTTAAAATACTTCGTTCAAATTTCGGTTAAGGCGCTTATTTTGAAACAGTGGAGACTTTTTATTAGGTTTATCAGATATATTATTATGACAAATGACTATGACAAATTTCATATTATTATGTATTTTTTTTAGTAATAATAAGTAATCCTTTAGTCCATTTGAGTCCTTGCGCTGCGTTGTAGTCTCAGGCTATTGAGAAAAGTATTAAAGTTTTTTCGAGTCTGGAAGCGTATTTTCCACTTCATAAACTAACCCTAGTGCAACAGTTAATTTTAAGGTTCCGTATTTGACTTATCAAATAAATGGTGTTAGGGATACTTTTCCGTTCCAGAGCGGAACCAGTGTATTACGTAAAATATATCAGGAAGCTTTTTAACACACTGAAGCAGACCACCTAGAGATTTTTCTCGAAATAGTATTGTTTGAAGATTTCACTGTTAAGACGGTGAACTTGAAATTGAAGTTGACGTTTTTAAACTTAGTATGCAACTACATGCAAGCCGCAGTAATCACTTACCGGTAGACTGGTGGGAACGTTTGTCACTCTTAGTTTGATTAAAACGCAACCATGGCCTCAGCCTCTTGTTTGTTTATCGCGGCGCACGCTAGCGGAATAATATGATGGATACGTTAGCATTGCAAAGCTGATTTTTTATCCAACGTGACGATGAGACGAACTGGTCATTCTCCTGACGATAAGTGATAACCTTACCGACAAAACACAGCCTCGTTTATTCCTATTTATTTATTATATCATAAAGGACACAGTGCGACGTACATAAAACTAATAAAGTATTAAGTAATGTGTTTTCTTTCTTCCCTCCTTTATTTCTTCCGTTCTTCTCTTTTACCCGTGTAAAGTTATGGAAGTACCAAAAAGCTGTTTTTAATTAACTGAATAATTATCAAACTGTAATTCCTGAAAGCTCGGTAACATGTTTGCGAAAGTAACAGGAAGCGGAAGGCTCTATTTCATGCAAAATGGAAATCTGTCCACCAAGCGTAGCCCTCTACGTGACGGGCGCAAGCGCTGACGTAGTATCTAGGCTATCTAGTATTATATGCAGATCAGCCCGCAATTTACATCACTACTTCAGAGTACATGGACGGAATGATAATTCTAAATGTTACTACTGGTGGCAGGTCTCTACTGCCAGGGACTGTGTAGATAGGTGACACATCAGCCCTTATTTCTACCATCAAAAAGTAGTCTGCAAACATTACCGTGTCCTGGTTTGAAGGGAGTTGTAGCTAGTGAAATTACTTAATATTTTAAGGGGTAAGGCGACGATCACAATGTGGTGCAGTGTATATCATCTTAACTAACACCACGTTATTATTGGCATCAACATTTAATTTTTAGTAAACGTCCTGCTTGTTTCGACGGTTGGTAGATTAAGAATAAAAATTAATCGACCAGCAGGACGTTTATCTGATGGTAAGTATGCTCATAACAACGTGGCGCTCGTTGGGATGGTATAAACACCACGATTTTTTTTTTTCAATTAAACGACGAGAAGAGTCCAACGTTTACCTGATGGTAAGTAATTTGCATGCCTATAACAACGCGGCGCTAGATACGGATGATATATACAGCACCATATTGTCCTCTTTGCCTTTGCCTTGCCTTGAAACATTAGATGTCAAATTTCGTTAACCTTCTAACTTCACTAGCTACAACGCCCTGGAAACCGGAACACAGTAATATTTACACACTACTGTTTGTCGGCAGAAATAGAAGCTACGGCGTTACCTATCTAGACGGTTTCCGCCAATAGAGACCTACCACCAATTGAAAACACAAAATGTTAAGTCGCTTTAATCCAGTACCTACACCGCCCTATGAACCGGAAGACGGAACAGTTAGTGCACCGCATAGTCTAGGCGTTTTGCAATAACAGAGACCTAACAAAAGTTCTATTAAGTAAACCATCAGACAAACCTTAATAATAACTTGATTTAAAAATAGGAGTTTAGCGTCGCATTTAGTTTTCTCTCTAGCCGGACATTTCGACGATCGTATAAGGAATCTGGTAAGATAATATTGTTTCTTTATAATAATTATATAATTATAATAATATAATTATTTCACTAGCTACAGCGCCTTTCAAACCAGCAAATTAATTACTTTATTCCTTTCATATTATTTTGTTCAAATCGTAAAATAATAAACTCTAGATTATTGAACGTTAAGTGTATTTCTATTTGCCGCCATTTTGTTTGCTTCACTGATAGACATGGCAACACTACCCGAGGTAGTTTCCTTGTGTTTATACGTATAAATTATTTTTTGTAACCTTTTATGTGGAATGAGAATTATAATAATATTGCTACATATATTTGTGCTATGTTAATGGTAATTAATATATCTTGATTTATATCAATATTATAACACGTTGCTAAAAAAATTGTTAATCGGGAAAAGCGTAAGGGACAAGTGTCTTTAAATTTTTTCCGAAAAATGCATCTCCTATATTTTAAAGATATTATAAATATTACTTGATATAATAATTATTATAACTGTGATAATTAAAGTATATATAATGTAAAATTTGTGCTTATAATGTTATACGGACGAAATATGGCGGAGACTAGATATTACCACAGCGCCTCTTTGAAACCCAAAATTTTTGTCTTCTAATTTGAAAATCGTTTATAATTAATGAAATTACGATGAAGTAACTAATGCTTCAAGATGCATTAAGGGTGTAGTGTAAACATCGTATTATAAGGGGACAGGCATGTAGGTGTAACGCTACATGGTATATAAACATACCCTGCAGTATAACAGTCTCACTAGTTAGGAATATAATTATATACGGTGGTGCCTAGTTCGAGACCTGTTATATTTTTTTTATTTATTTATTATGTATAAAGTTGACGTGTTTTTTTTTAACATTGCTTTACGCCGTTGTTTATCTCAGTGTTGCACATTCTCGTATTACTTACTACCCAACCAAATTTAAATAACGAACTAAAATCAACAACAGAAATAATATCCTACAAACCATAACTCATGCATCATTTCATAAGTTGATTTTTTAATAAAATAATATTATAATATAATGAAATTTGTTATTAAATAATAATAACAGATGTATGTAATTTCCTCATTTCTATGTAATTATTAATTATAAGAAATATTAGTGATTCATGCAAATACTAATTGTAGGTCTCCGTATCCAGAGACCGTCGCATCTTCTATTTTTGCCGGTAAACAGTATTACTGTGCTCCGGTTTAAAGGGCATTGTAGCTGGCACAATTATATCTCAAGGCGACTAGCACTATGCGATGCATTGTATAGCATCCTAACTAGTGCCACGTTTCCATGGACAGACACTATCAGGTTAACGTCCTGTTTGTCTCATTGCCTCGTAGATTAAGAAAAAAGGTAAGAAAATGATCTTCACGTAAACGAACCTTTTAAGTATGACTAAAATTAAAATAACTGTAAGGCTTATATCAACGTATATCCTTGTTCATTATTATCATCATCATCTCAACTGTTAATTGCTGGAGATATTATAAAAATAAAGAAAAATTTTATATATCTTTTTGTTAATTAATAAATCAAATATAAAGATATATACGTTCCAGATTACTTAGGTCTAAAACTAACCGATTTTATCTGTTCTAGTTCGAACTAGAAAGAATTACTTTTTAGTCTATGAAAGACTTTAATTTTATCGTTTACGACTTTGGGGAACTTTTGCCGCAGTGCTGGTTTAATTTTTTTTTTGTGTAATTTTTTTTTCCCCGTGTTCCTGCTATCTTAAGTAAATATTTTATTTAAATCTATATTCACACATATTTGTCATTATTTTTCTAGTATTCAAATATATGATGATATTACGTTAGGATATTTACACAACTCAACATTATACCTGTTGCTTTGAGAAATAAGTTATATCTCTAACTACGACGTCTTTCATATCGGAATAATGTTTGCACTAATGTAGCTCTTCAAGTTAGATTTGTAAGTCTCCGTTAACCGAAAGTTTCTATTGCACTATAAATTTACTTAATTTCAATTTATCGTAAATTTAAAATTTTGAAGTTTTTTTTATACTTAACAAAAACTTTATATTTATTGAACTTATTCATAGCGGTTAAAAACCTACTTCAACACACTTTCGATGTTAGCTAAAATTGTTTCGTGACGTATTTAGCTAGTAATTTTTTTTATCAATAATACTACTGTTTTATTAAAGTTTTAAAACATTTTATTATAAAAAAAAACTTTTGTTACCTAAGCAATCGCTAGGTCTTACATAACTTCCAACCCAACACTTCAAGCGAGTAACGTTGACTAATACATATTTAACTTGACAAACATAACTTTTTCGATTGTAATTACTATTATTTGCATTGTTAAATAAATTATTGTATTTTTTTTCTATTTATATAGCAATACTGTATATTAAATTTTTTTTAAAAATTTACTAAAATATATGATATTATTATAATGAATAAATGACATATTTATTTCAAACAACACCCATCTTAACGAAATGAAGCTACTTTAAAGTTTAAAAAAATGTATTAAGTTCTAAATAATTAGTTAACTTTTTTAAAATAAATCGGTTGATTTTTAAATTCGCCATTTTTTTTTAAATTAACAATATATATAATTATTAAATAATCTGTTAAAAGTAGAAATGTCAATTTATTTACCTTCAATTCTAATTATAATGAAGACACAATTACACGGGCATTAAAACACTAATAATAAGTAATCACGTTAATTAAAACAGTTATTAAGTTACAAAACTAAATAAAAGCACAGCTTTAAAGTTAATCATGGATATTTATTAGAGGAGCACATGTTTTGATTAGAGAAAACTACATTTTACACGTTAATTTATGAAACACTTGAATCTTTTAAACAGTCCGCGATGTCGGGTCCGGTACGTTTCAAAATGGCGGACGCCCCTTGCGTCTGCACAGCGCGAGGGCTCGGAACGCACTAGGGTGTTCCAATCTTGTGTAAGAGCGAGAAGGGTCTATACCGAAAGACGCAGAGGGGTGGCCCGCGGAATCTATATGGAGCTTATGAGCTGCCCACAAAAACAGCGTGCTAGATGCGGACATATGTTTCCGGTTTCAAAAGGCTGCGGGGGTAACTTGGCTGATGTGAAATGATTCATGTCAAGTGTCGAACGCCACGTTATATGAGAGGATACATTTTCAGCGCCGGTTTCTTTGATAATTTATTAATAAATTTCTTCTGTACTTTATAAGTAACATTTATTACTACCGCTATCTAAAATTGTACTATAGTTTACAAATTTGAATGTATAATATACACAATATATCCAAGTTTTTATCTAAGTATTATTATTATATTTTTTTTATGCTTTCCCGGCGAACATGTTAAGGATGCCAAGTCAATCTCACCTGCACGTTGATAAACAACAGACGAGGCTCTGACCACTCACCAACCCGCACTGGGTCTGGTGACAAGGATAAACTCCAATTATTAATTTACTGGTGGTAGGTCTCTGTTACCGGTGACCGTCTAGGTAGGTACGACCGCAGCACCTGTTCCTACCGCCAAACAGCACTGTGCAAACATGTTCCGGTTTGAAAAGCGTTGTAGCTAGTGTAATTACTGAGGTAACGAGACCCAACATTTTACGTCTCAGGCGACGAGCGCAATGTGGTACTGTGTATATCATCCTAACTAGCGCCACGTCATTACGGACAGGTACACTTACCATCAGGTTAAAGTCCCGCTGGTCTCGTCGCTTAATTGTTTAAAAAAACAACAATTATCTGCCAATGAGGATCCTTGACATTTGGGCTGATGAGAAGAAACGTCCACGTACATCCATTATCATCAACATTATCTACCGATGACGTCCACACGCACAAAGGTCTCCTCAAGGATTTCATTAATAACATGTTAGATAATTACGATATCCTGCTTCCGTCAAAGAAATATCTAGGTATAACAGTATAGGTGCAGTGTGGGGGCAAAATAGGTATTTCTTATATAATATAATTAACGAGTTTCGGATAACGCTCACCGCACTACGCTGAGGTGTTGCGGTTAGTTTTTAGTTTCAAAGTTTACAAGTTTCCCTGCAACGGTGTCGTTTGACAAAGACCGATAAGGGAGACGAATAATGCTTTAGTTAAATATTCGGTAAACTCTCCCTTCCTTACTATTATTCCATATGATAGTGGAATCTGCTCTCTTTTTTACTCTCTCCACTCCCACATTTACTACAACTACATTTCTACCTTCTCTTGGGTTTATTTTTTTTATTTTACTGGTGGCGTCCATCAGCTATTCCCGCCGCCAAAGAGTAGTATGCAGACATTACTGTGTTCCGATATGTAGGGGGAAGGAGCAAATGAAATAACTACGGTTACAAGACTTAATATCTTATGTCTCAAGGTGACGAGCGCAATTCGGTGCTGTGTATACCATCCTAACTAGCGCCACTTTATTATGGGCAGACGCTTACCATCTGGTGAACGTCGGATCATTTAGCGATTTTTTTATTTAACTAAAACTTTTTTTAAACTTTACAGGATATAAAGAAACTGAAAGATTATTATCCTATAATCTTGGCGCAGGCTGTCTGTAATTAGCACGTTATCATCATCATCAGCCGATAGAAGTCCACTTCTGGACATAGGTCTCCTCCAAAGATCTCCACATAGAGTCAGCATGGTATCCATTACCCCTGGGCGCTAGGGGCTGTATCTAGGGGTTCATATTGGGGGATTTGTGCCATTTGCCACCATGCTGGCCTAATGCGAGTTAGCGGAAGAGTAATTAGCACAGCAATATTTATTTACTATATACAGTTAATATATATCGCAAGTAACTAGAAACAAACCAATCTTTATAAACTACTAAGCCTTAGTAGTCATAGATGTGAAGCTGAAAAAAAAAATTCAGATTCGTAATCTAAAAGATTTACTTGATATATCGGTTGTAAGCGAATAATTTTTAATATCAAGGTAAAGTTGAATATAAAACTTTTTTTATAAGTTTAAATTAAAAACAGCTTAAATTATAATAAACGGTTATGTTCCGAGCATAGATAACCTTTGTATCGCGAAAAATTAATACGAAAAGATTATAATGTTAATAACTAAGTTAAATTTGTGCGAAGGTTATTTTTATCCGGCGACACGAGATGAAGATTTAATATATCTGGTTAATTTTGTTGATATAAGTCTACTGTTAGACGTAAACACTAAGAAATATTCTAGAATTTATGTATGTTTAACATTAGATTTTTTTTTTGTCTGCTAAACGATGTATAAGTTGACTGTGATGTGTTGACTGTGGCTGTTGATGGTGATGAGTATTCGTCCAAAATACTCAGGCTCTCATATGTTGACAATTTAAATAAAGCAATGTCATTATAGGGCTAATTAACAATCTGAGGGTGGAAGCTAATAAAAAAATCTTCAAGGTATAAAAATTAAATAATTTTAAATATATATCATCATCAGCCGATAAACGTTCATTGCTGGACATAGGCTTCCACCAGAGATCCACACATCGATCGACCCTGCGCTACCCGCTTCACCGGGCACCAGGGGACGTTTATAAGAGTACATATGGGGTGACTTGGTCCCTTACCAACCGCACTGGCCCATTACGGGTTAGTGGTAACCAGAGCCTGGTGTGTTGATTAGCAGGGTGCACCACGAGCAGGTGAGGCTGGCTTGGTTCCGTGAGTTATTGTGCGGGGCGCCTTACACCAACATAAATAAATTAATAGCATTCAAATCGAGAATTAAAATTACTCTTATCTTTTAAATATAATTAGTTACTAAATAAAAAAAAAATTATATACATATATAAAATATTATAAACATTTTTAACAAAAGAATTGTCAGAGATAAACCTACAACACTCTTCTTTTTGGGATAGGATTTAAAAGAAACTCTCAAATATTATACTAGGTGGAATGATCCACTTCGATCATATAATATCTCTTCACATATTAAATATTTATGTTGTCAGTAACTATTGTCACAAACTTGAAGCGCAGCTTAAACTTGGAGTGTACAACTTTTGCACCAAAGACCCGTCGCAGTATTTCGCAGATTTCCTTACTAATTGTTAATTAATAATCTTCAACCTGTAATCAATGTTACTGACTCACAATTGACGTTTCTATATAGTTTCTCTCAATTTATAGGTTTAACTAACTCAATGCCTAAACGCTTGTATTGTAACGCGAAGGTCTATAGTTCGAATGCAGGCCCGCATCTGGTTTGCAGAAATTTGGTTTCTGAAACACAACAGGTTTCATATCCCATTTTTTAATCATTCAGCTTATCAAAAATAAGAGCTAGAGTACTTTAGACTAACACTCCTTAATATCCAGGACTTCCTTGTTTTTAAAAACAATGGGAAGTAGAGTGGTAGTAAGTCGGCTGGAGGTACATCTCTGTTACCGGAGAATATGAAAACTAGCGCCATTTTATAACGGACAGGTGTTTCATATATCAGGGGTGTTACTGATAAACATCTTTCTCATCTCATCCTCTATAAATATGATAAATATGAGTTTGAAGGCATGTGTTAGTAATTATCAACAAAAAAAATATAGTAAGTATAGAATTTTTCCATAAAGGATACCCTTCACACTGACGACAACTTCCGTTGGATTTTAATAGGAGGCGAAGAAAAAGGGTTAAATGGGACAAAAAATATCTTTTTTAAACTAAAAGAAAAGTAATTAAGTTCATTCATATTTAAATGAAAGACTTTATAAACTATTAAAAGTCTTTTTAAAAGTTAATTTAACACTGAAATGTTTCTGAACCAATTGATTTACCCGCAACGGTTTATTAAAAGCTTTATATTAATCACACAAATTATATGAATTTTTATTCCAGCAAAACTAGATTATTATAATTAAAAAAAAAAGCTGATGATGGAGATAGATATTCCAATTTACTAAGAAAAGAATCTTTTAACCAACTGAAAGAAATAAGTTCTCAATCTTACATGTACTACATAAACCACTGTAACAGAGTAGTCCGATATAACTGATTTTTTTCTACTAGAGTATTTGTCTAGATTCGTAATACAAAAAATATGGCCAAACAGTAACTTTATTCTATATAACAGTAAACTTAAATCCAGATTTATTTTATTTTTTTATCCAGTAAAAAAAAAAGAAAAAGGTCTAGAACAGATAAGCTGTAATATAAATTTTCAGTTTTAAAAAGCTTTTATATTTCTACCTGCATCTCGCGTGATCTATCATTGATTTAGATCTATCCTTACCGAGATTAAGGTGCTATATCTTAATTAAAAAAAGGTTAATATGCCGTACTGGTTAGGCATGACACACTTGGTGACGAGCTCCGTATTTTAGTATAAGTCATAAATCAAGGGGGCGGCAATTTCTTCAAGGTATTTCCTCTTAGTCTCCCTTCGAGATTTACCGAGGATGGAATGGTATTGAAAATATTCTAACCTATATTCCGAGATCAATATTCAATAAAAATTCAAAAATCATAATCAATTCGATGATGATATTTCTATCAAATTTGACTTGCCGAAACACTTGGCTCAAAACAATTTGATAGGCTTAAAATAAGGTATTAATGTATTAATTAACAACCTTTAGTATAAGTTAAAGGATATTATTAGATGACACATCTAGAAAAATACTAGTTCAAGCTAGAAGCTTAAGAGCATGAAGTAATTTTAAAGATGATTATAAGGTTTATACATCCATAATCCTCTCTACAGTAGCGAACTCTACTAGAGCTAAGCTCGCCTTTGTACCTGTATGTTAGGATTTCTATATTTTTCATACTGTGTATATAAAAAATAATAATCAAAGAGAACTTGTATAGAAAATAGATGCTGAAGATCAGGCAGGAGAAAGCTGATAATAGTGATAATGATATTAATAATAATTTATATAATAAATAAACAACTAATAACAAATTTGTTGCTGAAGACCGTTTATCTATCACTGCAGCGACTAATTCTAACGCCAAATGTTTCTACGCTATAATTAAAAGGGAGCGGAAGCTTGAGAAATTACTGAAGTAACAGGACTATCATATATATATCCTATGTATGTGTCAGAGCAACTAAATTAATGTGGTGTTGTGTAACATCCTTTATAGCGCTTCGTTATTATAAGCAGGAAGATGAAAAGATTTGGTTACAGTTCTGCTCATTATTACCAAAGTTATTATTTAAAATTACTAAAATTTACCAAACCATCACAAAAACAGGTTGAAGAAAGGAGGGGAAAAGAAAGGAAAAATTTGATTTTTTTTTTATGTTTCACCAAGCGACGAGACGGTTACCTGACGGCAAGTTAAAGCTCTGTCATAGCATCATGGCGTTCGGATGATATACACTGTACCACATCATGCTAGTCGATTTGAGACATCGCGGGAAGTCAGAGTTATATGAGATTTTTATTCACTAAAACCTCGGTGGTCTACATCAGTGCATTCGGGGAGGGTCCAGGATCTCTTATAAAATGCACCGGGGCCTCTCTACACTTTGTGTTACACGTCTCCGAGGAAGAGCCTAACGCTCATAGGCACCGTAGCCATACGTTTTCCTACGCAGGTTCGATTATTTAGCGATAAGGGATCCCACCCTCAAGGTCCGCGAAAATCCTAGAACCTTTTAGTCTCCTTCTACGACAGGTACGGTTTATCTTAATCCTATTTTTACTAGCTCTACACTACAGGGTTGGCGGTGGTGCCTACATAATTAGACGACCTACGGCAAAAAAAGACCTAAACCAAACCATTTATACTTTTTGTTGATACCTTTTAATAAAACATTATATATGTGTTGTATATAATATTTTTCTTATCCTTTATATTTACTGTATACATTACTTCGGACAATAGGTAATACATAATGTATGAGATCAATGTCTATAGTATTTTTCTTTGACGTCAAGAGTCAGACGATAACGGCCGTGCATACGTTAGCATATATTTACTTCAGCTACAATATTTATTCGTACACAACAAACAATTTATACAAGTATACTAAACAATATTAATTGTTACAACATACATATAAATTACTGCAACACAGTATTATTTCTACATATAGTTGAGTGTCTGTTGTCTGGTAATATTACTAGTCATTTGTTCGACTTGTACGGGTGATCGGATACTGATTTCGTAGGCTTGAGGTTGGAGACTTAAAATGTTTGTCTGATGAAAAACTTGAATCCAGATACAAATTAAAAATATATACAAACAGCAGTATGCAAACATGATTGTGTTCCGGTTTAATAGGCGCTGTAGCTAATGAAGTTACCAGGGATTTAACATATGATATCTCAAAGCTGTGAGCACAATTTGGTACTGTGCATATCATGCTAATGCCTCTTTGTTATGAGCATGCTTATCACTTACTGTCAGATAAATTTTCTTTTATAAGTAATTTTGATGAAGCCATCTACTGGTTGTAATTACTCTAAAAAAAAATTTAAGCCGATTCTGAACAACTCCAATTCCTCTTCTCAGCTATATATGAAATATGTCACTAAGATCAGCTTTCTCTACTTTTTTCTTTTACGCTATATTTTTGATATCGTCATCGTCAAGTTACTTGGCATTTTAAGACTACACTTTTCAGTCTTGTTATAGGTTTGTCTTTTCCTCTTCGAAGAGGAAGAGAAAGCAGCAGTGCTGTTAAAATCAAACAGCTTTCTTTTTTAATGGCCATACCACACCGACGACGCCAATACATAATACAAGAGTACGCAGAAATCGGAGGTCAGCCCATTTCCATAGCTCATCGATCGTACGAACAAAATTAGACGTCGCCGCAAGCTGCCGTTTTAATAATTAAATCAGTAATTTAACATCGTCACTTAAATCAATCACAAACTTACTATTTAAGTGACTTTAAAGTTACACAATTTTAGTGACAACATATGGTATTATACAACTTAATTTATTTTTATATTTATCACTAAAAAACCTATGGCTTTTATTAATGTTGTATGTAAATCTAAAGCTAAAAATTTACTTTGGAGCAAGATGTTGAAATAAATTTCTAAATATATATTGTACGTATTTATTTATATGTTTAGTCTTATTATATGCCTTTATTAATTAATTTATAAAATAATCAGTGAGACAAGAATTACATAGAATTTTCTAATAATGCTCTTAGTTTTCAAACACCCTTAAAGCAATAACTTTAAACGATACCATCAACATACTTGGTCAATTTAATGTAATAACTTCGATTATACTTTAAGATTTTAACTATTAGAATCAATATGATAAAATTCCAGTTAATCATTTTAGCATTTCAGCGATTCTGCAAAATCTAGCAGTCGCTTTTAACTATCGAGTTTTAGAGTTCAAAGTCAAACAGAGATATTGGTTTAAGCGCTACTACATATTAAATTCTACTTGTTAAGTAATGATTTCAAACGAATTTGATAAGTTCAGGGTTTTCCACATGCTCTCTGCTATTACCTTCAATGTTTTAATTTAAATAATTACTGGTAATTATACTCAATATATCAAATTAACATTTTCATAGTTCTTTCTAATAATAGAATTAAAGATAAACAGAATATTCTATCACAGATCTATCAATAGGATATCTCAATAATAGAACCACAAAGAGTTCGTTTTAAGATTTTTTTTATAATACTTCCATAAAGGACGTTTCTATAAGTAAGACTAATACTGTTGAACATTTCATACAAATACCGACTCGAGAATGTACTAATGTAAATATTTGATTTCCTATCTTAACCTAGTATTTGCGGAATAAATTTCAGTGTACATTCACAGAACCCTTTACCCCCTATTCAAATTGTATAATTTCTTGAAATTGTTTGCTGGCGTTTCCTTTTGGCATTGATGTCAGGTATATGAACTATTTGTTAACAAGCTTCGAAATAGTCTTTACTTTGTCTTCACTAATATTACAAATAAATAATTCAATTATCTTGTGTAGGTCAAAATGAATACATATGTATATGAAAAATTTATTATTCTGCTAAATATAGTTTCCAATTCTGACTGTTTCTCTTGCTGAATACATTAGGGATGTTATTCGTGGTAGCTCAGTTGCTAGAGACTGTTTAAGTAGGCACCACTGCTTTTTCTATCGTCTAACAGTACTGCGTTTACTAATCAGATGAACCGATCAAGTTAGACTCGTCGTCCTCTAAACTTCATACCGTCGTAAGAGATGCGCTGAGTAGGAACCCGTGAAGACAAATCATCCGCTGCAAACACTAACCCCAACACTGATCATGATCCTCATACACGAGGGAACGATCCTAGAGAAAGGGAACAGTACTGTGCATACATTACTGTGTCCGGAATTGAAGAGTACTGTAGGTAGTGTATTTACTGGGATGAAGAGACTTAATATCTTATATAACATCGTGGTGCTGTTTATCATCTTAATCTTGTTATGAGCAGACGTATCATTTACCATCAGCTAAATGATGCTGGTATTATCGCTTCGTCTAATAAAAATAAGTGAAAAGGTATCTGGAATAATTTCTATCTAAAACGTATTTTGATACTCCCACCGGGATTTAATACTAAAACTTACGCCTAATTATTAGGAGAGATATTTAAAATCACGTTTCTGCTTTTACAGTATTCTGTGCTGTAATACTCCTGTGGTATTAATCAAAGACACTGAATTAAATGAAGGTTGGACAAAAGACGTCTGCGCTGCCTTTTGTTGCGTACGATTAATGTATTACAGCTGTGTAATAACGGAAAGTCATGATGGCGGTCAGTAACAATTGAGTTTGCACTGACGAATGTTTGAATATGAAACAATATATCATAGGTAAATACATGGTCAGTCTATGGTAACAATTGTTATGTTACATAGACCCCATCAATAGATAATAATATTTCACAATGGACTAGCAATTCACCCCAATTTCACATAATTTTGATTTGATTACAACACACGAGGTTCCCGACTCCCCATTAAGTCTAGAGAACTATATAAAATAAAAGTTCAAATCCTCTCAATTCTAGATTTTCTAGAATCTCGACCGTTAGGTTGTTTTATCGAATACATAATAAAAGACAGTAGTAGTTGAAAAAAACTAGCAGTGATATCATCTATTTGTTGTGACAATGATGACACGGATGGCAATTTGTTGACAGCAAAAAGCAATGCTATTATAGCAGATATGTTAGATGAGCCACAGCAGAACAGTGGTGAATGGTAACATCCGGATTCCACCACATGTGAACCCAAGAATAATATAGACAACCCTGTAACAGGACAAGCCTTTTCTACAGCAACATGAGGCAGTTCATATAGGAGTCTGTAGCAATATCAGAAAATATTTAAATGCATTTTTAGCATAAACAATTAACGACTAATTAGGAAAATGTTAATGAAAATCTTAGAAGTTTTGATATTACAGAGGTTAAGTTGTAATAAAGTCAGATTAGAATTAATTAAGCCGTTAAACACTTTGCATGTTTAAAATGATTACGTAATGATTTAACCGTACAGTACTTAGTCTCTTATTCTTTTAAAGAATAATTATTATTGCATTATGAACTAATGTCTCTTCACTTCAATAATTTACCAGATATATGCCATGTTGAAGCGACGAGACGAGCGGGGCGTTCGCCTAATGGTAAGTGATACATTCACCCAAAACAACGTGGCGTTAGTTAGGATGATATATACAGTGTTACATTGCGTCATCACCTTAAGATATAAGATGTCAAGTCTCATCATCCCAGTAATTACACTAGCTACAATTCCCTTTTATTCGGAACACTGTATTGCTTGCATACTACTGTTTTCCAGCAGAAATAAGAGCTGCGGTGGAACTTACCTTTTTTTTTTAGCGGGGGAAATCTTCTTAAAAGATACCTTGCCTGGGGGGAACACAAGGTTATGTAGATCACTAAAACCCTATCGATGGTCTCCCTCAGTGCATTAGGAGGTGCTCTGGGAACTCTGGGACGCACCGGTGCCCACCTGCACTTTGACTGAGACATCCCTCGGAAAGGCAAACCTCGCCTTAGTATCCACGCTGTGTTACGGCAAATAGAAGACCACCATGCATTTACCGTTGTCATAACGCTCGCTTATTGAGTTCTGAGGACCACCACCCACAAAGCCCACGAACCCGAGGGCAGGGAATACCGTAATCCTATTCTTAACAGCTCGAGACTACAGGGCTGACGGTAGTACCAAGCTTATAATGATGATCATAATTTTTTGTTTTCTGTTTTCTTACGTAGTAGTCTCTTTGTTTCCTCCATATTAACTTTATATGCATTAATCCCTGCGCTTAATTTACAGAACATTGGGCTTCAATATTTTTAAAAAAAGTTCCGATTTCTCGAGTGCTTACTTACAAACGGACCGAAATACACAAGTTAAATATTAGCATTGCTCCGTTTACTTTAAATTAGAATAGCTCAAAGTATTTTTAAATAACACCCGGAGTACATTCGGAGTCACGCGCCGATTTCCTTACACTCTTAAACAAATACTGTTTCTCTCTTCGTTTTGTACTCCCCCCTCGATACTTGTTGAGAAATTTATTCCTACAACTCGTGAAGAAATAACATTTTTTATTCTCAATTGTATTACCTCACATGAGTGTATTAGAGGAAGTCTGAAAGTTGCTCCAGTGACAGAGAAATTGAGAAGCAAGAGCTTAGTGTCGTACGGGCAAGTTATGCGTAGGGATGAAGGACATGTAACAAAGAAAGTAATGAGAATGAACGTGGATGGTTATAAGGGTAGAGGAAGACTGAAGAAAGTATGGATGGATTGTGTGAAAAATAACACGCGTAAGGAGTGTGAATTCAGATATGACGGCTGATAGAGTGATATGGAAGAGAGGCACATATTGTGCCGACCCCACATAGCTGGGAAAAGGGCAAGAGGAAGAAGAATTGTATAACCTCACATGATGATGGTGGAAGCATCAACAAAAAGGTTACTCTAGCTTTTAAATATTGACAGTCGGAACATAACAAAGCTAAGAGTGTTATAGCGGCTGAGATACACCATGAAAGATGGACCTAGCTAGATGGATGGGAATAAGACACTACACCAACTGAATTGCACAGCATCTTACTCCGGAATCGAACTATGGAGTTCTTTGTAACGTAGTAAGCGATTAACAAATGCACAGAAGCTATATTATGTTATATAACATTCTTTATTTAACATATCGATATTTTTAATGTTCACATCCCACTGATGTTGTATCTCTTTTACTAGAAGTCAAGTTGATGGTATATCCTTTATCTCATCAAATGTATTTACTACAGTCTAGTAAATTATTATATAAATCAGGAATTAAGTATTAAGTTGTGTATGCAAGAATTTTTGCTGCATTCCGATAGAGACTTGTTAAAGTTTATATCTGATGTTCCTGTCATAGATTTAATATGTCAAAGTATATGGTATGGTATTTTTGTCATTTGACTTTAGTTTCTTTAAATTTCATTGTTAGTTCATATATGCATTTCAAGCATCGTTGTAGTATATGCATTGTATCTGTGTTGTAGTTAACCAGCTCGGATTTGTTTCGTTCACATTTATGCAGACACCCTTAATCACTGCGCATTAATTCAAGTATAACTCAGTACTAAGTCATCGCTTCAGTGGGGAGAACAAAAGGACGTTCCAAGGTCTGTCGACGAAACTAAATATATAGCTCTGCAATTGTCCTACATCAAGATATACGGCACTGTTTTCCAAATGCCGACGATTGCTTCGCTCATTTAATCCGGTTTTCCATTGCTTAGCTTGATTAAGTTTTCGTACTGCGTAAGAGACAGTGAAATTGTGATAAAGTAAGGATATTACCGGTTCATGATCAATTAATTAGCAATTGTTTTTTTATAAATGGGAACTAGCGCTTGACTATGATCCCACATGATGATAAGCGGCTACATAGTCTTTGATAGTAAAACGCACTAGTCTAAAGGTGACCTAAACACTCATATAAATTCGCACGTAATAGACTGGAAGACTGGAAGACCTGGAAGACTTTTCAATCCTTCGTTACTGGTTTATGAAAGTCGAAGAGAACTTCGATTTAAAGCATAGGACTTCAAACAGGAAAAGGTGAACGTCTACAGTATGTATGCGTGTGTGTAAAAGATGATGTTATCAAACCACAAAGTTCTTGTTATTCACCGAGATCCAGTCGGTAGAATACCGAGAGGCTCGCTGCGCTATGCCGGCGATTCATGCTATCAAGTTAACTTATCAACTCTTAGTCACCTACTATACATACGACGAGCCTTGCCTCTCAACCTAGCTCAAAACAGTCAATTGATATTTGGCAGCACGTGGCACACATGATCGGACCTGCACTTTATACAACAACAGAAACTGCCCTGGTGAGAAGTATCGACGTACTTTGGGCAGGACTTCTAATTTCCTTTCAGCTAGCCTAAAGTATAGATTCGATATTACTTCGGTTCCAAACAACTGAAAGCGTCGTTATACTTCAAGGATGTATCCCGACAAGTAAGGTGAATGGGCTACCCTTTTTTATAACACTTCCGTTATCTCTTACCTTGTGGTTCTTTGTCTCTTTCTTTCGCTTCTTAATCAACATCGATTATAGAAAAATTACAAAATTTGTTGTAACATGTTACATTGTTACAGAGTCATAGTTCGTATTTGCTTTTGGGTTCTCAGCTTTCACGCTTTTCAAAAATTATTTTTATTATTAAACCCTTCCTTTTCCGGTCATTATCTAAAAAAAAAAGATTAATACGTCTGCTCCCGATCGCGTCAAAATGAACAAAGTGTTGCTTGTAACATTACTTAAACGTAAAGTGGGACTTTGACGCCAAGTCAGATAGGAGTGATTTAAGGACACGCCATTCCAGTTTCCGCACTCTAAGGTTTTTTACATAGGGGGGCCCATTATGTGATTATTCTAACCGCGTTTATTTATTTCCACATGTAGATTTGTGTTTCCTAATATATTTCACAAGTTGATAAACCATTTAGAAATTTAATTACTACAAGATTTTGTAGTAAAAAATACTTGTTAATAAAGATAGACGATCGTTTTTAATTATTTACAGGAAAACATGTTTTATGTTACAATCTAGCATGATCATAACGAATCCTTTAACTCTTAAAATGTTATGATATTCCTATATAATTAAGTTTTCAGAACCTTTAAGTACTCAAAATTATAAAAAAGCGGAGAAACTTAATCATGACTTAATAAATCGGTGATTGACCAATGATATTGTAGTTTTGCGTTTTCGAATAATTTAAACTGTTAACTTTAGTATACATAAATAGCATGAAAAAGTCTGTTAGTGAAACTCTTGATAATACTCACGTAGATTGTAATTATCCATAGCTGCTGACTCAAGCGCCCTGATTTAGATTGATTACGTCTCGTTAGTTCTCCATCTTTCATTAACAGGACCCGCAAAGTTGATATCCTCAAACCACCTAACCATGAATTAGGTAAAACTGTAAATTAATTTACTTCCAATTACACTATCCTCTTTTCATATTAACTGGGTTCTTATTATCAGATTTTACACCAAAAAAAAAAGTTACAGCGTTTAATTAATCACGAATTAACTAATGGATTGTGTTTGTTCCGGTTTCCACAGTACTTTCTAAGGGGAGGTTTCCAATCTAAATCCAGACTACTGTAATGAACTACATCAATTTTTCTAGCGGCGTAGTAATAATTATTAACATTAATTATAATAATCTTAGCAAAATTATCAAAAATATCTACACATATATATTTTTTTTTTGATAAAGGCGAACATAACAATAAAGAGTTAACTGCTTTCGGGGCTAAGCTATCCGCTTATTGCCTTGTATCACGGATGTCTCTGGTTCAATTTTGACCATATATAGTGTATATATCCTTTGGTTACCTACCTGTTACCTTATATTGTAAATGTATAGAAATCACAGTACTTTTGTATTCAAGTAGTTAACATATAAGAGTTTATGTCCATATTCTTTATAGCATAGGATTACAAGTATCAGTACTATTAAATAAATAGTAGCAGTAAAATGATTACGTACTTTATCGTATTTAATGGTATTGTCTATAAGCAGTAAGACTTAAACGTAAATCATGTACAGTAACTATAACAGCCAATTTACGTCGCCACTGCTGGGACACAGGCCTACCCTCAATATGAGGGCGATGGGGCCATAGTCACCACGCAGGCCCAATGCGGATTGGTGACTTCACACACACCTTAGGATAAGTTCTAATTCATGTGCACGTTTCTTCGCGATGTTTTCCTTCACCGTTTGTATTTCACGGTTGTTACTAAAGTTCACAAATGTACATAATTTAAATATTAGTAGTATATGCCGAGATTCAAACCCGCGATTTTCGGAATGAAGGTAGCACGCTCTAACCATTAGGCCAGCGAGTCAAATCATGTACAGTAGATTTACAGTTAATACATTTTCTTTTAGATTACAGATTATGTGGTGTAACTATTAACATTCCCTCACTGTTAACCCCTGAGCCGAAATACCCCCGGCTTATTGATAAAGCGGTAGCGGCACGTGTTTTCGCGTAACGAAAATTCGGAAAACATACATGCATGTAGGGAGACGGCGCGATAGGATCGCGGTATAATATTCCCATCGCGCCGAGATTGTATCGTGTCGCAAGATTCATAATTTATGAACCGGGAATACCTATGGATACCCTGCGATATGTCTAACAGCGAAATAAAGCTGATGGAAGATATCATCTTAATTTTATATTTTTCACAAGCAATACCGAATGGTAGTCTATATTGCTTGAGACCATCTAGGTATATATGTTGAGAGTGGGAAGATAACAATGGAGTTATGGTAAGGGTTTTCTAGCTGATAAAACCTTGCAAGTGTAGTTCGCTGGGCTAATGGTTAGAGAGTGCGGCCTTCGTTTCGAAGATCGCGGGTTCTAATCTCGGCGTGTGCGGATGACTTTAATATTTAAGTTATGTACACTTGTGAACTTTAGTAACAACCGTGAAATACAAACGGTGAAGGATAACATCTTGAGAAAACCTGCACATGAATTAGAATTTATTGTAAAATGCGTTTGAAGCCACCAATCTGCATTGGGCCCGCGTGGTGACTATGGCCCCATCGCCTTCATATTCAGGGTAGGCCTTTGCTGCAACAATGGAGGCGTAAATCGGCTATTAAAAAAAAAACCCTACCACTAAACAAACTCGACAATACGAGACCTTGTAACCGAACCAGGGCTACTCCGTATCATTTGTCAAGCGACAGCACAGGCTGAAGACGCTCGACGAATAGAACAGGAGGTATGTGGAAGGTACGTCCGCTTTAACAACGCGGATCTTTTGTCCCAAATGTGTTATCGGCCTATCGGATACTGCGCCAGCTGGAGCTTGACACGGTCTTGGCCCAAATGTTCACGAGGCACGAGGGATTCTTCGAGTACCTCCACAGGTTCAAACTCAAGGAGAGTCCCTCGTGCCTCTGTGACCCCGCAGTGGACCAGAGCGTGCTGCATATGGTGACATCCTGTCCCTTGTATGGGATATACAGAGCGAACTGTGAGATTGAGTTAGAAAAAAGGATAAATACGGAAGTCATTTCTTCTCTGATGAGTGAAGACGAAAGTCGTAAAATATTTTTGAAATTCTGCAGGAAAGTTATAGGAAAACGATAAAAACAAATAAAACTTGACAAAACATAATAATAAAATGTCTAAAACCATCCAAAAAATACAGAATGATGGAGAAGAGAATCTTGGAAGAAGAGCAGAGTATGAAAGATGAAGAGAATGAATGACGACAATTAGGAAATAGATATAAGATATGTAATGATGCTAAATGAACTGTGAAAAAAGAAAGGCCCTGACCCACCACACACAGAAGAACTATCAAAAAAAAATTAAACCAGGATATTTGCGTTACTAAGGAAGCGATTAACGATTGCGCTACAAAGGTAGCAGTTCCGAGCAATATATTTATATATTTATTTACTTCTATGAGCATCGTGGTGCACCCTGCTAATCACGAAACGAGCCTCTGGTTCCCACCAACCCGCATTGGGCCAGCGTGGTGGGAAACAACCCTGCTCATATCCCTCCATATAAATCCCTACCCGTATGTGGGAAATTTTGAAAGAAGCTTATGTCCAGCAGTGAATGTTTATCGGCTGATGATGATGATACATGAGAACCCGATGTAACCTGTCACAGAGGAAATATTGAAGGTAAGAAAATAAGATATATGTTAGATTTTAGGGAAAATTATGAAAGAAATGGTTTTCCGTCCTTAATAACGTTGCACTATTTAACATACACCGAGGTGTTCTTCACCTTAAAACGTAAAATGTTTAGTCTCGTTACAACAGTAATTTCACTATCGCCTTTCAAACTATAGCCCAGTAATGATCACACAGTACTGTTTAGCGGCTGAAATAGAAGCTGCGATGTTACCTTCCTAGACGGTTTCTTGCACCAGGCTTTGATTATTCTTTGGATAAGTAGACTAGGATAATCTTCATATATATTTATGTCGAGGTTCCAGGATAATAAAAGATTATAATTTAAATGTACTGAATAGTTTTAAATCTGTACAAAATAAACTATTAATAACTATTTCTATATATCCTTATCCAGATCCAGTCCACGACTGGATAACCTCTTAGACCTTTATCCTAGAGATCTTTACCAACCACATATTATATCGTTATAAATAACTAAGCATGAATTTGTCAGTTTTTATTTTTGTCTATTGATAATAATTGTTATTTTAGATCGAATTCAAGAATAACCGATATTAAAAAAATATATATCAATATCACTTCCAGTGAAAAGTGAGTTAAAGTTTTTATTTAGATAGAAATAGAAGACGCTATCCTAAGACGATTCTGTACAGAAAGATTGACGCGTTATACAACTCTCGTTATATGTCGAGCTTAGGATAAAATCTAGATATTTATTAACACTAAAATTGAAGAATAGAGAGAGAATAAGAAATACGACGAATTTGTACTTCAAAACATTTTCAATATCTTAAAATCAAAAGAAAAGGCTGTTTTGATACCTAGGCCCATTTAATATTAGTCTTGAGAGATGTGGTAAGTAAAGAAATAAAAAAAAATAATTTTGTTTACAATATGAACCTGTAAATATATAGTATATTTAAAAAAAATTGTTAAAGTTTATATAGTGGTTATTGTTGTGGTATGTTAAAGTCTCGGTAACAAAGCGACTAGGAAAAACATATACTACTCTGTTACACGAAAGGCACAACTTTAATAATTGTTACAAGGTTTAATAAGACTTGTACCGTCACAACGATAGTTATACGACCAGCTGTAAATTGCAGTACACTGCAGGAAGTGAAATGCTAGAAAATGATTTCCGCTTCGAACGTACTAAGATCCAATAACAGAAATTTCTACAAATATAATGTCTGCATAAATGTATAGATATAGTTATACTTAAAGTATTAGACCCTGACAATATTTAATAGGCAATATTTTATATCCGAGTGTGAACTCTATGGTCGAGTACCATAACAAATGCTTCAAAGCAATTTTTTTCTCCCAACATGTCCATACCACGCGCCTGCGTACTTTAGATTAGACGCGGGAATATAAGTATATTCTTCCACTGTTATCTATCATATAATATCTATCATATAAAAATCCTGGGAAAATACCGATAAATGTGGAAGACATTACAGTATATTTTTATAGTAAAATCTAACATAAAATAGGTTCATTTAATAGTGAAGGTCTTACACACGTCGTTGTGGAGCGCTGTATTGGATGGAGAGCGAGGTGCACTTCACATTTCGTAACTGGAAGTTACATTAGCATAAGAACTTTTCAAATCTAAACATAGTAATAACTATGACTGATTGAAGATGAACTGTGGATACTATAGGAATACTTAAACGATATATGGTGAGATAGATCTATTACCAGTAAATATAATCTTGATATACCTAGGAATGATTTTAACTGTATATCTTCTGTGTTGTAATATTATAGTCTGGTTAAGATTTAAGTTAAATGTATAGTATAACATTACCATCGCATCTATGATACTACAATATACATTTATGTACAGTTTATTAAATTTTAATATATATGTAAGTACATATACGAATGCAGATATATAAATATAAGTAGAAAGGTTAGAACAGTTGCTTCGTTGAAAAAACTAGTCAATACTTTGTTCATTTGTTGAAGCATTAAAATTAAGATTATAACATTTCTTTTTGTTAAATATGATAGTAGACCAATAGCTGACCACACACATACACATATTTTATACGTAGAAAGATACTGTGTTTTTTGTTATATACTCAACTAAAACGTTAAAGAGTTATTTCGATATAATATAGCATAGAAGTTTATTCTTACAGACAACGTCACATGAATGAAAACATTGTGTTTATTAATATTTATATTTTTTAACTTTAAAATGTAACGCTGAATTTGGAAAATATAAACGGAAACACTTAACCGGGCCCGTGAAATATCCGGGCGTCCATAAATCGTAATTAACCGGAGCAGCAGTCGAGCCCCTGCTTTGGATTAATTACGTTCCGTTACCTCCCTTTACCTTTCGTTACCAGAAATTGTAAAGGTCAATACAATATTTTTAAGTGGTCGCTGTGGAATAATAAGTTTATGTTGTAACTTATCCGAATGCGGTAATTAACTAAACATTTGATGGTAAGTGATATGCATTCTTAAAAGAATCGTTGGGAGCCACTGGATTTGAACAGCGCAATACTGTGCTCGTGGAACACATTACAAGAGAGTTGAAATGATGATGATGATGAAGTGATATACTGCACATGCATGCTATTGAACGATAATGGCGATGTTAATTCAAACATTTTTACTCCACGAATAGACGAGATAAATAAGATGTTCACATAATTGAAAGCAATACACTAGTTAGGTTAATACACACTGGAAGACATGGTGTCAATACCCCAGTCATTACACTAGCTACAGCGACCTTGAAACCGGAACCACAGTAATGTTTCGCACAATACTGTTTCCAAGTACTGCTTATACATTTACTAATAAAGTATATGGGCCTACGTCCACCGATATCCAACATATACATTCTCAAATATCATCATCATTATCAGCCGATAGACGTCCACTGCTGAACATATGCCTCCTCCAATCCACATCGATCGATCCTGCACCGCCCGCATCCAGTTGCTTCCCGCAACTTTCATCAGATCGTCGGACCACCTGGTGGGGGACCTGCCAACACTATCTTCCGGTACGCGGTCTTTTTAATTCTCAAACATACATAATAAAAAACCTTTGTATATTTTATTATATCAGTGTGTGTGTACGCCTTGATAGATAAAAGGACTTCTATTTTCATCATTTAAACTCTAAATGGTCCTTTATAAGTAATGAAAAGAGTTAACTACTTTATCCAGACTTACGAAAATAGAAAACGATAACAGTTTTTTCTGTGACCTCAGGCTACTGTGGATTTGTACCCTGCCGTACGCCTTCGTATTTCAAGAATATCTGAGCATCAGTTTCTTTTAAATTGTATAATTTACTTAAAACTACTTACATTACAAAAACGCGATTAAAACAAATATAGAACAGGTATAATGGTTAGAGAACTTGTCTACATTTTCGTATGGATGCGTTCCTTAAGAGATCCTACGGCTCCTCGCAACACACTGAACGTCAACATCCACATAGTGGAGTTAATGGGATAGAAATATCACATAATATTCTACGAAAGGACCAGATCTGATTGTAAGAGATACTCCTATCGTGTAACAATATTACGTTAGTTAAAGTATTGTACACTACACCACATTATTCTGGTGGCTGATATACTCAAGATAAGTCAATATAAGTCACGCTCGGTAAACGCTCCATTGCTGTGCCTTGTTGTGGCGGTAGATCTTAGTAGCCGTGGCTTGATCACCCACGGTGAAGCTGAGAGGAATCTGCCCGACCGGCTCGAGGCGGCCGCTTCAAGTGAGCTCCGTGAGCTCACCTCTGATGTGTGCCGATGACCTGCAGGGGCAAGCTGGCACTGTCCTTCGCAGCCGTGGAGTCGCGGAGGGAGAGGAATATCGGTATTGCTGTTTGTCGGTCCCCTTACCCTATGCGTCCGTATAACGGTTGGCGGCGAAACCCAAGAACAGGTCCGTCGATTGGGAGTCGGAAGAGTTTTCTCTTTCGACTCCCATGACCTCTGGGTGACGTATTCGGTGGGATCAGTTGCCCACGTATCGATAAGAAACCGAAAGAAGGGCGCGCGATATGTTTCGGTGAACCCTTACAGAGGTGAAAAAGAGAGAGACTCTCCGCCCCAGAAGGAGGTACGCGGTGCAGCCAGCGCTGGCAGGATCGCGGACTTGTGCCAAAACGTTCCCGTGGCCACGATGTAAGACGACAACGGTAGAACATGGTGGGGGTTTTATTCGGTGTAAGTCCGACATAACCTGTCTATGCCTCTACGAGGGCAGATATGCGAAGGCATATCACCCACATAAAAAAAAGTAAAAGCTCCAAAGTTTACTGATAAAACTTAACTATAAATATATAATTTGAAAGCGCGTAGACTGACTGCGCTGCCGAGACAGGTTCAATAATACGAACCGAAATGAAACAGAAATATACGTCGGGCGAATAAAGCCTCGAACGGCAACAGACGGAGCGAAATGTTATTAACAAAACACCCCTACTAACACATGTTACCACAGCTCTAATCCCCCAGCGAGTCTGCACCACAATTGGGACTATTATCGGGGCAGCGTCCTTTGTGCTCACCCCTCGGCTGCAGCGCCAACCGGCGCGCTTAAATCCAACATTTAATGCATAAGAATTAGTAACATTTAATTTGAAAGCTCCACCACTCACCGCTCTCCACTCTCCACTCCCCACTCTCTAACTTAATGCTGAGGATATTTCGTTCACGAATAATATTATTTTTTTCATCTTTCTATAGATATAAATAACTTTGATTGAAACTAGAAATTACTAGTGCAAAACATTTTAATAAGCAGTGTAATTATTATGCAAAAAAGCTTTTTTTTTTATTCTTTAAACCCTTGAAGTGATATGTAGGGTACAGATACAGTGATATTTCTTCAATATTTATCAAGGCTACGAGACGAGCGAGTTGTTCACGTAATGATAAAGTTAGGGTGACTTGCACAGCACCACATTGTGCTCATTCTTTTGGGTTATAACATGTCTCGTTACCACAGTAATTTCTATCTTTTTTATAATTCAAGGAAGCGGCGGAACGAACGAGACGTTCAACTGATGGCAAATGATACGCCTGCTCGTAACAACGTTATCTTAATTAGGATCATATATATAGCATCACATTATATTCGACCCTAGTAATTTCACTAATGGAACATAGTAATGTTTGCATACTGTTGTCAGACGAGACAAAAGGGGAGCTGCGGTGGTACCGGTCTCCGGCAGCAGAAACCTACCACCAGTGATACTATGGTCGGTACTCCTTAATAGCTAAGACACTTGCGGTACTCGAAATCGGAAGCGGTGAGTAAGAAAACCAGTAAGAGAGTAAATAACATTACTATGTTCTTATTTGATAACTAAGTTCTGATTTGTAGGGCTTTGTAGCTTACGAAATTATTGATAACCTTCATATCTTAATTTTAGACACGATGAATCTAAAGTTATTATGGGTAGACATTTCACTTATATTAGATAAAAAACCTGGTTAAATTAACTCCCCCGGGTGTATAAATATTAACCAATATCAACTGTATATTATTTCATCCTCTCTATAGTTAAGTTATTGTAGAGTAACTTTTGAACATATTGCCCGTTTAAAATTTGCTTTGTAACTTACAACGAAAGTGATCTTTAGCGCGCACCCCTAGTTCATTGCTTGATTAGGGTGAGCTTATGAACAGACACACTACGAAATTTCTGTTTTAAATACTTATATTGATAATCATTTGAAGAAGCCTATTTTCAACAGTGGAGAAAAATTATGATCTTATATAATATATTATAATTAAATCGGTTATTGAGGTTATAAATGATACAGATTACCAAACATCATATGTAACAGTTTATTTGATAAGGCGATTATTTAAGCATTAATCTAGAAGAAACTCTAGTTCGATAGCCACTAAACTTCCGGTGAAGAAGAGCATCGTATGGAAACTGAGACGTTCTGTGAAGAACAGCTTTCGTGGAAATAAGACTCATTAATAATTAGCTAGCGTGTGAATAAAAACCTCGAGTCCTAGTAGGGGGAACTATACGAGGGGTGTTTATAATAAGAAATTTTTGTAAACATAATTTAAAGGAAATTATAAGTAGACTAACTTATGAATGATGATAATATGAAAGGAAGTAAGTAATAATTAATAGCCGTCGTTAAAATTTGCAATAGAATGGGATTCTCAGATCTGGTGTCCAGTCTTTACTAGTTGGAGAGATATAAAAAGTTATACTTCGTGGAAATTTTTAGTGCATGTAAAAAATCGTTTGCTTTAAATATTTTCCATAAAATACATAAATCAGTTTTAAATTAAGGGTTGGAATGAAGTTTATATAAACATCTTATATACATTTAAACCGTCTATATGATGAAAATGTAAATGATTTAGTGTAGCGTAGGTCAGAGAGAAATGTTGAAACACTAAGTGCAAAACAGGAAACATGTCCACATATTTGTCTTGTATCATAAAGCACGGGACGCTTTGACATGTATTTTAATAAGCTTGGCTCTCGTCCAAACACTGAAACTTTCAACTTACCACGGATTCTTCAAATTGTTAACTGGTGCATTGACCGACGCCGCAGATTTAACCCGACAGACAAATATCTACTACACATTCAAAATCAATCCTTACCACTAGCGTGTTAGTGTTTTAGCGTCCCGTTGGAAGTGTTTTTAGTAATTTTGCGATTTGAGTATTCTTTCCCTTCAGGAACTTGACAATATTTATGATTAATGACGGGACATGGGGCCATCGGACCGAATTTCGCCGTGTCATCTGAATTATTTATACTATTCCAACCGTCGCACGGCTGTTTCGCGACATTTAGAAATATTGATAAATGACTGAACGAGTCGAGCTGGATAATGAAATTGGTGTATCCAGAATTAATATTTTACCCATATCAATATCATACACACTATACATTAATATGTAAATCTATGTTATATATTGTATTCTCGGTATACAAAATCGGTTTAGTCATTCTTCTCGTAAAGTTTATTGGTGTACTAACTCGATACCTCACTAGCTTTGCCGGATGTAACATTTCTATTCTTCGTTCTATTCCTCTTTTGAACCTTTCTTCATAGTTTATTAATAAAATAATAACAAATCAATATTATCTAAATATATATATATATAAGGGATTTTCGCGTATGTATTATAGAGACTCATTGTGATATCTCTGGAACCATAAGACTTAGAGACTCGAAATTTGGTAGAAATATTCTTTTTATCGATTATAGGTCAGCTAAAAACAGATTGTATGAATTGTTACCCCCAAAAGGAGTTGAAGGTGAGTTAATGACGAGATGGGGCATAGAGAGCAGCGGGTTGCCGCCAGGCGGGAATATTTCTGACAAATTTCAAGTCTAAATTTCAAATATATGTTATGACCAGCAGAGCTGGTGGAGAGCAGCTAGTTTTATATATAATCCAAAAGATTTTACCTTCACATAAAAGTACGTATTAAGTATATATATATTTGTGAAGTAAAGACTAGTAGTGTTAATTTATTGACTTTGAAAAAGATATTTAATATAAAATGAAAAAAATGCCTTAAATGCTGCAGTGACATAAATTAATAATGTTTGAGTAAACATTCGTCGTTCTTTTCATTGAGATGAATGTCAACAAAAGGAATAATTTTATATTCATAAATTCGTTACGCAGATTGTATTACTGGCGTTGCCGTCTGCAAATTAAATATACCCCAGTGTGGCGGCTAACCCGCGTACGGGCGCGGCTTCTCTGATTCATATTCAAAGTCAAAAAATCATTTAATCAAACATGTTTTATTAAAGTGCTCTTAACACTTCAAATGTACCGCTAACAATTAGCACTATACTGATTGTAAGTCTCTGTTGTCGGAGACTATCTAGATTGACACCCCCGTGATTCCTATTCCTTCCGCCATACAGTAGCTTACAATAAATAATGTGTTCTATTGAAATTACTTAAGTAATTCGTAACATCTCAAATCGATGAACACCATTTGGTGCAGTATATATTATCTTAAGTAGAGCCACGTTGTTATTGGCTGATGTATCAATAACATCAAGCGAACTCTTCTCGTTGAATAAAAAAAGCTAACAATAACTTAGTTTGTTAAGAAGAGAGCTATATTATAATATATATATATATATATACATTTTCAAAATTAACAACGTAATATAGTTACTAATTAGGATATGTTACATGATAATTAATTAATATGTTTCAAAGTAAAATGTTATAGTAATATAGTTTGAAACAAAATTTACTCACGATCTTTGCTCTAAAGCATGTACTTGTTCATAAAGTCATCTTATATTGAAGGTCCGCGACAATTAAGGCAATCTGACTCTAAAAATCGAAAGAGGGGGTGGTCTTTACAAACTAAAGACGCAGATCCTTTATCCAGGATATTCTTCTTTAACACTAATTTTGTTTTCATTAATACTGACCTTTAAAATAAGTTATGGTAGTTTGTATTTTGAGTTCATAATTACTTTGCTTAAGTATATAAGCATTTTCTATAAGCAAAAAATATTTACTCCTGAAAAGATACATAGAATTCTTCTTCCTCTTGCCTTTTTCCCAGCTATGTACGGTCGGCACAGTATATACTTCTCTTCCGTATTCCTCTATCAGCCGTCATATCTGAATTCACACTCTTCTTACACATGTCATCTTTCACACAATCCATCCACATTTTCTTCGGTCTTCCTCTACCCTTATAACCAACCACGTTCATTCTCATTAGTTTCTTTGTTATATGCCTTCATCCCTCCGCATAACATGCCCGTACCACGCTAACCTCTTTCACCTCAATTTCTGTCACAATTTCCCTTATCTAGGGTGTCTAAGCGTTAAATATATGGAGCTAGAATCGAACTTGCGCCTTCCGTGTAGTCGTCACGAAGAAAGTTTATACACATTACGCTTAACTAAATGAAATGTATAACAATATTTTCACAGATTATAAGCAATTTTTTTTCTATTGAAGATGTCTATCTTTTTGTTTCCTTTTACCTTTCGAGATATAATACAATCCTACCTTATTCCCCTGTATGATGGATCGACGCAATATCCGACCGGAGTGAAAGCTAAACGCGACGCTAAATTTCAAATTGAATTGGCCTCACAGTTTATTGATTTATTTATATATTCAATCATTAATATTTTAGTTTTTGCTGAAAGCTACAATAGCCATTATTTATACCTTCAGTTATTACTAAACGACGCAGCCAGCAGCACTTTCACCTGCGGGTAATTAATACAGCTGATAACCACCTTCGCGCTTGTTAGGATGGCATACATAGTACCACATTATGTAAAGTTCGATTACATTATCGAACTTTGTACTTCATATAACACGCTTCAAACCGGAACACAGTAACATTTGCCTAATACTGATACGCAATAGAAACCAGAGTGGCGGTGGTGCCTATATAAACGGTTCCTGGTGACAAACACCTATCACCATTTTTTGGTTAGTTATAAATAAAAGAACAAAGCTATGTATTTATAGAGGATAGATGTATACAATTATCACTTACAATTAGGTGAACGTCTCGCTTGTTTGTTCACTGCAAGCTGAGGGTCAGTCGGGATCGAATCCGCTACTTTCAATGCACTTGCAGACTGAGTTATCACGACTATTTTAATATATATTATATTATCATTCCAAAAAGGAGTTAATTACTAATATATATATTTTATTTTTAATTAATTTCCATATACAAAATTAAGTCTTGATATTCATAATGTCTCAACGTTTGAAGCATTATGTATGCAGTGTAAAGATCCTAATTAGAGCCATATTAATATTAGCAAGTTTTTATTTCATTAGCTTAATTTTTAAGAAATAAATTTATACTGCTCTAACGCAAATGATTATAATTTCAAACGAAATCATATTTAGATATCAATTGTTTGTATTCTGTTATTACTTAAAGTAAAATAAATTAAAAGAAAGCAAACATTATGTATTTATATACATGACATCCTTATTTATGTACATCCTTCGTTATTTAGACCGGAGACCCGAGCGTCGTAAATTGAAGAGCATGGACGGAAAGCTGAAAATCGAAGACCGTACGAAATAAAGTACCGTAACATTATATCGACTACTGTCACACATAAAAAAAAATTACTGTGACGCAGTTAGTATGATATGTATTTCTCCACACCCTCGTCCTCAATCATACACAGCCCTATATATCTAATAATTTATTAGTAACCACTGCGTTTGATGACACTGCTCGTTTCGATGGATACAAAGGGCATCAGTTACTTTGAACGTTAAAACTACCGTCCGGTTTGAAGGTCATTGTAGCTAGTGCAATTACTAAGACAACGGAACTTATACAACATATGATATTTCAAAGCAATGTGCGCAATTGGATGCTGTGTACATCATCCTAACTAGCGCTACGTTGTTATGGGCAGACGTAAGATTTATAATCAAGTCTTGTCTCGTTGTTTTATCAAATAATAAAAAAAAAAAACATGTTTGTCCAATCATTCGCTAACTGCAACACAGTAATATTTGTGCACAACATGTAGAAACAAGCTCTGTATACAATAGTATCTTTGAGACTTTCTAGGTACATTCAAAGTAAACAAACTTACCAGAAGAATGATTTCTGGTGAGAATAGAAAAGGATGTAGGAAATCAGAATAATCTTGGATATCTAACAATAAAATTATCATTTAAGGAATCTCTTGTGTTAATAAAGTTTATCGGAATTTCTTGTATACTAGTGCCCTTGTATAATATACCACAATGGACCAAGATGAAAAGTTCTAATATTTTCTCCTGTTCACCGGACGCTACTAATTGTTAAAAGATAACCACTTTACAGCCGTTGTAACTTAAAACATTCGTCGGTTCGATAAAAGAAACCCTCGACTTGTTCAATTTAATTAACCAATATATTTAACTTTCCTCCAAGATCAAAGCGACACGGGACGGAAATATACTCGGTATCAGTTAAAAACAACATCATAAAAAGTCTTAAGTGAGGGCATTTACCACTAATGGCCGCGCATAATTCTTAAAATAACATCAAGTTCTGAACAGTTTTAGGAATCATAAATTTGCATTCAAACAGCCAACCGTTTAACTCACATTGATGACACGTTAATATATAACACACACATTAACTACGCGGTTAAAACATGTTACAGCTTCATGATCTCTCTTATTGTTTATTAGTTAATTATATACAGCTGTTAATTAACTGCTGGCAGCTCTCTCTCTTTAGAGAACGTCTAGGTATCACCGCAGTGCCTATTGCAGCCGACAAATAGTGCTGTACAAATATTACTGTTATCCAGTTTGAAAGGCACTGTAGCTAGTGAAATTACTGGGGTAAGGAGACAACATATATCTCAAGGCGACGAGCGTAATATGGTGCTATGTATATCATCCTAACTAACACCACGTTGTTATGGGCAACGGTATCGTTTACCGTCAGATGAACGTCCTGCTAGTCTCGTCGCTTCCTTTAATTAAAAAAAAAAGTTAGGTTAATGTTTCCTAGGTTCATATGATATATTACTGATCTATGTGACCAACAATTGTATATCACATTTTATCTTTGGTTTGCTTTTATCCTGTTTTTAGTTTATCGAAATAATTAGTAAGGGGTTTCTGTTATTTTAAAAGAGTATTTTCTATGTAAAATTTTTACTATACATAATATAAATAAAGTCATTTCGGTATCAAAGTATTGAGTATAAATATACAGCTTGTTTTTACAGGAAGCCACTGGAATGAATTTATAACTTCGATCAAAGTAGAATAGAAGTATTTAATTTACAAACGGATATACACAAAAATTATTTAGATTTTGCATTGACTAAGATCTTCCTCTAGTAATACTGTTTTCTTTCCACTAATTAGATTTTAAACCTAACATAACTCTCCAGAGCTTTATCTACAAAGTAAAATATAGCGGTTAATACCTAAACATGTATCATTCACACGCAACTTAATTTTCTAATAGGAAGTTATATCCAAATTTACACAGTATCGATTTGAAGCTAACTTAATATATTTGCAATAAATGTAAAGTTATTGTGAGAACAGACATTATCAACCCTACTTCTAAGATGCATCAAGTTAAAATAACTAAAATGACGTATACCGCTTTGAAACACGACGTCTATAACGAAGATCTTATTTCAAAGGCACGAGCACGACGAGGATGAAATAGAAAAGAAGTCAGCCAAGACTTCCGAAGGATGACTTATTTATTTATTTGGATATACATCGATTAATCTTATAACTTAGGGTCTAAAAATTAATTAGGTAACGGTTACCTGTTATTGTCATGTCAAGGACCTCGCAGCGTGCGTTGAAAGTAACATAAGTATTCATTAAGAGTAGGAAGGGTAGATTCACAAAAACATGTTCTTCAGGAAAAGTTATTTATAATTATAAATATAATAAGAAAACGTTTTTAATAATTAAAACGGTAAGGGTGAAATATAACTGTAATTTGTTACAAGTATGTTTTATATCTTTACAATACACCGTTTCTGAATCTTAATATATTAATTTTGTATCGGAACCATTATATCAAAACTTACCTATCAATCATCAGCCGATAAACGTCCACAGATGGACATAGCCCACTCCCAAAAATCTCTACATCAATCGGTCCTGCGCTGCCCGCATCCAGCGGCTTATCGCGAGCTTACAGGCAACAGCCTCCGGCACTACTGGGCTCTAAGGGTCGTCATTTGTAAAGGTTCATGTGGGGGGATTTGGGCCATTTCCCAACACGCTGCTCCAATACGGGTTGGTGGGAGCCGGAGCCTCATTTGTTGATTAGCAAGGTGCACTACGAGCTGGTGAGGTTAGCTTGAGTCCCGTGAGCTGTTGTGCAGAATCCCTTACACCCCGAAACTTACCTATATAGGTACCAAAATTCAAATACTGTAGTTTCATCTTTTTTTTTATTTGATAAAGTCACTAGACGAGCGAGACCTTCACCTGATGGTAAATGATACGCCCGCTCAACAAGACGCTAGTTAAGATACAGCACTACGTAATGCTCGGCGCTTTGACTCATAAGATGTTGTTAAATCTCGTTACCTCATTTACATAGTTACAGCTTCCTTTAAACCAGAAAACAGTATGTTTCCACACTGCCATAAGAACATAAGATGGGAAATGAATAAAAAAAGGTAATAATGAGTAATGAAAGGAGAGAGAGAGAGAGAGAAAACAAAAAGAAATGACGATAAAAAATGTAGTGCCCCTGGAGTCTCAATACACCTAGAGAATTTAAAAAAAAACTGAGACCTACTATCTAGATGAGCTGTTTATCATTTAAGGTTCTGGTACAATTATTTCGCATGTTAACATTACTGGGTTCTGATGTGAAGACTATCTAGTTGGAGAAACTGCTGAAGTAACGTGGTGTACCGTATTACCTCAAAGATAAATGATCACTACTGTTTGAATATCCACATTCGCACCTCACTGTCATGGTCAATTATACCACTTATGTGTTCAAATGAAAAGCGTCGTACAGAAAAAATACATTTTTACAATATGGAGGGGTGTTACAGTGACCAAGTTAGGGGTTAAGTTTAGTTAATTACGATATTAAATTGTGATCAACGCACGACTCCATTGCGATCGTAGCTCGTCAAGCGAATATTAATGAGCGCAGATGTTCCACGCGTATCGCTTCAAGGAACCCCATCACAGCTTCGGATACATGTAACGGAAATAGACTGGTTGAAGGGAGGGAACGTAAGCTATGATTCAAAGATACGCGATTTTTTTTATATACAGAAATACTTCATTTTAACTTAAGAAACACCAAAAGAAAGACTTGAAACCAAACATGCTGCATGAGTCAAATTGATTAAAGATATATAGTTACATATCTCTTTGCAAAGTCTGTCTAGATTTACATCATCTTATTATTGCTTCATGATAGAAAGTATATAAGTGTAAATTTTAATAAAACTTCGATATCATGCTATATATACATATATAATATATATATAAATTATTTCAAGTAAACATATTAAATGTGGTGATTGCATGATACTAACATAAAACTTTATCTCAGTTGGTATTACTAATACAGTTTCATGATCCTCAAGATAGCCGCTACAGCCGCAGACTGGAAATCTCCGTAAGTTTCTGAGAGTTGTGAAAACAGAAACGAAATAGACAATGGATCGGTGTGGGTGGATTTAGCATAAGATACTTTCGAAACTTCTCGAAAGAACAAAACAAACTTTGGTGTTGTTCTTCTCATTTCACTTACATGAAGTGATTTAGAAATAACTCTTACTTTAAAGTTTTAGATCAGTTTTAAAATGTGTCTATTTTCTAATAAAACACGCTAAAAATCTATCTAGGTTGTATTAAAGTTCTTAAATGGATGTATCTATATTGATCTTAATTTTATCTTATTATCGCCTCAAGTGATTTAAATAAATGTGTTAACTAGAATAAAAAATCAGTTTTATGATTTAACTTTGTTTCAGTTTCTGCAAAAGATATTTCAGAATTATATTTTAAATTTTATATGTTGATTAATCATAGACTAATCTTCTACATATATCAAATATCTCCACCTACATAGAGATTCATCACTATATCTCTGGAACCATAAGAACTAGAGACTTAAAATTTTTGTAGAAATATTCCTTTTACCGAGTACAGGTCAGCTAAGAACGGATTCTACAAACTTCATTCCCCCAAAGAGAGTTGCGGGGGTGTTCAAATATAAGGTCTCTTCTGAGACGCAGTTTCTATTGCCGGAGACCGTCTAAAAAGGCACTATTGCTACCCTTATTTAAATCATTGAATTCTTGAATAAAAGTATGTATTTCAGCCAAATGGCACTGTAGCTGACACTAACCACATTATCTTTGTTATGGTATAATTTTGCACAATATTACTAAGCTGCAGAATTAGACGATGACGTTATCAATCTAAATGATAAAACGCAAGTCTCACTTCTGATAATCTTTAAGCGTAATTTAGTATTAGTAAATCTAGTAAGGGGTGTAAGGGGTTCCGCCGAAGATCTTAAGGTGCATAAGTCAATCTCACTTGCACGCGGTGCACTCTACTAAACAACAGATGAGACTCTGACCACCCACGAACCCGCACTGGGCTAAGGTCCCCGTCAATGAAGACCGTTGAAGGATGGAGTATAGATGAGAGAAACAATAATGGGAGACTAGAATTGAATAGAAGAAGAAGAAAAGGATGATAGGAGAGAATGAGATAGAAAACAGAAACTAAACAAACGTGGAACGAAGCCCAGGCCTACAAATCTCCGGGGAAACGATAAAATAAGAGGATCGTTGAAAGAGACCGTTGGTCTATGCCCATCAGTGGACGTTATCCGGCTGATAAGATAACAAGAAATCTAGTAACTTTAAACTCGAAGTTCCCTCGTAGCTAGAGCATTAATTAAAAGTAACTATATAATAGGATGTTACATATACAAGCATGCTAAATTCAATTTACAAGGTTTCAGACTGAGGGACAAGCGTTTAATTACATTTCAGCTTTCGTCTCGGCGATGAGTCGAGCTGAGAGCCCCTGAAATAAAAGGCGGCCATTCTGATCCTTACAAATGAATGTTTTGTAGCAACGCGAAATATTCAGTTACTGTTTATGATTATAAACGTCCGAGGGAAAGCTTCGTTTTTATTAATGAGAAATTCTGTAGTAGATTTAGGCGCTTATGCTTGTTTTTACTTAATATCATTTCTTCATTAATCCATTTTAAGTTTCTTCACAGAACAACTTTTAATATTTTTAAATTAGATTCTGTATCTAACATTTAGAAACATTAAAGCTATGAAAAAATGTATAGATTATTGTAGAGACCTATTACCAGAGACAGAAAGGATTGTACCACACTGATCGTCAACCTTGACTAGTTGGAGAGGCACTTTAAGAAGATGAAGATTATCAGTAGAAGACTGTAGATAGTCGAGGTGCCACCACAGCTCCTATATCCACCGCCAAAAAAGCGGTGTGCAGATACTATTGCGTCCAGGTTTGAAAGGTGTTGTGCGCAGTGAAATTACTCAGTTAACGAGACAATATTTTATGTGTCAAGATGATGAACTCAATGTGATATAGTATCCAGCATCCTAACTAGCACCGCGTTGTTATTGGCAGGGGTATCATTTACCATAGTATTGTTGAATAAAAAGAGCTAGTGAAATAACTGGGGTAACAAAACAATTCTGTCTCCAAACGACGAGCACAATGTGATGCTGTGTATGTATGTCATCCTTACTAGGCTTATCGCTTATCAACGCTTGAATTACTTGGTCATCTCTTTGTTTCATACAATAATAAAAAATTATACTTGATCTTACCTAAGATGCATACCTTGATGCCACCTCCAGGGTTAACCACTAAAACAAAAAGACTGATACATAAAATAACGTAAATTGATCCGTGTGATCATTTGTTGCCCTTAAATAAAAGCAAGAAATAAGCGTAAGCTTAAGAAAAAATTCTTAAGTAACGACTCCCGGGGTTGTCATTAGTGCAGGGGATGTGGTGATTAGTGCGCTGCGTGATGAAACTACGGATTCCGATTGAATGACGAGAAGATTTATTCTTCTACTTATCTAATATAAGTTATTAGTGTCTCTCAGGTGATTATTACTAAACAAATAAATCCAATGACTTTAAAATTTACTGGTGGTGCGACTCCGTTGCCGTAGTCCGTCTAAGTAGTTGCTAGTGCAGCTCCAATTTCTGTCGCCAAACAGGAGTACGGAAATATTACTGTGTTCCGTTTTGAGGGACGTTGTAGCTATTATAATTACCAGGGTAACGAGATTCAACATTTCATGTCTCAAGGCGTTTGGCGTAATTTAGTTCATTTTAATTAGCGTCAGTTCGTTATATGGATCGAATACGCCCCTCTCTTCTCGTTGCTTTCTTGTATAAAAAAAAATAAAAAAGATACATCCAATAGTGGACATCCAACGGTTGTTAAGATGATGATTATTACTTTTGCTTGATTATAATTTTCTATTTAATTTGTACATATAAATAGATTGAAAAACGAACAAGCGTTACAGGAGTATTTAACTCACCTTGAATATTTTACAGAATAACCTTAGAGAAAGAATACACCCATATGGTTCGCAAATAGAAATATAAATTTTTTTTATATATGTATATATTTACGGTATAGTAGTAGTCTATGTACACGAGTAGTATATTTCTATTTTACATGTATATATGGACTGCAGCTATTAATATTGTTGGAACTACATTTTAACATTTTTACTTTCACTACAAGGCTTAAAATATCAATACTTATAATCTCACAAAGAATTATATCTCATACTGGACTCTTACTTTGTTTTTCAAATTGAAAAATGTAGGAAGTTTTTATAACATTTAATTAACACTTGGTGAATATGTTGGGACGCTCTTCCTGGGCCGGGGAAGAGGAGCAGGCACTCGAGCGCCGCGTGGATCTGCCATTTCGTACATTGTTCACGGGACGAGCGCACGCCCGGTGTTCCATTTCTCAAAAAGATTGTGGAGATGAAAAACTAATTTCATGATGTCTTCAAGATCTAAGCAGATTTTAAAATTACCTCAAAAACAATTTTTTTGTCAATATATTCAAATTAATCTAAAATTAACCGGCACTGGTGTTTAAAAATCTACCAACAGAAATAGAAGCAGTAAGTTGAACTTTAACGTAATTGAAACAGAAAATAGGTTTTAATTTTCTTTTTTATACCTGAATATATTTATTAACTTACAAAAGCAGTAGGAACTAATCTAGACAGGTAACATTGTAGTAGATGTCAGATCACACAGTGTAGAATTTCCTTTGGAGTTATTTCTGTTGCATGTACCACTTCCTGCATTATTGTTTGCTCCAGGTCGTAAAATATTCTCGGATATGGCAATACCGACGTTGTTACTTGTTCACCTGTTACTAAGTTTTGTCGCATGTGGTAATATCAACATTGTTAATAGTGTACTGTAAATTGAACATACATTGGATTTGGTAATAGCTGCATTATTATTTGTAAATAATGGAAAAAGTTTGGAAAAACTTTAAAGTTATCTGATTTTTACGTAAGACGCTACAACTTACAATTAAATATTTGAAGCAATGATGGTTCTGCGGTATCGTGTACGGACTTGCTATTTCGAATCGTACCTTAAAAAAAATTGTCTGAGCTCCCGGAGAAGGAAAACATCGTGATGAAACCACAGCGCCATTTTCTAATGCCCAACTGGCTAGCTACCACCCTCAACTTGAAAATCTTTCGCCAAATACCTATAGCAAAATGTGTTTTCCGGCAGCCACACTTGGGAGCTAGCACCCCCTAGGTTTATCGTGCTACCATCTTCGGTCAAATCGTCATTTAACATCAGATGAGATTGTGGTCAAACGATAAAACCTATAAAGAATAAAAAAAACAATTGTACCCTCCAACTCTAGCAAAAATATTTTTTTAATTTTTTTTAATTATTTAAATTAAATTAAAGTTTAGGTTTCTTTATGTCTTATCTTTATCTGTGGTATCGTAGTTTACAGATTGTCCGATTCAATAGATCACCTTTTTGCTTTAATATGTATAGGGGAAGAATCTTCAATACCTGAAGAATTTTAAGAAGAGCTAATACAATTGCATTGATTTGTTAGGAGATGTTTTCAGCGATAAGTGTAGTATTGCTGTAAATCAAGAGAACTATCAACAAATATTAGAAACAGCTGAACTAGATCCAGATTTTGAAACCTCAAATCCTACTGAAAACGATGAAAACTTTTCCTCCCAAATCGTTGCTAATACGTCATCATTAGCGACATCATGTAACAAACAATCTGCTTCCAATTTTAATATCCCATCTACACCACGCTCATGCTACGAATAATATGGCTGATGACTAAGAAGATTGCGACTATCTTTAATTATTAATTGCTTTTTAATTGACTTTATATAGTATAGGTTATTAATAAAACATACTGCTATTCTATATTAGGCTGTAGCTGTTGGCTGTGATTAAACTTTCCATAGTTTTAATGGATGGCTATGAAAATATAAAAAAATTTTACTTTAATTCCAACAAGTAATTTTGTTTTTTTTTATTTGATTTGACTTAAATTATTATATGTCAGATACTATTTATATTGTATCTATTAATTTTTTTGGTCAATAATTATGTTCCGATATGATCAAGAATGTAAAATCCAGTTAACATTGTATATTTGTATCCGACACAATCTAGAAGTTATAGTCCGGTTAACAGAGAGGAATGTCTCACTTCCGATATGTTCGACAAATAAAACTCCGATTAAGAGCGTAGGATTTTCCACTTCTGACACAAAAGCTTGGTGACCGTACAGTTAAAAACGTAGCATATGCATTTTTTCACAATTCTTGTTAATTAAAGTACTTTCTTATCTTTTTAAGTATGCAAAACTAGAGCACTGTACATTTTGATTTAATATAATATAAGAATATACCAATTTTTTTTTTAATAGTTTATTCGGCCACCCTAACAAGTAATAGTTTGTCAGATGCAACTTTAAAAAATACGTAATGATAATGTTATAATTAAAAATGCATCAATTTTAGATTTCAAGCCTTCTTTCCTTATAAGCGAAGATCGACTCTTAAGTTTAAAAACATTAAAAAGGTGTTTATTTATAATATTATAATAACCAAATGAATAAATAAATAAATATGCCATACACTATAACTGTAGGAAACGAAGCGATTAAAAGCAACTAAAATCGCTTTATATTTCTCAAGAGAAGCCTTCAGGCCTAAAGCGCATTAATTTATATTGTAGGTTAACTTAAATTATTCAAATATCTAATAACTAAATCATGTATTACGTTTCGCTCTCTTACTACCCCTTAGGCCTTACCCTTGTTCAATTAAGGTGGTTCCATAGCTAAATATCCCAAAGCATGAATTTATGAATGTATACAAATGGTGATTTTTTAAGAATGATTTAAGAAATGGTTTATTATAATAAAACCATAAAATGTGGGTAGGTTAAGAACTATAACATATTAGTGTAAAATCTGTAAGTAAAATCTGTAATCTGTAAGAATTATATATATTTTTTTTTATTTGACGAAGCGATGATATAAAAATATTCGTCTGATGGTAAGCGATACCCTTGTTCATAAAAACGTGGTGCTAGTTAGAATAATATACACTGCATCACGTTGCGCTCATTACCTTCATACTATCTTATACATTCTCGTTACCACAGTAATTTCGCAAGCTACAGCGCAGTTCAAACCGGAACACAGTAGTTTGCATACAACTGTTTAACGAAAGAAAGGCGATGCTGTGGTGTTACCCACCAGTAAGTATAATAATATTATCAAAGTTGCTAATACTTCCGTTTGGGATCGTTTTGTTGAAACAGGAAAGCGTATACTTTTTTTTTTAAACAAAATATTACAACTAAAACTAAATTTCAGAATTAGCTAATACAGTTAAAATTTTCCTTTTCCTTCCTAATGCCATTTCGGATAATCCAATTTATCCTCTCACGGTCCCTCCAAGAAGCTCTCTGTACCCTTTTAAGCTACTTTAAACAAAGGCTGCTTTAAGGAATATTCCTCTCTAACCGCTTCAGAACTACTTCATACACTGAAATTTATTTCATTACTATTACTTATATTTATTATTATTCCTTACTCTAAGACATGTTTATATTAATAATAGAAAGTAAATATTTTACTACTAACTCCCAGTTGCTGGAGACCGTCGAGGATCCACCGCAGCTCCTATTTCCGATGACAAACCATACCGTGCAAACGTCACTGTATTCCTGTTGGAACTACGTTGAACCTGATGAAATTAAACAAGAATTGATGCACCCTGCTAATCAACAAACAAGGCTCTAGCTCCCATCAACCTGCATTGAATATGGTGGGAAACGGCCCAAATCCTGCCAGATGAATCCCTACTCGATCGATGTGGGAATATTTGGGAGAGGCTTACGTCTATCAGTGAACGTCTATCGGCTGATAATTATAATGATGATATACAAGAATTTAAAAAAAAATTCTTTATATATCGAAGACGAATTTTATTACTGAATATGCATGTACTACTTCATATTATATATCTATATATGCATACCATACAGAATATTAAACAATTGTTTTAATTTATTTTCATGATGATGATGATGAAGATATATGAAGCATACAATGTAAACATATGATAGAAAGAAGAAGAGAAGAATAAACGATTGGGGCGTTCTGCTGATGGTAAAGCCTGACCATTACAAAATGACGCTAGATAGGATAATATATACTGTACCACATTGCGTGCTCGTCGTCGTAGACATAAGATGATGAGTCCAGTTAACCCTGTAATTTAATTAACTACAGCGCTTTTCAAACCGGGACACAGTAATGTTTTGTTACTACACAGACAGGAAAGAGACTATATATGAATTCTCATAGTATTAAGTTGCTAAGAAAAACAAAGAGGACAGCGTTGAACTTGCTTTGCGTGATAATAAGTTTCGCTTTATCAGTAAGTTACAACGCCTTTCAAAACTAGTAATTCTACTACTACTCAACGGTCTAGATACTAGTCTTTTCAGTTTAAGAATCTGCTAGTTAAATTACGTCTCCAATTCCAAAGTAATGTTTTATAAATAAATAAACCGGAATACAGTAGTACTTGCAAAATACTGTTTGGCGGCGGAAATAGGAGCTGCAGTGGTATACACCCAGTCGGTCTCCAGCAACAGGAACTTTTCACAATTAACCAGGACTTTAATGACAAGTTAGGTGAACAGAATCATATAATTTTATAACGTTATTATTATGTTTGTGTCGTTGTTTAGGTGCGAGCAACATTACTTTGTATAATTGTCGTCGGCCGACATTTATTATAGTAACCCTTTCCAATTTGATTATTCGCTAATGACATTATCATGATCGTTAAGGGGAACCTTCCGGCTTTTATCTTGCTGTTAGTTATGTTTAATGGTTATTAATGTACGCAGCTGTGATAGCTCACTTTGTATGCCGTAAGTCTCTTGAAGGCGCAGGTTCCATTCCCATCGAGCTGAAGATTCAGAAGGAATAAATAGTAAGGAAGGCGACAAGTTCTAATAACAACTTTCGTGGATATGATACGTTCACCAGCCTGCATTTGGGCAGCGTGGTGCTTTGAGCCTTTCCTAATGGGAGAAGGCTCCAAGTTCCCACCAGTGGAAAAATAGTTAATATATACATATATTAATACGATTGTAGAAAAAGTAACAAAATATGAAGTTAAATGATTTACAAAGTAGCAAACATAACAATAACATACTTATCTCACGAAGAAAGTGAACGTTGAGTGCGTGTCAGGCGCCAAGTAGCAGTGGATAGCTCTAGCGACTGATCAATGAGCGTATATCCAACAACCTGGTTAGACTAATCTCTGAACATCAGACGAGGGTACAGTGACTAGGGACTCTCAAATCAACCCTCAAACGTCTGATGTAGAAGGCAAAGGATAACGGCGTCTACATACATATAAGAGTTGTGAAGATAGCGTTATCCTCGTTACAATTGGGATGTTCTCTAAGATGAAATTTTTTATAAAATTTTGGCAATACCACTTTCTAATTAGACGTCCTTAAAAAGAGATAATTCTTCAATAAAAAAACAAAGAGTTTAACCTAGGTAAGTTTAGTAATTATGTGAACTACTTAACACTACAAGAAGGAGAAGAAACCGAAATAGAGGATAGTGGTAGGTTTGGAGTAAAACCCTAACCTATTTAAATTAAAAAATTAAGGTCAGCCGTCGGGGAAGTGCTACGTCAGACGCAGATGTACGGGTAAGGAGATATATATATCTGGCAACACCCCGTCACGAGGGGAGTGAAAAGAAGCAATAGTAAAGTTTTTGAAGTCGTTTCACATTCGTCGTTCATTCGTTGTAGTGTGGCCTAGATTTTGAATAGCGGAGGAAGACATCAAGAGCGTTGTGCACGACGGGTCAAGATGCTGTCGGTGTTATAATTTTCAAGGTTTCAGTAATTTCGGTTTCCGTTTCCGGTATTACGAGGCCCTTGACGTTTTGCATTTTAGACATGTTATTTTTAACCTCTAACCTAAAGAGTGTTTTAAGATTAATATTTCTATATTTACATGACCCAAATCCCCCCCATATGAATCCCTACTCGATCGTGCGGGAACCTTTGGGGGAGACTTATGTCCAAAAGAAGTCTATAAGCTGATGATGATGATTTACGTTTGCCTGTGTCGTTAAACCGACTTAAGGACTTTCGAGTAAGTACTTTTAATTTGAAAAGGAACTGGATCTAATATAATATAATAGTGACTAAAATCTTTCGAGTCCTTTGAAATTTATCTAGTATTTTTTTTATCTAGTATTTCTGTAAAAATATTGTATTTTGAGAGACTAAGAATCAAATTTTTTTATATATGTAGAGATATATAAAAGTTTACATTTCGTCAATATCTTGTATAATATGTCTTTGATAGAGGGAAGGTATATTTTTTAATTTTTAATGTACTGATAGCAGAAGATTCGTTTGGTACATATATATTTTCTTTCTCAATTTATATAAGAAATATATTAAACTGGTAATCCGATTTTTATGTAAATATATCCACAGCAATATGAAAGGAAGGAAAAATCTGTAAGGACGACAAAAATGGAAAAGGTTGATTTTGCGTTTGTTTTTTTGAAGTGTTGTATTTCCGTTTCCATTTATGTTAAATTAGAGCTTCCGTTTGAATAGTTTAGTTATTTTGATATACTTTCATAGGATCAGAATCTATGTATCTTGGGAATATGGAATGTACTGTTGGTACGGTATACACGTTCCGTTTGTCAACACTGAAAGTAGTAGACGTGGCTGCACTCTCCGGTCACTTATCCCAAGAGACCGGTTCCAATTTAAAGCCCTTATTGCTTTTTAAATCTAGACCTACGTGTCTTTTTAACTACATTTTTAAACAACAAAAAGCTTGTAATGAGCCTATGCCGTTTTCGAAGGCACATCACGTAACTCCGACTCATCAGGTGTAAATATTCATGACTGATCCGCAAGGTTAATTGCTTTCCTCGTAAAAATTACGAAGTATTTCTTCTGCACTCTCATTGTTCATTTAGTCTCCATGCTTTATCATTTGCCCCTCAGCATCTGAATATGTTTATGGATACTTAAGGCTTCCCGCTCATAGTATACTAGACACACAGACAATGAATATAATCTCTAGAGTTGTAATTGGTTATTTAGTAGTAATAATTGTAACTGAAACATATACATATATATATAATTACTAGTTGTTCCCATACTGCTTTAACGTAACATCCCTGCAACTCACTTTGGGGAAGGGATTACGGCAACTCCATTCTTAGCTGACCTAATATATCTAACAAATTTTGAGTGTGTATATTTCATAGTTTTGGAGATCTTGTGGTGAGTACTTGAATCTCTAGATATCTCTTATATATATATACATGTATGTAAGAGGAGGTGTGCCTTCATGATTAATACTACCTTCTTGATTCATAGTTGTTTATTCAAACGGTAAGGTTTTCTATTTAGAAATAATGTATGAAGATACCGTAAATTTAATTAATCACAAAAAAAACACCCTAAAAAAATTATCATGACTACTACAGGTCCGTCTATGTTGCGAGTCACGAACAAAATGCACGTTCCTTGATTCGTGACGATGTCAGCGCTGCAAGCCATGCGACTCTTACAGCTTATCTGATACTGGGCTCGTGGACCCGCATCCACGGCCTGATTTAAAAAAAAAGAGTACTACGTGGAGTGTAGTTATCCGACGGCGGAATTTCACAATGTGTGTCTGGTTGTTGGTTTTTCTGGCGAATCTACTCGGTTGTCAAGGGCTGGCGTGGACCCATTCCCCGACTACCTTCGCCTGTGTCGGAATCTCTGGGCAGTGAGGATCGATCCTGTTCGTTGGTGTACTTACTTTACGCGGTGTGTGCGTAGCTGTGGCGCCGCGTTCTGAAACGAGGGCGGTGTGATGACGAAATTCGGAGCGTGTTGGTAATGTCCGAAGTGTGCGTGGTGACGTGGGTGTTGTCGGTGACTGTGGGTTCGTGTGCGGTGTGAGGGACCCTTGGGGATGGCGGAATTAGCGCATGCCGTGGTCTGTGGCTTTTTAATCTTGGGATTCGAGGACGGCTGGTAGTTGGCCGCTTTGGCCACCAAAGGGTTGGGGTGAGATGACGCCTTGGCGAAGTATGTTTCGGAGCACTCTCTGAAGTGCTCAGTATTGGTCGGGAGTTTGAGGTCCCTGTGGAGATCCATATTGCGTTGGTATCATTCGGCACCGGTTGCGATGCAGGTGAATCGGTTTTGGAGAACTTGCATGGGTTTGAGGGGTGCTTCGGACGAATGGGCGAAGACTACGCTGACGTAAGACATTATAGGTCTTACTCATACCTTGTAGTGGTGAAGCTTGTGTCTGAGAAAGAGCTTGCTCTTGCACAACAGGGGGTATAGCTTGCCCAGCACTTGGGCCGCTTTATTTCTCGCCTCGCGAATGTGTGCGATGAAGCCGAGCCTGGTGTGGAGCGTAACGCTGAGGTATTTGGCCGAGTCCCTCCATGGGATGGACTGGCCGAAGAGAGAGATCTGGCCCAGTTTATGGCCGTGTAAGATCGCTTTCATGTGAAGGGTTGAGGGCTTTCGGTGGTTTAAGTGAATGGTTTCACTTTTTTCCGGGTTTACATCGATTCGCCTCTTCCGGAACCACTCGCCTAGACGAGTGATCGCCTTTTGTAAGCGATGTCGTCCGCGAAACGAGGTGGGCTGACGTAGCGGTCTTTGGGCATGTCGCTCGCCTAGAGAATAGCAGGGAGAGGCAAGAGCCTTGAGGGATGCCGGCTTTGATTTGCCGGATCGAGGAGAAAGCGTGCTCGGCGGGAAGCGAAAGGAGCGGCTCGGGAGGTTGGCTCGAATGATCATGACGAGTCGATCTGACACTTTGTGAGCGTGAAGCCGGTACAAGAAGCCTTCGTGATAAACTTTGTCGAACGCCTTCGCGACGTTGAATAGGACGGCACAGGTGTCGATCGGTCGCTTGCGCTCGTAGCCGGCCAAGATGTGTTCGGTCAGCCTGTGGACTTGTTGAACTCAAGAGTGGCTACGCCTGAACCCAAACTGTTCATCGGGGAGAGGGGTGTTCTCTGGGGTGAAATGGCGTAGACGCTCTAGTATGATACGCTCGTAGACTTTGCTTTTTGCCTTTGGAAACTTTTCACCACAATGCGCTCTCCCTCTCCGCTCGTGCTGTATATAGTCTAGTGAAGTAGTCGAGGCAGCGTTGCAACAGATTTTGTTTGTCTCTCAAACAGGTGACGTCACAATTGTATGGAAAATCGAGTTTTTTATTATTCAACAATTTATTAATAACGATAGTTATCTTGAGCGATCGGATGGTTGAGTTTTTAAAAATAAAACTCTGGGACCACTGTCCCATATGAGATTCACTTAATGTACTATCGTCGTACAAACCTTTATTGTCTAAATACTAGTATACTAAACTCTTATTACTCTTTATCGTTTACACTTGTTATATTAAGAGAATGTAATTCGATAGATAAAATAATTGCGACGATATATATACATAGATTATTTACAACACAGATTTTAGACAATTCATAGCAACTTTTTTCAGATTCTATTTCCGTGAAACATACGCGAACATATTGCTAGTGGAAGCATTGAAAGTTTGTATTAAGACATCCATAGACGCTTTCAACATGCTCCTGATGCTATTCGTAAATTATTAAAGATATATATTAATTATTTTTATTATTAACCTCTTACACAATAGGCAAAGTATGGCTAGTGTATAAATGGGAGAAAAGTATATATTCCGCCGAATTTCCCTAGTAAGATGAGGGTAGGACAAAGTAAAAAATAAATACTGTCTAGTATTTTTCGTAAACATATAACAGTTACGTGGTTCTGCACTAAACTAAATATATTTTTTTAACCCAGTTTACGCATTTGCAATTGACCTCTATGGTCATCTCTCCATAGAAATAGGTCGACCTGCGAGCCAACCGGCTGTAGTTAATCTTACGACACTTTTAACGATTCTTAATTTACACCAGTTTAAATGGTTTTTAAAATACTTAAATCCCACACTATGTCTCTTAGATTAGATGAATAAGTTGAGACATACAAACAAATATATATGTATTTAAAAATTTCTGTACTAAAGCCTAAATACAAATAAAATTTATAAATACTTCAGTAGTGTTATTGAAATTAAAAATTATAACCTACCGTGTTTTAAAATAAATCCTAAAGGATATATTCATATTTTATACTATATAAAGGTACCAATCTGTAGAAGAATAGATCCACAAACAGTTGAACCATTAATACCATACATACACACCTACATACATACCTCATTCATGAAAAATGGCTCACTCGTGTCCAAGTTGGAACCTCTTTTTTTGGTCAAACATTTAAGTAGTCCATTGTTAAAATCCCTACAATTTTCAGCATAAATAAATTGGCTACAAAATAGGCGAATAAAATGAAACCTCATTATTAGACCTCCTTTTTTGAGCCCCACAAAGTACAGGGTGGAGGCGTGTCGAGGTTCCCTAAATACAGTCTCAAGTGACTTTGTAATTTCTTAATACTTGAGTACGACTTCCTTGACAAATTCTGTAACTTGAATTACCGCGATATTTTTTAATATAACAAAAAAATTGTGGATTTACATTTTTCTGTATCTAAGTTACAATGCAATTGAGTAACTTAAATACGCTTATGTACAATTATGATAAACTACCTTTTAATATTCCTGCTGAAGTGACATGGGGGTCTTCTCTCACCAAGTGCGAGTTGGTGGATGTCCCATATCTGTGGCTTTCATTCTTGGAACTCGTTGGTTTCCTCACGACATTTTTCTTTATCGAAAACTTAAGCTCATTGAAGATCGAACCTGCGCTTTAAGGTAGAGATTCTTACAGCTTACAATCCTCTTACTAACTGATCTACCATTGTATATACATATCTTAATTATTAATTAAATATGTATATTTCACGTTTTTTTTTATTATTATTATAAGTTCTTCACAACCATTACTTCTTGATCACGCTTCGTAACATACGTCTATATGGTTTTACTGTAACTTGGTGGTCTCTGATTCAGTTCCGAATCCAAACGGTGGAGTAGGATTTATAGTAAATTCAAATCTAGATAGCTTTCGACATTACATCACTTAGAACTTCAACAGCTAACCTTTAACATAGTTTTTATTAATATATAAAAGCGTAATACTTTATAACTGTATTTTAATTTAAAATTTTCCAAGTTTTTCTCTCATACGATCTAATTGTACTAAGTGTATAAGTATATTTACTAAGAGTAATTTTTTCTGAAGTAATCACATTAAAAACTTTATACTAGACCCAAACTCTTGTACACGGTTTCGTTTTAATATCATTTTCATGCTTTCAGCTTTTATAAAAGTAATTTATGTTTAATAAATGATTTTCAACTTTGTTGACGTTTAAATAATTCATTATTTTTCGTTTAACAAACAAGCTGGAGTTTGTGAAAAAAAACAATTTAACCCTTGCAGTCAATAATTACTTAATATCTAATAATTAAGCTGAAATATTCTTGGCGAGAACGCTTCACCATGAACACATCATTTAACACCATTGTAATTAGGGATGATTTTTAAGTTATTACATATAAAAAATATATACTATAATATATAGTAATAACAATACATCCACTGGTGGAAGGTATCCGTTGCCAGAGTCCATCTGGATTTAAAGGAAACGCTATTATCTTCAAGTTTGAAGAATGTTGTGGCTAGCGATATTACAACAGTAACAAGATCTTACATCTCAAAGCGATGGGGGGATAATGTGGTGCAATGTATACCATCATAACTGGTGCCGGGTTGTGCAGGCGTATTGTTTACCACCAGATGAACATCGCTTTGTGTAATAAAATAACATCAAAATTAATATAATCACAGTTCTATCTTCGTTTGTATATCTAATATTCCCTAAAAACCGACCATAAATTACTTATATCCGTTTTATCTAGATGAACGGTTATAAAACCGCAGCGAGAGCTAGATAACTAATGACTGGTTAAATCGTTCAGTTCACAAGAATTGTAGAAAGTTATTTAACAGCTTGACAGTATACTTATCAAGCGTAATATATTGGGAGTAAGTCTTTGTTTCTAGCGACCGTCTAGGCACCACCGCAGCTCCTATTTCTACCCCAAAATACTATAGTTTACATTATATATCCTACATATCCGACTAGCTTATGGTGTAGTGTATATCATCCTAAATAGCGATAGATTGTAGGAAAATTGGGTGTAATAATTTTACATATTACTTTAACTTTTTTTAATTTTCATTATTTTCTTTAGCTTCATATGTCGAGGGTAGATTTAAAGATAGTTCTTTCGCTAGGTCTCTCAAGTGGAGGTAAATTTCTGTTGCCGGAGACTGAGATATAGCAGCAGCTCCTACTTCTGGTGCCAAAGAGTAGAGCCCAAACATAACCGTATTCTGACTTAAATGGCGCTGCATGAGATTACTTAGGTACGTGAAATGTATATAGCCGAGGAGTATGTGGTTTAGTATCGTAACCGTCATTAAGTGCCCTTTTCAAACTGAAGATTCAGAATGAGAAAACCAATTCGATTGAGTGAATAGATTGAGAAAAGTAATTCTTTCCTCAACTATATGGTGTAGTATATATCATCCTAAGTAGCACCACATTGTTAAGGGCGGGGATATTAATTAATATGAGGTAAACGTCTCGCAGTAAAATAAACAAAGGTTTGTAAGTGGCATTACGACACTAAGGCTTCTCGGTTTATATATTCTATCTTTAAGTATAACTTAATAAGTTGTAACTTAAATATTTTTATAGCCTTAATGTACTAGTTAAATAAACAGCTTAAGAGGCGGGAGAGGCCTCTGTTTGAGATGCTAACACAAACGCTAACTGAAAGCTTATAACACGGAACTAAGTGCAATTTCAAAGCTGAATCTTACATTAAGAAGCTCATAACAAGTGGCGCTTTATGTTCATAAAGTTAAGTTATATTTTTATCTGTAATGGGCTAACTTGTTCTCAATTTTACATAATGTTAAGTGATTGTGGAGTATGCTCATATAATTTTAATCGTATGTTGAAATTACAGCAGCAGATATTTAATGTGAGAGTTGTTCTTAGTTAGGCAGCCGATTACGTAGTGGCGCAAATTAGGATGATATACACAGCACAGTTGTTACACTAGTTTCCCTAGCTACAACGTCCTTCAAACTGGAACACAATAATGTTTACACATTACTGTTTAACTACTATACTTATATGGATAATATCCGCAGAGACTTACTACTAGTATTCAAACTCCATAACATATTGTCTAAGATTTGAACTTGAACCTTCATGTTAAGGCATATGCTTAGCCACTGGACCAGAGAAACAATTTTTATTCTTGGTAAATATATTTATATTTTTTTTTTTCTATTTTTTTTAGTCGTTCCCCCTGCGTGTTTTGGGTTAGGGCCTTTTAGTTTCTTTCACTTATCATCACATTATTTGTCTCTAATTTCCTTAACTCTCGTCTATCATTCTTCCATCTTCCATTCTGTACTTATCTTACACACTTCATATCTCGGTCATTCTGCATTCCAATTCCTTCTTTTATCCATCCTCTTGGAGTGAAGATGCCTTCCGAAGAGGGCGGGGGAGCCTGAAAAGAAATCATTCCCTGTAGCATGTCACTTCTTCTTCATCTCCTTGCTTCTGCTTCGTTGTCTTATTTACTACACTTATTTTTATTTATTTTATTTATTTAATATCATCTTTATTCCTATCTTATTATTATTACAGTTTTTGCTACTTTCCTCTATTTCCTTATTAATTTTACTTTTTATTCTCCCTCAGTACTTTTTCCACCACTCTCCTGCAATATTTCACAAATATTGCGCGACTTTCGTCTTCACTCATCAGAGAGGCGATGACACCTGCGTCTATCCTCATACCCATCTCACTTTCACAATCCATCCTTTCCCTTCCATATAAGGGACAGGAGGTGAGGATGTGCACCACGGTCTGGTCTACCGCTGGGTCACAGAGGCACGCGGGACTCTCCTTGAGCTTGAACCTATGAAGGTACTCGGAGAATCTCCCGTGCGCAGTGAACATCTGGACCAAGACCGTGTCGAGTTTCAGCCGACGAAGTGAGCAATATGCCGACGCGACGTCCGGGAAGAAAATCCTCGTTGTTGAAGCCGTAGTATCTTGCACATACCTCCTGTTCCATTCGTCACGCGTCTTCAGCCTGAGCTGACGCTTGACGAAGGAAACGGGGCAATCCTCGTACTCTGGTCTTCTTTTTCTCTTCAGGGCCGCTTCCTTGGCCAGTTGGTCCGCCCTTTCATTCCCCTCCATCCCCACGTGCGCCTTCACCCAAAAGAGCCTTACGTCCGTCCCTTTTGCCCGCGCTTTCATAACATTCTCTTTTACACGGAGCGCCAAGGGGTGGAGGGTGTCTGATCTTGCGACTGTTTCAAGGGCAGACCTCGAGTCGCTAAGTACGGCGCATGACTGCGCCGACCCGCTGGCCGCGTACCCCGTCACTTCCACCAATGCCAGCAACTCTGCTTGGTATACTGTGCAGAAGTTGCCCAACTTGAGTTTTTTATTGGTAACCTCTGCGGCGTTCCGCATTACGCTGAACGCCGCACCCACCTTGTCGTCGATGCGGTTGCCGTCGGTGTAAATAGCCGAGTCGGCAGCCGAGGTAGCAAGTTGGACCTCCTTCGCACTTTCCCCCAGGCAGGAGAACTCCACACCAAACTATTCAGACGGGTGTGGTAGTCTCAAGTAGCTTACTGGAGCCTCCAGCTCCCGGTCTCCTTCACTTCCCGGGAGTGACCGCGCTTTATCTCAAATAAAGTGGCCGCTTCTTGGACCCGAAGGTCCAGAGGAAGCAGCCTGGCAAGTACTAGGGCCGAGTGCAACGATGCGGTTCGGTGAGTTCGCGCAATTTTCTGCGCGAAGCCACGCTGAACCGCATCGAGCTGCTTTCGGACCAGCAGCTTCTTAGCCGCCGGCGCCCATGCACTCGCTGCATACAAAATAATCGGCTCTAACACCGCCAGATACATCGGTCGGATCACCTCCGAGTTCAACCCCCACGATACTTTTGCGGCTCTGCACAGTTGACGATAGAGCCCTTGGGCCTTCTTGCTCACGTTCTTCACGTGCGTATTGAACGTGAGCCTATCGTCAACTGTGAAGCCTAGTATCGGAACCTCACGAGTTCGACAAAGGGGATCTCCACCCATACTCAATATTGGGTTGTCGTACTTCAGCTTATTGGTTAGCACCATCACCTTAGTTTTGTGTGGTGCGAACCTAAGCTTGTTTCGGACACCCCAACCGTGAATATCGGCGAGTACCGCGTTTGCCTTTCTCGTGATATTCCCGGTCTCTTGCCCCGAGAAGATCAGAACGACGTCGTCTGCGAACGCCTGGCAGTGTGTCCCGCTCTTGGCCACCTCCTCCAGGAGTGGATTGAGGAGGAGGGTCCAAAAGGTTCGGCCGCCCACGGATCCCTGCACGCACCCCTTGGTGGTATCTCTGGCGGACTCCGCCCCCGCGTACCTTACGGCCACCTTGAATATATTCATATTAGATTGATGAAAATTTCAAGCAAGTATAATAAATATAAAATTACTGGTGGTAGGTCTCTGTTCCAGGAGACGATCTGAGTAGAAACCATCGCAGTTTCTACATATATCGCCTAAGAGTAGTGTGCAAACGTTACCGTATTCCAATTTAAAGGGTCCTGTATGAGATTACTAAGTTACACGAAAACTTATATAGCCGATGAGCAAGTGGTGTAGCATATATCACCCTAATACCACATTTTTCACTATGTTCAGGTGAACGTCTAGCTCATCTGTGGAATATGAACAGGAAAAAACTGAATCATATTTCAAGCGCAGACTTTTATTATTGCGTAAGAAATAACAAACGTCAAGTATGATCAAGCAGAGGTCTTTGTGTAAGTTATTTGTAAGGAAATTGAATTGAAATCAGACCTTCGGCGTTGTGTATTTGTTATCGGGCTCATATAAAGTGACGACATATTTTTCAGCTCAAATCGGGGAAATGTTAAAGTATTAGGTACGAATAGGAAAGCATCGGAATTATTCGCGATTTCTTTTAACCCCGAGAGTATGGTCTATTTAGCTTCTTTTTTTATTCGACGAAACGAACGAGATGTTCACCTGTTGGTAAATAATACGCCCGCCGTCACAAAGTGGCGCTGATTGGGATGATATACACATCATTGTAATCTTCTAATTTCATTAGCTACAAAGCCCTTTAAACAGTAACACAATAGTGTTAGTACACTACTCTTTTGCAGCAGAAATAAGAGCTGCGGCGTCAAACACCTAGAGGGTCTATACAGCAGAGACCTATCAACATTAATTTCTTTTACTATTCATTGTACTATCAATACTGTGTCACTTGAAACTCGTGATTACTGTTATATTTTATTTAACAAAGTGACTAGAATAGGAACTTCACCTGATGAAAGTAAAGCTAATATGGATATGGAGCCAATCAAGATGCACTGCAATGTGCAGCTTTGAGACGAGAATTTGAGATTCGTTACAGCTGTAATTTCTCTAGCTAAAACCCTCTTTAAATCGGAACACAGTAATGTTTGCATACTACTATCAGCCCGCAGATATAAGAGCTGCTGTAACACCAGTAAGTAATAGTCTAATTGATATCACAGTTAAATTATTAAATTTTTTAATAATTACTATTTTCACTAACCGTCTAAATAGCTAACAAGCTGAAGTCATCGAGGAGTAGTGTGCAAATATTACTTTGTTCTTGGATGAGGAGCAGCGAACCTAGAATTCAACAGGCTTGTGGGATTTGCGTCTCGAGGTGACAACCGCAAAGGACATGCCGGACAGACATTGTAATTTAATTCACTACGAATTCTGGTTTTTGTTGAAGAGATGATTATGTTCTTGTTTAATCTTTTATCGGCATGAATATCACTATAAATAAATAGATATTTGTGTAAAAGGATTATGTTACACCCTTCGTGGTATCTTGGTAAACAGCACAGTCACTTCTACACTCAATCATCGATCAAACGACTGCAATCGTTAAGTTACATCAGAAGAAGGCAGATAATAATTTTGTCCAAACTTCAGTTATATTAAATATGTACTAAACATTTATATATTTAATCAATCTTCATATTGAAACTACGAGCTCTGATTTTTCAACTATTCTTTTTTTATATATATATTCACATAATTTTATGGAACGACCTAGAGAAACTACAGATGTTGAACTTGATTGATGAATTGGTTACGCCCGAGCGGTTTAGAATTAACTGACAGTTAATTAACAAGTCAGCGGCGTTTGTACATAAATTATGAATAAATAATCTCTTCTGTTTTAAACGTATGAAATGTATGTTAACTAACTTCGTGTCTCGTACAAATGCTTTCACTCGTGTGTTTGTTTAAACCACATTCGCTTTGGCGCCTACTTCAAAGCAATTGTAAATGAAGCTGTAGGTTTCGGTATGCCCTTTATACATATGATAATTTAGTCCACTTTATAATTCCAGTGCTGGGATTCCGTACTTCTCGCATAAGGATATAGTCAAGGTTATTCGCAGGACGAATTGAACTTTCGCATCACCAAGTCGTACAGCGCATAGCTTCACCTTAGTACTACCGTCGATCTTACTCTTGCCCCGACCTCCGATCTCCGATAAACTACAAAACCTTAATATTTGCACATGATATATTAATGATAAAATTAGATATCTAATTAAGTGCCATGTGTACTAACCTAGAGTATCCTGGACGAACATATATATTATCTTCGACCTCGTTATCACCATTTTAGATAAACGAAGGATATTGTTATTAACAATGATTACGCTTTTAAAATATACATCCCGTAAATGTCTTATATATCTTATATCCGTCTCATAAGCTTTGATATTATTGTACGTAGGAGGTAAGTCTTTGTTTCCGGAGACCGTCTAGGTAGTTACCACCGTATCCTCTATTTCTGCCGCCAAAAAAATACTGTGCAACAAGTACAAGATAGACAGTAATTGACTATATATTCTTCCTTAGTAATGGAAAGAAAAAAACCAAGTATAACCATAATATATATCTTTTGGAGTATATATATATGTTAAATAAAACTGTGAAGGCTATTAAATTATTTTGATGTAATTCTAAGCAGAAACTCTGTTTCTCTTGTGACCTTGAGACGTGGAACGGCTCGCCTCGCTTGCTACGTAATTTGGTTAGCTACAGCTCGTTTAGAATCGTAACTTACTATGTAATGTTTGCTTTCAACAGTTTTGTGGAAAAACATCATGTTTGATATCAAAATATAGCTTTCAATTTGAATAGCCTTTATTATTAATTATAACAAAATGTATTTGAAGTATCTGTTTTTTTTATAAGCGTTGTTTGTGGACACAAGCACTTACCTCAATTTTTTCTCTGTCTATATATTCACCACCTTTTTTATATATAATAGACTAACCTTCAAAGCACTGTTACCCGAAGATCGTTCACCTTCTTCAATAAGTAAGGGTTGACTTAGTCTTATTCTTTATAACCTGAGAATACAGCATTTGTATTTACTGTCTCTTTATAATAATTATCTTTACTACCTTTTGAGTAATTTCATAGTTGTTTATAAATGTGTATGCACTCATTTAGGTCTTAACGTTGATGTTAAGGAAGTATGTATTAATTTGTTACGTGAAACATGCAAATTGTTTTAGATTAATTTGCAACGTTACTTAACTGGTTCAGGAATAAAGTTGTTTGGTTGCTTTAACAACAGCTAATATAAATGCAAATTGGTGGTCCTTCCCGCTTACTAACTAGTAACCTTCATACAAACTTGTTAGCTAACAACACTAGCCCGTGCAGAGGAAATTAGAACATCTACATTTTCTTACAAAACTTTTTAAATTATATACATACACTACGATATATCTGTAAAAAAAATATCGTGTGATTAGTGAGGACGAGAGTCGTCTTAGAATATTGCAGAGAGGTAATTGGGAAGGTAATAGAAAGAAACAATACACTGACATAGAATATAAACAGAAACAAGGACAGCTGTAACCGAGAAGAGTATAAGGGTAAAAAATTAAAATTACAATAGATTAAAGTAAAAACAGGTGAAATGTAAAAAAAGAAGAAAGAATTGCATAAACAAATATATATACAGAAGTTCGTAAGAGACTGTTAAAGACAGTATGTCAATGATTAAGAAAAATAAATCGTAAAGGATAGGAAAGAAATAAGATGAGGAAGAAATGTGATGAAAGATGAAAGGTGATGTGTGAGACAGAACTAGGAATGACTAGAAGTGGATATGGAAGGAAATGTGATGGATGAAAGAAGTAAAGGAACGATAGATATTGTGGAGGTATAAAGCGAGGAATGAAATAAGAAAAAAAAAAATAATTTCAAAGTCCCTGCCTCGCATAGCAAGGAAATCGTAAGCTAAATATCTTAAGAGCTTACATTCAAGTTCAATTTAAAACGATGTTAACTTAAAATTTGAAGTAGCGTCACTTCATCTTCGTTACGATGTGCTAAGATAAACATATACAGCTTCCTTTTTTTGACAGGATTTAAGAGGTTTACAGTGTCGTGTAGAAAGTTCACTTAGTTCGCACTAAGCTTTCAGCGCTTGTTTGCTTTAGGATATCAAACAACGGCGCAGCGCTCGCCTACTAATGTTAGCTCTCAGAGTTATTCAACTAAAAAGCACATAACTAAATTACTTAACTTCATAAATGAACGTTTAACTTAACTAAGGTTAAATAAAAATATAGAACTCTAATGTAAAGGTAAAGTTTGTTTTAAAGGTTAAAGAATTCATTTATATTCCACATAAGCGGAAAAATTATACTGGAGACGATATGTAGCTACACGATATATAAACTCTACGATGTTCCGGTTTGAAAGGCGTTGTAGCTAGTGAATTGGGGTAACGAAAATTAATATCTTTTTTTTTATGTAATTAGGCGACGAGACGAGCGGCACGTTCATCTGATGGTAAGTGATACGCCCGTCTATAACAACGTGGCGCTAGTTAAGATGATACCCATAGCACCACATTGCGCTCGTAGCATTGAAACGTGGGATGTTTTTTTTTTTTAACTATTCCTTTGCGTGTGGTTGGTCAGGGCCTGTTCACACAATCACTTAACATCTACTTAATGATTTATTTACATTTCCATTTCCTACATATTCTTCTTTCACTCTCTTATCTTGCTTACCCTACTTATCTTTCCTACTTCGGTTCTCATTCATACTCCATCCCAATTCCTTCTGCCATACCTCCCGCTCATGAACACCGCCGCCGTTGTTTCTTGGAACAAACATCCCTTTGTCATATTTTTTTCTTTCTTTCTTCTTTTCTACTTCTTCTTCTGCTTCCTCATTGTTGTTATTGTTTTCCTTTTATTTTATTCATTACATTTTTTACTTTTATTTATTAAAACTTTACTTTTATTAGATTCTTTTCTATTTCTCTTACATTTACATTATATTTCTAGTTTTAATCCATTCTAATACTTGCTTATTTACTTACTATTCCTCTTTAGGACATCGACTATTATAATTTTACAAAACTCCAGGAATATTTGGCGACTTGCGTCTTCACTCATCAGGGAAGCAATGGCTTCCTCGGTGAGCTGCCTGTTCAGCTCCACCTCCAATTCCATCCTTCTTCTTCCATACACGGGACAGGAAGTTAGGATGTGCACCACGGTCTGGTCCACCGCTGAGTCACAGAGGCACGCGGGACTCTCCTTGAGCTTGAACCTGTCAAGGTACTCGGAGAATCCCCCGTGCCCAGTGAACATCTGGACCAAGACCGTGTCGAGCTCCAATCGGCGAAGGGTCCGGTATGCTAACGCGACGTTAGGAAATAAAATCCTCGTTGTTAAAGCCGTAGTACCTTCCACATACCTCCTGTTCCATTCGTCAAGCGTCTTCAGCCTGAGCTGACGCTTGACGAAGGAAACGGGGCAATCCTCGTACTCCGGTCTTCTTTTACTCTTCAGGGCCGCTTCCTTGGCCAGTTGGTCCGCCCTTTCATTTCCCTCCATCCCCACGTGCGCCTTCACCCAAAATAATCTTACATTCATCCCTTTTGCCCGCGCTTTCATAACGTTCTCTTTTAACCGAAACGATTTCTGTCCTTTTCCTCCCAAAGGCCTTCGGCAGGACCGAATCGCAGGTGTACCCTACGGTTTCCACGTACCGATCGACGATGCTGTCCAACGCCTCCTTATCGGTGACCTCGGTCACCTCGGCTGGCGTCAGACAGGGGTCTGAGAGCAGCTGGGCGAAAGTTCGTTTGAACTCGCCCCAGTCTGCCCTATGGGTAGTGTACTTCCGCGTGGAACACCTGATGTCCGTTCCGACGGACCTCACGAGATTCAACTCGAACAGGATCGCCCTGTGGTCCGACGAGGATGCACCGTCCGCGACACGCCAGCCCTCCACTCGATCGAGCAGAGTGGTCGAGCAAGCAGTAACATCTACGCAGCTGGAATAACGCTTTCCGCCCCGATAGGTGTCGAACGTAGGCTCAGACCCCCGGTTCAGCAGGTGGAGCTCCAGCTCATCGACCGCGGCCGCAACATCGGCCCCCCTCTGGTCTCCGGACTGGCTACCCCACCAGGTGTTATAGGCGTTCAGGTCCCCGCCTAGCACCACGTTGGCAGTCCCCAGCCTCCCCACGACCCAACTGATCCAATCCAGGTATGGTCCGACGGGCTTATCTGGCTCCAGGTAGACGAATACCACCCCTATCTCCCAAGCCCCGGTCCTCAGTCTGGCAACAGAGATGTTTCCAGACGTGAGGTCGGGGCATTAAGTGATGTTGATGGTATCGTCGAACAGTACAATGGCCGCCTTGACAACCTTCCCGGCGCCACGGCTCGCACATTGCACTATCCTTGTCCCTGGGTAGTGCCGCATCTCGCCAATCGCGCCGATGTACGGCTCCTGGACCATAGCGAACGCCCATCCTCTCTTCCGCGCTTTGCATATCAACTCGGCCGTGGCGAGCCCAGACCTTTGCAGGTTCAACTGCACAGCGTGGTACTGGCGTCGCCCAGTCCGGATATTGCGGTCAGCCCCCGGGGCGCCGTTAGCAATACGCTACCGACGCCCGCGCTATGGCGTCCCACCTTCTCCGGACAGGGCACTCCTCGTCGAACGCCCCGTGGTCCCACCGGTCTACCTTGGCTTTCCGGCAGTTCCGGCAGGCGGGAGTTTTCCCGGCTTGCCAGTCCGGGTACTCGCCCCTCAGGTGCGGACCACCGCAATGGGTGCACCGATCTTCACGTTCGGCGCACAGCCGCTTACTGTGGCCGTATCCGAGGCAGCGCGTGCATTGCACCAGTGGAGACTGGTCCTGCACCCGGACCCGCTGGAGGTCCACGTGCATCAAACATGAGATGTTAAGCCTCGTTACCCCAGTAACTTCAAACCGGAACACAGTAATATTAGCACACTACTATTTTGCGGCTGAAATAGAAGCTGCGGTGGTATCTACCTAGGCGGTCGCCGGAAACGGGATCTACCACAAGGCGACGAGCAGGATATAGTGTTGAGTATATCATCTTAACTGGACCAACACTGTTATAGGCTGTCGTATCACTTACCATCAGAGAAACGTCCCGCTCGTTTAGTCGATTCGTTAAATGAGCAATTTAATCTGATGGTAACAGCTACTTACTGTCTTAGAACAATATGATGCAATGTTCAAGATAATACTCATCATCATCTCATATAAAGACTTCCTCAATAATAAATGTTACCAGACCTACCCTGTTAGTGTCCTAGTAAAGGGCAGGGGTAAAACTACATTGACATCTGTTAAGTTCTCATTTTAGTCTCCTTTTACAGCGTGACGAGTGCTGATGAGGACATCTTAAACTGTCTCTCAGTCAGGGAACTTTATTGTTATGGACAGGAAATGGTACATAAAGACTTAACAACAATTGTACTCGTAAAGCAAACATCTACTCGTCCTTAAGTTTTATATGAAAACATATATTAACTTAAAACCTTTTTTCTATAGCCTATTACATTACTCGTAACAGTTTAAAGTTACCGTTAAATAACATTAAACGGTAAGGGTTGAACCCTTTAAAGAAATTAACGATATGAGCAGTTAATACAATGGTTTTAACAGCTGTTAAATATTTTACAACTGTTTCTATTATATCACGGTTAACTTTTAACTAATGGTATAACTTGTAGATAAGAATCTTATATGACTATTGTACTTTTATTTTTTGGGTTAATCTAGATAGATTCTAGTGCTTATACAAGTTATCTATAGATGTTATTGGTGGTAGATCTATTTAGTCGGGACCTTCTATATAAGTACTACCGCAGCTCCTATTTCTGCCGCCAAACAGTAGTTTGCAAATTATTATGTTCCGGTTTGAAAGGCGTTGTAGCTAGTGAAATTACTGGGGTGTCGATAGTCAACATCTTATTTCTCAAGGCGAAGAGTACAATCTGGTGCTGTGTATATCATCGTAACTAGCGCCACGTTGTTATGGGCAGGCGTATCATTTACTATCAGATGAATCTCTCCCTCGTCTCATTGAAATAAAAAAAAAGTTATATTTTCTAATCTAAAAACGTGGAGAACCTCAAGCGGTGCAAGTATGAATGCCTTAGTGGGATTTTATATTTGAACCGTTTGGAGTGGAAACGTTAGGGTCATGGGGTCCGGTGCGCTTAAACTTTTAGAGAGTTATCAAAAAAATTACCGGAAGCCACCCAAGACCCCAAACCTGGTAACTACATGGCACAAAGAATAAACCTCGCCATCCAGCATGGCAACTCCATTGCTCGGCACTCGGGATGACCTGGTGCTTTTCTATTATTGTTAATACATACAAGTTTATTCTATTCAAGTGTTAGTTTATTTACCAGTAAATATATATAACACATATAATATATAGTACATATATATGAGCATGGACTGACATATCTGAGACGTCCGAAGGTCTGTACCACACTGATCACCAACCGTCGCAAGTTCTAGAGGAACTTTAAGAAGATAATATTTCAGGATAGTATATTAAAAGGAATCAGTCTATCTAAAGAACACTTTGACAAAACGTCTAGTTAAGTTTAAGTGCTAAAGCCATCGCTCTCTTTATTTCTAAGCAGTAAGTAAATTGTGAAAATATTTGAATATAAAATAATATAATAATTAAATATAATAATATGTTTACTTTATGTGTAAGGTCATCTTTATGTCTTAAGACGGTTAAGCAAAGTGATGTCATGTAAACATATTAAGTAAATTGTTACCTGTTTTCGCGTACTAATCTCTTAACATCTCATATTTCTAATAATTTTTTTCATGATATATATATATATATTATGTCATTTAATAATACTTAATTGCTTTTTGTTTCCACCTTGTTGGCGAACTTGTTAGCCCCGCTTAAGATATTGGAAAACTTCTCGAGGCACGTGAGAGTCAATATTGGTAGGAAAAAGTTCAACATTCTTACACCGCCAATGGAAAACAATTTGTTGAGATTTTTTTTTTATATTAACAACAATAATTATACTAAACATATGTAACAACAACTTTACGTCATCATAAAAATTGTTATTGTACTTTAATATTATTTGTTGGTGATAGGTCTCAATTGGTTAAGAACTTTTAGGTACTACCACAGCTATCATTCCCACCGACAAAGAAAACTGTGTTCCGGTTTAAAGGGTGTTATACCTAGAGAAATCATCGGGGTAAGGATAATTAACATCTTATGTCTGAAAACGACAAGCACAATGTATATCTTGTTGTTGTGTATATCATCCAAACTAATTCTTTGTTGTTACTTAAAAAAAAAAATATGTTCACGATGATTTTATGGGACACAACTATATATATATATAAAGGAAATACCTTTAGCCAATTGTACTGAATGATGTTGTTCTTCTTATTCGTTTCATAACTCTAAGTGATACTTAATCTATACTTTTTCCTTCATTTATGAAGAATTAAAAAAAAAAAAATTTTTATACATTGTTATAATAAAAAAATCTACATTAATTCTACTTTCGTTAATGTTTTTGTTTTTTGATATATAACTATTAATACTTAAATAAAATAAAGTTCTCCTTATGAAGTAAAATGTCGAAGTGTATATATTATTTTAAAAATATTTGCGAGGCTAGTTTCTGTATGACTATAGAAATCCGGCTACTTACCTAAAACAGTCTCCAGCGATAGAAAGATATTCATCATCATCGAAGACAGAAAGATAATTAGCACTAAGTAATACTTTAATCAATATCACAGTTAAATGATTTCATTTTAGATTCCAAACATTTTCAGAGTAAGCTGCAGCGGAACTGAAGGTCGGTCTTCCACAACAGAGAACATAAATACAGAGAATATAACATACCCAAACGGCAATAATATTAAAATTAAAAGTAACAATAGTAATATTAACTACATAGTAATATTAATATTTCTTCATATATATATATGCTCCACTCATAATCAATCAAATTGGGTATAACGGAAAAAGATGGAGGAAAAAATTGGTTGATTTCTCAAGTCGAAAGCTTTACGTGACTTCATAAAGAACAGAGAATGCTTCCCAAAGTAATAAATGAATTCCCCACCGCCTCGACGCTTTCATTCGGACCAAATTTTTTTTTTCCTAACAATCATAGAAAAATTACAAACGATTTTCTATCGTTCAATCAAAGCTAAACGTCGAAACGAAAAACGTTTTACAGTATTGATTATAGAAACACATATAACGTGCTGGTTTGGTCGTATACTGCTGCCATATCCTGGGCAGGTGCTGCGAAAACTCTTATAAGGATACGAAACTAGGTGCAGAAGGAACCAAAGTGTTCTTGACCAAGAACATCTAGACCCAAAATCCGAGTGAAAAGTCTCGCGGTGTCATAAATAAAATATTCCGTGAGCGCTGGAATTACATGATACTTTTCACCTTCTCTGTTCCACCACTGGAAGACGATGAGCACCATCAGTCACCATCCTAAAATTCTATACATCCCTAGTTTGAGAACAAAGAAGTCTAGCTCTTTGTTCTTGATAAACAGCAAAAGTAGAAAACGACTTGCCGGCGTCTGCGTACCCAAATACGTCGTGTTTGTCTTTAAGAGAAAAGTGAAAAGGCTGTTCCTGACCACAGCACCACTTATCGTCATCTGGGATCGAGATATAATACCAATTTTTTTTATTTAATAAAAAATAGACATGTTATCATTAACAAAAAAATTATATCCGCTTCATTATCAATTTATTTACAACAGTTTGACTTCCAAAATGTTATGTAGGGTTTAGGTCAGTACAGAATGAATTTTATAAAATTCCTACCCCCAAAAGAAATTGCACAGGTATTAAGGGAAGAATGGACCCGGGGAGCGAAGGGTTGCCGGCGAGCAGGAATATTTCTGACAAATTTCAAGTCTAAATCTCAAATCTAATTCTATGTAACGGTCAGCAAAGCGGACGGGAAACAGTATAATAATATACTTCTTCTACTTCCTTTTAAAGGTGGTTTAAATAAATAAACCTGTACGGCCATTTTGAAGATTTACCCTTCTAGTTTTATTTTGTGATTTTTACAACGGTGGTTCATGTCGTATAACTGAGAGGACACTAGTTCAAATCTGCGTCCGTACGTGGTTGAGAATCACTGATATATTATAAATCTGCCGCCATAAAAACATTGTTCTGCTCCAGCTTCTCTCTGATATTATCTAAGTATTCTAAGCTAATACGTTTTACTGTCCTAGTCTTTATTATCATTTATTAAATTAAATTCTTATCGTTGTAAATGCAATTTTTTTAACAACTATCTTATACTTACATGAACATGACTGATATATCAGCGCACCATCTGCCGGAGGGTCAGTGAATAAAATACGCGCGACATTAATCTCCGGGTCTGCTGGACCCTTTTTTTTTTCTTAGAAGAATCGATTACATAGATAAAAAAAAAAAACTATTTCATTTGTGCACTCTGTAATTTATGTATTGTAATCTTTTATCCTACTTTCAAATAGTACACGGGGACGTTAACATATACTTTTGCAACTACGATATCAAATTTACTTAATTTTTTCATACAATTAAGCGCTGTTACTCCTCGATTAATTATAAGGGGTTGTAATTTAAAAGGAAAGAAATATATTTGATTATTTGCTGCTTAGTAATTTTATTATATTAATGATGGGAAGGAACGTAGATTTTTATGGAATAAGTTTTCTCTCTCACATTATTATTTATTGATGCGAAGTAGATAAAATCGTCCGAAAAACCTATTACAATTCTTGTTATAATTATAATTAGTAAATGCAATTATAATTAGATTTACGATGTATATGATGCTTTGTGCGCCATTCCCACGGCGCCGTGGAGTTGGCCACTCAAACGCAGCGGCGTGCGCTTCATACAGGCAAATAAGCACTACATGTGCTAGATTCGTAAACCTATCTAAATAATAATCTCTCAAGTCATTAAAACGATACCAACCTATGTTAAACTAAATTTGGTAAGTTATCTTTATCCTTCTGGACATCTTTGTGCCGAGTTAAGTTAGCAGTGAAAAAGATATTAAGAAGTACTTTAAATAGTTTTCGAAGTTCGCCAAGACGTTCACCTGATGATAAGTGATAAGCCTGCCCAAAACAACGCTGCGCTAATTAGAATGTTATACACACAACTGCATTGTGCTCCTCGCCTTGAGACATAAGATGTAGTCTCGTTATCGCAGTAATTACACTAGCGACAGCACCCTTGAAACGAGAACACAGTAATGTTTGTGCCTAACGCCCAGTTCTGCGCCTATTTCTTAAATAGGCCTTGCCGTGATACTTATCTAGAGTACTTTGATTATTTAGAAGAAAAAAAAAATCTATTAATTATCCCATGCAAATGTACATACATGGGAGATGTGAAACACACCAACATATTCATGGAAAATTCAATTAAGGCAATTTGAAAAGGCTCAATGTGTGCTCAATAAATAATTATGAGCGAGAGCTACCGTCCAAATTATTAATGCCATGGAGTGTTTGAACATTTGAATACTTATGCATTCATATTTATTGAAAAAAGTATATTGTGTACGGACATATATACTACATTTCTTTATCTTCAAAGTAGCTATTAAATAAGCCTTTATTACTACCGCAATCTTTACTATATATACAACAAAAAAAATTTTGTTTATCTTTCTGTTGCAGAATTCACCTTTGCGGCGAAGGCCTATTCTAGTACTTTTTATTGGTCTCGGTCTCTAGTATTTCTCATCCATTTCAGTCTATCTCTTTTCGTAAATATGTCTCTCTATTTTTTGTTCTGCCTTCCTTACTTCCTTTAATTCCCTTTCGGTAACCATTTAGTTGCTTTCTTAGTTCACCTGTCGTTGTTTGATCTACAGTCGTTGAAAAATGAAGGAGCTATTACACGGCTTCAATTTGACACAGTATTAAATAAAAATATTCAAATTTTGATTACCGGAACAGGACAATGAAGTTACGGTGGAATATTTACTATAGGAGGGTCGTAGATTACTACCACTATAAATACTCCATAATGTGTCACTTTGTACTCAAACAAGCTTAAGGCACTGTGTTATTGGAACAATATAATATTCCTCATAAAATTTACTAAATTTACTAAACTTAAATTACGTAACTTCAACTAAAAATTTCGCTTAACCTAGAATAAAATTCTCCAAAATAGATGAATGTGTATTTGAAGCTGCCTCTACAGACTAATGTAGACTAACGATAGCATCAGCTAATAGACACTTACTGGTGGATATACTATGATCACCAGTTTCAGTTGATAGGTATTCAATGTTAGTGGATCTTTCTTATTTCTTCTCCCACTATCCAATATATCCACTGTCTATCTAACAGTCGTCTCATGCTGCTTATCGTCATATTTTCTCTCTTTTTGGATCAGCACATGACGAGGTAGTGGTTCACTTATATAACAATCCCCATAACTATTTAAAATTCTTTTATCCTTTTTATTCTCATCAAGGTTTTAAAACATTGCATCAATTTTTATTTTATTATTTTAATTCATTGCTTTAGCACAAGTCAGGCTTTCTGTGCCTTATGCTTGTAATAGGGAAAGTGTTAAATATTATTTTGTTATACGAAATATCAAAGACAGAAATAAAAATAAATTAATTAAATCTCAGCAATAATGAATGTCAATATTGGATCAACGGCTCGCACCGTAAATATTGTCAGTATTCGTTTCATCTTGATTCAATTTCACAACGCTTCAGGATCCCGATCACGTTCCCTCAAGATATTGTCGTTTGTACTGATAGAAACAAAAAAAAAAATTTGAACTACACCCAATATCCAATCCACACCACCTTTTCTTTACATTTTTTACTGGGATAATTCCCAAGTTTACAGAAATACTCTATAAATTCTTTGACGACGACATTTGACCCTAATAAAGACGATATACAGGGTGAAAGGTAATAGATGTAAAAGATCTGGACGGGGTTAAAGTATAGCTCGCATCCTATTTATCTATGTATGGAATACCTCATCTAAAAACAATACGTGTGGAGTTAATGAATTTTTAAATATTTTTCAAAAAATTCCCGATTTTCTAAGAAAATATCGATGATTTTATTTCTTATATATATAGCCCCTCCAGATCTTTGACACCTATTACCTTTCACCATATACATATGAATGTTAGTTTTCAGTGTACGAAATTTAACATTTGAAGTTTTTTATTAAGATTTGTCCAATTACTTTAACTACCTATGGAAACTTCTCTAAAAAACTGTCAATAAATAAGTTGGTTTGTATCCATCATAAAAGAAATACATACAAGAATATGTAAGTAGAAATACATTTCAAAACACTTCAATCAACATACGAAGATGTTTGCATGAAAAGTGCTGTGAAACAGCTTGGTGTACAGCAAATAAAAAAACTAGAATTTCATATTAATATTTTCATAAAACTTAAAGTTTCCACGAGAACTAGCGGTTAAGAATTTCAATGAGTGCTCACTACTTCACGTCACGTAGTTCAGCCACAAACGAAGTCTGATGGTTGCTACATATTTTTTTATTAAATATAATAAATAAAAGTCTTGAAGCAAATTTATTTAATTATTTTTTTTCTTTACTATAATTTTCTTCTTTTTCTCTTCTAACTCCCACTCAGAAAAAAAATTATAGGGTGTCACTATTATACTTATATTTCTTATACTTTGCAGCAGGCATAGTCATAGATAGTCTGAGCTAAGAGGTGTCTTGATCTCACAGTTACGATAGAGTCCCTACAGCTTTTTCTGTCATCCTCTCTATGAATAAGCTCGATGTCTTAGTCTTCTAGAAGCATGCTAAGTATTAGATTTTATTTTATTAATAATGAGATTCCAAGCAGGTGGCAATTACCAACGATCTTCTTCCCCCTTCCTAAGAATCGGTGTTGTGAGGAGTTTATGGTTTATAAAATGTATTATCTATTTAACTCCTATTTTAAAATGCTTCTAATTAATTAACTTAATAAATAAGTTAAACTTCACCGTGTCACTCGGTTTAAGATTTATTTGTGTACACATCGGAAAGTAATCAGCGGCAGTGTGACTTGATTCAGCGTCACTTAATCCGGAAAGTTTTCAAAGTCCATTATCTATACAAATACAAAATCTCTTTACTTTGACGTTGGAATTAATTGAACAGAAGTTATTATTATAAACAATCCAATTCATTATTAATTAATTTCTTTTTACGGAACCAGAATAATAAAAAAAATACTACTTAATAGTAATGATTTATTTCTATCAGACTAATTTATTGAGATCTAGGTAACTCCTCAACATCTTTATTTGGCAAATCAATATGTTGCGGTATGAAGTTCATTGTAGCCTATAAAATTACTAAAGTAATAAGAATTAATCCTCAAGGTGAGGAGCATAATGCGGTGCTGTGTATCATCATAACTAGCACCATGTTATAGGCGGGCGTATCAATTACCATACGGTGACGGTCTTGCCCCTTCCTTTGCTTCGACGAAGAAAAAAAGATGTTAACCTGACAGTGTACGTCTGCTTCATTGTGAGTTAGTTAAGATAATATACACTGCACCATTGCTAATCGCTTTGAGACACAAGATCACATATCTAATATAATTTAGAATAATTTTTAAATTGTTACTTATTAAGAGAAGACTGTCATTTATATCTTTCTTTTACCTTTGATTATATATACAATCTATACTTATGCTTCAGTACTGTAATTATGATGGGTGTAAGCAGGTTCTAATCCCGGCTAAGAATTTACGAAAATAATACTTGTTATTATTCGACCAATATATTGTCTAAATAAATAATCGTGTGTCCTATACTAGTATAAATATAACGGTCACTACAATATTTTGTCTTACCATCAAACATCCTGCTGATTTCGTCGTTTTATTACAAATTCTCTAAGAACATAATTACCGGGTTTGATATAGAAATGTTCTGAAGAAACAGCAAGACTTTTTCATCACTGTAAATTGCCACTTAATATCAAGTGTACCAGTTGTGAGCTACATTAAAAAATAATCTTCCTCCGCCCACATTATTGCCCTTTAGAAGATACATATTGCGTTGCGGTCACATATAAATCATATGTTTTTCACTTTCCCTTTATTACACTACCAGCTTCGGCTGTCTGAAAGCTATTTGATTTATGGCTTTGGTTTACTGAGTTACAGTTTTTTTTTTATAATAAAAAAAGAGATACTCGTCCGAAAACATAAAGTGGTTTAAAACACATATAAGAGAATCCTTGACAGTTCCGTTTGCAGACCATCGTACGAGCTATACGTCTCGAAGAGATGTTGGTTGGATTCCCATATGAACTGGAAGTATTACCGAAAGAAAACATCTTAACAACTGGATATATTACATAGATCGGATAATTGTGTCAATCGTATTTTTTTTTGTATTCATCAAAGCGACGAGACAAGAGAGATGTTCTTCTGATGATAAATGATACGCCCGCACACTGCACCACATTGCGCTCCTCCTTTTAAAACATAAGGTGTTGACGACCTTCAAAACGGAAGAAAGTAATGATGACTGTACTGTTTGGCGGGAGATATAAGCGCTGCGGTGATAACTACCAAGACGGTCTCCGGCAACAGACCTACAATCAGTAAATATATGATTGTTGATGATTCTTTATTATTGTGAGAGAAATCTCTGAGCTCCAGCAGTGGGATAATTAAAAAAACTGTTTATTATGACAAACTTTTTTTTTTAAATTAATAACTGGGCATTAATATGGACTCTCACAAAATTTTAAGGCGCGCTCATCATCTTAAGACAATGTCACTCTAATAATAACTTTAACTATAGCGCGCTTCGAACTGCTCGGTGGTATTTATTATACGGAACCGGAAACCGTTAACTATGATGAAGATCGTTATGTTAATTAAACAGATTCATTATTGTAAAAATATATATTAACAAAAGTTTGAAAGATTGATATGTTAATAATAAATCCCAACGTACAAGTCATCTTAACGACTCGGTGCTCTTGTAAAATTACTGTATTGAGTTTCGGATTTTCGATTATCATCAGCTCGCGTCTTCACTCCAGATATAGTTCAGCCATGGATTAATATTTCCAGAATTTCACCATCAAAAAATATCTATTTAAAATCCTGGAACATATCGTATATTACTAATTTATATAAATTACTTTGTATATTGTAGCTATCGTTATTTCTAGCATTTGAACTATCTTTATCAATATTTTCTGTTTGTCTCTTATTCCTGTTACATTTTGGGTTGACAGGCAGAGATTGCTACTTAGACGTCTCAACAGTATAGCTAAAGTAGAAAACTTAATTTCCTGTATTTTCTATTATTATATAAAAATAAAGCAAACGTTCATACTTCTTTTCATTCGTTCGCTTTTGAGTAAGATGTCATAGATATTGTTTTTTTTTTGCGTCCGTCCATTTCCGGAAAATTTTAATAGAAATAATATTAACTTTCCTGAATGATCTTGAGTTAGATAGTCTTTGAGAGTCAAAGAAAATTATAACATGTTTTAATTTTTTTTTTGTTATATTTTGAATAACTAATAAAGATCTTTACTTTTTATTCAACAATACAAGTTCGCTAAAGAGATAAATCCTTAATACCGGAAAACGGACACAAGCTGACGTCAATGGCAGACGAAATTTAATAAGAATACTCTCCTAACGTAGATTCAATATAGTTATTTATGTAGTCCCAAACATAAACCCTCATTTTTTCGAATTTAAGCAAGAAAACATATGTGGAGCGATCCCTTGTGCTTGGCTTCACACCCTCACTTGATTCAGTGAAAATCTCATGATATCTGTCACACGCCGCAATATGTTTCCATCCATAATATAAAGATTTAGATTTATACAAAACGAAAGCGATAGAAAAAGATTCTAGTTATGTTATGCAATAATAAAGTTACTTACATAACGTTTTGAAGTTTTTTGTGTAGTTAAAAGTCCAGAAGGCGTAAGTTATATTTCATAAATATACTCGAGAGCAATGAATGCAGGTCACCTAAAGAAACCTATAAATCTTGAAAACTAAGAATGCTAGCTTAATAAAATAAACGGTGTTTAATAGACAATATAATACCCCATAAATGAAAATAATAAAATTTATGTCACTACATTTTATTTATTAAAAATTACATAAAGAAAAAAAACTGCTGATCTCGCCTTAAAACAAAAATAGGAAACATGACATTTTTGTATAACAATATGAATTTCTTGAATTTTAATACTTTGTATTGTCTCCTCGTGCTTCCGCTTCCGCTACTGTGTTTACGCGGTTTGGCACGGTTTGGCTGTGCACCAAGTTTCTTACATGATTTTGATAAATATTCTCCCATTCCCCTGTGAGAGCAATTTTGAGCTCACGAAGCGTGATTGGGGGGGGGTTTCGATGTTTTACGCATACTGCATCTGTAGCTCAATCCATGCCCATGCATGCTCGACCGGGTTGATATCCGGGCTGCGTGCTGTCCACTCCATATGAGTAATGTTCATCTCTTGTATGTAATCATTCACAATAAAACCTGTCGGTCGTGAGGTCGGGTATTACTATGCATAAAAATAGCATCCTCACCCAAATTGACCATAAATGGCCCAACGTGTTCATTAAGGATTTTTTCCACATATCTCACGCTAGATAAAGAGCGGTTTTCTATGAACACCAGTTCAGTGGGACTCTCAGGTTTAATTCCGGCCCACACAGGTACAGACTCACCACCGTAGGCTACTTTTTCGTCTATGCATGCTTGCTTGAATCTTTCCCCTGGTCTTCTGTACACTCTGTGTCTTCCATCGTGCTTGTAGAGCATACATTTTGATTCGTCGGAAAACATAACTTTCGACCAATTTTCAATAGTCCAATTTAAATATTTGTAGGCATACGTTTATGGCCATTTGCAGGTCTAAATGGTTTCAAGTTAGCTTCAGTAAGTCGTCGCCTTACCTGTCCTTATCTGTCCATGCGCTTGGATTACTTCTTCTGAGGCGTCGAAACTGATTTGTAAGTTCAGTTCCTGTGAGAAAGCGGTTACGAATCCTGGTATTCGCCAAGTATCGATCTTCTCATGTTGTGGTACACCTAGTTCTGCCTGTTCCTGGTCTACGTACGTTAGAGCCCGTTTCCTGGTAACGTCGGAGTACTCGTTGTACTGTTGATAGCGACACACCGATAGTTCTGGCTGTATCGCGCTGACTCCAGTCGATTTTCAACATTGTGAGGATTCTAGTGCATTCTCCAGTTGTAAGCGACATGATTACAGGTTGAATAATAAATATTGAATACTATCAATATGGCTTATGTACCCACTTAAGTGACAGATTGGAAACAAAAGCAAAATCAAATGCAGTAATTTCGTAGTTCCATCTTCGAAAGTCTCCCTTTTTCAAATTTGATTTTTTTATGACATAACCTTGCAGAAACTAAGAAGTTTTATTACCTTAATTTAAGAAGTATTTAACTGTCTATTAAAAACCAATTTATTTCATTAAGCTAGCTTTCTTATTTTCCGTGATTGACAGCTTTTTTTAAGTGACCCGGATTCATTGCTGTCGATTGTAAATACATATACAGCAAAAATAATAGATTCTATGGGATAGTACTGCATTGCTTCAAGCAGAGTATAATGTGAAAGAAAAGAGAAGAGTGTATGTAGGACAAGGTAGGTGGAAGGAGAAGGCAATAGAATTTAATCAATATTAATATAAATTATAATTAAAACTTGAGATAGAAATACCCTTGATTGAAAGCTATGTATTCGCATGTCTCGTAGATGATCGATTTATACTCGCAAATGGACCGTCGACCTGGAGAATCACAGGAAATCGTTGGAAGCGGCTGGGCCGGTCAAGCTGGGAGTACGTCGAGTAGGCTTATTTTGATGGGTGACGATAAAAGCATTCTGTAATTAATTTTTTGCCAACTCTGTCGAATCGAAAGCGATTTCGAGAGGCTATGACTGAAATTCCGATCCTTCGAGTGGCTCGCAATCAACCGGACGGCGCGCCTGCGAATTTGATTTCGCCACGTTTCAATCTCTAATAGTTTGCCAAGAGCCAATTAGTTGGCACTTAATATTCTATTTCTGGTTTACTCTTCGATTTTTGAAATTGTATTATTTTTATTTAACTGTACTCATAAAGTATTTAGAAACACTCAAAATTTAGTTAAATTACAACACAACAGCTTATAGAAATTTCTTTATCAATCAAGCTGGGAAATAGAGATACAGGAAAATGCCAAAAAGAAAGTAGAGAAACATGCATAAATAAATTAACATATACGTACATAACACGACACGTATATTTCAAAGAAATATATATATATTTTAATATTAATGATAAGTTTCTTTTGTACTATCTAGAGCATATGATTTTAAAGAGGGCAGAACCATTCCCTTGTCGGCGCTAGATCTTTTTTATAACACAATTAGAAACAAAGAAATGTAATGAAACTTTTAATTTGTATTTATTAATAGAATATATATAGATATATAAAATTTACGCAATTAACTATTAAGTAAAATAAAGCTTTGGAATTTTTATTATTGTAAGGGTAGCGGTTATAGGTTAAAGATTGGGAACTTATAATATAAACAGAGAGCCCTTATTCTGCCAAACTATACAATTAGCATTTATTTTTCTTCTATTAATGATAGTATGATATACACTGTACGCTACTATTGATTAGTGGTGTATTTTTTCACAACAGATATTTCAACTAATGATAAATTATTCGCGTTTGATGATAAATTATTGGGTAGCAGTGTGGGCATTCTCAACTACCCCTACGTCATATGAGATTTATGTTGCTGGAGAAATTAAAATAATTTAATACAATAGCCTTTATTTCATTAGTGTCTAGTACCATCAGTATCTTCGTAATCTGATTATTGGTTAATCAATATCCGTACGAGTACCGTTGGATGCATCTTGGTTACAAAAAGCCTTAATTGCGGTACACCAATACTTCGATTGCGACGGACCTTCCCTTCCTTCCGGACCGGTTAAATAGAGGAATTTATTACAGACAAAGACTATTTAATCAAATCTATGTTTTAGAAACATTTCCAAATGGTCAAAATCTAGGTAGACATATATACATAAATATAAGGGATTTCCAACTATGTAGAGACTCATCATATCCCTGGACCAGTAAAGGCTTAGAGATTTGAAATTTGGTAGCAATATTCTGATTACCGAGTATAGATCAGCTAAGAACGGAATCTAATAAAATACCTTCCCCAAAGGAAACTTCCTTGGGAAAGCTTAAATGTTTTACAATGACACAAACACAAATCGTAGAAAATAACCGAATAAAAAAAAACTTCATTGAAATTTAGAAATTGAAAAGAAAAGTTAGTATATAATATGCCTGCTTCTAATAATGGTGGTTAAGGTATCTGTGAAGAGATGATGTCCAAGAGTTTACCTTGAGACTTGCGATAACTTTAATTAACTTAAAATACACTTGCTACGGTGTCCTTTAAAGAAAAATCTAGGAATATTACTATATTCAGAGGTGATACCAACCAAAAAGATATCGTGGAGGATATATGTTCTTTCTAGTAAAACATAGGAAGCTTACATAGCTGTAGATATAAATATGTTTATGTTTCATATAGGGTTGTTTTTTACTTACAAAGAATTTGTAAAAAGTTTATCCTTTCACCGCGGAAACAAAATAAGTTATACCGGATTTTGATTGTGTTTTACTTGTGAGGAATTCATAATTGAGATATCCATTTTCTGCAGAGGAAAAAGAAGAGTTATACCAGACTCTTACTAGTTTAAATCCCACGGTATCCATTTTAATGCTTTTAGTCTTAACTATAGGAACTCTTTCAGCTCCTGATTTATATATATTTACCTACCTATTTTTAGGGATACTAAAAAATAGTCTATTGAAAAAACCTATATAAATATGTATAAAAATTTTTCGAAAGTATATATAATGAAAAAAACAACCAGTGAAGCAGTACACCTCTGTAATAAGGAAACGATAAAATCGACTTTAAAAAGTATCATCAAATGAACTTTACCAAGTTACCTGAAACGTTTATAGCTTTAATAAAGCTGTAAATTTTCTTCATTACCATTCTTTTGCCTGTTGTGAAAGTTTTTTAAATGTTACTTTTAAAATAGTGACACAGGACTTAGGGGTTCCTGCTTCACACAGTCATTATATTTTACTTTAACTTAACGAAAGCGATTTGATCGTTCACCTGCAGGTAAGTAATACTTTTGCTCATAAAATTAGAGCATGCCTCTGTCGTCAAACAGGTGTATGGAAACATTGCTCGTTTCCGGTTTGAAGGACAATGTTGGTAATGGAAGTAACGATGCTTAACATGCTATTATCATCCTAACCAGCGCAAAGTTTTTATAGACAGGTGTATCATCTCGCTGTTATCAACGCGACTTTGAATGAAAAGATATTAAGGCGATACTTGAAATGATGACATTGCTGCAGATTGTGCTCCTCGCCTTGTGGTATCAGTTATGTCTATTTACTTCAATAATTTTACTAGCTGCAAAACCTTTCAAACCGGAGCACAGTAAAATCTGCACTAATCATCATCATCAGCCGATAGAAGTCCACTGCTGGACACAGGCCTATCCCAAAGATCTCCACGTTTGGAAAGGTTTACATGGGGGGATTTGAGCCGCTTCCCACCACGCTGGCCCAACGCGGGTTGGTGATAACCAGAGCCTCATTTGTTGGTTAGCAGTATGCCCCACGAGCAGGTTAAATTGGCTTGGGTCCCGTGACTTGTTGTTCGGGACCACCCCAAGATACTTAAATGGTCTTTAGCAATCTTTAAGTTACCAATAGAATAGTAGTATTTTATCATCTGATTCTTTTATCTCCAATAATGAATAGATTTAAAAATTATTTTTTAGTGTTTGTTATATATTCTAGATTATAAATATCTCCTTAATAAAATGCACACATAATTAACGGTGTTTATTTAATCTGTGGTATATTCATTTATGCGTAATCACGGCTGTACAACGTAAATGTAAAATCCAATAAACAAGGTATAATATTTACTAGCGTACCATTTATTTAAACAACCTCAATTTCATTTATCAATGTTTAAGTATGAAATATTTTAACTGTTGTTTAATGGTATATGAAACGGGTTTTTTTTTATAAATAATATAGCAGATATAGTGCTAAATTTCATGTTAGTTTAAATGCCGAGAAACAATGCTCAGATATTATTGTTCCCTGGCTATATATGTTGAAATTAAGGCTGTAACAGTTGTGTGCAAATACTACTATGTTTTTAAAGGCTAATAAAACTACTGGGCTGATCTTTTATCTTAAAATGGAGCAGTATGTGGTGTTGTGTATGTCATCATAAATAGCAATGTTATGGACAAACATATAACTCAACATCAGATGAACGTTTCGCTCGTCTCGTCGCTTAGTCGAATATAGAAAATGTATATTTTATTATATATATATATATATATCTTTGGGAAGTAAAAACTGCATCGTAAATTCCCGTCGCTGCCTCTGGAGGCGAAACAAATGAGCTTTTATTCTAATCCGTCTCGTCTCCGACAAAAAAAGTTGAAGTACGTACAAAAGCTTTGATACGCGCCACGTCTGCTCTCGTGAATTTTTTAACGGCCTCTTCTTTTTACGTCCCTAAATATGTAAAACGTCTATATAACAGGTTTTTTTTTTTGACTAAAAAGAAACAGATATAACAAAAATCTAAAATGAAAATACAGTTACAATAGAAATGAACAGTTAAGTTAAACTTTCTCTGCTAATTTCCAATCTGATGGCATACATTTTCATACGGCTAACTTTTAACTAGAATTTTATAAGTTTAAAATCAGGTTTTACTATATTCTCTTCTTCAGGTTTGGTTTAGTTTCCTTTATAAAATGTTTTAAAAACCTGGCGACTCTAAGAATTAGTATTCCTGGTTATATTCAAAAGAAATCATATCATAGTTAAATAGAAAGAGATAGCGGAAACGTTTCAGCGGATACGATTGTAGTAAATTTTTTATGGTTTTCTAATATACTATTAGAACAACAATTCTTAAAGGTAATGACCAATCGCAGTAAGTTCCTTGAATGTATCGGTAGATGGAGTGCTGTGTGCTGTCCATAAAGTAGACTGAAGTTCTGGCGAAGATCGCGGGTAGACGTTTGATGCTAACAGAGTGAGACTGATCAGAGGGGATATATTTCGGAAAGAAGAAGCGGAAACAACCCATCACGATATTTCTGAAACCTTGACGTTTGCCGAGTAAAGATCAGTTAAGAACTGATTTCACAAAATTTTACACAATAGAATGATGTGACTTGTGTCTTTTCTTCTTACTAGACCTTGTCCCGTCTATACTTGGGTTCGACCCTCTTGGTCATAATTCTAAATCTATCTCTATTTTGTGTCATAGCTTATGTGACTTATTTGAATATAAATAAAATCTAAGAAAAAGCAAAAGAATTATAGTTTTTTTTTTATTTCTATTGAAGTTTTCTCTTTACTATATCGGGTGTCTTACGTCGCCGTATAAGAGTGAGAGCTTTGATTTGTCCGGATCTATTTTATGAGCGCATGTCACGAGTTATTCTGTTTTACGAGCTACGAAAGTATATTTCCGAGACAAATTCACCGACAAGTATAAAGTAGGAATAAGTGAAATAATGTACGAAAAATATTAGGAGAAACTATTTAAACAACTTATTAACATAAAGATGTTTTAATAGATCTAACAGCTAAAGTTCTGGCGATGTATCGTTTATATAGTAGAATTCTTTTTAACTTGAAACAATGCGTTTAATATGATATTATTTCCGTTTCAATTCACATTCTTTTTCCACTATGACAGGGTAAGTCAAAATCAGCATTTTTTCACGCTGTCACCACCAAAAAGAGTGCGCACGGATGCTTTGATCCTTATATATATTCTGAAGGCAACGTTGAAATTTTTCATGTTCGAGTAAAAGCGAATCTGATAGTCAGGATTTGTGAATAACTAAAGTAATTCAACCCCATCCAAAAGTAATGTATATACAAAGTGAAAGGTAACAGGTGTAAAAGATCTGAAGGGGCTAAAGTATAGCTATCCCTATATCCTATCTATCTATGTATGGAATACCCCATACAAAAACAATGGTTCTGGACTTATTTATTTTTTAAAAATTTTTCAAAAAATTCCCGACTTTCAAGGAAAAAATTCGATGATTTTATTTCTTACATATTTCTACACAATGGTCCTAGTATTGTGCCTCGGGTTCTAAAAAGAGGATCAAGGTCAAGATCACACTGACTAAATTTAGATTTGCGAATATCACGTTTAAGAATACTCTCGTTTTTGCAATATGACTGTTTCGACACAATGTCTTCATTCTCCAGAAGGTCAAGTATAGAGGGGATCGAATCTACGACTCCTCGAGACCTATAATGCGTACGATCGTCTCACAAACTGAACTATCACGACTTCTACAGTGTGTCTGCCAATAAAGGGTTTTGTAATAATCTATATTAGTTTAATCATTCTAAATATTTTTCTTGACATAATGTATTAAATAAATGTTTCATTAATCAATCATTCATCAGCCGATAGACGTCCACTGCTGGACGTCTGCTGCTGACGACTGCTGCCTCTCCCAAAGATCTCCATATCGATCGGTCCTGCGCCTATATCAACCTACACATGACCTTCGTTACCGCCAGGCACCAAAGGCTGTCGTTCTTAGGAGTTCATATGTGGGACCTTTGAGTCATTTACCACCACACTAGCCCAATGCGGGTTGATGAGAGATATATGAGCAATAAACAATATTAATTCTTTATATTACATAAAGAACGTAACAAATTTTCCTTAATTCGAAGATAAAGCGGAAGAAGCGAAATTAATAAACGTATACGATGTTTATTCTGCTGAAAAAGAGACAAGGGGAATTCATAACAAGGAAGTAAAGTTGAAGTGACTAATTGCGCATAATTCCCGAGAGGCTTTCATTGTGATAATGAACGTAATAAATTATGCTAAAAGGCAGCTTTCTTGTTTTGCGGTTTTTTTTTATTTGAGATTTTATTACGATATTTTGTTACGGTCTCAGATTCATTTCATTGCTCTCATTGTTAATTTTTGTAACAATTGCTAAGCATTAAACGCCGGACATGATTTACATCAAGTTACGATTTTTTTTCGGTGGAAATCAACTTAACTTAGTTTAGAGAAAAATTGACTACGTTATTTATTATAGTAATTAAGGGTGCAACAAAATAATATTTTACAGTCAATATATATAATAATATGTAATCAAACTACAGGTGGATCTCCTTTTGGAGACCGTCTAGGTAGGTATCACCGCTGCTTCTATTTCTTCCGACAAACATTACTGTGTTCCGGTTTCAACTGCTTCATAGCTAATGAAATTACAGGAGTAACAAGACTTAAGATCATGTCTCAATGTGGTGTAGTTGTAAATTTTTTTATATACAACTTCCGTGGTAAACAGGTTTGCGGCCCGCCTGATGTTGAGCGGCAACCGCAGCCTATAACCGCCAGTAACACCAGCGGTATCACTGGGGGTGTAGCCGACCCTGTAGAAACCTTTTCACGCCTTTTTTGGAAAACTACATATTTTAATTCTCAGGGAAAACCTCGACAGGTAACTCGTTCCACAGTTTGAGTGTTCTTGGGATAAAACATCTCTGGAACCGGACCGTACGTATCATCCTTATAAGGGTTATATTGCCATGGATAGGCGTATACCATCAGGTGTACATTCTCCCCCTGTCGTCGCTTCGTAGAATAACAAAGATATTTAAGCGGTTTGTGTCAATTTAACAAATTTAGGAATATTACATTCAGCTGACTAAAATTTTAGGCACGATTTCCAATAACAATGTATAAAGCTCTTGAGCTTTTTCAAATCAAAACTATATCAGCGCTGTGATTAAAATAATATGTGCTAAGTTATAAATCGATTATTCAAATGATGAAATAAAACACCCTAAATCCACAGTAGTAGTAATCATCCACAATACAATTATTATTTATTTCACACAATCAAAATATGGTCGTAGGCGTCCCTTGGTAGATATACGCAGTCCAGTCCCAACCTCCGCTCTAATAAGTGATCTATAAACTTCTCCAACTTAGAAAGAAGCAGTAGCTACTGAAATAAATTCATCAGTGGCAGTTCATCGAAGTTAAATATTTTAAATATAAATCCAGACCATAAAACCCTTCAGAATCTACTCATAAATATTTTTGTTATTGAACTAGAAAATACTTATTAATGTTACAAAATTTGTTTTAACTGAAGATATTGTTTGCAAAATGAATGTAAAACTATTGTTGTTATTTACTTTGACTTTAATACAAAATTTGAGAGTATTGTATTTACAACATTATTCATTTGAATAATATTTATAAGCATTTGTTATAAGAGAAACATCACCACTCAAAAATTTTGCTTTGCATTCACTTCATCTTTGTTATCATTTTGTTCGTTTGCTTTATTCTATTCTACTATTCATTTAAGTTTACTGTTAGGGTTGTAACAATTGTTTTTATTTTTTACATTAAACAAATTTAAAAATTAACTAATCAAATATTTTATAAAGGAATGGATAAATGGTCCTCCATGAGAAGAAGAATATTTAGAGACCCAAATATGTTGCCGACGAAAAGTGTAGTTTAAAGGTCACTTAGTTTTTTCCACCTTTCATCAATATAAGAAATGGTTTATGCAACGTTTAACAAATTACAAAGTTTTTGAATTGAAACATAATAAAAAGAATGATCCTAAAATAACTTAGCGTAAAGTTGGTTATGTATTCGTTGGAAAATTCGAGAGCCTGCGGGCAAACATCAATGTATGCAAATTGAAATGTGTTATCTTATCCTTGAAATTGATTCAAAATATTTGGTTTGATTTAATTACATGAGTTGGTATTTTGGTTTGTACGTACATAGTAAATAGGCTTTTTATTACGTACGTTACAAGGTCGTGGTCTTCATCATCATTTAACGGTTCTCTTACGTATTTGTTTTCTTATAAATAAAGCCTGGAACTTGACTGCAATCCCATCGTTAAGTGGCGATTTAGTCCAGGTGGTAAGTTGCACTAGCCATTGATTCGTCTCTTAAGTATTCCCCCATCATAACTGGACGGAAACGCTGATTCAGATAGATTTTTGCAATCCTTCTCTGTCTACTTTGGGATACCAAGCTCCATTCAGGACGGTAGGAAGGAGAAAGGCTTTAGCTTTTCTTAAGATATATGATTTGCCTACCATCCTCTTAAATTCTCTATTGTATTGGCTACACCTTCCAATTACGTTCTTCTCTAATTATCTGTCCTGGTTTTGTTTTCTTCACGTTTCTCAATGAGACAAACAATATGTCATCTGAAAAAAAAACACTGAAATAATGTTAGAATTTCTGGATTTATTTAAATATTTATTATTAGAAAAAGTGTTTTCGTTAAATTTTTTACTAAATCCTTTTAACGGATGCGTATAAGAAAGTGTTGACGTTTAAATTTTTTTTTTTAGTTAGACACCTCGCGCTAAAACGCTTTGAATATCCACTCTCTTGCATATTTAAACATCTCTTTGTTTGTCTGCGAAAGAGAGAAGTATATACGGGAAAATGTTTGTGGATTTTTTTTTATATTCAATGATTTTTGTTAATACCGTGATTAACTATTATCATGTTAAAATATCTTATTAACAATTAATAACATAATTAAAATTAGCAGTCTAAACGTGAAGATATGTATGGACGCGCGAGTGAGAACGGAAGTTGGAGCAGAAGTATTTCCAGTTCAAATTTTAATAACTTATTACACTTCCGAGCTTAACTTTTAAGAGTCAAATCTTTTATTGTTTTACTTAAGATTATTAAAATTGTTTGTCAGATATTTAGGTGTTGTTAACATACTTTTATGTTGTTATAAACACATAAAGTTTTAAAGGATATAAATAATGTAAATGCGATTAAGTTCGTAATGCCTTCATAAATCATCTCCAGCTACCCTCACGACACCGCCAGAGCCAACCGACTCCACTATCGCTGGTCTGAATTGCAGATTTGTGCGTCCTATGTGTAACATTACGGAAGTAATCAGAGGTCCCTGCTGTAGACGTACGGAACCAAAAATATAACCTCAATTGTTAAACAATCTATTAGTTGCCTTATAGTTAAATTAATTTATACTAGAACATTACTTAACCGTTTGGTACCATCTGAACTTATCATAAAGTGTTCTACTTTATACCTTTTTAAGTTAGCGATATCTTTTTTAGACTATACCATTAATAGTTATCAATTACATAGGAGACTATGATCTGAGCAAACAGAGTTATTAAGATGTTGCAATAGAATTATTTTCAAATATTTTATTGGTCTGTCATACATTAGATATATTAATAGTATCTAAACAATTATTCTACAATATACTTCATCATCATCATCAGCCGATAGACATCCACTGCTGCCACTGCTGTACATAAGCCTCGCGCAATAATCTCCACCTTTGGTAGGACTCCCAACATTACACTATACTTAACTTAACTTTAACAAAATTAATGTCTATATGTTCACCACCAACCACGCATCACCAACCTTTGTTTTCCGCTGATCTGATGATGAAATTTACTTTTAAAATATACAAACACACGTGTCAAATATACAACAACCTGTTTTTTAGCTGAAGGGTTTAGAATATTTGATATTCTCAGCTAAGTTTCTGAAAACCGTTGGTATCATAAAGTACAAAACCAAAAGCTCCATTTAAATATTTCATGGACCCGCTCCATATCGACCGAAAAACCATTAAACCTCTATAATCTGAGAAGCAATTATACTGAGGGTGATTACTCCCTCCAAAAACGCGTAAATTAGGAAGTTAATATTTCCATAACAACCTTACTGATGGTAGGTCTCTACTACCGGAAACCATCTAGGTATCTCATATTGAGGCCTGTGCCCCAACAGTGGTGACGTAAATAAGCTGCTGAAAAAAAAAAAACCTTTTTTTTATAAATATACTTTCGTCGTTCATATTATTTAACTTAGAATATTAAAGACAACGAAGAATTAAAAAAATATGTTTTCTTTCAATAACCTTAAAATATTTATATAGCTTTAATACAGTATTTTTAACATCATTATTAATTTCCCACTAATAATTAATAAAAAAGGATTTTTTTTATTCTACAAAGCGACGAGATGAGCGTGACGATGAACTAATGGTAAGTGATACGCCTGTCAAATTAAGGTGGCGCTAGTTAGGATGATATACACTGGTACATATTGTGCTCATCGTTTTAAGACATAAGATGATGAGCTTCGTTACCCCAGCAATGACACTAGCTACAGCGCCTTTCGAACTGGAATACAGTAATATTTTGGCGGCAGAAATAGTCGCTGCGGTATCTGCTTAGATGTTCTCTGGCAACAGAGACCTATCATCGGTACCAAGTAATTATTTTCGATAACGACCTCTTTGGTTAATGATTTGTAAAATGCATCAGAAATTCAGACATCGTTACACAACAACCTCTTTTCCTCTACATAAACTCCCAATCACATTCGGCTGATCTCCTAATCCGTGTGTTTGATTGCAGCTTTACATTTACTGGCTCAATCTGGACCGCCCTCTGATTTGATCTTTGGATTATGTGCAATATTCATTTTGCAGATTTCCCATATTACTCTCAACCAGTACTGGTGGCAAGTCTCTGATGCCGGAGACCGTCAATTTATGCACGACCGCATTGCCTATATCTGTCGCCAAACAGTAACGCGCAAACATTACTGTGTTACGGTTTGAAGGGCGCCGTAGCAGGTGAAATTAATGGGGTAAGGATATACAACATCTTATGTCTCAAAGCGACGAGCCCAATGTAGTGCTTTGTACAAAATCCTAACTAGCGCCTCATTGTTATGAGCGGGCGTATCACTTACTATCAGTGAACGTCCCGCTCGTCTCGACGCTTCAACGAGCATTCTGAGCAGTGAAAACATTTTAACCAGCTCCGCATTATTTTGAACCGTTACCACCAGATGATCATGCTCGTAAGACGCGTAATTTTTATTAAATCCACGTACATATATTAAAAACTGTTATTTTACTTTTTTTATTAATTGAAGCGATGAGATGAGCAGTACAATCACCCGATGGTAAGTGATACGCCTGCCCATGACAAAGCAGCACTAGTTACGTTGGTGTACACTACACCACATTGGGCTCGTCGGCTTAAGATATAGGATGTTAAGTCTCGTTACCCCAGTAATAATACCAGCTGCAGCGCCCTTCAAACCGGAGCACAGCGATGTTTGCATACTACTGTTTTAGTAGATATTATGATTAAAAATCTATGACATATGTTATTATAAAAAAATTAATGAAATTAGTTTATAAAGCAATAGATACAATGAGAAGTGAATTAAGATTTTATTTCTCACAAAGATAAACTTAGCTCAAGTTCTTAATGATACTTAACAGAAATGCAAATGTCGCGAAGTCCTTCAGGGTAACAGCTTCACGACCTTTGTGGGAAGTTTGTGAATTACCGGGGAACTTTGTTTGTAAGCGACCTATGTAGATGAAATTTTACAATGTACCTGTCGGCGCGGAATACGAATAACTTCTTTAAGTTTTCCATTATTGAGGCGGAAGGAAGTAAATAGTTACGCTTATAGCTCAAACTTTCTTATTAGGATATAACCAAACAAACAGGACTAACTAATCGCAACATCTGCAATATAAGCTACGAGGACGTTAACATCATGAGAAGTGATAACAACGTGATACTAGTTAGGATGTTATACACAGTGCCACATTGCGCTCGTCGCTTGACTCGGTATTCCAGTAATTACACTAGGTACAACGCCCTTCACAATGGACCATAGTAATGTTTGCACATCCCTATTTGGCGGTAGAAGTAGGCGCTGCGGTAGTACCTACTAGACGGCCCCCGGCAACAGAGACCTACCCCTAGTTAAGTGTGAATAAATAGAGTATGTTGAGGACTACAGAAGGGAAATAACATTGAAAGGAGAAAAAAAAATATTTTAAAGTAATATTAATGATATATATTAGAAATAAGGAAAGTTATTGACACTGTTATACTCAATACAAAAACAGGAAGAAATAACAGGAAATATGAACAGACTATTGTCATATAGTAAATCTACCCCCATAACTTAACATTCGTGTCTGGCTTTCAAGATATAAGGACAAGGTGACCATTGTAGCCTTCATACATAACATCATGTCAAATTTAGCTAAATTATTATTCTCCATAAGCCTTTATACCACCGACGACTAGACACAAGGGTGAGTCACCATCTTTACATTATAAACAACCCTAGTTTGCCAAAGAGATTTAGCTCTTCGTTCTTAATGAGATCTCAGTAAAGTGGAACTTGTCGACGTCAGTGTTCCCGTATGAATGCGACGTGAATGTCTTCAAGAACAGAGTGAATAGGCTTGTTATCAGGTTAGTACTTTTCGCCACCATTTTCAGTCAAGCACGAATCTATTTAAATAAAGTTTTGGATTGGAACTCGTAAGTATTATCTTAACCATACAACAAAGAAGTGACGTCAATAAAAAAAAATTATTTCATGTAAGTAATTAGAACTGATAACGAATTCGTGTATTTGTTGAGAGCCCCATTCGGCATTCAATGGAAACAATGCCGGAAACGCTTTGTTCACATCCGGGACGCGTCAACCACATTTGATTGGAATCCCGCTCGGCATGAAGATGGGGGAATTGGCGCATGTTATGTAGACTTCATCATGCGCACTTTTATATCATCGAAGGCATATTGCACACGTTCATAACAAAGCGTTATTAAATTTTCCAATCGCATAATACTCTCTCACAGATAATTAAACTGAATATAAACTAAAACTGGAATAAACAATAAGTATCAACAGATTTTGTATCCGGTTTGAGGGGCGCCATAGCTATTTAAATTACTGAGGTAAGGAAACTTAACATCTTATAGCTCAGGTGACGAGGGCAATACAGTGTAGTGTATAACATTTCAACTAGCGCTATGTTGTTATGGGCTGGCGTATCACTTACTATCAGGTGAATGTCCCGCTCGTTTCGTCGTTTAATCGCATAGAAAAGTAAGGTCCCGCACAGCAACTCAGGGGACTAAGAGTAGCGAGACAACATCTTATGTCTCAAGGCGATAAGTGCAATGTAGTGCTGTGTATATCACCATAATTAGCGCCATGTTGTTATGGGCAGGCGTATTACTTGGTATCAGGTGAAATTTCACTAGTCACGTCGCTTCGTACAATAAAAAAAAATCCAAGGATCTATAGAAAACAATATACCGTCGAATATATAATATATACTTTCAATGGTATAAGATAATATATACTGCAGGCATTACCATAGTCATCGATATTCTGCTGTCATTGGTGGTAGGTCTCTGTTGCCGGAGACTACCTAGGTAGGTTCCACCGCTGCGCCTATTTGTACCGCCACACAGTAGTGTGCAAACATTAATGTGTTCCGGTTTCAATGATGCTATAGCCAGTGAAAATACTGGAATAATGAGACTTAACGTCTTATATCTCAGGCGACGAGTGCTAGGTGCTGCTGTGTGTATCATCATAATTAACACTACGTTATGGACGGGCGTATCACATACCATCAAGTAAACGTACCGCTAGTCTCGTCGCTTCTTAATATAAAAATAATACCGGAAAAATGAGAAATAAATATATTAGATAGATAAATATTGATAGGCGTTGAATACTTTTCTATGTTGACTTAACACTTGCTGAACGTATTATTGAACTCGTCGCTACATTTCCAAAATTCACTTTGCACGGATTCGTGGAAAACTTTATATTAGAAAAGTAACAATTTATTAGTCAACAAACATTATTTTAATATAAGCGAGAGGTGGTGTACAGGGGTCTACGAGAAATTGTGTTTCGCACGCTGTGGAAAACTTGGAACATAACTTGTGGTTTAGAAGTACAAAAATTGTTTCGACTCCGTCTCGTTATTTATATATAAAATAGTGATTTATACAATAGTATTTGTTATGCAATATATTGTTTTAACATAACTTTATAACTTAATAAATCTAGATATACATAGACGATCAGCTGTTCACCGCATGCTTTGCTGGCTGTTACATACCTGCGGCTCCGTTTAGGGAAATAATTTTGTAAAATCTGTTCTTAGCTGACTTATACTCGATCAAGGAATATTCCTACCAAATTTCATGTCTCTAGGCCTTGTGGTTCCAGAGATGACATGATGAGTCAGAACATATGTGGAAATCTCTAATATATATATATATATATATATATATGTATATTCAGATATAGCTGAAACTACTAGACGTCAAGACTCATGATACGGTAGAGATATTGCTTCTGCCGTTCAAAGCTCCGCCAAGAATGAATTTTACAATATCCTTACCCCAAAGCGAATTGCAGGGGTGTAGTACTCGTAATACAATATTAGGGGTATAATAATATTTTAATAAGAAACCTATTTTGAATAGTTTTCATTAAGCGATAATAAAGGTGGAACTGAAAGCAAGGATGAGGCAGACGGAATTATAATATATTTGATTTAAAAAAAAACTTTTGTGCTTTTTTTAATATATCTATAAAAATTTATATTGAACTATATATATATCTAAGTAAAAAGTTTTTGTTCTTTCTAAGTAAATTGAAGACAGCATAGAGATTGTAATTTGGTATAGTTCAAAGTGTTCTAACTTAACCAAAAAAAAAAAACATATAATATAATATTTACGTATTGTACAAATAAGTAAATGAAACATTCATAGTTTTTATTTTTTATTTATTTTTGCTTAAGGATCATATGCTTTACTTTTCATTACTAAATCGAGCATCATATAAATCAATATTAGTATTATAGTTACTAGCGTTAAAATTGTAAAATTAAAGAATTTACTTTGAGGAGATTTCGTTTTAATAATTCATATTATTATTTTAATAACTTGCTTCTAAATAAACAGTATTACAGCAAAATTTGTCTGTTGATTGGTCGTTTCATCAGGGAGCATTAACTGTCTCTCAGTCTCAATGTATCACTGTCCAACGTCCCACATTTTTCCATGTCCGAAAAGAATTCATGGCCCGATGAATACTGAATTACGTAGTGGGCTTGTGGTGTCTCAAGAGACTGCTGAAATGGTACAGAAATCATCTCAGCCTTATTTAAGACAATGTTTATTATTTTCAATTTAATCTTCGCGTTGGAACAGTATGAGAGATTTGTTTAACGTGTACCTACACTCACTTTACTATTACTATTCTTCTCTTTCGTGTACTTCACAACCTTCAATTGTGCTTGTAGTGAAATGTTCTTCATGACGCGTCAACCAACTGCCTCCACACTGTTCTGTTCTCGGCACGTCCCAGGGCATTCTGAATGCTGGTGCCTAAGGTTGCCTGTAACTGGTCGGACCATTGGGAAGGCCATTGACCCCATGATCTCTCGCACTCTATCTTTCCTACTACAACCAGCTTATCCAGATTATCTGATTGTCTCAAGACATTACTATTAGTATAATTTGTATATATATATGCGTATAAGTTTACAACCCTATTGCTTAGTTGGAAGTGGATTTTGAATATTCCCACCACCATTATTAGTATTATGTTTAACTGTAACTATAGTTTTGTTTGACTAAATAATTTTTTTTTATTCAATGAGACGACAAACATAGAAGCGAGACGTTTACTTGGTGGTAATGATACGCATGCTCATCACAACGCGGCGCTAGTTAGGATAGTATACATTGCACCCCATTGCGGTCGCCGACTTAAAACAGGATGTTTAGTATCATTACCCCAGCTATTTCACTAGCTACAGCGCCCTTCAGTCTGGAGCACAGTAAAGTTAGCACACTGCTAGTGGCTGAAATAAGAGCTGCGGTGATACCTACGTAGACAGTTTCCGACAACAGAAACCTACCACCAGTAAGCAGCTTCCCGTTAGATCGAGGTAATTTTATTTTGAAAAGTCAAGGTTCAGTTTAAAATATCTTTCATAATAATGAACAATCCACTTAATGTTCCCACTGCAAGGACTCAGAGACTTCTCTCACAAAGCTTTCCTTATGTCTCCTATATTACTAAATGCGGGTTGATGGATGACAAAGCTTTAGAATGCTGCTGTTATTGGAAGATGTCAGTTTTCTCTTGACGTTTTCCTTCACCACAAGCTAAGCTGAAGCACAGTGGGGATCGCAACCGCTCCTCTCCCAGATGTACTGCATATATGACTTTATAAACTTTACTATCACGGTTTCAAATATCCTTACCGTTACTATAATTGCTTCGTCCTTACTGATATTATAATTCGTTTCAATAGATAAGATTATAAACATATGTTGATACATCTCTTATAGTCGCTTTGTTAAAACTTCCGGTTTATCATATAATAATATTTAACCTCACGTTGGAACTAAAATTATCTCTCGTACAATTTTGATTACAAGGCGCCTATAAATTTGGAAGTACGTCGCACTCATGGGCCCCAGCCGCAACGCATTTATATTAATTACTGCGGTTCACTTAACAGCTCAACAGAATGAGACATTAATGTTTAAGTGCTTGCTTACATGTTAAACGAAACGGTTAAGATCTCAAGTTCAAATCAATGAACCTCAATTAAGTTACGTATGTAACGTGAGCCGTATTCAGTATACGAAGCTTTCGATTCGACTGAATTTACTCGGAACATTCTCATTAGAGTTAACCGGAAACTTATAACTATGTATATCAACAACAAAGTTAAAACACATTCGATTTCTAAATTTGAACTTAACTGAGATTATTGTTTTATTAAGCTTTCCTCAGACTTAAACGCTGGAATCGTTAATTACCCGTCCTTATATTGCTCTTAAATCTGCTTTGCCTTAAATACTTTTGCTATTCATCTTATTTAGTAATATTATTTATTGTTTTTACAAATCTTTACTACGTAATATATATATAAAAAAACTGTTCCCATTTTACTTATTTTCTATTAATTTACATATATTATTATTTATTAACTTCTACGTATAGTTCTACGTCTATAAATGATGATTTATTAATAAATTGAAATTTAAAATTCTCTTATACATTCATAAATAAACTTCCATATATTTATTCAGATCATTTCACAAACCTGCTCCTAAGATATACATATACTTAAACAAGAGTGATGGGTGGAAGTAGTCACAACCCTCTGACATGAGGAATACGATTTTATGATGAGGATATACATATATAAATTTATCTATTTTAATATATATACTTTTTTTTTTGGCAACACAGCGGAGGCGGATATTCCAGTATTTAGTAATTTAAAACATAATTTTGAATTTTGGTTAAAGATGTGATTATTCAACTAGATTACTTATACTGTGTTAGATGTCTCTGAGATTATAAACCATTATATCTTGAGGGAATATACATATATACAATAACGCTGAAAATACACTATAGATACTGATTGTGTGCGTCTGATGGAAATCGAAAGAATTGGCACTTGTTTTTTGTTTGGCACACAGTAACAATTCGCGCAATCAAAAACTTCTCAGTGGAAAGATGCGAGTGTAAATTTTGCTTCCGCTTTAAAATGAAATTTTCAGAGAGCACCCCATCCCTTCCCTATTTGATTGGTGCTTTTATGTCGTGGTAAATTAAATCTCTCTTTTCCTCTGCCAGCTTTCAAACGACGACGGAGGAATTTGTTATTCGGATAATCTAATTACTTTAAAGACTACGAGCAAGTTTCATTTTGAGAGTACTATCTTTATTCCATATATATGCCCACAGATTTTAAACACTGATGGTAGGTCTCTCTTGCCAGACCGTCAAGATAGGTACCACCGCAGCACCTACCTATGCCGCAAAACAATAGTGTACTATGTTCCTATTTAAAGGGAGCTAGTGTAATAAGACTGAACATCTCATATCTTAAGGTGACGAGCGCATTGTGGTGTTATGAACACCATCGTAACTAGCGGAACATTGTTATGGGTGAACGTCTCCCTTACCGTCGAGTGATTGATTAGCAGGGTGTACCACGAGCAAGTGAGGTTCGCTTGGGTCCCACGAATTGTTGCGCAAGACTCCACTACATAAATGCTATTGTAACGAAAAACATTAATTTAAAAAGAAATAATGATTCTATAAATAAATATTAAATAATAGAGCGGTTATATAGCTCAAAAAAATTTATTCTAATATATAAAGTTGAAAATATAATTCAGCGAAAGTTAAAAGAGTTAAATAGATGTGTCTAATATATAAAATTATACAAAAATATTTTAAACAAACTTTATTCTTTCAATAAAATACTAAAATAAATAGAAGAAGTTAAATTTGAAAATGTTTCATTATAATAAGTGAAAAAGTTAAAGGTCCACAGTTGGGTGTTCGCAAAGCGCCCTAAGGACGTAATAAGGAATTGTTCGTGTATCGACCGGCTGTACGAGTGGCGCAGACACATACTCGCGCTCCTACGTACACATGGGGCGGCCGAGAGACGGCCGTCCGGACATGTACTGCGTACGTGTCCAACGTAATATTGATTGAAATATTGATTGGAGGTTATTACTGACCTCCAATACATACTGAAAAGATGCATAGGGAAGGTGTACTGTATAGTATACCGATTGAAATCCTAATAAATATAAAACTACAAATCTGATTGTATGATGAAAAATTATGAAAGTATAAGAGTGTGAAAGTCTCTAGTGAAGGAGGATATATCAGTTGGAATCCCGGAAAAATATGAAAACGCAAATAATAATGTATCATGACAGAATATCATAAAGTAAGAGTGTAAGGTCTTTATTAATAAGATTTATGAAGCATACGGGTCCGAAACCGTGTACAATGGTGCATGGCAGATTTAACATATAACATCAAGATGGTTGAGAAGGTGAGATACCAGCCGGGTGCAGTTGGCGGTTATTCAACTACTTGATTATACTCCGGTTCGGGAAGAGTGTTAGATAGCACTTCGGTGATATCGAAATACTCAGAACCATGTCTTAGGGCTTCCGCTCTATGATACATGGGTACTCGGCGTCTTAGTGGCTTGCCCCTATGATACGTCTTCTTTAATAACATTTGTTTATTCCAAAGTTGACTCGAACTGTGTCTATACATTATGAGGTAGCGGAAGCGGACGCGAGCTACTGCCTCAATGTTTATCGAATATTGATATTGCGTCTTGTCGCAGTTTAACGTTTGCACCGTTATTTAACTGATGCGTCTTACGGATTCGGTTCGTTGAGGTTTTTTGCAAGATATTGATGTCTGCTATGATATCTTGTGCGCCTTTCATGATGTGCGCCGATAATAGTCGATTGCATGTTTGTCGCAGTTCAGAAATACTACGTCTTCGACAATCACTCGGTTAAATATCGAATTCGAAGGTTGTGCCTTGCGTTATGGTTTGATACTCCATCTCATTCGATTTTTCCAAGTCGGGTCCCTTGATGACGGGACTGCAGACTGTCTGTTCTCCTTATTTTATGAATTTTGGAAATTAATAATTAATTAATATCCAAAACATAAACATTAATAATACTAAAAAGAATAATATGCATTATTCTGGTCACGTAAAATATGATTATATGAGATCCTAAATATTGTTTAAGGGGGAGAGGGTTACACTATTTATAAAACATGTTTTACTTTATAACCTTACTGTCACAAAGTTTTTGTCTTTTACAACGCAATTTGCAAGTGTTTAGGCATCGATTTCGAAATGTTTCGACCACTCCACGCGCATCCGTTTCCTGGTAATTTACTTCCGTCGGTCGTAAAACGGGAAACTTGTAACATAAAACCGTTCCCAACGAATCAAAACTTATACATTTATATGGCCCTGTAACACGCTCTGTCTGTATAACTTATACTTGAAAGTAGAGTTAGGAAATTAATCGATTACTTTAATATTTCAACTGCTGAGATTTATTTGGATACTATACCTTCTCATGATTTGTCATACGCTTATTGATAACAACGTGGCAGTAGTTAGGATAATATACACAGCAGCACATTATACTTGTCGCCTTTGGAATAGTTATTATTTCGTTACTCTTATTTACTAGGTACAACGTCCTTCAAATCGGAACGCAGTAAATTTGCACGCTACTACTAAGCGGCAGAAGCGAGGGTAGTATTTAACTAGACAGTCTCCGCCAATAGAAATTTATAATAAAATACAAAGCAATTAATATAACCCTTCCACCTCACCATTAAAGCTTTTAGTAAAAATAGATAACAATAGGGGTAGAGCACATGTTAAAAAATGGTTCTGCCGGTTAATGGTTAGTCAAGATGGTACACATTACACCACATTGGTCGTTATTACGGTAATTACAGAGCCCATCAAACCGGAACTCAACAATGCTTGAACACTTACTGTTTGTGGGCAGAACTATGAGCTTCAGGTGGTACCTACTTTTTTTTTGGTTTCGGTAAGGAAATCTTCAAAATATACTCTTCTTCTGTGGGGAAGTCACGATTATGTGAGACTTTTACTCACTAAAACCCCCTTTGTGCTCTGCATCAGTGCACTCGGGGAGACTCCGGGATCTGTTATAAAACACGCCAGTGCTCCTCTTCACTTTGTGTTACACGTCTCTGAGGAGGGGCTTATACCTCTTAGGCACCATCGCTGAGGCATACGCTGACCCACACAGGTTCGCTTGTTGAGCGATAAAGGCAAATCAAGGTCCACGAAAATTTTACATCCTTTTAGTCGCCTTCTACGACAGGCAGAGCTTACCTTAATCCTATTCTTACTAGCCCGAAACTACAGGGGTGAGATGGTACCTACCCAGATAGTCTTCAGCAAAAGAGAAGTACCACCCCTAATATATTATAAAGTATAGTATCGTATGATGACAGTATCTATATGTTCTATATCTCTTCTCTGTTTTCACTAATTCTTTACTGGATAATTATCATATGCAAGATAATTTAATGAAATTATTATAAATGAAATCGATATGGCATTTTTGTGAACTTTAACATCCCGTTAAGAACCATTCAAAAGGACCATTTACATTCAAAAAGCGTTGAGCTTAATACGAGTACAATCTCGTGAAGTGCAATCGAAACGAATGTAGGCTAGTCAAATAGATTACTCAGAGTTTTTAACATTTTACAGTACTTGATAAAATATGTTAGTAATCTATATATATATATATATATATATATATTTATATACTAGCTGTTCCCCATCCTTTGTGCTGGCCGTAATACAAAATTCGACTTGAAATTTGTCTGAAATATTATTTGAGAGCAACCGCATAAATAATATGAAATGAAAACGTTTGTAATAGATAATTAACAAAAAAATGATGAAGGTTGTATGAAATTCAAAATAAATAAACAGCCTGTAACCATCTACAAATCATTCCGCGTCGAATGGTCATGTTCCCATGTGGATACGTTCACTAGTTAACACGTGATAGGCGAACAAACTAAACACATTTTCATTATATATGTAGTAGTATCTCTGGAGCCATAAGACCTAGAGAATGGTGGTAGGTCTTTGTTGCCGGAGACCGTCTAGGTAGGTGTTCCGAATTGAAGTGAGATGTACGTAGTGAAATTACTGAGGTAACGACACTTAACATCCTGTGTCTTAAGGCGACTAGCGCAACGTAGTACAGTTTATTTTATTAACTGGATATTTCTGGATCTTCGTGATACCAAAAATCGAGTATCTGTATCTGTATCCATCAGCTGAATCTCTCTGGATCTTCCTAATGCTGTTGTACTTAGTAACTTACTTTGTACTTTAAATAGCTCTGTTATTATGATTTTGTCAAGACGTTGTCATTCACCATGGACCCCGCACTGCATCTCAAGACTTCTGTAACTTGTAATTTCGTAGAAATATTCCTTTTACCGAGTATTTTTGTTATGTTATAGGAAAAGGTAAAGTAAATAAATGTAATATAAATATGTAAACTTTTGAAATAGTTTTTGGCAGCTCTACAAAGTGGAAAACTTAAAAATTTACTAGTAACGAGTTGGCCAACGGTTGTAAGCACTTTTAAAGGTGGTTTTCCTTCTATTTCATGCAATGAAGATTTGACAGTATTTAACATAGAAATAACTTAATTTAGACACCAGTTTAATACTATATTGTAAATAAGTAATACTTCGCCTTTAATGAATAAAACTTGATTATTGTTTTTAATGTTAAACATAACGTTTATTTGATCTTTACATGCTTCTAGATAAAAACGGAGCATGTAGTTAAAAAAATGAAAACAGTTAAATGCAATTAAAACATTACGCGTTTTAAGTTTAATTTTAATATGAATTATGCGTTCATATGCAGACTTTGAATGCTCTTTATAATAAAGCAGAGAGTTTTATTAATATCAGTTGCAAAACGTTTCGTATTCATTCCTTAACCTTTTCATGCTTTCAACAAAAATTTGAAGTAAGTTTTCTACTTCTCCAAAGCTCTCCATCGTAAGAACTTTGCTCAACAGACGATATAACTACTTGATAGTTTTTTTCTATACAATTAAACCAAGAAAGTAGAGACCCATTCACTTGATGATAAGTGATCTGTCTCAGGGCTAAATAGAACGATATATTCTACTTCACATTTTGCTGTTATTCTCATGTGAAGTCTCTTGAACGTAACAAGTTTACAATATTTCAATCAACTTCATCTCAATTCTGTCATTAGTTTATAATCGAGAAGGCTATAGTACTCTTTCCTTTTCTTCCTTTCTCTGCTCTAGTCTTACTAAATATGCCCAAAACAATACGATACTTCTTAGATTATTTACGCAATATCATATTTTACCATATTTAACATTATAAGTTACCTTGAAAATAGAGATATTATAATTAGATTGTTTAAATAAATTATAGAATAATAACAATTTTTAATCGATAAAAAACACTTCAAACGATTAATTTAAAGCTTTTACAATTATCGATATTAAAGTAATATCGGCGGCTCTTAAAATAAGTTAAATCTGATTAATGATAGGCGAGGTATCTGTTGTCAGCTTTACAGCGATTTAACAGGATGGAGGTTCTCCGTTCGAGAAGGCTTAGAGGGAAGTGAAACGTCTTAAATAAAGCTTATGTAGATTAAAAGGTTTCCATATGATGAAAAAGTAAAAACAAAGTTAAAGCTGTTGAATACTTTTTACATAATTTTAAGTAGTATTCTTTAAAGCTTTCAATAGAATATTAAAAACAAGTTGAACAATTTAATAAATATATTTTATATACAAAATATCTGGTACGGTTGGTCGGTGTATGTTGTCGGAGACCGTCTAGGTAGGTACCTCGGCAGCTCCTATTTCCACCTCCAAAGAGTAGTGTGCAAACATTACTTTGTTCCGGTTTGTAGAGTGCTGTAGATAGTGATTTTTTATATTACACGAATCCACGAGACGAGCGAGACGTTAACCTGGTGATAAGCGACACGCCCGCCCATAACCTCGTGGCGCTAGTTAGAATGTAATACACTGCACCAAGATGTTATGTTGCTACCCCAGTAATTTCACTGGCTACAACACCATTCATACCGAAGCGCAGTAATGTTAGCACGCTAGTATTTGGTGGTAGAAATAGGCGCTGTGTTGGTACATGCCTAAACAGTTTCCCGCAGCAGAGATCTCCCACCACTAAATTACCGGGGTATATAGACATAATTATATCTCAAGGCGACGGGCACAATGTGGTGCAGCGTATACCGTACTAACTAACGCCATATTATTATGAGCATTTGTATCTCTTCATCATCACTACCCGATGAACGTCCACTGCTGGACATAGGCCTCTCCAAAGATCTCCAGGTTTGAGGGAGCTCATATGGGTGGATTTGGGCCACTTCTCACCACTGGCCCGATGCGGTACACCACGAGCAGGTAAGATTGACTTGGGTCCCATTTGTTATTGTGCGGGACGCCCTACACTTGTATCGCTTACCATCAGGTAAAGAACACAGAGGGAATTTAACTTCAACCTCTTCTACGAAGCAGCTACCGTCACTGACGCTCGTAGAACAAATGTAGTTAAAAGAAAAATTTATTTATATATAATATGATAAACTTTAAGTTATATTTTAATAGTAATCGTATATAACCATCAGTCAATCTGCAGGCGTTATGGAAAGGAACATTTCCCAATCGAGACAGAACTCATGCCCGATAGATCACGGTCTACCGAGATTTATACGTACACCGGTATACCGGATGCTCCCCTCCCCAGATCGTTGGCTTACACAGATGTACGTACTCCGTGAACTAAATTCGATTTATTTCGATTGCGTGCATTGTTGCAGTAGCGGAAAGTAATATGTCTTTTCTGTCGAAGGGAAACGATTTCAATTTATGTTCAGATATACCAGGAGTCGTCAGTCTAACCCAGCGCATACCATCGACCACCCATAGATCATTATAGATAGGACATTTAATTTCTTAATTTAATGCTTACTTAAACATTAAAATTATACTTTTAATTTTCTCTTTGAGGCAACAATTTTCTCAAAATGATGGTGGACTTCGGCTGCATCTTATTCTTCTTTAAGAGAATTCATTAATTTAGATTTATTACAGCGCTTCACATCGAAATGCAGTAATATTTAAACTACTGTTTAGCAGTAGATAGATGCTCAATACTTTAACAAGGATATGCAAAGGGGAGAGAATCTTACCACCAGTATTTCATACCTTTACTTAAAAAAGGATTAATTTAAATTGTTTACTAGTATTATATGTTTATTATTAGTTTGTATTTATTTAGGAATTTATTTATTCTGACCCTATGTGTGAAACTTACTTATTTACTTTACAAAAATCGCAATTTTGAAATATAGTGAAAATATCAGACGCTATCCTTGGACTTATTTTCTAAAACACAACCTGGACTTTAAAGCTGGAGTGTGTGAATAATATGTTTTCATTAGCGATCAAAACTATTACTACAATACTAAAAGTTTATAATATTTATATGCTTACACACATATATGCTTCAGATGACAAAATTATTATAAGATATATCAATTAATTGAATTAAATCTATGTAGTCTTTAAGAGATCACTGTATACTGTGTCTAATACTGTACTTCACTAAACTTTGAGCACTTTATAAGTTAAAACCCTATCGCCACTTTACACAATAATAGACTTAGATAAAAAAGAAATAAGTATTCTCTTGTTCTGCATATATATTATTCTGTATTTATTACAATAATAATTTCACTTTCTTAACTAAGGTAGGTTTTCGTGACAATAGTTTTGAGTCTAAATTCCGAAACAGAAATTTCAGACTCTATTCGAACTAGTTTCGCATTTTACTGTGAGTGTATACATAAATCTATCCGTATGCTAATGTTAGAAAAAACAATGGTTAAAAAAATGTATATTTCTATTTAGAAGTCATCCGTCAATGGTAATCCAGACAGGCGCAACGTAAATAAACTTTTAAATCTATTTAATCCAGATTCGCAGGACTCTGACCTGTGGAATGTTCCAGTGATTTAAGTCTCACAGTTCAACGCTGAATACAGAATTGAGCTCCCAACTTTTGGCACTGCTTACTGCACATGCGGTCCGGATATACGTAATAAATAAACGGCGTATCCGCAGCTTTTACTAATGTCTAGATGTCATTGTCCCCAAATTGTTTCTATAGAAACTATTTCTTCATTTGAGATTTGAATTTATTCTCTTCATCTCTTTCTTTCTCTCTTTCGTCTCTTAAATACTATATTAAGAGATTATACAACTGTACCATAAATGTTTCCAATTAGATGAGCCTTTAAGAGAAAAAGAAATAGGCTCTTTCAGACTGGTAACCATCACGAGGTAAATTATTAATAATTGTACAGGAAACAAACAAAAGTACTTTTTTTATAGAAAGCGAAGGCAACCGAGTGAATAGTTCACCTGGTGAATAGTGATCACTGTCACCCATGGACAGCTGCAATACCAGAAGAGTCACGGCTTCGTTGCCGTCTTTTAAGAAAATGATATGCTCCTTTCTTGAACGCCTCCATATATTGGTTCTGGTACTACAAAAAGCCAATTGCAGACGATTGCTAATAACAGCCGTCACGCAGATGATGATGGCGTATTTCCATCACCTAAAGAAGAAATGTTTTTTCAATTTTCCAAAGCTGATTCTCGAAGGTAAGAAAGAATCCCTACTAACGAGCATTCGATATATAACGAAAAAATTTTTCGATGATGATGAATATTAATTACTCTAAACTTAAAAGAATGACACAGAGGCCATTAAGAGGTTAGATGGATGGGTCAGAAGAATGATTTTTTATAAAATATTCCTTCTCCAAAAGAAGCTGCAGTAGTAGCAGTAGCAGAAGTAGCAGCAGTAGCAGCAATAGCAGCAGTGACAGTATTAGCAGCAGTAGTAATAGTGGCAGTAGTAGTAGTGGCAGTAACAGTAGCACAGTAGAGTAATAGCAGTAGAGTAGTAACAGTAGTACTGGTTGGTAGTGGTAGTGGTACTTACACCAGATGCTTGAAATTTATGAGTTGCCCATATTCTTTTTCTTCTTAAGGTCTCTCTCTTATAAAATTAGCTACATAAACTTCTTTAAAAAATCGTATGTAGGTAATAAAGTAGAAGGTGATTGACGAAATAAAAATATGTTGAGGCTGGCGTAAATGATGAACAAGGGAAAAAAACTTAATGTGAAGTATGTTTAAGGTGAATATGGACATTTCCCTGCGTATAATATTTCGGCCGTAAATATCAGTGAGACGGAAATTTAATTTAACGCGCGGATAAATATCAAAAGAAAGCAGTGCGCAAGTCGACCGCAAACACAAAACGATTTTAACATTCACTGTCCTTTATTATCATAATAACAATAATTTTACTTCCGTTTCTTCTTCTTCTTAAGCCTGTTCGACTAGCTGAGGTTGGCGGTCAGTTCACCATATTTCGTACGTGCTCTTGCGAGGCGGAACTGTGAGAAGATTAGAGATAATAATAAGATTTCTTATGTTTACGCTATTATTACACATTGAAACAAAATTTAACATAATTACTAGCTCTTCCCCACTCGCTTTGCTAACTATAACACCCCTGCAACCCGATTCGAGGAAGGAGTGTTGTAAACTACATTCTTAGCTGACCTCTAAATGGAGAAAATCAATATCTCTACTAACTTTTTAATGGTTTACGTGTAAAAGTTTCAGAGAACTCGTGAAGTGTCAATGAATCTCTAGATATCTCTTACATATATATTTATATATAATATATATATACATTTATCTACTGTTCTGTTCTATACATATAATCCAGTACAGTTTGGAGTAAAATATATATAACTATATCTATATATATAATATGCAGTTGCTGTTCCTTGCCCTATTTGGTAACCGTAACACATAAATTAGACTTGTAATTTGTCTGAAATATTCCTTGAGAGCAACCGCAACCGCAAATGACTTCCTATACCAACCGTTACCATAGCAACCGCATAAATAATACAAAATTGAAATGTTTCTATAAGGTAATTTGGAGTAAAATGATGAAGAATCTATGAAATTTAAAAATAATAATTAGCCTATAATCATCTATCACATTTTATTCCGTGTCGAAAGGTCATGGTTTCTTGTTGATACGTTCACTTGTTTTCACGTGAGTGGCGAACAAAGGAAACTCATTTTTGTTAAGTATAGGTAGATATACTCGCAAGTAATAAACAAACTTAATAGTTCACGTTTTTCGTTGTAGAAATAAAAAGATTCTTTACGTATGTTACTTCTCGGTGTGCTGCATTTTTAGGGACGTCACCACCTCTGCTACTGAATATTTTTTTTTCCTTCAGTTGTGGGGCTAGGGCCTATTCGTCCCCATCTCTTTACCATCTTTTTTGAATATTACATTCTCATATTTTATTCTTCTTTTTCTTTCGTTTCAGTTCTTTACTTTATATTTCCGTTCTCTATCATACTATGTTCCATTTCCTTTTATCACGTTTCTCTCATAAATAATGACAACACTTCTTTCTTTTTATAGAATTATAGCAATTTTCCTAAATTCTAATTATTTCTACATATTCTTGTTATACTAGATACTATTAAGAAAGTTCTGTTTGGCTTGCTAAATTTTTTACATATATATGCTTTTACAATTATTTATTTTCTTTCTTTTTTCTTAGGTCTTTTTTTTTGTTTTGTTACCTTCCGTTGTCCTTTAGATTACGAACCTGCCGAAACATTACCAGCTTTTACCAAGGTGGTACGTTATAAATTATTTATACAATCTCGCCTCACTTCAAAGAGAATCCATAGGAGATGTGTGGTTAAAGCTATTCGAAGTAACTTGAGCATTGAGCAAGTTTAATACTACAGTAAAAAGCTAAACTAAAGTTTCTTTTCGAAAACAAAATATTAACATTTCTTGTACTTATCCACACGAAAGCATTTACACTACTATATTTTTTATTTGATTAAACGACGACACGAGCGAGGCGATCCCCTAATGATAAATCACACCCACGTCTTTAACACTGTGACGCTAGTTAAAATGGTAAGCACCATCACATTGTGCTTGTAGCTTTGACAAGTAATTTCCCTAACAACAGCGACCTTCAAACCGAAACACACTATTGTTTAGCGGCAGAAGGAAGAACTGCATCAGTACCTTTTTTTTCTGTAAGGAAATCCTACATTGGATATCATCCCGCTGTCGGGGTAACCCAAGATTTATGCCGGACTCTTACCGGCTAAAACCCTCACAGTTTCTCACTCATCGCATTTGGCCGGAAACACGGAAACACTTTCGCACACTACCATGGTTTCGACAGCGAGAGGCCTTGATAAGACCTCATCTCGAGGTGGAGTTACTGCTCTCCACCCCCTATACAAGTATTAGGCGAAAGTACCGCTCACCAACTCGAGGCCTTTCATGTTTTGTGACAGATTTCTCCGAATCCGCCACCATGGCCTCTGTTATGGGGGTATGAAGGAATAAAATATCCTCGTTCGACGCCCCGGTCTCTACCTCCGGATTGAGAGATGGGTGTTTATTTCTCGCTGCCTCTCAGCAGCTTCTTTCTACAGAATTACCTCCTCACAGAAGCCCACCCCAGCATCCCACAACCTCTCACTACTAACCATGGCTTCGCTAAAGCCAAAAAGTGAGAGGTCATACCCCACAAGAGCGACGAGGTCTTGGCGCTGGATAGCCCATGCCGAGCAATTCTCTAAAGTATGTTGCGCGGTATCCTCATCGCATCCACAGTGATAACATTCAGTTGTCGGCCCTCTTTCACCTATGCGGCATAGGTACTTACCAAAACACCCATGACCAGGAAGTACCTGCAGAAGCCGGAAGGTCAATGGTCTGTACCGCCTGTCCGTCCAGACATTTAAGAGTACGTATAGCTTCGACAGTCCTGCTGCCTGCATTAAGGTTAGATTGCCCCCCCCCCCTTCTACTTCATAAGCATTGACTGTCGGAAATGGAACTTCCACAATTCCGATTCTCTTGACGAAATTTACTCTCCTTAGAACTGCACTAGTACCTACGTACACGGTCTCCAGCTATAGAGACCAACCATCAGTTTAGTGTCAGAAATAGTGGTACTTATTTAGCGTTTTACTGACCTTATAATTCTTTCCTTTACAATAGTAAATAAATAATAGTTACTAAAGGTAAAGCAACGATTTAAGTGAGAGTAAGTAAACAATTTAAAAAGCGACTTCTTTCCATTGTTCCACAATATTAAATTGTTCAATTTATGTTCTAGTACCGCACGAAAAACATGGCGCAAGTTTTTAAACAAAATTCGGAAAGGGAACCAGTAAGCGTTTTCTAGTTTGGGTTTCGCTAGTGTCGAAGTCAGCTACTAGATATTGATTAAGCTGTGTGCATAGAAAGGAGCGGAGCGGTAGTAAACCGTAAATATTATATATTTGTCATCACAAACCGTGATCAACTTGCGCATGGCAATGTGAGTAGGCATCTCACAAGATACAACCGTAACCAGATATACAGTGTATGGTCAGCGCACATTCCAGGACACAATACATATAAAGGTTACTCTGACCCAAAGATTAGTCGTTGTACGAGCCACCACCTTCACCAGCCAGATGCACTTGCAAACGCATTGTAAAGTGTTGGAATTGACATCACCACCAACTACGTAGTCAGCGCGAATCGTAATCCGCGGAGTGCATCGAGAGCTCATAGCTCACCTCATAGGATGGTAAAGCGATTACATCGCAGCCTTGAGAGGTCGTACTCCCACCAGCAATCACCATACATGAAGTAAATGCATAACTCCGCTAACCACTGTAGTGGATGTAGCCAATAAAAGTCAATTTTATTATGAGCCATCAGGCGTAGTCTTTGTCGTTGAGAAAAATGATGTTTTGATCAAGTTTGTCTCGCCCACCGACAACTGGCCACATATCTTAAAACATGAGGAGCTATTGAGGCCTTCCTTTGCAAAATTCATAAAATAGGGAGGGCAGACAGCCTGCAATCCGGTGATCATTGGAGCTGACTTGGAAAAATCTAATGAGATGGAGTGTCAAACCATAATTTGAGGCGCAACCTCCGAAGGTGATATTTTACTAAGTGATCGTCGAGGACGTCATATCACTGAACTGCGACAGACATGCAATCGACTATCATCGGTGCACATCATCATGAAAGGCGTACAAAACATCACAGCAGACATGTAAATTTTGCTAAAAACCTCAACCAACCGAATCTGTAAGGCTCATCAGTTCAGTAACGGTGCAAACGTTACGCTACGACAAGACGCAATATCAATATTTGATAAGCTCTGAGGCAGGAGCTCGCGTCCGCTTCCGCTACCTCATAATGTATCAATACAGTTCGAGTCGACTTTGGAATAAACAAATGTTATTAAACACGACGTGTCATAGTGACAAGCCACTAAGACGCCGAGCACCCGTGTATCACAGAGCGGAAGCCCTAAGACATAGTTCTGAGTATTTCGATATCACCGAAGTGCTATCTAACACACTTCCCGAACCGAAGTATAATCAAGTAGTTACTTAAATAACCACCAACTACACCCGGCTGGTATCTCACCTTCTTTACCAACTAAATGTTATATGTAAAATTTTCCATGCACCATTTTACACGGTTTCGAACCCATATACTTATATGCGTCTGCGCCGCCTATACAGCCGGTCGATACACGAACAATTCCTTATTACGGCCTTAGGGCGTTTCGCGAACACCCAACTATTGGCCTTTAACTTTTTCACTTATTATAATGGATCTTTTTAAAATTTAACTTCTTTATATATTTTTGTACTTTAGACATAGAATAAATTATGTTTAAAATATATTTGAATATTTTTGTATAGTTTATATTTTAAGGACACAACTATTTCACTCTTTTAACTTTCGCTAAATTATATTTTCAACTTTATAAATTTAAATTATTTTTATTTGAGCTATTTAAACGCTCATATTATTTAATTTTTTTTTTTATACAATCATTAATTTATTTTTATAAATTAATGTATTTCGTTACACTATGTTCCGACTTATACATATGGGAGCCGGATATTACTAGTAAGAAGCTATCCACGACCCCATTGTCGCTCAAATCCATTTGTAGTTAAATATAGCTATATTTATATATATCTTATATAAAAAAAATATAAGTAGATCCAACCTTAGTAGCTCTACTGTTAAATACAAAAAGAACGTATTCATTTTAATTTTCTTGTTGAGCATCAGCACATTATGGTGAAATATAAAACATTGAACTGGTGTAGGTGTCTGAGTTGCCGGAGATCGATTAGGTATGTACCATCGCAGTTCATATTTCAGATGACAAACAGTAATGTATATATATTACTGTTTTCCGGTTTTAAGAATGTTGGAGCTAATGAAATCACTTGGGTCTGAAGGAAAAGTCATGTTAATCATTCTAATTGAAAGCATGATCTCATCAGAAGGTAAATATATCACTCCTTTGGTCGATTTTATAAATAAATAAGTTTATACAAATTTTAATAGTATATGTATACCTTTATGGATATTTTTACGATAAAATACTTTGAAAGACTGTATGCTACTAATTACCTTTGTAAACTTAATGAATTAATATTTCCGCTCCATCTCCAACACTGTGTACTCAGATCTATCATAGCTCGCATGATTATGTGAAATTCTCGACAAAGGCAAATGGAAAAAGGACTAGAAGCGTAGTTTAATTCAAGTTAAGCGCTACGGTCTAACCGTTTTTTCCTTACCATATTTTGCCCTACTCTGGATTTCATTTAGTTAGTGAAATACTTTTTTCTAAATAAGCTTACTTTAAAGCAAACAGTTTCAACTTAAATTAATTTTGCTTTAGGTTATCCTTTTTTGGGTGGAAAAAAGACGTTATTTCAGTCTATCCTCAAATTAATTTGTCGCTGTTACCAAGGACATTTCGGGTAGGTACCACAGCAGCTACTATTTCATTACCGTGTTCTGGTTGGAAGTAGGTTTTATTAGGATTCCTTTTAATTTTAATGCGGATCTTCCTCATTTTTTACAAATCATTTTCATCATCCGTTTCTACAAAATAAATTATAAAAATTGTCTTTATTTTTCTCTTATGAAAGAATTTTAAGGGGAATGATTTTATCTTAATTATAATGGCTTTATAATTATATTATATTTTGCCCGAAAACAGTGTTTATATAGTGTTGTTACTTCTCTTCCTCTTTTTCATCCTCATATTTACATCACGTCCTCATTCTTATTCGCTTCCCCAATTTGTTTTTTTTAAAATCCCCATTCTTATCCTCAACCTTAGAAGGAAGTTGCTATTGAAATTAAGTAATTTCATTCGCTGCAACTTTCTTTCAACCTCAGTAGTTAACATTTTAAATCTCAAGGCAACGAGTACTGTGCACCACCACAATGTTATAACAATTACTTACCATCAGTTGAACATCGTGCTCGTTTCTTCGAATAAATAAATTCTCGTTTTAATAATATTAATAAAATAGATTCCATCTTAATCAAAAATAAGGAGTCTCCCAATCCGTCCGTACCTTTCTTTTATTTCCTTTACTTTCGTATTACCTCGGATGTACGCATTTGTATGCTGAAGTATTACTGATTTAAAACGAACTACTCTAATATATTATTCCTATCTATGATTTCGTTACTATGAGTTGGCATAAACATGTTTACTGCACTGCAGCTATGAAAGCTTCTGAACTTTTCCGGAGATTCATTTTAGATAACATCACTTACCTGTCTCCTTAGCTTATCAAGTAAAGAGTTGAACAACGGCGAAAGAAAATTATGTTTATTTTACCGAGAAATAAAACTTTTAGAAATTCAAATATTTATTTTATTTATTAATTAATTTATTTATGTAACACGTATGAACGTATAGAGACGGGCTTGGATCCTTAGCTTTTAGAAGTCAACCCAGTGAGACAGGTTAAAAGGAAATTAACAACAGATTTGAATGAACGCGTAACGAAACAAGAAATAAAATAGATCTTAGAAAAATCTAGATAATTACAAATATGTTTTTATATTTCTTATCAACAGCACTTATTTTTTTTAATTAAATCCACTTTACCTAATTTTAAACAGCGCGGCCATTTAAGGAACGAGCTGATGATATTCACATAGTAAGGGGACAAGTAATATATACGGATTAACAAACGTCGATAAATCTTTCCAGAGATTTGTTGTCTGTTTTTTTTTAAATAATACTTTCTTAATATCTTGAAGTAATATGTGACTTAAACTTTAATAACCTTGTGATAAATATACTGTATTATAATCGTTGAAGAATTATACCTTCTTCATCGCTTCTTAGTTAGATTTTTAGAAATCTGCAACGCACTCGGACTCGTCAGAATCGTCGGCTATTGTTCGAAACGAAATAACGGAAAAAAAAAGTTTGACCCAATTCCCATTTTCCAGCTCTCTAAGTTCAGTTGCAGTTGTCGACTAAGTGGTTGCCAATTTTGAAAGGTCAGTTTTATTTCTAAAAGAAATTATTCTTTAATTCCAGCTCAAAATGGCATTTTGCACACAAATGTCTTTCATTACTGTGGAATAAGCTAATGGGATAGTAATTAAGACTTTTAGGTCATCGAAATTTCACTTTTATTTATTTATTTAAAACTTTGTTCGCACTTAAAACAAAAAAGTACAAAAAGGGCAGACTTAGTACCGATTGACATTCTCGCCCAGTCGACCCTGGGATTAAGCAGAGAAACAAAGTGTGGGTGCGCAGTATCGTGTCAGTATAAATAGCTCTATACATATAATTATATTTATTTTAATAAACTTTTCATATACTATTAACAATCTTTTAAATCATATGATGTCTTATTTCAAACCTTTTAAGTGTACACTATATCTTTTTTTTATTACATTAACATATATCTATATATATCGCTATATTATAATTTAAACTAAAATTGTTTTGACATGTTTAGCTTTTGCAATATATATATATATATAGTAGCTCGCTGGCCTAATGGTTAGAGCAAGTGGCTTTCATTCCAAAAGTCGCGGGTTCGAATCTCGGCAAGTACCGATGACTAATATTGAAGTTGTGTACATTTGTGAACTTCAGTAACAACAGCGAAATACAAACGGTGAAGGAAAACATCGCGAGGAAACCTGCACATGAATTAGAATTTAATGAAGTCACCAATCCGCATTGGGCCTGCGTGGTGACTATTGCTCCATCGCCCTCATATTGAGGGTAGGCCTGTGCCCCAGCAGTGGAGACGTAAATTGGCTGTTGAGAAATATATTTCTAGTGGTAGATCACTGCAGTTGCAGTCCGTTTAAGTAGGTACCATTCATCATCATCAGCTGAAAGACGTCTGCTTCTGGACATAGGCTTTCGCCCAAAGATCACATACAGTCACCGTGGCCTCGGGTACCGCCCGGCAGTAGTAGCTGTCGTTTGTAGGGTTTCGTTTGGGGTGATTTCGGCCATTTCCCAACACGGTGGCCTAATCCGCATTGGTTGGAGCCAGAACCTCGGTTGTTGATTAGCAGTGGTGAGGTTGGCTTGGATCCTGTAAGTTACACTTTACACCCTATAGGGATAGGTTACTTACATTCTCATACAGAATTAGTTTCGAAATTTATATATCTAATATTAACATACCATACAATCAATAACACTTGGGAGAAAAAAAAAATATATGTTTCCTCTGTGATTCGATATACAAAATTACGTGTTTCCAAGCTTTCAATCAAATTTGAAGTTTTATGAGGAAGTTTTTCACGAGCTGAAAAATATAACTACAAAACTTTTGCAGCATGTCGCAAACTAATGCATGCGAACTATAGTAAACTTAGTATAGAGTGTTTTGAATTTAGTTCCCTATTGAAAATATTACTACTTTCAAAACTGTAAAATTGTGTAATGTTCATAAAATCATAATATATCGCATATATATTAATGTATGTCTGTATATAACTAGTCTGGCCATAAATACTGTTACATAAAAACTTTTCTTTTTTTCAACGGTTTAAGTATTTTGAATTTGGAACACGTATATTATTTTAAAAACTTCTTTAGATTTTGCGCCATTTCACATATTTTTTCGTGATCATTATCTAATTACAATATGGTATGGGGTGTTAAAGGAAATAGTATTGCAGTGATCGCCTTGCACAAAGTGGGTATGGAGCTGGTCCGGTCGGTCATATTCTAGACACTTCAAAAGCTTGGTATCAGCCGTGTGTTCGTATATCGTACTGTCAATAGATACAACAACACTTCTTCTGTCGAAGACCAGAAAAGATCAGGGCGTCCGCGTGATGTTAGAACTACAAAAGCTGTTAATGCTGCTAAAGCTAAAATTCATCGAAACCCCGTCAGGAAGCAAAAAATCTTATCGCGAGAAATGAATATTCCCGCTAGGACTATGCACAATATCGAGTATTATAAAACAAGACCTGAAGGTCAATGCTCGGTGCTTATCGTCGATATACAGGACATGCCCTAAATCAATCTTTGCAATTAATGATGGATGGAGTGGATCGATCAAAATGAACAAACCTGTCGGGATACGCAGGTGAAAGGCACAGAAATAAGGATATTTAAAAGACCCTCTGAACCGATAATAAAATTTTCAAGATTGAAGAACACTACAATAAGCAAAATGGTAAATTGTACGCTCACAGTTCTAAAGAAGCTGCTTAAGAGGTCGGAAAGGTACAGGGTGGCGCAAAAGTAATCCTCCTATCAGAAAATGCTATAAATTTTGCATTGATGTAAAAAAATTAAAAAACCAAATAAAAATAATCCACAAGAAGAATCAAAGTTTTTCATATTTTTTTTTAAATTACAGCCAAAAAACATCGAAAGGTTATTTTTGCGCCACCTTGTATACCTTGTATACTTTGTACCTGGTCTCAAAGCGCGAAGCACCCAAGCCTGGCTTGAAACCAACGTTCCAGACTTTATAAGTGCTGAAGACTGGTCTTCATCTAGCACAGACCTCAACCCTTTAGCCTCCAAATCATAGTCAATTTTAGAGGCCATGGCCTGCTATAAACGACACGGCAACATTGAGTCTCTTAAAAAATCTTTGTAGCAAGCAGGGGCGGTGGTGGAAATTTCCCTTGGAAACAGTGCGTAAATCCATAGATTCGTGATACGTGGCCAAACAGATTAAAGACCTATATAAATACTAAAGGTGGCCATTTCGAATAGAATACTTTTTTTTATTTTTTGCTGAGACTAATAAATATGTAGGTATAAATTTTAATAATATCCCATTACTTCATTAACAAAAAAAATTCATTTGTAACAGTACTTATGGCCGGACTAGGTATACATGTAAGTTTTAAGCTACTATATAATATAAATGAAATCATCGAAATGTGGGCATATCGCCGTATGCTCAAAATCAGCTAACAGAAAGTGACTAATGAGGAAGTACAGCAGCTAGTGAGAGTTTTCTTAACCATCAAAAAGCGGAAGACAGCATATCTCCGCAGAAAGATTAGTCGCACAAATAAAATATTACTCGACAACATCAAGGGGTGGACCAACATCAGGAGCACCGCGCAGCTGATCTACCTAGCGCAGAACAGTAAAGGATTCGAAGAACTGGTATCCTATCTTCACTAGTTGGAAGTCACAAGAAGAAGAACAGACTATAACTTAAATATTTATTACATATTTCATTTTGAATTAATTAAATTACGTTAAAGTTTTCTTTTTTATCTATATTATATATATATATTACGACTAGGTCTCTGTTTACTGATGATATGTCTAACCTAGGTAACCTAGACGGTCCTCGGCAACAGACGCAGTGCCTATTTCTGCCGTCAAATAGTACTTTGCAAACATGACTTTGGTCTGGATTGACGGACTCTGTAACTGATGTAATTGCTGGGGTAACGAGACATAATATGTTACGCCTCAGGTGATGAGCGCAATGTGGTACAGTGTATAAGAAATTTCCACTTATGTAAGGACTCAACACAATATCTTTGGAGCCATAAGGCCTAGAGACTGGTAGTAGGGTTTTTTTTTTATACTGTCTAGGAAGGTACCACAGCAGCTCTTATTTCTGCCGCCAAACAGTAGTGTGGAAACATTACTGTACTCCAGATTGAATAGAGATGTAGTAGATGTTGCCGAGTTAACTGTACTTAACTTCCTTTGTCTTAAGGTCCCACGTTGTTATGCGCAGCCGTATCACTTACCATCAGGTGAACGACCCGTTCGTCACGTCGCTTCATTAAATAAAAAAAAAAGTTTAAGGAACCGAAGAACTATTAATTATTGTAAACTTTTTTTACAAAATACTTGAAAAAAAAATCTATTTTAATCGGAAGTTAAAGAAGTGTTAATTTACTACTTGTTCACATTAACAGCGAACATAATAAATAAGTGCCGTAGCTTTTATAAAATAAAAAAAAAACCTTTTGTTCTCAATGGACACATTAACATTAACTCAGACCCTGACTCTTCCTGAAAACATTACTTTCAGTTATTAAAGAGTCCCCCGAACAATAAAAAGAGAAAGACAAAAGGGAGAGAACATGAAAGCGAAGGATTTTTTTTTCATTGTTATTAATAAATTATTATTGGTCGTTGAAAAATAAAGATTTGTTGTCACTTCAATCTTGTAATTAACAAAGAGTAATTTTTTTTAATTCGCTCTTAAAAATAATTGTTCAGTTACAGGTCCCTTCAGATATCTTAAAGGTAAACGCCAAAGAACAATGACCATGTAGTAGTAAGTTGCGATTGTAAAATACGTCGTTGTGTGAACATCCCAACTAGAGTCTCATTGTTAGGACATAAATGCCTTATGATAATCCTTTGGAATTGTTTTTTTTTTACCATTAACGAAAACTTTTTTTTTAATGAATCAACACAGCCCATAACAGCGTGGCTATAGTTAAGATGTTATACACTGGGCTACTACGGTGTGCTCATCGCTTTGAAATATTAAATGTTCAGTCTCCCCACCTCAGTAATTACACTAACTACAGCGCCCTTCAAACCACAACACAGTAATATTTACACACTACTGTTTGGAGGCAGAAATAGGAGCTGCATCAATACCTATTTAGACGGTTTCCGGCAACAGAGACTTACCAACAGTAAAATAAATACTTCTAACGATTGTAAAGAAGGGTCGTGAATAAAACAGTCATAAATTATTACAAAATTTAGACCTTCAGGATATACGCAGACACTAAATTACTAGTGATGTACCCATACGGTTTTTTTTTTTGGTGTTTATAAACGACAGCGTTGGCGCTACATCTTAAAGTATCCATAGACCAGAATCTTCATGAACGCAGTTGTGCTAACCGTTGCGGACCGTTTAACTATTAAACCGCCCTCATTGTTTTAACTTGAGTGTAATCGTTTTGGGGCTTTCAGATCGGTTCAGTGAACCTGAATTTGTGCTATAAATTGTCCTCAAATCCCCGTCACGAGTGCAAACGCGGATCCCTTCTAAACTCCCATTACGATTTGTAGTTCTAACGAGCCGTTCTATTTGAACACGATCAAGTAACATCATCAAGTAATTTTCAGCAATAATGGCCTAATAACTTATTCTAAGATTTTTACCATTAGGAGACATTGAAGCCGTAGAGGTGCGCCGTGTTTTTTTTTATTCTACGAAGCGAATGGACGAGCGATAGGTTGACATGATGGTAAGCAATACACCTGCTCGTAATACTGCACCACATTATACCCCTCGCCTTGAAACTTAAAATATAAGGTCTCGTTACTGCAATAAATTCAGTAGCTAGCTTTTCGGAAGTCTAAGGGGTCCCTTACAACAACTCACGGGACCTAAGTCAACCTCACCTGCTCGTGGTGCTGAGTGCTAATCAACAAACGAAGGTCTGGCTTCCACCAACCCCCATTGAGCCAGCGTCGTGGGAAACGGCTCCATTCCCCCATATGAACAAACGACGGCCTCTTTTGCCTGGCGGTACCAAAGACCATACTCACTGTCTGGTGAAGGTCGCGAGAAGTCTCTAGATGCGTGCAGCGTAGCCTATATCCAGCAGTTGACGTCTATCGGCTGACGATGATGATGAACGCTCTTCAAACCAGAACGCAGTAATGTTTGCTGAAATAACAGGTGCGGCGGTACCTACCTAGACTGATAACAGGATTTACCACCAGTTTGAAATTACTGATGTGATGAGATTTAACGTATCAAAGCGATGAGCGCAATGTGGTGTTGTGTGTGCTATCCTGACTAGCGCCACATTGTATGAGCAGACGTTTCACTAACCATCATAAACGTCCCGCTCGTCGCTTTGTTAAATGAAAAAAAAATATGATGTTACAACCTTCAACTTTGAAGAAAGTACTTATTGAAGAAAAATAAAATAAACTAGATAATTAAGCACTTTAAATTGTATAGTCAATGTTAGTCATAAAATTTAGTACAGTTAAGTTTAACCGGTAGTGGAGTCATAGTTGATTTAAACTCGTCTGTACTTTTGATAAATATTAAATAATAAACAACATACGTAACGTGGAAGTATATTATAAAACTCGATGACGTGTTACGTACGTTTTCATTCCGGACCGGATGCTAAAGTTAATTCAATTTTTTAAAATTTCACTCCACTTGACAGTTTCCTGTTGATTTTTTAAATTTTTTAAAATATTTATTAATTTTTTTTCAACAGTTAAAGTGTAATGAAATTTAAATTGCTAGTATAGGTTTCTAATTTTAGAGACCGTCTAGGTAGATACCACTGCAGCATTAATCTCTACCGTAAAAGAGTAGTGTGGAAACTTGAGTTGAAAGGAAGTTATAGCTAGTTAAACTACATTTCGAGTAGTATAATACTACTCGCGATACTAATTTAAACAATGAGATAAGGTTTCAAAGTATCTAAAAGGTAGGAAACCGACAATCTGGAATGACTTACTCGAAGTTTTTTTACAGCTCGACGGTTTCTTTTAATGTTTTTCGGTGTTGCCTCTTCATCGGCTCTTATTTGTATTTAATATCAAATCATAACAATTTATATTTGGATTTATTTTCATACAGAACTGAATAGAAAAGTCGCAATATAACGCTCACTTTATTTCAGGGAAGCTGTTTTTAATGCCGCCATTAGTTATTGTAACATTACAAATTGCGGGGACGTGGTTCCGTCCTTTTGCGGACGGATCGTAATCCGACATTTTTCATCTTGTAACACAAACAATACACTAGGTTATTAATCATAATTATGTTTTAGATTATTTAGGTCATAACACAAATAGATACTACAATAATACGTTAAACAAAAACGAGCAAATACATCGATTCTAAGAGATATAAGAAATGAACAATGAATGAAGATTATAAAGAAGCCTATAAAGAATCATAATTTTCTGGACATTTCTTACAATAAATCTATTAATTTATAATGACAGTAAAACAACAAATATGATTCTCTATTATCAGAGGCATATGTATTACTTAACTTCAAGTGACAATATCACAGCAATACAGCTATATAGAATAGTATAGTTAACGTATACAAATTTCGAATTTTTTATAACTTAAAAGTAGTAACCTATTAAACTAATAATTAAAAAGTTACTAATCTAATTGTTGGCAGTGTTCCTAGTTAAATTCTGAAGTCACATGTGACTTTGCTAAACTATCACCGCAGCTAAGTAGCAAACCGTGCTCCACTTAATTGCCACCTGCCCCATACACGGGGCACAGCGAGCAGAAACAGCAATAAGAATAGGACAAAGAGTAACAGGTAGTACAATCGCTTCTCTAATAAGGGAGGACTATAGCCGTCCAAGTTTCCTGCAAGTTTGTAAAAGAATATAAATGTACCAATAAAAAAACAAAAGAAATCAGAAATGTAAATATTTCGTAAGAAATGAAAATGAAAACAAGAGGAAATGTATAAAAATAATTAGAATGTAAATAAAATTAAATGCATAGAATAAGAATGGGAAAATGTACAAAGAACGGCTGTCTCTCTCATTTAAGCGCGAAATACGAGAGAGGGAAATGGAATGGAGAATGAAAGAGGCACTAAACCGGAAGAAGAAGAGGAAGTAGTAAAGAAAGCAAAATGAATAAAGTAAATACTTGAGGTTCAGACCCACAAATGCCCGGAGAGCGCGTTAAAAAAATACTATCAGCGTTACATCGCTATGGACCATATTTCTTTTATTCGACGAAGCAGTAAAAACTAACCGTTATTCTGATGATATACACTGCACCGGATTGAGCTCATTGCTGACTAAGTCTAAATGTCATTACCCTACTAATTTCACTAGCTACCTTTCAAATCCTTTAAACCTTTTCAAGCCTTTCAATTCGAAACTTAGTAATGTCCTTACACCATTATTCCAGGGCAGAATTAAGAGCTGCGGTGATAGACAGTCTGCTTAAACAGAGACCTACCACCAATACACCAGTCAGTATATTAAATCTAGCATATTCTAGACAAATATACTACACTAACTTAACCTTGTATCTAAACATGTGAAGTTAAGATTAAACGTTAACTCATTGTGTAGTTATACCAATCTAAGCTTAAGTTGGCATGAAATCTTTGAAGCTAATATTCTGAGCACTTAGATAACACATTAAATTTGTGTTGATAAATTCGTCACCATCAGCCGATAGACGTCCACTGCTAGGCTTCCCCCCAAGATCTACACAAAAAAGTATGTAATTTAGGTAAAGTTGATAAATTACTTTACCAAAATTTTTGCTGCTGTCCAACCATGCACAATATGGAGTATGAATGAGGGAAAAAGTAAGAAAGATAAGTATGGTAAGACAGATAAGAGAAAATGTGAGTAGAGTATGAAGGAACAATGTAAAATAAAACTAGATGATAAGTGATTTGGTATAGATAGGCCCTGACCCAAAACACGCAGGAGGAATGTTGAAAAAAAAAAAAAAACCATGCACAATAAAACGAAAGCTTAGGAGGCAGCTTAGTGACATTATCTTAAAGTCCTCCAATAGTCCTTTTTAAAGTTTCACTGAAAATAATAAATAATGAATATATCCTGTCGCCTGACCTATGTTCAGCTGTGCACATCCATTAGTTAAGATGTTGATAATAATGAAGATAGTCAATATATCGTAAGTGATACTAATAATTTTAAGTCATTATTAACCAATTAAACGGAAATATTTCTGACGATGTCAAAATGTCAGAAATAATAAATTTTTCTTTGAAATGTTAAAATATTTTTATAAGCAGCTTTTTAGTTTTCCGTAATTTTTATATGTCAAATATCAACACTTTACAGAGTGGTCATGATACAATCTTTAACATCTTATCAGATACCCGATGGTTAATGTTTTGTAGATTCTATAAAAGTTAAAAAAATAATGTCTGATCATAACCTTGGTAATAATTTCTGATGAATATAGATCCATCACTTGGTATGCGTTTACTATCATTCGGTGTTAGAGCCCCCGCACAAAAACTCACGGGATCCAAGCCAAGCTCTTCTGCTCTTGGTGCACCTTGCTAATCAACAAACGTGGTGGATAATGGCCTAAGAACCCCTATATGAACCCTTATAAACGACGGCCTCTTGTGCCTGGTATAGGGGGCTATACCAGGTCGTGGGAAGCCGCGGGATGCAAGTGGCGCAAGACCGTTCGACGTGGAGATAGATCTTTGGGGAGGACTTCGTCCAGCTGTGGACGTTTATAGTCTGATGATTGATTGATTGTTATCATTAATTTTAATCAATTAACGATTGATTCTTGTATGAAAACCTTAAATTGCTGTAGTATAAAATATACGTTACTATCCAAAGGAGTATGATGTAAAGCTTTCACAGATAAAAATTATCCTTTGATTCTTCATCGAATATTACGTGGAGTACTTTCAATACTTTTTTTTTATTATAATAAAACAATTCTGTAGTGGGAAAACTGTGTCGAAAAATTCCATAGCTGTGAAAAGTATTCCTTTGAAAAATACGTTCCCTCGGTAAGGCATGTTCAAATGGTTGGCGAATTCCTTCCCCGCTCTTTCATCCCTAAATAACTTTATTCAAATTCAAATTCGATAAAAGCGTCCCCTACAGTACGTGGAAAAAATTAGCAATAATTTTACCAGTCACAATTTCCACCATTGTTCTCTGTCTGCAGCTTGAATTTATTTTACGAAGCTACGAAATGAGCAGGACGCACTGGTGATAAGCGTCACGCCCGTACATAATAATTTGGTGCCAGTTGAGATGATATACACAACACCTCATTGTACTCCACCTGAAAGCAGGATATAGTACGATACAGTACACTACTCTTTAACAATAGAAATAAACTGGCTAAACTTGTCTTCCAGATCAGATCAGTTCCAAGGGATTTTATTAATATAAAATTTCTATATACGAAATGTTGTTAAAATTAAGCTTCATCATCATCATCAGCCGATAGACGTCCACTGCCTTCTCAAAGATCACATAGATCGGTCGTCCGCGACCATATTAATGACATATGTACTTAACTTGAACTTGAAGATGAAAAAAATTACAACTGTCTTGAAACATTAACACTAATAGATAAACTGAAGAATGAAGCTGAGCTTATCAAGCTTTAAATCAGGTTCTGAAGTTACTAGTCTTATAGCTGACTCTCGAAGAAGATATCCTGGGATTTTCTTCAAAGGTTCAAATGCGCGACAAGGTAATCCTAAAGAGAACCGCCATAGTTCACCGGAAGCAAGGTAAAGTAATAACGTTCTTTACATAGCTAAATAGCCTATATGTATAGACTAAACCTCTTCTGCCGCCAAATAGTATCGTGCAAACATTACTGTGCTCCGGTTTGAATGGCGTTGTAACTAGTCTAATTATAGATAAATCCGTTTATTTACTAATTACTAGGGTAACGAGACTAAACATTAAATCTCAGGTGCAGTGTCTATCATCCTGACTAGTGTCACGTTGTTATGGGCAGACGTATCACTTACCATCAGGTGAACATTCACACACACAAGTTGTTAAGTTGCGTTGCCCCAATCAATTCACTAGCTACAGCGCAAACCGGAACACAGTAATATTTGTCTTCCGATACCCGGTCTCCATTCAAAGACCTTTGGTTCCCCATCGTCTGTCAGTCCTTCGAGCCATGTGTCCTGCCCATTGCCACTTGAGGCCAGCAAATAAACGAATTCTAGATTTTTATTTTATTTGTTGCTGTACTGAAGAACGTATTTCAGTGGGCCTTTTCAGGTTAGATGTATCCATATATTCCTTAACACGTCGAAGCAGAAAAAAAAAAATATGATCTATATTTCAAGTGTAAATATCACTGAAACAGAAATTCAATTTAACGCGCGGATAAATTCCTAAGGGAAGCGACGCGGTAGTAAACCACAAATATAACCTTGAAATTTTCACCCGAATAATACAACCCACATATCAAAATTGTCATACGTACAATAGTAAACGTCAACTAAATCCAAACAGTAGTGTGCAAACTGTGTTCCGGTTTGAAGGGCGTCGTTGCTATATTACGTAACAATCACTAAACTTCTTATAACTGAAAGCGATGGGTATAATATATGTTGTTTTAGCGACAGTTACAATATAACTCTAGTTACTAAAGAGGGAGACTCTCCAACATATTTCCACGGATTCCAACTAAGGACTAAAGTTCGAGAGTTATGATATCTAAAGGATCTCCTAAGATCTTTTCAGCTGGTGCAGCTCCAAATGTTCTGTTCTCCCATTTGTGCGAGAAGCCATAATTTCTTTCAGTGTCTGTCAGAGACAAATATACATACAAGTTTCCTATTTTCAGTTAGATTCAACATTCAGGTAAAATAATTGGAAATCTTTTAGGTACCAAAGGCATCATTAAAGCCTGTTACGAGATCTATTAGATCTCCATCGTACTGACTGTAAGTCCTCCAAAAATAGCCCCGCAGGTAATTAATAAATTAATTAAATATCTACATAGTTATCACCTATCACTACTGTTACCCTGTATATATGTCTATGTGTTTGAGATTGAAGGGCACTGTAGTTAATAATTATTGTTACGAGTAGCACGTAAGATGCAGAGTAAACCACTCGTCTAGTCACTTGTTATTTCAAGCAATGTTTAATATACACATCTGCGTGTTTTTGGGCTCTGAACAAGGACATAGATGGTATCATTGCCAACTAAACGAGCTCAAGGTCGATGACAAATACGAGCTCGTCTTGTTTGAATATAGCGGTGTTGGGAAAATTTTCTGCTTTCTCTGAATCGTTCCATAAGAGACTCCGACGTCATACTCGTATCGTACTCATAAGGGTTTTAGTGGATACAAATCCTATATAACCTTGTCTTCTTTCCACAAGCATCTTCTGAAGATTCTCTCCCACCACAAGGTAATAATAGCAATAAATAAACCTAAAATGATTTATTTTTGAGAAAGGTGTGAATTACATAAATCTATTCTACTAGATAGCTGATCGCTTAGCTGGCTGTAATATTAGGTCCTTACATATGAAATTAGCGTTTTGTCATACTGGTCACTTTGATCTGAAATATCTCCTCCTTGGTTTAGAATTCCAAATTCAAATTTATAAATTCATTTAGCTGGTACATTTGAGTTTTGAAAACAATTACTCATTTGTTTTTCCTCATTATTTTTTTCTTTGGCGTCGCTTGTTACCGCACAATGGAAAACATGAAATATCGGTATATTTACGAGTACGAGTTCTACCGTGGCACCAGTGCTGGAGAAACAGCTCGAAGGATTAATGATGTGTACGGCGCTGGAGTCACAAAAGAAAGCACAGTACGTTTTTGGTTTCAACGTTATTGTTCTGAAATTTCGACCTTCAGAACCAACCCCGTGGACGGCTGGAGACCAAAGTGAAAAATGAAGAATTAAAGGCTATTGTGGAAGCGGATCGATCAAAAAGCACTTCAGAGATAGCTGCAGGCTTTGGGGTAAGTGACAAAAGTGTATTAATCCATTTGAAGCAAATCGGGAAAGTAGAAGAAAAAGTTACTTGTGAGTATGTTTGGTGGACTAGCTCCGGTGTCATTCACAACAGCTTTCTAAAATCTGGCTAAACGATTACAGCAGATATCTATTGTCAGCAACTGCAAACCATGAAGGAAGAACTAGCTACTAAACAACCGAGATTGGTCAATCGCTCTAGGCCACTGCTGCTTCACGTCAATGCAAGACCACACACTGCACAACAAACAACCACTTAGTTAGATGAGCTACAACTGGAATGTCTGCGACATCCACTGTATTCACCGGAGACCTTACCTCAATAGGTTACCATTTTTTCCAGAATTTGGACATCTTCTTACAAGGAAAAAAATTCAACTCCGATGCGGCAGTCCAAACCGCCTTCAAAGAGTTTATTAATTCTCGATATATATATATATATATATATATATATATATACCATGCAAGCGAGAATCGTTCACAGTGGGGTGGGCAGAGACCACCTCTCTCCACTTACTACAATCCTGGCACACCTCTCTCGCTTCCTCCACTTTCATGAGCGTCTTCATGCATACTCGTCAGTTGTGAGTACTCTTGACCCGGCCTTTCTTTAGGGCATCTTCGATTTGATCAACATATGTCCGCCTAACTCTACCTGCACCGATTTTTCCAATCATACTTACCATGTATACCTCTTTCGTTAATCTTCTTTCATCCATTCTTTCTACATGGCCGAACCATCTAAGCAACCCTTTCTCTATATATCATATTCAACTATTTGTTGGTGCTATCAAATATATTTATCCAAGTTTGAAATATTATTTAAACAGTGGTAAAATTATTCAGACGCGCTCGGTACCTGACGACGCCTTTTAATGGTTCTTTTTTGACGTTAAGCACTGAAAGCTGAAAGGGTAAAATATCGCTGTGGTTTTCTTAACATGTCTCGAGTGGGTAATTTCATGTCAAGTGTAATTTAGTTCCAAGTTTCTTTTATTCACTTTTCAGTTTACTTTTACGTTACATATCATACTACAGAAATTGTCTAGACTTTAATTATTTTCATGTCTTTTATTAACTATACAAGCTTTAATAATTTTATTTAATTTAACTGATTCAAACTACTAAGTAACAAACCGTTTAATTGGACAAGAGTTATGGAGATGTAGTCTAAGTTGAATCAAAAACACGAAAGGCATTAAAGCGCTTATTTCAATAACAAATAGGATCATATTAAAGATGCTTGTGGTCCACGACATAGTATCTTAAGAATATAGCTAAAAAATCCCTTCGACTTTCTCATTCTCTAAAATTGTTGCTGAAAGGGGTATAAGGGGTCTCGCACAACAGCTCACGAGATTTAAGCCAATCTCATCTGTTTGTGGTGCACCCTGCTAATCAACAAACGAGGCTCTGGCTCCCGCCAATTCGCATCGGGCCAATGTGGTGGGTTGTGATCTAAATACCCCACATATTAACCTCTACATACGACAACCCCTAGTACCCAGCGGTACCGGAGGCCATGCTACTTGTATGTGGAAATTATTGGAGGAGATAGGTCGGTTCAGCCGTGGACGCCCATTGTATGATGATGATGATGACATTGCTGAAACAAATTATTTCTTTCCATACATACAGTTAATCACAGTGTGTGTATTAATTAGTCCATCACCAGCCAAACTAATATCATTCGATTAACTAACTACAAGACTAAAGTTAGTGGTACCTAACTTACGATTAGGTACTAGTGTGGTCTTAGAAAGTTTACACATAAATAAATAGATAATTCTAAGTACAAATATGTGATAATATATAAGCATATTTCAATAAAACACCTAGTTAATCGAAAACAAAATTTGACCGTGCATAAATTGTCTACATCAGCTTTATCTTGATAAATGAATGTAGGGGGTAAGCTAAAGCGAGATAACTAATGACCGGATAAAGCCAAGTTTACGAGAAAACATCTCGCAGGACTAAATGAGATTACGGTTCCTGGTAAGTGAAAATAAAATCCCAACACCAGCCTGTTTACGGCGCAACTGAGTGATGTTACGTCACTAACAGGTTTCGGCAGATATCTTACTTGAAATTTGAAAAAAATACGTATTGATTAGTAGTTTCAGTTATTATAAGGATATACTGCCACAGTGACGCAGTGCTACCGCTTGGCTTGTAACATGGAAGTCTCTAGGTCATCATATACCAGGATTTTGTTTGTGCAGGTCTTTTTGAGTTCAAATCTGAAGTCTTAGCAGCATTGTTGTATTAAAACCATCAATATATAAAACAGGGGGATTCTAAGCAGTACTTCAATATTCTCCGTGATATTGTCACTTAACACTATCTGAAATTTCAGGCAAGTGTACTAAAAAAGATGTGTAGGGAGCCCTCCCACAAGGTGGACCCGACGATCTGGTGAGAATCGCGAGAACATACGGGATGCGAGCAACGCAGGACTGATCGGAATGGAGATCTTTGGAGGAGGCCTATGTCCAGCTGTGGACATCTATCGGTTGATGATGTACTAAAAGACTTGTGAATAATAGACTTGTCCGTAACTATCTTAAGAGATTAATTGCATCTAATTTTTCTATTTTCCTTTCCGGAAAGTAGCAAAGTAGCTAGTGAAAATGATGAGAGAACTAAACATCTCGATCAAGACGGCTAACGCAATGTGATACGATGATTGGAAGAAGACAAAAAGTATGATAAATAAGTAAAGGATGATAGAAAAGAAAGGATGAAAGGAGAGTATGAGAAATAAATAATGTATAGAGATAGAATGATAGATGATAAGTGAAAAATGTATATATAGGCCCTGACCCACAATACGCAGGGGAACAATTAAAAAAAAAATGTGGTGCGATGTGGACATCTCAAATTCACAAACACTTCATTGTTATAGACCATAGGCTCTCAAACTTCTATTAAATACTACTTCCTTTACTAGAAATAAAATTCCAACCCTCTATTTTAAATAATAGTTAACTATACTAGTTTTAAATATCTGTTCATTATCTATTAATAATTACCAATACTCTATCTCTCTAATAATGCTCATCGTGATGGTCCAGAACCCTAACCCTCTGAGGAACTTAGGTTATAGACTGTGAGAATATAAGTCGTAGAATTCATAAAGTTACTTTTCCTTTTTAAGTTCGCTAGTGTTAACTCTGCACTCTTTGATCTGTTAAAACTAAATCTCGCAGTTAAAATGTTGAAAGCGGATAAGTATAATACAGCAGGGTACGTTTTCAGAGAAACACCGTTCGTAATACTGAAAAGAATACCACCTGTAAAGTTAGCCGGGTTAACTTTCGAACAGGTTTGTTGAAATTGATCCCGTATTTAACGTTGCAAATTCTAAAATTCCTGACTTGAAAACTGCAGCGAACAGTGAAGTTCTGTCCGGGCTCTCCGTAATCAACGTTAGAGCTATTTAGTTTTTTTTTTTTAAAAAAAAGAAAAAAGTTACTGATTACTCTTTAGACAATTCTAGGTCTTTATTTTAAGAAATAGAAACAAAACAATGGATAGATTTCTATGAAATTTAGATAATTTTATTTAGTCTGTATTGAATGTTATAATCATTAATATGAAAGTGACCACTTCATCTTCATCATCATCAGAAACCGATAGACATCCACTGTTGGATATAGACCTCCCTCAAATATCTCCAAACCCATCGGTCCTGAGTCCTTATAAAATAAAAAATTTAGAGGAGTTTGTCGGTCTTTGTGATCATAATCACAATGTTATGAAATACACAGTAAAGATAATAATAATCATTTCCAATATGATGTTGAGTTGGGTGCAGCACATCTCTGTCGCTGGAGGGCATTTCAGTTCCTACCACAGCTTCTATTACTTCCGGCGTGCTATATGTAAGAATGACTATGTTTCCGTTTAAACATTGATTTATAACTTACTAGGTGGTAGATCTCCGTTATCGGATATCGCCAAGTTAGCAGCTCCTATATCTGGCGCCAAACGGTAGTGTGCAAATATTACTGTTCCGGTTCGAAGAGCGCTGTAGCTAGTGTAGTTACTGGGGTAATGAGTCTTAATATCTTATGTCTCAAGGCAACGAGCGCAATGTGATGCTGTGAATACCGTTCTTGCCACGCTGAAATAGGCACGCGTATCACTTACCATTAGGTGAACGGCCCTCTCGTCTCGTCGCTTCATTAAATATATTAAAAAAAAAATCTTGTATTTTTTTATTATTAGACAAAGCTAGGCGAAGAATTAAACGTTGACCTTATTGCAAGTATACGCGTGCTCATACAACGTGGCTCTAGTTACGATGGTATACATGGCGCCAGATTATGAAGATCGCCTTAAGACATAACATGTTAAGTATACTACCCTCCCCTCCCCCCTCCTATTGATATCATTAGCTACAACATAATTCCAATTGGAACATAGTAAAATTTACACACTACTTTTTAGCGGTACAAATAGGAGCTGTGGTGGTATCTACTGAAACATTCTCCAGCAACAAAGACCTAGCACCAGTAGATCCTTCTCGGACTTTCTTCTTACGATGTTCTTGTTATATGAATTAATTATTTATTTCATACTTTTGATAACATCGTTAATTCTAGATAAGAACCTGTTATTTAAGTCTGATTTCAGGAATCACCTATGCTTGACGGATTCCGAATAACATCTAAGTAAAACGAAATAGTAGTACTTATAAAGTTTTTTCAAGTTTTTAGTTATTACTTACAATCTGATCTACGCAGAGTGAACTTATTGAAGATTTCAAGAAACCGCTTAATTTTTTTTTCATTATTTTTAAGCTAGCTCTTCCCTGCGACCTTTGCTAGCCGTAATGTAGAATTGTTCTTGAAGTATGTCTGAAATATTCCTTGAGACCAAACGCAACTGCAAATGACTTTCTATAGCAACCGTTACCATAACAACCGCATAACTAATACGAAATTATAGTAAACTAGAAATAAAATGCTGATCTATGAATTTTAGATGACAAATAGTCTATAACCATCTACAAATCATTACGCGTCGAATGCTCGTCTTCCCATGTTGGTACGTTCACTAATTTTCACGTGATCGCCGAACAAATAAAACCTTTGATATATAAAGAAACTTTTCGTATTAACGTATTTAATAATCTCTTGCGTTACGTACATTTACTATTTTACTGACAGACAATTTACCGTGATCAGACAATTTTATTCCGCTTACACGAAATTCTCGTGAAGCTGGAGCTTTGATCCGTTCCACGCTAACATAAGCTTTTAGGTTTAGCACGAGGAAAGTATTTGTTAGAAATTTTTCAAGGACTTCGCAATAATATACAAAAAAGTAAGCGTTAACGTTGACTTAAAAGTAACTTCAGGTCAGGACTGTCTGTCTTGTATTGCCAAAGTATTTTTACAGGACATAATGGACAATAAAAGTTTACTGGTGTTTACTGGTGGTAGTTCTTTGTTGCCGGACCATTTAGGCTCATACTACCGTAACGCCAATTTCCGCTGCCAAACAGTAGTGTGCATTACTGTGTTCCGGTTTAAATGGCGCTATAGCTAGTGTAATTAATTGAGTAAAAGATTCAACATCTTATGTAAGGCGACGAGCATAATGTGGCACTTTGTATATCATCTTAATTTACACCACATTGTTATTGAGGGGGTGCCACTTGCATTCAGGTGAACGTCCCGATCGTCTCCTTGTTAAAAAGGTTGTATTGATAATGAATGCTAATTAATAAAGTGGATTAACATTCATATGCAAATAGTTAAAGTTATTTAATTTGTAGTCATACGAATAGTGAAATATAATTTTCATTATTAAATGTGTAGTAATCAAATAGTACACTAATGAAATCGAGAAAAAAAAACACACGAATTGGGAGATGATACGATGATGATGAACCAAACTTTTTTTTTTTTTTTTTATTTGACGAAGCGACGTAATGAGCAAGAAATTCACCTGACGGTAAGTGTTACACCTACCCATAGCAGTGTAGCATTGTCTGATGGTATACACTGGTCAATGCTCGTCGCCGTGATACATAAGATGTTGAGTCTGGTTACCTCAGTAAATTTACTAGATACAACACTCTTTGAACCGGAAAACAATAATTTTTAAACAGTACTGTTTGGCAGAATTAAGAGCTACGGTAGTATCTACCGCTAATTGTATTTTTAAATGTTCACCTGCTTCGCTCACCCGGCAATGCTACAACTCTTGACCTTTCTCATTCCACCAGTTTCACTACTTTTAACTTTAAGGGAATTCTGAAGGTGTTTCTATTTATCACTCCTCCGCTGTCCGCATTCTATATCTTGACCAGATTGTAGGTAGATCTTGTGATAGTACTATCTACCGAGTCACGCTACAGAAAAACCTTAACTCAATAGCATAAACAAAATCCATTAATTAAATTTTAAATGTCTATTAGCAAATTGGATTAAAAGCTATCAAACAATGAACTAATTGATTGCCAGGTTTGTACACGACCACTGACATAATGCTACGCCAACACAGCATCCCGAATTGTCAGCTAATATGAAAATTTTATCCATATAAACGGCATGAACATTTTCGCGTTCACCGTACAAATCATTTTAATAGTTGATATATTGAAAAAATTAATTGCAGTGTAAATATCTTACCTCCCTATTACATTAATTATGCTGATGTAAGATTATTTAGATATTTATGTGTAAGAAAGCAGAATGATAAAATCCGGGCGAGCATCCTAATGAAATTGGTTATAAACGGTGACAGCGATTGCCCTATACAAAATCCAATTACACTTCCGGCAATAATTCAGGAGAAAACATTTAGGCGTAATTTAAGATTTTTAGACTGCAACACAGATTAAAAAAAATACGTAAATTAAGATTTTTAGACTGCGACATAGATTGAAAAAAAAGTGTAATTTGAGATTTTTAGTCTGTAACACAGATCAAAAAAGATATAAATTAAGATTTTTAGACTGCGACATAGATTGAAACGAAAGTGTAATTTAAGATTTTTAGACTGCAACACAGATCAAAAAAAGACGTAAATTAAGATTTTTAGACTGCAACACAGATCAAAAAAAGAAGTAAATTAAGATTTTTAGACTGAAGCATAATCTAAGAAAAGCATATTTCAAGATTTTTATACTGCATTATAGACTAAAAAATGCATAACTTAAAGTTTTTATACTGCAGTATAAATAAATAAAAACGTATTTCAAAATTTTTAGACTGCAGTCTTGATGAAAAAAAAGCGTAATTTAAGATTTTATACTGCAATATAGATTAAAAAGGCGTAAGTTAAAATTTTTAGACTGTTTCATAGATTAAAAAACATATAATTCACGCACGCACTCATGCGCACATTATTTTCAACGCGGCGCTAATTAGATTTGTACGCACTGCACACAGCGCTCGTTGCCAGGAGAGATAAGATGTTGTGTCTCGTTACCTTAGTAATTACACTAGCTACAACACCCTTCCATCCAGGAAAACAGTAATGTTCACCCATTACTGTTTGACGGCAGAAATTGGGCCTAGACAGCACCAGATTCCTAGCACCTGTAAGCTGGAATATGATGGCTGAGAAGATTGAATGGTGGTAGGTATTTTTAAATCCCGCCTAATTACTCGTAGTTACTACCATCCAAACTGAATCTAGGTGTACTGGTTATCAGCATATGGGAGCCACAGTATTCTTGGCGAGCACCCTTCAACATTCACAGTAATTTCGGATCAACCTATCATAATTAAAAAACAATTAATATTTATATATTAAAGAAAAATAAAAATTATTCACCTATTAAATGATTCATATGATCCGTAATAAAATGAGATATAACTGGAACTTTAAAATGTAGGTTAAAACATAACTCGGAGGTGACGTCATCGGTTTCCAGCAAGTAATATAATTATAAAATAATGTTTTTTTATTAAAAATAGATGTAAAGTAGGTTATTAATAATTATAGCTTGTATTTTAATACTAGTTTTTAAAGTACCGTACTCAGGTGTTGTTTTTAAGGGAAGTAATAAAAGTAGGGTAGAATCTCGGCGTGGACTAATAAAAATAAATCTTAACGTCTAATATATACATTTGAATACAAATTTATTTTCACTGAGTCGTTTTAATCTTGTTAGAAAATTCTAGAAACTGTAAACAGATATTATATTACACTATCAAATGGCATACAACGTTTTAGTACATCATCGATATAGACGCCGTCCAAAGTTCATCACAACGAGCGGTCCTGCGGTGCCCGTATCCTGCAACTTCCACGCGACCTACATCAGGTCGTCTGTCCCCATAGTCACCATGCGTCCGGTACCACCAGACACTAGGATACGTCGTTTGTTGATCATATAGTGGGCCATTTCCCACCACGCTAGATCAATGCGAGTAGGTGGAAGTCAGAGCCTCGTTTGTTGATTAGCAGGATGCACCACGAGCAGGTGAGGTTGGTTTAGGTCATGTGACACTCCTTTTTTTAGTACATAGATTAAAGAAAAACATTTCATATATATAGTACTGGTGGTAGGTCTCTGTTGCCGGAGACCGTCTACCACCATCAGGTATCACCGCAGCGCTTATTTCTGCCTCAGAACAATAGTGTACAAACATTACCATGTTCTTCTTTGAAAAGCGTAGCTGTTGAAGTTACTAGAGTAACAAAATTAAAATCATTTGTCTCAATGCGACGAACACACTATGATGCAGTGTATATCATCCTAACCGCTACGGTGTTATGAGCAGATGTATCGTTTACCATCAGGAACGTCTCGCTCGTACCGTCGAATAAAATACATACGTCACAATACCGTAGAAAACCTTATCGGTAGTAACAGTTACACGAACAAATTCACTTAATCCGCATTGTATATATCCGAAACGAAATAACTAGATCTGATAATAAATATATGCTATCTGTAATGTACAGTAGAACCCTAATACCTAGTTGGCTCCAATCCAAATAGTACACTAACCGCAAAACATACCGAATTCGAACCGTATCTTTTATGAAACAATAGTGTAGTGCCGCGTTTATCCGACTATTAACGGCTTCTGACTTCCGCAAGGGTGCTATTTATTTTTTAAAGCCAATTTTAACCCTACATTTAAACTGCATCGTATAAAAATTTATTTATTCAACTTTTTTTTATTCAGCACAGCAACAAGGCTAGCGAAACGTTGAGCTGATTCTCTTGAGCTCGTAACCTTGAAACATAAATCTGGTAACCTTTTGAAATTTCACTACAACGCCCTTGAAACCGCGGTAATTAGAGCTGTGGTGGTACATTACTACCGTACCGATACTTAATATCTTATGTATCAAGGCGACGAGCGCAGTATAGATCAATGATAACCATCTTAACTAGCTCCACGTTGTTATCAGCGAGTGTATAGCTTACCATCAGGTGAACGTCGAAACTGTTCAAAATATAAATAACCATTAATACAAGAGTTTCTTTGGAAGGGGTCGTTTTTGGAAGTTGGATGTTTAATTAAAGTTATACAAGGGGAAATTTGTAAGCGTCGCATTCGCAAAACGCCCGTTACCTAACTAGATTTTAGCAAGTCCATCAAAATGAACACGATATTGGTGAATCGTGACCGGAATACTGATACAGATCCCAGCCGTGCAGCGTAATCAAAACGAATGGGGAACTGTAAATTTGATTTTGCCAAGTTTCAATCGTTTATGAATAGCGCAAAGTGAATTAATTCGTATCTAAACTTATATACATTTTATTCAAAGTAACTTTGTTGCTGGAAATCATCTGGGTACCCACTAAGCTGCTCTTTCTACAGATAAACAGTAGAATGCAAACTTAAGATGGTCCCTTATTAGTGTTAGGTCTTTCTTGCCTTTTATCGCTTTGCTTATTACCTACACATTTTTTGTAACGTAATTTTGTTGTAGTTAACCTAAAGTATATGTACTTAAGTTTTGAGAAAAATAACAGAGTTAATATTGTTATTTATATTGAATTTAACACTTGGGCTTAGTCGCGACATTCAACTGTACGAAATGTAAATGAAATCATCGCATTTTTTTAAATTCATGACTTCATTCGTTAAAACCAAACCACAGTTCGTATATCCTCATGTATCTCTAGTCCTGTACTCCATGTATAATTCTGAATGATTAATGTAATACATATTTGATAAGATTATTTACATTCCAATATCGGATATCTATAGAAGAATGTTACACTTTTTAGATATTCATTTGCAGATTATGAGGGTGTGAACATGTATGAAGATTTATTCCTTGCGGAATTATGAAATACAGATTGAATACGTATAACTTTCCTGCGTAGAACTTTATTCTCAGCTTGGCCGCGATATATCAAATGTATATATATTATTTGTTTTAGAAATATATGTAAAAGATAATATATATACATTTACATGTTAAAAATTAGTTTAAGAAATCTACAAACCCATATATTACACCAATAACTGTTTCCCGTCCGCTTTGCTGGCTGTATCACCCCCGCAATTCTTTTTGCTGAAAAACTGTAAAATCTGTCTTTAGTTGACCTTAACTCGGTTAAAGGAATGTTCGAACAAAATTTCAAGTCTCCAGCTCTTATGGTTTCAGAGATGTCGTGCTGAGTCTCTACCTAAGTGGAAATCTCTAATATATATATAGATTGTTATATATTGGAAAAAATAAAACCATAACCAAACAAAAGAAAAAATATGTACAATTAGAGTAATCTATTAAATACCTACAACTTTAAAATATAAGATATAAAATCTCGATCCTTTCTTGTAGAGGCTGCATTGGAATATCCACACTGGCTATTCTGACCATCATCAGCCGATAGACGTTCACTGCTGGACATAGGCCTCCCCAAAGGTTCTCAACTCGATCGGGTAGGGATTTATATAGGGATTTGGGCCATTTACCATCACGCTGGCTCAATGCGGGTTGGTGGGAGCCAGAGCCTCGTTTGTTGATTAGTAGGGTGCATCACAAGCAGGTGAGGATGGCTTCAAAGCCATCATCCATCCAGCACAACTACTCATGAGATCAATCCTATGAGTTATTGTGTGGGAACCCTTACACTCCATTCTGATAATATTTGGTATTTAAAAATATCAACATTATCATTGTAATATCGTTGATGATTATTTATTTTTTTATTTAAATAAGCAACGAGACTAGTGGGACGTTCATGTGATGGTTAATGATGCGCCTGCCCATAACAACGTGGCGCTAGTTAGGATGATATACACAGTACCACATTGCGCTCGCCTTGGGACAGATGTTATTTCTCTTTACCCCAGTAATTATATTAGCTACAACGCCCTTCAAACCGGAACATAGTAATGTTTGCATTCTGCTTTTTGGCGGCGGAAGTAGGTGGTGCGATGGTACCCACCTAAACGGTCTCCGGCAACAGAGACTTACCACCAATGGTTAGTAGATTAAATTCTTTTAATAACAAAAGATAATAAAGTAAGCACTCTACTACTCTACTAGTAGATATTTTATACATTCAATACTTTCTCCACCAGTCTACCGTCGCCACAGTCAGCGACACAAAGACTGGCAACCCCAAAGGTGAATAAAACAAAACCGTGGTAAAACAGTGCTGCCAATCTAAGTAATTTCTGGTTTATTTATTTATTTAAACACTTTGTTGTATACACCGAAAACGTTACAAAGGGCGGATATAATGCCTAGAGGCATCGTTTTCTACCAGTCAACCCTGAGGGAATGTTGAAAACTGGAATGGAGATGCTGAAACATGTTCATATTTTTACTATACAACGTAAAAATTGTAGTAAAAATATAGTAAATATAAAGCAGAAAGTACTTAGATTGGCAGCACTGTTTTACCACGGTTTTGTTTTATTCACCTTTGGGGTTGCCAGTCTTTGTGTCGCTGACTGTGGCGACGGTAGACTGGTGGAGAAAGTATTGAATGTATAAAATATCTACTAGTAGAGTAGTAGAGTGCTTACTTTATTATCTTTTGTTATTAAAAGAATTTAATCTACTAACCATTGGTGGTAAGTCTCTGTTGCCGGAGACCGTTTAGGTGGGTACCATCGCACCACCTACTTCCGCCGCCAAAAAGCAGAATGCAAACATTACTATGTTCCGGTTTGAAGAGCGTTGTAGCTAATATAATTACTGGGGTAAAGAGAAATAACATCTGTCCCAAGGCGAGCGCAATGTGGTACTGTGTATATCATCCTAACTAGCGCCACGTTGTTATGGGCAGGCGCATCATTAACCATCACATGAACGTCCCACTAGTCTCGTTGCTTATTTAAATAAAAAAATAAATAATCATCAACGATATTACAATGATAATGTTGATATTTTTAAATACCAAATATTATCAGAATGGAGTGTAAGGGTTCCCACACAATAACTCATAGGATTGATCTCATGAGTAGTTGTGCTGGATGGATGATGGCTTTGAAGCCATCCTCACCTGCTTGTGATGCACCCTACTAATCAACAAACGAGGCTCTGGCTCCCACCAACCCGCATTGAGCCAGCGTGATGGTAAATGGCCCAAATCCCTATATAAATCCCTACCCGATCGAGTTGAGAACCTTTGGGGAGGCCTATGTCCAGCAGTGAACGTCTATCGGCTGATGATGGTCAGAATAGCCAGTGTGGATATTCCAATGCAGCCTCTACAAGAAAGGATCGAGATTTTATATCTTATATTTTAAAGTTGTAGGTATTTAATAGATTACTCTAATTGTACATATTTTTTCTTTTGTTTGGTTATGGTTTTATTTTTTCCAATATATAACAATCTATATATATATTAGAGATTTCCACTTAGGTAGAGACTCAGCACGACATCTCTGAAACCATAAGAGCTGGAGACTTGAAATTTTGTTCGAACATTCCTTTAACCGAGTTAAGGTCAACTAAAGACAGATTTTACAGTTTTTCAGCAAAAAGAATTGCGGGGGTGATACAGCCAGCAAAGCGGACGGGAAACAGTTATTGGTGTAATATATGGGTTTGTAGATTTCTTAAACTAATTTTTAACATGTAAATGTATATATATTATCTTTTACATATATTTCTAAAACAAATAATATATATACATTTGATATATCGCGGCCAAGCTGAGAATAAAGTTCTACGCAGGAAAGTTATACGTATTCAATCTGTATTTCATAATTCCGCAAGGAATAAATCTTCATACATGTTCACACCCTCATAATCTGCAAATGAATATCTAAAAAGTGTAACATTCTTCTATAGATATCCGATATTGGAATGTAAATAATCTTATCAAATATGTATTACATTAATCATTCAGAATTATACATGGAGTACAGGACTAGAGATACATGAGGATATACGAACTGTGGTTTGGTTTTAACGAATGAAGTCATGAATTTAAAAAAATGCGATGATTTCATTTACATTTCGTACAGTTGAATGTCGCGACTAAGCCCAAGTGTTAAATTCAATATAAATAACAATATTAAGGCTGTTATGTCTCAAAACTTAAATCCATATACATTAGGTTAACCACAACAAAAATGGTAGTGATGAGCAAGGCGTTAAAAGGCAGAAAAGACCTAACACTAATAAGTGGTCCGTCCATCTTAATACGGTCTCTCTACTAAAAGATACAGCAGACATCGATATATCACATATAACTACAATAAGTAAACAATATTAACTACATAAAAAAAACAAACAGAAAAACTGTATGGAGATAACAAATAAATTTGAAAGTTTTCATACTTAAGGTATTCTCAATAATAATATACTTACTAAAGTAATATTTCTTCAGCAAACAACTACTTTGTTTTATAAGTTTACATAACAAGTTGTTACTTAATTGTTACACACTTTCGTCTTATATTTGGTACCTTTTTTAATGTATTCTTATATTAATCGAAATATCAGAACATTATCTGTTAGTAATAGTCTATGCAACAATGGATATATACCGTTAGTTTGTAGATCATTCATTCATCATCATCAGCTGGTAGATGTCCACCGCTGGATATAGGCGTCCCCCAAAATTCTCACTTCTCACTAGATCGTCAGTGCACTTTGTGGGAGGTTCCCCAACATTGTATCTACCTATAGGGGGGCGCTATTCGAGGACCTTACTACTCTATCGGCCGTCGGTTCTTCGATCAATGTGTCCTGCCCAGTGCCACTTACGTCTAGCAATCTTTTGGGTTATGTCGGTTACCTTAGTTCTTCTACGGATCTCCACTTTTCTGATTCGATCGGACAGAGAAGTACGGAGCATAGCCCTCTCCATTGCCTTTTGGGTGACTATGAGCCTTTCTATAAGGCCGATAGTAAGGGGCCACGTCTCGGATCCGTATGTCAATATATGACTTTTATCTTCAGACACTGCAGTATTTGAGACGAAAAGATGCAGCGTAGCTTCCCGAACGCTGCACATCCGAGTTGGATTCGTCGATTGACCTCTTTCTGGAAGTTGGATTTACCTAGCTGGACTGTCTGTCCCAGGTAAACCTATTCGTCAACAACTTCCGGCGTAGAGCCCTCGATCATTATTGGCGTAGGTACAATGTGGAAATTAGATATAATCTTTTTCTTCTCCGTATTTATTTTAAGAACCACTCGTCGAAATTCATTTATTCATACTTTCTCTCATTTTTATTTAGATAAAATATAGGCCTAGCTCTTTAATACAGATATCTTTAGTTAATATTTTATCATATCTACAGTTCAGTATGCCTTTCTTTACTATTACGCTATCACTTATATGTTAAGAGTCGAATATGTAGGTATCGGTTATATGGTTAACTATAATGAAAATATTTGATTGTAGCAGCTTATCCTTACTCCTTTAAAATAAGCGATTTTTGATCTCTCCACAGGGAGCAATAAGAAATGTTGTATTTACGTTTAGACAATAACAATTGTATACTGCGTACTTATTAATGGCGCGCAGTTATTTTGTAATTTACTTTAAATCATCGTTAGTGCCTCGAAAGTAAACATCAGTATCGGAAAACGCTTAAACCGCCCTGTTCGCTACATGTCTAACGATCCAGAAATTGAGGTGGGTGAAATAAATAGATACTCTTACATTGAGAGTGAGTATACAGTACGGCGGGTGTACTGCGTCGCGTACTCGTACAACAATTCGTTACCCCACTCCCGCACCCCGAGTGTGAAATATGAAGATAAACTGCGGATTTCTATCCGTATATACAGATTTATAGATTCGGATTTTTCTTCACGACGCATGAGAAAAAATTGCACTAAAATGAAATTAATATGTTTAAAAGCAATCTATTCTAGACTGAACTAACAACAATCTATTATGAATAAAGTAAGGGCGGCAGCATAACATATAATTTCTTATCAAATAGGGTAGCGATTTTTCATCTAGAATGAAGTATATAAGTCAAAAGTACGTAACCACCTTTTAATATATAATAAAAAAAAATCCATATAATATGAAACAGTGATAGACGTTTGTTTATACGGTGAATCTACACACTGAAGCAGAAGTTCGTCCCCAAGGAACTCAAAATCTTAATAATCTTAGACTTATATACTATAAAAAAAAATAAGAGGCGGTTTTCTGTTATATTAAAAGAATAGCATCTTTCGAAGACATAAAGTCTAGTAGTAGAGTTAAGGACTATGGCTTACCTGGTCCATCAGTACTAAAGTCACAATAAAACACTTTTTAACAAAAAACAAATCCAAAACTTTGGTGCGCTTTAAAATGTAATAAATAACTTAAGTGTTCAAGTAAGCTTTGTTATATTTTTTATTTTAATTTACTTAAATGACTTTTCCTTATTGTGTATCCTAGAAGAGAATAACAAAGAAAGGTGGAACTTACGCAGTTGTAGGTTAGACATTATTTACAAAACGCTTTTTAAATAAATAATATACTTTTTACATGTACATAAAAAAAATTAAGCAACGTCTCACGTATGTAATACAATGTAGTTTATTCTCAATCAATAGAACGTTAATATATAAATACATTAATAATAAATTTCATACTGATAGGACGCCTACGAGGTAATTTGTCGATGTATGTGATGATGTATGTATCTTTGAATGTACACTAAACGAAGTCTATGAGGAAAAATCTTCATCAGTGGACGTCCATCGACTCTTGATGATGGAAATTAATACAATATTAATAAATCAATTTATTTAGCAAAACTATAATATATGAAAGAAGTCTTTATAGAGAACTGTATTACTTTAATACCGGTCCATAATCGAGCGTTACAACAATCTATATAACAAAAAGCGGAAATAGTTCACACGAATGGAGTCATCAGTGTGAACTAAATACACATTGATAGCAGCATAACCAGAGCTGTTAACCAGCACAATGTCACAGTAATCCGCATGCAGCTCTGCCAAATGTTATACTGTTAACATATAACGATAGAATCTAATGGGAATGATATTGTCATTGGATTGCGCATTTAGACATTGAACGTCAGCGATATCGTCCGCTCTTCCGGTACAGGAATTACAAAATAGATAGCGATATACACCGGAAAAACACCTCTATAATATTAATAATTCGAAGCTTTATATTAAAGCCCATAAAGTATAAACGGTTGTCTACATTACAACAGGTTGCTGTACATATATTCTTTGTTATAATATATCAATTAGTGCTTCGACTTATGTGTTATACCCTTTGCTAAAAATTCCAACAATTTCTAGGCCTTTTGAAGAACCTTAATTCATCTACAGATCTTCCCTCTTCTGATTCGTGCACATCTCTTTCAGCTTAAAGTAACTTAGAGCCTTATTACACATAAATTATCACTTCTGGATTCCATATGATCATTGGCAGTATGAACGTATTAAAGACCTCCGTTCTATATACTTTAGAAGAGAAGATACTCCGTAATCTCCCGAAGTTTGGATGCGCTATTTGTATCAAGTCTATTCGTCAACATGAAATGCAAAGCCTTCAATCTTAATAGAAGTGGATACTCATACGATCTTTATTTTTTTGTTAATTTGTGTTCTTACATGTTAATGAGTATCTTGCCTACTTTGCAAGACTAAGTGGGATACCATCGGCAAATCGAAGGAGTTTATACTTTAAATATACTCCGATACCTTAATTTTCAGTCCAAAGATTTGGAGACGACTTACAAGCACCCCATGAACAATTGTTTACTGGTGGTATAAACCAAAAGTCTCCAGCAAGAGATGATACCTAAAGGTTGTATGTAAGTAAACGAATAACTTCAATCAGTTATAAAGCTTAAAGTTCATGAAATTAATAAAAATTAAAGTTTTGAATAATGATTACCTAACATATTAAAAGATGGATACTATATTTTGTTTGGGCAAGCGTTTGTTAACACTTCCGGAAGTGTATCAAAGCGCATCGCTATTGCGAAAGCGTGACCGGAATACATATTTACGTATTGTAATGTAATTAAAATAGATACAACAAACTATATTATGTTCACGAATACAATGTTCACATTTTGTAAATACCGTTCCAGTCTTCCTTCTGGACGATGTTGTGACGTATCTGCAACATTGGAGTGATACTTGGCCTCCGACACAAGAGAGCACCAGCCTTGTCGGACTCGCACTGCCTCTTGCCAGTCCACAGCTTGAAGCTCACGTAGGTCGTGCTCTACGACATCCTTCTAACAGTATCTGAGCCAGCCGAGAGTTCGGTGCCCAATTGGAGTACCGAGGAACGCTTTTTTGACTCTACAATCGTCTGCTATTCTTAGCAAGTGGCCCAGCCAACGAATTCTGTGAACTTCTGCTTCCTCTATAATGTTCGGTTCGCCAACCAGCTTCTCGATTTCAATATTGCGTCTGCCTCGCCACCTACCGTTCTTTTTCTGGGTTGGACCGAAGATCCTGAGCTTGATTTTTCTCTCGGCAACCACGAGCCGCTCTTCTTCTTTAAACATTGAAGTAATAAAATTTATTTATTTATTTACAACTGATGGTGATAATACTTATAGTAGGTCTCCATTGCCGGAGACTGTCGAGGTAGGCCATTCAAACTAGTACCATGTTGTGATAGATAGATGAATCTATTACCAGGTGAACTTTATCCCCGACTAGTCCCTTCACCGAATAGAAAAAACGACTCCTAAGACTTAGTAACAACATAATAAACATATAAATATAAAAAAGTGTTAAAATAACTGCTACACAAATTGCTTCACACGTCAATAACTAAAACTATTTATCCTCCTACCCGCAGTTCGCGAGCACTGTACCAAACTGTCAGTACCTTACATCGCGTCCAGCTTGACAAATCCCTATGAAATCTATAAGAGGTGCCTTCTTTCGACATTGACGTAGGGCGTCCTATTACGGATGCCCTCAAAGTCTGTTACCTGATGAGCACAGGTATGTGTACGTGAGAAGATTTTGGGATTCAGTAATACACGTTTGCGGATCTATTGTAATCTAGTGTCAATTTTCTCGAAACTCTACAGAAATGTGGAAAACGGATAGAATTAAATTACATCCTGCCGATTGTGGGTATAAATAATAATTTATGTACTCTATCTATTTTAATCCTATTTTCAAATATATAACTTTCTATATTCATATTACTAGGTATTAAATTCAAGGTTATAACATACATAAATAAGCATTTTATGTACTTGAATTAGGTTTATTTATAATCTAAGTAAATTATTGAAATAATAGTATGCAAAGATTATTATTTAAATTATATGTCTCCGTAACTAATTTAAGAACTAAGCTAGCAAAATTAGATTTTTATATCCTGCAATAACCCTGAGTCCTAATCTTGAGTACCTGAATCCCTTTAGGTAAAGGTTTTATTCATATTGATATAAAACGAGTAGAATATTTAACTAATGGCAAGTTTATCTTTAATTAAATACCTTGATCCTCTTCTTGTCGAATAAGGCCTCGAGTCCCAGTAGTGGGAATAACAAGAGAGCTGTTCATGTTTATTATGTAAGCTTACTTAAAAAATGTTGCTATGTTTATAACTATGACGATGTTTATAGCACCACATTAAGCTTGCATCATACAACAACGTGGTGCTAGTTAAGACGATACACACAGCACGATATTTAGGTCGTCTCTTTGGTAGACAATATATCTAGTTACTATAGTAATTTAACTAACTACAAAGCCCTTCAAACTGGAACTCAGTGTTTGCATAGAACTGTTAGGTGGCAGAAACGAGAGGTGCGGTGGTACCTATAGATTCTCCGGCAATAGAGTTCTCTAGTTATAGTACCATCGAAAACGAAACAATTGTTATTTTAACATTTTACTTTTGTGGTAGATATTAGAATTTCCCAAAATGAGCCAATTTAAAGGGAAGCAAGTTAGAATTAAAGCAAAACCGCCAGTATTGGCACGGTTGGAGCAGAGACGTAATACTTCCTCCGCAGTCCGCTTCCTGCGCTGCACTCCACTAATTAGTCCTGCGCTAAGCAGATGCCTCAACGTCTAACAGTGTTTATTTTACACCGTTTAACCAAAAATGAATCTTATATGCTGTTCCATGTATAATAATATATAATATGAGACCATATGTATGTATAATGAGGGATATATATATATCCAAACTGTAATACAGTTACATATAAAAGACCACAATCAATTTACGGAGATAAAATTTTAAATAAAACATTACACTTGTCGCTTTGAAACAAAATGTGACTGTGCTACTCTAAGTATAAGTATATAAATCTTATAAACATTAACAAGAACTTTGTTGAAACTTGCAACTAGATGACATTGAAGCAAATAAATCTAGTCACTGTTCAGCCAATTACCCATAGCGATAATCTTGATTTACTAACCATATAATATAACTATTTAAGGTAAATTATGAACCAAACAATATACTCGTATATACACTGTAAACAGGACCAAACAGTAATAAACAAAAGTTTAATTAAATTTGTTTATAACAAAGCAAATGCAGGTAAGATTGAATAAAGTTTACTCATTACAATTACTGATACAAGAACAATTTCTTTAGTACATTTAATCAAGCAAAAAGATTTCACGGGAAAGTGCGCCAATAAAATCTTTCCCTCGAAAGCATTTCTATTTTACGCCTCGCATAACACAATCAAGAGATTCACTCGGAGAAAAAACCTAGATCGTTTAGAACCTGAGATTTATTAAACACAACTGATACTACTATTATTGAATACTATCAATTGACTAAATACCGACCTCGGTCTAATCGATAGTAATTAAAATACATAATTATAAAAGTAGTGACTAACAACCAGTATATATGTATAGATAAAAAAAAAACACCTACATACAATTTTAGATAACTCACAAACTCATAATCTCTTTAATAAATATTGTTGATCTGTTTGTTCATTAACAGTTTACAAAGCGCTTTACTGATCCATGAAACTTTCTATACTTTGTCTTTTCTTTTTATATTAAACGATAACTAAAAATTGATCATACTAGAAGAAATTAAATAGTCACAGTATGATTTATGTATTTTATTTATATATATAACTGAATACCATATAAGAACATAAAAATGACATATATATGGTGGCGCAATAGTAATCCTCCTATCAGAAAATGCTATAAATTTTGCCTTGATGTAAAAAAATTAAAAGACCATTGTATACTTTGTATACAAGGTGGCGCAAAAATAACCTTCCGATGTTTTTTGGCTGTAATTTAAAAAAAAATATGAAAAACTTTGATTCTTCTTATGGATTATTTTTATTTGCTCTTTTAATTTAATTTATAGCATTTTCTGATAGGAAGATTACTTTTGCGCCACCCTATATATATATAATGAAGACATCATAAGGCGGTCTTATCAAAGCGAGTTCTTCTAGACAGCCTAAATGGATATGATTTAATAGAGCTTACAAGAGGATATGTGGAATATTAGCATACACATATATAGCTATATGTAAATAAATTACGTATAGCTATATATACAAAAATATTATTTCCTGTTGTCTGATCCAAACTGTACTTTTCTTTTCAACGTGATAACCAGTCGGTACTCTCTATTAAAAGTTATATGTACATGAAAATTTATCTAAAAACATACAAACTTTATATCTGATATATTTAATATATTACGTTAGACAACAATAAAATTTCTATTTGTTCTTTTAAGTATACTAACAATAAAGCTTTGAACAAAGATAGTTTGCACACAAAGAAATAAACGTCGTTACGGCGGTTGTTTAACAATACGAAGGTGGTAGCTAACCAGGTTCGAAAAAACCCTGCAATAAAGCAAAACTCGATAGTACGTGTCCCCGGAATCGAACTTTATTAGCCAAGCGGTTAACTACTGTGCCACAGAGACAGCAAAAGATCTGGCCTATTTAAAATAAAGGTGCAGGTCGGAGATACAAACCCACAGCGCCGTCAGCGTTAGTTTTCCCAATTCGTGCGCTACTCTAAAAATATCGTTTACCCTCGGCCGAGAGGAAACATTACGAAAAGATGATGTAAAATCCGACAACTCCCTCCGGAATTTCGCCTCCGCTAGAAAAATGTACACATCAATTTTACCTGCAGGATGATTATATTAAAATTTATTATATACTTAGTAAAATATAAGATAGTTTTCGAAATTTTTGATAAATCTATAGTACGGTTAAATTTTTATCTGATCAACTAGAATTTTTTGATCCTCCCTTCAAGGTAAGAAATACAAGTCATTATCCTAATAACACCATGACAGTAGAGTTAAACTAGAGCACAGTAATATTTACACTTTTCTAATGTTAGCGTTCGATCATGATCCCATCTGATGTTAAGCGGTGAGATGGTCTGTGATGGTAAAGCACACTTACCTAGTAACAGCTTATTCACTCTTGAAAACAACCAGGCCGTATTTGGAACAAAAAACAATTCAGTCCGGAAAGGTCTTGCATATACAGTTTCTCCTTCTCAACTCCCATTAATAGCTCCATTGCTGAATGCATAGCTAGCCGTTAAGCCTCGCAGACGCGCTGCATACTGCTAAGGAGTTTCCGTTGGCAGCTGCTTCGCGGCGTAGAAGTTGTGACGCTTGCTAAATCAAATTCTTTTTGGAGTAAAGTGCGCATCCAAAAGTGTCAAAATTTTCTCGTACAGTACCTCCTGCAGCTCTTTTGGAAGAGCTAAATCCGCAGCGAGCTTGTACGAATCTTCACTAAGTGTGCTCAATAACATTGCTCTACATCGTCCTTCCGTTGCACCGGTCTCTGCTGTGATTTTTTCAACAATACATCATTGCATGATCCTACTTTTATACGTCTTTCATGTATGAATATTGTGGTGAAAACTAAATAAAATGCCTAAACTAGCCGAAAACATTTTACCTAAAGCTAAAAGTAAGTCCTCGTCGCCAATGTTGTGTACGCAGGTTGGGACCAGTTAAAACGCGTGTAGCCGTTAACGCACTGACTTTATTGTGTCACATGTCGGTAGGGGCAACCACCGCAAATTTTACACATACCCACTAATACAATAATTATCTATGTCAACATACCCCATACATAACATTCTTAAGATTTCATAACATTGTATCATCTATCTTCTATATATGTAAAAGATTTCCAGATTTTCCTATGTAGAGATTCATCATGACGTCACTGGAACAATAAGGCATGGAGATTTGAAATTTGGTAGAAATATTCCTTTTATCAAGTATAGGTCACCAAATAGCGGATTTTACGTAATTCTATCCCTAAAAAGTGTTGCAGGGGTGTTGATAACGGGAAGAGACTCGGGGAGATGGCGGGAATATTACTAACAGATTTCAAGTCTACATTTCAAATCTAATTCTATATTAAGGCCAGAAATTCAAGAAGGGAGGACACCTAGATGTGTGTAAATTTAAACTAAACTGAGGGAACCATTGGAAAAACAAGTATTTTTTTTTTTAGCAAAAGTTTCATTACAAGAAATTTTGTCCTTTGTCTCCAGTCGTTCTTTTAACTGCAAATGGAATTTAGCCGATTTAATCTGTTACGTCTAGATTTAAAGGTATCGCATTCTTTTTAAAGTCTAAAATTATTGTTATGGTAACATTGAAATAGGATACACGAAATCCGGCACCGTCGCCCGAATTAGAACGGTTTTTCAAACATTGCTAAACGGACCGTGCAGCGAACCCTGTTCTTTGTGTAGGGGTCCCTTATTAATGGAATTGCCTTGTATTGCCACATTTATTTGCTAGAATAAGTTTCTAACTTTTTTTTAAATCAAATTTTAAATTGTTTTTCATAAATAATAAGAAATTACAAGAGCAACGTTTAAATACAGGCGCAAACACAATTTGCACAGCGATTATTTAACTGGTGATATGTCTCTGTTTTCGCAGCCCTGTAGTCTCGGGCTAGTAAGAATAGGACTAAGGTAAGCCCTGCCTATCGTAGAAGGCGACTAAAAGGGTCTAGGTAGTCTTGAGGGTGAGGGCCCTTATCGCTCAACAAGCGAACCTGCGTGGGTCAGCGTATGGGTCAGCGATGGCGCCTAGGAGGGTTAGGCCCATCCTCAGACTTGTAACACAAAGTGTAGAGGGCCACCGGTGCGTTCTATAAGAGATCCCGGAGCATCTGCGCTGATGCAGACCACCGAAGCGGTTTTAATGAGTAAGCATCTCACATAACCCTGACTCCAGAAGCAGGATATCTTTTGGAAATTTCCCCACCGAAACCAAAAAAAAGGTCTCTGTTGCTGAACGTAGGTACCACAGCAGTTCCTATCACTGCCGCCAAACGGTACTGTGCAAACATTACTGTGTTCTGGTTTCGAAAGAGCCGTATCTAGTGGAATTACTGGGGTAATGATATTAAACATTCTATGCCTCAAGACGCTGAACACAGTGGAGTACAGTTTATATCACCCTAACTAGTACCATGATCTTATGGGCAGACGTATAACCATCAGGTGAACGTAACGCTTATCTCCTCTCTTCGTAGAATGAAAACATGTTTTTCTGTTCACAACTAAAAACTTATCACTTACGTTACTAACTTACTTACGTTTACTAACTTTTTTCAATTAACACCTTCCTACGTCTTCTTATTTTTTAATTTCCATGAACGGAAAGTAAAATTTATAAACAACATTAAATATTCATGGAACACAGCGGAAACATAATTTGCAACAGGGTCTGGAAAAACTTCGCTGAAAGATAAACTTAAAATACAATTAACGAATTTAGCGATCTTCATCCGGATCTCTCTCAGTAGAAAACTCAAGATATTCCTTAGTCTTTTCCTTTTTAATTGTACTTTGTTTTAGAAGTATTTCTAATAAAGTTGTTAAAAGAGAAATAAGATACCAGAATTTCTTTAACCCTTGTATATTCTTAAGAAAGTTTTATAATAAAGCTTGTTCATCTTAAAATATTTAATAATATTTAACACTATATCTGATCTATGAAATCAATGAAAAAGTAAACTACTAATATTTATAAAAGATTCAAATATTCTGTCTAATATAAGACTTCCACTTTTGTAGATATCTCTGGAAGCTTAAGACCTGGAGTTTTTAAATTTGGTAGGAACATTCCTTTTGCCGAGTACAAGTCAGCTAAGAACAGATTTCACAGTATTGCCCCCTAAAGAAGTTACGGGGGTGTTAGTAACACGAAGGGGCCCGGAGAGCAGCGGGTTACTAAGCGAGGAATATTTCAGACAAATTTTAAATCAAATTCTATAATAACCAAGAAGGAAACAGCTAGTTCTCTTCTTTCTTTTTAAGTTCTATTTTTAATCTAAAGCGATTATCATTAAATAAAATTTGCGCTGTACTCATCCTTTTTGTTATATTAAAAAAATAATGTAAGTTCACGAGCGGTAGAAGTAAATCTTTATGTTTTAGTTCATTTGTAAGAGAATAAAATGAATTCACTATGAAGTGGGTAAACAGTGAGTACAGTTACTTGAAGATTTTTTCTTTGATTGAAGTAGGAAACATCTAGAAAGAAAGAGATAAATTAAAGCACTTAAAGGAACATTTTACTAAAGATATTGATATTAAAGATTCAAAGTATTTTTTTTTTGTATATATATTTTTACAAAGTCCGGGTTAATCTGTCTATATATATGTAGAGTAATGGGTACGCTGTAGATCACAGCAGAATGAGACGACAAAGGAATGGAAACTACATAGAAATTCGTTTCATCTCATTCACTCACGGCTTCAACCCTATAAACATATTTATAGTTATCTTATCTTCGTTACACATTTTCGTTTCACAAAAAAAGTTCTGCTTTATTAACGCTCGTATCACAATTACTACCGCATCCAGATTAAAATCATCTACGTTTATATGCTTTAAATAAAGTTTTCTATAAAAAAATCTACATAGAAATGTTAAATAGTGAAAAGTTAAAGTGCATTTATTTCAACTTGAACATCGTTACAAAACTTCTCGGGCCTTTCATCCATACAACTGAAACGTTCACAAAGGAATATTCTGCAGCATCTTTTTTTTACTCTTCAATTCTAACAAAGGAAAGTTTCTTAGAATTAAATTTATAAATAGAGGTATTTAGCTCTTTTTGTTTAACACAAATCGATGAGATAAGCAAGACCTTCACCTAATGCTAAGTGTTAAGCTTGCCAATAACAATGATGATATACTCTCACGATCCTCGTCATTTTAAGACATACTATGTTAGGTCATGTTTGTCTGCAGATATACCTAGACGTCCACGAAATGAGCTGATGATAATCTTAATAGATATGATTATTGCTACAGTTAATTAATAGTGTTAAGGTGAAGTGTTCCATATCCAGCAGTGGACTGATAATTACTGGGAAGTTATTTTATATTCACTTGCTAATATTTTCCATTTAAAAAAGCTAAACCCAGTATGTAAATTTCTTTTATGATATTGAAAAATTATCCCGCTACGGAATCTCGTAGCACTTTCCATCAAAAGCATTTATCTTTACTTGTCTATTAGCATTTCCGGTGGCACCTAAATAGCTTGTCTCCTATTGAATCAATGATAGTTTATTTCTATTTTAAATAGAGTTGTAGTAAATGTATTACAATGAAAAGAAATTGTAGTGAAACTTCTCATGGGTTGGTTTGAATAGGATTTAATGAAACGAAAAAGTGTAACGAAAAAGAGAATACAAAATGTATTTATGGGGTTTAAGCGTCAGAGAGTGAGATCTCTATTGCAGGAAACCGTCGAAGTACTTACCACCGCAGTGCGTCTTTCTACCGCCAAACAGTACTATACAACCATTATTGTGTTCCGGTTTAAAGGGCGCTGTAGCTAGTGTAAATACCGAGCTAACGAGACAATCTTACGTACAAGACATAAGAGTTACGAGCGCAACGTGGTGCATATACCATCCTAACTAGAACCACATTGTTATGAACAAGCGTATAACTTACCATCGGGTGAAAGTTGTACTTGTCTCGTCGCTTGGTTAAATAAAAAAATTTAATAAAAAGCGTTTTTATATAGCTTCGCTATCCTTTGTCTCCTCTGTGTGCTCTTCAGTGTGCTCTGTACATATAGACAGATGAATCCTGAAGTTGTAAAAATATACCATAATTTTTTTTATATGCAGTCGAACAATTTCTATATTCACAAAATTTTTATTTTAAGTGCTTTAATTTATTTCTCTCTTTCTCACGTTCTTTCCTGCTTCAATCAAAGAAAAAAATCGTCGATTAATCACTATCCGTCTGTTCACCAACTCCATAGTCTATTCATCTTCTCTTACAAATTAACCAGAATACAAAGTTTCACTTCTACCGCGTGTGAACTTACCCTCGACTTTTTACATGAGCTACACTTGGACTCAATTCCAAATGATTTTTTTTTATTTTGCGAAGCAACGAGACAAGCATGACTTTACACAATACTGTTTGCCAGCAGAAATAGGATTTGTGGTGGTTCCTACCTAGACGGTCTCCGGCAACAGAGACGTATCACCAATGTATGATGTTCAGTAATCAATATACTTCCGGAAGACCAATTGCTTATTATCCATGATCATTTCAACCAAGTGTGCGAAAGGATTAGCTGTTATATCTATGATGCTTTTATGTGGTATAATATAGTTTGTAGATACGTAATAATCATTAAATGGTGTACCAGTATCCGTGGTAACTACTATAATTATTCCAGGCATAACAAGCACTAGTAAACCTAAATCACTCGCACAAATATCAGAGTTTTATGTAAATTCAAAAATACTGCAGCCTGTTTAAGCTTAGCTTAGTTTTAGCTTTGATAATAACTGTTGTTTGATGTTCGGAGATCGGAATTATAATAGTATAGTATCAAACCCGGTTTCCATGGAAATGAAATGATACCACGAAATAAATATATAACAAAAACTCTCATATACAGTGGTATACTAGTATTCTATTCGAGAGTATTCTAGGATATGTGAGCCACAGTAGTATTACACATATCCTAGAATATTTTATCATCTCATTCTCTATAACTTGACCAATATTAATAGACACGGATGGATACTTGCATTGGTGGTAAAACTTTTCCGAATATACCAGCTAATCAGAAAATTTGTCAAAGAACATCTATAAACTGCTAATTGAAACCCAGCAAACAAACTACAGCATCCCAAGTCAACAATCCCAAGGAAACATTTATTAAAATATTTTGGTTTTGTATCTAAATAAGTAACCAATATCCTTAATACGTTAACAAGTATGAATAAGACGCAGAAGTCTAAGTAGAAGAAAAAGAAGACAGCATAGATATGAATAGTTAACCTCTGGGAAGAGTAGAAATAATCTAGTTTAACTTAAATTAACAGAAGATTTATTAATAATGAGAAGATAAATTTAATTGCCTTCTAGAGCCAGAACTTTTGGAAGAGTCATTGTTGTCATTGCGTTAACTGATATGCTCGTAAGTGTGCTTAAGTCTTTATGTTAACAGGAAATTATGGTTTCCTACACGAAGTACTATTACACCGCAATGTCAAAATAGCAAGGTGTAGCTTACTGGCCTCTCAGGCGCACGATTATGCGGTCACCTTACCGTTGCCTGGACACGAAATATCTTCGATTCATCAATAACCAAAATATGTGTGTAGTATACATCATCATAAGATTCTCAGACATGAGGGAACGACCCTAGAGAGAGTATACGTAAATTATTCTAAATGATAAATATGTAATAGAAAGTACATAAGTTGAATGAATGATCAAAAAGATATAACAAATCTCCATTATTATTACCAGTATCTCTTCAATACATAATAAATATTACTTTCATGTTCCTTTGATTTACCAAAAATATATTTTAAAATGTAATATACAATATTCTTGTATATTCGGATATATTGCTTCGGTATGCTGTTCAAGATGATCATCAGATTTTAGCCAATTAGCGTATTGTCAAATCGAAATTAACTTTTTTACATTACATTATCATTAAAGTGTGAAAAATGTGTCGACATTTTTATGAGTAATAATATATTGGTCTAATCAGACAAATTCACTAAATAATGGTTCATTGATAAAAGGAAATTAAAAAGGACTAAAGTAAATTTAAGAAGAGGCACAATCTTTTATTATGTTCCCACTGATAATAACACATATACTGATATTATTATATCCCTTAACACTAAACCAGTTTTTACAGACGATATTTAACGAGACTCGAGTAAATATGAACGAGATGATCTTAAATTAAGTATCGATCATAAAGAATTTGATTTTTACGAGGTGCTTATTTAAACGGTGATCATTCCATCAAATGTAAGGGAAAAGTGTTTAAACGTAAGGGTGGTAAGAGATCCCGCACAACGACTTACTAGATCCAAACCAACCTTACCTGCTCATGCACCCCGCTAATCAACAAACATGGCTCCGGCTCCCACCAACCCGCATTGGGCCAGTATGATGCGAAATGACCCAAAACCCCGCATATGAACCCCTATAAACGTCAAGATCTTTGGGAGAGGCCTATGTCCAGCAGTGATCGTCTATTGGCTGATCATGGCGATGATGATGATTCTACAAACATCAGTGATAATCAGCATGAAATTAAACCGAATTAATTGATTATAATATTAACTCCTCAACCTCCAACAAAGTATTAAATCATTAAGGACCACCCCCAGATATTAAATTCTTATGATAAATGGTTAAATTTGCATTTCTAATTTTACGTTTGGTACTAAAGGGTTCAGTTTTAAAATAAATATAACAACGTCTGCGGGATATTAAATAAATGTAAAATGATTTTCATTCTTTAAAATAGAAAATTAGATTTCTCTCAATCTGTCGTACTAGATTTTATGAACGAACGGAAGCACTAAAACCTTAATTGCACTAATGTAATGGCGCATAACTTGAAACATATCAATTGTACTAACGAGTTATGTCGTTAGTTAGAATATTTTGTACTGGCTAAACCCGTTGTCTGATGATACCCATATATCTTAAAATTTTATTTATTAATATATATATATGTAATATATCTGATATACTTACAGCAAACTGATATCCTGCTTTTTTGTCTGCTCAATGTAAAGGAAGATTGGTAGAAAATATTTTCGGAGTTTAAGTCGACTCTTCTGTACAATTTTTATAAGCCAATTTTTAATTAAAAAAAAAACACTAAATTACATTATACATGGGTATAGTAAGTACAAGCGGTTTTTAAGGTATTAATAACACTAAAACCCATATTAGTGCATAGCAAACTGCAATAATGTCGGCGAGATCTATTAAAGGTCAACGGTGTATGATAGAACATATTTTTATCACTTATATTATCTATCTACAATCTATTACTATACTATGTTATAGATATTGAACTGCTCACCGTTAATATAGATTGGTAAAAATTATTAAAGAATGAGAAACTAAGGATATGATACATTTCAACTTTAAAGTAATACATTTCACTACAAGTTATATTACACAAGTTGACATGAATATCATCAGCCTATGCCTACATTGGGACAAGCTTACTCAAAATATTTCCACAGCATACGATCCCTGTCAACAAGATGGCCCAACAACCGAGTGAATAGCGTAGGGAATATATAGGTCAGTGGTTTATTTAATAGAAAAGTTGACTAATGTTATCAAAGCCTTAGTAAAGATTAAATAAATATATTTATTCAAGTTGCAGCAACAAGCATTATACATTCCTTAAAAAAATTTACGCCGAACATATAATTTAATTCTAAGTGAACAAAACTTAAAATTTTATTAATTTCTACAGCAACTGTTACGGTTTATCATCAAGCACACCGGTCACTTGGATCAGGGACTTAATCAACTCCACAACACTGGTGTATAGCAGGAATGCACCCACAGCGAAATCTGTTTCGTCCAATTGTAATGTTCTACCTGCTAATATCATCTGCAGCTCTATTATTAGTATCTGTGAAGCAAACATGACAACATTTTCAATGTTTAACGTCTACAACAATTTTCCAAGGTTTTTGACACATTACCAAAAAAAAAATAAGATACGGCATAAGATGATTATCCTATATTATTTTCGACGCTCTCCTAATACACTTGGGCGCAATAGGAATATGACTGTTCAAGAAAAATAGACGTATTAAATGGAAAAAAGCATTATTCGTCGAATTGAAATACTAGCTGTTCTCCGCCTGCTCTGCTGGCCGTAATATAAATTACTTTCTATAACCGTTACTATAGCAACCGCATAAATAACACGAAACGAAAAAACAAAAGTTAATTTGATATGAAATGATGAAGCATCTATGAAATTCAAAAAAACAAATAGCGTATAACCATCTACAAATCATTTAGCGTTCAAAGGACACGTTCCCGTGTCGATACATTCACTAGTTTTCACGTGATTCGCGAACAAATAAAACCCATTTTCATATATATATATAAAAATATACCTCAAATGAAAAAGTACTTCCAGTACCTTTTCATTCTAATAATATACACACTAATAGAGGAAGAACGCTTTAATAGTCTTACAAAAGTTTATAGCTATATTAATTGTTCAAAAAATCTTTTATCTTAATGACTCATCTCAAATAAGATATAGAAAAAAAATTTAACATATAAACTATAGGAGTACTCAATAGTTTCTTTAAAATATCTACGAAGAGCTTTTAATTATTTTTGTAGTAACTACTAGAAAGGTAAGATAATATAAAAAAAGAAACTTACCACGACATTTATCAACGTAGTAACAAGTAGAATAAAAAATTGCATCGCTCCATAACGTACTTTAGTAAACCTCCCCAACAGTACTACCAGTATGATAACGGCAGCGATGGTGAGGAATATCGATATGAGGTACAGGTGCCACTTAGTAAAATCGTACTGAAATTTTTACAAATAAGTTTATATGTTTATCTCGAGCTATTAAGAGCAGAACTAAGGTAAGCCGTTGAAGGCGACAAAATGATTTTTCTGGTTCGTGAGCTTAAAACATTGAAGCCCTCATTGACCACTACGCCAGCTCAGGGTTAACGACAAGTACGAGGTAGTCTCGTGTTAGCCGTAGCAAAGAGAGGACGCTGGACAGGATTGCGGGACTCCCAGACGTGCTTAGGCACCGACTAAGAAGGCACCGGTGTGTTCCGTATAACATCCCAAGGCTCTTGTAAACCACCAAGGAGAATCGCCTAGGGTTGTATTTGGTACAAATCTTATATAACCCTATCTTCCATAAAAAAGGTCTCCATCACCACGTAGCACCGCAACTCCTATTTCTTCAGCCAAAAAGTAGTGCGTGAACATTAATGTATTCCGGTTTGAAAGGCGCCGTAGCTAGTGAAATTAGCGGGGTAATAAGACGTGCATCTTATGTCCCAAAGTGACGAACGCAATTTGGCGCAGTGTACAGCATCTCAACCAGCGCCACGTTATTGGTAATTTACACGTCTGCTCATAACAACGTGGCGCTAATTAGTATGATATACACAGATCGCATTGTGCTGATCGTCTTGCGTCATGAGAGTTTACATCTCATTACCCCAGTAATTTCACTAGCTACAACACTCGTTCCAACTAGTACACAGTAATGTACACGCAAGTGGTCGTAGCGTTTGACGGCAGAAACAGGAGCTGCCTTTCTGGGTATAGCAATTAGAATTTAGAAAAAACCTTTTAAGTTTTCTTTTTAATTTACTTAATAAGATACTTACGTGAGATAAAGCTAGCAATACATAGAGAGCGATGATAACAGTAGTTGCAGAGTACATTAAAAAAATTATCGTTGTATCAAACAACACGGTTAGTACAGCAGTCAACAAGTTATACACAGCGACCTGAAAATTGTTGAAAACCAGTTAACTAACATACAAAGCCTTTACTGTTAATATATAAGAAAAAAATAAACTATGTATTTGTTTGATAAGCTTCATAGAAGACCGAATTAGTTATCACAATCTGATCGCTAAACCTCGGTTGGAAGATGGCACCTCATGATGATATACAAGCTACATGATACTTCGAAGATTGATACAAAGAAAACAAATAATTATTGTCTTTTGATCGCTTGCTATTAACATATAAATCTCTAGTTCCATTCCAGGAGTATATGTTGTAGTTTGATTGATGAAAGTCTTTTCTGAGTAGCTCCCACCCTCATATTATAAATCTGCCATGACAGCAGTGTCTGGGTAGTTAAGGCAAGCACGCTTCTCCTTCCATAGTCTCTAATGATCAATTGAAATTGAAGTGTTTCACCCATTGCAGTAGCAAAATAACCATTTTCAGTGTAGCTTTACAATATGTGTTAAACAATTTTTAGGATAAACAAAAATATGATTATTAATAATAACAAAAAATAGAATATTGCTGTACACATTTATTAATCTATAGCAATACAGTAGTTCGATCTTACCGTTATCACAAGATAGAGAAAATTACACGGCAACTTTCTCGAAATTTCTATATAACTCATTGAATAGTTTAACGCCACCATCAGTATAAGCCTGAAAAAAACGTGTTTATATCATCTTTACTATATCTATTTGAATAATGCGTAAAAGTGGTGGGAATCCGTATAAGGGGTGCAAAATGCCCTGCACAACAATTCACGGGACCCAATCTCACTTGCTCGCTGTGCACCCTAATAATCAACAAACGAGATTCTGGCTGCCCCTAATCCGCGTTGGGCCAGCGTGGTGGGAAATGGCCCAAATCCCTCCCAAATGAACCTCTACAAACGACGGCACTTATTGCCCGACGGTAACACAGACTATGCTGACCGCTGGATACGGGCAGCGCAGGACCTATCGATGTGGAGATTTGTGGGGAAGAGCTATGTCCAGCAGTGGACGTCTATCAGCTGATGATGATGATGAAAAGTTATTAATACTAATATTATTTTGATGAGTGAACAAAAAATGCACTCTTTTGACAAAATTTTTAAATGTTATTATTATTCGCGTTAGTAAGCGAGTAGTAGGTTAATTTTAATTGTAGACCCGAAGAATTTTTCTCAACCTGATCTCCAAATTTCAGACTGAAGAAGATATTTCATGATGATAATGATGTTGGATGAAAGTAGTTTTATAGTATTTCAAATACATGCAGGCTACGTCTTTAATAATTTTGAGTCTCAGTATTTTGAAGAAATATGATAAAGGACTTATGTGTTTTTTTTATTCTATAAAGACGAGCGGGTTGTTTACCTGATGATAGGTGTTACAGTTGCCCATAACAATGTGAAGCTAGCTAAGATGATATACACTACACCACATTGCGCTCGAAGTTCTGAAACAGGATGTAAAGTCTCGTTATCCCAATATAACACTAGCTACAGCGCCTTTTAAATCGGAACACAGTAATGTTTACACACTACTGTTTGATGGTAGAAATAGGCGTTGCGATCGTACTTGACTAGACAGTCTCCGGCAACAGAGACCTACCAATAATAATTGTTGTTTATACATAACAACAATAACAGTTATAGAAACATTGGCCTACTTAATATTTAACCAACTTACGCAACTGGGATTGCGATCATGTAAAAGACGAAATCACGCAACACGTGTCTCAACCAAGCACTGGAATTTATAAAAAGGACATTAATATAATAAAAGCACACAAATGAAATAGTTTTCATTCAAACTTAAAGTTACTTACGTACTCAATATGACAAACATGAATGCCGACGTACATAAATACATTGAGAAAAGTATCATGAATACGACGGAGAGGAATCTATTGAACGATGGATCATATTCGCAGTAAAACGCTTCCTCATTACCTAATGAGTCCCTTAAAAGGTAAATCAAAGTTATTCCTTATATATTAACTAGCAAAGACCATGATACAACTTATCTAAGTACAGTATGAACGCAAGGAAATCTCATAATTGTATTACCACTAATGATAATCGTCGGAAATGGCTCAATTCCGCCTTTCATGAACCCCTTCAAACGATAGTCCCCAGTGCTGGCGATGCAGACAATGCAGATCAATTGATATGGGCATCTTTGAGGGAGGTTTATATCCATCAGTGGACGTCTATCGGCTGGTGATGACGATGAATGATGATCTTCAAATCCATCTCTACATGAAACCTTTTTCCATACTCCAAGATGTTAAAAAGCGGACCAGATGTATAAAATTATTCTCTTAACTTGGAAAGAATATTGAAGAGAGTCTTGAAGAAGCTACTTAGATTTTTTTTATTCAATTAAACGAAGATAGAAGAACGACGTTGAGCTGATAGTAATTAACACGCGTACCCATAACAACGTGGCGGTGGTTAGGATGACATATACTACACCACATTGCACTCCTTGCCTGATATATAACATGAGTCTAGAAACCCTAGGTAATGTTTGCACACTACTGTTGGGCGGCAGAAATAGATGATAATTTTTGGATTAGCTTTAGCTTGTGATAGGTCTCTATTAGTGGTAAATCTTCACTGGTGGTTTGCCTCTCTTGCAGAAGACCGTCTAAGTACGTACCACCGTATTGCCTGTTTCTGCCACCGAACAGTAGTGTGCAAACATTACTATATTCCGATTTGAAGGGTGCTGTAGCTAGTGTAATTACTGTGATAACGAGACTTAATATCTTATGTCTCAAGGCGACGAGAGCAATGTGGTGCAGTGTATCATAACATATATATCACGACATTGTTTGTGGGCATTGTGGGCAAGTGTAGTATTTACCATCAGATAAATGTCTGGCTCATTTCGTAACTTCGTAGAATAAAAAAAAAATTGTTAAATCTACAAAACTTATCATCGTTTACATTGTTAACATTTTCTTCGGAAAATTTTGAATTTGTCTATTATTCACCGTCACGTGATACATAGTCTAGATTAAGTTCATCAGCTTCAGCATCCTCCAAAACGGATCGGATAAAGCTTGAACACTAATTCTAGGAAAAAGTAAGGTACCACAAAATCGGTTTGAAAGTAAATGTTTCGTACTCGCCTTTAAGTAAAACTCTTTGACCTTTCGGGCCAATATATACGCATGTCGGACACTTGTCGCTTCCTTTTCTTGACGCTATATAGTTCTTGTACATGAGGAAGGCGCGTCTACGTAGATCCTCGTTTTCATCATTACAAACGGGGACGCTGTTGCACGTTTCCACATCTTTGTCTGTCACTCTTATGGTTCTGGAGCCTGCTTTAAAATTGTCTCTCTCACTGCACGGTACTCCAAAGTCGCACGGTAATTCAGCGATTTCCGCATTACCACTGCATCCGAAATCATTGTAAGTCTGATGACACGTCACACAATCGTTATGAGTTGGATCTAAATGTTTTGCTTTACGCAAAGGCATCTGTCAAAATTCCTCGACACTGTGGATTCACGAATGTATCACTAATAATTTCATTATATGTTTCTGTAGAAACGTTTTATTACGATGAAAAGAAAGGTTGTCAAAATAAGACAACTGTCAAGTTTAACATGACAACAGAGCGTTTACATAAAAAACAGACGTAATATATATATAATTTAATAACAGGTGAAGACACTACGAATGTTTAATTTATCTCTTTTACCAACAAACGCATATCGATCATCACTTTGGGACTTAAAATCTTAAATTATGCTAGTCTAGTAATTATACAAACTGCAGTATATTTCTAAACTACAAATAAATTATCTCACACGTGTTTGATAGTTTAGTGAGTCACTTTCTATTCTCTGTTACTGTATATCGTTTGCTAGTAATTTTTTTGGCTCAGACAGCAACTACATCCCCCGGAGCCGGGATTCTCCGGCCTAATGTAAAATTTATAGAATTGATCTTCCATTTTTCATTAGTTATTTGAAAAATCGTCCATCGCCCAATTATCACTGATTTTATATTTCAGGTGAATAGAGTAAAATTATTATACTCAAGCGGAATAGTAAATTTAATAAAAAAGGTAACAAAGCTTACTTTATTAGAATTTAGTAAAAAAAAAAATCATTAAGCGAAGCAATATTTAACTATCATCTAGTAAACCGAAAATCTGAACTAGTTTTATAAATATACTGATAATTGACGTGTAAACCAAAAACGCTCCCAAGGCATAATCGTCTTCCGAGAGCTCCACAGTTCCACCGCCCAGTATTGTCTGAAGTTCTATTGTCAGCATCTGTATTATAAAGAACAATATGTTACTAAAACAAAAGATTCTTTCATACCCAAGCTATAAAAAGAGCATAGGGAGTATACATATTATGCTTTTCAATTATTATAAACATTGTGGTTATCGGATGAACTTAATCCGAAAGCAAGTATAAACTGTAATAGACTTAAGTAAATTGAGGTTAATTGCTAACCTGTTATAGATAAAAAAAACAACTTACAATTACTTCTATCAGTGTACCAACGACTAAAATGACTAATATTATAGGTTTCATATATGTGCCGGTCAGTAGCATGGCTAAAAGGATGACCATGGCGATCATGGCAAAAGCACTAGCAATCACAACGACGTACAACATCCAACTCGTAAAATCAAACTGAAAAGAAATAATTAATATTTAAGGAAAAAATAATTAATTAAACTATAATTACTGATATAGATCCAAGGTGCTACAGCAGACCTATAATACAAATTGTTCAGTACACATCAGCTCTTTATCTTTTGAGTATTATATGTTTTGAAGGTACAGTGGGATTGATCCCGAAAAAAAGCTAAAGTAAAAGTTCTTAAGCCTTAAGTAAAATTTCTTCTTCTTCTTCTCAAGGTGATCTTTCCGACTAGTGGAGGATAGCGGTCAATTTACATTCTTTCACCATCTTTATAGGCGGAACAATTTGGCTGCATTTGCCACGAAGGACCACTGGTAAAATGATATTATTCATCGAAAAATTAATTCAAGGACTACACATTAAGGCCTAGGTGACCTAATGGTTGATGTAATGGCTGACACCCAGGTCCTTAGTTGGATTCAGCTTTATAAACGTAAAGTGCAGATAATAATAAGAGTTTTTTCCAATTCGCCTATATAAAGACATAACTAAGACTAAATGAGCTAGGTTCATTTTAACTATCATACTCTCTAATGAGGAAGAATTATGTTCAACAGTGGACATGATAACAAAAAGATGATTCTGATTCAAATTTGAGGTAATGCATTTTTTTATTAATGACGTAAATAATGTATTAAACGCGACTTACATTAGAAAATGCCAACAACACACAGACAAAGACTACGGCCGCTGTAGCTATAGTAGCGTACAATATTATTTCAGTTTTATAGTGTGAAGTAATCTGAGCTGCTATTATACTCATAGCAAATACCTGCAAATTCATATACAATATTAATGTAATACATTCTCGGAACTTAATTTATTTCTCGTGATATTTAAATCTCACTTTTACTGCAGATAGCAAAGCGTACAGGAATCTGTCCTAGCATTGAGTTGTAGCTAGACAGGCGATTTCTAAAAAATCTATATGTACCTAAACTCTAAATTATGGAGTAAAGAAACTGAGCCAGGAACGTCAAAGAGAGAAGAAAATAAAATACCACCTTAATATATTACTTCACAGTTTTGCATAGAAGGTAAATCCAAACACTTGTTTAAATTACGAAAGTATAAGATGAAATGTCATATAATAAATGGTGTATGTAATATAAGATAGGTAGTAGCTCCAAACGTAATGGTGATGACTGACTTACCAGTTCAAATCGTGAAACTTAAACATCCATGGCTTCTTTAAATAAGCTCAAAGTACAAGCCATATTGAGGAATTAAATGATAGATAATTTGATTACTCACCGTTACGAGTAACATCACGAAATTACCCGGTGGATACCTGGTACACGGACTGCAAGTTATCGCATAGTTTACACACAAGAGAAGTCCCCTGAAAAGTTTTATTATTTACTGACTGAAAATAACATTAACAGTTATTAACAAAAAAAAACGAGATAAGTTTATCTAACAAACAAATTCCTTTACATTATCAACCAAATAGGAGAGGTATATACACAATGTTATTGCTAAATAAGAAATTTAGAAAACAATATAAATATTTGATTAAATAATAACAAATAACGAAAGTAGTTAAAAGTATTAAATTACTTACAATGCCAAGAAGGCTAACATCATCCCGCTTTCATGGAAAAATTCTTTTAATCCAGGCCTTAAAGTAAAATTATTTTTCGAGCATTAAAAACATGATTTTTTAATGTCCGTAGATCTCTGTTGCCGGAGACCATCAAAACAGGTACCATGGAGCGCCTATTTCTACCACCTAACAGTAGGACGCAGACATTACTGTGTTCCAGTTTGAAAGGCGCTGTAGCTAGTGTAATTACTGGGGCAAAGAGATTCAACATCTTATGTCTCAGACGACGAGTGCAATGTAGTGAAGCATATCTCATCCTAATTAGTATCGCTTACCATTAGGTGAACGTCCCGCTCGCCTTGTCGCCGAACTGTATAATAAAAAAAATATGTTTTGTAGAACTAGAAGACATTTGTTTAACAAGTTTAAAACTGATGATTGTTGGAAACATTACTTAATTAAAAAAACTTATTGTAAATCTCACAGCAATTCTGTCGACACATATTGATCAGATTATGCTGAGCGCACCGGCTTTACTATTATCGACCTTAAGATCACTTAACATCGCGTGAAATTAACGTCTAGTAACAGTTCATTACAGATAAAACATAATCTCATCGCTAATCTTTATCTATCCTATCAAAAATATATACATGGAAGAAGCAAGATGCTGCCAATTAGAAAGAAATCTTTAAAGCAATTTCAACAATAAGTTTATGTCCAATAGCGGCAACTTACTTAATGAATATTAATGATAGTAACAACCATGACGATGATGATATATAGATTGTTTATCATCAATTCAAACAGATGTGATCTCTTATAAAAAAAATCTATTACTAACATGACATTCGTTTTCATCAACAACTTTTGTTCATAAAAGCAAATTAGTAATTTCGATAGAAGCAAATTTATCTTAATCGAAATTATTAAAAATGTGTTAAGTTATCGTGGTGTTTGTTATCTATTAACTTTGTCTTTAAAACCATTAGTGGAATTATGTTTGCTTACGAAGTTAGAACCATTACAAGAAATCCTCCAGTTATGATAAGCATCAACAGTACAAGGCTGAGGACCAGCCTGACGAAATCATTTCGTGAGGGGTCATAGGACAAAGGCGGTCCGATAGCAGCACCGCCGCCTCTCCCTCCAACGTCTGCGAAAATCATTAGATAATTAATAAATTTATACTTTAATAAGGTTTTAAGAATTATATTATAACGTCATTGAATCCTTTATTTTGTAGGAAGTGTAGGCAAACAAGCGAACAGTTCATCTGGTGACAAGTGATTACTGACGCCCATGGACAGTCGCAACACCAGAGGAGTCGTGGCTGCGTTGCCGACCTTTAAGGGAATAATACGCTCATTTCTTGAAGACACCCTTGTTATATTGGTTCGGAAATACCGCTAGCGACAACTGATTCCACAAAACGGTGGTTGTGGTAGTGATGGTTGGTGAGTGATGGTTGTTCGGCTTACCCCTTTCATTAGAATCCAGACCGTGTTTTGTGGAACATATTATAAGAGACCTATGTTCAGCAGTGAAAGTCCATCGGTTGAAATGATGACTATGATTAGAAACTGGACAGATTTTTCCGTTAAAGAAACAATTTGGTCTTTTTAACGGAAAATCCGGCCCAGTACAAGTAAAAATACAATAAAGAGTATTGCTATATTTATATTCCTTTTGTTTATTATACTAAGCTTATAAGAATTATGCAGGAAAATGTTCTATAGCGATATAGAATTGGAACTTAGAAATCATGCTTCAAATTCTCTCTCTTATTTCCACGTTAAACCTACTACTGGGTTAAAAACAAGAAACATATTAAGTAATTATACCATTAGTATAAACATAATTTATTGCTTTTCTAAAACATCTATATGCTACACTTTTCATATTATCTAGTTAATCAGCTTCATCTCTGACTTTTGGACCAATAGAGAATTCCCATGACGATACTTAGTTTAAAAGTTATATATAAATAAAATACAGACAGATAATTAAAGTATTTCTCTATTTCTTAAATAAGCTTCAGAAACCAATATTGTGATCACAAGGGAAGGGAAACAATATCCTAAAAATATTGTTAAAAAGGCGGTCTACACAAGCTTTAAGAAAAATAAAAGATTTTTTACTTGGATATTGTCCAAAAGACATCTGTGGTTGCCTTCCTTGCGGTGATCCATAATTATAAGCTACAATATACTCTTGCTGTAAAATTTCTGATCGTTTTTCTTTTTCGACTTTTGAAACATCATATAGAGGTATTTCCATCTTCTCCTCTTTACTCTTACCAACATCATTAGTGACTTTTTCAACAGATCCATAAAAATTCTTGCATTCTTTACTATTATCATTTTCATTATTTTCTGTATTATTTATAATTTCATCTTCTTGTATGGTTATCTTACTTTCCAATAGGCTCATTTGTTTACTATATCAAAAATATTTAAAACAATTATTGTATACAAATGTAAATTAAAAATTGTTACTACAAAACGATACACATACTGCTCCTATATTTGACAGATTATATGTTAACAACCATAGACTCTTTTGTTGGCCTATTTTTTCAAAAAAAGTTTTTACTACAACTTTATTTTCTTGAAATCATTTGTAGTAATATTAACTTTTCTACTAAATTACATTAATCTCTTTCTGAGAGTAAATTACGTGGCATCTCATTATTAAGTGAGGGCGACCACCTTGTGCGTAGAAATCTCTAACAACCCAGACATTTACTGAAGAAACGGTATCTTTAAAAAATTTTTCCTCGAAACTTAAAAAATTACTAAATAAAGGAATCCTAATAATTTTTATAAAGACGAAAAAACTTTTAAAATGCGAAACATTTACTTTACTATTAATAAAGCACAGAAGTTATAGGCGAGTAAAAATGTTAAAGAAGTAATTTCGAAATCCATTAATTTTCAATATACAATGAGAGTCATGAATAAATGATTTTTTCATTAAAGAGCCAAGAGGGAAAATTTAAACAATCCAGAACGTTTCAAAGGAAATGTTGATTGAAGTATGCATACTATAATCTTTGTGGCGCCATTGCTAAGATTCAATGTTGAGTGGTCTCGGATATTCGTACTATTATAACACTACTTGTTCTATTAATTATTTACAAAAACATATGATGTTTCATCATCATCATCGTCAGCTGATAGACGTCCACTGTTGAACACAGGCCTCCCCCAAAGATTCCCACACGATCGGGTAGAGATTCATATGGGTGGATTTGGACAATTTCTCTTCACACTGGCCCAATGCGAATTGGTGGGAACCAGAGCCTCGTTTGTTGATTATCAGGATCCACCACAAGCAGATAAGGTTGACTTAGATCTCGTGATTTGTTTCGCAGGATCCCACATAATGTTCTTGTGTATTAAATACATATCATTTGTGTATTTCGGTTATTTAAAAATCTAATTTAGTAACATTTCATAGGAGTTTTTATGGAGGAAATAAAATTCCTTCAAAGCCTGCATAGGAAATGAAACGACACTGCATATGAAAGCGCAAATCGTTTCAAAAGAAATTTCGGAAAGTATACACGCAAGCATTATCGTTGCAAGCAATATACTGACATCGGCAGCGAACTCGCTGATATTATTTAGGATGCTGACATGATTACGGACGTAGCGATTTTGAATATATATATTCAATTATTGATTTACACATTTGCACATAACAGGAATAAACAGTGTTAGAAATCAAACATTTGACTTTATTTTTCAAAATCTGAATTTCGGAGACTTCTTTCCGTGAAAGAGTAGCCTTAATCCGATGATCACAATATTCATGTGTGCGTTCACCTATGTTAAAAATACCATTCTGGAAAAATACCAATTTCATCAAGACTTTTTCCCCGAAAGATAGATGGAGATCTAAAACAATCATTGTTAAGTTATAGGTTTAATCATCAACTAAATTCTCCGGAGTGGAACAAAGACCAGTAGTCTCTGTTGCTAGAGACCGTTTAATTTGAAACACAGCGATTTTTGCCTCAAATGGTATAGGAATTACTGCGGTAACGAAACCTACCATCTTATCTCACAATATACAAATTGTAAATCTGGCTCTATGCTATTATTACTGTGTTCCGACTGTCATCAAATGAAAGCCAGAGTATTGGATAAGTTCGGTTTCTCATCCAATGCCTCACCATTATTGTCACCGTGTTTCAGATCAAGTGTAAGCTTACTGTTGATATAAAATTATGTATTTTTAACAACTTAAACTTAATCATCCCTTTCATTGTTTAAAAGAATAATATTAATATGTGGAAAATTATACAAACCGTTTTATACTAAATCGATTTTTTCTGGAACAATTGTACTTTTTTCTGGACACAGTTGACGTACAATAGGTGACAAAGGAAACAGTCCAATGTATTTTCTTTTATTTGATCATTATGTATAAGATATGAGAGATTTATGATTTTATTTTTTCAATTTAAATGGATTCTTTCACAATAACCACAGCTTTAAAAACATAATAATCGGCAATTGCAAACCGAAGAGTTACTAATGTACGACCCACATTCGGTTAACTCCAACTCTGGTTTCTGTTCAATCATACTCTTTTTAAATTATCACAACATCACTTTTGTTCTGCGATAGTATTTAAGTTAGAATATTTAACTGTCTCCGTGACCCAATGGCTAAATGCTTGCTTTATACCACGGATCTACCTAATTCGATTCCGGTGTAAAACGTAGAAGAGTACGTCAGCATTATATATCCGCCGGGGTAACTTTTTTACTTTGCGCAAATTTTGATAATAGTTATTTTCGGAGTTAACAGCCAATCTTCAAATATGAAAACGCTTGATAAGAAGAAGTATAGTTTATTTAAACTTCAAGTACCATCGAATCAATTCGAGTCTCATGTCAGCTGTCAATATACTAGAACCATTTCATCAGTTAGTACGCGTAACGATTCAGAGTGTCATTCTCAGTTAATACCATTTAAAATTTGGTTCAAGTATTAACTTTTTGTGGTGTTTCATGTTTTCACGTTATTAAAAATACTTAAGTGGAAATATTAAATCATGTGCTAGTCTAGCTGCTAGCCTTTATCACAAAAATTTTGTTATGTGACTCCTTGATAAGACACACCCCACCAAACCATCACTGACACAGGATGATGACCACGTTATACCTTTCCGACCACTTGAGTAGCTTCTTTAAAACTGTGAGGGTACACTTCATCATTTTGCTTATTATTGTGTTCTTCAATCGTGAAAATTTTTTCATCGGTAAAGAGGTTATTTCTGCGCCTTTCACCTGCTTATAGCAACAGAAGGTTTGTTCGTTTTAATCGATCCACTCCATCCATCTTCAAGTGTAAACATTGATTTAGGGCATGTCCTATATATCGACGATAAGCACCAAGTCGACCTTTAGGTCTTGTTTTATAATACTCGATATCGTACAGAGTCCCAGCGGTAATTTTCAATTCTCGCGATAAGATTTTTTGCTTCCTAACTGGGTTTCGATGAATTCTGGCTTTAACAGCATTAACAGTCTTTGTAGTTCTAACAGCACGCGGACGCCCCGATCTTTTGTGGTCTTCGACAGAGGAAGTGTTGTTGTATCTATTGACAGTACGATATACGAACATACGGCGGATACCAAGCTTTTGAAGTGTCTGGAATATGACCGACCGGAGCGGCTCCATACACACTTTGTGCAAGGCGATCACTGCAATACTATTTTCTTTAACATCCCATTCCATATTGTAATTTGATAATGAACACGAAAAAATATGTGAAACGGCGCAAATCGAAAGAAGTTTTTAAAATAATATACATGTTCCAAATTCAAATACTTAAAAAGTTGAAAAACTAAAAGTTTTCATGTACTAGTATTTATGGCCAGACTTATTATAATGTATATACACACTAAAACTTTCTAAAGGATACTATTATTTATGATTGTTAGACATTTCGATTAATGTATATTGTTATATAATTAAACATTTGGAAACCGGAAATAGAATCTTTTTTTATAGTAACTTAAGATTGTAAAATCAATATTCTCGCTGCTTAATATATATTTATAAAACACAAAAAAAAATTACAACTCGCATCAATTTGTTTCCTGTCGCCGATAAATACTAATTTACGTCTGCTCACAATCCGTACAGCTTGAAAATTTATTATTCCGCGTCGAAACATGGATTTCCCCTGATACTTTATGGAACCGTTTCATCATACGGCTAATAGAAACTTTATCATGACACTCATATATTTTTAACCGACGACCGAAGAAAAGTACCACAATTGTACACTTATATATTTTTTATTTATGACGCACAACTTTCTATAGATTAGTCCAAGATTAATAATGTTTTACTATTGGAATCAATTTCCATATCATTCCCGAAAGCAGCAAAATAAAATTAAAAAAAATCATTTATCACCTGTAAATTTATCATTTAACCCCTTGATTTGTTTTAAGCAATATACTCACTCTTTCTCTCTCTCTCTACTATAGATTCAGTCCAAGTATCACCGTAACTATTTCCTATATATCAATAAAGTAGTGAAACTTAGTATCTGAGATAATAGGGTTGTAACAATTAGCTGTATTTTCTAGTTTCCCTATATAATATATATGTATTTTAAGAACACTTCGTAAAAAGAGAACACTGTACGGATTTTTTTTAATTATTAATGATTTTCGTTACTAGTTTTTTTACTTGTTATCATAGATCTGCAATAATTTAACTACTGCTGATTGTATTATCATCTAACACCCCGTCGATTTAAAAGCTAGCTACTGACGTCATCTAAATATTTTTGGCTGCCATAAACAACCCCTTAAGTATAACATATATTGTATTTAATTTTTATATTGCGAAAAGGTACACTTGCACCTATGATATTATCATCGTCGTGTAATAAGGAAGGTGCAAATACGAAAAAAAAAGTATTGTTGTTTTTTATTATTACTTTATTTATTTAGGACCATGAAGAGATTATAATAACAAAGTACTTATCTCTCCATTCTCACTTCATCTCATAACAGAGACAACATGAGCACGTACAGGTAATAAAACAAATTATTAAGTAATATATATATATATATTATTTATATTGGATACTTTTTTTTAACAAGAAACTGGGAAATTGTTATATATTTTATTTCGTTGCATAATAGATCCATGGCCGCGCCATCAAAATTACTGAATAGCACAGTATTAATGTTAGAAGAACTATTTTAATGTATACTTATTAAAAAAAAAAAAACAAAACTATATCTATATAAAAAAGTACGATTATTGGAGTAGTCTCGTAATTTTCGTTTCTTTTTTTTTTTTTTTTGTAAAGGATCTGAATGGAAAATTGTTATTATTCGGTAAGGTAACGACGGCAGCGGCGGGACGCTCGTAAAAATCAGAGCTACAAAGGGATGAGCCGGTTTTAACGGATCCATTAGTTATGGTAACAGTACAAATTGTCATCGTGGTATCCACCTGGTGATATCAGCTACTTTTGACCTCCTCAAGTTCAGCTTAAAGTCATAAAGTAGATTTACCTAGTTTACATAAATTCATATTTTTAATGAGAACAACAGATAGCAAACCATAATGATCAAGAAGAAATCTTTAATCGACGTAATGATGAGACGAAAGAGACTTTAACATGATGGTAAGTAATACACCTGTCCATAACGAGGCACTAGTTACGATGACACACATCAACTGATATCGGTCTAGTTACTCTCATTAATTTAACTTCCTATAACACCCTTCAAACCGGAATATTGTCGTATTTGCATACAACTGTTTAGCGGAGGAAAACAACTGGTTAAATTAAAATTTACTGATGGTAGATGGCACAAGTAGTATTGTGCAAACATAACTGTGATTCTATTTAAAGGGCGTTGAAGCTAGTGAAATTACTGGGGTAATGAGATATCATCTCATCTTCCAAGGCGACGAGGACAATGTGATGCAGTATCATTTTAAATAACGCTTATGTTAGTATTTATTACTATTAGATAAACGCCTCGCCCATCTCATCGCTTCGTAGAATACAAAATAACCTATTTAATCTTCTGTTAAAAACTCTCAAGTAATAACTAGTTTTTTTTTATATATTATATCTAGTACTTTCGTAGTAGAAAAGAACTTAATTGAAGAGAACACTAAGTTTTTCTCCCGTGAAACATAATAGGCATCCACTTATATATCTATCCTCATAGTAACAAATACAATCAATTACTTACGTCTTTTACGATTTTAGCTATATCTGTACGGGTAATACGATACAGGGTTCCGTGAACGATAAACTCGTAACCAATAACGGGAAAGAGCGTTAACTTGAATGATATTATACGGAACCTGTCAGCGGATCCTTATAACTTATGCATTTAATATACAACTTTTTTTATTGGACGGATCGATACGTTCATCTGAAGGTAAATGATACGCCTGCTCATATCACGGCGTTATGGTGTTATACATCGCAGCACATTGTGCTCGTCGCTTTGAGACATAAAGACGTCAAATCTCGTTACCTCAGTAATTTCACTAGCTATTACCCCCTACAAACTTGAATACAGTTATGCTGGCATAGTACTGTTTGGCGGCAGAAATAGAGGCTGCAGTGGTATTCATTTCCAGAAAAAAAATTTAAATAGATTATTAACGTCCCAAACGATGAGCGCAATATGGTCCAGTATATATCATCTTAACTAGCACTCCGTTCTTATGGACAGGCGTATCACTTACCATTAAGTGAAGGCATTCGTCTCGTCACTTAATTTATTAAAAAAATAAATAAATACAGCCTCTTTGTGTAATCGTCGTTTGAATACAGACCAAATATAAACATCAAATAATTAACAATTATAAATCATAATATCAGAATCCTTTCCGGTTATCCAAATTAGCATTTAAATATCCTCTGCATACGCTTGGAGAGAAAGTGCTGTATAACTTATTATTCGCAAGGACGAATTATACAAGTAATCCTTTTATACATCGAGCGCGTAAATCATACTCATATAACAGTAACTTTAATGATTTTAACTTATTTCAATACACGTTTATAACTTTTAAGAAAAATCTTAAAAATATTTATATACATATCTATATTATAAGTTCATATATGTAAACGAATTCAGGTATCCTTATATAAATTAATATATATAAAAAAACATATGATTTAATCTAGGATACTTTTCTGATAAGTGTATTAGGATTGCTTTTAAATAAAGTTAAGATTTCGTTAACACTGTATACATCCCATAAATAAACAAATTGAACATTTCGTAAAGATGCTTCAGCTGCAGTGCTTTAAGCTCTGGTGAACTTTATGTAGTAAGCACGGCTCAGCTATGTTAGGTTATCACCAAGTTTTATTACTTCTTGGCTTTATGCATGCGACGACGGCAGCTCAGTGAACAGTTCCCCGACTTAGTTTCCGTGCGAGTGCTTCTGCTTCGCTTGCATTGGGGTTGCAGGGTTATAAAAAAATTAAGATAAGATTTTTGAACATTATATAAGCTAACTAAGAAAGTAAACGTGTTATGTAAAGTAGCGTAGGGAAGATCTTTTTTTTTAATTCGACTAAGCGACGACACAAACTGGACGTTCACACGACGGTAAGGGATACTCCAGCCCATAACAATGTAGTGCTAGTTAGGATGATACACACAGCAACACATTCTGCTCGTCGTTTTAGAATTTGGTTAGTTTCTTTACCTCGGTAATTTCACTGCCTTCATTGTTCTTAAAACAGGAACACGGAAATGTTTGCGCACTTCTTTTTTATGAAGAAATAGGATCTGCGGTGTTACCTATCTAGATTGTCTCCTGCATTATAGACCTACTACCAATTGATCTGAGAATAATTTTGAGTAAGCTTATGCGCAATAGTGGACAACGGCTATTAATTCAAAATATAATTTTTTTAATTCATAGATTATATTACTATATAAAATCTTATTACAACTTGCCCTTAAGTAGACATGCCTTGCGGAATACATTTAATCTTTGTATGTTAAGGATGTGGATACATCTACACCATAACTACATAGCTACCCCCAAATAACTCTTTGTATATACAAAATGCTACGTAAGCGTAGCCCAGGACAAGGACTTTCATTTTATTATCATAAATTACACGAGACTACAACCGAAGTCCTTATCGCGGGGAAATTTGCATACGTAGAACTCAGTGAGTGTAAAAGGCTTCATTCAGCATGTTTGTTTGCGATATTGAGGCATGCGAAAAACTTAAAATACACTCAACATATATACATATATATACGTAATTTTTCATAATATTTATACGACTCCAAGTCCTTCCCAGTCTAAAAGCTTCAACACGTTTTCCAGCGCAGCTGTGAACAGTTTTGGCGATATGATGTCGCCTTGCTTGACACCTCACTGCTGCGGGATGGGTTTCGAGAAATGTTCCTGGAGACGAACTGTTATGGTGGCGTTTTCATACAACGGCTGCAACACTTGCATGTATCGATAGTCTATTTGGCACCTCAGGAGTAACTGAAGTACTCGCCAAGTGTTGACTGAGTCAAAGGCATTTTCATAGTCCAGAAACGCTAAGCATAGAGGCAAGTTGTACTCCTTTGTCTTCTGTATGACTTGCCGCAGCGTATGTATGTGGTTTATGGTGCTGAAGCCTTTTCTGAATCCGGCCTGAACGGGAGGCTAGAAATAAACCAGACTGCATTCCAGACGGTCCGTTATGACTCTTGAAAACAGCTTATATATGGGGCTTAAAAGTGTGATAGATCGATAGATCTTCAATTGGGTCCTATCACCCTTTTTGAAGAAGGGTTTTACCACACCTCTGGGCTACGCTTTTGGCGTTTTGCCCTCAAGTATGACAGTGTTGTATATCTTCTAAGGACCATCAGCGCTGGTCGCCTGCCTGCTTTCAAAAGCTCAGCTGTAACTCCATCATTACTTGGCGCCTTATTGTTCTTCAGCTGTTTTAGAGCCATATTAATCTCGTACAGGCTGACGTCCGGGATATCTTCGGAATAGTGTCGGGTTAATTTGACTCTTGAATCGGTGGCCTGATTGTTGACAGGTGCTTGTGATATCGTGTAAAGTTGTCCGTAGAAGTCTTCTATCTCAACCAGGAGCTTAGAGCAGGAAGTGATGATTCTGCTATCCCTAGTCTTCAGCTTAGTCACCAGAATCTGCTAAACAGCAGAAACTCTAGCGAAAACTATGGAGCCTTGGTTACGCTCTATTGCTTCTTTAATACAATTTGTATTAAATCGGCGCAAGTCGCGAGTCACTGACGTAGAGAATCGCTTGTTGAGCCGCCGAAAGCGGGAAGCGCCTTCCTAAGACTGCAGAACTATCCCACAATACCACCAACCCATAAATATATCAAATTTTGCAAATCTAAAAATTTTAATGTATCAAACAATCGTTACGAATGTTATTGCGATCGAATGTGGTACTCGAACATTCCAGAATAATAAAGACAGTGACGCGCCGCAAGTCAGGTATACGTCGGCGAGTTTAGGATAAACAATGAGTCATCGTTAATTATTAATTCATATTGCATCAGAAAAAAAAATCTCTAGAAAATTCTAGAGTGGTAGTAAATAATATATACAAGCGTTCGACTATCGGGTGATACTCGTTTTGAACTTCGAGCCGAGACCGCGATTGATCTATACAGACGATACGAGCGATATTCGACTTTAGTAGTTATTAAGAAAAGCTTTTTTATTTGAACTTTTTCGTTAGGAATTATAAACGTTTTTCATCTCAGACCATCGTTTTACTCTACCAAATCCAAACCAACGCGTAGCAATACCAGCATTTCAAAAAGACAACAGTTTAAATCTTTCCGTCCCACCTAGCGGCAGATCAGTGACCTGTGGAATGCTTCCGTGATTTAGTTCTTCAGTTCGATTCCGAACCCTGTATTCGGTTCCTAGTCTTGGCAACGTTCACCAGCCATACGGTCGGCACATACACAATAAATAACTCACACGAAAGTTTTACTGCCGCTGCGTTTTAACCTGGCGTATGACTTAGGATTGAAATTTAGACGTTTTATTTTTCTAATTGACAACACGATAAGATAAACGAGACGTTCATCTAATAGTAAATGCCTGCTCATAACAACATGACGCTAATTAAGATGATATACACAGCACCACATTGTGTTCGTCGCGTTGAGACATACTATGTTAAGTCTCGTTATCCAAGTACAGTCGTTAGCTGCAGTACCTTTGATACCGGAACACAGTAATGTTTTGTATATTACTGTCTGGTGTTAGAAATATGAGGCGCGTTGGTACGGATCTAGACGACCTCGACAGAGATCTACCATCAGTATCTCACCGCATTCCTTGATAATAACGTCTAAATTTGAAGGCCGAGTCAAGAGTATTCGCAACCGACGAGCATGCATGAAGATGCTCATGAAAGTGGAGGAAGCGAGAGAGGTGTGCCTGGATCATAGCAAGTGGAGAGAGGTAGTCTCTGCCTACCCCACTGGCAACGAGGCGTGATGTATGTATGTGTGTATATATGTAAACTTTAAACAGCAATTTTTTGAATCATTTAGTGTTTTCATATTACTCCTAATGTTTACTCTTATCATCAAAAATACCTTACAGCAAACCCAAAATAACATCTGTATCTAAATTTTATTTATTAATTGAGAAATTAGTTAAGAGATAAACAAATAAAATTATTGTTAAATCTCCACAATGTCAATTACGTAAAGTCTCATACCCATACATTACCCGCGGTATGATATTTTATCATATACTACATACTACATAGATCATTTAATAATAATTATGTTACATTGCTTGAAGAACAGACGGCCAATGAGGCAGTATGATCTTCGAGTCGCATCCGCGTGCCGGTAGATGTAGTCTTGGGTGGCTTCTTACTAATTGGGCCGACGATCTGGTGAGAATCGCCGAAACTGGGACCGATCGATGTGGAGATCTTCGGGGGAGACCTATGTCCAGCAGTGGCCGGCTATCGACTGATGATGATACTTAAAATGAACTATATCAGTTAATATTAGTTTGTGACTTTGTACTCAAAAATGGCGGACAATTTCATTTATTTCTTTTAAGATTACATATAAAAGCGTTTTTTGTTCAAACAATTTTTTTATATTGATACATATGAAAAAAACTTCAAAAGAATATATAAATGTAACTACTGCAACATCATGTCGGATGTAACACAAGCAAATAAAGATCCTTATCGTTTTACTAAAACCTTATTTTAAATGACAACAGTCAAAGTATCCAAAAAGTCTTCGAGTTGTAATATCTTTCCGACAAGAAGCAAAATTTAAAGAAACAAAGAGACTGACAGCATCACATACAGTCTGTGATTAAGTCCGGATTTCAGAGGGTCGCAAAAGTATGAATAGTAATATTAAAAATGTCTTGTTTGCTAAGAAACATTGACAAAACTGATATCACCTTGACAGGTCTTTGAAATTTTTTGTCATACGATAGGTACATAGGCAAGTTATCTAAATATCTAGACAGAACAAGTCTGAGTCGGGAAAGTAAATATAAAATTCGTTTACACACTATGTTACGCTGGTAACGCCAATTTACAATTAACTTCTAGCTATTTTCCATGTATGATAAAACAATACGTTTTTTTTTATTTAACGAATCGACGAGACGATTAGGACGTTCACTTAATGTTAAGTGATACGCCTCCCCATAATAATAAGGCGTTAGTTGGGATATTATATACTTCTCTACATTGTGCTCGTCGCCTTGAAATATTAGGTGTTATTTAAATACCCAAGTAACCTATAGCAACTATTACTATAGCAACCGCATAAATAATACGAAATAAAAATAGTTAAAAATTTTTATTAGAAATAAAATAATAAATAATTTATAACATTCAAAAATATATGAATATCATGATAGGGGTATAAGGAGTCCCGCACAACAACTCACAGGACTTTTTTTTTAACCTGAAGAACAGCGACTCATGCCGCCTTTTTGCCCATTCTTCTAAGGTTGAACACACAGCCTCAACAGTTCTGTTACCTGCTCTAGTATGTGCCAGTCGTTCTTCCTAGCTATGTAATAGTAGCTGCCGAGCATGGAACCTCTGCGTTTTCCATTCCCTAGGCACAGGCTGCTGGTTCCGGAGGCGGATTTCCGTACGGTGATCATAAATTAGAGCGAGGAATTCCACCTCCAGGACCCACGGTGGAGAATCCGCCAAAGTGCACGCTGCCCCATGAGAGATTGTGCGGTACCCGCGAATGACGCCAATAACCATTGCTCTTTGCGGTCTTCTCAATAAGACTACGGTCTGCTCCTTCAGATTTCCTGCCCATACAGCACCGTAAAGAGCCATTGATCGCAATACTCCCATATATAAGAGACGACAACTCGCTTCAAGTGTTCCAAGGTTAGGTAACAGCCGTTTTAAAGCCGTAGCAGCACGCATGAGTTAAGGAACTAAATGAATAAAGTGCATATGAAAGCTCCAGCGGCTATCGAGTACGAACCCAAAATACCCTATAGTGAACCTTACCTCAATACCGGTATCCCATACACGGATATACGAATCTCAAGGTGGCGTTTTCCTAGGACCATGGAAGTAAATAGCTTCAGATTTGTTTAGCGCTACTTTAAGTCCTAACCTTCTTACTCTGCCGAGAACTTGTATCACCGACACAGTGGCAAACCAAGCTGCCTCCATATACTTGTTTCACCGAGCCATGAAAAAAGTGTCATCTGCATAGCAAGTGAGGTTGACTCCCGGGAGGAAATTATCCTGTAAAACGCAGTCGTACCCGATGGTTCATAAAAGAGTCCCTAATACTAAACCCTGGGGTACAACGCAGTATATTTTTTTTCTCAAGAAACGACGGCTCTAGCCCTGATAAATAATGTACCTCTCAGAAAGATAGTCCCTAACAATACGGATGAGGTATAAAGGTATCTTGTGAAACTTTAACGCTTCATTAATTCGTGCCCAAGGAATCGTGTTGCAATCGTGTTCTAAAGACATCGCCACAAGTACACCACGCTGAGATACTTCCTCTTCCGAGTAAGCCCGGACTCGTTTAATGGCATCAATAATCGAGCAACCTGCCCGAAATCTGAATTGTACTTCTAAAAAGTTGGGTTCTATGTCTTTGAGGTGTTTTTTTGAAGCGATTGGCTATGATTCGTTCGAAAAACTTGTCTATCTCATCAAGTAGGACTACTGGGCGATAGGCTGAGAGAGATTCAGCAGGACGTCCTGGGTTCGTTAAAAGGATTAATTTCTATGTCTTCTACTATGTAGTAAACCTACCAGTCACTAGACAGGCATTCAAAAGCCTGCATAAACGATCCCCAAGTTTTTTAAGAGCTAACACTCATGCGCGGCCAGGTACTCCATCAGACCGCGGAGCTTTCCTCTTGATTCGAAGCGGCGAGTGAGAAGCGCGCAGGCGTATTCTGGCTGAGATATGCACGGAACCCCGGCAGTTACATGATCTTATAGATGTTCAATCGTCGATGTATCTGTATTCACTGTCTGATTTGGGAACAGATTGTCCATTACGTTTTCCAAAAACCTAGACTGGCGTCTCTCTGTAAGCGGAGGTGCCCAAGAGCTAATTTTTTCTCTTATTAACTTATACGGGCGCACGCACGGATTTTGTCTAGACGCTTCTCTTTGGTGACCTTGAAACCTTCTTACTAGATATCTGATGCACCTCTGATATTATCAAGTTATGCTTGTATTCGATTTGAAAATAGTCGAATCAACGTTTAGGATTCGGGTGTTTTTTTATGAGGTTAATAACAGTCCGCGGTCCGGGCGATTAAGCCAAGACCCTCGCTCCTTAAGTCATCGCGAAACGAAATTCGCGATACGTACATAAGGTTCTCGAGATTCGTGACGGTACCGGATTAGACACTAGATCGCCCCCGCCTGCCCGGCGACCGGGTTAAGTAACAGCGAACCTGTCATCTTCTCACCACTGTGCCCTCTGCTAGTCAGAGGGACACGCGGAGGCCCTTTCCGCCGGGTAATTTTCCGCCGGACGGCAAATTGCCGTTACTCGGCGCCCGGGGCGCACCGGCCTGACTGTTGTTCGTCCTAGGGGAGCACAAACGAACGGGCACACGCGGAGGTTATCCAGCATAGCGCCTCAACTCACGGGACCCAAGCCAATCTCACCTACTGGTAGTGCACCCTGCTAATCAACAAACGAGGCTCTGACTCCCACCAATCCGCATTGGGCTAGCGTGGTGGGAAATGACTCGAATCGCCCCATATGAACCCCTGTAAAACAAAGGTCGCGGAAAAACCGCTGGATGAGGACAGCGTAGGACCGATCGGTATGGCGATCTTTGGGGAGACCTATGTCCAGCACTGGACATCTATCGGCTGGTAATGATGATCACCATCATAATCATCACCCGAAATACTGTTGTCCACTGCTGATTATAGGTCTCCCCCAAAGATCTTCACGTTTGTAGGGATTAATATGACGGGATTTGGGCCATTTTCCATCACGTTGACCCAATGCGTATTGGTGGGAGCCAGAGCCTCGTCTGTTGATTAGTAAGGTGCACCACCAGCAAGTGAGATTGACTTGCGTCTCGTGAGTTGTTGTGCGGGACCTCTTCCACCCCAAATAATAAATAGCCTAGATCCATCTACAAATCATTCAGCGCCGAATGCTTATGTTTTTCTGTAGGTACGTTCACTAGTTTTCAAGTGATTGGCGAACAAACAAAACACATTTTCTTTATGTATATTTTTTTATATAATTTAATCTTTGAAATCTAACTTCCGTCTCAATTTACGTACACCGCAACATTATAGAATTGATATAGTATTCATATATTTATTACTTTGCGTAATTTTTATTTTTATTTATCATTTAAATTTCTTTAGTGGAGTAGTATCAATTTTATTTTCTGACTTGGAATAATTCGCGACGAGATTGCGACAGACAAATTGCCTTCGCGCTGCTCATATGCGGCGTAATGAATGAAGATGCCGCAACGGTGGCAAGAATTTTTATTATTGTAAGTAATTTGAGGAAATATCATAATTTTTTTTAATATATTCTCCTGATGAGCTACATATCTGTGCCGTAAAAACTGAAGAATAGAAGAACATTTTTTCTATTGTTTTCCCCTTCACATCATCAGGTTGCTATAGACCGTCGGTACCATTGAGGCGCCTATTTCTGCCGCCAAACAGTACTGTGCAAATGATAACGTGATCCAGATTGAAAGGTGTTGTATCTAGTGAAATTACTATAGTAAAGAAATTACTTCAATCTCAAGGCGACGAGCACAATGTGATACAGTGCATACTGTCATAAATGGCCACGTCCATCTGATGAACTTTTCGTTTCGCTCGTCGTTTAAAGTAATCTTGTTAATCTGATTAAGACGATATATAACGCAATATAAGAGAAAAAAGGACATTAATCTTTATTGGCACTATTCTTTCGAAAGTTCATCATCCTAATGATACATAACACCTCAAAGAATCTCCACGGCAACCAACCCTGACTAATAATATTAGTTAATGATCAGTAACATGAATTTAGACTTAAACGTTCAAATCAAATTAAGTCAAACAGTAGGAATCAGAAGTAGAAGCTGCTGTGGTTCCTATCTAAACATGTTTTTATTTGTTTCGGTCGTAAATCTTCGAAAAGATACTCTACCTTCTGGGGGTAGTTCAGTTATGTGGAGATTTTTACCCACTAATACCTTCTCAGTGATCAACTCCAACGTTTGAAGAAGTCACAGGATCTCCGTTCGCAACACAACCGCAGCCTCGCTAACGCTATGCTGGATTAACCCGTCCCGGCGTATGCTTTATGCAGACCCTACCAGCCTCGTGAGTACTACTTCAATGACCGGATACCACGCCCAGCCATTGTCCTCCTCGGGTGGTTTAGTAGGCGATGAGAACCTCCATCCTGACCGCCAACAACCCCAACGAACCCATTAAGGTAAGGGAACACCATTCACTGGTGCGACGTGTTGACATGCATTAGCACCATGACGGCCTCGTCTTTAAACGGGATCTGTCCTCTCTTGATCCTGCTCGACAGCCTCCTTTTTGTACCATAACAGTTTTACCAAAGGAAGCTACGGCCTTCCATGCAATGTTTGCTCCCAGCATCGCCGACACGATTATTAACAAGGAGGGGTTCCGTCCGATCCGATCTAAACAGTCTGCCGCACCCAGGAAATAGAAGGAGGCAGCGGTCGTGGTGTTTCGGAAGCCCGATAAGGACGATTACACGCACCCGAAATCCTACCGACCCATCGGACTCTTGCCCGTCATGGGCAAGGTCCCGGAGAAGATGATGGTCCGGAGGATCCGGTAGTACACTGCGCCGTATATCAGTAGCCGCCCATACGGCTTTATGCCGCAAAGGTGTACCGAAGACTCCCTGTATGACCTGAGCCAGCACATACGAACTCGCTTGAAGGAGAAGGAGATCGTTGTGCTGGTATCATTGGACATAGAGGGAGCCTTCGATAACGCCTGGTGGCCTGCTATACGGTGCAGACTGGCGGAGACTCGCTGCCCCGTCGGCCTGCGGCGCCTTGTCGACAGCTACTTTAGCGATCGCAAGGTGGCCGTAAGGTACGCGGGGGCGGAGTGCGCCAGAGATACCACCAAGGGGTGCGTGCAGGGATCCGTGGGCGGCCTAACCTTCTGGACCCTCCTCCTCAATTCACTCCTGGAGGAGGTGGCCAAGAGCGGGACACACTGCCAGACGTTCGCAGACGTCGTCGTTCTGATCTTCTCGGGGCAAGAGACCGGGAACATCACGAGAAAGGCAAATGCGGTACTCGCCGATATTCAGGATTGGGGTGTCCGAAACAAACTTAGGTTCGCACCACACAAAACTAAGGTGATGGTGCTAACCAATAAGCTGAAGTACGACAACCCAATATTGAGTATGGGTGGAGAACCCCTTTGTCGAACTCGTGAGGTTCGGATACTAGGCCTCACAGTTGACGATAGGCTCACGTTCAATACGCATGTGAAGAACGTGAGCAAGAAGGCCTAAGGGCTCTATCGTCAACTGTGCAGAGCCGCAAAAGTATCGTGGGGGTTGAACTCAGAGGTGATCCGAACGATGTATCTGGCGGTGTTGGAGCCGATAATTCTGTATGCAGCGAGTGTATGGGCGCCGGCGGCTAAGAAGCTGCTGGTCCGAAAGCGGCTCGATGCGGTTCAACGTGGCTTCGCGCAGAAAATTGCGCGAACTCACCGAACCGCATCGTTGCACTCGGCCCTAGTACTTGCCGGGCTGCTTCCTCTGGACCTTCAGGTCCAAGAAGCGGCCACTTTATTTGAGGTAAAGCGCGGTCACTCCCAGGAAGTGCTAGGAGACCGGGAGCTGGAGGCTCCAGTTAGCTACTCGAGACTACCACACCCGTCTGAACAGTTTGGTGTGGAGTTCTCCTGCCTGAGGGAAAGTGCGGAGGAGGTCCAACTTGCCACCTCGGCTGCCGACTCGGCTATTTACACCGACGGCAGCCGCATCGACGACAAGGTGGGTGCGGCGTTCAGCGTCATGCGGAACGCCGCAAGGTTACCAACAAACAACTCAAGTTGGGCAACTTCTGCACAGTATACCAGGCAGAGCTGCTGGCATTGGTGGAAGCGACGGGGTACGCGGCCAGCGGGTCGGCGCAGTCATGCGCCGTACTTAGCGACTCGAGGTCCGCCCTTGAAACAGTCGCAAGATCCAACACCCTCCATCCCCTGGCGCTCCGTGTAAAAGAGAATGTTATGAAAGCGCGAGCAAAAGGGACGGATATAAGGCTTTTTTGGATGAAGGCGCACGTGGGGATGGAGGGGAATGAAAGGGCGGACCAACTGGCCAAGGAAGCGGCCCTAAAGAATAAAAGAAGACCTGCGTACGAGGATTGCCCCGTTTCCTTCGTCAAGCGTCAGCTCAGGCTGAAGCCGCTTGACGAATGGAACAGGAGGTATGTGGAAAGTACAACGGCTTCAACAACGAAGATTTTCTTCCCGGACGTCGCGTCGGCATATCGCTCACTTCGTCGGCTGGAACTCGACACGGTCTTGGTCCAGATGTTCACTGGGCACGGGGGATTCTCCGAGTACCTTCACAGGTTTAAGCTCAAGGAGAGTCCCGCGTGCCCTTGTGACCCAGCGGTGGACCAGACCGTGGTGCACATCCTCACCTCCTGTCCCTTATTCGAGAAAGAGAGGAATGAATGTGAAATAGAGATGGTAAGGAGGATAGACGCAGGTGTCATTGCCTCTCTGATGAGTGAAGACGAAAGTCGCGAAATATTCTTGAAATATTATAGGAGAGTGGTGGGGAAAGTATTGGAGGAAAATAAAATGTAAAAGTAACACAAATAGTAATTAATTACAGTAGAAGCAGGAAGATGAGAAGAAAGAAGGACGAAGAAATGTTAATGTTAAAAAGGAATGATCTTTTCAGGCTCCCCCCCCCCTCTTCAGAAGGCGTCTTCACTCCAAGGGTATGAATAAAAGAAGTAAATGGGATATAGCATGATAGAGAAGAGAAGTATGGAAGAAGAAAGGAGTAAAATGATGAATGGAATGTAAGATAAGAGAGTATTGGAATGAAATTAAAGATGGTAACTGAAATAGAAAGTAAACGGCTCTGACCCAAAACACGCAGAGGGAACGACAAAAAAAAAAAAAACAGTCTGCCGCAACAGAACCTACCAGCAGCTTAGATGTTAGTAAAGTAATAAAAAAAATTATATTACAATATTCGCACTATTACATTCGTATATTGATGTACAACTTTTATTAATTTTATTGTATTTATTATAATATTAAAAGAATATATGGTAACATTTACAAAAGGAACAACAATTGTACATTCCGATAATCGTGTTACAGCGCGTTAGTAAATATTCATGAACCGGTTCAATGAGTGTGAATGGTTGCTTTAAAAGCTTATAATTAATATATTATTCATCCGCTATATAAAATTAAATATTTAATATGTTATATAGTAAATGATTTATATTGTTATTAAGTATATATTATAAATATATAACAGGCATACCGACGATGGCTAGCCATCACGATAATATGTAAGTGATATTAATCAATAATGTGATAATAATAGCGGCCTTTATTTGTATAATAATTTATATGTAAATTAAGTAAATAAAACAAAAAATTTATATTTATTTATATAAGGAAAAAGTTTAATTTTTTTATTTAGGTATGTGATACTAACTTCTAATACTCAGCTCTGGCATTTTTTTGTTTAGGAAAAATCTTTGAAAATATATTTGTAGTTCTAAAGAACTAGATATGATTATGTGGAAGAGTAGTTATTAATAAAACTTCCTTGTTAGTCGCCTTCAACCTTCATCACCATCATCAGATGATAGGCTCCCACCGCTGAACAGGCCACACCCAAAGACGTCCATGTTTATAGGAGTTCATACGAGGGGATTTGAGCTATTTCCCAGCTCGCTGGCTCAATGCGGATTGGTGCGAGCCAGAGCCTAGATTATTGATTAGCAGGATGCACCACAAGCAGGTGCGATTGGCTTGGGTCCCATGAGTTGTTGTGCGGGATCATTTACACCCCTCAGCTCCTTCAACCTTTGGAGAGTTTATAATAACGGAGTCTTCTACAACACTTCGCTAGGATAGCACCTTCGATGTTTATACCACAATGGATGAAGGCCATTGCTAGCTATTATCTTCTTCTGAGCTGGTATGAAGGCATCAATGAGCCAAAAAATTGTTAAATTTACACATGGTAACGAAAATAGTTATTTTAACTAAAAATTTATATTCGATGTTTTCAGTAAAAAAAAACGTTAGTTTTAATCTTATAATATCAAGTCAAATAAAAGCGGAACATTACTTGCTACATTAATCGCTCGTGCTACGTAAAAGCTCTACAAACGCTACGTAAGCTAGTTCTGTATCCTGTCCCTCCCTTCCGCTGTTCAATGCCTTGAAAACGTCACAATCTGTAATGGCTTCGCATTTTATGTTATTGTTGTAACTGTATTACGAATACTGTGCTTATTTACAAGTTAATTCGTTGGCAAGTAGAGAGTTTGTTCAAGTTTATAATAAAATCACTTTATTAGTTTTATATTTTGTTAGCAAGTTCATCGCTAACTTTATATTTTGAGTTAAATAAACTAGCGTTTAACTACGATACTAGCTAAAGGCACACGATATAGTTAAAAGCACTAGTCTAAAATACTTAGTTCAATCTTCTCTTAAAGATTATCACGACGTTTACCTGTGTGAGCCTATACTGCAGTAGGCTTATCAAAGCCTGAAGCAGCTGAGTATAAGCTTCTATGATAAATCTGCACACAGATAAGTTACGTATTCTATGATCGACTCGTTGTTTTGATATTAAGAGAATTTGTCTTTAATGTACCTATCATGTGACATAAAAAATTTCAAAGACCTGTCAAGGGGATACCAGTTTTGGCAATGTTTCTTGACAAACAAGACATTTTTAATATTATTACTATTTCTAATTTCATGACATTTTATTCATAGACTGTATGTGATGCTGTCTGTCTTCGTAACTTTAATTTTTAAATAACATGATTATATTATTCTTCTTCTTTCTCCTGCCCTTTTCATAGCTATGTGGGGTCGGCACAGTCTGTACTTCTCTTCCACATCTTTCTATCAGCCACCATATCTGAATTCACACTCTTCTTACAAATGTCATCTTTCTCACAATCCATCCACACTTTCTTCGGTCTTACTCTACCCTTATAACCATCCACATTCATTCTCATTACTTTCTTTGTTATATGTCCTTCATCCCTCCGCATAACATGCCCGTACCACGCTAACCTCTATAAAACATATCATTATATAACATGGTTGTTATTAATATATATATATATATATATATATGGAGCTTCATTGACTAATCCCTAAATCTTTGGAACGTAAACTCTCAATAGTTGATATAGATATTGCTTCTGCCATTTAAAGGTCTGCTGAGAAAGGATTTACAAAATTCTTTATCCAAAGGTAGTTGCAGAGGTGATAATAATTTCTAATAAATTTCAAATCTAATTCTATGTAACGGGTAGCAAAACGGCCAAGGAACTACTATTAGGATAATAATTTTTTTTTCCGTTATACAAAGCATAGAGATGGACTAGACCTTCACCTGACAGAATGATACGCAAGTCCATTAAAGCGTGGCGCTACTTAGACTGTTATATACAGCACCATATTGTTGTCGTCCACTGGAGACATAGGATACCTAGATAGAGACAGACATGAGACACAAGATACGTAAGTAGTATCGCAGTAATGTCACTAGCAACAACGCCGAAACATGGTTATGTTTACACCCTACTTTTGGCGGCAAAAATAGACTGACCTACCTAGACAGTCTTCGGCAACAAACACCTACCGCCAGATAAATATATTCTTGGATCATATAACATTTTATATCTAGATATACAACAACATTTACTGTCTCTTTCCGACTTAAAAGCAGTTGTATCGGTATAACTGAATTAGTAACGTTGCGAGATTTGGAAGTTAAACCAATTTAGTACAACGGTCAGTTAAATGTTGCAAATGAATTACTTAACTGTATCCATTTTTATCATAATTATTTTAATGGGTTTGAAATTCCTTTACATGTACGTGCTAATACTGTGTGCAAACATTACTGACTACTAGTTAAATCCTATCTTATTAACCATATTAAATCGTATGACCATCGGAATAAAGTTCACCCATTAATATATGTGTATTGTATGACTATGTTTTAGAAATAAGTTTTATTGGGTATACATATTTTTAATTTTTTTTTTTGTAAGAAAATCTATTTAAAAAATATTATTAAACAGACGCCTCAATGTTGCCACTGTTGGAAGTCACAAAAAACACTTAAAACTTCAATGATTAGTGATACGCCTTTTTAGTTAGGCGCTGTACATAAAATATTTTTTTGTCAAATGTAGTATCTAGCAAATGTACTGCATTCAGTCAAAAATAATATTCATAGCAATATGACGCTATAAAGACATCCTCTCACCACATATTTAATCCACAATTATCAGAAGAAAAATATTCTCTTCATCAAGTGACATTATTGTAAAAAAATATATAAGAATAACGACTCTAACGTAGGTACCTGTATAAAGTAATAGATATTACATTAGTTATAGACATCTAATAGGTCTTTGAACAAACAAAGCATTTACTACACAGACCGGCGGAAGTGAGAAGAAACACCAATAAATTCTTAACTTAGTTCAGCGCCAGCAAATCTAAATCACTAGAACATTCCGCAAGTTTCGTTGGCAAGCCGTGACCATTCTTTTGGATTTTTATATTGCTGTAATAATAAAAAAAAAAATACAATATTTTTCAAAATACATTACTTAATACAAATCATTGTTTATTTATAAAAGAAATACTTTAGTTCTTAAAATACTATCGTACCTTATTTTTGTTGAATGTTTGTAAGACGTGTAAATTAAAGTTCAGTTTATTCGTATACGAGTTTTTGTTACAGGAACTGAAAAGCTTTTAATACAATGGAATTAATTTAATCGTAAGAAAAGCGATTTCTTTCATTGCAATAGTAGGTCTCTGTTTCCAGAAACCAGTTCATATGATGATTGGGTCAGCGGTACTTGTATTTCCGACCATCACTAGTGGACCTTAAAATGTCTTGCTGTTGTGGTAGGCCTGTGGTTGCCGGAGACCGTCTAGGAAGCTATCGCCACAACTCCTATTTCTGCCGCCGAACAATTGAGTACAAACATAACTATGTTCCGGTTTAGAGGGCGTTGGATCTAATTATATTACCGGAGTAACGATATTTAATATCTTATGTCTTAAAGCCACGAGCGCAATGTCCAAGCTATGAATACTGATGACATGTGACCACGAATTTAAATAGAAAAAAGGAGATGAAACGTACTATTTCCCTTTCATTTCCTGATCTCATGTCAGCATATATAATACTTATTAGATATTATCTTATCTAGCGCCACGTTGTTATGGGCGGGCGTTTCATTTACCTTCAGATGAACATCCTGCTCTTCTCCTTGCTACGTTAAATGAAAAAAAAATTCTTAGCGCCAATATAATATTTATTCAGAGTAAAATATGTTTCACAAAGAACATACTCTCTATTGGCAATAAATAAAAAAAAAATCTTTATAAATAATGTGCATCATTACAATGGGAAACCTGTTCACGAATTGTTGCAGACGTATTAAAATACATAGATTTTTTTTTTCACAGTACGTATATAAGAATTTTAGTACAATAATTTGAAATATTCATTTCAATCAAACAAATAGGATTCACTTTGCAGTAACTTAAGAATATTTAACTATAACTTTTCAAGATAAGCAAGACGAAAACCGTTATGGCGGTTTAACTTTATCAAAACAAAGGGACAGAGAGATTATTAAATTGCTGGTAAAATATTCCATGAGTCGTTAAGTTGACTAAGTATAGATTAGAAAATTATTATTAATAGTAAATTTAAGACATTATTACTATATAACATTTGTCATAACGTTCTACTCAAAATAATAAAATTAAAAGAAAAAAAAAGAAGCGCAGAGCTAACTATACAATGTATATTGTATAACTAGTATAACAGATAGACATGAAAAAATAATAATCTTCATCATCATTACCATCCGACAGACGTCCACAGATGGACATAGGCCTCCCCCAAAGATCTCCGCCTGCGCTACCCGTTTCCAGCTGCTACCCGCAACCTTTACCTGATCGTCGGACCACCTGGTGGGGGGGCCTGCCAACACTACGTCTAAATTAATAATAACTGTATTTATTTTTCCTTATAAAAGATTAGTACGGAGTTATCAAGGTCCATGATTCCTGTATTACGGGAACCAGTTTCCGTTACAATCATCATCATCATCATTATCAGCCGATAGACATAGCCTCCGTCAAAGATCTACTCATCGATCCGTTACAATATCATACAAAAATATTTTTTTGAACTAATCACAATACTATAAGAGAATATTAAAAAGAAATAGTAAAGAGTAAATAATATGGGAAAAAATGTGTAGTATTAAATGTCTTTTTTTTATTTTAAAATAATATATATTATATGTGTATATGTTTTATTTTACGAAGCGACGAGACGTTCACTTAAGGGTGAGACATACGACCGCCCGTAACCACGTGGCGTTAGTAAGGATGATATACGCTGCACTACATTGTGCTCACGCTGAGACATAAGATTTTAGATCTCTTTACCTCAGTCATTTCACTTCCTACAGCGCCGTTCAAACCGGAGCACAGTAATGTATGCACATTACTGTTTGGCAACACAAATAGAAGCAACACTGTGACGTCCGTTTAGGTTACCAACGCAGCTTCTGTTTCTACCGCAAAACAATAGTGGACAGATATTACTGAATTCCGGTTGAAAAGGCGTAGTAGTTAGTTAAGTTACTAGAGTAACAACACTTAACATCTTACGTCTGAGGGTGATGAGCATAATTTGATACAGTGTAAATCAACTGGTGTCTATCTTAAATAGTTGAAGACGCACAAGAAGAAAAAGATATAGTCTCATTTAGCGCCACGTTGCCAACCTAACCTAACCTAACCTGACCACTGCAGCTCTTATTTTTGCCAACAAACATTACTGTGTTCCGGTTTGAAAGGCGCTCAAACTAGTGTAATTACTGGGGTTACCATCAGCGAACGTCTTGCGCGTCTTGTTGCTTCATCGAATAAGAAACGAAGAGAGAGTAAATGAGTAAGTCTTCTTTCAGAAAACTATAGGATGGTTTATATGAAAATATGAAACTAAACCTAAAACAATTTTTTTTTCGCCTATCTACAAAGACGTTCGCTGATGTTAAGTGATACGTCTGCCCATAATAACTTGGCGCTAGTCAGGATGATTTTTACAGCACTCCATTGTGATCCTCACATTGAGACATGTTAATTCTCGTTACCACAGTAATTTCCAGCCTTCAGCGCCCTTTGATCAGGACCAGAATAATATTTGCACACAACTGTTTGGCGGCAGAAATAGGAGCTGCAGTGTTACTACAGCAGATCAACTATATTTGTATTTACAGTATAGAATAATAAAAATATATGATGTTACTGGTTAGATCTATATAACGGTGTGGTGAAGGTCATGTTCGTTCTAGTCGCCTCGTTGAAACTTTTACTCGTTTCGTTTCATATGTTATAAAAATAATATTTCATCTCAATAAGAAATCATTATTCAAAGCTTCGCATTCGTTTTTCATCCGGCGAGTTGCTTACATGAGTGTGAAAATGTCGAAAGCATTCGGAATCGTAGCGGCTTTGTGACAGGAGATAAATGTCTTCTAAAATTAGATTCGCTCTCTTCGCAAACTTCAATTGCTATTTTAAATAGTATTTGAAAAATTAGAGCATTTAGATTACTCCACATCATCATCAGCTGATGATGTTGATGATGTATTTACAGTAATTTTAAACTGTATGTTCTTCGTTTTCATATCAATTCTTTGTTTTTACCGCATTAACGCTGCGCGAAGTACGTCAATAAATATTATTAGTACGACATTAAGGAGGTCAGCGAAATTTCTAGAACATTCTGCAAGTGGAGCTGGTCGCCTGTGATAACTAGTTTAACAACTTCAATCAATAATATTTAACTGAGGAGATTCCTTGCATTTGCTTTATCGATGAGAAAAGGTAATAAATTGATAGGGATGGTATAAATTGAATCACTGATTACTATTGATTGGGCTCTCGTGGTGTGAAAGGTAGCATACCAATATCTCTTTTAATGGGAGCTGTAAATATAGAAATTTACTAGGCTAACGACACCTTTTTTTTTCAGGGAAGAGGGAAATCTTCTAAAGATAACCTGCTACGGGGGGGGGGGAGTTAGAGTTATGTGAGATCATTCGCTAATACCCCTTCGATGGTCAGCATCAGTGCATTCGTAGAAGTCTCGGATTCTCTTACAGAACCCACCGGTGCGCCTCTTCACTTGTGTTAACATAACTCTGAGGAAGGGCCAAAGCCTCATAGGCACCATCGCTGAACCATACGCTGTCCCACGCAGGTTCGCTTGTTGAATGATAAGCGTCCCCATTCTCAAGGCCTGCTAAACTCCTAGACACTTTCAGTATCCTTCTACGAGAGGCAAGGCATACCTTAGTCCTATTCTTACTAGCCCAACACTACAAGGATGAGGCTAACAACACCTAACTTCATATATATCAAGATAAGAAGCAAAATGTGATATTCTATTTTTAATGGACGAATTAGTGAGACGAGGGAGACTTTCACATGATGGTATGTGATACGCCTATATATAACAACATGATGCTAGTTAGGTCTTGAGACATATTATATTAAATCTCGTAATCCTTGTATTTTCACCAGCTCAACGCCTTTGAAACCATAAAACGGTAATATTGGACAAAACTGTTTGTTTTTTTTTAATCAAATAAGCGACGAGTCGAACGGATAGTTCTCCTGGTGGTAAGTGATACGCCCGTAGCAACGTTGAGTTAGGATCAATGAGGTGGAGTTAAGATGTTATATATAGCTCCACATTGAGCTCGTAGCCTGAGACATAGATATTGAGTCTCGTTACCCCAGTAATTACACTAGTTTGAGCGCCCTTCAAACCGGAACACAGTAATGTTTGTTGGCAAAAATTGGAGCTGCAGTGGTTAGGTACCACAACGTGGCGCTAGTTGAGACGATATCTTTACCTTCTTGTGCCTCTTCAACTATCTGCATCAATTTGTGCTTCACTTTCATATATAAAATGTTAAGTTACTCCAGTAATTTAACTAGCTACGACGCCTTTCCAATCGGAATACAGTAATGTCTGTACACTACTGTATAGCGTTAGAAATAGGAGCTGGTGGTACCAACGTAGACAGAATCCGACAACAGAACCATCCACCAATAAAAGTATATATGTCACTATAAGAATATATTTCCACCAGTGTACATGTAGCTCTTAACATTTGCACAGAATGATCAGTTTTTATTTTGTTTGTAAGGTAACTTGATATTACAGATTAACTTAAAATACACATTAAATAAAATATTCGTCTAATTACCTTTTTATTCAACTATAATATCTTAGTGTTATATAAAACAAAAAATAAATTCTCCAAGACTACTTTTCCTCTACTCTCCCGGAAGTACAATAATTTAGAATTTTTGTAGTCCTTCGTGGAAAACCGCTATTATGGAATGAAATTTACGGAAGTTGTAACTTACAATGATAGCAGAGGCTTCCATAACTTACTTTAACTTAGACAAATAATAGTTACTGTTAAATAGCATAGTTTGACCAAACTAAAGCTCAGGTGTCTATAAACAAACATTCCTCAGGGATAGACGATACAGTATTTGCTACTTTTGTTATCATCGATACTAATTATAAATAAAAAAAAATTTTTATTATATCAAAATAAAGCGATATTCGGACCAGAACCGTGACGTAGCTTCTTACTATGGGCCTTATAAAAATGGTTAAAGTAACCCAAAGGACAATAGAGAGAGCTGTGCTTGGAGTTTCTCTGCGCGATCGATTCAGAAATGTGGAGATCCGCAGAGGAACTAAAGTAACCGACATAGCCTAAAAGATTGCTAGACTTAAGTGGCAGTCAGCGGGCACTTTGCTCGAAGGACTAACGGCCAATGGGCCAGTAAGGTTGTTGTAAGTAAAGGTGTTCGGATACCCCCACAAGGTGGACCGACAATCCTGTTGAGAGTCGCGGGACCGATCGATGTGCAAGTCTTTGGAGCAGGCCTATGCAGTACACGTCTCTCGGCTGATGATGATATCAAAATAACAGCTTGTTGCACCACCAAATAAATTTTACAATTTTTGTCTTGCTGCTTATGCTATTCGCCGATATGAATACTTTCATAAAATAAGCCTTTCACAATTACAACCGTCTGAGACATAAGATTTTAGGTCTCTTTACCCCAGCAATTTCACTTGCTACAGCGCCCTTCAAACCGGAACACAGTAATGTTTGCACATTACTGTTTTGAGCTAGAAACAGGAGCTGCGTTGGTTATTACTAAAACGGACGCCGCGACGGTGCGCCTGTTTCTGGTGCCAAACAGTAGTGTGCATACATTACGGTGCTCCTGATTGAAGGGCGCTGTAGCAAGTGAAATTGCTGGGGTAAAGAGACCTGACATGTCTTAAGGCGACGAGTGCAATTCCGCGTTGTGCATTACATCCTAACTAGCGCCACGTTGTTGTAGACGGACGTATCACTTACCATCAGGTGAACGTCCCACTCGTCTTATCACTTCGTAGAATAAAAAAAAATCACTAGCCTTGTCGTATATCCCGTATAGATTGATTAATCACGGTGTTGCCTCGAAACTCAAACCAAGAATGAATTATCCGCACGCCTAACGCCGATATAAGTATATAGCCCGTATAACATTCTAGAAATTTCCAGATAATTCCTTTTTCAAATGCAATACGAATTAATTATTAGCGATGAGTCATCGTTTAAGGTAAACTCGTCGCCGGACACCTGACTCGCGGTCGCTCTCTTTATTATTCTCGAATGTTCTAGCGATCGATCGATTCGATCACGACAATTTTTCTTACAATATGTAATAAATGTTTTAGAATCCGTTATATGAAATCATATACTATTATATATATAAAAATACTATTATATGTTAAATATCTGTATGTTTAGTATATAATATGACAGGTTTAGAATATTTGAAATCCAAAGCTTTTTTTAATAGTTATTTTTATCATTTCCAATGATAAATAACAATTGCAAAATATACCACAGTGGTATCTTTATACCGTTTTGACCGTTTGCTTAGCTACAATAGAGACTGATGCGACATTAATGGCGTGTTACCCACAATATTTATCTACAACAGATCAAAAATATATCCTAAAAAAAAAAAAGAGAAAATACCTTATTTATGCTGTGGTAATAAACCATTACTACACAATTTTGATACTCAAAATAATGAATGATTAATATAATGCAGTTTTACTTAAGAACACTGAACTAATAACTTGCTTAATAACTTCATACATTCATTATTCATAACAATACTAAGAACAAGTAACAGAACAGTTTCAACTTAAAGAGAACTTGATCAATTACAATCTCACCTGCTTGTTAGTTAAGGTACCATCTGAACACTGAAGTTTACCTAGAGCTTTCGTCTCAATTACTTGCAAGTGGTATGGTACAAGTTACACAAACACTTTCAGCCAGGTAAAGGCTAAGCGAGATGCTAACTTGCATACTTACAACTTGGTTTTAGTATTTTAGACTCCTAGTAAAGTTTGAAGGGAGTTTTGTTCCAAGATGATTTGTATGTACTGGTTTATTGTTGAATAATAAATTGTACTACGAAACAAGTGATTTATTAACCGAGTGAGGGTTCATAATTCAATAGACATAATTGTTTTTGATGATAACATTTTACAAAGTACTAAATTTTTCACGTTTTTCTATATCCCAGGATAAATTATATCTCAAAGTTAGCCGGCTAAAAATTTTAACCAAAAAATTGTTATATTTTGAAAGACATCACAGTTAATTTATCAAATATCTAATTAACGTTCTGCACATCTCATTTCTAGGTATTTGTATGTAAGAAAATGTGTACTATCGTAAAATAATATTTACTTAAGCAAATGCATGTACTACAGTAAGAGTTAAGCTGCAAACATGCAAACCACAAACGCTCGGAAGTTTCGAATTCTCAAATGCACAATCTAAGTTCAGACTATATTAGTTAACATCTCACTTAGCCTCCAGCTGATGGAAAGTGTTAACGTAACTAGCCTGGTGCTTGAATAACTTGCAAGTAATGTAACTTCAACGCAATCGTGTAAACTTTGTACTACTAGTTAGTGTATAAAGGTAAACTTAACTATATAACAGAGCGAGGATACTTGATAAGTAACAGCTTAACTACTCCCAAGTTCACAACAAGGGAACACAATAGTATAAACTGTATAGAAAAATATTATATTTACTACTGTGATAAACTTAAATATTACATATTACTCTGATAAAGTTTTAAAAGGAACAATCCTTATATAATAAGAAAGTTGAGGATAAATTTGATTAAAGTTTTTACAGGATCAAGGTTTTTTTTAATTAAAAGAGTAACGAGACGAGGAGAACGTTCATTAAATTTTTTAACACCGTTCAAATAAAACTAACAGGAGTAAACAATCTAACTAGCAGTAGTATTACCTTTCCATGATCAAGCTTAATACTTATCCTGCTGTACGTCAACTTGCTACGATATATAAAAAAACTGGATACACAAAATAATTAGTTCCTACAAATTTTAGCTGGACCTTTATAATTTTATTTGTATTTAATATTCACTTCCACTTGTAACTGTGTTGAAAATATTAAGAAACTTAGCAAGTTATTGCTAAAGCAACTTCGATATTGGTTTTATTCTGTGTAAAAACTCCTCACGACGTAAACAGGCTAAGTTATAATTTTAAAAACATATTTTTTTTTTAGGTTATGGTTACGCCGTTGTTTTATATGAAATAAGTATATAATTAAAGATTTCACAACAATCCCTTTATCACTTCTGTTAAGTTGAGAATGGAGATTATAAGTCAGCGGAAAACAAAACGCTATTAATGGAAGGAAAGAATTCTTTCTATATGTAAAACCATATTTTGTGAGAAAGCATCTAAAAGTGAAGCTTGTTTACTGGGGATTTATTTAACTACAGCGTCCTTCAAATCGGAAAACAATAATGTTTGTAGGCTATGGCTTGATGACAGAAATGTTTACTGTAATGATATTTTGACGATCTCTGGTACGCAATATTATTTATACATAATTTCCATCACAAAGCCAAACCAAAGCGGTGTAAGGGGACCCGTACAACAACTCACGGGACCCAAGCCAACCTCACCTGCTCGTGATGCGCCCTGCTAATCAATAAACGAGGCTTTGACTCCCACATACTCACATTGGGCCAGCGTGGTAGGAAATGGCCCAAGTTAGTCGGGCAGCGCAGAACCGATCGATGTGGGGATCTTTGGCAAAGGCCAACAGTGGACATCTATTGGCTGGTGATGATGATGAAAACCAATCAAAAAAGAAGGACCTAAACGATGAAGGAGAACTACCGAAAACTAATTTTCTTATAATCCCGAATTCTTATCTATTTTTTTTTACAATGGGCTAACATTAAACTCGATTGCATTTATTGACAATGAAGCAGTACTAAAACTTGCAGGCCGTTGCTTGCTTGTGGATGGTAGCCAGCCACGCATTTGGAAAACCTATGCAGCTCCGGAATCGAACTAGAGATCTTCGTATCCAAGCAAGTGGTTAAAGCTCCGAAGGCCACCGACACTTTGATGCGGAAAAACGGATTTAACAAAAGCCATTACAAAGAGCAATCTATTGACGGCATAATCTTAATTAGACTTTAGAAACTAATCAGGAACCGTGTTTAGTTAAAATTTTGACAGTCGGATTAATCACAAGGTGAACTAAATATACAGAAATTGTATTTCTGATTTTGGGTAGCTAAAATACTTTGTAGTTTTTTCTCTTTTTTTCATTTACAAAAGAAAGAGGAACAAGCGGACTCAATACAGATTTTAGTATTAGCTTCTGTCAAAGTGTGATCGTAAGTACAAGGTGGATTAATAATTAATTGAAACAAGGGTTGAATAATAAAATTATAAACATAAAAATTAATACATGTGTGATAAATCTAAAATAATTAATACACGTATATATATAATCAACATTTATTAAATAGAAATGATTACTTATGTAAAAGACTAGTGCAAATACTACTATGACTATGTAGTGCAAATTGTCTGGATTCTATGTGTAAGAGATAACGTCCAATTGTTACGTAAGGTAATATTATATATTTCTTTACATTCTTTTATTTCCCGTATTTATTGTCTATCAGGTCTATGCCCAGACTTTTTATTAATAAAATAAAATTCACTATTTATCTATACAATAGATGACCTTGCTCTCTGACTTTACCCATTTTAAGAGATTATTCACCGACATTTTAAATGACTATCAAACGTATTTGATGATTGTACGTTAATAATCGTTTATTACATGCAGAATCTAGACTACCCTGAAAGCGTAAAATACCTAAAAACACTGAAATACCTGACTCGGCCGCTGTCCTGAATTTTTAAAAGGTTCGTTTTGTACGGATGCCAAATGAACGCTTCTTACGGCCGGTTCAAATTGAACAATACTGTACCAAATAAAGAGTCAAAAGAATGCCTATGCTAGGACTAGATAGCTAGTTACATAGGATTACTAAAGTTTTAGCAATGTTTTTATATTTTATAACTTAGTGCTTAACACCGACCTATTACTAAAAAGGTATAAATCTGGTAATAGCTAATTCACTCTTTCCTTTAATATCTGAAGTAATATTTGAAATGGAATATTAATACGGGTTAATGATGTTGATGATGATAATTCTGATGATGATGACTGTGCCAATAAGCTGTTCAACTTCTTCGTTCTTCGTATTAAGTAACAGGAGCTAAACCTTTTTGTTCGTAAACTATAACGATGTACATCAACGAACCATAACATGGATAATTTGTATCTATAAATATCACATTTTTCTTTGGAGACTATGTCCTTTATAATCCTTCCAAAAAAGAGGTAATGTTAAACTGGATTTAATTAAAAAATCTAGTTAATTATTCTTTGCAACTTAGTTAATAATAATGTTATATGAAAGTGTTTGTACCTAGATGGTTAACATGGCAGAATAAAACATGTACATTATTTTAGATTTTTAGTAAATAGATACAACAAAGTTTATATAATTTTTTTTTTTATAAACTAGATTTATTCATGTACCGGTAAATAATTTAAAGTGGATATTTTGTTAGAGCGAAAATTGGTGCCTCTACATTCTGGACAAGTAGAAACGTATGATCTTTCTTTCTCTCTTTCCCTGCCTGCTCGTTTCGGTTACACTGCACATCATGGAATTGTATTACGCTCACGGCTCTCAACTGTGGGTTGAATTCTAAATAGCTTCTAGAAGCATCTATTGAATTAAATGCATCAATTTCTGTTCGAAGTCATTTAATAGAACACGATGACAAATACAGATTAAGACAACGAGTACTCCTACCCTTAGTACAGATTAGCTTCGTCTTAGTTTTGCCTTGGTTAGGTTGTCCTCGTCACTTTAATGTATAAAATGCACGTTATATCAACAGTTTCATTAACTACAACGCTCTTCAGATCAAAACACAATTGGTATATACAAATTTGTAGTGAGGTTAATAATAGATACTATTGCAGCAAATATATCTGTCGCTAAGCTACATCTGAACGGTCTTCGTCAACAAAGACTGCACTAATAATAGAACTAATACATTACTTTACTTTCATACTAAATCGACCTTGATTTAGTTGGAAATGCAGATAAAGACTGACAACAATTCATCAGGAAGTCTTATTAAAGTTATCTTAAATTTCCTTAACAATTTTGTTGGCAATTATAAACGATATCTTGACAATCATTTGCTCGTATAAAATAAATTTATTAGTTAAAATAAAATAAAAACGTCATGTCAGTATCATTCCTGTAATATATTTAAATCTTTGAAACCGTTTCAGTAATAATATTTATGCGAGATGACTGGCAAAGGGATGGAAAAATTCAATTTAGCGCGACATAGAAGCAGTAATCAAATAGTGCTAGGAATAAAAGTACTTTGAAATTTTATTTCAAAATGAAAGCGCAGTTTTTCCGTTCCCCTGGTAAATGTTAATTCGATTGTTGGTTCTAGCTTAACACGATAAAGTAGATTTTACATAACTTGCTAATAACACTGGGTGTAGTATTTCTAACATCCAGCATAATCCCAGCAAAAGTTTAAGTCAAATCCAATTTCACATGTTAAATGTAAATGAAGCCGAAGACTGTAATGCGTGGTCGCCATGTATACTCTGACAGTCATCCGCTGATCACTAGAACACAGAAACGCTACTATGACTACAGATCGAGGACGGTTTTAATATGAAGATGATAGCAAGCCAGACAGATTAGAGTAAGAACTATCACCTGCCAGACTCCACATCGTGGCGTCGCCGTATTGCAATGCCAAGTCCAATTAACTTCCAATTTGGGCATAACTATTAAATTTGTTTACATATTTTAACCGCTAATTAATTTAGGTTCAAACAAAACAAATCATTATTTTTTTCTACCATTTCTTCATCCGAAAAATTGACACTGCAAAGGATAGGTTCAGCTAATGGTAAATAATACACTTACCTATAAAAAAATTGTGCTAGTTATTATGAGATACACTACGCCAGATTATGCCCGACGTTAAAACCTAAGATATTAGGTCTCATTACGTAAGTAATTTCAGTAGTTGCAACGCCCTTCAAACCGAAACACAGTAATGTTTGCATGCTACTGTTTGGCGGCAAGAATAGAGAATACTGCGGTAGTACCTAGGTAGAAAATCTCCAGCAAAAGCGACCTTTTATTAGCGCTAGGAAATCTTTTTAAAAAGATACCCTGCTTCTGCAGGGGAGAAAAGGCTATACGGGGCTTCTATCTACTAAAACCCCCACGGTGGACTCCGTCTGCGCATTAGGAGGGGCTCCGGGATCTCCCACGAAACGCACCGGTGCCGGAAAAAGATACCTACCACCATTATAACGGGCCTATTAATACAATAACACCCTTATATTACATAATATTAAGTGAAGCGTGCTTGTTTAGAATATATTGATATTGATCAATCTCATATTACTTACTTAGTATTTACCTACCGGAACTAGACCTAAAATCTAAACTACGCTATATATATATATATCGCTGTACTATCCGACCTTTGTATTAAAGATATTAGTTATATATATACACGTAATTTTACCATGAACGCAGTTTAATTAATCTGAATGTAGTATACCTAAAAACATTATTAAAATTTAATGTGTATCCTTCAATATTTCATCAATCCTTTGAAGACCGATGATGTATAGAAAATGTATAAGGATCTTGTTCTTTCTTTGTGCAGTCTCAAGCATATATATAACTAACAACTATCTGTATAGTTAATAACATAAAGGCTTACAATCAACGTAACCATTTAGTATTCAGATTTAATCAGTGTGCCAAGTTTGTATTATTGAAACAGATTTGTTAATCACAGTTAACAGAATTCCCTATCACTCATCAGACTAATTGACTTGTACAAGATTGTTCAAATTGACGGCACAGCAAAATGGATCATTGGAATATTGTCGGTGTAATTGGATTTAAGATAAAATTTCTTGCTATATATACACAAGATATACATTGAAGTTAGTTGTACAATTATCGCTGGAAATATTTATATACTAAAAATCTTAAATTATCTGCTTATCTACTTGTCGTTTATTCTTCTTTTCTGTCCTATACTTCACTTGAGCGTAATTTCATTTTGTTAAAGAAAACACGTCTACCTTCATATCTTATTTTATTCCCACATTACTTTTGTTTTGTTATTGGAAAAAATTTAGCTTTCTAAATAGATATATCTAGTTATCTTATAACAGCTTAGACATTACATATTTCTTAGTTCCTTCTCCTAAAAAGTTATCTTTTGCTTACATCTAGTTTATAACTTGTTTCGTCGAAAACCTATAGATTTATAAATATATAAATGGTCGGTCACAGGTCACGGTCAATATACAGGACATGCCCTAAATCAATCTTTACAATTAAAGATGGATGGAGTGGATCGATCAAAACGAACAAACCTTCCGTCGCGATACGCAGGTGAAAGGCATAGAAATATCCTCTTTACTGATGAAAGAATTTTCACGATTGAAGAACACTACAATAAGCAAATTGATAAAGTATACGCTCACAGTTCTAAAGAAGCTGCTCAAGTAGTCGGAAAGGTACAATGTGGTCATCATCCTGCGCCGGTGATGGTTTGGTGATATGTGTTATTATCAAAGACTCACAAAACTACATTTTTATGAAAAAGGAGTGAAAACTTCAACCAAAGTGTGTTAAGATACAGCCTTGTTGTGATGCCTCTCAGCAATACACTTTTTAAAAATATATCGTGGATTTTCAAGCAGGAGTCTACACCTGGTCACAAGGTACCAACTACCCAAGCCTGGCTTGGATGAAACCAACGTTCCGGACTTTAACTTTTTCCGCTCTTATAGAGCTGAAGACTGGCCCTCATCTAACCCAAACCTTAACCCTTTAGACTTCAAATTATGGTCAGTTTTAGAGGACATGGCCTGCTCTAAACGACACGGCGACATTGAGTCTCTTAAAAAATCTTTGTAGCAAGCAGTGGCGGTGGTGGAAATTTCCCTTGGAAACAGTGTGTATATCCATAAATTCGTGATACGTGGCCAAACAGATTAAAGGCCTGTATAAATACCAAAGGTGGCCATTTCAAATAAAATGTTTTTTTTATGTTTTGCTAAGACTAATAAATATATAAGTATAAATTTGAATAATATTACATTCCATAATTAAAAAAAGTGCATATTCCTTTGTAACCGAACTTATTGCCGGACTAGGTATATATAATGATGATGGGTTTTGTTTGTTCGCCAATCACGTGAAAACTAGTGAATTTATCGACATGGAAACATCGCCATTCGACGCGGAATGATTTGTACATGACCCTGGTCTGTTTATTTTTTGAATTTTATAGTTCCTTTTATAAACTTTTATATGCACATTTTCATTTCGTATTATTTATGTGGTGGCCATAGTAACGGTTGCCATCGAAAGTTATTTGCGGTTGCGGTTACTCTCAAAGAGTATTTGAGACAAATTTCAAGTTTAGTTCTATATTACGGCCAGCGAAGCGGGCGGGGAACATCTAGTATTTATATTTATATATATATATATATATATACACAAAACTTAGAGAGAGATATATATGTATATATAAAACTAAAGAGAGACATCATTTATATGAATTTATCTACATATAAATGACGTCTCTTATATAAGACAAAAAGAGGTTTATAAAAAGGACATATAACTGACTTGAAACATTAACGCTCTAGGAAGTCTACTTTCTGTGACTACGTTTTGGGCTATCCCAACAATTACATCAGGTTTTATGAACCACAAATCCTAACAAAACAACACAGATTCTTACCAAGGATGATTCGCAAAGCTATTGATGTTGAAAATCTTAATTTCAATAGAGAATATGGTTGGGTAGCACCATCTGCTTAGGTTTTTATTCTTAATAAATTTAAATCAAACAACAAACTCACAACTAGAAGACTTCAAGGTACAGTAATCAGGAGTTATATGATACATCGTAAATTTTACCTGTGTGTGTATATATATAGTGTATGTAAAATTTACAATATGTTATGCTACTTGTAACATACGTCTTATAACCTTTATGATAAAATCTATCTAGATCATTCGGTTTAATCTAGAACGTGGAGAGATATTGCATATTTAATAAAAATGATACTATCGGCGTATTAAACGTTTTGTGTCAACCATTGACGAAACAGTATAGCGATGACAAATGGTAATAAATAGTATAAAAATACTAAAACTAATAGTTAAGAGATAACTAACGAATACACAAATTAGTCAGCACTAACAGAGGACCTCATTCATTACGTTGGATATAATTGGGAGCACATTATTCAGTTAACTGTTGCGGAAACCAAACACGCAGTAATTTGTGTGAGATGCGTCAACTGCGTTAAGATTAAACTCCATGCTCGTGCATTAATCAATCAGATCACATATGTTACTGTATTCTATGACCTTTGCTATATCTACTTCTACGCTACTACAGTTTACTATAGCACATACAAAAGCTAATAATCGGTATAGAAATAAGTAACTTCCTTGTAGACGTCGTCGATACTAAATGTAAACTTGAAATCTATCCTCTTCTACATAAGTTGAACGATGTTTAAGTTCATGTAACATTAAAAACAGACATCTAACTCTAATTTACTCTTAAATTTTCTCAGTTAAAGAAATTATAGTTAAAAACAAACTCGTGAATTGAATCTTCTAAACCATCTTCTCTTGGCATACAAATGGAATGGGAAGTTATTTCTGTTTTATTACGTACATAAACAGCATCATCTTGTAATATGTTCCGTATACTACAAGAACAGAATACATAACCTTAAATGTAGAAAACATTGGATGGACTTATCTGATACGTCACTTCCGAGCATACACAACATTCACTAATTAGATACTAGGGGTTAATGTTGAATGAAATTGCTGACTTGTACGGGAAAATTCAAACTCGTTTTTTTTTTAAAAAAATATAACATATTGAAACAAAATATTTACTCTGTACACATCTGAACAAGAAGTTGGTAGAAGATCAACTTTTCTCCACATGTCACAATTCGATCCAATATTCCTTCATTTCTTCAACAAGTCAGAACGAGTTCAACATACATTTCTTTCTGCAGATCAGTCAAATCGTGTTGCCCTCGTTTTTTACATTATTTTTATTGATCACCTGATGGTAAGTGATACGCCTGTATAGAACAAGGTGGTACTTCTTCTTTGTCGTAACCTCATGACTGAGGGACGTGACTATGGTGCGTTGCCCTGGCCACCATTTCTTTCCAGACATTTATGTCTTGCGCCATTTGGATGGATGATTGTAGGGTAGCTCCCGTTACGTCCTGAGTTGTGTGTGTCCTTGTAGGTACTAGTTAGGATAATATACACTTATTAAGTTTCGTTACCCCAGTAATTTCACTAGCTACAATTCTCTTCAAACCAAAACATAGTAATGTTTGCACTATTGAATGGCGACAGAAATAGGAATTGCGGTGATGAACTGGACGGTCTTTTTTATTGATATGTAATGACAACAGGAAACCGGGGACCACCAAGTAAATTATTTCACAAAAGGAAAATGTAATACGCAGAGGAAATTTAAACAAAATGACGGATTATGATGCGTTCCTACTACGAGGAAAACCGCGCCTCAGCAATTTGTAACCATACAATAAATAATGACAGCATTAAAACGCCTTTACCGTCCTTAAAAGGCTTTTGTATTTTTTTCTCTTTTCACTGCCTAGCGATTAAGAAATTAAAAATCGATTTGCCTGAATCGATTATTCATTAACACCAGTTAAAATTCTTATTTGATGATAATGTGTTTCATGTTTCACTAAGTTACAAGACGATACGTTTATCTCATGGTAAGTAATACAATGAACTGCGGTGGTACTTACCTAGACGGTCTCTGGCAATAGTGACCTGACTAATAACATCACCAATACTAGAGTATTAACACCACAGCAACTCTACAGTATTGTGATAACAATACTGCGTTTCGGTTTGAAAGGCGCTGTCGCTGGAGAAACTACTGTCATAATGAATGTCAAAATCTCATGGGTTACGGGAACGAGCACAATGAGGCGTTATTTATATCACCATAACTAGTACCACGCTGTTATCATCAAGTGTGTCACTTAACATTTGGTAAAGGTCTTAACCGTTTCATCGCTTCGTGAAATAAAAAAGGAGTAATCCCTGATGCCCAGATGTAGAATGATAAAGTGTTTTGCCTTAGTAAGCACTAAAGTATTTCCTATTCTGTTCTGTCCTCTCTCCTCCTCCTGGCCTCTTTTCTTTTTCTCTGTTCTGCTCCGCCCTGCGTTGCTTTGTTCTGTTCTGTAAATGTTGCCTTGAGGCCTATTAGTTACTTAAAGATTCGAAAGTAATAAAAAATCACTCAATTTTCCATTAACTATTTCTTGAAGTTATTACATGTAATTAATAAGACTGATTGTAGTTATTAGATGAGTAACAAGATAACAGATTATTATTCTATAATTAACATTCACTATTCATAGTATAAAGAGGGTTAGCCGAGCTCGCGATGATGCGGTAATTAATTGTTGGTCTCCTCTGACAGAAATCTCGTATTTACTACCTGATATTCATCAGCTGAAAATGTTGAGTTATACACAAAAGTATACATTTATTGTTCTAGGGTACTACTAAACTTATTTGTCTACAATCAAGGTAATACTGGCTGTAGTTAATGTTTCCTGTGGGCATAGTGCAGAAGTCTTCATTGGATTAAGTAGGGCCTTAAACTACAATTTTGTGGTAAGACGGTAAACCCAAAGAGCTATTTCTTTATATAGTATTTACTTTTAAGTAGAATATTACTTACAATGACTGTAAGCAGTGTTGTTAAACTCTAGTATCAGGCTTACCGATTGATTTATCGGGTCCGAGGCTATCGTTTCGATGGTGGTAGGTTTTGGAACTACCTGGTTAGCTACCATCTTTATGCAGTAAGTCTGCAGCTATTACAACTCTGTTGAGTCCAGACCCTCAACGTACAGAAGCTAGAGTATACAAAGCATGCTTCAATTATTATCTGTTTTCATTTAACATCACGCTACAATAGATATAAAAATACACAGTAGGGTAGAAAAAATATTTTTTATATAGAAAGATAACCAAGTAGGCGATATACGTGATTATCAGTGATCACTTTCGCATACAGTCGCAAGAGAAAAGCAACGTTTACAATCTTAGAGAAAGAAGTCTACCATTTTGTTGAAGATCGTTAATCGTATTTTTATGTAACAATTTTTTGTTTTTTTTTTTTAAATATTAAATAGGGTTTGTTAAGAAGTAATTTTACGTTTAGTCTTCAGCATAAATCAGTCAATGCCGTCGTCTTAGCGTTCGCAATCGGATATGCTAATCGGAATACAATGCTGAAATCCCCACTGTTGGCTTGATAATTGATTCGAAATAGATTGAATGAATTTAAGCTACAAATGTATGGACGTTGCTGAACATCTATTTTTTTTAATAAATGCAGTAGCGGACTTCAGTGAGGGTTGCTATATAAAAATAATGAAATTTTACACCAGAGGATGCAGCCAATATAATAACAATACATTTATTATGTTCTCCAGACATTTTATATTCATTAACCTATAACCTTTTATTAACAAATCTTCAAAAGTGGAAGTCTGCTGAAACCCTACTTTGTGGTTTCTTTCATTGAGATAAGAAAAGCTCCCCATACTTTAGATTCACACGTTCCAAAGAAAGGCAAGGTTTATTAGTTACAGCAAATATAGTAAGGTGAAACAATAATATTTGGACACTCCTTCACAAATATCTTTGATGCTGTACAGGTTTTACGTATATCTTGACAGTCTTTTGCATTGAATGGCAGTTAGATAAATCCATCGATATAAAGATTAGGAAGGTCCCTAATCAGCGAAAATATTATAGCAAAGATAATAAAAATTCTCACTTATATATATATATACATAAATATGTAGCGTTTCGCTAAATTTATAAAATGTTACGTTATGAAAGTACGTAATAAATAATCGTGGAAATGGTTAATTTCTTGTGAAATTGTAATTTTTTAGGGGCGGTTTCGTAAAAGGCATAAATTTATATTTATCGTTGACGAGTAAACATATCGTTCTTCATTTTACAATCAGTACAATCAATATAATTTTTTTATGGAAAAATCTGATCTGATTCAATGTTTATATAACTTTATACATGTTCTGAGGTATCTTTATAAAACAATGATATATATATATATATATATATAATGATACTTTATTACTTCAAGTAAGGCCTACTGGGAAAATAGTCTGAAAGAATGTATTCCGCTTTTTCCTACATCAGTAACTATAGCTTTATCAGTATCATTATCAGCCGGCGACAATCAATGAGTCCACTGGATATAGACCTTTCCAACTGGGCTTGGGCAGTATCCGGTGGGCGATTATAATTGGTGGAAAATCTACTTAACCTATCCTTGGCACGGTAGGAACATAAATATGTTAAAGCTAGACTTAAATTTCATTTCAGATGTCCCGTGGTTGACTCCAGGACCACATGTATGACTGAATTTACTGGTGGTATGTCTCTGTTGTTGGAGGTTGTCTAGGTTTGTATCACCGCAGCATATTTCTGCCGACGAACAGTAGTGTGCAAATAATACTAAGTTCCGGTTTAAATGGCGTTGTCTTCAGGCGACGAGCGTAAAGTGGTGCTGTGTACATCAACTAGCGCTACGTTGTTAAGGGCAGGCGTTTCACTTACCATCAGTTGAACATCCCGATCGTCCATAGCTTCATTGATTAAAAAAAAATTATGAATGAAGTTATATTCAATGTGTACATGTAATATGTTGGATAGTAAGCAATAGGTAAGATATTATCCCCAACTAAACACGTATGATAATTGTTGCGGTTGACTTAACGGTAAAACTATCAGGGTTTATTGGTCAAAATTTAGTTGTAATCGTTTCGGGTTCACGTTTGTGCCCAATGAACCCGTATTACAGTTATAAATATCCCCCTAACTCTGGACCCGTGAATATTTACATCGATTGACCTACTATTAATTTTCCACTCGTAGTTTCAAACCGTTGTTACGATTTGAAGGCAAATTTTCCTTAATATTTTCATTGGAAATATAGAGTATGAAAATACTCTACTTTCCATAATAAACTAAAAATATTCAGTGCAGTCTCTTTCAGACAACCTTTGAATAGTCCAATAAGTATAAAAAGTTTTCTAAGTTACGAGAGTAAAAAGAAATTATTTAATACCGAAAAGAAACTTACACATATATTAAAAAAGTATATGAGACGTACATAATAACTATAAATCTTCTGAAAACCTATGAGGACTCTGATATTTTAATTTAAAGGTGGGGAGAAGGAAAAAGTCACGGTTAAGAAATATCAGGAAATGGACTGGCGTATCTGGGGCGCCCGATTTGTTCCGCCGAACCAGAGACAGAAAGGACTGTACCACGCTGATCGCCAACCTTCACTAGTTGGCGAGGCACTTTAAGAAGAAGAACAAGACTGATATTTATTGAAACGCTCTCATAATAAGATAAATTTTATTCAGTCTGTATCATTCCATAATAACAGCCTGAAAACATATTAATGAGGTAATGAAACTCAAGTTGATAAGCTCAATGTGGTGATGTGTACATCATCCCAACTAACGGATATGATAGACAGGCATATAACTCTCCATCAGGTAAACGTCCCCTTAATTATTTCATCTCTTCCCTTAGATCTATTTTAAAATTATTTGATTAATTATTTTTTATGACTCTTCAAAATGGCAGCTCCGATTTCGGCGATACATACATCAGCAGATAAATTTATAAGGCAAGTAGGTATTCCGAGTTGAACTATAATACTATATGCACATATTTTAGTACGTAGCATTGTATATGTGCGGCAAGTAATTTTCTATCTAGTACGTAAATATTATTCAACGAAGGCTTAACACTGACGCTCGCAATTTACAAGCAAATTACTAATGTACCTCGCTTCAGGAAGCTTTATTAACTGGCACGTGTACCTACTCCGTTTTAATTTAATATTACGTAAGTAACAGGACCGATAAGGATGTAGATCTACGAGGAGACCTGTGTCCAGCAGTGGACGTCTGTCGGCTGATAATGGTGATGAAACTAACTGTTCAGATCGAGAAATTAATTTGAACAACGGCTATACTAGATAACTCATATGGTTAATAAACGTTAAATAAATATGAGTACAGTAAGTTTCTTATAATTTGAACCGACTAGATAAATAAGGACATCTGATGGTAAAACTCGCCCTTAACAGTGGTTAACTGGTTAGGATTATAAACACAACACTACATTGTGCTTTTCGCTTTGATACACTAAATATTAGGTCTCACAACTTTAGTAATATCAGCTGTCTCCTTCTCACTCTCTTCCTAACTATTATCCTATGTAGTGGTGGATTGTACGATCACTATCTACACCTGCCCCATAAGCATGACTACCTACCATTATTCTGTTGTAATTCTGCCGTCATAACAGCATCTCTGTGTACCGGTTGTAAAGATATGAGTCAGAGTATTCAAGGCTATAAACGCTTCACCATCTACGGCCTTAGTCTCTTAACATCATGTGAAATTTGGGTTAAATACTAGCTTATTAGTTTGGCTCTCCTAATAACTTGAAAGTTACTGATAAGAGAAGCATCAACGAAAGTATACTCTTCCGACAGTTCATAGTATAATAAGAAAATGTATGAGTTAATTTTCATTCTAATCCGGTCCAATATGAAGTGCTTTATGATATACTGTTATTTATATATGTACTACTATATATACGAGGTTTATATTTGAAATCCGTTACATTATAAACACATGTTGTTGGTTTTACGATATCGTAAAGCTACGGGCAGCGTTATAAAGTCTGCTACTGGTCGTAAAGGGAAGTTATTCATCTGATATCCGAACACAAATTCACTATTCCAAAAGTACGTAGATATTTGCTGTGGCTCCCATAAAATGTGCTCGATTTGAGTTATAATCATCGATAAAACTGTATTTAATACGATGAAGGAATTCTCTTAATATTCATCATAATCCAAACTGATCCAAAACATTAATTTCTTAGGATGAAATATTTTTTAACAGCTCTAGTGAAGTAGCGGATAACAGCTTGTCTTGTAACATAGCTCAATTGTAAAGACAAACAAGTCTTCAATTCATCATCAGCCGATAGATGTCTACTGTTGGGTATAGGTCTCTCCCAAAAATCTCCATATACAGTCAGCATGGCTTGCGGTATCCCTGGGCCCTAGGAGTTGTCGTAGAGAGGGGTTCAAATGGGGAGATTTGGGCCATTTCCCACCGCGCTGGCCAGAGCCTCGTTTGTTGATTAGCAGGGTGCACCGCGAACAGGTGAGGTTGGCTTGGTTCCCGTGAGTTATTTTGCGGGACCCCTTACACCCCTTCTACTTCAACTTCAATTACAATAAGATTTTTTTGATACTGCGGGGATAATTACTGTTAGCATATGAGAGCTGGAGAATTCCGAGTGGAGATCGCTTCACAGCCAAAGGTGTCGTTTTCACCTATCCTCTTGTAAAATTGAGATCCGTTTCTACTCTATAACAAATCAAATTAAATTATTCAAGGTTTTAACTACTAGACGTAATATTTAACCTACATTAGTTTAGTATTAGTGTTTCTTTGGAAACACAAAAAAATTGGAAAATTCAAGTTTTTCATCACTGGAGTATTTAACTTGGCTTATTTTAGTCTTAGCTGTTAGTGAATTATCTTGAGTATCTTGTATTTAAGAATAACCATCGTTATATTATATATGTATAAGCGATAAACAGTTATTTCTTAAGACATTTATCTTCCAACGCGATATTGAATACCGTAGAGTTTTCATCCCGAAAACTACTTTAAATTTCCTCACGTGCATCAAAGCCGGCTCCAGCGGACACGTATTTGAATGATGCTGTTCTATAGAAAAGCAATATCAGATAAGCTTTTACTTGATCATTTTTAACACCACATGAATCAAGTTTCAAGCACAAGTTTTAAGGAAATATTATCCCGATCGAATGTAGCGCTAGAATATTGGAGAAAATAAAAACAGCGACGTGCCGTAAATCAGTTATCTTTCAATTTGTTACTGAAGGATGTGTTCATCTCAAAGTGCCTTAAATATAATATGAAACTACTACTTACACTTCATTATTATTAAAGAAGGATATTTTTATAAAGAATCGAAGAAAGAGACGATTTTAAAATTTTCTCAATCCGCCACTAGTTACCAATGAGTATACTTAAGTTTTTATTTAAACTGTACAGTTAAATAAATACGTTTTTTAACTACCAAGGTAACTACAGTGATATCTACATAATTACATATTCTAATTCATACTTTTAAACGAACAGTCAGTAACACTAAAAACTAAGTAAGTCTCTCAACTAGCATTAACACTAATATTTGCACTTTGAACACAATTACTAAGAACCTTAAAACCAAAACTTGTACTTGGTAAGGAAAATTTATTCTAATTAAAATAACATAGCTTTGTCTTTTGTTGCAGACGGTTTACAATATTCCCATCACCACTTTAGCCATGGTGTATGATGAAAGGCGACTGAAGAGGGAATAATGCAAGAGTAAGGACAACACTTTCCTTGAGTCCATTACTGTTCCTCACCGCAAATATCCACTTTAGGAAGAGCCATAATTTTAGTAGTGGACATTAGTAAGTGTTATTTTTCATAATTATGGACTGTGAATATGACAATCTATAATATATAATAATATCACACTATGATAAATTAAAATACCATATTTTTAAAGAATTATAATAAGAGTCCCACAAACAGTCAAGGGATTCAAAAAAACTCTACAAATGTACGTAACATTTGAATACTTATGTGTACCGAGATCGAACCAGGGACTTCTGTGTTGACAAGCTGATTAGCACAAAGATACAGAAACGTTTCTTACTTTTGTATTCGCGAAAACAATTCATTATTAAAGCAAACCGATATTTAAAAGATCTATCCCCAGTAATGTATAGAATTGGACTATAAATCATTTTAGCTGCCGAGAATCAAAACCGTGTTATGAAAGTAAAGCCCAGGTAATAACGCGGAATCGATATTGGAGGAATAATTCGGTATGCCTATTAATTGATACATTAATAGTGAAAATAATCAAAATTGGCAATTTCAAATCGGAAGTGATAAGACCGCAGCTCTCGACTAATTTGATTTGTGTGAATTTCGCTTATGCAAATTGATAACATTTTTAAAGATATCCGATTTTCTATAACTTTCACTGAATACTATCTATAACTTTTACATAATTTGCTATTGAAAAATATATTTTAGATATAAACAACTTTACAACTAACAGATAAAAAAAAGCTCTTCTAACTGGTCCATAGTCTTTGTTAAATACTTAAAAAAAATAACTACCTAAATATACTAATATCTGTGTTTTAAGTTGTCACACGTATAGTGTTTGTCCAATAGCGCTAATACTGTGTATTAAGAAACCGCTTCCGAAAACGAAGACAGACGATGGTACTAATGACTCCTTTGATGATGGCACGGAAATAAATAGATTCTGATAAAAAAATCATATTTTTAAAACGTTTTATTAGCATTATTTACGCTCCATCATGTTAGTACAGATAAATGAAACGATAGTTTCATGAAAAATAAATTACTTCATTAAAAAAAAAACAGCAATGAAACAAAATCAAAACCAGCCAATGCTCGGATGAACGAACGCCCGCCGACAGCTTTTTTTTTTCATTAACGAGTGTAACAAAATGCTAATGGTCGCACACCCCGGAACCAGAAGGGGCGGTAACGGGGTAGTGTCGGACTCCAACCGACTAAAAAGCTTCACACGTTATTCCAATCGCTTCTGAACTAATGCACGGGGGTCACGGGATAAAATCAAGCAGTTCTTCCGCAACCCCCGATCGGCGCCCGGATCGAACGGGCTCGCCTCGGGGAGGGATGTAAAGCACCCCTCCCGACAGAAAACCCCTACGTAGCGACGCGTCGAAATACGAGACGCGCCGCCAGATACACACCAGGAACCCTCTCCAAGGGGGCGCCGGCCCGACGACCCATGTCGGTCGCGACGCCAGGTTCCTCTGCCTAAGGAGGCAAGCGGCGGTCGTGCGCTCGGCCCCGCCCGTTGGCGGTGAGCTGTGTACGCGCTCCGACCGCATCCTGCCCTCTCGACGCCCGCTCCCTGAAACGTTCGGTCTCCCGTTTCTGCGTCATAACGGAGTCGCAGAATCGGGATACCGCATCCCATGACGCCTCGCTTCCGACCATGGCACGCACCACTGCCGGCAGCGAGAGATCACTCCCTATCGCCGCTACGAGTGGGGCCCTATCCTCCCCGAATCGCGGGCAATCGGCTAAGATGTACGACGATGTGTCCACCGGGTGTCCACACTCGTCGCATGTCTCGTCCGTCCTACCGCTACAATTACACAAGTGCAAATATCTCCCGAAGCAATCGTGCCCCGTGAGTATCTACACCAGGCAGAAATTGAGGACTCCGCAGTCCCTATCCACCCAATCCGCAAGGACCGACCGGACGGCCTCCACAATGAGGCGACCGTACATCGGGTCTTGGAGTCGGTGGCCCGCCGACAGCTAGCGATCGCACAAATACTTATTTACAACATTTATCGAAAGCGGCTAGACAGACACTAACACAGTGTTAAAGTAGATGAGTTAGTTATTTAGACAAATGTTGTAAATAAGTATTTGTGCGATCGGCAGCTGCCGGCGCGCCCGGGCATTCGTCGATCCGAGCATCAGTTGATTTTGTGTTTCATTGCTGTTTTTTTTTAGTAATCTATTTTTCATGACTCTATCGTTTTATTTATCTGTACTAACACGATGGAGCGTAAAAATTGCATGTTTTAAAATATGATTTTTTTTTTAATCGGATCGAATTTTTTTTTTCATCCTATCATCAAAGGTGTCGTTAGTGCTACCGTTTGTCTTCGTTTTCGGAAGCGGTTTCCTAATACACAGTATACTTTTTACTGTTCGTGCTGATACAGACAGCAATCTTTGCTCTCTAAACTCGGGCTATTAAAAATACAACAAAGGTAAACCCTGCCTGTCGTAGAAGGTGATTAAAAGGGTTTTCGGGTTCGTGGGATTATTGTCCACTATACGAGCTTGAAATTAATGACAAATACGAGTAGATCTAGTGCATGTCCTACCATAGAGAAGGTGGCTACCCTCCCTAGGGTGTGCCTTACACGTAGTACCGTAGACACTGGTGCGTTCCATATCCCGGGACCTCCCGCAACGCAATGATGATCACCGACGGGGTTTAATGAGTAAAAATCATACGTAAACTTGTCTTCTTCCCAGAAGCAAAGCTTTTCAGAAGATATTCTCTCGTGTTAACAAAAAAAAAAGAAATTGCTGTGAAGGCATTTAGGTTATGTACAGCAAACGTTTTAAATTTATAATTATACAGATTACACAACAAATAAATCACAGCATTAGGCAGAGCAAAAGATTACAGGCGCTACGAATTCGTCCCGTAAATGAATAAATTATGATTTACGGTTACATTAATATTGATACAATGGCTCATAAATTCAAAAGAGAAACAACTTTGCCAAATGTTAAGTGATTTATACCGGTAACGCCAAATGTATTTGAGTCTTGTATATTCGCATCTGATTTATTAAATCCTACTGCTCTCTGTTACCGGAAATTACTAAACTTGTGCAGGAAATTGTTTCTATGTTTAAAACCATAAAGCTTAAAACGGGACTATTTCCTTTTTTATGCCTCGGATATAGACTTATATTACGCAAATTTTATATAAAGATAATTTTTTGGAAAGTTTATGACGTTAATTAAGGTTATTGTGGTAGATGGCGCTTATGTTAATTTTTATTTATTATATACTTTATTACAGCAATTAAGTCTTCTAGAAATTATTAATTTATTTCTTTTGACTCTAATTGTTGAATAGTTAGAAACCTTTCTTGCATGCTAAACCATGGGTTTCACTGTAATTTGCCTTCATATTTTTTGAAAAAAAAAAAACTTTAAAAACTCCGTTGCACTATTGCTTCAGACTCATAATTTTATAAAAATATGATTAATTAATGTTTTAACTTGTTAGCGACGCACGCGACAGCCGAAACTAATTATTCAAGTTTTAATTGCCGTCACTAGTTGTTATGCTGAGAAAAATATGAAATTATGTCATTATAACTTGTTCCTGTTACGTGATATAAAAACAAAAGGCTAATTATGTAAATATTGTTGCTTTAATAACATTTTTTATAATTTCATTTACAAAATTTCATACGGCTCTGTAATTCTTTCCGCGTAACAACACTCAATGTACCAAAGTTCAAAGGATAAAGCTTTGTTTCAGTTACATGAGTTATAACTGAAAAATATTTAAAGATTCTTTAAACAGCGATGACTATTTTTTTTTTCACAATTAAAATGCGAGGTTATGTCATAAGCCAAAAGTAAGTAAACACATATAAAATTAAAACAGAATATCATTCAGACTTGCCATACTTTTGTGAACTTTTAGATTTTAATAAGAACTTCTAATGATTAAACACCTTTTCTATCATAAGGGAAATCTTCAAAAAGTCTTTCCCTGTAGAAACAGGATACTTCTATGGGGAAAGATAGGGTTATGGTGTTCACCCTTAGTCCTTTGCAAGAGCCGCCGGGATATTCTATGGTACACATTGGTGCATTTCTGCGCTGCGCCAAAGCACGTCCCGGAAGTACCGTGACCCTCCCCAGCACTCTGTTTATAAGCAGACGACAAGCATGAAACTTCCTCGTACTCGTCGTTTATCCCGGGCTCTATTAGTAGGCAATAAGGGCCCCCACCTTTTAAGCCCATGAACACGAAGAACCTTTAGTCGTCTTCTTCGTCAGGCAGGGCTTAACTTAGACCTATTTTTAATAGCTCGAGATTACAGGACTGTAATAATTAAACTCGCAAGGGAATCGCCAATGCATTAAAATAAATAACAAAAAAAATAGGTAATCGCAATACCAAATCGGATATCGAATAAGTTATGCTTTATATTGACAAAATAACTTGACGGATCGGTTTGAAAATCACGAGGGAAATCTACATTTAAATTGCGTCGAGATACAGATAAAATAATGATAATGGGAACACACAGTGGCAATTGTATTATATATTCAACGTACGAAAATACGACTTCATTTATTTATATTCGTTTATTATTGTAATCAGTAACGTACAGCATCCTTCATATTAATAATAGATTAAAGATCAAAGAGCTGGATGTCTTATTTTAAGATTCAAATTAACAAACAGGTTAACGCAGCAGTGCTTAGTCATTTCGTAAAAGTAGCGATTTTACTTTTAACCAAAAGGTTAAAAGTAAAATAAAAAAAAAAACAGAATTCAACAGAATATCATTACAATATTTATAGGTTGAATCTTGTAGTTAATAGTAGTATTATTTTAATGTGTACTACACATATGCAGCGATATTACTACATTAAAAATATTAATTAATGTCTAGACGGTACGTTTGGCCTAGGCGAAGCGAAAAAAGGCTAAAAAGAAGGTTAATAATTTTAAAAAATTAACATTAAAAGAGCAATTTTTTTTATACTACGAAGCGACTAGACGAGCGGGTTGTTCACCTGATGGTAAGTGATACGCCCGTCCATAACTATGTGTCGCTAGTTACGATGGTATACACAGCACCACATTACGCTCGTCGCCTTGAGAAATAAGATGTTGTCTTGTTACCCCAGTAATTTCCATACTACAGCGCCTTTCAAACCGAAACACAGTCATGTTTACACACTACTCTTTTGTAGGTCATATTAATACTAAACTACTACTAATATCTGTCAGCAGAAATAGGCGCTGCGGTGGTACCTACCTAGATGGTATCCAGCAATAGTGACTACCAGATAAAAAGTTTATTTTATCTCACACAACGGAATTATATCTTAACGTGTCAAAAATGAATCATTCATTACATCTTCCAATCTCACGACTTCCATAAATTTCCCTCACGTACCTCGCACCAACTTTTCTATTGAACACGTATGTCTCTGAATAATGATAATCCATAAAAAGAATCTCGTGTAAGCAATTTCATTACTTTCTAATACATTCAATATAATATATTCATTTATTAAGTAAAAACACTTTACTGGAATAGGATAAGAAATTCAATACTAATATTTATTAATAGGGTGAAAGTAACGAACTATGAAGTTTAAAAGGCTAAAGGTTAAATTTGAAGCTGATTCGAGCTTTTACTGGTGGTAGGTCTCTGTTGCCGGAGACCGTCTAGGTAGGTACGACCGCAGCCCTTATTTCTGCTGTAAAACAGTAGTGTAAACATCAGAGTGTTCCTGATCGAAGGGCGCTGTAGCTAGTATAATTACGGGGGTAGCGAGTCTCAATAGTGTCAGTCACCTTTACTAGCGCCATGCTGTTATAGGCAGGCGTGTTACCATCAGGTGAACGCCTCGCTCGTCTGCTCGCTTAATTGAAAAAAAAAGATGTTTTCACACATTAATATTCATTACAATTTTTTTTACTAATAGTTAGTTTTCTGAAGATTTGCTTCTTGTCGTCAGATACCCAACTTAAGAAAACCTTTGTGTAAAAGCGTAGTTATAAGCAGCAAGTACTTACTTAAACATGGTTGTTGCGATGTATATATCTGAAGATAGTTATCAGCATCACATTCCACTTACTCTTTTCACTACTAAGCCGTTATATTCAGAACATTTTTTTTTTATTCCAGTACGCGACGAGAAGTTAAATAAAAAGGATAATATTGTGAAATAGTTATAATAATGAATCTTTTACCTTTAACTAAGGCCAAGAAAGAATGGTTTAAAGAGAATAAAGAACCTATAACAAAGATTATACCACTATTTTTAATAAATTTAAAAATTGGTATATATTAATAGGTCCTTTAACTATCGTACTCCATATATATAAATTACTTCAGTACATAATGAAAATGAATAAAGTTGTAAAGACAAAGTCATAACCAGTTAACCGCGAGCTTTGCTTACGCCTAGCTCTACTTACGGCTTCTTTAATACAACTTCGCCGCTTTGAACGCCGCGGTGAGATCGTTCGCAGTAATAAACGTCCTCTCACTGCGGCAACAGGAATACTATCCGCGACAATATCCAGTCAGATTAACCTGAAAATGTTATCACAACGCCTGATATACCACGCCTTTACCTGGTTCACAGTTTTATTCTACTATTTTCTATTTATTCAAATGATACGCCTGCCTATAACTTGATGCTAGTTAAGATGTTATGTCTCGTCACCCCAGTAACTCACTACCTACAACTCCCTTCAAACCGAAACACAGTAATGTCTGCGCGCTACTGTGTGGTGATAGAAATAGATGCTGCGGTGGTACCTACCTAGATAGTATCCAGCAGAGACCTATCACCAGTAAACATTATGTGTTGATTAACATTGTTTTATATATCCGGTAATGTCGGACACTATGTTATTAAGAGGCTCCGGGTCTCTGTTGCCGGAAAGCATCTAGGTAGACAGCAGTGCCTATTTCTACAGCCAAATAGTACTGTGCAAACATTACCGTGTTCCGGTTTGAAGGGTGCTGTAGGTAGAGAAATTACTTCGGTAACGAGACCTAATATCTTATCACTCAGGGCGACGAGCACACTGTAGTGCAATGTATCCTTACTAACGCCCCGTTGTTAAGGGCGGGAGTATCACTTACTATTAGGTGAACCGCCTATCTCGTCGGATTGTAAAATAAAAAAAAATGTATTATTTGTAGTAAAACTTACTATATCAAACAGGCAGTATAAAATAAACATTAAAACTTCTTCAATCATCGACAGCAGTTAAAAGGAAACTACCCTCTATTCTTTGTTGAAGTGTAGCACTTGCTAGTCATTTTCACTCTTACTTCTCATGCTATACTGGGTTCATCTACAGTCTGGTAAGGAAACCAGACGACTTCAACCGCTTCGATTTTTCAACAAGAAGAAAAAAAAATTAAAACAGCAGCTAAGTTATTTCTACATTAAACATATTCTGAAGTTAAGTTTTAGAAGGGCTTTAGAAGTTAAAACAAACAGATTCTTCAAAACGTCAGAAGTATTTTCTTCCCCTTGAATACTTGGCTCGGTTGTTTCACCGCCGGTGGCTCGTGTTAAGAACCTCCCTTTGCGACGAATGTCTCTTTTAATTAGAGACACGTTGTTAGTGTATTATTACTGCTACATTTACGATACAAGTGGCTCTTTGTCGATTTCGAAGAGTTTGCATTACAAACGAAATTACATTTAAACCCCCGGGCGTTACTTGCACATAATCACGTTAATGTTGTTGTGAATATTTTATAGGGGTGTAAGGGGTCCCGCACAACAACTCAAGCGACCCAAGCAAAGCTCACCTGCTCGTGGTGCACACTGTTAATCAATAAACGAAGCTCTGGTTCCCACCAACCCGCATTGGGCTAGCGAGGTGGGAAATAACGCAAATCCCCTATATGGACCCCTACAAACAACAACCCCTAGTGCCCGGCGATGCAGGCATGCCAAGATGTGGTGATCTTTGACGGAGGCCAATGTCTAGCAGTGGACGTCAGCTGATGACGATGATGATATAGACATTTCATCCTCGCCAAGACACAAAACGCCGTCGTTTGTAGGGGTTCATATGGGATTTTGGCCATTTCCCACCATGCTGGCCCAATACGTGTTAGTGGGGGAATGTATATACTCAATGTATATTATAATTTTAGAACGTAATCATACTTTAACTTTACGAACCAATTCAGGCGTTATGATGACACCATTATGGTTTACGGGATCGTAAAACAGGCAACCCGATACTGACACATTTGGCCAGTTACGACAGATACTATACAACCGAGTTTTTTTTTATTCGTCGAAGCGACGAAACGAGCAAGACATTCACCTAATAGTAAGTGACACGCCTGCCGCTAACAACGAGACGCAAGTTAGGATAACATACACTGCTACACATTATTCTCATCGCTTTGAAACAAAAGATGTGAATTATTATCTCAGTAATTTCACTAGCTGAAACAACCTCCCCACCAACCAACTCAAATACCCATGATTGCTTTGTACTGTTGCTACTTCTTCTTCTTCTTCTTCCTTCTGCCTTTTTCCCATTCTATGTGGTGTCGGCACAGTATGTACTTCTCTTCCACATCTCTCTATCAGCCGCTATATCTAAATTCACACTCTTCTTACACATGTCATCTTTCACACAATCTATCCACAATTTCTTCGGTCTTCCTCTACCCTTATAACATCCACATTCATTCTCATTGCTTTCTTTGTTATATGTCCTTCATCCCTCCGCATAACATGTCCGTACCACGCTAACCTCTTGCTCCTCAACTTCTCTGTCACTGGCGCAACTTTCAGGCTTCCTCTAATATACTCATTCTTAATTTTATCCATCCTCGTCACACCACACATCCATCTTAACATTCGCATCTCGGCCACATGTTATCTCCTTTCATCAGAACCCTTGGTGGCCCAACATTCAGATCCATACAATACAACAGATCTAACGACCGACTTGTAGATCTGTCCCTTAAGTTTGAGGGGCATTCGTGAATTGGTACTGTTGCTACTTCTGTTCTTATTAATATTTTTAAGAACTTAATGGGTCGCTGCTTTATATGTAAAAAAAAAACATGCGAAAGATATATTCGCAGTGAGGCATTTTAAAGGGAACAATTGTAAATATTTTTATATTCTATGTTGTACTTTTGTTTTACCTTTCGTTTCTGTTTATCTCCAAGTTAAATAAATAAACCTTCAAACCAGAACACAGTAATGTTTGCACATTACTGTTTGCCGCTAGAAGTAGACGCTGCAGTGATACCCACCTAGATAGTCTCCAACAACAGAGACCTGCCTCCAGTAACAGTGTAATTGTTTTCACGCCTATTATTTAGGTTTGCCTGAGTTCCGAGTGCAAGCAGTTCTAACAGCTCAGAGTTTGTTATTAAGCGACGAGACGAGCGTTAAGTTCACCTGGTGGTAAGTGATACGCCTGCCTACAACAAAGTTAACAAAGGTGATTTACACAACACCACATTGTGGTCATCGCCTTGAGTTGTAAGATGTAAATTTTTGTTGTCCCTGTAATCTTTGCACTCTACTGTTTGGCTGTAGAAATGGGAGTGGTACTAAACTATATGGTCTCTGGCACCTGTTAGTTCCATCAAGATTCCAACAAGCTGATACAGTCGGAGAACAGGTTAGTCTTCGACTGCCAAATAGGTTAACTGTTATAACTAAAATAATCAGTAGTTGAGGTTAACATTAATATAGACCGCGAGCTGCATGTACAATCCTGATATTCAATCAAATGTCACCAGATATTCTAACCGGATCTCTGTTTAAGTCTAGGTTATTTGTGAGGCGTGTGATGGCAGAATCGTGATAAGCTGCCGTTAAATAATTCTATTAATATCAGCTTTCTTCTAAATCCATTAATCTACTATACTAAATAACTATAATAATTTACTGGTGATAGTACTCTGCTGCCGGAGACTGTCTAATGAGTACCACCGCAGCGCGTATTTCTGTCGCCAAACGGTACTATGCAAACAATAGTGTGTTACGGTTTGAAGGGCGCTGTAGCTGGTGTAGTTACTGGTGTAACGAAAGCTCACAGGTATATCTCAGGCGACGAGCGCAATACGGTGCAGTTTATATCATTCTTACTAGAGCCAGGTTGTCATCATCAGGTGAGCGTCTCGTCGCTTGAGTAAAAAAAAAAAAAACAGATTTTCACACAAATTAATATTCGTTACAAAGCTTTTTACTAATAGTAAGTCTTCCGAAGTTTTGCTTCTTGTCGTCAGTTTCATTGTGAAATCGATACCCGACTTAAGAAAAAGTTAGTTTGCAATTCTACAAGTTCTCGCAAAGCTTACGGAGTTTCCACTGCAGGGTGGCTGACATTTGCATTTTATCTTGAACATCGTTTGTTTTCTAGGCAATAAATTAAATCTAATTATGTTTTTTTAACCGTTCTGTAATTTTAATCTATATATAATCGCGTGATCGTACAATTGTTAAAGCTGTTAAAAATATCACAAGATGGCATCTCACGTAACAACAAAAAAAAGCTATCTTAACTATTTAAGAAAATATATATATATACTGTAGCTAGTAGCTGTTATCCGCCCGCTTTGTTGGCTTTCACACCCCCGCAACTTCCGCTGGAAAAGGAATTTTGTAAAATCTACTCCTAGCTGATCTCTACTGGTAAAAGTCATATTCCTAACAAATTTCAAGTCTGTAGACCTTATGGTTTCAGAGGGTTCATGAACAGTCTCAACATATGTGGAAATCTCATATATGTATAGGTAGGCAATGAAAACAAATGACCTTGACCCTCTCCTTGCGAGAGAAAGCCTCGAGTTCCAATAGTGGCAGCGAAAAAGAGATGTACTACTACAAAAAAAACCAAGTATAGTTTATTGGTTCAGGATTGCTTGTTTTTGATATGTCGGAAAAACTTTTGTGTCTCTAAAACATGAAAGAACCAACTTAATATTCCCACGGTTAGACTATTGCGAAAGTTATTGTTATTTGAACTTGGTGTTTTCTTTCATCAGGAGCACAAGCTGTATAAACTGAGCTCTCTCTCCCTATGTATTTAAATATTTATAAATTTATATAAAAAATAAAAATGTTTGTATATGTACATAAAAAGTTGCATCAATATAATTGGAAAGCCCTGCAGAATGAATTGGTAGTTACGCGGGGCATTAAGCAATGTTTGAATTTCTTGAGATGGGGGCCTCCCCTATCCCGAACAACTATAAAGGGGAAGTTGTGTTAATTCAGGCATTTCTGCACAATGAATAGAAGTTCCGAGGGAGTTTAGATATGTTTTCTCTTATAAATATCAACCATATAACTTAAACGAGCTGTATAAAGGAGTAAATAATTAAATAGAGAAATAAGTGAAAGGATGAATGGGAGAAGGAGTAAATGTGTGGACGATTGAATGAGTGAGTGAATAGGTGAATTAGTGAATGGTCAGATGAGTGAAGTCTACCGAGGTGCGAAAAAATGACACTCGGGTAGACACCAATAAAAACGATAATTTAATTTTTAAGTTACGAAACCACCACGCGCAACCCTAAGGCGGTAATAATAATAGGCGCGGGAACAGATGGTGAAGTAACCGTACGTTCGCTGTTGTTGTGCAGGTATGACTGTCGGACTGTCCGGCTGTACGACTGTACGATTGTCGAGTCCGCTCGAGGGGTGCGCCATCGTTTGGTGCATGCCGGTGGAGACACGACGTGCCCATATGGTGCGAATTATGCACGGCGTGCCGTCCTGCTGCACACTGCTAAATAATACTCTAGCACGGGTTTGCGTGGTATTTTCAACAATATAAGTGGTTCCCCACAGATGAATGAGTGAATAAATAAATAAATAAATAAATATACAACTAAAGCGGATTTCTTGAAATCATCAAAATCTGCACTCAGTCATAGGATACCGATCCCGTTTTAAATCATCAACAAAGTCATTCATGACTGGTGTTAGGTCTCCGTTGCCGGACCTTGTCTTGGTAAGTCCACCACCACAGCATCTCTTTTTATTGCTAAACATCGAAATTATCGAGTATGGAAAATAGTGGGTTGTGATAATACTTAACATTATCTCTCAAGTGTCATGTGGTACTGTGGACATCATCCTAATGTGAATGTTTCAAAGCTTCGTTCAATAAACAAAAAATTACATATTCCAACGTTGTCTGACTTCAAACAAAACACCTCATTGTTACTATTCATACGTATCTAAGATAGCGATCTCTTCAACCGTAGAATTGGATTTCCGTTCGACTGACATATGCGACCGAGGTGTGCGGCGACAGCATACTGTGCGGAGGTACCGTAAACATATAAATTTTAAGAGATTCCTAACTTTGTATAAGTTACCACTTTTACGTTCTAATCTCCTTTGAACGACAGTGTAGATAGTTTAATTATAGGATTCACTGTTGATAGGTCTCTGTTGCCGGTGACCGTCTAGGTAGGTAACACCGCAGCTCCTGTTTGTGCCGCCAATCAATAGTATGCAAATGATACTGTGTTTCTATTTGAGAGTTTTTTTTTTTTAACGGGGAAATGCTGCGAATACCTGTCCTCGCGGGAGCAAGGACAGGTTATGTCGGACTTGCACCGACTAAAACCTCCACGATGTTCCGCCTCGTCGCTTTAGGGCAGAGTCACGAGAACGCTTTCGCCCACATCCGCGACCCCGCCAGCGCCGGCCGTGCAACGCAGCCGCACCTCGAGAGGGAAGAAAGAACCCCTCCCTTTCCACCTCTGTAGGGGCATGCTGGAACACACAGCGTATTCCCTCCTCAGCCTATTGCAGTCACCTGGGCAACGGATTCCCCCGAATCCGTCACCTAGAGGCCTTGGTAACGAATAGAAAAAACTCCACGACTCCACCTCGACTGCAAAGGGCAGCACAAAGCCGGCTCTGCAGCCCACCGACATGCATCCGAGGTAAGGTCACGGTGGAGCTTCGGAGCTCTAACCTGGAGCGGCCGCCTTGGGCCGCCACTACACCTCAGACCGGCCGGGTACATTTTTCTTTGCTTCACCGTGGGCGACCTAAACACGGCTACTAAGCCCCTCCGCCATGACAAGGAGGCAACCTGTTGGGGGGTCTATTTCAGGAATGCTGTAGCTAATGTAATTACTGGGGTAATGTGACTCAACATCTTACGTCTCAGGCGACGAGGGCAGTCATCGAGTATATATCATCCTAAGTAGCGCCACGTTATAATGGGCATGCGTAGCGCTTATCATCAGGCGAATGTCTCGTTCGTCTCGTCGTTTAATTGAAGAAAAAAAAATACAGGAGTAGCGATACTTAACATTTTATCTCTGCAGCTAATTAACGAAATATGGCGCCGTATCTTCTTTAACACCACATTGTTTAAAGAGTCTCGTTGCCTTTTTTAACTAGGATGATATAGTTTAAAATAAATGTACGAGTATTACATTTAACTGGCCGACTGTATTTGCTTACACTTACGTAAGTTAAAGTTAATACTTAATTAGCATTACTCAATTCGAATTAGCATGTAGATTAAATCAATTATACACGACAACACTTTAATTAACCAAGTTGATTTATATACCGTAAGGTCTGACCGTGTAATTGTTTTGGGTCGGGAGTTCAATATTGGAGGCTGACATAACAGTTAATTTATATTAAGAAAGAAGGTCTCATAACATTGTAGATTTCTTTAATAGTTAAATACCGATCAAAATTATAAATAAAGTTATATCATTTAACCTGACCCTGACGTATTAAGCAAGAAACTAAGTATTTTAGGTAGGTATACAAACGGGGAAGGCCTATATCCGGCAGGGGATAAATAAAGGCTGATAATGATGATACACACGATATGACTGGAAGAACTAAGCAAAGCTTTTATGGCATCAGTGTACCAATAACTAGCCTAATGAATTAAAAAAAACCTATCATCATTCAAAGTCTACTATGTAGGCACAGAATGAAACTTTGGATCTTTTAGAAAGGTAGGAGATCAAGAATAATGTTTTATTTTTTCCAAAATATCTGTTATTGTGAAATATTAAAAACTTTTCTTCGTTTACCTTTATTAATATCTGTTTACTTTTAGAACACATTGGTGCCCAAGATTACTAAATTACTTTTAAAACTGTAATTATATACAATGACAAAATTGATTTCAATAAGTAAACAGGATCCGGTTTAAAATTTAACGTTGAAATGGGTTCAACAAAAACCATTACAAGTTACTAAATTAACGACCTGATTCAAATTTGACTTCATCGAGTTTATTTTACCTGGAGAACAAATATTAATTGAAACTGAACTAGGTTGAATTTCTATTCTTATTTGAGAAATTACTCTTTGAGATCTATGAACGCTGTTTCATCATTATTTTTCATTTGATATATTGATTCATACATGCTAGCATTAGACCTCACACGACAAATTTCACAGTAGCTTCTGTTTAACATGATATTGAAATAATAATGAGGACCAGACACAGTACAGATTTTAGAGGCGAAAGCTCAAGAAAGATTTATTTGGAACATGAGATAAAAAAAAAGTTGTAAAGGAGGTGGGATGCGGGATCTCTGATGAATGACAACGCACGCAGCAATATTAGCACTATATTGAGAATGACCGAACTATATAAGGTACAGAGCAAGTTCTTAAGTACAACACTGTTACAAAGATCTAGAGAGATCCAGTTGATGGGTTCGCTTTATTATCATTATATTTATACTTCATGATAGTCTACTGTTTCCATTCTTGGTATTACGAATATCTAAGAGATCGAGTTTATAGATACAATAGTATATATAGTAAGGACTTGCTGACCCAAGTCCTGGCATTTCAGAGATCCAGATAGATCCAGTTGATGGATACAATTGTATACTCCGTAATGACCTGTTAAGCTAAATCAATGTACACAATGACGTACGATCCCTATAAGGATTTGCGCTATGATAAACGATAGCGTTACCTATTGTTCATGGTGGCGCCATCTGTTCGGTTGTTTGAAAATTCCTTATTACAAAGTAAAAAATTGTCCCCAAATAATGGAAAAAGTAAACAACGAGAAATTTTAAGAATGAATGCTGAAAAAGAAGTAAAAAGCACTTTGCGATAATTTCAACGTCACAGTAAAACAAAAATGAACAACACAAATGAGATTAGCATGATGATGATGATGATTATGATTTTTTGGTAATATCTACTACACAAAATTTATAAGTAACATATAAATCATTTACATTCAAGAAAAGGGGCAAGTTCCACAGTGAGCTTAAGCTTCTGACGAAGGGAAATACTGCAGAAACCGATATGTTCAAAGCACTTGGGAGATCAGATTTTCATTAATCCACACTTGGCTTACAAAGTAGATAAATTAACTTTGATTGTTTTTTTATGATCGAAAACCGTTACTAGTTAGAACAATAAGGAGTTTTTTATATTCATTTAGTTGTAACAACCAGCTGCGTTTATCCGTTCATTAAATTTTCCACATGATTCGAGAACAGGAGTCAACTGCAAAGTCCTTAACGAAGGCATATGACATATCGATTTGGCTTAAACGAAAATAAATTTGGGATTAATGTGGACATCAATTTACGTGTAAAGCGACCGTGTCATTCATTCAACGTCATTTATTTAAAGCTGTTAACGTAATGTAAACGTTTACAGGACGGCTCGTTTCATATGAATTTTTATGAGACAGTAAATACTACCATGAGTAATTTACCTTTTTCATTTAATTCGAAAATCCATGCATAATCGTTCCGGATCGTAAATCATCTTACACAATCCCTTATCACTAAGAATTCTTTTTGCTTAATTAATACTTGAGAATACGTCTACTGGTTTCCTTTACTTTAATATTAAGTGTTACAGAATCGGCAATGGGGCTAGACAAATTTACCGTGGAAGTAACAATCATAAAAGTAGACGAAGAAAAAGTAGATCGCGATGAACCAAACGCAGAGCACGATATCCCATGATCAAATGGAGTGAAATGAAGTTTGAGAAGTGATCCATGAAAGAAGAACTGCAGAATGTAAAATATGGTATGAAGAAAAAGAGATAAAGGTTAGGTTCATTGCAAATAATAGAATAGTAAAAGTTTAAGTAAGGGGTGTAAGGGATCCCAAATAACAACTCACGGGACTCAAGTCAACCGTACCTACTCGTGGTGCACTCTGCTAATAAGCAAACGAGGCTCTGACTCCCATCAACCGGCATTGGGCCAGCGTGGTGAGAGATGGCCTACTATATGAACCCCTACAAACGACTACTCCTAATGCCCGGCGGCACCGGAGACAATATGAACCATAAGGTAGCGCGAAGCCTCTGGATGCTGACAACGCAGGACCGATCGATATGGAGATCTTTGTGGTAGGCCTATGTCCAGCAGTGGACGTCGACCTGCTGACGATCGCAGAGCTTAACCACTGCGTGACGTAAACAGTTACATAGCCCACAGATAACGATGTATACGTTACAGATAAAATAGGGTACTTACCAGTACAGACCTTAAAGAGACTAGTAACGATGTTATCATCTCCATCATTTCAGCCTAAGCTAAGTAAATTTAATGTAAATATTGCGGAATCGGGTTCCGTGTGCCCGCGCCATAAACAAGATTACACTGTCCTAAAAATTAAATGCGTCAGTGAAAATTTGCTATAAAAATGGAGAGGAGATAGTATATTTTTAACCCTTTTTTATTTGGTTTATGAAATCGCCTTGGGTACTTTATTTGACCCTTCATCTGATATTATCGTTAAAGGGTTATATCGCATTATATAAAGTAGGAAGTAAAGTTTATTTTTGGTCATTTCCACTTTAACTGGCTCTGGAGAAGCAGCACTTAAACGTAATGAAGTTGGAACGGTGATAAGGTTTTTTTTGTTTCATATTATCTACAACCCATACATCTGTTAATGTATAAATGTTCTGGCTGTTAAAATATGAGAGCAAGAGTATTTTAGGCTAGCACGCCTTGATGTCTTCGGCACTAGAATTAAATTATCAAGAATTGCCTAACTTTAGATTGGGATCTCTTGATCGTTCAAAGTCAAAAAAATTATATAAACTCAATATTATTAAGGTACTTATAAAAAAGTCCTTAGATAACTTATAAGGTCTGATCTCTCTGAAAAGGTTTGTTTTACTTATAACAGTCCTATTAAATTCTCTTTTCTTCAACAGTTTCGAGATATGTCGAACAACTTAAAAGAAAAAAGTTGTTCAATGGGAAGGACAGACCGTGCATCATCAACAGCCGATAGGTGTCTACTGGTGGACATAAGCCTTCCCCAGAGATCTCTACATCGACCGATTCTGCGCTGTCCGCATCCAGCGGCTTCCAGCGACCTTACGGTTCGCATTGCCTCCGGTACCGCCGGGCACTAAGAGCAGTTGTTTGTACGGGTTCATATAGTAGGCCATCTCCCGATGTTCCACCTCGTGGCGGAGCCACGGAAACGTGTTCGCTCACATCCCTGACCCCGCCAGCGCCGGCTACACCATGCAGCCCCACCTCGGGAGGGAATAACCCACCTTTCCACCTCTGTAAGGACACGCCGAAACACACAGCGCGCCTTCCTCTCGACCTCTCATAGTCACGTTGACAACGGATCCCTCCGAATCGGTCACCTAGAAGCCGTGGGAGCCAATAGAGAAAACTCTCTCGACTCCCTGCGGAGAATGTGACCTTAGGTTCCGCCACCAACCGTTATACGGCCGCGGAGGATAGGGAGAACGGCGAATCGCAATACCGACACTGCTCTCCCTTCGCGACTCCTCCTCGATAGCAAAGGGCAGTATAAACCTGCCCCTGGAGCCCACCGGCACACATCTGAGGTGAACTCCTCGAGCTCACCTGAAGCGGCCACCTCGGGCCGGCCGGGTAGGTTCTTCTTCGCTTCACCCTGGGTAACCAAGCTACGGCTACTGAGCCCCACCGCCACGACAAGACGGGAACCTGTTCGCGGGATAGCAGTTTCGCTTGGATCCCATGAATTATTGTGCGGGACCCACGCCCTTTTACCACGAACCGTACATATGGCGCTTTTAGGGGTTTTTTTATAAAATTCTATATTATGCATTACAGTCATAATACTTGTAATTCCTCTAAGTGAGATCTACCACGCTTTGCTTTGAATCCAAGACTTGAGGCATACCAGCTAACAACTCATACACAATGATATAATGCAACCACTATTGATCGTATTAGATTATGATATCATACCTTTCAACTCATTTATTATATATATATTCCAACAAAAAACTTTTAACGGATCTCGTTAATCTACTCACGTAATAGAGACAAAATTAAAAAATTATTGTTTAACAGTAAGCTGATTACTCATTTTTTTTATAAGTTGTGAATCCTAGTATAATAATCTGTCGCCGGACCCACATTTTTCTTTGCCCAAAATACACTACATCGCCGATAAAGCAGAGGTCTCATAATTCACGCTCGTAAAAACGATCTCATCAAATCAGAGCCTTCCATCCTTGTTAAACTTGGGATGCTTGTACTGTAGAGAGAATATTATAAACCTGATTTTTTTTACTTCTTTCCTAATATATATCTTTAGTACATTAAAAAATAATCTAATTTTCAAAAATAACAACGTAAAAGAAACAATGTCTTTTCCTCTAAGTAAGACGGTAATAGAACTCCGTTGGCGGATACTGTCTAGGTAGCTTGGTAGCTACCGCAGCACCTATTTCCGCCGCAAAATAGTAATGTGCAAACATTATTGTGCTCCAGTTTTTAAGGCGCTGGATCTAGTGGAATAACTTGAGTTAACAGCAAGATCTTGTATCTCCGAGTTAAGAGCGTAAAGTGATGCCTTGTATAACATCCAAAGTACCACAGCGTTAAACAAAAAAATAATAACGTCTGTTGTAGTCGGTATCAAGTGTTTTGATACTAATGCCAAAGATGAAATAAATATTAACAAATAATAATGACCGGAGGATAGAATTTACTGATGGCAGGTCTCTGTTGCCGGAGACCATCTATGTACGTACCACCCTTAGTCATATTTCCGCCGCCAAACCAAACCACGTGGTCAAACTTTGTTGTGTTCCGATTTGAAGTACGTTATAGCTAGTAGTATAATTTAAGTTAAAAGCAAGATCTCGTGACTCATGGCAAAAAGCAAAATTTGGTTTTGTGTACCATCCTGTCTGGCGCCACGTTATTTTGAACAAGCGTATCATTTACCAAGTGAATCTTCCGCCAGTCTCGTCGCTTCGACAATTTTTTTTTAAGAAAAAGCATAATTACGCTGATCATGATTCTATCTCTTTATAAGAAAGTATTAAGTTACATTTCAGTTTCTACAAAATGTCTGTTTATATTTACATAAATCATACTTAAATTCCCTTTTAACGATATATCAGTTAGTATACATTTAATAACAACTGTTACTCGTAACTATGCAAATGATATGTATTCAGAGCTAGTGGCTTACTGCAGAGAAGTAGAAATAGTTTTGTTTGGGCCTAACAAAGGAAACAAAAGGTTAAAATATTCTCTCCACCAATCTTACCCTGAAGAGTCATAATAGATGACTAAGTCGAAACTCAACTATGAATTGGACTAAGGTATTCACTGCCTACCATACAAGGCTACTAAAAGGGTCCTCGAGTTCGTGATCCTTGAGAGTGGGGGCCCTCGGAACTCAACAAATAAGCCTCAGGAGGAAGGCAGATGCATGGTGTTTGCATCTTGTGTTTGCCGTAACACAGCCTGGGTGCTAAGGAAGGCTTTGTTCTACCATGGGATGTTTTAGCCAGAGTGCACCGGTGCGTTCCGTAGGAGATCCCGGAGCCCCTCTAAATGCACTGAGGGAGACCACCGAGAAGGTTTTAGTGAGTAGAACTCCACATAACCTTGTCTTCCCCCCAGAGGCAAGGTATCTTTTAGGAAGATTTCCCCCGTGATAAAAAAAAGTGGAAACAATTTAAAGAAAATGACAGCAGCTGTAACTTTATATTGTCGACATTGCGCTGACCTGTAAGATAAGGATAGGGATATACAAATTACTCTTAAAATTGAAAAGATTTAAGATTGAGTTAATTTACTTGAAAATTCTTCGGTTTAACATTAATTCAGTTATCTAAAGTTCAAGATCAAATTGAAAATCAACATTCGCTATTTAAAGAAATAATAGAAAAACTAGATTTTTCTTATAAGACTTATCATCATCATATCTCAATCCACTAACAGATGTAGGCCTTCACCAATGCCTTCCACCAGACACGGTCCTCAGCTTTTCGCATCCAACTCCTTCCGACTGCTCTTATGATATCCTATAAGATTATTAAACTAAAATCAGAAAATGTACATACATATACATTTTATGTTCGGATAAGATACTGTGGACTTCGTTTTGAAAGTGTTGCAGCCGGAAATCCGCATGTAAATATGCATTCGCCTTTGAAATGTTAATGCCACATACCAAAACAAGCCAAGCTAGCGACTAGTTTCCTGGAGGAAATGAGATGATTAACGCCAGCTTCCTCTGCTAACCGGTTAGGAGCGTTTGCATGTAGAATTAGGCCAAATGTTCCGCTAATGTCCACACGAGCATAGTAAGTAATGTAAATATACTTCCTACTATTAGATCAAAACATTATAAACAGTCATATTTGTTAGTTTATCGATGTGGAGATCTTTGGGGGAAGGAGGAGGGTTTATTTAGTGGACGTCTATCGTCTGATGATGATGATGATATTTGTTTAAATAAAACAAAACCATAATAATTTATCATAAATATGCAATAAACAGAATACATAAAGAGGATGTTTGTACGTAATGGTAATGATAAGATTTTTTGTATTATTCGACTAAGTAACGAGATGAGTCAGACTTTTACCTGATAATAAGTGATACGCTGGCCATAACAAAATGGCGCCAGACAGTATGATACACACAGAAACAAACTGTTCTTGTCGCTTTAATACATAAGATGTTAGGACTTGTTATCCCAGTAATTTCACTAGCCACTACGCGTCCAAGCTTGAACACAGTAATGTTTGTACACTACTATTTAGTGGCGGGAATAGGAACTGCGATGGGACTAATCTTGACAGTTTCCGTCAATAGAAACCTACCAATGAAACCCATCCCACCTGATGGAAATGAAGTCTATACGGTAAAGCGCACTAGTTTAACAGAACTTAAATTATAAGTATACATATAAAAACATAATTCCGCCATCCCCTTTTCACTACCCGGCTCTTATTTTTCTTGTTAAACAGTATGTAAACGTTACTGGGTTCCAGTTAGAACGGTGTTGCAGCAAGTAAAATTACTAGACTAACGAGGCTTAAGTAAAGTCCCAAGACGACGAGCACAATGTGGTACTGTGTATATCATTCTAACTAGTGCTACGTTATTATTAGTAGGGTTACCATTTACCATCTGGTACTCATTTCTTTCGTCTCGTCGCTATGTAGAAAAAAAAAAAATAGTTTCAGAAATTTCTATGAATGGGCGACTTATTAAGGATGGAAAACGGTTGTAGGTTCAATTAAGTGTACTTCAGAACATGGATTGGTGTTGGTATCTATTACATCTATAATATTTTTGTACAGTGGAAGAATTTATACAAATGTTATAAATATTAGATATTTACTGCGGTGAATGGTAAATAAACTAGAGTATTATTGAGATACTTGTTTCTTTTGAGATTAATGGCTAAAACCTAAAACTGCCGTTGAAACAGTTTACTAGCAGACACTATGAGACAGGCAACTTAGTACTTGGACAAGTGTAAGGAATATTTTTTAATATCATTATCATACCTACAGTTACACACTGCCTAAAATAGACTTCTACAGAGGAATGATACTTAGATCGATATTTGACTTTATGCATCCAGAAGCTGATTAACAACCTTGAGCTTGTTGATCGTTGTGGTAAGTTATTATGTGATCAACACAAATAAAATATACATAAAGGTACCGGAGTAGTAACGAAAAATTAAGCTGAGATGTCTGTCGACTTGATTAATTGTAAATAGGTATATCAAACAATAAAAGCTTGTCTGTTTACGTACTAAAAGCTTTGATGTTTTATTTTTAGGGGGTAGATTCCACGTCACGTTATTTGAAGATTTCAATTATATCTTAAAAGTAATTTCATGTTGAAAATAGCAGTATAATATTAATAAATGGTAATATATTATATCAATGTATAATTCGCCGACTCCTCGTAAACCTTCTACCAACTCCGTGTAAGCTCCATTATCCACCCACTTACAGTTCACTGCACTGAAAATGTCCGCATCGTTATATCAGTCCCCGTTTTATTGCAGCGCCGACCTATTGAAGTTGGAGCTATTTATTCTCTTTACTACTTATTTCCAACTTAACTGACAAACTAAACGAATCCCAATCTCCTTCGACATTTATTGCTAAATCCCAATTATCGGAAACTTATCGCTAAAACTTATAATAAACCAAACTTAGACTTCAATCAGAGTTGTTCTCTTATTATTTAGAATTTTTACATTACTCTATTTCTATCTGTTATTGGAAGTTAATTTCAGAGTCAGCTTGACCGGATTGTCATGCTCAACATACTCGTAAATGTTATAGAATACAATGGAGATCATGTTTTCAACTGAACGCCAATAAATTCAAAAAGTATTCATCAAGATTTCTGGTGCCAGAAGTTATCTGAAATATTACTGTGTTCCGTCCTCAAAGAAATAAAGTTTAGATGGACATCAGTGCAGCATTGAGATGTACCTTATAGAACTTGTTTTACTGAATCAAACATGAGAAAGTATATAAGTGTAAAAATTTAAGTATGTTGTAAAGTCAATTTAGTAGACATAATATTTTGAATGAAAAGGTTTTAAAAAGTGTGTAAGCGAACAACCATGATCGTGCATAAAAGCTTTTAAAGACGAAAATTAGAAACAAATATAACAAATCTGTAATATATTACAAAAGCAAAATGTTAAATTTTTCACTTCACGGGAACTCTTTTTAATGCACTTTACAGACACACCGTTCAGTGGAAGCTTTAACAGCGTTAAGATAAATTTCAGCTATACATTCATGGTATTAAACTTCGCGAAGTAACTCCGCTTGTTAATGAAATTCACTTTGTGCCATTTTGATGAAAATACTGAAATGTAAGTTATAGTATTTAAAAACTTTATCAAAAGGGCACAGGTTTTTTGAAGGCTATGTATTCAGTTCTTCCTTCTTCATAATGCGATCTGAGAAGAATTAAGTCTCCTGGTGCCAGTGGTTCTGTCATCGACGATCGTAACGGTAATCTTTAAGAAAATATTAATAGGCTACATCTAGATGTAGTCTAGACTAGGTGCACGTTTTTATTAAAGACTACATCGCTGCTTACCATCAGATGAGGGCGTAGTTAAGCACTAGTGTATATCTTCATAATACCATTACCATAATCCTTTTGTAAGATAGGATCAGTAGGAACAATGATGTTATAACTTGTACTTGTTTTTCTGACTTGTACTTTCGACTTTCTTACTTGTACTTATGAATCTGGATGTGTGTGTGTCATTATTTTAACACTTGCTTTAAGTTCCGGTCTGGATTTAAATCATTTCTCCAATTTGTTCTGCTATTTATTTTTAGGTTCTAACTGTTGACGCTGATATTTTTTACATCTCTTTGGGTAATTCTCAATGTTGCTGAAACAAAATGTAAACCTTTTGAAAATTACTATAGCTTAGGTTTTTTTTCGAATAAACTTTCGCATTTAAATTTGATATTATAAGCCGTTTTTATTCCGTGGGAAGTAATCAATCAAATATTCGGAAAAGTTTTGTTTTGTTTTTTGAAGTAATCATTTCATTTATTACTCTCGTCTTAAAAACTTGTACATCAGGGCAGTTGATTATTATCGTTTGTATGTGCATCGTCATCATTCCATTCAAAGAGCCAATTGGGATGTGGAGTTGAATTTTCAAACCTCACGTTGTAATTCGGTTTAGGTTTTTTCCAAGTATTTGAAGGTTAAACATCCCTTATTCATAATATCAATAACGTGTTAATACTAATGGAAAAATATTTACTAACATTAACACATTGAATCTTAATAACGTAATTGTAATACATTTATCCAATTAGGCCCCAGGTCTGCGAGCCCAGAATTCGACAAGCTGAGTCGAAGAATGATTGGCAAGATCATCATTGTTAGAGTAAAGAGTATGCCAAGTTAGCTATATGATATAAAAAGCAATGTTAGTTTTAAATCTCGAGTCGATAGGAATTTTATTAACGTTATATCGCATGTGAAGTGTCATGTTCAGCGTTTAATATTTATTATTTATATCCCCCCATTAAACACCAATAGAACTCCAATAACGGTATCATAATATTTATGGATCAGACGGGAGGAATTTCATTTCTACTTTTGCTTTGGAATATATAAAGGAAATCGTGATTGTGTTATGGGAGCAAATTTGAATATAAATACCCGCCGTTATTGCTTTAGTGTGGCTTCAATTTCCTTGAGGTTGTTCGGTGGCGCTTTCCACGTATTCCATTAATGTTTTTCCAGCGGAAATTAAATGTAAGAACCTATTGCATCGCGTTGTAGTCTTGAAGAAACTGAAAGAATACAATAGCGGAAGCGTGATTTAGTGATTGTCTATTTGTGTGTGATTTTGTTTGAAGTATACATACATATATATCTATATATACACGCACTATACATGAAGACGCTCATGAAAGTAGAAGAAGCGAGAGAGGTGTGCCAGGATCGTAGCAAGTGGAGAGAGGTGGTCTCTGCCTACCCCATTGGGAACAAGGCGTGATATATATGTATGTATACATGAGTACAAATTTTATACGGACCAATGATGTCATCATCTTTGTCATTTCAGCTTTATATTTAAAGCTAAGTTACTAATTAAGTAAATCTATCTATATACATGTAATGTTTTCTTTGTTAGTAGTAGTAGTCATAAATAAAATATCACTTCATATATTATATATATATGTCCTAATAAATTACTTCCTGAAGAAAACTGTATACAACGGTGTTGGTTATATTGTTAGTTTAGTGTTAAGTTATAATTAAGATATGTTGTAACCGAATAATGAAGCTGTCTGCTGTGCCTTTTAATAAAAAAAATATAAATAAAAAAAAATTAGTCAATCACCTGAAAACTAGTGAAAGTATCGACAGGGGAACATGAAAATTCGACGCGCAATAATTTTTAGGTGACAGGCTATTTATATTTTGTATTAACTTTATAGAACTTTAACTTTAACTTTTATAGAAATTTTCATTTGGTATTTATTATTTATGCGGTTGTTATAGTAACGGTTGATATAGAAATCATTTGCGGTTGCGGTTGCTCTTAAGGAATATTTTAGACAAATCTCTAATCTTATTTTATATCACGGCCAGGGAACAGCTGTAATATAAGAGGTAGTCGAAGTATGGAGGTGGTATTAAAACTATTGTCCTTTTCATCATAGTTCGGCGTCAAGTCTTCCTGCAGGCTGTGAAGGATTGCTGTAATTGCCGGAGTATTTAGTGTGTATTTATTATATTGTGAATAATTTACACTATTTTTTTTTTAACAAGTAATAATTTGGGTTCCATGATAACGCTCAGACTCGCGCATTTATCATCATCATCTTGAGATGCTCTCTTCAAACTGAAGTTTCGCGATCATATTGAGGTAACTTAGCGCATCTTTGCTTCTCCGCAATTATTGCCATAATATACAACCGGTTACAAGTATTGCGCCTTAAGGCCTATTTAAGGCCACGAATATCATTTATATTAGAGTACGGCCTACACTAAACCCTTTTAGGGCTCACTCAAACGAACGTCACATTTACCTTGACAAATCCTCATGAAATCTGAAACAGGTGCGTTCTTTTGACATTGACGTAGGATTACTTATTTGGTACGGAGCACTCAAAAGGCTGTTTTCCATTAAACTCGAGCAAAACGAGCGGATCCGTTGTAAGAAATGCTTATTGTTACCGTTTTATTGTTCTCTTTACTGGAGTATCGAAAAATCCTTTTCTTAAGGACCCCGCACATGTGCCCATTGCAATTATCATCATCATCATTTCAACCGATAGACGTCCACTGCGGGACGTAGGTCTCTCGTAATGTGTTCCACAAAGCACAGCCTTGCGTATTACAATATTTTAGTTTTTTTGGTACATCTCGCTTCAAACCGGAACACAGTAATGTTTGTACACTGACGGCAGAAATAGAACCTGCGGTGGGATCTATATAGATGGTCTTCCTCTAGGTGTGTACGCAAGTGTTTCCGACATTACAAGAGACCAGTCCAGTATATCCAGCGTATCCAGCAGTAGACAACATTCGGTCGAGATGATGATATATTACAACTATTAATTATTATGAGTTTATTAATTAGAATAGTATAGTGTTATAGGGTAATGTAGTATAATAATATTGTTTATTTTACTTGTGGTGGGTCTCTGATGTACGCCAAACAGTAGTGAGCAAACATTACTGTGTTCCCGTTTGAAGGGCGCCGTAGCTAATGTAGTTACTGGGGTAACGAGATTGAACATCTTGTCTTAGACGACGAGCGCGATGTGGTGGTAAATATGCCATCCTAAATAGTGCCAGGTTATTGTGGGCAAGCGTATCACTTACCATTAGGTGAATGTCTTGCTCATCTCGTCGCTTCATTAAATAAAAATGATAATGATACTGCGATTGATGAAACATATAATTACAGAAAATAAATAATTTTTCTCATTTTTCATATAAAACACTAATTTCTAGTTGTGAGTCTAGTGTTTATTTAGGATATTGACAATATAATCATCTTCATCAGCAGGTAGACGTCTACTGCTAGACATAGGCCTCTCTCAAAGATCTGAACATCGATCGGTCCTGCGTTGCTCGTAACCTGCGGCTTCTCGTCAGCTTTTAGTCAGCATGGCCTTCACTAGCGCGGGCATTAGGGGTTGTTGTTCGTAGGGGTTTATATAGTGGAATTTCGGCCATTTCCTAACACGATGATTTAATGCGGGTTGATGAGAGCCAGAGCTTCGTTTGTTGATTACCAGGTTGCAAAACAAACCGGTGAGGTTGGCTCGAATCCCGTGAGTTGTGCGCGATCCTTTACACCCTTATAAGAAAGGAGTGAAAATAGCAATTTTCTCTACTGAGAATACTTTTTAATCAATGTATTTGTATTTAAGTAGTATGTAAATTTATGTATAATGAAACAAGCTTTACTCACGCTTCGTACTTACATGAGGTGAGTAACACACTAATATCATCAGAGCTCTAGCCTGAAAGCAATTTACGTGTAAATTGCAGCGACAGACTTTACTTATTACATTTTCTACAGTAACTATATATAAACTTATCTAAGGGTTGTTAACGGAGCCACCGACGCAGCATTCTATTACTAAACTGTAGTAAAAGATTAAGGAAAGAACTGTAATAGTATAAGAAATGTGGTGTAGGATGAGAGGCGATGAGTAGTAGAGAAATAAGAGTAGCCGGAAAGGAATGATAGAAAGTGTGACGGAGGAAAGTGAGAAATGGAATGAAAATAAAATAAAGAACAATGTGAAAAAAATGTTCAAAATGAATTGGAAAGCAGTGTAATGCTGTATAAAAAAAAACTATATATAGTAGAGATTACTGTGATGCAGTGTGAAGTGAGATCTAATTTAATAACTGAATTAGTTATTATTAGTTCTAGGTGAAGGGTGACACAGCCCTGTATTCACGGGCTAGTAAGAGTAGGACTAAGGTAAACCCTGCCTGGCGTAGAAGGGAACTAAAAGAGCCTAAGAGTTTCGCGGACGTAGAGGGTGAGGACCCTTATCGCTCAACAAGCGAATCTTCGTGGGACAGCGTATGGTTCAGCGATGGTGCGTAGGAGGGTTAGGTTCCTATTCAGAGACGTGTTAACACAAAGTGTAGAGGAGGATCGGTGTGTTCTATAAGAGATCCTGGAGCCTCTCCGAAAGCACTGATGCAGACCACTAAGGGGTTTTGGTGAGTAAGAATCTCACATAACCCTGACTTACCCTCAGAAACAGGGTGTTATTTGAAGTTTTCTTCCCGGAATCAAAAAAAAAGTTGAAGGGTGACAAGCAGTTGTTTCTATGGGAGCATGTGTACTGATCCTGGGCCCTTGAGTACTGCGCTACACGCAATGGGAATATTTCATAATTAATTTTAATTATTAATAATTATTGTTTCAGTTTTATTTCCGTTATGTTTTCTTTTTTTTTAATGTTTGTGTGAGTGATTAGTGCAATAAACTATTTATCAATCTATTTTATTTCCTATCACAAAATAACGATTTTTACTGATAGGTTTATCCGGAGATCGTCTAAGTACTGCAGCTATTATTTCGCTGTCAAACTGTAGTGTGGACATTATGATCTTCCAGTTTGGATGGCACTGTAGCTTGTGAAATTACTGGAGTAATTAAATTTAATATCTTACGTTTCAAGGCAACGAACATAATATAGCGCTGTGTATATCATCCTAACTAGCGCCTCGTTGTTTTAGTTTAATAAGTATCAATGTGTATTGTATTTTATTAAAGTCTGAAGAAGACTTTGTATTGCCTCCAAAACAAGGCTACGTTAGCAGTGATCCTGACACCTGAAACGGAGTGTCTTATTGGACGAAAAGGCTTTCTTTATTGTCATTGTAATAAGTTGTTCCCATAAAGAGATTTCGGGGTATTTCTCCATTTCTAGGTCTACCATAATTTATGATACAACAGTGAGGGTATCTAAGCCAAGGCCTTGACTAAGTCTACTAACCTTTATAATACAACACTGAAGTATTTGAGGTCGGTTAAATTCTAAACATACGAGCATGATATTGGTTTTACGATCCCGTAAACTATACGGGTTACGTAATAGCAGGTGAATTGCTCGTAAAGGTATCATGTACATGATTAACCAGCAAAATTATTAATAACTACAATAATAATGAACCCTCCTAATGTTAGGGGCTTTCTCTAACAAAGAGAGAGAGTTAAAGCCATTTATCTACATCAATGGCTAAGTGCGGGTTGGCGGATGTCACATGTCCTTGAAACCTGTTGTTCTTGAAACATGTCGGTTTCTTAAGCTATTCTATTTTATAATATGGTAATGGATCGCTGAGGTAGATTATAAACACTTGTCAGCTGAACTGACCCTTGACTATGGTAAAGTTTACATCATCTTAAATCTATGGGAAAAGAAGTGTCTAGTGTAGATCATATATGTGTATATATATTTAAGGTAGACCTCTCTCTCTTAAAAAATCTCTGAGAGATTCTGGTCTCAAATAGCTCAAGATTGTATTTTATTGAATACATCTTTTTTGTCAATGCCACAAGATGAGTGATACCTTCACCCGATTGTTAGGGTTTATATATATACCATCTCATTTCGCACGTTGTATTAAAAAATATTACGTTAAGTCTCGTTAATCCAAAAATTTTACTAACTACAACGCCCTTCGAGCCGGAAAACAGTAATGTTTGCTTGATGTTTGACGGCAGAAATAAAGGGTTGCGGTGGTACCTACATAGATGGTCTTTGTCTAAATATGTACGGCAGCTGTGTCCGATGTTATTAGAGATCAGTGCAGTATGTCCAGCAGTGGACAACCATCGGTCGAGATAATGATACATTTGGAGAATGCACATGTATGCGCGTATTTTATTCAATGGTTATATTACAACTGCTAATTTTTATGAGCTTATTAATTAAATTAGTATAGTATAGTGTAACGAAGAGGTCCTGCCTAGACGGATCATTAAGAGCTGAAGTGGTACTTATGTCACCTATCTTCTCCTTGTCATATTTAACTTCAACACTACTCTTTAAAAACTTCCTCATTTCTTTCAAATTTCCGCTTTCATGTTTATCATAATTAAAACATACAAATAGAAAAATTAAATAAAATTTTTAATACTATTTGTTTTTTATATGGCTGCTTTTTTATATGTCCTGAATATATGTTTGTTTTTTCATTGTAATATGTAAGCTCATCAAGATAGCTTACAAGATCTTCAATGGTTCCAATTTTTATTTCTAAGATTGCGTTGCACTTCCGTCACCGGAAGAGCTCGCTAGACTTTAATTTTAGATAATGTCACTTATGTGTCGTTTACTCTGCTTAATATGAAATAGAATGAAACGATGTACCAAAAGGCAGAGAGTATCTACATTCTTTCAATTATAAGTAAACATTTTCCGCCTTTCTTCCTTTTATGGGTTTGTTTAAGGTTATTGCGTTGTATTCCTCTTTAAAAATATATTAAAAAAAAAATTATAACTTTATATACCTATATATTATAAAATTGAGTTCTGCTAAAAATATAATTTCTCTGAGAAAATCCATATAAAATAAATATTTATATCCGCTGTACAAGTAAAGGTATTATTAGGTACATTAATATGTAGTGGTGTCAACGAATATAATAAACAACACCAGATCTTGAATAGTCACTGCAGTCAGCAAACAATAGCAATAAACTATAGCTTTCACGTTGTGGACAATGTACAAACCTTTTGACGACTTCCTAGAGGAATTTATATTAGTTTCTAAGAAAAATTTCAGCATCTCTTCAACCACTTCAGTTACCCAGGACAATACGACTCCAGGACGATATTAGACTACTGCGGTCTGAGAGGAACCGTATCTAGCGACAATTTTTTCATGTCGTCAAGTTGGCTGGTTCCACAGATAAACTGAAGCAGAATTTAAACAAAGTACGACAAATATTGTGCTTAAACCCTTTTTTCGATGCTTCGTTAAGTAAAACGTAATGTCTATATACTTTAAATTAAACCGCTTAATTTTTTTTATACGGAGCATTTGATTTCGGAGCTACGGTGACGTCGCAGTCCGAGCAGTTAGCAAAGAGCTTTAAAGGCTTTGATGTAGAAGATAAACAAGCCCCACTGATAGAGACAGACAACGTAAACACACGTAATTCCTAGTTCACTCAGTTTAAAAAAAAAACGAAGATTATGTTCTAATTGTTACAAAAATTATTAAATTGCCTTTATATTGAGAGTATTTTTTTTAGTCAGCGATAGCCATGAAGAGAGTCATTATATGTTGAACTAATAGCAGAAATATTTTTATTTGTACTAAGTCTGTTGCCGGAGAACGTCTGGGTAGATACCACCGCAGCATCTATTGCAGTCGACAAACTGTAGTGTGCAAACATCACTGTGTTCCGGTTTAAAAGGCGTTGCAGCTAGTGTAATTATTTGAGTAACGACACTCGACGTTGTATGTTTGAAGGCGACGAGCACAATGTTGTGCAGTGTATAACATCCTAACTAGCACCACGTTGTTATGGGCAAGTGTATCACTTAACATCAGGTAAACGCCCCACTCGTCGCTTCTTTGAATAAAAAAAATGTATTAGTTAATTGCTCGATATATTTCGTTAATAATAAAACAGTTAAGATAGAGACGAAATGTTCTTTCATCGGTTATGTAACGGATATCCCTATCATATAGATATAGTTAAGTAAATATAGTTTTAGCATATTGTTATGAGGTGTTAAATAATTAAATAACCATTTTAATTGATAATTTGTGAAATTAACCGCATTTTGCAATTAGCAAATGCAAATTTGAAACGTGGATACCACAGAGGCCGATATGATTTGAACGTATTTAGTTATTTCCAATTAATTTCATTTGCTTTACTATTTTTAACGTTTAAGACATTAATAACGTGTATTGTAGTTATACGGACTAAAGTTTAATTCACTCTACTACAGCATTCAGGTTTTTTGTTCAAATAAATATTCATCATTTATTCTGAAATACTTTTCAATGTTTTCTCTTTTTATAAATGACAAACTTTCATGTATATTAATATTAAAACAATGGTAGAGTCGTACTCGCCCAGATCTCCTGGAAGTACGCATTTAAGAGAAGTATTTCATTTTACTCCATCGCATTTTCAAAGTTAACAAAAAACTGAAGTGTCGAAATAAATTCTTTTGTCCAAATAAATTTTTTACGAGGGACCATCCCCGACACTTTTATTGTGCTGATTGTCTTGTAAGTCTTGTAAGTCTTTGTTCTTCTTTATTTCGGGGTGTTTTTATTTTAATCATAATCCGACAATGGTAAGAGCAAAAATCAATCTTCGACTAAGTCGTAATCTAGAAAAGGTACATATCCTTGTTCTATTGTAAAACCGAAATCTCTAGATGATTTAGTTTATTATTCGGAAACCAATTTACCTGGAAATAGATAATAAAATATACGTGTAATATTCACCGGATCTAGATAAAAACTAGAAAATATCTACAATTCTGCATTCATCCACATACCTGCGCTCACGGTCGTGATGGATAAATATCCTTGACTTGAGAAAGCTCTGATCTATACGTACATTTTGGAAAGGGTACATTGGAATTATATGACATAGTTTTCCCATCTCCTCATCACTAAACGACCAAGGACATGGTGAGTCACCTCCTTCTCCTTCCGTATATATTAATATCAGAAACTTCTCCAGTTTGTGAACAAAGAGGTTTAGCTCCTTGTTCTCCATAAAAACAGCAAAAGAGTGGAAGAACTTGCCACTGTCGGTGTTCCCGTGTAACTACGACATGAGTATCTTCCATAAAAGAATTAATAGATTTCATTACTAAGTTAGTATGCTTTACCACATTACTACTTCGTAATTAATCCCCTTTTGGAATCGAGATGCTGTAGTAGTACGAAGAATGCGATTAAGTTTCCGGATCGTAGCCGCAGTAGCAGGGTAAGTAGAAATAGGGTGGAGGAAAGAACTGTTATTTATTTTACCTTTATAAATTAAAATAAGGAATGACAGTAATATGCAACTTGTATATTTTAGGGAAAAGGTGAGATGATATTTTTATAAAAAAAATTTAACTTACGAGCTAAGACTATGTAGAATAGCAAGCTGTAAAGAAATTAATTCCGTTGCGAATTGTTTCAGTGTAAAATTCTGTTTACCCGAGATGCTACAAATGAACTCTACCTGCGTAAACTTGGCCTGTTACTCAACAAGTTCCTACAAGTGTTTTAAAGTTGCTACATTAAAGAACTTCAGTTTTGCATCACAATTTACGTGTTATGAATTACGAGTAACTTGAAATTTAAAACAGTACATTTTTTAGGGTTGACGTAAATATTTATTTAGAAGTTTATGATAAAATTTAAAGAAAAGGCATTTACTATGAGAGCATAAAGGGTGTAAAGGGGGCACAATAACTCAAGGGACCCAAACCAACCCCATTCGCTCGTGGTACACGCTGCTAATCAACAAACGAGGCTTTGGCTGCTATCAACCGGCATTGAGCCAGCGTGATGGGAAATTACAATCCCCTATGAACAAACAAACAACAAACGTGGAGATTTTTGGGGAGTCCTTTGTCCAGCAGTGGACGTCTCTCGTTTAATGATGATGACATGCATAATAATTAAAAGAAAATTTTTTTGTCATAATAACAATAGAATTCATAATATCACAGATTAGAATTTTTTCTACTTCTTCCCTATCTCATTAACCCTTAGCAATTTAGTTGATATCATAAAATATTTAAAAAAAATATTAAATACGTCGCTTTTATTAACACCATTTGTTTTATACGTACTCTAACATAAAAGGAGAGTAGTATTTTAAAACTCAAAGCTTTTAAAGAGATTTTAAAAAGATTTTAACCGGATGTTAAAATAAAGGTGGTGATGTAATAGATCTATATATATGCTATCGTTATAAATTTCTCTAACAACCACGCTTGGGGGTGCGGTAAATTGATATAGTTTAGGGAGCTTCCTCTAAAATTATTTAATGCATTTCCTTTTACGATGAGCGTTGAGTGTAAGACGTAGTATGAAATATCTGTTCCTCGTAAGCGTTGTGCAGCCGGAGGGCAACAAAAAAATAAAGAGAACAGGAGACGTATCCAGAATGTAAAATAATAAGTTTCAATATGAAACTGATACTTATATAAAATATATTATATTAATGATATGTAGTTAGTTATTTAATTGAGAGAACTGTGAAAGTTCTTTTTAATTGTTTTTAATCAATAAAGCGACGAGACGAGCGGGACATTCAGCTGATGGTAAGTGATACGTCCGCCCATAACAACGTGGCGCTAGTTAGTATGGTATACATAAACCCACATTGTGCTCGTCGTCAGAGACATAATATGTTGAGTCTCGTTACCCCAGTAATTACACTAGCTACAACGCCCTTCAAACTGGAACGCATTAACATATGTACCTACCACTAGTACCACTATCAAAGCTTTGACAGTATTTTTTCTATCTTAATGTTATAAACATTAGCATATGAAAACATTACTGTGTTCCGGTTTGAAGAGTGTTGTAGCTAGTGAAATTATCGAAGTAACGAAACTTAACATCCCAAGACGAGCATAATGTGGTGATATGCATATCATCCTAACTAGCGTCGCGTTATTGGCAGGCGTATTATTTACCATCAGGTGAACGTCCTGAACTTCTCAGTCGTTTAATCAGTTCGTCGCATAAAAAAAACACTTACTGCTATCTGTTGTACCACTACGGCGACTCCGTAGTGATGCTGACCACAATAGTCTCTTTTGAGGTTTCTAAAGTTATGGATATCTTTTAATACGGTTAGCGAGTCTTTGAGAAATTTTCTGTTATCTTTACAGCCACATATTTCTCTGGCGCAGCAACCCAAAGTGAGTTATGGTCTCAGACATATACTCTATTGAATTTTGAAGTAATTATAGTACTACCCTGGCAGAGGTATGGAGGAACTGCTTGATATATCAGTTAAGGCATTTCAAGAGTAGTAATGACTTCAGTAATGAAGCGCAAGTAGAAGTCGAGTAAAATTTCACAGGAAAAATAGCTTCTATACCTGGAGTTATTTATCCCTAAGTACTATTTTAGGTCTTAGGTGACGCGGAAGACTTAGGTTTCAAGGTCACCAAGGGCTCCACGAGCTCACCTCTGATGTGTGCCAGTGGTTGCAAGGGCAGGCTTGCTATGCCCTTCGCAGCCGTGATCGAATCGCGGAGAGAAAAGTTTCGGTATTTCGTTCCGTCGCCCAGGTGATGATAAGATCCCGAGAGGACTAATAAGTTGAACATGATATAAAACGTTTGTATCAAAAATGTAATAATAAGTAGATAAGTCAAAACAATAACTGTATACTACATAGATATTAAACAATAGTTGTAAACAAATATTATGGAAAATTATTTTTTTTTACTCCTAGCGCAGTATAATGGAAGTACGAGACTTTTATTGCAAAAGTTTTAATAGCCGAAGTATGAAACTACACTAATTCAGCGGGATACTTTCTTTAATTGTTTGTTTAAGTATTTTCAGTCTGTGGATTATTTAAAGTAATTTTTTTTTATAATTTAACCAGTTTTAAATTATTTACCATCTATAATAACATATCCAAGTGTTGATTAGCTAGAAGATTAGATAGCAGATTGAGAAAAAGAAAGAAGCAACTAGTACAGTAAGAAAAATTTGTAAAGAACCATTGACCAAATCTCATTTTATTTATTTAAAGACACGACGAGACGAGCAAGACGTTCACCTGATATTAAGTGGTACCCCTGACCATACAACGTGGCACTCCATAGGAAAGAGTAGTTGAAGATCGATTTGGTTTTCACGATCTGATCGCCAATCGCCCGAATCTGTTGGGAGTGGTACTTACCTATATCCATAGTCAGTTAGTTGCTGCTGCTGCTGCCGCATTCTTCTGCTTCTCCTTCTCCTTCTCCTCCTTCTTCTTCTTCTTCTTCTTCCTCTTCTTCCTCTTCTGACTCTTCTTCCTCTTCTTCCTCTTTTCCTCTTCTTCTTCTTCTTCTCCTTCTTCTGCTTCTTCTCTTTCTTCTCTTTCTTCTGCTTCTTCTCCTTCTTCTCCTTGTTCTTCTTTATCTTCTTCTTCTTCCTCTTCTTCTTCTTCTTCTTCTTCTTCTTCCTTCTTCTCCTTCGTCTCCTTCTTCTCCTTCATCTCCTTCATATCCTCCTTATCGTTCTTCTCCTTCTTCTCCTTCTTTTCCTTCTTCTCTTTCGTCTCCTTCTTCTCCTTCTTCTGCTTCTTCTCCTTCTTCTTCTTATTTTCTTCTCCTTCTCCTTCTTCTTCTTCTCCTTCTTCTCCTTCTTCTTCTCCTTCTTCTTCTCCTTCGTCTACTTCTTCTCCTTCTCCTCCTTCTCGTTCTTCTTCTTCTTCTCCTTCTTCTCCTTCTTCTGCTTCATCTCCTTCTTCTTATTTTTCTTCTTCTTCTCCTTCTCCTTCTTCTTCTTCTTCTATCTTCTTCTTCTCTTCTCCTTCTTCTTCTTCTTCTTCTTCTTCTTCTTCTTCTTCTCCTTCTTCTTCTTCTTCTTCTTCTTCTTCTTCTTCTTCTTCTTCTTCTTCTTCTTCTCCTTCTTCTTCTTCTTCTTCTTCTTCTTCCTTCTTCTTCTTCCTTCTTCTTCTTCTTCTCCTTCTTCTTCTTCTTCTTCCTTCTTCTCCTTCTTCTGCTTCTTCTCCTTCGTCTTCTTACTTTTCTTCTTCTCCTTCTTCTTCTTCTCCTTCTTCTCCTTCTTCTCCTTCTTTTCCTTCTCTTTCGTCTCCTTCTTCTCCTTCTTCTGCTTCTTCTACTTCTTCAGCTTCTTCTCCTTCTTCTTATTTTTCTTCTTCTTCTCCTTCTTCTTCTTCTCCTTCTTCTCCTTGTGTTCTTCATCTTCTCCTTTTTCTTCTCCATCTTCTTCTCCTTCTCCTTCTTCTTCTCCTTCTTGTTCTTCTTTTTCTCCTTCTTCTCCATCTTCTTCTTCTCCTTCTCCGTCTTCTCCTCCTTCTCCTCCTTTTCCTTCTTCTCCTTCTTCTCCTTCTTTTCCTTCTTCTCTTTCGCCTCCTTCTTCTCCTTCTTCTGCTTCTTCTCCTTCTTCTTCTTATTTTCTTCTTCTTCTCCTTCTCGTTCTTCTTCTTCTTCTTCTTCTTCTCCTTATTCTCCTTCTCCTCATTCTTCTCCTTCTCCTGCTTCTCGGCCTTCTTCGCCTTCTCCGTCTTCTCCTCCTTCTCCTTCTTCTCCTCCTTCTCCTTCTTCTCCTTCTTCTCCTTCTTCTCCTTCTTCTCCTTCTTCTCCTTCTTCTTCTGAGACAGCTATATCGAGATTTTTTTCATTGAGAAAGGTATATCGAAATAACGCACTTTACTAAGGTTAACGTCAGCTTTAGGTTATATTAAAACAAACAATACATGTTTTACAAACGCTCAAGTAATATATTTAATTGAAAAAACATCTAAAAAAGATACGTAGAAGTTATTTTTTCATCTATTATGGGCTAACAGTTTACATCACTTTCACGTGGATTTAAGTGACAATGATGTATATGATGGTAAAGTCAATAGTGCTGTGTACAATAAGTATTCCAAGAAAAAATGCTCTGGTGGTAGATCTCTGTTGCCGGATACCGTTTAGGTAGGTATTACCGAAGCGCCTATTTCTGTTTGCAAACCGTAGTATGCATACATTACTGTGCAGTACTTCCGGATTGATGGGCGTTGTAGCTATTGAAATTATTGGGGTAGCGGGACTTAACATTCTCTGCCTCAAGGCGACGAGTGCAAAGTGGTATACCATCTTAACAAGGGCCACGTTGTCATGAGCAGGCGTATCACTTACAATCAAGTGGACAGTAGAAAGTAGTAATAAGTATTGCTCCCATCACCCCTATTGTTTTCTATCTTCAGTCATCTACCATATAAAAAAGTGTTAGTTTAATATGTATAATATATAAAAAAGTATATTTTTTAGAATAGTATGTGTATTATTAATAAGCAAACATACTCTCTGTGTGTTTGTAATAATGAAAAACATAAGTGAATTTGTAGTTTTTCGTTTAAAAATTATATTAAAAAAAAAGGTGGTTTATCCTCAACAATGTGCGAGTTAGCACACAATGCAATCCTTCAGCAGCCTCTGTCGCTGATGCTGCAGACTATAATGGATAGGAAACTGGAACTGCTCTCTGTTAATTAGCAGACGATGCAAACATCCGGTCGTCAGCTAAGTGCTCTTGTATGTTATAGCATTATTTTTATAACAGTATACGTTTTATTAATATATTATTCTGTTTATATTTTAATTAACTTGTAGCGTAGTTAAGCCGTTCGCAGACGAGGAAACTCGCTACGGGTTTGATATGACCTCGTTTAGAATTAAGTAGTTATATCTGGATTAAATCGTATTTCTTTAATCTAAATATTATATATATATATATAATGAAAATGGGTTTTCTATATTCGTTAAACACGTGAAAACTAGTGAACGTATCGACACGGGAACATGAACATTCGACGCGTAATGATTTGTAGATAGCCACACGTTCAGTTTTTGAATTTCATAGATCCTTCAAAATTTTATTTCTAATTAACTTTTGTAACTATTTTAATTTCGTATTATTTATGCGGTTGCTATAGAAACTCATTTGTGATTGAAATTGCTTTTAAGGAATATTACGGGCAACAAAGCGAGCGAAGAACAGTAAGCAATATATTATATACACATGCAAAAATTACTGTGTTCCGGTTTGAGGTGCGCTGTAGCTAGTGAAATTACTGGGGTAACGAGAAGTAATATCTTAGAACTCAATGCGACGAGCGCAAGGTTGTGCTGCGTATAAAATCCTAACTAGCGCCAAGTTCTTATGAGCGGGTGTATCACTTACCATTAAGTGGACCTCTCGCGGCGTTCTTTTAAAATCATTTCTTCTGTCATTGATGGAATTGGATGTTGTCAATGCATTTGTGATACTTACTGCGTGATAACGTTATCTATTTATCAATTATGTTCCTTCGGAAAGGAACTGCTGCTCTTTGCGGGACAGTAATCTTGTTTTCAAAGTTTTCTTATCTCGAAGATGTTCAAACAAACATACAAGTTAATAAGCCCCGGGCAGTTTCTCGGTTACGTGACCTCCGTTTGCGTTATAGTAAATAAATTTATAGCCTTTCTTATTTTGTTCGCGTTTATAAGCGATTTTATTGAGGTGTTTCATGTTATCGAAAGGATAATCCGAAGATGTAAGAATAATGCAATATATTCTAATGATTGTCTAAACAGCATATAAATATATGAAGAAAAGTCATAAGAATGTTATTTCTGATGGTAGGTCTCTGATACCGAGACCGTCTATGTAGGTACTGTTACGGTGGAGTGAGACTTTCAAATAATATAATTTTTTAAAGTTTAAAAAATTATTATTATTAAAACATGTTCATCATCATCAGCCATTAGACGTTGATTGCTGGACATAGGCCTCCCCAAAGATCTCCACATACGGTCAGCGTGATCTCCGGTACCGCAAGGCACTAGGGGCTGTTGTATATAGAGATTCATATGGGGAGATTTGGGCCATTTCCCACCACGCTGGCCTAATGTGGGTTGGCGGAAGTCAGAGCCTCGTTTGTTGATTAACATGGTCACCAATAGCAGATGGCAAAATGAAGTCAATCAGGTAAGCACTTTATCTTATATAGGTTGCTATATAAAATATATCATGACAGTACCATAACTTAACATCTTATGTCTTAAGACGACGAGCACAATGTGGTGCTGTATATAACGTCCTAAGTAGCACTACATTGTTATGGGCGGGCGTATCACTTACTATTAGGTTAATATCTTACTCATCTCGTCGTCCCATGGAATAAAAAGAAATATATAGTGTTGATATAAAGAAAATTCCAACAATAAAATCGAAATTGAGAACCTGTATTTTAAGGTAGATAGTATTTAGGGAAAGTAGCGTTACTTTAAAGCTCGAAGTTGTACTTAATGCCGCCATTAGTTACGGCAACGTTACAAATTGCTGGGACGTGGTTCTCTTTTTTTGCGGACGCATCACAATCTGTCTTTCCCCTCAGCCGTGAGACGGTGCTTACTTTCTTAAAACAATTCATTAAATTTCTTTATTATTCTCCTAATTACAACTGGTGGTTGTTTTTTTTCAGCGCAGCAACGATAAGAGCAGGACGTTTCCTTAATGTTGAATGATACGCATTCTCATAACTGCACGGCGCTAGTTATGATGATATACACACCACCACAAAACTGCTTGTCGCCTTTATACAATATGTTATATTTCGTAATCCCAGTAATTTTAATTACGGTTCCTTTAAATTGGAAGATAGTAATGTTAGCATACTACTGTTTGCAGTTACTACCAAGTCACTTGTAGTAGAGGGTAAATTAAAAACAATTTTTTCTAGTATTTTATTTAAACAATGGGTAGGATATTTGGTTTATGTATATACCAGTAGACCACCAGACCAGTTGCTGGAGATGAAAACGGTCTGGAGAACACACGCATCCGTATATACTTGGGGAACTGTGTGTATTTTTACTATACTAAATAAAAAATCCGTCTACCTGGACATAAGAGTCTTCAAGAAAAGAGTAAATAACCTTTGTTTTTAAATCGACAAGGTTAGCTCTTGACCACGAATCCAACTGATTTTAAATGGTGATATGGTCTGTGGTGGTAAAGCGCACTAACCTAGTCGCAGCCTATTCACTCTATTATTGAATACACCCGCGTCGTATTTGGGTGGCAAGTTGTTCTACTCCTTTGCTGTTCTTATGTAGAATGAGGAGCTGAACTTCTCTGTTCGCAAACTGGGGATGTCCACAACATAAGGACTTAGACGGTCTCCGGCAATAGAAACCTACAACCAGTGTAGAAATATTTTTTTTTCGTTTCGAGGGGAACTGTTCAAAAAATACCCTGTTTCTGAAAGAAAGTCACGATTAAGTGAGATTCTTACTCACTAAAACCTCCTCAGTGGCCTGCACCAGTGTAATCCGAGAGACCCCCAGATCTCGTATAGAACACACCGGTGCCCCTCTACATTTTGTGTTTACACGTCACTGAGGAGGGCCCTCTCCTAGGCACCATCGCCGATCCATACGATATCCCACACAGGTACGCTTGTTGAGATATAGAGTCCCCCAACCTCAAAACCTGCGAAACTCCTGAAACCCTTTTAGCCGCCTTCTAGGACAGACAGGGCTTACGTTATTCCTAATCTTACTAGCCCGAGACTACAGGGCTAACCAGTGGAAAGACCTGCCACTAGTTCTTTTATAATGTTCGATTACAGTCTCTCGATTCCTTGAAAAGACCATATATTAATATAACACTAAAATAAACTCCTTAGTTGTTTTCGTAAATATAAATAACAAAATACATTCGCTAAGGGAAGGTAATTCACTTCAAAACTCTCCCGCGAGATTCCGTCAGGAGTCTTATTTCGTATATTACAATGATTACAGTTAAAAAACTGAAGGTTAAAACCATTTTCTATTTTATTATGTACACTACAATCTCTTGATATAGCTCATGTTTCTCACAGCATATAACTTAGAAGAAATAACTGTTCGATTGGGTACGGTTATTATTCTAAAAAAGTTTAATCATCTTTAGGAGATTTACGCAGAAGTATGGTTAAACCTTAAGTAGGATCACCATTAACACTTGTTAAACTAACAGAGAAAACATTTTGGTGTAACGAGATAAGTATAGACCAAAGGCTAAGAGGCGTTCTTTAGGTGACGCTTGTATCCAGCAATTAAGTCCTGAAGGCCTGATGATTTTAATTATAATTGACAAAGACTTACTTCATGTCCAATTTTATTGAATTGAAAACTGTTGGCAGTAAAAGGAAAACAAGGAGATCTGCAAAAGGTCTAACCTAGAAAAAGTTCTTCTAGAGAAAATGACCCTTAAATTCAGTAGCATAAATATAATGTTTTAGTAATGATGACTTATATAAGAAATAATATATAATTAACAGTTTATAGTAAACATTCCAGTACTATAATTGTTTAGTTATTTTTATTTGTAAAACACAATACATTAATTTGCGTGAACTCTTAGTTTTATTGGCCACACCTGACATGCTTCGCATCATCAAAAAAAAGTTCAGTCGTATTTTAATTGCTGGATTTGGTGATTTACTTTGCAAAAGGGTAAAACGCTCTAAATCCATTGAATCAACTCGTTTGCCCGGACACGCGCGGCCAAACGCAATCAAACGAAACATAAATGGATAAATTTGAAAATGGTTTTGGAAGCGATATTCCGTTGACACCGTTAAGTCAAAACTCACAAAACAATATCAATAAAGTGGTTTTCCCATAAAGTTATACCATAACTTTACCTATGTTTAAGAATCTTTCATGGTGTAGTTATTTAGAATATCTTAAATAAAAAAAAATGTAGAAGTCGATCAGGTGCGTAGTCTTAAACCGACGTTGGGCACCACTGTGGCAGTCCTACAGAGAATTACGTAATGGATGAAGTGTAGTCGTAACCCACGCTGGGCGCCATTGTAGAAGTCTTGTGGTGCGGTTCAGAGATCAGGAACTGATACTTATACCAATAGTAGTCCCCGTCTTAGTATTATGAAGATCCAGTAAATAAATACAATTGCATACTCCGTAATGGCTTGTTGAGCAAATGCATGCCATCGGAGAGATCCCGAGAGATCCATTATATGGATACAACTGTACAGTCCGAAATAACTTGTTGGCCGAAGGTCATGTACATAAAGATGTACCTTATGACGATTTGCGCTATGATAAACGATAGCATGGTCTATTGTTCATGGTGGCGCCATCTATTGGGTTGTTTGAAAACTTCTTGTTACTGTCTCCTACTCTGTGTCCGATCAGCCCCGAAGAGGAAGACAGGAACTACGTTTTTTTGTTAAGGGTTTTACGTTTTATAACGAATGCTTGCTTGGGCGACCTCTCTTACGTATGGGATGTGCCGGTGCTGACATGGTTTTACACTCATGTCTTCTCCTGCATTTAATGAACGGCTGGTATATTCCATGGCATTTTTCTTCGTCTCCTCCTGGCCTAAAACAGTTCCCTGTGCTTTTTGGACTTAAAGACAGGACCGGACCTTAAACGTCTTGATGTACTCAATTTACAAATCTTGTCGACCTCTTCCTTCATTGATCAACACAGCACAGTCAAAAGGTACGTGGTCATAGCCGCGAGTTGGACACCACTATAGTAGTTGATCTGGTGCGTAGTCGTAGTCCCACGTTGGGTGCCACTGTAGAGTTACTGAGGTGAGGTACGGAATTTAGTAAATGACAACGCACGCAACAATATCAGCGATTTAAGGACTAAGCAAGTTACTAAGTATAACAGTATTACGAAGATCCAGTCTATGGATACAGTTATATACTTCGTGATAGGTTACTGTCTCGATTCTTGGTATTACGAAGATCCAGAGAGATCCAGTTAATGGATATAACCGTATACCTCGTATCGACTTAGTGACTCAAGTCAATGTACACAAAAATTTACGAACGTTATATGTATTTATGTATATATGTAGCGCATTCTATTTTATGTGGTGGCGCCATCTGTTGATTTCTTTGAAAACTTCTTATTACAAACTATAATTAACGTTTGAATTACACAAATTAAATAATTTCATTAAATAGTAAGTAAAACTTAATCACAGGACAATCATTATTACTTTGCCAGATTCAAGTACAAGTTACAGCTAGTAAGTGTCTGTTAAAGAATATCGTGTGAGTGGGAGCTGTAGCCAATGAAATTACTGATAACGCTGGTGCTGTAAAAATATCCTAACTAGTAACATTGTCAGGGACTGGCGTATTATTTACTATCAGAAAAGTCATACCTGTGACGATGCTAGCCTATTACTTCTGTACAGTTTAACCTATTTACACGGAGAGGAATTGTAAAGGCATAAAAATAAAATAATTATAATATGTAAAATAATATTAACGTGGATCAGAGAACTAAATATAATTGTTATATAATAAGATAAATTTATATCTATAGCTACATACGCATATATGTTTATATTATACATATATATAATAGTATATAACAATAAGTTTATGATCGAAACATTTGGTGTTCCCGTTTTATATACGTTCCGAACTGAGCTCTCGGGAGAATAAGTGCTTTAATTGACAATTTATGTGCAGTTTTTTTTTAAATGTCAAGTAACTTTCATTTCGATTCACTTCAGAAAAAGCTTTTAACAATTTTTATAACAAAGAATTTTTTCAGTCTTTATTAAAACTAAAGTACTGATTGAATACACAGATATATAAACTATTTAACAATTATATACAATTTTATGTACCACCAGGTGAAAATCTTCCTCGTCTCGCCGATTTAATAAAAATGTGCAGCTTAATCAAGTCGTAACTTTATTTTACAAAACATAACTAACTTGTCTGAAGTTAAACGTTCATAATTCAATTGGACTTGCGGCAAAGCTTGCAACGTAACAAATCTTGTAGAGGTATAGTTAACATAAATAAGACATATAAAGTTATGAAGCACATTCGGAAATAAATATAGTACTAAGTTTTAATATTTTAATATTACAAATAACTAGCAAAGATCTTTTTAAAACCATCCGTCTATTTGGAGCAACAATACAAGCAGAGCTATAGACACAAAAACAATAGTCCTACGTTCAATTTTTCTTTATAAATTTAGATCAACTCCAAATGCATCTAGATAAATATTAATTTTACGTGATATTAAGTGATTAATATTAGATGTAGCTCTCATATGTTGACAGCCACATACGAACATGATATAGGGTGGCTCAAAAGTAATCCTCCTATCAAAAAATGCTATAAATTTTGCCTTGATGTAAAAATAATTAAAAGACCAAATAAAAATAATCCACAAGAAGAATCAAAGTTTTTCATATTTTTTTTTAAATTACAGCCAAAAACATCGGAAGGTTATTTTTGTTTGGTCTTTTAATTTTTTTTACATCAAGGCAAAATTTATAGCATTTTCTGATAGGAGGATTACTTTTGCGCCACCCTATATTTAACAGTGGGTTTGCAAAAAATTACAACACAATCTAATATCAATTACAACATATATACAGTTCCAATACCTCCCTGGATTGGAACATGAGGTATATAGCAAGCGGTTAACCGATCCATCAGGGAAACAGTTAAATAAAAATATATACTTTAACTAACCCTTGCGCCACGAGGTAGTTTAAAGAAAACTTTTTAGAATCAAATTGATGTAATTTTGAAGTTAAAATCTGCCATGATTTGAACTAAGCACTTGTGATTTCAGCGGCACATATTTGCGTACTCGGATGTTGTATAATCTGTTTCATGTACGTACTCTCATTTCAGACATTACAGTATTCAGCGTACATACAAATTTGACGCATTCATATCATGCAGCAGGGGGCTGGCGCGCCCCAATTCATTACAGCGGCAGCGAGCAAATGTAATATTGCTGTTGCATTAACACATGTAATGTGCTTGCGTACGTTATGAATTACCAAACAAAAAAGGGGTTCTATGATTGTTACTTCCACAACGTTTACAACTGATAAGTCTATTATTCAACGAAGCGACCAGATCAGCGGGACGTTCACCTGGTTCTGGTTCACTGCACCACATTGTGCTCGATTGCCTTGAGACAGAATGTTGTCTCGTCACCCCAAGTACTCACAAAGTAATGATTATGGAGTATTACAAATACTAAATAACTAAAATTAAAAAAAAATCATTGTCTGTAGTCCTTAATTATTAAGCTACAAAAGATTATATATGTATATGTTAGGGGATATAAGAATCACGCATAACAACTCACGGGGCCCAAGCCAACCTCAACTGCTTGTGGTACGCCCTACTAATCAACAAATGAGGCTCTGGTTCCCACCATCCCGCACTGGGCAAGAGTGGTGAGAAATGGCTCAAATCCCCCATATGAACCCTTACAAACGACGGCCGCCAATGTTTGACCGATCAATGTGAGGTTCTTTATGGGAGGCCTATGCCCAACAGTGGACGTTTATCGGTTGAAAATCAATATCATCATCAAAAAATTATATAGATAGGATGTGATCTCACGGAGCTGTCTTCATTTGCATACGAGCAGTCGAAGTTAGAAGCGTCATCCGTTACCTTTTATAAAAATGTCTCCTAAACAAGTGTACGCTGACTTGGTGGAAACGTCTGGAGAACTTGCTCCTCAATATTCCGGTTTCACGCTGATGAGTATAACTGCTCATAGAAAGGTTCTGCAGATCCTATTTGAACAGCCAAACAGTATTGTGAATTACCACGTTCTTTTACTTATCATCAGATGAAGGTCTCGCTTGTGTCATCGCTCCGTCAAAAATCAATCCTTGTATATATATATGATTTTTTTAGACAAAATGTTTTTGCTATTAAATTATTATTAAAGCTATATAGAAACAATTTGTTAGTATTTTAACTGGTTGGAATTATTATAAAATTTTTAACTTAATTTGCTTTACATTGGTTTAATCTTTTTGATTACAGGCTCTTTTTATAATATGACGAAAAAAAAAATTCCGCATGTAAGTAACATATTTCAAACTTGTATATTTCTACCTCACCTAAGTAAATTTTTCATTTCTCTCAGTAACGTTTGCGAGGAACAGTAAACATCCCGCTCGCGCAAAACACTCTATTAATATTAAAAGTACATTATCAGACGCGACCGCAGCCTCTGAATATTTCTATTATTAATAATTTTCGCTTCTTTTCACTTATCTTAATGTGTCCTATTTATTTCTAGATATTATTAGATCTTACTTTGACTATTATAAATAATGTCATTCACTGAACCTTTTTGCCATTTTCCGACGAAACGTTTGAAACGCACAATACATATAAATAACAATATTATTAATAGTTAATAAATGTTTTATATGTATACATTACTTTAATTTATTAACAGGTAACTATAATAATAATCAAATTAATAATTTCTTCATAAATTTTCATATATTTAATAGTTACATTACAACTTAAACAAAAATTTGAGGAGATTTGACAAAGAAAGAACAGGGGTAATATGCATGGCATATGTGTATTTTTATGTCTCGTTACGTCAGTAATTTCACTAGTTACAACGACCCACAAACCGGAACACGATAATGTTTGCACACCATTTTTTTTTATTCTACGACGAGACGCGGCTATATGAGACGTTCATCTGATAGTAAGGGATACGATTGCATACAACAACGTGGCGCTAGTTAGAACGATATACACTGCGACACTGTTCTCATCGCTTTGAGATATAAAATATCAAGCATCGTTACCTCAGTAATTACACTAGCTATAGTGCCAGCGCAGGAGGCGGTTAATAAGAATCGCTAATATATTATAAAGTTTTTAGTCGTTACAAAAGAAAACTTAAGCGTACGTTGTTATTTATTTATGATATTGTAAGTTGGTAGTGAATGTAGAGGATTTAGTTATTGTTACATCCCGGAAATAGCATAATCCGATAACGTACATCGGTTGGCATTCATCGGACCATGATTCACTTTAGACATGAAAAATGTATGGCGTCCGACATTGATATATTGAGATTGAGAGAGTTAATGCCCCTTGATGAAGTGAGAGGAATGAAATACGATATTCCACCATTTACTTACTCATATAACTTACCATTTTTGGTCTCGTATTATTTAATCAAGCGAACAGACAAACAGGACGACCATAGTAAGTGATACGCGTGGTCATATGAAATTAAAAAGGACGAGAAAATAGTTACGATGATAAACACTGCAATATTCATTTCCTGTCGCATTGAGACTTAACACACTAAATCTAGTTACCTCGATAATCACTAGTTGCAGCTGGCTCCCTTTAAACCGGAACACAGTGATGTTTTCAAACTTCTATTTAGTGGCATAAATAATCATAGCAATGGTAACTAGATGATCTCCGGCAACAGACTTCTACCATCAGTTTAATATAATCTAGTTATACTTCTCTGCTACCGGTGACCGTTTAGATAGGTACCAATACTATTGCCTTCCGATTTGAAAGACATTGTAGCTAGTTAAATTACATGAATGACAAGATTTAATATCTTATATCTTAAGGCGACGATCATGTGATATAGTGTATATTATCCTAGCTAGCGCCAAGTTGTCATATGCAGACAAATCGCTTACTTAGGTGAACGTCTCGCTCGTCTCGTCGCTTTGTAAATAAAAAAAAAAACTCGTATATATGTTACTGTCACATTAAGAATTTTATTAATATCAATAAATAGCATTTTCAAATATATGTTAGTTTCATCGATACCTACATCACGAGATTTTTTATTAAAAAAAAAAAACAATTACTACAGACCCAATTCCCAGACTGCAATCAAACATGTAAGTCGGGCGAAAAAAAATGAACCCGACCGTTCACTTGAATATACATGAGTATAATTAAAAGCAATGCTCTCGTGTAAAATGTGCAGAAAGCAAATGTTCTTTTAATTTTCAATTAAAAAAAAAATGCTACAAAAGCTCGAAGGTCAGGGTTCTGTACCATTTTACATATATACAGATCTACTTACTACAGTTATACGTATTTTTTCCGATGTTTTCCAATCCTCGAGACATTATACAAATCATGATTTATCAATTTCTCAATCATAAGTCAATAAATTCACCTTCAGACAATTATGGCAAAGGCCGAGTTAAATAGCGAAGGTCTAAAGGCAAATGCGACATTAGGCTACCGTCTGCCAGTGGAACTGAGGCATTGGTGAAAATGACAGAGAATCACTGGATGCAGATGTCATCGGACCGATCGCATTGGAAATCGGTTGAGCTACATTCAGCCGTGGACAAGAGTTAAGTCCCTGTTGTCGGAGACCCTTTAGGTAGGTACTACTGCAGCGCCCATTTCTGCCGTCAAGCAGTAATATGCAAACGTTACTGTGTTCCAGTTTGAAGGGTGCAGTAGCTTGTGAAATTACTGAGGTATTAAGACTTAATATGCCTCAAGGCAACAAGCGCAATACGGTGCTGTATATACCATCCTAACTAGCGCCACATTGTTATGGACGGGCGTATCACTTACCATCAGGTGAACATCCCACTCGTCTCATTGCTTCGTAGTATAAAAATAAGACAAGAAAAGACAGCAGTACTAAGAGAAATTATAAGGATAGAAGATGTACATACAGAATAAGAAAGTATTCGTAGCAATACAGATACATACTATTAAGAGGTTATTGAACAATTATTTTGGCTTCCAAGGAACTCGAAGAAGTCACTAATAAAAAAATTTAAGGTTAAAGGTTAACAAACTTAAACGAGCACAGACGTTAATAGAAACGATTAGAAACAAATCGGGGAAGCCTTTAGACTTACAGATCAAGTTGTTAATGGAATTGAAGATTTAAACCAAGATATTATTTATACTGTAATATATAAAATTTCCGGGTACCGGAAGACGCAGTGTTGGCTGGCTTCTTACTAACTAGGTGGTTCGATGATCTGGTGGAGGTCGCGACAAGTAGCTAGATACGGGCAGTGCAGGACCGATCGATGTGGAATTCTTTGGTGGAAGTCTATGTCCAGCAGTGGACCTCTGTCGGCTGATGATGGTATAAAGTTTGTAGACATAAAGATAATGATAAAGGTAATAAAATTAATTATTATTAATATTATTTAGTGATAAGTAAGTCTTCTCGTTACAAGAGGAACCAAAAGGAGAAATTAAAACAGTAAATCATTCGCACCTAGCATTGTGAACTTAGATAAGGGGATCCGAGAGTTGGAAAATTCAATAGGAATAATAATTTATAGCTTAAAGCTTATTACTTATGAAATGTTCACTAAGGCCAGGTCTCTATTGTCCGATATAGTTTAAATCGACGTTGGCCAAAGTGGTGCTCCGTGGGCTAATAGTGGTCCGTATAAAAATTTCGCTGGTCCGCAGAACAAATGTGAAATACATTCATCACTTTATCTGTTGAGATGTATTGAAACATAATTATTTATTTTATTATGGTTTATTAATAGTTTTCTTTACTTCATCATCAGACAATAGAAGGCCACTGCTGGACATGGGCCGCCACCAAAGATCTCCACATCGATCAGTCGGCGTCAGCCAGCCAGTTAGCGTGATCTTCAATACCGCCGGGCACTAAGAGTTGTCGTTTGATATGGGGAGAATTGGGTCATTCGACACCACGCTGACTCTACACGGGATGGGGAGAGCAAGAACCTCGTTTGTTGATTTGCAGGCCAAAAAGTTTGGCGATCGCTGGTCTAGATAGACCGAAGCTACTATTTCTGCAGCCTGTACTATAAAAAACTTTTAACTACAGTTTCTTATAGCGCTGAAGCTTATGAGATTTTTTATCTTATTAACCATATAAACAAATGATAAACCAAGAAAGAGGTAGCATAAAATACGCTAAACAAAATATATCGAGAGAGATAAAACTTTATTCGCTAAGGAAGTCGACTTGTAAATAGTTGAGGAAGTAATGATCACGATGCACTAAGTTTTTATTTTCCGGTTTCCCGGTGGATCGGAAGCAACTGACTACTTTAAGTTTAGTTTCAAACTTAAGAACAAACGACTATTAAACTTCCGATTATATTTACCTTAAGACAAATTATTAAAATGATAACATACTCCTTCACCAACTGGTACCGAGTTTTTGCTATTTGATGCTAGTTATATATAGATGATATACACTGCATTGTGGTAGCTTAGAGTCACAAGATGTGAAATTCCATTTTTCAGTACTTTTAATAGGTATAACTCTCTCTTAAAACCAGAACATGTTTGCATACTCTACTATTTGGCGGTAGGATAGCTTACCATAATTAAAGTATAAGTCGCAAACTAGTTAACCCAAAATCATTATCTATATTTTGGGTAATATTGGTGGGAAGTGTCTAATGCCATAGATCTTCTAGTGAGGTACCATCACAGCTCTTATTTCTACCGTCAAACAGAAACACGCAAAAATTAGTGTTCCGGTGTTACAAGCGTTGTAGCTAGAAAAATTGCTGGGGTATTGAGACTTAGCATCTTAAGTCTCGCGGATGATGCGAAAGCGTTCCCGTAACCCCGCCATGAGGCAACGACGAACATCGTGGGGGTTTTAGTCGGTGCAAGTCCGACGTAACCTGTCCTTGCCCCCCCGCAAGGACGGGTATGCGCAGACATTTCCCTCACGTTAATAAAAAAAAAAACATCTTAAGTCTGAAGGCAGGCGACGAGCACAATTTGTTGTTATTTGTTATTAAATCAATCATCGAATAAAAAAGCTTACACGAATTATCATAGTGAAGTAATAACCGACACCGCAGTGGGAATTTTGAATTTTCAATTAAATATCATGATAATTTCGACGTATTGTTGTCCACTGCTGGACGTGACCTTCCCCAATACACACTCTCTATAGGTATCAGTTAATATTCAATAGTTGATAAATAGTTTCAATCAGTACATAATTCAATGAATATGATTAAATTCGAACCGAGTTCGCAAACATTTCGCGATGTCATACCCTAATTGATTATAACCTGATAATAAAATATATTTCCCATGGGTCAGTAAACTTGTTTTTGGAAATTAATATCACACTAAAATGGTCGCTGTGAATTCAACAAATTAATATATTTTACATACGTAACAATTTATACATAGAATATGTTAAATATTACCTCCATACATTGTTTGATAGATTCAGACCTTCCGATTATTAGATAACAACAAATGGAAGATTCTCGATGTTTATATTTCTTTTATTCAATTATCCATTTTGATATTTTTGTTGAAAATATTCTAAATTGAGAATGACCTTAAACATATACTTTCTATAAAATATTACCATACATTTTATTAAATTAGTTATGTATGTGTAATAATTTTAACCGCTTTGCTGGCCTTGACATAGAATTAGATTTGAAATTTAAACTTTAATTTTGTCCGAAATATCCCCGCCCAGTAGCAACCCGGCGTCTCCTCGAGGTCCTTCCCGTTATTGACACCCCCGCAACTCCCTTTGGAGAAAGAATTTTGCAAAATCCATTCTTAACTGATCACTATAAAGCAGAAGCAATATCTCTACCAAATGTTGAGTGTTTACGTTTAATAGTTTCCGAGTTCTCGTGATGAGTTATTGAATCTCTGGATACCTCCTAAGTATATATGTAGATATATACATATACTTATTGTAATTTATTGTTGTACTTGACTGGTGGCATGTCTCTGTTTCCGGAGAACGTCTGGTCACCATTGCAGTTCCGTTATTCCTGTCCAACAGTAGTGTTCAAACCTTGTAATGAGAAAAGTTTGAATATAATCAGAAAATTTTATATCCTGTCTCTACTATAACATACAGAAATGAAACGAGGTATATATTATATATTAAATTCAGTTTTTATTAATAATATGAACACTAGTCCCGGAGCATGTTATAGTACAGACGTATAGTCTAACTAGCTCGCGTGATATTTAATAGTCAATTTAGAATCTCATCTCGCGCATGTCATCGGGTAAATTGCCAGCACAACTTCAAAGTGGCAGGATTGCAGCGAAGCTAAATATCCGCATAAAATAGGATTAAAATGTCTGTAAAACTGCTATATCTGAACTTGGAATGTCTACAATGTAACATACTTTATGTATAGCTTCAACTTAGTTACAGATTACTTAAGGAATAATCTTTGCTTGCAAATTTCAATAATTGCAATCTATATTGCTTCAAAAAGGAACTTATTTTAATTTTATAGAATGCATCAGACCTGTGAGGCAATTAATAAATAAAACTATTTATTCAACGAACCGCCTGCTCATAGCGATAAGCTGGTTAGGATGATATACACTGCACTACATTGTGCTCGTCGTCTTGAGTCTCGGTACCCAATATTAATCAATAGCTACATCCTTATTATCACTTTAATAAAATTATACAATTTGGTTTCCTATCCACTTTGGTTTGTGGTGACAAATAAATAAAATTTTATTTAATTATTACCATCTTATAAAGGATCAAGTGAAAACATTTTATTGTTTAACTATAAATTTTATTAAGTGATAGATGTCCACCACTGGGCACAGGACTCTAAATTTTTTTAAAACAACTTAATTATGATCTAATTATTTCTAACAAATTTAATTCAGTTATTTACTAAAGAATGTTTCCTTTCATCATATTAGAATGGCTTTCAGATGTATCAATGCACTAGAATTCAAGTACAGTGTAAAGGGTTCTTATGGAGTTCTTACCAAGTCAACCTGATCTACACGGGATCTAGCCTGCTAAACAACGGACGAGGATCTGATCACCCAACAACCTTGCGCTGAGCCAGCGTTGTGGGACTAAGGCCCAAATCCTCCTCAATCAATGAGGATCCTTAAGGGAGGCTTATGTCCACCTGTGGGCGTTATGCGGCTGATAAGAAGAATCAAATCCGTTGCAAATAAATAATCTGATATTAAAAAAAAATTTTTTTCATCAAAATTTACGATTCACTATATTCACATTAATATTACAATGAATCAAACCTTTATGCGATAAATCGGATCGTCTGTCATGATTTAGAATTTTTATTTATAGAACTTTATTTATCAATTATTTATTTATTTATTTTATGTCTATTTTGTGTATCTCCAGCACATCTTTATTGGTCTGAATTCTCGATAATTTTTTATAAAGAAGTAATTTTTAAATTAATTATTTCTTCTCTTCGTACGTCCGTTTATAGGTTTTACTTTGACCTCCATTATTAGAACGCGACCTTCTAAGTACTACAATTAACTGACGGTTATTATCGAGTCAAACTTTCTCATGTCCATAACATAGTTTTTTTTTTATTTACTAAACACGAAAACGAAATCTATTTCGCATGTTGTTAAATGACAATGAGGTCACACGGAATCATCGTTAGCCGATAGACGTCCACTGCCAACATAGGTCTGCTCCAAACATCCCCACATCGATCAGTCCTGCGTTCCCCACATAGCCGAGCACGAGAGGCTGTTGTATTTAGGGGTTCATATTTGGGATTTGGGCCATTTCGCAGCACACTGGCCCAATGCGGGTTGGTGGGAAACAGAGCTACGTTTCTTGTGTAGCAGGGAGCACCATAAGCAGGTGAGGTTAGCTTTGTGAGTTGTTGTGCGGGACTCTTTACACCCCACCTAACTTTGGCTTTGTATTGGAAGCCGGTACACAACAACGTTGTTATAGCAGCATATTTATTATATGGGGATTGTAGTGACCTAGGCGTGATGGTAAAAACGCTACAATCCACAAAAGTCCAAAGTATGTGCTTCCTGAATCAAACTGCAGACCCTCGTTAACAAAACTCGCGCTTTTGTACTGCGTCTCAGTAGTAATAAAATTTGGTTAATATACAATAAGGGTAAACTTGGTGGTGCTGGCCAATTAATGTAGATAAAATAAAATATATTAGCTACAGCACATGTATTTTTTTAATAACTCTAATACACTGTACTTAGTACACGGGAGGGAATAAGGGACCTAAAGTTAGTTGAGTAAATCAAATAATAAAATCAAGCGATGTTTTAAAATCATACATTTACAGAATTAATCATAATAATAACTCATGTCCAGATTATTAAATTATTTGTTTATAAAACGAAGATTTTTATATAATATATATATATATATATATGTATATATATGTTGATATAAATATTATAACTTGAGTAATAAGAAGCTGAATGGTCCTCGCTATAGATTTTGAATGATTTTCATTAGTAGTAAAATTAGTTTAGTTCAGTCTTAATTAATTTTCGTAGAGATCAGTTAACATAATATGTTAGAAACTCTTGAGGTCACTTCTAAAAGAGACCACCGAAGTGCTTAAATGTTGTAGTGTACAAATATTGTCATGTTACCTTCAAAGGGTTGTATGAAGAAAAAGTATTAAAGTATAGTTATGTGTGATTCTTGCTGCGATTTTTGTCTGGCTTGCTTTATAGATTTCTTGTATGAATAACTTAAAGATGGGAATATTAACGATCTATTAAAGTAAGAATTTGATTAGGTAGGAGACTTACTTTTTCCACGGTTAAACCAATAGATACAATTTCCATACAGGGGCAACGAATACTTTGTATGGGAATTTTACTGGCTACAACTAAATATTATTCTTCAGAAAGTTTTCAGTGAGGAATGCAGAAACGCATACATAATGTGGGGATCTTCAGAGATGCCCAGCTGTGGACGTCTATCATATGATAATAGTTTTACTTTCACATTGCGAGCAATAGCTTGTCTAATATTATGAACGATCACCAAATATTAACTCTCAATTCATCTAATTCACTTAGAATCATATGATCGGTGATCAATCACGGAGATTAAGTAAGTTTAGAACAAAGCAACTATAGGCTTTATGCAGAAGCAATAAGTTCCGAATCGGTTCAACTGCGGCAAACGTACAGACAAAATTTTCCGCAGAAGCCTCTCAGAACCTATAATACAGAGTGTCAGATATAAGTAAAGAGTCCTTGGGGTGTTGTACGCGGTGAGAATAGCTTCAAGATTTCCTAAGAAAAATTATTTTTAGCTATATGAAACAGACTACATGAAAGCGTAGTAATAAATTTATAAAAAAAATTATTGTAGACGTACATCCTACTATCTATCTTAACGATCTCTTTCGCCGGTGACAATCAGAAAAACGGCGAATCGCCATCCTAATTTAGTAAATTAATTTATGAACTAAGAGGTTCAGATCTCAGTTTTTGATAAGAAAAGCAAAAGAGTGGACATCTAGTAGTAGTACTAGTATTTAATGAAACTAACTAATGAATCAACATCTCATGTCGCCAGATGATACTGATGAACTAACACTGCAGTGTTATGGGTAGACGTATTACTTATCATTATGTGAACGTTTATCTCGCTGCTTTGTGGTATAAAAAAAAAACTTTTTAAAAGTTGTCTCCTCTCTCCCCCACTACTGTTTAACAGTAAAAATCGTTGCTGCAAAGGTTCCTGACAAAACGATTTCCGGCTGTAGACAACTTAACTGTCTAACCTAATCAATGAATGCTTCTAATTTGATCTGATTACAATTAGATATTGTAATTAGATTACAGTTGAAGAGTTTGAGATTTCTGAGAAGATTATTTTTTTAAGGATGAAATTTTACTTTTTGCTGACGAAGAAAGACGTCTTTTATAATACATCAATACTTTTATGGTCTTATGATGTTATATAATAAAGTTAAAATTATACACTTAAAGGATCGACAGAAGTCTGATATAAGTATAGATATTTTTTGTTCTCTTTCATATAGCATATGAATTTTTTTTCTAAATAAATGTCAATTGTGTTGTGAACAAATTTTTAAACAATTTATGGGACAGAGTTCATGGTTTTTGTAGATCCAACGAAGAAATTTCCAAAAGCGTATTACTTGTCATATGCGGTCTACCTTTCAGTCGCCTAAAACAAAACGTGAAGATTTCACATGTACATAAAAACTTTTACCGAACCAAAGAGTATTTCATAACATGCGATAAATATTAACGCACCTTCCAGGATAGTGAATTTGTATCAGATATCGTGAATAAGTTATCTTTACGAGGGGCTGCAGGCTTTATGCCTCCGCCTGTATGGTTTACGAGACCGTAAAACCAACAATGTATGTTCATAATCATTTTAATGTATATACGGATGCTGAATTGTTACAATATTATTTGTTTATTATAAACGCATTCTACATACATTTAAATGAATAAAACTATGCGAAAGAAACTGAGAAGCATATTTTTGTACTATTAAAGATTTTTCTTCAATTATTTATAACATTATAGGATAAAGATGGTGGTTACTAGAGTAAGGTAGTCTTTATATTGGAAAAGTAAGAAAAACCTGTTAATATAGAAATTTTAAATTTAGACCTTTTAATCTATGTTGAAACTTATTATCCACTTTTGTAATTACTTTAGGTATTTTAAAGGTAGATTAAGAATTGGTGATGATGCTGGATAAAGGTAGAAATTTAGTGCAGTATATAATATCCTAACTAGCGCTACATTGTTATGGACAAGCATATCAGTTACCATAAGGTTAATGACCTGCTTATCTCGTCGCTTAATTTAATAATAAAAATAAAAATGATTCCTCCTATATTACTTCATGCATTTATTGTTCATCGTCATCATGATCATCTGTTTCACTAGGCAAACTATAACCAATCTCCTACGTTCTTCTTCTTCTTCCTCCTGCCTTTTTCTGTTCTATGTGGGGCGGCACAATATCCTACGTTATGTTAACAATAAAAAAAAATTAATACTATCATATTTAACAGCGTATTCTGCGTAAATATCCAAAGTCGGTTAAAAATACATATTTGAATATGAATTCATGAATCGTAATGATTCAAAAACACATCTTCCGTCTGTCGTCTGAAATTCTTCAGCAAACTGAAGATTTACCGGAGTGTATTCTGTATGTGTTATCCTTCGTCAATGTCAAGAGGGCGCACCTGTAACCGCGTTTCAGGTGGATTTGTCGTTCCTTCAGGACTTAAAAGCGCGTAATAAACCGCGCGTTGTAATACAGATATTTTCTTTATGGATTCCAAAATGTATAGCAGGAGAAGGAAGAGGATACAGGAGTATTTAATGTTACCTTTGATTGTATGAGATCCTTGTTGCTTAAAAGTTTTCAGACAGTACTAAGCATTTCGATATTTTTTTGTCTTATTTGGGAATTTTTATTACATTTAGAACTATCATCAGCAAGAACTTCCGTCCGTCCTGCCACTTTTGCTTAATACTTAGAATCGTTTTATTTTCGTTCACCTGTTGATAAGTTGAAATGTTTAGATAGCTTTATATGTACCTTAAGATAAGATATTAGAGGATGATATGCAACAGCAGCATATGGTGCTTATCGCCTTGAGACGTAAAACATAGTCTCATTACCACAGAAATTTCACTAGGTGCATCGCCCTACAAACCTGACCACAGTGCTGTTTGGCAATAAGAATAGGAGCTGCGGTGGTACCTGGACGGTCTCCGGCCTGCCTGCCAGTAAAACGTTTTTCTTTTTACGTCATACTCATTCTCTTGATATTATTTCTAAGTAAAATTTATTTTTGTGAGTTCTTTAAAGTATTGTTTGAATAATATTTCCAAATCATACATTCCAAGAACTTTAGGCAAGCTGGAATTTAATTAAATCATTTCCTTCCCGGAAGCTGGACGTTAGTTAAACTTGCCTTGTAAAGGCATGCGCGTGGCATTTTGAAGGGAATGGTAATACACATACAATATTCAGATATTCAGGATGTATATTAGTATCATACCGTAAAACTAATGTACAACTGTAGCTTCCGTTTACTAAAGTTACTAATTAGTTCACTAAATGATATAGTACTTAACTATAATCATCTTCAGCCGATAGACGTCCATAGCTGGACGTAAGCCACCCCCCAAAGGTCTCCACGCTGATCGGCTCTGCAGCACCTGCGTCCGTCAGCTTTCCCCGACGTTCAACATATCATTACACCATTACTTAATTATATTGGTGGTAAATTAATTAACTGGTGGCAGGTTTGTATTGCTGGAGACCGTCCAGATACCACCGCAGCTCCTATTTCTGAAGCCAATCAGAAGTATGCAGATTACTCTCTACTGGAGAACTCAAATTTTATGTCTTACGCGACAAGCGTATTGTGATGCAGTGTATATCAACCCAACTGGCGCCACATTGTTATGGACGGGCGTATCATTTACCATCAGGTGAACGTCCGTGTTGTCTAATCGTTTCCTTGAATAAAAATAAATGGAAAATTTGATTTCATACTTTTGGTTGCCTGAAGCTGATAGAAGTCAAATACATATTTATACAGAACTAAAACTAACAGAAGTACAGAACCGTAATTTATTTAATAGACTGTTTTTTTTTTAATTTTACAAAGACAACGTCTTAAAAGCTCAAACTATTGAATTAATTTGCAACTACAATCATTGCGTAACAAGAGAGACGTTTCTGTAACTCTTTCTATTAAAAAAAAATCTAGAAAAGGTATTTTCCCGATCTCACTTATTTCTTTTTGTAAGGCTTTGAATAATAATCCTCAAAAGCCTTCACAATTATTTTTATATATAAACATGTGTAATATTATCTTCATTGAAACAGCCTATCGAAGCTTTCCATCCTGAGTTTAGCTACCAAATTTTCTTAATAGCATTAAGGCTCTGCTAGGACTTTAGGTCTTATTCATAACGAGATGGTCAGGACTATTAATCCATTACTCTGACTAAGTAAACTGTCAAATGTCACCAAAACTATAAACCCGTGACTTATCGGTTTCCTTACCGGAAGCTTAAGCTCGATGGGGATCGAACCTGTACCACTTCAAAGATGTTTAACGCGTCCGTACAGATTCCTTACTTGTTTCTAGGTCAGAATAGGGATTTTCATCGCCTTCTATACGACCCTGTAGAGGACAATGGCTTGACGTCTGCTAATTCGTGAGAGAGATAGGGACTACATAAAACATGCCCCGGGACAGGCTATTCCAGGATAGCCTAAAGTCACGGTTGCGTTCCTTAACGGAGATTCTGTAATCTCTCCAATCGCTGAAGATGACCACTGAGTTGGTTTTAAGACGTAAAAATAACCAGATAACTGTTTTTAATCCAATTAAACAACGAGACGAGCGGGACGTTAACGTGATGGTAAATGATAATAAACAAAGCAAACCATAACATAATGGCACTAGTTAGGATGATATATACTGCACCACATTGCACTCGTCATCTGAGACATAAGATTTTGAGTCTCATTACCCCAGTGATTACACAAGCTACATCGCCTTTCAAACTCGAACACAGTAATGGTTACACAATACTGTTTGACGGCAGGTATAGGCGCTGCGGTGGTACCTACCTAGACGTTCTCCGAGACCTACCATCAGTAAACAGAGAGAATGCCCCCTAGAAGACATACTATCTCTTCGAACATGTCACCACCGAAACCAAAACAAAAATGCTTCTTACTTGTATGAATGCATAAAATAACGCTTTAATTTTTTTTCTGCAAATTATGTTTTGTAAGCAGACATTAATACTTATATTACTTATATTTTATTTATTAAAATGGAAAGCTTTCTCCAAGTTATTCGTTTCAGTAAACATGGAAAATATTAATGTGATATCAGTTTCGTATCAAAATAACATATTACAACACAATCGTAAATATATTCTGAACTAATTAAACGCTTGAACAAAACGTGATATCATACCGCATTTAATTATCCTGAAATACTGTAATTACATTAACAATTATTACAGCAAGTATATAGAGGGTGTAACGGTTCACGCACAACAACTTACGGGATCCAAGTTAAAGTCTCCTACTTGTGGTGCACCCTGCTAAACAACAGACGAGACTGGCTCCTACTAACCCACATTAAGCCAGCGTGATCGGAAATGGCCCAAATCCCCACTGTATGAATACTTACTCCATCGATGTGAAAATCTTTGGCGGTGGGCAATGCCCAGCAGTGGATGTCTGTCAGCTGATGTTGATAGTAAATAATGCAGAATGGAATAATACAGTTATCACCATCAGTTATAAGTAATCATCTGGCCGCTATGTCATATAATATAAACGCTGGACTGTTAACAAAACTTCTATATTTTTTTGATTCGACAATAAAACGAGATGAACGTTTTACTGATGGTGAGCAGTACATCAGCGTGGGCCTGCGTAGTGGAAAATGGCCCAGACCCCCCCATATGACAAACGACTGAAGATTGCAAGAAGCCGCTGGAAGCGGACAGGGCAGAACTGATCAATGTGGGAATCTTTGAAGGAGGCTTATGTCCCGCAGTGGACGTCTATCGGCTGATGATAATAAGTAATATAGCTGCCCATTGCAATATAGTACTTATACGGGCTGGCAAACACAGCATCTAATGGTAGGTCTCTGTTGCCGGAGACCGTCTAGGTAGATACCACCTAAGATCTTCTGTTGTCCTCTTCTGCCGCCAAACAGTAATGTGCAAACATTACTGTGTTCCGGTTTCAAGGGTGTTGTAGCTAATGTGATCGCTGGGTTAACGAGACTTAACATCTTAAATCTCAAGGCGGCGAGCCCAATGTGGTGCAGTGTATACCATCCTAACGAGCGTCACGTTGTTATGAGCAGACGTATCACTTACCATCAGGTGAACGTCCTGCTCGTCTCGTCCCGTTGTTGAATAAAAAATATAAGATATTAAGTCTCGATACCTCAGTAATTTCATTAGCTACAGCGCCCTTGAATACGGAAAACAGTAATGTTTCCACAAAACTGATTCATCATCAGCCGATAGACGTCCACTGCTATCGGCATCGGTGGGACAGGGATTAATATCGAGGACTTGGGCCATTTCCCACCACGCTAGCCCAATGCGGGTTGGTGGGAGCTAGAGCCTCGTTTGTTGATTAACAGAGTGCACCACGAGCAGTTGAGATTGTCTTAGAGAAAATTGTACACTGCTGTGGTACTTACCTAGACGTCCTCCGGGAACAGAGACTTGCCATCAATGGAACAGAGACCTACCACCATTACAACAGTTTATAAATAAAGCCTCCTTTTTTAAGTTATAGCAATTATGACCGTTTTAAATAAACAATAAAAAAACTTCTTAACATAAAGTACAACAAAAATGTTCGTATGTCAGTGTTCGTAAATTTTTGGGAACAAATTGTGGTTCTCGACAGATCAAGAGTAAGGGTGTTGAAAGCGAGGAGTTGTAAATATTATTGCGCTAATAGAGAACACGGATCAGCAGTAATTATTTTTTTATTTACCTTGAACTTAGACTTCACATGGCTGATAACCATAACAACGTATTATACAGTATCATGAAACAGTGCTCTGTTATATCGGTTTATTTACAATAACAAAGTGATAACCAGGCAAGGAAAGTAAACACAAGTGGCTCCGGAATCGAACCAGAGACAACCATCTTACTATTCCTCGTCTTAGTCTTCGATATTGAAAATAAAGGTTTTGAATGATTTATGTTTTCTTTAAGAGAATGTCGCTCACTATGAAACATAATTGTACTTCCTCTTTCGTTTTTCTAAGTTCTCTCTAATCGATCAATAGTATATGTGTATGTAGTTATATTAATATACATTAGCCTGACTGTAGATATATATTAGAACTGTTCCCCGCTCGCTTTGCTAGTAGTAACACCCCCGCAACTCCCTTTGGTGAAGGAATTTTGTAAAATCCGTTCTTAATTTCCGCAAAATAAATCTTCGCACTAACTAAGTATCTAGGCCTTATGGTTCTAAAGATATCGTGATGAGTCTCTACATAGGAGGAAATCTCTTATTTCATCATCATCATCAGCCGATAGAGATAATCATCATGTCTTATGTATATAATTTAAATTGTATCTTATATACTTGTAACATATTGTACCCTCACTTTTCTTCTGCCTAGCCTTATGATAGATGCGTTGAAAATTATATTTGACATTAAGTCCGCGATTTTCAATATTTTTTATTTGTTTTAAATAAATAAATCTCAAAAATTCATTGACTGTATTTACTCAAAAATAATTCAAGCTACCTCCAGTAGTCGCGTCTCATGAAAACCTTCATGATATAGAGGTAGCTCACGTTTTTGTCGAAGACGTAACAAATTAAAATAATGGCTGGATGGTTTTACGGAGCAGCTTCAGTAAGCGCGGCTCGGCGACGCCAGTCTCTTAAATTTCAGTAATAAAATTATTTATATTCAGTAACCGACGAACTAAAAGAAGAAATATTATGAATTTAACACTTTATTATTTCAAACGATGAAGACGCTACTAGACTTATTTACTCAGTAGATCGGCTAACCTTTAGCCAGAGATACACGATAATATTTATTAAATTCATTATAATACCCTAGGAAAGTAATACATAAATATATATTGTATTAACTGTTCCTCGTTAGCTTTGCTGGCTGTAATATTGAATTAGATTTGAAACTCAAACTTGAAATTTGTCAAAAAATATCCGCCCGACGACAACCCGCCGCCACTCCTCCCCAACGGGTTCCCGCCTTGTCGTGGCGGAGGGGCTTAGTAACCGTGGACCGACACACGGTGAAGCAAAGTGGAACCCACCCGACCGGCCCGCAGCGAAGGGCCGGCCGAAGCGGCCGTTCCAAGTTCGAGCACCGGTTGGATAAGTGGAGCGCAACGGAGCGACCGGGGACCGCAGGGGCGGCTTTATGCTGCCCCTTGCGGCCGAGGTGGAGTCGCGGAAGGAATACCCTCTGCGACTAACCGATGTCGCACCGGCGATGCGGCGGCAGTGGGGCTGCGAGGGAAGAGGAGCGTCGATATTGCGATGCGCCGTTCTCACTATCCTCCGCGGCTGTAACTGGATAGCGTCGTACCCAACATCTCTCCCCCGCGGGGAGCCGGGAGCGGTTTTCTCCCGCGGCTCCTATGGCCTCTGGGCAACGGGTTCAAGGGAACCCGTCGCCCGCGCGACTGCAGGAGGCCGAAAAGGAGTCGCGCTACATGTTCCGGCGCGCCCTGGAAAGAGAGGGTTCATCGCTCCCTCCCAAAGTGGGGTTGCGAAAGCGGCCAACGCCGGCAGGGTTGCGGTTGCAAGCGAAAGCGTTCCCGTGACCCTGACATCAGGCGATGATGCGGAAGATCGTGAAGGTTTTAGTTGGTGCATTTCCGATATGACCCGTCCTTGCCCCCGAGTGGACGAGTATGCGTAAGCATTTCCCCCATAAAAAAAAACCCGTAAAACCCCGTAAAACAAAAAAAAAACTCGCTGCCACTCGGGTCACTTCCAGTTATTAACACCCTCGCAACTCTTTTTGAGGTCACACTTCATAAAATCCGTCTTTAGCTGATCTATAGTCAGTTAAAAGAACATTCTTACCAAATTTCAAGTCTCTTGGTGTTATGATTCCAGAGACATTGTGATGAACTTAAGTGGAAATCTCTAATATAATATAAATCTATATAGATAAGTTATACAGTATTTTGTATAAAATTATAGCAAGTGAAAATATTAAAAACGTTAAGTTTAGTTTATATTTAAATACAATAACAATTAAACAACGAACCAAACAATAGCCTAAATAAAAAAAACCAAATCCGTATACATTTCAGATGATTTACATTTATTTTCATGAGATTCAAAATGAAAAAAGTTTTAAATGTAATATCGCTGTATTTTTTTATTGTTATCCCCGCCGTTTGCTCGGTATTACCATAAATGAATATCAAACTCTCGTATGGATGATGTCCCAGCTCTTGTGACAACAATCTTAAGGAAATTGAATCACAATAAAATACTAGCGGCGCCGTTTATATTCAAATTTGTTGCTTTAACACATCCGCCATTAAAACTTGCCGAAACATTGTTTGCTATTGAATTAATACAGAACGTGAATATTATTTCAAGTAGTTAGATTCTTGTTTCATGATTTTAACAGCTTCATCATCTTAAACCAAATAGCGATGATTTACTGATGGTAGGTCTCTCTTGCCGGGGACCGTATAGGGACGTACCACCGCAGCGACTATTTCTACCGCCAAACAGTAGTGAGTCAACATTAATGTATTCAGATTTATAAGGCGCTGTAGGTAATGAAATTACTACGGTAACGAGATTCAACATCATCACCTGATGGTATATGATACACCCATAACAACGTGGGACTAGTTAGGAAACTACACATAGCACTACATTACGCTCGTCGCCTTGAACCTAAAAAAGTTGTTTTGTTACCTCAGTAATTTCACTAGCTTCAACGCCCTTCAAACAATAACACAGTATTCAGGACTGGAATAGGAGCTGCGGTTGAACTACCTATACAGCATCCGGCAACAGAGACCTGCCACCCCTGAATTAGCTGTCACTTAATGTAACAAAGTTTAGTTAACAAGTTACTGTTACAGTTTGCATATTTGCATCGCAGATGTCTCATTTAACTTTATAATTATGTATCCCAGGTGATACAAATTAATTCAGCTCAACTTTATCCTTGATACGTATCACTTTTACTGTTACAAGAGCACTTCATTAGCAGCTAGATAGCGATTTAATATTTTAGGGTTTTCACGGACCAAGACACTAGGTATAGACATACATTTATCTGTCAAAAAATAACTATGATTACAAAATGGAAACTTAATACGAGAATTGTGTATAAAGGAATGTGATGACATAATTGGATCCCAGCAGCACGCTGTGCAAAATTGCTACAGCACTGATCTTTAATGGAGCTTAAACCGACTTGTTTTTTTTTTATTCAACGAAGCGACTAAACGAGCGGGACTTTTGATAATGTAGCTCAAGTTAGAATGATAAACACTGCGTCACATTGCGCTCGAGGCCTCAGACATAAGATTGAGAAATAAGTTGATTCCCGTTACCGCAGTAATTATACTGGCTACAGCGGCTTTCAAACCGGAACACAGTAATGTTTCTACACTGCTTTTTGGTGGCAGAAATAGGCGCTGCGGTCGTACATACCTAGACGATCTCCAGTAACAGAGACCTATCATCAGTCAAAGCTTCTAACAAGCGACTATATTTATTTTCTTTACAATAAAACGTTAATAGAAAGCTAATACACAAGTATAATATTAAAATTGGTGATAAGTTCCTATTCCTTGATATCATCTAAATGAGAACTACAGCTTTCTTTCTATGATTATCACCCTTTTTTGTAGGATGTTAAGGCTTTAAATATATCGAACAAGCAAGATTTTTCAGGATGATTTTTATAAATATTCGCGTAAAATCTGATGTGCCTCCTAAATTAGGAACGTCGTATCCAAATGAGCAACTCGGTAGTCGTATGTTATGAATAATTCACTGCACCCAGTTGAGATCAAAGAGAATGTTCTAGACGTGTGCGGGTTGTGACATATGCAATTTACATAATACTTGTACACAGTCACAGATTTTCAATTAAATCGTCTAACTCGTTTCTAACAAAATTACTGCTTATAAGCATCTCTCATGTAATACCACTTTATCGGATCGCCAACACGCTGTACCTGGCCCAAAGCACACGCAAGACTTGATTCATCTAAATTTAATCTCTTTTCCATCAGTTAAGTCCAGTGACAGTCTCGCCAACGAAAAATGTGATCAGCACATTGATACTTGAGTTTTTAGATTCAAATGTGTTTGTTCCTTAATCTGTATCTCCTGTGGATTACTTCTTTGTAATTCTTTTCTTCAAAGAACACAGCTTTCTCTACTTTCTGAATGACTCTTAATTTAAAGAGTAGTGATATCGTCAGTGTTTAAATTTCTGCATCGTAGGTACATTGATTTTAATAAAAATTTACTTATTGGATTACCAATGAAATTATTACATCTTAAACTGTCTCCGTATCCTAGTGGCTCATTGCTTGGTTTCATTGTTGTTTCAGAATAATGGTTACAAACATCTCCACTTCTTTTGCTACTCAGGGTCATAAAGATTACAGATCAAATGTTAGCCCGTAATCTATATAAATACATACGAATTAACAATTAATCCTTTAATAATTTTACAGTTTAAACTAACTAAAAAGCTAGTTTAAACAAAAGCTATTTAAGCTAGATAGAACTTAACTCTTATCATCTGCCACGAACTTTCGAACTGATCGAGTAAGCTTATATAATGTGGGCGGAAGCTAGACATTGCAGTTTAGGAAAGCTCACCGTGAAATACCGAATACATTTTTAAACATATACTTTTCTATTCCAGCCGAATATTAACAAACATATATAATATCATACGAAATTATGTTATCAGGTTTTACAACATAATGCAGTAGTACGCACGGAAGGATGCAATGAGCAACTTCCAAAATTTCCTATCACTGATGAGAGAGTTACTTGTTTTCAAAGTAGGAGTCTATTGCTTATAACAAGAAAATTCAAAATATTTTTATTTGATTTCATTTGTAGAATCATTTGTAATTGTCAGTCCTTTTATATTAAAGTTGATTTACAACGCTACCTCTTCCCAGAAGAACTGACGAGAATCTTAAAAATGGGTATTTTTTATGATTGTACATATTAAACTGAACAATTCATTATCGAACAAAAGTTTCCGTCTTCAAACGCCGAACAGTTTATATTTTTATTTTATGAAGCGACAAGACGAGCGGGACCTTCACCTGATGGTAAGTGATACGCCTGCCCATAACAACGTGACGCTAGTTAGGATGGTACACAGCACCACATTGCGCTCGTCGTCTTGAGACATAGAACGCTAAGTCTCGATATCCCAGTAATTTCACTATCTACAGCACCTTTCAAACCGGAACACAGTAATTTATACACACTACTGTTTGACGGTAGAAATAGGCGCTGCGGCGGTAACTATCTAGACGGTCTCCGACAACAGAGACCTACCATCAGTACAGCAGTATATCATCCTAACGCTACATTGTAAGAGCAGGCCTTTAAGGTTCGATCGAATGAACATTACATTTATCCCATCGTATTGCTGAATAAAAAAAAACTAATTAAACGTTTAAATAAAAAAAAAATATTTTTCATACAATTCTGTATATAAGATACTTAAATATTTTTTTTTAGTTTTATTAATCAACCTTTTACTATTAAAGACAAACTATTCAAATAGCCTTACCTACCACCACCAAAGTTTTTAGAAAAAGCTCTATTTTGCAGCGAAAACGTCGTAGTTAACGATTTATCATAGATAAAATTAAAAATAAATTTAAGTCGACATAACAAATGATATACAGCTGGAGCCGCCAATTCAACGATCAAAATGGGAAATCTCCCCTGAGGATATTCGCATCATATTTAATTACACCTTTTCAACCCTGCTCAAAGTCAAACATATTTGATGCGAGGCCGGGCCAACAACAACACAGCCCGGTTATACCCGGTCCTTTAATAAAGGTTCATCGATTGTTTTGTCCGTATATTATATAACATTAAAAACCAAGTTTTAAAAAAATATCACAATAAAAATTTTAATAAACCTCTTTTATATCACCTCGACTTCATTTTCACAATGCCAATAACTGAAATGCTCTGAATCTTGGTTGTCTTCAGAGTACTTTTCGATTTCAGTCGAAACACAGCAATATTAAACTGTTTCAATACATAACAGTGGATCATAGATCATCAAGCAAGCTAGAAAAGACCTAACCACCATCCAAACTCCATATATGGCCCATAGATAACTTTTTTGTTATAAATCCCACGGGTCCAGCGGCCTTTGCGTCTCGGAAACTGTCAAAAAAAACCTATGCTCTGAAATTCTCGTAAGCTTTCATGACATTCAAAGACAGTCTAGCCCAGACTATTAAAAATGTAAATTGAATCCGATATGAGGTCACTGACAACCTAAAGACATGAATAGTTTATCAAGTCCTGATAATATATACAAATTAATATATAACGTAAGGAAGCCATATGTTCTAAGAAATAATTAGCATGGTATACATTCCACGACATCGCATTTGTCGCCTTGAGATATAATATGTTTTCTCGTTACTCCAGTAATTTCACTAGCTACAGCGCCCTTCAAAAGAAATCATGTAATGTTTGCACCACACCGTTTGTCCGCTGCAATATGCGCTGTGGTGGTACCTACGTAGACGTTCTCCAGCAACAGAGACCTACCAACATTTGTCCCTTAAAGACCCTAAGTTCCCAGTTGTGGGCACATTAAAAGCCACTGTCAATTTTATTTATATAACATTAAAATTTAGCTTAGATAAAGTAAAATAACTAGAGAATAACTGAGTCAACGTTAACTAGTTTTTAATTGACAATTTAGTCTTTGCTCAACTCCAAAGTACTATTTCATTACTACTTTTTGTTTTAATAATTAAACAATTATGAAAAATGGAGGCCAACTCCCAGTTTTTAATCAAGTCGACTTAATTTTTAGACAATAAAGTATTCGCACTGCCGCTTTCACTTTATTGTTATATGTTAAATTTCAATATGTATTTGTTATAACAAAATAAAATATGCCAAATGCCACAAAACAACCTTAAAAAATATTTCTTTATATGGTCCACGAGAGATTTTAGTACTTACACTTTATTTATTCTCTGTTACAAACACATGTATTATATAGTATAAACGTATATTTATTATATAGTATAGTATATTTTCACTCCAGGAGGCTCCATTTATCTTTATGATTGTTTCCCGCTGATAATAAACTAATATAGGAGATAATTAGATATTCATTAACTTATCACGAGATCTCCGAAACTATTCAGCGTACACACTCAACATTTGGTAGAGATATTGCTTCTGCCATTTAGAGGTCAGCTGAGAATGGATTTTACAAAAATTCCTTCACCAAAAGGAGTTGCGGAGGAGTTACAGCTTGGACAGTGAGCGGGGATGGGAAGATTTTTCTTGAAATATTTGATGTGTTTTAAATCACTAGTGAACAATAGGTCAACCTTATACCTAGAAACCTAGAATCATTCTACCAAAAATATCTTATCACGGCTACCTTATACAGTAGTTCCTCAAACCGAAGACTTGCCATAGCTGAAACTAAACGGTATAGAACTGACTACTCATCGAATAATGTAATTATAGAATTTGGACTAGGTTTATCGAAAAGAGTAAAAACAAATAGGTAAAGTCTAGATCTACACTGGTACCATCGCAGCGTCTATTTCTGCCACCAGTCTGAAAGGCACTGTAGCAAGTGTAATTACTAGAGTACCGAGATTCAACAAGTATGTATCATCGTAAAGCCGAGTTATTATAGGCAGACGTATTACATACCATCAGGTGAACGTCTCGCTGTCTCGCGCTTAATGAAATAAAAGAAAATGTTGTGATTTCTATAACAAAGTTGCTTTTAATCAAAACAAAAAAAGAAAGGCTTTAAAGTTATTCGTGTAGAGTAATATCTTATTACTATGTGAGAACTCTGAGAAGATGCAAATTGTGTACACAGCACGTCTCGTGTACGAACAAGAAAACTTCACGAACCTTGACACCGCGCATGCTCGCCTAAATAATTCAATTTGTATGCCATCCGCGAAATCATTTCCAACTTCGAGGCAATTTCCAAAAAGATTTTCACACTGAACTTGCCAACCGTACCCGTAGCAACTTATACAGTTGTGCTTATTGCGAACTGACTGAAGGTGATAATCTTCTAAAAAATTGGTTTTCATTTATTTATTTATTGGACTAAGCGTCATCTAACGGTGATACGCCCGCTCACAACGACGTGGCGCTAGTTATTTGTGAGTAGGTCTCTGTTGCCGGATACCGTCTAGGTACATTATAACACTGCAGTTCCTATTTCTGCATAAAACAGAACAATACAAACATTACTATGTTCCAGTTTGAAGGACGGTGTAGATAATTAAATTGCTTTGGTAAGAGACTCAACATCTCATGCCTCAAGACGTCGAGTGCAATGTGGTGTAATGTATATCATTCTAATTAACGCTACGTTGTTATGAGTAAACGTATAATTTACCGTCAGGTGAAGATCTCGCTCGTCTCGTAGCCTTGTTAAAAAAAATTACCAGTATTAATGTTCTCAATGAGCTTTGGTTCCTTTTCACAAAAGACCATTTATCCACCACGCTGCTAGATAGTTGACAGAAGGCGTGTCCACGGGAGCTGTTGTTGATACAACTTCTCGGACTCCTTATGGCCTCTTCTTTCCCGGAAAGCTCAAGCTCGACATCATCAGCCTTTATTACGGCTCGGGCGAAATGGAAAAGTCACCTCGTCGCTTGTAGAAGTATTGTGCATCACTGCTATTTCTTTATATCCTCTTCCTTATACAGTGTGACAGAGGGCCATATTGACATCTGACATATGTTCATGTTCTTTTCTTTTATTTCTGTCATATACTATTTCAAAAGAAGCACATCGTTTCTAAGGATAAACAAATTGTAGAACATTGCCGTCTTTAGTCTATTCCACATAACATTACTTTGACATATTTGTCGACTTGATTTTGTATTGAATTTTCTATGTAAATGCTTTTTTAAATATATACCAGTATCCTACTGATATCCTTGAACGGAAACAATATGAAACAGAACATCACGTTAGAAGTCTGCGTAATAATCATTGTATTCTGTTCCGGTGTTTTCTTATTATACAACCTTTACCGAATGAAATTTAAAAGACGAAACCCAGTTTAAGCAGCTGATGTACAGGTTATTTAAGGAATCCAATTAAGTGAAGTATGTATTTCCTTTAAATAAATTAGTACAGTGTAACAATTTCTTGTTTTCATTTAAAAAAGAAGCATGATTAAGTAAATCCAGACAAAAAACGCTAAACCTCTTTGATTCTCTACTTTATGCCTGTGATGGATGGAGATAATCACGACGCTCAGACATAAAGAATACAATTTGAGGAGGAGGTATAACGAAAATCAAGTTTGATACATCTTCAAACACCGTTGATGCCTTGTGAAAAAAACTTCATCCCCTGTTAAAGTTTGTAAAATTTTACTTATTTTATATAAAAAAAAAACAGTAGACGACAGACATCCACTCCTGGACATAGGTCTCCTCGAAGATCTCCACATCGATCGATCCTGCGCTGCCCGCATCCAGCTGCTTCCCGTAACCTTCACCAGATCATCGGACCATCTGGTGCTAGTAGTGCATATCCTTCACCAAATTTGTCTCCAAATTTATCAAACATAGGTACACATAATGAAACATAACAAACTGAAAGAGAGACTCGCATTCTTAATGTTGTCACTTAAAATTAAGTATAAAAGATAATATCCTTTTTAAGAGGCGGGTTATAATATGCTCTCGTGCTGTGTAGAAAAAGGCGGCAAAGTCAGAATAACCGTAACCAGCGGACTGAGCTCGCAAACTCGCATACCGAACGTGAGGAAATAGAAAACGGAAGTATTTGCACAAACATCTGTACCAGCGCGATCACAGCAACTGGAAGAAAATATCACAATAATTTTATTGGTGGTAGGTCTCTGTTACCGGAGACCATAGGAGTTAAGGTAGGTACCACCGGAACGTCTATTTCTACTGCCAAAGAGTAATGCTCAAGTATAACTTTATTCCGGCTTTAAAGGTGCTGTAGCTAATGAAATTATTAAGGTAACGAGAGAACATCTTCTCAAGGCGACAAGCGCAATGTGATGCAGTGTATACCATTCTAACTAGCACCACGTTGTTATGATCGGGTGCATCTTTTACCATCAGGGAACCATGCCGCTCATCTCAACGGTTCGTTAAATTAAAAAAAAAAAAACAGAACTAAACGAGACCAAAATCAATCTTTCTTACTTTCCACCAGAAATATGTTTTTTTTTTTATTTTATGATACTAACTTTGCTGAATATTATTTTAAGCAATAGAGGATCGCATAAGTCCTACCATGTGTTTATATATAGACACCATAAAAAAAAATTCACAAAAATAAATGTCTAATTTGAAGTGCAAAAATATCCTTCAAAGGATGTGCTCAAGTCGTGTTCGAATGTTATCAAAATTTTATAAGTGTACGGCGACCTGCTTATTTATTGAGGAACTTGAAACATTTATTTAGCTTTCGGGCCACGCCAACCGCTGCAGCGTGTAAGTTATAACTAAGTACAGTAAGCACCGACATTTTCTTTGCAATAAATATTTAAAAACACTTGAGATTTCATAAAGTACAGAGTATATTGCGAACATTGCAATAAACAAATATTAAAACGTTAATAACAAAGGAAACAAATATTTCATAGTAATTTTATTCAAAGATAAAATAAAAAAACAAAATGGCGGACATTTTGACAGCTCGTCCAGTTCACATTTGAGGATTGTGTAGAGAACAAAATACTGTAATAAAATACGATATATACGTAATATATATTAAAGTCTTATTTTTCTTTTCTTCTTCAACGAAGGGATAAAACGAACGGGACGTTCACCTGATGGTAAGTGACACGCCTGCTAATAAAAGCGTGTCGCTTTGTAACAGGATATTAAGTCTTGTTACCCCAGTAATTTCACTAGCTACAACGCTCTTTAAACTGAAACACTAATGGTTTGCGTTTGCGGTATCCACCAATCTCTACTGGTGGTAGGTCTCTACCTACCACCAGTAGTACAAATACAGACGTGGACTTAAATATTATATAATACATAAAAGAGACATAAATATATATATATATAAGGGAAAGAGAAATTATAAAATATCGTCCGAAGACCGTAGGTAGCTACGATCGCAGCTTCTGTTTCTGCGGTCAAACAGTAGTTTACAAACTTTACTGTGTTCCGGATTGAAAGGCGCTGTAGCTAGTGTAATTACTGGGGTAATGATATTCAACCACACCTTAGATCTTGACCCGATGAACGCAATATAGCGCTGTGTATAATACCCTAACTTACGCCACTTTGTTATGGGTAGGCGTATCACTACCCATCGGGTGAACGTCCGGCTGGTCTCGTTGCTTAATTCAATGCTACTTTAATAAGCTATTGTTCTAGAAACATGTCGGTTTCCTGGCAATGTTTCACCAACGGCAGAAGCTAGAGTGTTAGCTTTTATGATATGGAAAAACCGATGAAATCTTACGAAAAGAATTAATCTAGGTTAAAGTAACCGCGGAGAAATCGAAAGTAATAATTGGATTCCAGAAAGCCGATCCCGGGGAACTCATTGTTAAGTTGCGGAGTTACAGAACAGAAACTTTGCTCGGGGGCTGGTTTTCGCTCGACTTGGGAATCTCCCCCTAATGCTTTATGTATTACTTAGCTTTTGCAAACGATCCCGTCTCCTCATAGCCGCGTTGCGGTCAACAACTTTCTTATTTGATATATTCTTTTTAATAAACCTACTAAATTTTTTTATTATTAGTTGCTCAGTTTGTACTGGCGCGTTTTTTTATTCTACGAAGCGATCAGATGAACGGGAGGTTCACCTGATTTAAGTGGTACACCTGCCCATAACAACGTGGCACTAGTTAGGACGATAAACAGCACCACACTGTACCCCTCGCTTCAAGATCTAAGATATATATTTTACCTCAGTACTTACACTAGTTGCATCATCCTTTAAACCGGAACACAATAATGCTTGTATTGTATTGTACTATTTGGCGGCAGAAATAGTTGCTGAGGTGGTGCCTACTCGAACCTAGACGGTCTCCCCAACCCGGAACGTAATCCCGCCTTTTGTATACTTTGCTTTAAGGTTTTTTATAATAAAGAGAAAAAAAAAATTCGTGGTTTAAATTTAGAAAACAACTCCTGTCTTTAAATCATTCCTTAAAGACTATTTTATTCTAGACCGTGAAAATAAACTGGAACATTAAAATTTTAATATAGCGAAATAGAAAACCACTTCAAAGTTTCAGGACAATAGAAGAACGTCTATATCTGCCTGTAGGAATAGTGGATAAATATTACTGTGTTCCAGTTTAAAGGGTTATACATAGTGAAATTACTGTGCTAACAAGATAAAACCTTACATGTTCGAGTGGCGGGTAAATTATGGTACAGTGTACATAATCTTAACTAGCGCCACATTATTATGAGCGTGTGAATCACCATCCGGTGTACTACTTACTCGTCTCATCGCTTCGATGAATAAAAAACTATACGTTTTTTTACATGAGAATTTTAAACGTTTAAATGTTGAAGTCATGTTACAAAATTGAAGACACCTCATTTCGGGTGACACAAAGAAAACACTCGTAAAACCAATTAACGTAAATTCGCACCCATTTCGAAACAATTAAGGGCGATAATTGTTTGCGTAAAGCCCGTCATTACGGATGTCACAAATACAATAAATGTACCGCTTAATGTCGGTTAGCGTCACTAATCGCTTTATAATTACTATACGTTTTAATTATTAACGTTTTTACCTTTGAAATGTGCTAATTATTTGCAAGCAATAAGTTCTCCGGTGGATGTCCAACCGTGGACGTCTCCGCTTTGTAATGGTTATGATGAATCCAGACTCGAATTTTCTGCTTTAATTAATAATGCTTATCATAACTTAGTGACCTTCAGTAATTACACCTTAGAGGCACTAATTTATAAATGTTATGATAATAAATTTTTTTCTCCTTTAACTGTTTTTAAGATACAGTGTTCAGATAATTATAGACTAGGATGCTTTAACGTCTTAGACCTCATTATTTATTTTGTATCGTTTGGGGGTTCTATCGGTACTTGATCCAATTTATTTAGCAGCATTCCTGGTAAGAGTCTATTAAAGACTGACTTAATATATCAAATCTGTTTCTCCTTTTTCTTTACACTTATACTTAACTACTGATTGGGCCATTTGCTAGACAATAATACAAAAAGATCTCTCTTCTAACCTCGCCCTGCATAAGTTGCACTATGTGTTCCCTTGTGATTAACAGATTCATTATGTATTCATATTCAATTCTAGCTAGAGTAAATCGTAAGCAAACAGCAACAATGCTTAGACCACATTGATACTTAACGCCATATCAAAATGAGGTCAAATTATATTAAAGTAAATAAAAATAATAATTAACTTTTTTGCAATTGTTTGCTATGATGTAATAGTTAACTACATGAAACGATTAATACATAAAAGCAAAAAGTAAACATGTGAATTATTTCTACGTGGAATAAAAACCATGAACGTTGCTATGGCTACACCATGGTCGTTAAGGCCAACAAAAAATAGATTAACTCCCGCCGAGGGCACTAATCACCGCTAATTTTTATGCTTAGTAATTACTGACAATTTTTTAACAATGTTACATTTAACATGCAATAATTGCAAGTTTTTATCATGGATGCTTGTAACAAATCATTAGGCATTAGGCAGGAGCAATAATTTCAATTTGTTACGCAAAGACACTTTCATGGGCGTTTAATGGAACTGTCCTCGCTTTGAGGCGAGATAAAATCTCATTACCGCAGTAATTTCAACACTTTTACCGGTGATAACGCATAGTAATGAACCTTTATTACTAACAAATACTATTTAAATAACAACGTAACTACACATGAATTATTGTATATTTTTTTATTGTGAAAGTCGACACCGCGGCATAGACGTCTCCATTAGTCTCGGTGTCTCGTTATAAACGCACTGGTGGTAGGTCTCTGTTGCCGGAGACCATCGACAAAGCTACCACCACAGCCCTAATTTCTACCGTCAATGTAGTTAAGCAAATATTACTGTGTTCCGGTTACAGAGGCGTTGTGTGAAATTACTGGGGTAATAGGATTTACATCTTATGTCTCTTGGCAATGAGGACTACGTGGTGCTGTGTATCTCATCTTAACTAGCGCCACGTTGTAATAGCTGGACGTATCATGACCATCAGCTGAACGTCTCGCCGGTGGTCTAGCTTCGTGGAATAAAAAAAATGTCTCTTCGTCTGTGTTTATCTGTCCTCCTTTGTTATCAATTCACTTGCTGTTTTTGTCCATCTATTGTCATTTCACCTGTTGAGACCTCCCCATTTCCGTTTCAGAAGAGACGTTCTTTAAATTGCATCTGAAAGTTTAGTTTGTCTTATATTATTTCAGTGAGATGATGAGAATTGCGATCATCTACGCTATGTGCTTCAATAAGTTCCGCCGTCCACTTAAGGTTCAGTGTGCGATGGGACTATCTACGAAACCATAACTTAGAAGCTTTTACAGTTTACTGGGAATTACATGGACCTATACTTAACTGCCTAAAACTACACAGTAGAAGACTTCTAGCGATTTAAATTATAAATCCGCATGAAGCAAGTATACAAACGGTTCGGTAAAAGAAATAGGTCGGTTACCATATCATCAGCCGATAGACGTACAATAGTGGACATAAGCTTCCCCAAGGATTCCTACATCGATCGGATGGGGAATCATTGGAGAGATTTGAGTTTTGTCACACCACACTGGGCCATTGCGGTGAAGTTGGCTTGGATCCCGTGACTTGTTGTGCGGGAACCCTTGCATAACAGCCAATTTACGTCCCCACTATTGGGACACAGGCCTACCCTCAATATGAGGGCGATGGGGCCATAGTCACCACGCGGGCCCAATGCGGATTGGTGACTTCACACACACCTTAGAATAAATTCTAATTCATGCGCAGGTTTCCTCGCGATGTTTTCGTTCACCGTTTGTATTTCGCTGTTATTATTCACTGTTCACGAATGTACATAACTTAAATATTAAAGTCATTGGTACATGCCGAGATTCGAACCCACGATCTTCGGAATAAAGGCCGCACGCTCTAACCAATAGGCCAGCGAACTACTTGCACCCATATAATCCATATGGGTCCTGCAAAAGAGCCTCTAACTTACCTAAACGTGTACGAATTAAGAACTAAGAGAAACAAAGACCTGAAATATTTACTAAATCTCCATTACACCCGTGCATAAAACTTACGGAACAACTCTAATGAATTTAAAAGCCCGTATTTCACGATTTACGCAATGTACCCGAAACATTTTAAGGGTAATTTTGTTAGGGTAACAAAATGAGCGAATTCAAAAACAGGTCTTAATACTCCCAGTACTGGGACTCGAAGCCTGGCCCCACAAGATAGGCAAGATAATTTAACCACCACGTTGGCCAAGTACGATGGATTAGGTCTATTTGATGGATGATACACGTCCAAGTAAGATGCTTTTGTTAAAACAGGTTAGTTTCCTCTCGATGTTGTTCTTCTAGAGACTCGAGCTAAGTGGGATCACCATTCAAACCGAACTATCATGACTTTTCAACCACAAATTTACATACCTATTTACTTATCCGTTTACTTCTCTCCGTCATTCCCACTTTTTACTATTCAATTACTATCCAACTTTTCACCACTTCTCCATTTTATACTCTCTCAGCATTCTCCTCCCTTTTAGTAAAATTAGATACATATATATTTATCTTCTTTATAATTTAATTCAGCCCTGAGTTCCAAGAAGATGTTAGTCGTAGTCGTCAAGGTTATAAATGTAGGTTGGAAACATGTACATTCCGTAATATATGATGAAATAAATAATCTTCATTTAAACAAAATAAAAAATTGAGGTCAGACAGTTTCATGGCCGCACACTTTTAACATAAACAGCGTTCAAGTAACAAATATTGTTCTAGTGGATGTTCGCCTGTATTTATCGTTCACGAGATGTGGAATATACCGACTAATTATATGGAAACTGTTTTAGTTAGTCGTCTTGATAACATTGTTTTAATAAAACAAAAAAGGTTATAATTGATAAAATATATCAGTTTATAGCAAGAGACACAGTGTTGACAGGCCGGCCATTACGTGGTCCGTTGATCCGGTGAAGGTTGCGGGAAGCAACTGGACACGGGCAGCGCAGGACCATTCCATGTGGATATGTTTGGGTAAGACCTATGTCCAGCAGCTGGCGTCTGACAACTGATGATGATGATCAGTTCGTACTTTAAAACGAAATTTCTCCTTCAACGAACATTGACTTAATGTATCTAATGATTAGTGTTAAAGTTGATGAGAATGTAGGTTTGAGGATGGATATGAGAATTTTTTTTGATGATGCTGATGACGATAAAGGAGAAATAAATGGCAAAAAATAATAATATAAAAATAAAAAAAAGTGGAAAGGGAAACTTAATTCCTGGGTGGCATGGAACCAGACAGAGGAGATATTGAAAACAGATACAATGAAACAAGAAATGTTACATGTTATGCTTCAGGCTGTATAAACGCAGTGTCCTCTTAGACAATCAATTATCAGCCGATAGATGTCCACTGCTGGGCATATGCCTCTGCCAAAGATCTTCACATCGATCGGCACTGAGTTACACGCATCCAAAGAGTTCCCGCGATCTTCGCCAGTCAGCCTGGCGTTCGATACCGATGGGCACTAGGGGCTGTCACATGTAGGGGTAAATACAGATATACCCCTACATGTGACACAAATCGACAGGGATTTGGGCCATTTCTCACCACGCTGACCCAATGAGGGTTGGCGGGCTGGTCCTATTAAACATAAGATTAGTAAATACGTCATCAGGTAATGCTAAGGAACGTGGAATGAAGTAGTTCAACTAGAGATTGACTAAATTAAAATATAAGTTTCAATGACCACACTCCGGTTGATACTTTATACAAGTAAAACAACAATAAGATAATAAGATTAAAAAAAAAAGGAATAAGTCTCTTGCTTATTTTATTACTAAACTGTAACATTTTAATAAGGTAAGTGCAACTATAAATTATACTTATGTTAGTACTTAATATTCCTGTTGCTTTATTTGTGAAGCCAACCAGGTCAAACTGGGCTTTTTGAATTTCTAGAATTCTATGTTACTGCTATTTATTTTCTTCTATTATTACCAAAATTAAATGTATTCTTCTAATGATATTATTATTGATTGTAACCGTTTAAGAATAGCCCACTCGTATGTTTTTTTTAATCTCTAAAAGGGTTGATTGAAGTATCTTTCACATAAACTCTCAAATTTCAGACGAAATGTGTAAAATCTTGTCCTTTTACATAACCAAAGTTAAGTTCAGGTCACTTATCATAACACTGATTAAATATATAAAAATAACAATCTATTTTCTATCTACAATTGACTAAACTTGTGGTGGTCTAGATTAACCTTAATTTCAATAATCAGATCGAGAATGATGAAATATGCTCATGCTCTAGCTCTCATGGCGGTACACATCGAAATTTTGGCGACAGATTTACGTCTTCCCCAAAGCCTTAAACCAAATACTTTTTTCACTTACTTTCTACTGCTCTTACCGAATTCTTTAATCCATGTATAGTGCCTACAGAATAGGACTCACCTCCCCACCATTAAATCTACCATCATTGATACTATCGACATGGCCGAGCCACTGCCACTTCTGGTTGTAACATTTAGATAGTACCACGCTCTTAAAGTGACCTCCAAGGGCTTGGTAACGTCGTGTGCTTAGAATGAAAGTTAAAAATTAAAGTAGAACTTGACATGGACAGGTGGGGATAGTAAGGGATACACTGGTTCTTTGAAAATGTTTTTCATTCAAGTCATCTAAAGTTTCCAATGCTGTAGTTCAGTTAAATATGATAATTTAAACAAAACAAGCATAAATTGTCATAATTTTTTTTCTTATTCCTAGCTAGGTACCTGTGGTTACGATGATATACACAGCACATTGTGCTCGTTGGGACGTAAGATGTTAAACCTCGATGACCCCTCCAACGGGTTCTCGCCTTGTCGTGGCGGAGGGGCTTAGTAACCGTGGTCCGGTACACGGTGAAGCCAAGTGGAACCCACCCGGCCGGCCCGCGGCGAAGGGCTGGCCGAAGCGGCCGCTCCAGGTTCGAGCACCGGTTGGGGTAACTGGAGCTCACCGGAGCAGCCGGGGGCCGCAGGGGCGGCTGTGTGCTGCCCTAGCAGCTGGCTGCAGGGGCGGTTTCATACCGCCCCTCGCAGCCGAGGTGGGGTCGCGGAGGGAGTACCCTCTGCGGCCAACCGGTGTCGCACTGGCGATGCGGCGGTAGTGGGGCCGCGGGGGAAGAGGAGTGCCGGTATTGAGATGCGCCGCTCTCCCTATCCTCCGCGGCCGTTGACGGGTAGCGGCGGGCCTAACATCTCTCTGCCGCGGGGAGCCGGGAGAGGTTTTCTCCAGTGGCTCCCATGGCCTCTGGGCGACAGGTTCGGGGGAACCGGTCGCCCGCACACGCATGAGGTCGAGAAGGGGGCGCGCTGTATGTTCCGGCGCGCCCTGGAAAGGGAGGGTTCATCCCTCCCTCCCGAGGTGGGGCTGCGCAAGCGGCCAGCGCCGGCAGAGTCGCGGTTGAGTGCATGCGTTCCCGTGACCCTGCCATCATGGCGACGAGGCGGAACATCGTGGGGGTTTTAGTCGGTGCAAGTCCGACATAACCCGTCCTCGCCCCCGCAAGGACGGGTATGCATAGGCATTTCCCCCACGTAAAACAAATGACCCAGTAACTTCACTGGCTACTACGCCATTTCTAACCGGAACACAGTAATGCTTGCACACTATAATCTGGCAAAAGAAATAAAACACAATTTTTTTTTCAAATAGCATCATAAATATTATTTAAGCTGACTCTGCCAGAGGGTTCTAGCTAGTATGTAAATACATCTGAAATTGTAATAAACCTTAATATTTATTTTTACCCTTTCAACACATTAATATTTATAATTATATACATAATCACAATATAAAATATGATTTGTTTATACATTATATCTAATACAAATATTATATTGCTATATCATAGTCTTCGTTATTGTTATTTTAATAATACATATCGTACATTCACAAATAAAAAGATGAACATGAAAGACGAGAGAACAATCAACAATCACTAATAAGATTAATGTGGTATAAATAAATATATGTAAATATTGTGGTAGTTTGTACTCTGTTATTTAAATGTAAAATCACTTCAGTCCCACTGGGGTATGTAGGGGGTGTTGTCCAAAAACAAAAAATATTTTCGAAATAGCGTGATAACAATAAAATTGGGGCTACCAGAAACACTGCCCGCGTATTGTAACAATTACAAAAAAAAAAAACAGATCCAATGACTAGTACATAGTAATAACATTAATCTAATGATATGATAAATGCGATTTTTTGAAAGTTGCAATATTTCATACCGTTGTATAAATGTGTATATAGTATTAACATAGGAAAAGGTGACAAAAGGCGGTATACATAACAAAAGGATAGGTTTGATCCTGATCTAGTTTGAGCATCCGGTGAAGGATAACATATCAAAAAAAAAACGGACATGTGCCAAGAACAGCGGTTTTCTTGGGCAGATAACATCCGCCAACCCACACTTGGGCAGCATAATAGATAAATCGGCATGACTCCCTCTTTGAGAGTGACCTTGATTGCCTTTAGTAGGAACATTGTCTATTTGCTAACCTATTTCCCCTTCCTTATTTATTTTCACAAGTGCCTCTTCAAGAACAACAAACTTCTACAAACAAACAGAACAAGTGATGATTGCCGCAGATGAATTACCACGTTTGGATAAACGGGCCTTCAATACGGTTTGGACGGATATTGGTAAAAAGTATTACCCAGGAGTGAACCAAATATAAACGTTTTGTGCTAACGATGTGTAGTAACGTAGCTGATGACGTGGCTAAAGATAATGAACACTTCAAAAGGTAAGCCGTAAGAATTGGTTAACATCTCTCAGCTTCAAAAAAAAAAGTGCCGTAACTTGCTGATCAGGGGCCGTCAATATTACTGATCGTATCGCATCATTATTTAACATGATGGCTACCACTCATGCGTTATGAAATAATAGTAACGCTCCATCTTCCATTTGAAGCCGAGAAGATAAAGATCAATACCTAAGATGACCTGGGTTTCCAATTCAACGACTTGTCTCTTCAGAAGTATAACGGGATAAGGGCACTGCCTGCGCTTTAGTTGACTACAGGCCTTTGTATTATCTTCTTCCTCTCAATTTCTGATTTACTTAATAAAACAAAAATATCTTACATCAAGGATTAATGCGCTGAAGTGCTCGGTTGGAATAGTCGTTGGGTAAGTCGCAATTTAAAAAAAAAAAACTCCTCGAAAACACAAACGGGAGAGAAACACCACAAAAAAGGTGGAAAGATAATATCTGCTGACAAGCTGTTGAGTGATGGAGGAAGACGACAAGGGATCGTAAGGCGTAAAGAAATTAAGAGAATGCTTATATCCATAGGTGGACACGGTAGAACTGGGGTAGCAAGATAGTATCGGCCGATGCGGAAACAGAAGCCAGAAACGAGACAGACTTACCTGGAAAAGAGATGAACAAGAGATTTGAGAAAATGGTAGATAGACAAAAGCGATTTTTTTATAAGTTTAATAAGAATAAACAAAAATATAATGAATGCAGTTTGGGTAATCCCGTTCAGTATTAATGCTTCAAAAATTTCGAGAACTGAAAGATTTACTCTTGAACGACATTATTATAATGAAAATAAATATCAGCTTTTATACTTTAATCATCCATATACTTTAGTAGCTTATTTATCTTAATCAAGAACAAAGATTGTTCTATATGCTCTAATGTTATTAATAATTTGAAAATATTGATTTGTACTTAAATACTGTATTTTCAATGTACGGTCTTGTATAAAGAAATTTTTATGTTTGAAAATTATGTAAGAAATACTTTTTAATATATCATATATATTGAATGACTTTTTGGTTGCGAACTATTTTAATACAATTTACTACAAACTATTTAAATTTTTTTTTATGTAGAAATTTTATTTACATATACATAAAAAATATAAACGATATCTTGGAATATTCTTTTTATAAAAATTTTCGGTTTATGTACTAACGTTTACCATAACCGTAAATTTTGATTGACTTAATAAAAATGTATACTATGAATACCATGTTACAAAATAACAAATTTTTAATATTATTATATATAATAGGAACCGAAACTAATAATATGGGAACCTTTAAAAAAAATTCCAATGTCAGTAAATAAACTTTCTAATGTTGGAAGTTTTAAGAGATTAGAACTATTCAACTCAACTATTCAAAAATTTTATTTTTACCGGAATTTTATCTATAAAATTCCGGTAAAAATAAAAATTTTATATACTCAACAAGTACAATAGTATAACAAAAAAAATCTCATTTTAATTAAAGTACGGAAATTTTTTACGAATAGAACACTGTTCGATAATGTATTATATTAACGACGAAATTTCACCAATGTATATACATAAAATAATATACAGCCCTCTTAATATTCCCACTACTGGGAATCGGGGCCTTTCACAAGGATATAGTCGACATCCACAAAGCTCGACAAGTGCATGTTGGCGGACATCATTTGATGTACATATGTTCTATAATTTTAGTCTGGCTTTACGATTATAGTGAAACATGCGAAGGTCATTTCTGAACGTGGTGGCAATGTGGCGGACGACAGCAGATTATAATATGTTATTAATAAACTAACAATTCTGAAAAGACTGAAAGAAAAGTAATAGAGTCGGGAAACGCTGCGTGTGAAATTCTCGCGGTAGTTCCAATGGCTTATATATTGAAGATGAGTCGAAGACATCTCATCTGGCATCGAACCGTAATGTATCATGTATACATCCATCGAGAAAGTTAAAGTAGTAGAAAGAAGGATAGGTTTATAGCTAATATAGAATAATAATACTACTGTAAAATTAAAATGACTCGTAATAAAAACTCGAACCAACATTTTTTTATTATATTCATATAAGAATAGTGCTGTTATATCTAACAATAGTCTTTTAGTAACATTTAAAACATTATGTATCATATTTATTATCTTCGAAACTTATTAATTATACCCTGATGTTTAAACTATCAGAGATATATGAGAATATCAAATCTCAAATTTTCCAATTATAGAGTAAAAACTATAACATTTTATAACAACTATAGTCTAATAAAAATACAATTAATGACTCAAATCGTCTAATAAAAAGGTACAGTGAACACTTACATGCACAATTAACCACTCAACCTTTTTCTCACAATCAACTATTACCAAATTTGTTTTTTAATTAACATTGTACTGACGTAAAAACGTACCTTTTTTGCTCCTTGTTTTAAAACAGCTTATGGTTATGACATCGTTAGGATTATATGATTGTTTTCAAATTTTTTATTACATTAAACATAACTAGATTCAGTGGTAAAAGTTGAAGATATATCTTCCACCAATACGGGTGATGATGATGAGCGGGATGACTATAACTCCGAAACATCCGGATAATTTTAAAGTAACACTTGAATAGATAGAAACTATATGCATATAAAATACTATACAAATTGCACACTTACACTCACACATCCATCGGACTAATTAAAAAAAAACTGATCATACACGAATAGTCCAGGGTCAGTCTCCGTCAATTGCTGATACTTGTTGCATAAGAAACAACAGTGAGAATGTATATACTATTAGAAGAAACAATGCAAAAGTCTCTTTTTAAATGGAATGGTCTTCCAGGATCTTAATCTCGTGTAGTGTTACATAACGAGGACAGTGAAACATACGCACCTACATTACTACTACTACATTGGTTGGTGGCAGATTTACGAGGGTGGGAATCTATCGTTACTGGTTTTGAAAATTCCTGATAGGATGTTATCGATATTCCGGGTTTTTTCATAACATAATCAGAACTCTAGCTACCAAAAAATTTGAAAAATAAAATATTATGGAAGAAAACGCTCAAGTTTCGTTACGGTCGTGATCACAGTTGTTATCATTACATTATAGACGGTACTAATGTACAAAAAAAGGTAATCACCTTTCTAAATTAAAATAAATGTACTACAAACGTCTTTTTAAAAAAAAATTAAACATGATCGTGATCAATTTTCTTGTTTAATCTCTAATACCATGTACTCCCTTAAAAGAGGTCCGAATACAAATGTATTCTTTACTAAGTAATCAAATACATTAAATGCGTCTAGGATAACCTTAGAAGATGTACACTACCAAACTATGATGTACCTCTATGTATATTGGAGTATTTTGGAATACTGTCATAGAGCTTAATATACTACATTTCCCTTATGAACTCAGCAACAATAAAACTTGCTACATTCGAGCTTCCAGAGAAAGAAAACATTGTCAGAAAAGTGGCTTATTATTATACCAACAGCGTTTGTGCATGCACCATCTGACAACTCGCACTTGGCTTGCGTGGTAGTTAGAGCCTCGAATCTGTACTTGTGGAGGAACCGAACGCAAATAGCGAGAACAGTAAGAGTGCTGATTATTCAAAGCAAAACTTACAAAAGAAAGTTAAACTAGTTAGGATCTATAAATTTATATTTAAGTAACAATGTAGTTATTCTGTCCAAAGTAATAAAATTCTAAATCGGCTTTGCCGACTGAGAACTCCGATGAACGGCAGACCAAATGTACAAAAACACGCGTTAAAAAAAAAAGCACTCCTTTTGCGCCAGGGAATTAAATACGTACTAAGAGTAAAAAGTGTATCATCTTTTCCATTCAAAAATAATCTTAATTCAAATTGCTATATTTTGTAAATAACCGCTTATAGAATGGCGGAAATGGAAACGTCATATAGAATTGATTTGAAACAGAGGGGAAGTAGCGTTTAGGGGGGTTAATAATGCCTGTTAGTGTAATGGTCCGGCTGTTTGTCGACCCGCGAAAAGGGAATATGCAAACAAGTAGGGGTCAAATATTTTTCGTGAACGTCAATACTCCAGATACCGCCCAATACCTCCGTAAAGACTTTTTTTTGAGCAGTAAATAGTTGTTTCAAAACGGCAAAGGATTTCAATTAAACGAGGTAGGTTAACTAAAGAAGGGTAAATTTTTAGTACAAAATATAACAAGGAGCAGAAATCTTATGCCGTGACAAACACTAAAATGGCGGACGTTTAAATATATCGCGTCAGTAAACCATCTTTAAATTTTTAAATAAAATCTATTATATACTTTAGATTATTTCTTACGCTTATATTTCTTACCAATACATAACAAGGAAGGGTACAAAAATACATATTCCCCATTGCGCGTGCTAGTTCAAAATAAATCACAGGTTCATTGAATAAAATAACTGCAGCCACTAACTAATAAAAGATCATGTATATTTATATCATAGTCTTAATATTTCTCATTATATTCCTAAAATACATCACCGCAGTACGCGCGGTCCAAAACAATAACTTTCAATCACCACACTGTACACAACACATCACCAGAATCTCTGAGGTCTAGAGCCCGACCACCTAGGCTGTGATCTAGGCCCGTTTCGAGGCCAAAACTGTTGCGGTACGAACGATGACCTGAAATTAGTCCTGGGCCCCCAGTTTCTAGGGAAACGTTGGTTCATAAACGACGTAGGTTGATTTTGCCATTCGTTATTCGCAAACTCGTACTCCGGTGGCGACGGGTTCCTCGTATCCATCTTGCTATCTATACCCTGGTTCTGGGGATCATCTTCAAACAGTCTCTTATTAGGTTCTTCCCTCTCTTCGAAGTTTGACGCGTTAAAAGTTTGCAAGCTCGTAGGCATGGATTCAAATATATTGACCATCGACGCCGGTTTGGACCGTTCCTGCACTTCTTCAGGTGCGTTGTTGATCTGTATGAGATTTGTGTTACTTTGTTCTTTATGATTGGTTTTACCGTTGTCACCACCTACTAACACCTTGTTGTTGTTGAAACTGTGCCTCCCGTGTTCTGCGATCTGCTGATTGGAGTATATCACTTCTGCAATAGAGAATAGGGTTTAATGCATATTACACAAACAAATCAATACATACTGTAGAAAAAAATGCTATCTTACGATGGTCCTCGTCTTCCGATAAATCCATGTCGACGCTTTCCACGATATCAGTTGGAACATTTATCGCCGGTACTCTGTAATCCTGGAAAAAATAAAAATCCTTAGTACTACCCTACTCCATTACAAAGACGGAATATTAAAAAGAAAAATCATTCAGACATTATAAATAATGTTATATCTATTTATCTATCTTTATCCATCTATTATTGTTACTTGGCTCCAGCAGATTACTTATATCATACCTAAATACCCATATCATACCGCTAAATTTACTTATAAACAATAAGTACAAAACATTATTGGTGAAAACTAGTGTCCAAAAAGTTACATTAAAAGTAAATAAATATAAATCAAAAAGATAAGTCAAATGATGAAATTGTAGAAAAAGAAAACAAAAAAAAAAAAAAATCACTTACTTGATCTCCTTTACCTGAATGAGATCTCTGCGTTGGTAACTGTTCAGTAAGTGATATCAAATTCCTGTGGTCGACATCTGCCAAAAAATAAATTAAACTAAATAAAGTAACAGTAATTCACTTTAGTTTCATTGAGCTGGATTTACACGGGATTCTTTGATGCAAATATGAAACTTGTATCTATCATGGTCATCTTAACCTGTGAACATCCATTGCTACATATAAGTCTTACAATATTTTCTTACATTTTTTTTTTATTCAATTAAGCGGCGAGGTGAGTCGGTCGTTTACCTGATGGTAAGTGGTACGTCCGCCCATAACAATGTGACGCTAGTTAGAATGATATACACAGCACCACATTACGCTCGTCGCCTGAGACATAAGATGCCAAGTCTTATTACCACAATAATTAGACTGGCTGCAACACTCTTCAAACCGGAACACAATAAGGTTTGCATACTACTGTTTGGCGTTATCTAGACACTCCGGCAACAGAGACCTACCACCAGTGAACATAACATAATATCAATTAAACTCCATCTGGCTCAAAGGACCACTTCGGTTATGTTAACATTTCCAACTTTTGAGTAATAGCTATATATAGGGTGGCGCAAAAATAACCTTATAAAAAGTACCTTATTACCTGTGTTATAAGATACTTTTTATAAGGTTATTTTTGCGCCACCCTATATAACACTGACTGTTTGCGCATTGATATATGGAGTCAGGTTCTATTCTAGGTCCACATATCGAGTCGTCTAGTCGTCTTAGTCCCTAGCATTAGAGTATGGACATAGATGTCTATTTACCTTGATGCGAAGCAGTATGCCTTACAGATGGCGTAGTGACTGGTACAGGAATAGTTAGATTTGACAGTAGCCGATGATCAATATCTTCTATACCTGTAACATAGTTTTTATAATTATATAGACTAAAATTTGACCACAACCTAAACTAGCAGTATACATCATTGTCCCTCATTAGTCCATAAAAATGTATTACAGGCTCTTATAACAGGAAAAATAAAAAAGGTATAGGGATGAGATTCAGAACCTTTGTTATAACAAAAAAAATTTATATTTATGAACAGCTAAATTTTGTGGTAGACTATCCATCCTGGACACATGACTACAGCGCCCATTTCTGTATTAAAGAAAACATTACTGTTATGTATTAGTGGGTATTTGACTTGTATGGGTTAATGACAAATAATATCAACTAAGTGGGTACTTCATAATATATTCACATAATTTCACTTTAGAAAACGGCTACGTAGCTGCTAACAACACAGTACCTACCCATGTGTCTTATCTATTCAATACATAACAGTGGCAACGAGGTTAAAAAGTGAACAAAATGGACAAAAGGCAATGAAATTTAAAGAACTCAATCCACAAACGGACAAGTGAGATTATTATATGGATCGATTAAAATTTTGTTTCGAAGCTAATGACGTCGTATTAGATCCAACTAAAAGAGCTAATTTTTTCAATGTATTGGTCGTCCAGTTAAGTTTGCTATCAATAATAAGACCGAGGTAAGTGTAAGACATTACATATTCAATAGACAACAGACCGACCTATTACTATACAAGAGGACACAGGAGCTAGGTTTTGGGTAGTTAACAAGCCAACATGGTGTACAGTTCGTATCTAAACACGCTACCATCGCATCCAGTCTGTGTTGTTATGTCGTTGTGTTACGCACTTGGACTAACACACCAGTAGAACTTTTTAGTGAAACTACGTTGCTGCACGCTGTAAAGACATCACGAAGAATGTGTACCTATTATAGTGACTAAAGGGAACGAGCCTAACCTACTGGGACGAGACTGGTTGGATCCGCTTCAAATCAGGAGAAATATCAATAACATTTCAAACACTGAATTAATGGACATGAAAAGTGTGTTGGATAAACAAAAATGTTTTTGAGGATGGAAGTGGTACTTACCAAAGAAACCCTGTTACGATTCACTTGAAATCATGAGCTGTACCGAAATTCTTAAAAGCACAGCCGGTACCATACGCTGTCAGAGAGAAGGTAGGGAAAGAGATAGGTCGTCTCGAGAAAGAAGGAGTTTTGCAACCCACATCCTTTTAAAATTGAGCTACTTCACTCCAGTGGTCGCGATAGTGAAATAATCTGGATATAAGAGTATATGGTGATTACCGAAGCACGATTAATCTAGCAACTGAGTTAGATATATATCCCATACCAACAGCAAACTTATTTGCACCCGTAGCTGGAGGCAGATTTTTCACCACATAGACTTGGACCGAGCATATACACACATGGTCGTAACCGATGAAACTTCAAAAGTATTAACTTTGAATACTTGCAAAGACTTATAAACTACACCGTTTAGCATTTGGCGTGTAAAAGCATATCTAGGAATTTTTCGACGATTAATTGACTTCGATTATCAGCAGAAATGGAGTAGCGCTACTAATCGATGACGTCATTATTAGTGAAGGCACTATGGTGAAAATGCAGCAACGTCTATATTTAACAATAGCAAGAATCAAGCATGCAGGTCTTCGTCTCAAAATGTTTATTTGCAAAAGAAATGTTAGAATTTTTAGGTTATGTTATTGATGCGGAAAGAATTCATCCAGATCAAAGCAAAGTTACATGAAACACTTTTCGGTATAGTTCAGACAACATCGCTTGCTGGAGCCATGAGTGGTGGCCAAAACTTAAAGAAGACAGAAAGATTAGTGCGGTCCTGTGTAAAATGTTTGGAAAAGCGACAATCGCCTGCAAAGACTAAGCATGAATGGGTAACACGTACTAGACCCGTGTTCCCTAATTCACATTGATTTTGCTCGGCTGCTGTATTTTCACTGTCCGGAAGTATACACGGTGAATAATATTACGTCAGCTACAGTTATTCGGCCGTTAAGGACAGCATTTGCTACCCATGGCTTATGTGAATTACTCGTATCTGATAACGACCCTTTGTGTCAAAGGAAATGAGTCAATTCTTAAAAGCTCATAAGATCCGCCACGTGCCCACTGTACCATATCATGCAGCGACAAATGGAAGATTTAACATGGGAAATTAAAATTCCAAATTTAATGTTAGGTCTCAAGTTACCCATGTAGTATAACAAATAAGAGTCCTCCAAAGTTATTAATGAAGAGACAATTAGGTACATTACTTGACACTAAACATCCTGCTAATAAGCAACAGGAAAGAATAGAAAATCAGGTCATCAAGAATAGTCAGAGAATATACAGAGAAGTTTTAATAGGACATGATATTATGTATCGCAATTACAATAGTATAGGTCCAGATGGCTACCCGGCGCAATAGTTTACAAGAATGGTCCATCAAGTTATCAATTTCCGACAGAGTGGAAATTTACTTAATCGCCATATCAATCAATTTATAAAGAGAATAGCAAACAATAGGGATGCTTTTAATGCTAATGAGCATAGTATAGTTAGAGTGCGGGAAAAAGTAATAGACGACCAAGACACTTGTGAAAAGGAGGAGGATCGAGATGATCAGGAAAAGTTAGAGGACTGTGAAGAAATAATTGAAATTCTCTAATCCAAAAAATGGGCAGCTAGTAGGAATACTACCCACAGCTGAAAGTAATGTTCCGAGAAAAATTAGACACAGAAAATCCTTGCATTCACAAAAGCCATATACGAGATCTAAAACAGACACTTAAAATTTATATTTGATTAATAGATTTAGATAGGGTTTAAAGTACTTATAAGCTTTTATTTTTCTAGTTAGAGCAGCTTTTCTAAGGAGGAAGTAATGTTATATATGTGGGTATTTGATTTGTATGTGTTATTGACAAATAATATCAACTAAGTGGGTACTTCATAATATATTCACATAATTTGACTTTAGAAAACGGCTACGTAGCTGCTAACAACACATAGTACCTACTCATGTGTCTTATCATATATTCAGTACATAACAACTACTTTGTTCTGTGTTTAAGTTTAATGTATTACAGCTAGCTGAATTATAAGGATAACAAAATGTTAAATGTTGCATGGTTATGAATATATCGTGTAAACAACTACCTAGCACCTCTGTATTATGATCAATCATATCACTAACCATCAGGTGAATGTCCTTAGCTCGTTGCTTCGTTGAATAAAATTAAATCATGTCACCTACCATCAACCAAAGACTAGCATCGTTATGAAAGTCATACAACCAAACGCAAGCGAAATTTTACTTACGAGATAATAATGGGATAATCGGTGGCGGTGGTGGAGGTGGTAATGTTCCTCTATGGTCAACGTCGCCAGAGGAAGCATCCTGAAGACAAATCGATACATGAAAAAATTTCTTTCATCGTTATTTCCTTATTTGACGAAGCGTGGAGACGGGCAAAACGTTCAACTGATGCGATACCTAAAGTGAAACGCGTGTCCCATTATGCTAGTTAGGAAAATATACACTACACCACATTGTGCTCGTTGATTTCGTCGATCTCGTTACGAGAATAATTTAATTTTTTTTTATTTTATTATTATTCCATTAAGCGAAGAGACGAATGGAACGTTCACCTGATGGTACGCCTGCCCATAAAAACGTGGCTCTGTTAGGATGATATACACTGCACCGCATTGCACTCGTCGCCTGAGACATAAGATATTGAGTCTTGTTACTCCAGTAATTACACTAGCTACAACGCCCTTCAAACCAGAATGCAGTAACGTTTGCACACTAAAGGTTTGGTAGCAGAAATAGGCGCTACAGTAGTATCCGCCTAGGCGGTACTTTGGAAACATATAATTATTTGTGGCGTTTTAATGCTGAATGCTGGTGGTAGGATCTCTTTTACCACCATCTAGGAAGGTAACAGTGCACCTCCTATTTCTACTACCAAACAGTAGTGTACAAACATTACTTTGTATAGCTAGCAGGGCGTAATATCACTATATTACTGGAATAACTAGACTTAACATATTATTTCTGTAGAAAAGGTTCATACCTGGCTGTAGGAGTCCGACCGGACCGGTAACGTAGACATGGAGGAAATCGCCGGAAGTGCGGGCACCGAAGATACTGAAATGGGCGGCATGTTTGTGATGTTGGACTGCGACGGCGGCTGCAGAGGTGCAGGTGGTGGGGATTCCGGTGTATCCGCAAACGTACCTCGCGCCATCAAAGGACTTGTCCGCTGAGAAGTATTCAAGAAATGTTATGTAAAGACTATTACATAACAACTTTCAAAATAATACTTATAATTATGTTACATTAAACAGAACAAAACAATTACGTTACACAATATTTAAGTGCCTCCACTAAACAATGGCTAAGCATTTGCCTTGCAACATGGAGGATGTCTCTGGTTCGATTCCGGGGTCGCAAGTCCTGGTGTTTGATTAGTACATACGTAGTTACCAACGACATATTCTACATGTCGCCATAACAATATTGTTGTATTCCAGCTATCAACCTATGAAAGGGACAATATTCTGGGCGAGCATGCTTCACTATTCATTGTCTCTGCTATCCTCATTGTCACCTAACACTTAGCCTCTTGTAGAAAAAAAAATGAATCAGGTTTACAAAGAAGAATACGAAAAAAAATATATAAATTATGTAATATTTTAATTTATAATTTTTTTCTTATAAAAATTACTAACAGGTACATTCCATGTGTTTGTATTCCACTGAGTGTTACTCTCTGATATATATGGCTGTTCTGGTTCATCTGAAATGGTAAAACAATTGTATAAAAAATTTTTCAACACTTGCGTTCATAATTGGTTCAACCATACCCAATAAAACGATAAGCCCAGCAGGCCATTAAACTAATAGTAAGTAGTACTCTGGTCCATAACAAGGTTATGCAGGATAGGATGTAATATCCAGTACCACATTTTGCTCATCACTGTGAGACACGATGTTAAGTCTCGTTGCTCCAGCTATTTCACCAGCTAGAGCATCATTCGAACCATAATTATTGCACAACAGTGTTTTGCGGCAGAAATAGGCGCTGTGGTGGTAGCTACCTAAATGATCATAAAAAATCAAAAGTAGTCGAAATATTACCAGTTATAATTTCAATTGTGTTGGTGCCGTAGAAAGATGTTGGTGGTGGTGGATTACCGGTACTCTCCGGTGTGAGCAGATCCAAGCCCGGTAATGCATCCTGTGATTTCTGTGTCAATGTCATGCTGACCACTATAAAGTATTAATATATATATTGGTACATTATAATTTTTCCCCAGTCGTTCTCCTTTTTGTATGCGACGAATAACCAAGACGACCAGAACGTTCAAACGATTGCAGACGAAATGTTCCAACAAAAAAATGTGCAGCTAGTTAGAATGCACCACATTGCACTCAACTCCTTAAGACATAAGATTTTAAGTCCCATCAACCTAGTAATTTCACTTATTACAATGCCTCGTAAGCTGGAACACATTAATATTTGCACACTACTGTTACTACCATAGTACAGGTATTTCGACGTACTATAAGATACTGTGCAAAACTTGTATGCGAACCTCACATTGTTCTTACCGGAATTACTATCTGATGAAGCACTAGCGTTAGTCCTATTTGGGGCAAAGTTTTTGAGAAAATCGTTTATATTAAAATCTTGCTTCTCATTCGACCTGTTGTTAATCACTTCTATTCTATTAGCTGTAAAAAACATTGATTTTATATTAAAACCTTTATTTGATATAATCAGATAAAGATGATAAGAACTATAATTAAAAGATTACAATTTTGAGACAGCAGGCAGATATTTATAGTTTGTAAGGTGGTCATGAGGGCTGTTCAAAGAAGTAACACGGGTTCGAAGAGCTTGATCTACCAGTGAAGGAAAACGTTGTGAGACAACCAACCTATTTAAAGAACAACAGCTATTGTGGTCATCCACCAACCTGCAAATGGCCTACATAGTGGATAGTATTGGACTTATAAAATAGCACAGAGTCCTCACAGTAGGAACATTAAAAAGGCTGTTAATTTATTTAAAATTCCAGCTTAAGAAGTTACTATGATGTAAATTTAATAATAAGTTACATACTGTTATTGGACTCTACATCGGAGTCATTGAAAATTGACATAGGATTTTCAGATGAGAGAAATGAAGATAACCCCAGGTTATATAATGATCCATCAGCTGCCAAAGATGTATTGAATGTTTGATCAATGTTGTACGAAACTAAAAAGCAATACATAAATTATACATTAATGAAATGTTAAACATTTCAGCATCTAAAAGGCTTAAAGAATCATGTAAAACTGTATTCTAAACTATACTTACTATCATCGTCTGTAGTGTCTGCATTGTTAGGCAGATCCAAATCCTCATCTGGTCCTGGTGAGGGAACATCTTCATCCCTCTGTGGTGGTGAAGGTGCTGGATCAGGTAGAGTTGGTATTAACTCATCCAATTTACGTTTCAATGCACGAACTCGAGCACCGAATGTCTTATATGCCTATAGAAAACAATAATTGCATAATAAAAAGAAACAAGTATTTATTTATAGATTACCATTTAGCTTATGGATTTCAATCTGCAATCCTCGTATCTTATAGTAACGAACTATAATAGTCATCAATAAGATTAACAGCATAAGATAGACACTAAAAATGTAGCTCATTTATAAATATTTGAAATAAAAAAAAACAGTTTTAATAAAAAACGCTAGCCATTAATAATACTAAAGATTTTGGTAAGTTAAGTTTAACCTACTTGATTAACTTACATAGGCAACAACTTTCACTTCTCCCCTTTGAGTCGAATAGTACTGATTGGCCGATGATAATAAGGCTAAAAGAGTTTCCCGAGCCACAATCTCTCTCTGTAATGCTTGTGTATATCTTTCCACAAATGTTATACCTTCATTGAGTTCTTTCTCCACATCATCTTTATTACTTCTATCTGTAGTAGGTTTTGTAAAACAGAATTGTAATTAATATATTTATCACACTTTTTAATGCAATACTATCAGATATTTTTTGTCTGTCCACATGAATTATAAGCAAATATTATAATACAGTGTCCCAAGATAAAGGATGCACATCAGGAATGAAAATCAAATAAATAATATTAATGAGTGATACAATCAGTAAAATTCATAGTTAAGTCATGATGCAATTGAAATTTAAACAAAGTTGAAAAAATGGCACACCAGGGAGTTGGTGTTTGATGTTTTATTGATTAATCTTTTTAGCTTTTAGAGCTTCACAACAGGCTCTTATTGGACCTGATAAATTTCACTCCTTTAAATCAATATGTTGTTATTGCATGGTATTACAACTTATATGTATTCTTTTTCTTGTAGCGATTTTATGAAACACATTTATTAACACATACCTTTAAGACTAGCACGTAATGCATCTGCATCAGAAAGCTGCAGATGACTCTCATGTATAAACTTCAACCTTAAATCAGTATCTGCCTCCAACACTGCACACTGTTTTATTTTGTTCACTAATTGCTGTGGCTAAAACAAGAAAAATAAGGTGGACTCTCCATTTTGGTACATTTGGTATAAAATCATAGCATAGACTTTAATGTGGCAAAGTCAACAGAGGTATTCATTGATGAACCCAAAAACTAGAAAACCATTGACTTTAATATTGCATTATTAGTTTTTGAAATGATGCTATTCTAAAAATATATAACAAAATTTTCTAATGGCATATAAGGAAAATTTTACAAAAAATACTGGTGATGGGTAAATATAAAGTAAAAAAAAATTAAAACATTTAAATTATAGCCACATTCATTTTATCATCATACGACTACTGCAATATATAATCAGACTGTTAATAAATGCAAAATTTTCCATATAACTACTACACATATAGCAACGCTCACAATAGAAAAAACAATACTTAGGGCCTACATTACATTTGTTAGAATGTTATATTAACTTACTTGAAAATCCAATGGATCATCATCAGTCTTCTTGGTAGTTCCTGCGCTAAGCAAACCAGTCAAATCTGATAAGAATTCATCATCATAAACTGATCTCTGCTCCCATATTTTAAAAATTCGCAAAATTTTTGGCCGGACCTTTTCATCTCTGCAATAATTTGTATTAATTCATACTATTAATCCTACAATGTTTTACTTTTTAAAAAACTTATTAGAAAAAACTTCTCTAAATTTTGCCTCTATAAAAATTTAGGCATTTTCAGATGAGTTTCCTTTATGAATTCTTAGTTTATCCTGAAAAGAAGTTGTTAATATTTTTTCTGGCAAGCCATTAAAAAATAGTATTTTAGAATTTGAAAACTATTGTCTTAACTATTTAATTTTAAATACTAGAGGGCACACCAGGCTTCTTTATTATAAAAATAATATGATTTTAATATATATTTCACTGTATACTAAAAATTTTATATATTTTTTTAAAATAAAGCTTCATATTTATGATAACATGATAGGTTTCAGATTTAATGTAGTTTAGTTATTAAATTTACCAGTCAATAATGAAAATACAATAACTAAGTAAATAGTAGTTCTATTAACACAAATAATCAACATAACCCACCTGACTAATGGAGTTGCTTTCTGTAAATTCAATCCCCAACTTTCAACAAACTCGTAATTCTTTCGTTTGCTGTACTGAATCACATCATTAGCTAAATAAAACAGAACTAGTCTTTGCTCCACCTTCACCCTTTTCAAAACATTCAACCAGCTCGACACTATTTTTTTATGATGGTCACGTTGTTTTAAACACCAAGACGATAGTGATTGGATACTTTCCTGAGTATCCTTCAACAGTGTAAGCTTTTTTTCAAAAGTAAGAGTGTTGAATTCTTCCGTTTCATTCATTTTAGTAAGAAAATTCTTAAACGCTCATCTCATCAAAATTTTGTCAACCAATGTTTTTAACACTTAAGTACTCACTATATAACAATAGAATATAACATAACCAACTCACTAAAATGTAAACCGAACTTAATACTACAAAAGTATTATTTCGTAAATAAAGATAAAACCATACCGCTGTATTGTTATGCGATAATATACGTATTTTCATTGAAATGCACGATTCTTATCAAACTGCCAAAGGATATTAAATATAATAAACGAATACAATAATCACTTTCTTCTGCTTCAAACTTTGTAATTTTTACACATACATAAAATGTTACTTTAGAAAAGCTTAATATTTCCTAATACAACAACCGCCATTTTCTTACAGAGAAACGATGTGTCAAAAAGCATTACTGTAGGGTTACCATTTTTTAAAAAAATATATTTATCTCATTTTCCCAGTATTTCTTGTAAAGACAATTAAATAAGTAACAACTTGTTGTTACCTTATAATTTCGCCTTTTTCTGTTCGACAGTTGTGAAGTTTGATAAATCTGGATTTCACCAGAAAAACTTACAGAAATAGACATTAATCTAATTTTTATTGACGTAGTACTGCACCTTTATAAATAATACGGTTTTGTCAAAATTGACCTGAAACATACAAACGTACTTGAATGACAATTACTTTAAATGGGTGATGACTAATGTTAATGTTGTTTCAGAAAAATTATAAAGAATCATTCAAAATATATAACTGTAATACAACGGTAATAAAATTCTGTTTTACATATGCAACATATATAACTTTATATGTCCATAAATTGTTAATATAGGGTTATGGTTTTACATGTTTTCATTATCTACGTAATTCATAGTCAAATTGTTTAAATATTCTGTGGTATGTGAAAATTTTATTCCTAAAAAAGAGCGATTAAATTTACATTGATATTACATTAATCTGTTTTACGAGATAATTATCTCTAAATTGTCGCTAATACGTGGTTGATGAATCGTATATTTTGGCGGATGAACACATGCTAAGTTTACAGGTTTGTTCCAAATTCATTATTACAGTTCAAAAGTTATATGCAAAAAAGTAAATAAACACATTATTAGAATTTAACATTGTAAATTGCAAAGCAGAATTAGAAACATTTTATAAGATTAACTATTATACATTTTAAATGTAACAGACATACTGTTACAAATTTATTAAGTGTTGGTTAAAATGTAGTATGATTGTCACTAATATTGTCTTTCGGATTCATCATTTCTTTAAGACAAATATATTGGTCAAAAATATAACTATACCTTTTCAAGTTTATTTACACATAAAAATTGTATAACTTGGTTTTTGGCTTAAATTAACTTAAATAGAATATTAATATACCAGTAACATAAAATAGGCTTAGATTTTATGTAATATAAATAAAAAGATGGGTATTTGGATACTCTTTTTAATATTTTTTTCTCAATTAAATTGTAGTAATGTTCAGCAAACAAGTTTTTCTTATCCTCTTTGTCATAAATAAAGTAATGAGTATTGGCTGCCAATTCATAAAAGTCAGTGTTCTGTTTGAGCACATTTCTCTAACATTGATTTCATAGTCAAGTACTACTTACATTACATACAAATTTTAAAAATACTATTATGAAATTGCATTTTTTCAGGCAAAAAAATGATTGATTTAAAAGGTAATAATTTACCTAAAAGGCAGAGGGAGTTAAACAACAAAGTGAGAGATGCAACTGAGAAGAAAGTTCCATTCGAAGCTATTAAAGACAAACATGAATCTACTGATATTGATAAGCTATATAAAATTGATTTGGCCTCAAACTATAAAAATATTGACTATATTTTTGATGTTTTGAAATCAGGAGATAGCCTATACATTTCTAGAGTACTCTCTAAGTGTTTGTGGATGTTTGATGACAACTATTTAAATGTAATCAATCCTGATTACCTTCACCACAATATATTCCCGTCTATGTCAATCAAAATGAAAAAAAAATTGCTAACATCTATCGCTCTACATTTAAAAACAGATAATAGAGCTGTTGCTTTCTATGAGTACTGTATTATGAAAAAATTAAACAATATTGCATTTAAATTCTTAATTCTGACATCAGAATCGTTCAAAATGGATGTTATTAAAAAAGGTGTGGATCTTAATGTTAATTCAAATGATGAAAGAGATTTTTTTAAATTTTTCTTTGGTGAGTCCTTTGTTCTTTTAGAAGCCTATTTAGAATCTGTAAGCGCCTGGTTCATAGAACCATTACTGCTCAAACTTCGATACCTTTACTCTGTCTCTGATGTAAAATATTTAGAACTAATTGAGAAATATTTAAAGTATGATCACAAAATAAAACTAGGTGTATTTGGATTTAGAATATCAAAAGACATTATGAAGAAGCACAAAGATAGAGTCCTTAAAAAACCCTTGTTATATTTAGCTGTTCTTAACCACAAAGCAGTAGTTAAGTATAGTAATGTTGAAGATGCGAAATCATTTGCTATTGCTTTGCTACCTAAGTCAGTATCTGTTTTTTGGCATGATAATTATCATCGCACAAATAAATATATACTTGAAATTATACCAAAACAGGAGTTGTTTACTTTCCTTAAAAACATTTATACTGAAACTTACCCTGGTGAAGAGTTTGAGATGAATGCACAGTTTTATCATTATCGTTATTATGATATGTTTACCCTTGAAGAAAAGGAGAAATGGGCTTTACATCATATTGAAAATCAACTAGAAGTACTTGGACCTAATCAAGATTTCAAATGGTATCAGTTTGTGAACTTCGAAACAGCTTTGGAAGGTATTAAGAAATACATTATGATCACAATTGATAAAGAAAAGAGGGGTGAAATGATCAATATATTGGTTGGGTCAGCTAGAACACAGCGTGACTTGCAGAATTTATTCCAATATTATTATGAACGTCATGTCAATGAAAGCCCATCCAATAAAGAACAATTTATGAAAACAGTTATATTAAACCACAACGTGTTTGAATTTGACGAAGATTGTTGGAATGGGTTTAATAAAATTTTATACAGCATGCACATCTACAGTAATTCAGGGTTCTTCTTCATGACTGACTTCCGACTGATTGTTATAATTTACAATATCATACATAATAAAGAAATTCCGGAATTGTTTAAAGAAATCCTACATTCCGGTTTTAATTACCTATACACTGATAAGCTTACAAAAGAAAAAAGGATAATACTCTATGATTTCTTAATGAATTTTTACATTGAAAAGGTAAAAGAATTTGAGGGCAAGAGTTACGAAGGTGATGTGAAAAAAAGTATCAGACAGTATATATCCCTAGTTTTGCGTGTATTGGAGATATTTGAAAAAACAAAGGTTGACTGCCCAAAGGTTATAATGAAGTATATTAAATTAGACTGGGATGAGTTCAAAAATCATCACATATTAAAGGAGAAAGTGGAGATTAAAGTCTTGGAGGAATATGATTTAGTTAGATTGTTAAAGAAAGATGCAACATTGCTCAGAGAAAAGTTTCCCACATTAAAAGAAACAATGAAAAGCAAATTTTCTTTTAAGCTGAATCAACTGGTTAGAAAACTAAAGATTTATTTCTCCAAAGATGTTGCAAAAGAGTTTCTCTCATTTTTTCTAAGCGTCTTATCCGATACCGGTAGTAGTTACTTATCAATTTATACATCCGTCTTTGGAATTTTTCAATTAGCTGATCAAGAGTTTAAAGTGGAATTTATGTTCAAATATGCGCCAGCTGAACCAAAAATTAATCACGAGAAAATCGATCACTCTTTACTATATATACAGGAAGCGATTTGTCGGTTTTCGTGCTACTCCCGTCCACCGGTACCTTTATCAAACACGCTGACTTACTTAAAGGGCGACTATATCCACTACTGCCTACCGATATTCAATCATTACTTCGTAAACCTACCACATCCACTAGCGACAAAGTTTATAGAAGCTACCTTAAATGCACCGCTATCTGTACAAAAGCACGGACTACGTTTGGCATTTAAATCTTACACTGCAGAGGATTTGAAAATGCTCGTACTAAGGGTCTGGAAGAAGACGAAAAATGTCTCATTGCGATCAGTGCTTTATAAGAATCTGTTTGAAAGGATAATAACAGAAGACGTAGAGACGCAGAAGGAATTGTACGATGCATTAGTAATATTGACGTCGGAAATACACAAAGACGACGACGAACATATTTTCTATCTGTTATCATCAAGTCAGTTACCTGCCAATTTTAGAGGGGAGATTCTTAAGACCGCTTGGACAGCAGTGAGCGGCTTCCACGAGAATGGAGCTAATTTAGAAACACAAGCCAATATTCTTCGGGCAATGAAATCTAACATAACTCTTATGGATCGAAAGTTTGTGTTAGAAGAGATAGTTGAACCACACATAAATGAAATGTTAACAAACAGGAACATACGGCCAAGTTACAAAAGTCGTGAGGTCAGTGATAGGGTCAAAGTTAAATGGGCTTTGGTTGCTAATTATTTGGTGGCCGCCGAGAGTGAGGAAGCGATCCAAGCGGCAGTTGAGATAGTGGGGTCTATCATGAAAGCATGCGCTGAAATGTGGGATGTAGTAAATGACGAAAGGTATACAATTAGATTGTTCTGCAACAATTTCATATCGAGCTTAAAAGGGAACAGTAACAATTTTTATAAGAACTTTAAAAACGTCAACGCCATTTTTGAAAAAGTTCTGGAAACGATCGTAGACGCGATACCGTTGCAGCAAATGTATTTGACCATATGGGATCTGCAGCTAGTGATTATTGTGAGAAAGGTTTGTGGCCAATTGGAGTACGATGAATTTGGACAATTTAAAAATATCGATATGGATAAAGTTTGTAATGAATTTGCCCATGAGCTTGGTAATCTGACAGTCGATTGGATTAATAAAGGCCAATTTTATAAAAGCTTTTTACCGGAGATAACTCAACTTGTGGATGCTCATATCGGTGTTATGTCCTCCGCTATCCACAAAAAGTCTGACATGATTTGCATTAAGATATGCCATGGCCTCACAACCTTTAAGTATACCGAAGTATATTTATTGGCACTGATGTTGCTTCCTAAAGACTGCACCAAAGATTACCACGACATATGCAAGGGTACGTTGCAAAAGATCAAGGAATTGGAGAACAATGAAATAGAAACTATGCTCTATCAAAAATATTTCCGGAATGATTTTAAAAGAAGGAAGTACGTTTAATTATTTATAAAAATAAATTTCACTTCTTTTTCTCTGTCGTCAGTATTATGCTCAGCAGCAAACTGCTCGTGGTCATCAAGTTTATAATCGGTTATTAAGCTATATGTATGATGGCCTAATATGTTAATTACTGGTTCCGTTTATTAGTAATGTCTAAGTTAAACAGGAAATCATACCACTTACATAACTTATTCGCTTTACATAAGTTTTCATAGAATAGGAGGAATTTAGTGTAGAATTAGTTCAACGTGTTACGCTTAGTAGGAACATATTCAACCCTACGCACGCGGTATTACGTTTCCACGGCTTTTTAGATGCTCTATAGATGTCTACCATTGTGTTAAAAAAATTGTCTTATGTTAGCACCGAGTGCAAAGGGTTGATCTAGATTAGTTGACTATTGTCATATAGCTGTGTAATAGTGGTCGTACTAAGAAAATGTTCATTAGGAACTTAAATAGATCAGGTTACGTCACTACACTTAAACTAAGATATATTTTAATGAAAATTTATTTAAACAACATAAGGAAGAAAAAAAATTATTACTGGTAATACTTCTTCAAAGCAAAAATCTTCAATAACTCTCGCTACTTAAATGTCTTGTCATGCTTTCGTAACAGCTACTGATTAATTAGTTTTACCTAGTGAAGCAGTGATAGTTCAGATTTGTATAGTTGTATCGAAAATGGCGCAGATTCGATCCCCAGTGAGCTCGAGCTTCCGGTGAGGAATCCCAAATGTTCCACGAATATGTTTCGTGGACATGTTCTGCTGCATTTACTTAGTAATGGATAGATGACCTTGAGTGTTTTTGAGAAGATCCTGTATCCCAACACTGGGAACGTAAAGAAGGCTTATTTTAACCAGTGCAACGCTTTAAAGCTTTCGCCATGTAAACGTAGAACACTACTCTATTTCATTGTTGTTCTCTTAGAGAAGTGGTAGACAATAAGTGACACTACATTTTGTATTAACCATATTTATTGTTACCTTTTTAACTTATATTATTTTTAAGATGTATAACAATTTATAATTTTTTTCGCGGCCTTTAATATTTGTAAGGAAGCGGTGATGGCTGATGGAGGCGCAGGTTCCATCTCCACAGCCAGAGCTTGATGTTATGCTTCAAGATCAGCTATCACGAGCATGTGATATATATCCACATATGGTTAGCGTGGTGTTTAAGTATCTTTGTGACAAACTCCCGAGTTCCAGCTGTGGGAAACTTTTGTGGGCTATTTATTATTATTGTTTATTATAAGTTTATATTGCTTTATAATCTTCTTAGGTAAGAGAATCATGTATTTTTGAAGGCTTTTTTTTGTTATAATGTTTATACACAATATTGTTAAAGTAGAAATAGCTCTCTTTTATAGTGCAATGTCGTCGTACGTATTCAAGCCCATATACAAATAAAATGGTGTTTTAATTATAAATCAACGTTTTCATAACTTAAAATCTTCTTCACCTGTAGTTATAACTCCACTGGTAGTATGTACCACCGCAGCTCCTAATTCTAACGCCAAACAGTAGTGCGCAAACATTACTGTGTTCCGGTTTGAAAGGCGTTGTAGCTAGTGTAATAGAAATACTGGTGCAACAAGACTCGACGTCTCAAAGCTACGAGCGCAATATAGTGCTGTGTATAGAACCCTATCTACCGTCGATATGAGCTGGGGTATCACTTCTTGATTCTGATGATGTAAGCGCTTGAAAACCATAGCGACTCATAGCTCATGTGATACTGGGCTTGTAGACCTGGATCGACGGCCTGTTCTGTATCACTTACCAACAGTTGTACGTTTCGTCGGTGGCTCTCCGTTTGCTTAATAAGGGGTTCCTGGGTCGACTCCGGAGCCACATGTTGAGGAGTTTGCTCGATGATAGTAATTTTTCTATCCATTATATCCGCCGTACTCTTGTCATTATCATTTGGTCAAGAGTACCTTGAGCGAACACGCTTAACCGTCATCACCATGTGAAATTGTGATAAATTGATAATCTTTGAAAAAAAAAATGTGAAATTTTAGGTTTTGATGAGGAGCAAAATTTTATTTGGTACAAATGAAACAACAGAAATAGTATTGCAAACTTAAATGTTTTTTATTCTACTTTAAAAAATGCAACATTTATTAATATATCGTATATAAAAAATAAATAGGTAACAACGAATATATGATCAATTATCCAACACTAGTTTGAACGAAGCACACGCGTTATCCATACTCGTATAACCTTGGCCGGCGGACATCGCTTCCTACTATACAGATACAGTACACGGAAGAGTCCATCGGTATTTGAATACAGAGTCTAAACCTTCAGAGAAGTAGTCGTCTTGGATGAAACCTTTCATCGGCGAAGAAAAGCATCTTCATACTGGTCGCCCATGTGAATAAATGTGAACCCGAACAGGACAACAAATTGTTTACTGTACCAGAGCAAAGAGGTTAGAGGATAGGATACTTCCAGGTAAAGGGATACCGATGTGTTCCGTAGGGGATCCTCAGTAGGTTTTAGTGCGTGGAAATACCACAGAAACAATGAAATTTTTTTATGTGCGCCCACCCTCACCTACCCCTGATACCAAAACAAAAGTCTCTGTACCCTACATTTGGCTCGGAGAGAATCACAATTCTCTATAAAAATAAAATTTCAATATTTCAAAATTCAAATTAAAATATATCATTTGAATTTTATTAGTTTGTATCTATGTGATGAATAAGAATTTAAGTTTGTTTATAAATCTATTTATTAACAAAGTATTATATTGTTGTTAGTTTATTGAAGGACTTAGTTTTTTTTTTCGCAACGTTTGTATATGATCTCTGCAACGAAGTAGAAAGGAAGATGAAGTTAAATACTAAGTCTTTAGAAGTGACGTGTAATATATAAGCAAAATTTTTTTGTACTTAAAGAAATTTATTTAAGTCAATGACGTACGTCGAGGAGTGAAGCCTTGCGCGTACTGTATTTTTTTTAGTGAAATACAGGTAATAACGGAGTTGATTTTAACACGGGGTGGAAAATAAAATAAAGAAGACATATAAATAATTTGTTGTTGTAAGTAAATATAGCTAAAGCAATAATTAAAAAATATATAATGCACTGTATTTAACATTTTTTTTTACTGTTTGGACGTTTCCATACACACTTCCACTTCGTTCAAAGGTAGCAATTATTTCAAGTTTAATAAGCAGTTTATTTATATACACATTTGAACTCAAATATTATTTATTTCTTACTATAAAAAAAGTTGGTATATAAAGAAACAGAACAAGAACAGATATATGTGTAAATAATATGAAACATAAAATACAAAAATTCAAACAGGAACACAGTTTAACATCCGGCGGCAGAATAGGCGCTGTGGCGATCTTTTAAATGACTTCCAATAAGGAAGAACACCGTCGACAAGAGAAATGCGTAAAATTAATAGTTTTAAAGTAAACATGAAATTTGATTTATTTAAATTTATGAAAAAAATCAAAGATTCGCTTTCCATTATCATCAGTTGGTTGACGACCATCGCAAAGCGCAGGCCTTACACAACCGTCTCCAAAGTAATAATATCATTCCACATTAGAATATAATAAACAGAGGGGTGTAATGTTCCTGGAATTCGAGGTCTTATTTTACAAGGAGAGGAGTCAAGATCGATTGTCCACCATTCTGTCCAAATACGAATTTTTGGATACCACATTCAAATAAGCTTGTTCTTAGAACATGACAGTTTCCCCAACATGTTTTCCTTCACCATAAGCTTAAACTCAATGTGGAACTGAAATAAATAGAACATAACTAAAGTGTCACGTTAACAAATAAAATAAAAAAAGTTTATTTTTAACAAATCTGAACGCTATTTTAGTTTTGTGATTGTATAACCGTTTAAAATATTAACTATCAATATCTAAACAGCGCTGTCACCTCGCTAAATCTATTTCTCTCAACGATTTACTCGATTTTAACTTTTAACTCACTAACACAGTAGCGTAAAGCCTAATATCAAAAATAATCATCGGACATTAATTATTAATTTTTCGAACCATAGCAAATCACTTATAAACAGCACTGCTGTTCCAGTTGCTCAATTTTCATGGCTCTTCATCGGGCTAGCTTAACCTCAATTTTACGTGCTATTAAATGACAATAGGGCTGTGGATGGTGAAGCTAACCCGGAACACGCCAGATCTTAAATACACTGGTGGTAACTAGACAGGTAGGTTCGAAAAAATCCTACCACTAAATTTTATCATCCAAGGCGTTTCCAATTTATTATAACTTAAGCGAATATATCGCACGAGGCTACAACAAACGTATCTACAAATAAATTAAAAGACTAAAAATTACTTTTTCACAACAAGTTAAAAGAGCAATCAAAAAGTTTTATAAAACATACATCAATACTAATATAAAACAAGTATTAATATTTTAAGTGGGGGTCACTTAAAACTAAGCTGCTTGTGCTACTTTGTACATAACTTTGGACAACTTACTGGATTGATGATAATGATGTAGTGTCATTTTCTAGTTATCTAACAACTTCCTATCATGATAACCATAACGGTAATGATTCGTGAACGCGTTATAAAACCACTCGCTATATTTAATTTATTCCTATTGTGATACTATATAACAGTTTGTGAATTATTCATACGATTCTATCAATAAGATAAATGTCATAAAACTGTTAATATTTCGTGTGACACCCCTATTTTGAAAGTGATTTCAATCTATATCATAATCAGTTAATTCATAAACTAAAATAAATTATATTCTTATGAAGTTTTAATAAAAGAGTAGAAACATTACAATACTTGTTATAATTTTACATACAATATATAAATAAACAATTCTCTTATTGTTCTTCTCGCAAGAGATAATCAGTCCTCTGCCTTCTCAATTGCAAATAAGAGGATGTCATATATTAACGAAGGCTCTTGTAACATGCCAGTTTACAGTCGAAGTATTCTTTTACCGGAAGTTCGACTTTAGCGAGGATCAAACGTATGGCTTGTACGATCGCCTTACTAAGCTATCGCGTTTTGTACTCCTATGTTCATCTTAAAGTGCCTCTCCAATGTGGATTTTTGAATCGCACATAGATATAAAGAAATTAAATTTTCTATATATAAATTTCAATGTATATATATAATGTATGAACCGGATATTAATTAAAACTATTGTTCTTTATCCAAAATCAAAGGTCATTCATTTTATATCTGCACTTTAAAAATGTAGATGTTTATATCACGAAATAGTTTTTATGATATTTATCTTTATCTGATTAAACCTTAACCTACACAACCAGGAAATATGAAGAGAAACTAGCGGTATTAGAAAGATTTAGACAGAGATAGAAGCCAAGCGTGAACTTCACCGGGGAAACATATTAGAATGACGACGAGGAAAGAAGACAGTAATCAAGTAGTAACCTACCATAACAGCCAATGTACGTCCCCACTATTGGAGCACAGGCCTACCCTCAATATGAGGGCGATGGGACATAGTCACCACGCTGGCCCAACGCGGATTGGTGACTTCACACACACTTTAGAATAAATTCTAATTCATGTGCAGGTTTCCTCACGATGCTATCCTTCACTGTTTGTATTTCGCCGTTGTCACTAAAGATTACAAATGTACATAACTTAAATATTAAAGTCATTAGTACATGCCGAGATTCGAACCCGCGAATGAAGGCCGCACGCTATAACCATTAGGCCAGCGAGCTACTAGTAGTAACCTAGGTAAGTTTGAAATAATATAAAAGCTATTCAAAATCAACATTGTTGTTTTAAAATACAAATGAATCATTCGTTTTATGATCTTCCGTGCCGGATCTAATAAATTCTATACTTATTTTACTTAGACACTTCGGAGCGAAGAAACAGACAAGACACTGCACCACATTGTACTCTTCGTTTTGAGGCAAGAGGTTAATACCTTCTACCTCAGTAATTGCACTAGCTATAGCGTCCTTCAAACCGGAACACAGCAGCATAGGTTCTGTGTTCACCTTGACGGTGTTTGTGATGGAAACTAACTAGTCCTCAACCGACCGCTGCCAGTTTATATGTTTAGCTTAAAACTATAGGTTGTAATGCGTTTTTAGAAATATATTATAGTTTCTTTCACAATTCATATTGGTAACAGATCATGAAGATTTTCGTAATTTCTATTTCCCCGGTAAGTCCAGTAGAGATAAAAAAATTAGTGGCAATGAAATAGAGCAATATAAAATTATTGTCACATAATTGCTTTTCATTTGACACAGAAACGTAAAAAAAAAAAACATCCGTATTAGCTGTTACAAATTAATAACAACGTTAAAAGCTACCTTAGGGAATAAACGAATCTGTTTTCTAAAAAAAAGGTAATATTCCCTTCATTGTCTGATCGATGTTGAAGTGAGCAAAGACATCCATATTCTAATTTTATTTACTTATAAAATAAATAAATAAAATAATCTTTATTTCAGACGAGAAAGTCTACATAAGGTTAAGAATTCCAAGTTCTGTTAAAGTATCAGAAACATTTTTATAAATGTTTTTTATAGCAAAATAAAGATAAATTAGTAATCAAGATTTTCGTAGGAGCTACAGTTTTTTTTTTAAAGGTCTGTTGTCTTTAAATTTCGACCTTAAAAAGAATAACTTAGTAAAAGCAAGGTATATAAAAGTAAAAAAAAACCATGATCATCATCGTCAGCCGATAGACATCCACTGGTGAACATAGGCCTCTCCCAAAGGTCCCTACAACGGGTAGGAATTCATATGGGGGGATTTGGCCCATTTTCCACCACGCTGGCCCAACGCGGGTTAGTGGGAAAAAATTAAATTAAATTATATTTTAATTTATTCAGTGCTTACTTCATAGAGAGACAAGTGTGATTATCAATGTCTCTGCCCACCTTAAACTTAAAGTTATTTATCAAGATATTAAAGTAAATTAAAACGGTTTTCTAACAATTTCCTATAAGATTTTATCACTTAAAACTGACTAGCCTCGAAGTAAACTCGAAAGATAAATTTTAAGAATATTTAGTACAATACTGCTACTGTTGCTGTAAAATAATTGAAGCTTAAAACTTTATAGGCCCTTTTATGTCTAAAAACCAACTTATTTGCTACATTGTACACAGTGTTTCAAATATATTAAAATACCCGCTAAACCTAAGTAAACCATTATTTATACTCTACTCTGACAGTGTTGCTAGTTAAACGTTGTACTTTACTACTTAAAACAATTAATGCCAAACGCCCTGATTGTATAGAATACTTTGGATATTTGAATAAAGAAATACATAATAATATATTTCACAGTAAAATAGACATGTTCCGAAAATCTAACACCAGGTGTCGGGTACTGTGTGCTGCCCACATTATACCTAAATATTAACAGGTCCCAAACTAGTTTGTGCGCTGCATGCTTTACTAACCCATATTGCTCCAAGTCCTCGTTTACCAAAACAGCATACTGAAATGCAGTTAAGTCTAAACACTGTATTATATACAATCAAAGCTCATAATTAAACGTGTCTTATAAAAATGTGGAATGATTAAACAAGTGGACATTAACATTCGATGAATCTATATTATTAATAATAATTATAAACTTCCTCGATTCTTGATTTTCTTGTGTAACAGAATATAAATCGCGTCTATCTATTTTTAGGCACGATACCTAATATACAATACGTAGTATGGAATGAATTATTTTTATTTTATTTGATGATACGACTTAAGGAAGAGTATGAAGTACGATACCTAGTATTTAATATTAAAATACTGTATGTGTAGGTACTAGCTACATCAGCGGCGGTCGCAGTGTAGATTTCACACATTAAAAAAAATTCGACGCGATTTAAAGCCCACGTTATATTTAAAAACAAATGATTGTCGTACTGTACTTTTCCAGCTATAAATGTAATGTCCTTTTTTTAGCTTTAACACTTGTCTTGACTATTTAAAGAGATGTACATACAAGTTTAAGGAGTGTACCTGTCTACGAGATCGTAGCTTATCAGTGACTCTATTTACTAGTAGAAGATACCCGTTGATTGATAGCGAATGTCGCAGACTCACCTGCCAATCGTAAAGGTATGTTACCTTTAACTGATTTATAAAAACGTTGCAAATTTTCTAAAAAAATTTTAAAACATAGTTTTTGGTTATTTGACAAAGCGACGACAAAGTTCAAATAATAATAATTTAAACAAAGATGGTAATTAAGTCTCCTTACCCTAGTAATTTAGCTAAATTACTAGGGTAATGATCTGTGGCTAGGTAGCTACTGAGCCATTTAAACTAGGAACTTAGTAATTTTGTGAATTTCTGTTTGCGGTAAAATCAGACGCTGAACCATACCTAAGTATTCTCCGGCAAAAGACTGTAATTTATAGCTGGAAGAAGTTATTATGGAAGGTTTCAACAAACGTGAAACTGTTTATATTACTATATTATGTGTTATATAAAAGGTTTACGTGGTCTGGCGCGGTTTGACGTCATCGACCTGTATAAGCTGTTCTATTGGTATTAACGAGAGCTCGCCACCTAACATCGGTGCTGGAAGGCCCTGTGGACAGAGAAGTTCGTTAAATATTAAATTAATATTCTATTTAAAGTATTTATTGATAGTAAAAAAATCTACGATGTACGTACATGTGTCTTATCGGGGGTGTGCGGCGAGTTCGCATGCGCACGATCGCCTGCAGCTGCAGCTTCGCGTGCGCGCCGCAGTCCGAGCGAGAACACTGCCACGGAGCGCACGCGCTTCACCAGTGCAGCGCGGGCGCGTGACCTCCCTGGACATTGAGCCAAGATTTACGCCCAATCAAATATTCTGAGATCAATCATTATAGATATTTATGAGGTATGTGAAGATCCTCATGAGATTATTTATGATTCTAATGAAGCAATTGATTTAAAAATCTACTGGCGGTAGGTATCTATTCCCGAACCTGACAAGATTTTTATTTTCTTAGATTAAAACCGGACCATTAAGATGTGTATCAATGCTAACTCCCTATATAACTAACGCCAATTACAAGTATTCAAAAACATTATTGTCTAATTATGGTTTGAATGGCGCTGTATTTAGTGAAATATTGGAGTCACGACACTTAACTAGCTGATATTTTATTTACTCTGTATTTTAATTTCTAGACAAACAACACTATTAAATAACGTATTAGTATTAACTGACCGCTCTTATCTTTTGGTTTGTCATCCTCGCTGGAAGTGGCGCTCGCGTCGACGGAGGGCGCAGCGGAAGGCACTGCGTTAAGATCCGGCTCGGAGCCACCAGCGCTCACGCTGCCCGACAGCTCCTGCGAAAAGAACACCTATATACAACAGTGATTTACAGATACAATGTTATCAGACGTCACGATGACGTTATAAAAACCAATTATCGCCGTCGTCATCATTATTACCATCAGCCGCATAAGGTCAACATATGCACCATAAGGAACTGAGAGTGACCACCGAAGGTTTTGGATGGCAAAAGCTTTGACTCGGGGAGAATCGTAGCCTTCCTCAACATCCTTAATGTACTACGAGAAATACATGACCACTTCATATTTGTCATCCATCGCCGTCTCGTTTAATGTACCGCTAACGCCTTATCCTTATGTACTGACACATCACTTACCTTTGAGTGAACATCTTGCTTGTCTCGTTATTTCGTTAAATAAAAAAAAAATCTGGTAAAACAAATTTACCTGCAGTGTTGGGTTGACGAGCGGCCGGTGTTGAGTGGGGTGCGGGATGCAGTGCGCGGAGCGGTGCAGCGGCTCATCCCGAAGCCCGCGCACTCCCAGCAGTGACAGCGGAGCTCCAGCCGCTGCCTCCTTAAAAACGAAGTAACAATATATCGCTTATAGAATAATTATTTTCTAGTCTAAATGTGGCGTAACAGCGTTTCCTAGCAGTGTAATAACCAATTGATAAAAAAATGTCTTTCAATAAATAATCTTCATCTTATGTCAATTCATTAAAGTCGACAGTAAACGAAGAAAGTAATTAATAGAAGTAAAGAACTTAAGGCCAGCCTTAATATTTTTTGGAAAGGGTTTCAATAGTTTAGAGAGACACCAGTGCTTTCTGAAAAAAATCCCAGGGCTACGCCTTACGCTCTGGCTAACATAGCCTTGATATCTTTCCAGAAGTAGAGTACTGTTGGAAGAACCCTCCTTCAACTTCAAGAAACGCCGAATTTATGTGAAAAGAAACCCTGGTTTAGTTGTACCTTACGTCTGACAGGCTTTGTTGGACTGACATCTTGCAAGAGTTGCAACGAGCCGGTAGTCACCGCCGGTTCTGTTATTGACGCCGCCTTCGGTCTAAAAATTGGTATTCCATATCATTTATAAATGAATATCGGAAGTCATAGAACAGGAAAAGACGCATGAGTAATGATTTATTACAGTAGCACAGATAAAAAAATGCCATGTCTTGACAAATGCGGGATTTCAGTCTGTGGCACTGTCATAAATGCATCACACACAAAGCTGATAGCCACATGAAGCGGAATGAAGTGGTGCATTGTGATAACACATAGATTTGAATTCTGGTGATGTGGTGATTTATATGTACACGTAGTAAAGACAGAAGATTAGTACAGAATTTGGCTGAAGAAATAAAACTTTCAAGGTTTCACAAAAAACATTCCAAAGATACTCGAAATCAATATAATCGCAATTTATTTGAAAGGAGTGGTATAGATTCTTACACTTTCAATAATTTGTGAAACCTCACTCATAATTAGATAACTAGGAAAAAAACATTTACCTTAAATTTTCTTGCTCATTAGAAAAAACTTTTGGGCTATATAATCTTTTTTGCTTTCTTAGGGATATTATTCGAAAAATAAAATAATATAATTGGAGTTATATCTTTATTGATAAAAAGTTAGCAAATGACAATTGACATAGAATGTGAAAAAAGACCATTATTTTTTTGTTAAATGTTACAACAAATTTTTATCGTATAATTGTTTTTATTCTACGATCAGACGTTCACATAACGGTAAGTGATACGCCCGGTCATAACAATATGGCGCTAGCTAGGATGTAAACACTGCAACACAATGTACACGTCGCTTCCAGGCATAAAATGTAGTCTCAATCTCACAATAGTTTCACTACCTCCGGTACACTTCAAACCGGAATAGAGAAATATTTGCAAACTACTCTTAAGCGCCAGAAAAAGGCTCTGCTGTGTAATTACGGGAACAGCTTCAGATAATAGACACCAACCACTTACAAAATTTGCGACAGTATAGGCGGATAGACTACTATACGAGGCAGAACGTATGTTTAATTTATTGTAAATACAAATAAAAATGAAACGATAAATAGTTTATTGAATAAGCATAGAGTAATATTAATACTGACATATTGGGATATTAATTAAATATATATAATACTTTGTAACTACACACCCATCCACAGGCATATTTAACTTGTGTGCAAATTAACTGAAAACAAAAGAATGAAACGATTTTAAACTCTATCATCGGTATGCGATATCTTTACACTGCAAACGATTATGAACGTAACAGTGTTCGCCAATAGAATCTGTCAAATATTGCACCATGTACGCCACGGGCTTTGATCTTAAATTGGCTTATTGTTTAAGTCGTGATAGCTTAGATTTTAAGAAAGACGTGCGTTACGGAGAGGCGGTTCGGTTCCCATTGCGCTTGAGCTTTCGATAAAGAGAATACATATTAATAAACCTGCGCCAACCCGCACTTGGCCCGAATGGTGTATAAGTTACCTTGACTATTTGTAAGAGTAGATCCCAAGTCTTAAAAAGGCTGGTAATTTAATTTATAATTTTCCGTAGAATGGTAAGTGACGGTGAGTCGGTTTTGGCACGGTAACTCATTTGCATGCATGCATCCATTCATATAAGCATGACATGCGCCGCTGACACACAGAAAAGCACAAACACACAATACAACACGCGGTGCCAAGTATATACGATGACGTTACTTCACGAAATTTCATGAATGTTCACGAAAATCGGTCTCAACCTTGTTTGACAGATTCCATAGCTTCAATGATGTGTACTGTACTTATATTACGAGTAATGAAGAAAAAATATATAACCAAAATAATTTAAACCGAAAAATTATATTTAATAGTTAAAGTAAAATTTATAAAGCCGTGATTTATCTAATGCTTGTTATAAATCCAGATCCGTCCATATTTATACCTATTAAATCAATTAAAACAATAATATATCTGGTAAAAAATATCAGAAAAAAGTAAAAATATTTACGATTCAGTGTAGGGACTATATGACCAGGTGAATTGTCAATTAACACCATGTGTAAATTAGTCGATGTTTTTTTTTATCAAAAAATACCCTATTAGAGATAAAAAAAGATTATTTGTATTTACATTATACAATTCTCTAAACACAAACTTACAAAATATTTCTTTATTAAATTGTACTTAATCGTCGTATTTGACAACAAACCAGAAGTTTTTTCTTTCATTGTACTAACAATTCCGTATTAACTCTAAGTGTACTTTTGAAATAGCAATTAAATGTAATCGTTATCAACTCTTCAAACGTGTAGCTAAAAAAAATCAGCAAAATAATACAAATCACTGCTTTGATAGCTCTTTCGCATTTTGTTAATACTTTGCATAAAGAATTGCGAACTTAAACTTACAATATAAAGATTAAATATCCTGTAATGATATCTGTTTAAAATCAAACTTTGTGTTTAATTAAGCATAAGAGATTGGATAAATAATTCATTAACCTGTATCAAATGAAAAAATAAACAAAGCTATAGATTTAAAATGACTGAAGAAATAGCGCATTAACTAAAAAAGAAAAAACCTTATCACGTATCGAAAACGGCAGTAGAAATAGCATGTTAACTAAAAAAAACCACACACAACTTTGAATTGAAAATAGTTCGTGAACGTATTCGGGTAAAGTTTAAATTTATCGAACGTACCTAAAGGGTGGTATTTCCGGTATCTTCCCAATGTACACCCGCTTCGGTGGCTTGTCGTTCTGCTTCGGAGTGGTCGGCGTCACGGTGCGGGGCGTTGTGCGGGACGACGGTCTCATGTCCTCCTGACTTGTACACCCGGACTAGAAAAGATTAATAGGAATAAAAAAAATCACAATACGTTTACAAATTACTGATAAGAGCAACCCTTCACCGAAAAACAGATTTTTTTTATTAGAAATAAATATCACTGTTCACTTGTTTTACATAAGTATTATTTAGAAAAATGAAATTGCTACATCCTCGATCTACAAAATTAGTTAATTACAAAATTGGGAGACGACGTAGATTAAAGAGGATAAAGAGAGATAAAATGCGTAGTACAGGAATTAGAAGGCTTTAAATATTTTAGATTTCCAAAATCGCAATTTCGTAAACTATAACTATCCAAAAAAATTTAATAAACAGAAAACGAAATAAAACAAAACCATTACACATTATACACACATTTTAAAAGCGACCTTTTTTTTAAAAAAAAAAATCTGGTCATAAAAAACGCATTAGCATTTAATTAAGTCCTTCCACCTTATTAATGATTACGTACTAAGAGAGGCGCGTGCGCATTCTTTATAGCTTCTCTCCTTTGGTACTCCACCTTGGCCATCTCGGTCGCGAGCCAGGCAGGGATTTCCGGTATGGCGATTCGAAGCGCGAACACAATCACGAGAACCACATGCTGCGGAGCGAATGATTGCCGATTATAATACAAAAATAGTAAACTGATGATTTTTACCAACATACCTTGACTATATGCAATAGTGGACTAATTTTGATTTTAAATAAGATTTTTTTTACAATAACTAGTTCTCGTAAACTACATATTATTCGATCTGCAACGCGCATCGTACCTCTACACTATTACTACTATCGAGCAATTAGTAGCTTTCGTGTTCAAGTAGAGTTCCACCACCACGCTCTAATGGAAGTTGTAATGGATAAAATGCTGTGACTTTCTTCTTGTGAGAAGGTTCGTCTCAGAAGTGCGAACATTGTAATCTTGTACATAATCTTATAGACTTTCTTGCATGTGGACCATGACATAAAAGTAAGTAATACCTCTAGAGCAACAATGACCAATATTGTCTGTGCAGGAGTAGCGTCTGGGAGAAGTCTGTGTACAGGTCCAGAGAGGCCAATGAGCGCGCAGTTCACCAAAACCGCCACTGCCACCATTGCTTCCATAGCATGCTTAAAGGTAAGAAATCGAGTATTGACAGTCTATTTAGGTTTCCGCAGCACATATTTCTGCAGCCACAATCTAGTGTGCAAACATTACTGCTTCCGCAGTTTGAAGATGTTGTAGAGGATTAATCTATTGGGGTAGTAAGACTTAAACTCCTCAAAACAACAAGCACAATGAGGTGTATATCCAGCGTGACATTGCTATGGATAAACGTGATGATTATCATTAGTGAGCGTTCCATGTCTTCTTGCTCGTCGATTAAAGTAAAATTGACAATATGAGGGTGGGTATCAACACGTCTGTTACAGGGCTAGCTCTTAACCACTGCGACACTGTGATAAAGTGGACTTATATACATTAATACATGTGAACAGTAACCTGCCAGCTGCCGACGCTGCTGACGCGCTCGCCGAAGGGCCGCTGTGCGACGTGACACAACTTGAATGCATCCGCGCGGACCTCTGCAGCATTGTTGAGGAGCGCGCACAAAGCCGCGAGTGGAAATGCAGCCGAAAATAACACCACGTGCCCCAGCTGCGTCAGCATCTCCAGATACTCGGCAAACGTACCCTCGTACTGAACGGAACAAGAAAACATTTAACTTAATCTTACATAAGAGGTCGTCCAGCTTGTCTCGTCGCCATTTAATAAAAATTGTATAGGGTAGTACATAAATATTGTAGGAATAAGTTAAATGTTAATACTGTCATAGCAGAGTGAACAGTTTTGTAGTGGCTACTAAGATCGAAAAAAAAAAAACAAATTTTGTGTATGAAGGAAAAGTATATAATATGTATAGTTCAAAGGATAAAAAATTGTTTTATTTCATGGAACAAGCAGATCATGTTAATTATTAAAAAGAATGGAGATGTAAAGTGTAGTACCATAAATATTATCATTTTTTTTTAATTTTATGACCTGGTAACACAGACCTTTAGGTCATATAAATATTATAGGAATAAGTTACATGTTAACACTGTCAAAGCGCAGAATGAACAGTTATGTAGTGGCTAACATTAAACAGTGTGAACATCTACATTGTTTTATTAAAAGATATACCACAACAAAAATAATTTTATTCCTAATGATTATCTTGTTACCTTAAAAAGTTGAGACTCCAACTCGGCTTGGTGTAATACCTTCTGTCCCACCACCGGTTCCGAGTCCCGCCTCTCCACATCCTTATCAGTTCCTCCGTTCACAAGTGTCTCCGGTGGGTCGCCGCTGGAACTGGTCCTCTTTTCAAACATTTCGGTAATTTGTGTTGATGTTGGTACTGAAAGACAACAATCAAGCAATGCCTATTTTCATGACGTTTGTGATCACGCGCCCATGCAATATGAAGTCATCATTCGAATCTGTGAGAACGATTCCATTGCATGATAAAATTCGAGCGGCATCTCGTAATTATGACTTGTATTCCGTCAGAAGCTAATGCGAATTGATTTATCTTATAGGTGTGCTGAAACTAGAGCAACGGTTGAAGCATGGAGATGGCAGACTGAATACGACGAGTACCACGTGGCACAATATATACTGTTTAAAGGAAGAGTTAAACCTAATGTTAAATTCCTAAACATAATTTATATAAGATAAAATAATTAAAGATTTATGTTAGATAATTTTTTTTTTATTTCTTTAACTTACTTTTGCTGGGACTTATTGCTCCAAATATATCCACGCATATTTTAGCCAATCGTAAATTCTCGATCAGATATGGTAGAGCAGATTCCTTTAGATTGCCGATAATTTGCCTCGTTATAAGTAAAACGGCTAATTGCTGGGAAAAAAAGGAGGAAATGTTTATTTTTTTATATATTTTTTTATAAAATGTAACCAAAGTGGCATGTTTAAGATCAAAGCCAAGTCAAGATGAAGTCCATGTTCAAGTAATGTTGCAGTTATTTAAAATGGTTTTGATTTCATTAGTATCATCTCAACTGATGGACATCGTTTTGTACGTAGGCCTTTTGAAATGATATACGACCCCGGAAAACTCAATCTTGCCCTGATTCGTGATTCTTTTGATGTCTTCTCGCCTAACGGGGAGGGTCAGTATTTGTCATTGAGGAACAAGAGTGAAAAACGCACACCTGCCACCACATACCTCTTTCAATTTATCCATATCCTGAAGATAAAACGCAATGTAGAACAAACTCATAAAAGAGTTTACAAATTGAAACTGAAACCGAAAAATATTTTTTTTCTTTATCTTGCCAGGGGAAAAGTGGTTTACACATAAAGCTATTTTAGTCATTTGTGCGAACGACGGATAACGTGTATTCATCATAACTTGGGTGGACTTAACGCCCACCCCTACAGTATTGAAATAAACGTACTGCATTCACAGTTGAGAGTATACAAATGTCTGTAGTATTTTTATTTAAGTGTATATTATATAATTTTATGTAGAACTTTGTTAGATTCATTCCAAATAATATGTAAATTAAAGCCATTATGGCTCAGCTCGCAAAGATCCACTGAACTTGAAATTGCAGTAGAGTTAAACATGGTGAGGATACAGACACGTCCTAAGTACAACAGCTTTCGTGGACGTATGACATTCGCCAACCGCGCTATGCCAGCGTGTTGAATAAATAGCGTTTGCTCACTCCTTGAGAGACTTCCGAGTCCCAGTACTAGAAACGTTAAACCCAGTCTCATCGTTCACACAAACGAATGAATCATACAATAACTACATGTGAATAATTTAAATTTAAAATGTTAATATATCAAGTGTGATTGATGTTAAAATGTGATGAATTTGTCAATGAGTGTGTCTGAATAGGCTAATATGCAGCTATATAAATTTTAGATCCTCTTTAATAGTTATTGATGAAGTTGCATTTTGTATTTAGTGATTAAATAAAATTTGTTAAAGACAAAATTAAAACAAAAATCAAAGCGACCTCTTTTGTTTTTTTAATGATGTCGTATTTTATTATCTACAAGCTTACACTTGACCTTGACTTTATATGGTGTAAACTGAATATGAGGCCATGGATCATATAACGTGCCCGCCCAAAATGCCATGGTTCTCATGTATTTACAATCAGAGAACAGGTTGTAAAGTTCAAACGTAACTCTTCGACCTATCAAACTTCTCGACATGTTGCCCCGGAATCAAACGGGGAATCAAAAATCCTGTTACGTCAAAGATACAGATAGTAAATGAATATTAGGTTGGGGAAAAAGTTTGTTCGCATTTTTTAGGATAATTCAAAACATATTTTAATATAGTTTATTTATATTTAACTAAAGTATGTAGGTACCATTTTGTTTGATAACCTTTTGCCATCTTGTAGGTAGGGACATGATCCCATTGCTATAGAAATTTTGGGACTTCTGATCAAAATACCGCAACAAGTGGTTTTGGCAGCCCTCTCGTGAAGTTAACCTGACACTGCCTAAAGAATTCTGAAGAGACCGAAACAGGTGGAAATCTGAAGGTGCAAGTTCAGGACTATAAGGTGGATGCATTAACACCTCCCAGCCAAACTCTCTTAATTTTTGCTTAGTGGCTAAAGATGTGTGAGGTCTAGCGTTATCATGATGAAAAACCACACCCCTTCTGTTGATTAATTCCGGCCGCTTTCTCTCGAGCTCTTGCTTTAATCTCATCAGTTGTTGGCAGTAGAGTTTAGAATCAATGGTCCTACCTGGTGGTAACAGCTCATAATGAATTATGCCCTTCCAATACCACCACACACACAGCATCACCTTGTTGCGAGTTAACCCGGGTTTCGCCACAGTCTGTGAAGCCTGACCGGCGTTTGACCACGACCTTTTTCGCACGGTCTTGTCGTACCTGATCCACTTTACATCACCAGTTATCAACTTCTTCAAAAATGGTTCGGTTTTATTACGTACGACGTAATAAAAAATCACAAACGACTACACGGTTCATTATTAGTTTCTTTCAGTGAGCTCGTGATGTACCCAAATATCGAGCTTTTTTGTGTACCCAGTTTTATTCAAATGCGCCAAAACTGTTTTGTGGTCAATTCCCAGTTCTTCAGCTACGTCGTAACTACTGTTATGCCAATCGTGCTCCACTTTTTCAAAAATGGCATCCATTTTATCCGTAATAGGGCGATCAGAGCGATGTGCATCTTTGACATCAAAATTTCCGGATTGAAAACGCTTAAACCAAATTTGTGCTACTCTCACAGACACTGCATTAGGTCCATAAACATCGCAATTTTTTTTCGCGGCTTGTGTTACATTTTTACCTTTTTTGTAGAAAAATTTTAAAAAGTATCGAATTTCTTCATTACATTCGCTCATCTTGACAGTACGAAAAACAAATGAAAATCACACATTTTCCTAATTTGAATTTAAACGTTCAATGATACCGAAACCACCCAGATACATATAGTATAGCCAAAGAGATTTTATTACAAGTTCATAAATACTGTAATGCGAAAAGACTTTTTCCGAAACCTAATAAAAATATAATAATATTTTTTTTTAATTAGCAACTGATCAAAAATATGGCATGCTATGAAAAAAAATTAAGAATTAAACGTGCAAGTGCTTTATAACGCAGTGGGCGGACCGTTACTGGCAAAAAGTGCAAACGCCAAACTTTTTATGATCGTAAGCGAAGCGAGGCGTTAGCTCTTAACAGCATCAGTGCATACAAACCAATGCTATTTTGACAATCAGATGATTCTCATACTTTGTGTCGAGTCGATAGTTCTCTGAAGGATTTAAAAAAAAATCGATATTTATTCAGCGACGTTTCACCATTGTTGACATATCCATTTCCGGTTTGGTAAGCAGTAAAGAGAAAATACATAGCGACTATAATACACTTGTCTACCAGTTAAAATTTTTCAGGCTACACTTTCTATATCTAAGTGTAAACACTAGGTTTATGTGCTAGAAGTCCGTTTAAATCATTATGAAAAATCAAAACCATGCATTAGGGAATATAAAGTTCTTTGTCATATTGCCACTTTGGTATAAAGGCAGCTTTTACCTAATAAATTCTTTTATTAACAATGTTAGTACACTATATTAATTTTAACATTACAGGATGTGTGCGAGTACATTACTTATTAAATACACACGTAATATAATATATACATATACAAACACACACACGCTTACATTTATAATAATATCATCGTTTCAAATAAAGTAAAGTAAAAAACATGTAATACATAATAGCTGTCTTATTATTGCTTTTTATTATATATTAACTATTAGTTTTGCATATATTATTAAAAAAATACTAGTGTATAATTTACGATATACTTCATGAGTAATGTACTCAAGATCGTATAGTAGTATAGATAAGTATTATTAGAAGGATTATTACTTAAAAATTCTATAATAAAATCAGTTTTTAAATAATTTAGCAAACTACTTTCTTTTCCATATGTTCGTGCTAAAAATGCCATTGTTACAGTTTCTATAATGTGCTTTATCGGCGGTATATCTAATAGTATCTTTAGATAATATTTTATATCAGATCAAAACGACATCTAGCGCCCATTTTGGTACTATACTAAACATACTGAAGTACAAAGGATAGTTAAAATAGAGCTTTCTATGATCTAATTATGTTGTAATAGATTAAAAATACAATACATACCTTTGTCGTTCAGCCACCTCGCGATCCTCGCGTAAACCTCTTCCTCCACAGCAATTATTATAGCCAATAATGCGCGTGGGATCCAACTAAAGTATACCAGCGTATTCTCCCACCAATCCTGCAATAATTGAAAGTTTCTTTGAACTACTAACTAACTTCTACCCTACGTGAGATATAGTAATACTTTTTTGAGAAAATTTAAAGACCTTTATATATTTCAGACAAAAATTCTCCTGCCATCACCGACAATCAATTATTAGTCTAAATATGATCTGTAACAATATCTGACACAGAATTCGAAACATAGAACAGTGTGATAAGATTTTTTTGAACGTGCTAAGCTAGCTACCAACCCCATATAGTAAACCTGCCGCCGTAAAAACAAATTATTTTACGGGCTGTATACTTACGAGAGCCAGAATATTCTGGGCAAACGCGCTTCACTATCATCCTAGTGACTTCATTATCACTTCATGTTAACTTAAACTCAATTTCACACGATGAAAATCTGATTTGATTTTTAAAAAAATTGTAAATAAAACAAACCTGTGCACGCAACGAGGCAAACGTAGCTGCCGCGCCGAAGCTCAGGCAAAGCAGCATAACAGGAAGCGACACGCAATGCCGCCATACACGACGCCGCCACGCCGCATACTGCGGCTCTGGCCGCCCAGTCACAGAACTTATACCCATCTCGCCCTAAAACATATGGGGTTTCAAATTTAAAATCCAATCATATTCTACAAGAACTAATATATACTGTATAATAAAAAATATATTATATATTACCTCACCATAAAGAATTTTATTTTGCTATCACTTAGTGGAGCGTTTAGATGCTTTGAATAATATACTGTATATTAGGAGACCGCTTCCGAAAACGAAGACAGACGATAGTACTAATGACCTTTGATGAAGGGATGGAATAAAAAAATCAATCCTGATTAAAAATAAAATAATATTTTTAAAACGTTTTATTAGTATTATTTACGCTTCATCATGTTAGTACAGTTAAATGAAACGATAGTTTCATAAAAAATAAATTACTTAATAATTAAATTATTAAACATTTGGTATGACACATCTTACCGATCTAAATGCTCCGTGCCCATATGAAATAAGGTTCAAATTGAAACCAAATACATCTTCTCGTATTGTAAATAATGCTAATAAAACGTTTTAAAAATATGATTTTTTTTAATCAAGATCAATTTTTTACCGTCCCATCATCAGAGGTGCCATTAGTACTATCGTCTGTCTTCGTTTTTTGAAGCGATCTCCTAACACCCAGTATTATATCTCAACTAGCAATAATCTACTCGTCAAACCAAAAAAATTCATAATGACAATTGTTAGTCATAAAATTTTAAGGATGGTACTATAACATTTTTAATTTAATCTTCGTTAGTAAAGAAAAAAAAAATAATAAAATTGTTCAAGGAGCAATACCAGTTTCTATATAAACATAAAATAATCTACACAAAAAAATCACCTGAAACAATGGACGTGGTTCAATCAGTAACTCGTCTCTTTGATCCAATGTCCCCCATCGATAGGCTAAGACATTCGAATATCTAAAAAAGGCCCGTAGACCACACTTTGATTAAACATATTTAAAGATAAATATCATTATCCAAGTTTCATTCATAACGAACCTTTTCCACGTCTCCAAATAGACGCATGCCCACAAAACGTTAAAAAGTGAGAATAGCACATAAGCAATATCTTTCCAATTATCATTCGCTGTTCCTAACCAAATCTGTAAATAAAAGCAGATGTTAAGAAAGGTCCGTCTCGAATGACTAACGTCTGTAACGTGCTGTATAATTTACCCAAAATATAAACCCCACGACCGCTGGCACCGTTAAAGACCTCGTATAATGACCGAGCCACGCGAAATACATCGCTATTTTCACACCGAAATATTCACTTATTTCATCTGAAATGCAAACATCTATTTAGTGATGATGGAATATCTTTTAGGCAAAGGAAAAGAGAGAAACTTGTGAAAATAGGGTATTAACGCAGCGAATATTTCAGACGCCAAATTAGTGGACATACATCACTATGTTCGGAATTACAGAGATGGTGAAATTATTGGGGTTACGTGGCATGTTTATGTCTGAAGGCGACGACTAAAATGAGTTATAGTGTATATGATCCTAATTAGCGCCACAGTGTTATAGCATTTCTTACCATGAGAGAAAGAAATCTTATCACAATTGAAAGCTTAATGACCAGTTATCGCCATCACCCTTTAGCCAGCGTTAGTTAAATCTACCAAAAGGCTTTATATTATACTGAGATTTTAAAAATAAAGAAAATGATGTAGGTGAGTCAGAGTATGTCAATTGCTCACCCAGGGGCTGCGGCGTAAAAAGTGTTTTAACCCATTTCTTCCGTAGGCTCTCGAGTGCCACTCGGTCGTGTAAGGGGAACATACTTGCAATCACACCCCTACTCACACACGCCGGAACTGAAAATAAAGTTGTACATATGTATATTTTGATACTTACATAAAACATCCAAAAAACTGTTTTATGTATAATTATAAATTATCTACTTGCAAAATTTTTTAAAATAAAAAATCGAAATGTAAAGACTTTTTTAGAGACTGAATAATTCGTATCATACAGGACTCGATTGATCCTGAGTGGGTCATTTATCACCACGCTGGCCTAATGCGGATTGGTGGGAGTCACAACCGCATTTATTGATTAGCAGGGTGCACAACGAGCAGGTGAGGTTGGCTAAGACCCCTTAAGTTGTTGTGCGGGGCCCTTACACCCCCTTCGGAAACGCGGTCGCCTAAAATATTCCCGTTCCTATATTACCACATTAATGTTGTTATAGCCAATATAGTTACAAATCGGTTCAAAAATCTTACCGGTAATCGAAGTTCGAAACATGAGCCGAGGCGGAATCGAACCAGGGTCCTCCTTGTTACAAGGCGGCAGTTAGGTATTGCGTCACGCAGTCAGTTAAATGAAAATGATCGCGATAAAAATCAAAATAGGTTTTTTTATTACTATACACCCATAAGTATTTTCACATGAACCGTACCTGTCTTAGACCAATTTCTCGGAAAGCCTTTCGTTGTGAATGCATAGTTTATTACGCACTTATTGAAGTTTATATCGCGGATATCCCGAGGGTATAATCTAGCTTTATTCGTAGAGCTTCTGGCGAAAGAAAATATCGTAAATAAACCGAAATTTTCCAAAAATACCAGCTCGTACTTAGCCAGAGTGATGGAACAAATAACTTGTAACTCCTTGTGAGAGAAGCCTTAAAGTCCCAAAGAGGAATTATTAAAAACATTTTTTTCATCATTTTTAAAATTTCACAATTTATTTGTAAAATAATGAAGTTACCGTTGGTCGTCATCAAGGTCTCTGCCGGAGACTGACTAGATAGATACGACTCTATTACCTCCGCAGCGCCGATTTCTACTGCCAAACAGTAGTGTGCAATCATTACTGTTTCGGTTTAAAGAGCGTTGTTGATAATAAAGTTGTTAAGAAAACGATACTTAACATCTTGTCTTAAAGACGCGACCACGACGGGGTGCAATATATAATATCCTAACATACCGTCACATGCACCGTACTCAATTGTCACCATTGCGATAATGAACATACCAATACTCTGGCCAGGTCTCAGCGTGAGTGCTGGCTCCAGGGCGTGCTCGTCACCGGGTTCGGCTCTCGCTGATTCCAGCACATGTTTAACTAATGCGCCTCGTTCTTGAGAATTCAACAAATCAGATGCTGAAGTGCCCTGTTGTCAAAGATAAAGATAATTTACTTCACCATTTCACAAGTTTTCAAAAGTTGAAGCCCTGGTTCCTGAACTGGGCATTTAACTCGTATCACAGGAATCGGCGCAAACACGAACAATTTCATTGTAAAATAATGCTATATATTAGTATAATTATTATAGTATTAAAAAAAATTATACCTTTGTACAGAACTTTACATATTTTTATTATTCTTAAACAATCCTAAAAAATACTAATGATCCGGTGGACCATTACTCGTATACTAAATGGGAATAAAGGCTCGATAACTCAATTTGTAAGGTTTTACTTCTCCTACTTGATAAAACCAAGGATACAAGGATTTTCCTTTTCGTTCTAACATATATATACCTAGATACTTCTTCCTATGTACTATATAACAAAACAGTTTATATACAATATTACGTTTTTCATGTGTCCATTTATATTTTTTGTTAAAGAGTTCAAAAATAAATGTTCTCTGTATGCTTATCGCTAATTGGGTAACAAAGATAAATAAAGGTATTGTACGGACCGGGTCAGCTGTTGTTAAATGAATAAATTATTCGTGAAGGTTTTCTCTTTCCTAACATTTAATATAAAACAAATTGTCGAGAGAAGCAGTACGTTCACTCATATTAAAATAGGTCAATTAAAATAAGACTAAACAAAAACACTTCGAGATGTTTACACAGCACCATATTGCAATTAATATTACGAGACTAGTTGGCACTACAGTAATGTGGTACGAGACGTGCCATATAATACCCTCTTCATAGAGAGAGATAGTGCTTAAGACTTGCTCTGTTCACAGAGGGAGATAGTATTATTCTGGCAATAATATATGTCGGCAGAAATAACTTCTGCAATATTCTGCTTAAATAATCAACGATAAGGAAGATCTATCTAAAGAAAAAAAAAACTAGAGCTAAGTCAAGAAAGTATTTTACCTTTTGAAAACAATGCATATCCCTGACAGTGAACTCTTTGTAGCCACCACCGAATTCAGGTTTCAATAGTTTGGGAAGGTGTACCTCTTCAGCCGTTTGCAGCAAGCTAATTGTTAAAATTATAGTTAAATATTACTAGTAAATTCCAATATGAACAAGCTTAGCATTTGTTAAAAGGAATAATTTTTTTTTAATTAACCTTGTCCCCGATTTTTCTTGTTGCATTGGAATAAAACGTCAATTTAATTTACTTTTTATGTTAATTTAACTAAAAAAAAAAAGAAGTTATAGGCAATTAAATAACAATTGCACAGTAAATCTAAAATCTGTTCAATATATATGCAGATTACAAAATTATTTTTAGAACGTACACAAAACTACCAAACTTGGTACTACTACTTAAGATTTAGTAAAAAAGTAATACCGATATTTAAATTACGTTTATTTGAATTTATCTTAACGCACAATCCCTTGATTTGATAGTGCTCTACCTATCAGATAAATGGAAATGGCCAACAAACAATGTTTAACTTATTAAAGTTAAATAGTGTACAAAAAATTGTATTTTATTTCAATCTGAAAACAGAAATTATATTCTTGTTAACCTAATAGATACGATAATTCACTAACACATCATCATCGGCAGTGATGTAGAAGGCTGAACATTGTGAGGAAGCGTGCTGACGTACGCAGACCCGTAGCCGCGGCCGGCTGCCTCGTAGCTTCTGAAGAAGCCATAGCAGCATGCTGTCTGGTAAACCTGGTGAAGAATCATACGATTACGTTTGGTTCGCTTGGGAATTAAATAACCGCCTAAAAAATAGAGCGGCTACAGTAGATGAGGTGTGAAGTAATAAATGATGTTTCATCACTTAACGCTGGCCTCAGTTTAGCTCGTAGCGTAAAGGAATGTTAGAGAAATTAGACTTTTAAAAAATTACATCGTGAAGAAACCCGCACACTGAAATTATCTTTGTGTGTGTGTGGTGGTCCCAATAAAGTGGCGACAGGCTCGCTCCCTGTTACATGGGACCTAATCTGACCACATTTGGCAAAAAGTGGGTATTTATTCGCATCTGCCTACTCCTACTGGGAAAAAAGGCGTGATAGTATAAAAAAAAAAATCTACTTAAGAAATAAAAGACCGCATAATAGTTCTGTTATTTTTTTTAAGGTTATAAATATTATTTTTTTTATAACAAAACACTGATTTATGTTGTTTAATTATTCTCTGTTACTTAGTAGTATCTGGAATTTATTTCCCAAAAAGCCGTAGACTGTAATCAGCAGCGTACAACGATAGGCTCAAATGATAATGACTTCCTAATAATAGAAGACAAAAGGTTAAGTCAGAGTAAAAGTTTTAAGTAACTATCGCTGAAGATCTCTTCTTCTAAACACTGACAACCTTATTACTATTTTAGTAAGTAAGTATTAACAAAAAACTTACTGTAAAGTAAAAAGTACATATTTTCATGAAAAAATATTTCATATTATGTACTACATAATAGTAATCATTCACTGCTGTTTTCAACATCAAATAAAATATGGCAAGTGGTATCTAGCAAGTTGTTAGCATTAGCTGCTTGTTGGCAAATCTCCCGCATACCAAAGTGAGCGGTGCGGTGAATAAGCGCACGAGGGGCTGGTGCGATGACCTCCCATACATAATTATGGGAACGTTTACCAAGTTAACATTTAAGCACAATAGATAGATATGGAGATTGTTTTACTAACTATTTATACTCCTAATTATCTATACTATCAAAATAAATGGTACTCAACAAAACGTTTTATTTTTTTAATACTACTAGTACTACTCACTTTACCCTATTTACGTTCCCATTGTTGAGGCACCGGCCTACCCTCAATATGAGAGCGATGGGCTATAGTCACTACGCGGGTTCAACGCGGATTGGTGACTTCACACACACTTTAGAATAAATTCTAATTTATGTGCAAATTTTCTCACGATGTATTCGTTCACCATTTGTATTTCGCTGTTGTTACTTAAATTCACAAATGTACATAACTTAAATATTATGTCATCGGTACATGCCAAGATTCGAACCCGTGACCTTCGCTCTAACCATTAGGCAAGCGACCTACGCTATTTTTTTCATAGTAATTAATAACAGTAACATCTTAATGAAAATCTTTATTGATGGTAAAGTCTTTGTCGGAAATCATCTAAGTAGATATCTCCGCAACCTCTATTTCTGTCATCAAACAGCATTGTGTAAACACTGTCTTCCGGTTTGCAAGGCGTTGTAGCTAATCAAAATTACTGTAGCAACGACACTTAACAACTTATCGTCTCAAGATGAGGGAGACAATGCGAAGCAATGTATATAATCCTAACGCCACGTTGTTACGGGCAGGCGTATCACTTACCATCGGGTGGAACCTTACGCTAGACTCATGGAAAAAAGTAAAGCGGAAAAGTTATAGGAACGGTTGTTATAGTTTTCCGTTATTCTATTATACTCTTAAAATATTATGATGGTTAACATGAAAAAGTAAGGTAACTTGCGAGATGTAATCAGGTCGCGAAACATTTTTGGTGACAGGATTAATTTGAATATCGCCCTCACCCAATATGCTGATGTGTTGAGAATTAGAATGTTTAAACGCACGTCAGTTAACTGTGTGTTGTTTCTGCCATTTACAATAGTTATGCTTTTTCATTAACTTTATAATATTATTAATTAAACTTTGTTCCTATTGTTTTCGGTTTAATTAAAATTGATATGTTTCAAGATTTTTCATTCAATTTATCTACTACTGCATACATAGTATAATATGAAAAAACCTGTGATCTGCTTTTTCATATTATAGTAAGAAATGATAGAGACAAGTATTAATAGTTTTTTTTAAATATATATCAGTTAACTAAATTTCTATAGAATATATTATTACAATATAATTTTTTTATTTAAATGTTTTAATATTTTTTTTGGTTTGGTTTCCTTATATTTCTTTTAGTCTATTACATCGCGTAAGCTTGTCCACTTACCTTTAGGAAATATGACCACAACATCAGTTTGCTGAGTGGGCGTTGAATGTAAAAGCAGACGCCGTGGGTGCATCAGATGAGCGCCGATTTGTCCCGCCATGGGCAAACGGCGGCGGAGCTCTCGGCCAGCTACGAAAAGTAAAGATAAAACTACATTTTTATTTTGTTGTTATGAAAAAGCGTATGACTTGTTTATATTTCAATAGAAACTTATATACATCTAATTTAATTGTACATAACCATAACATTTCTGATTAATACAATGATTATTAAGTCAGATCTAAATAAGTACTCTCTTTACTTTCATGCAAACATGTTATAAGAAAAAATGTGAACTATTTTTGTCTTTTTATAAGATGAAATTTTTCTTGTAAAGCAATATAGTTATATCAGAAGTTAATTTACTAAAATTCCTATCTCTCAGTGGCTCAAGTATGCTCGTAATATATGAAAAAAAAATCTCAAATCACCTATATCTATGGTATTGTTACTTTATAGATCCCTGTATAAGGGATTTGGATTCTCCACTCCTAAGTCAGATAGATGGAGTATGAACTCTAAAAATTGCAGCTGCTCAAAAATTTTTCATCAATTTAGATCACTTTCTTTTTGTGACATATTTTGTATAAATAACCCTCTTGTAGCACTATGTTACTTCATTTGGCTAGACTTATCACAGCCTACACTATAAAGGAATGTAGCAGTTCGAGAATTAATAGTGTATACAAAAAATTTATACCAATTGTACAATTTTGCATGATTATGAGAAATTCTTTGCAAAATACAATAAACAGCAAAAATATGCCGTAATGATAAGTATTCATTCTAAAAAAATTTTTCAGATATTTTTTAAGAGGACATATTAAAACAAATGATGGAGACTTCCACAGTCATAACATTTTAGTGATGACCATATGTGATATTTATTATGAAACCATTTATCATACTCATTATTAATATTTGCTAATTTATGTAAGGGTAGCAGCAACATTGTTCATTTAAATCATATTAATAATATTTTTTCTACTATAAATAATTAAATTGAAATTCCAGTTGACTTAAAAGTAAATTGCAATTAGCTATACAAATTTCACTTATTTTGACACTGAAAACAAAGCACAAGGAACAAATAAAAAAAAATACATACTTGTTTTATTATATATATTATAAATACATTTTATGTTTTCAATAAGAATTAACTAAATCAGTATAAAAGCAAAACCTAAAACTTTTAGAGCTCATGTTTCTTACAAGTAATCCAATAAATTTTAGTTTTGTAAATATGTTTAAGAGCATATTTATTAAATAGTATTTCGAAGAGATAACGATAAATATAAAATAAAACGTTCTGAATTGATGAAATTTTTTCGTATGTCGTTTTGGTAGAGTAATATTAATTTGTATTAACAAACAAAATAAATTCCTACGCACCGCTATCCAATTTATCTTTCGCAAATTCTGCAAAAGATTTATGTTCTTGCGGAGTAGAATGGGAACTACTCTCATGATCCTCCTTTTCATGATTTGCCGTTCCTTCTTCAGATTCCATCGCGACTGCAAACACGTGCCACGACAAACAAAGTAACTCTGAAGGCTAAGTTGAAGTTCTCAGTTACTTAATCTTACATCATCGATCACAATAGTCCTCTCATGAAAACGATATACGTTTGAAAACTCACAAACAATACATATTTAATCACCTTTGAAAATTGTTAGCAAAATTTTTATTTAAAAATATAAAGATGTTTAAGGGCAAAATTCATAACTAATTTTATTTCAACTTCCTAAGACAACAATCTGCTTCTGTCACATTTCAAAATTGATTTTTGGCCGCCATTACAGAACATGTGTTGCCCATAGAATCTTTATGTATTATTTATTAACGAGTATTACGTGCTTTGCTAAATATTTTTTGGATTAAAAACATTAAAAGTAAAAATTTTAAAAAATCGTTGAAATTTTTATTGTAAATTAGAAAAACTAGTCTCTTTTTGACATTCTTTGTATGAACAATATTGTGAATCTGTACTGATATTTTAATTCGTTTTTCTAGTCCGTAATTGGCTGTATGGCTTAGTCCATTGCCTTTCTCTTCGAGAAAAACCTTACTGCTACTACTACTATTAGTCCGTACTTCGTATTCAAGTTGTTTCCTTTCGTTAAATTATACTATTATGTGTGTGAATATGGACGTGTAAAATAACGTCGTGACTTTCTCTTAATTATAATATCTAGTGTTCTAATTTATAACAAGGGAGAAAATTTTAATAATATTTAAATATTAGATGAACATCTATTTTACATGGTATGTATGTTAAACGATATAAATGACCTTTCTTTGTTTGTACTTATTTAGTTATAATATTTTTAAACTACCAATGTTTGGTTTTGTATGTATAAATGAAAGTAATAAATTTGTTATTCAAAGTCTTTGAAAAAACAATTATGACATTGCTCGGTAAATGACGCAGTTCTCAATGTTTTTATTTAAACCCACTTTCAAACGAACAGCTGTTACGTCGTCACGCCTTTTGCTAATCAGCTGAGCATATTCCATCTTTCGTTTAACGTATGTACTAATAACAATTATTTGATTTTATGCATACAAATTTGCAAAATTATGTAAGAAATTTATATTTTCATTTATTTTACTATTTATTGCGCTAATAGTAAATATAATAACATGGTTAATAAGTATTACTAATTAAGCTTTATTTAAGTATAAATTTATTTGTAATTTTGATTCATGGAAAAAAAAAATTTAGATGAGAAGGTAAAATTAATGAATTATATTCGTAATAATTTAAGAATCCTAGGAAAAGTTACTTTTAAACATGTTAGAAATAATAAAAATAATTTACTGTTTTTATAAACCAAAAAAAGCAATATAAATGAAGGAGCATGTCTAATACCTCCCTAATTCATGACAATCATATAAAAGTAGGTTGTGATCTTTAAAAAAATACTCTTTTTTGTTTGGAAATATTAAGGTGAACCTTTTTCTTTCCACTGCACAATTAATCTAATTTTGCCTTATTTTTTCAATGTGCATTTTATATTTGTTTTTCATTGTTATTAAATAGAGCAGAAAATTCATTCAAGCGTAAGATCAGTATAAAGTTCACATTTTGCAATGATAGGGCAATGTAGGTCTTACTAATGGATACCTGGAAACTTGTTACAAATGGATTGAACAGTTAAGACAAATTATTGATAGTGATGATTATTATATTTTACTCAAAAAGTTATATTAATTATTTATGAAATTGGGTCATTTGTCAACTTATGTCCTTTAAGCTAATATTTTGTAATGCATTAATTTTTACCAAGAAATTTTGAGTCATCACTTTTCCTTTTACGTCAATGAACTAAAATTACCAAATTTTGATAGTAACAGTACCACAGAAACATAAAAATAAACATCATGAAACATAAATCATACCAGTATTATATACATAGAAGTATACTATTAAATTAATTTCCTGATTAATACTTGTTTCATGAAATAAGTAGGAAGTTAAATATGTATGACATACTTGTATAATGACACTGACTTTTATGTTAATAAAAATTATAAATCAGTAACAGGATGTATGATATTTGTATATTGACATTCTTGGAAAGTATTTTCTGTTAAATTGCAAAGATATCAATAATATCTAACATATATTACAGATCAGATCATTAAAGTTTATTGGTAGTGTTGTGTGTTATATAATACAATATTACAAATCAATGTTTTAATCATATCATGGTGCAATATACATTTATCAATTTATGATCAATAAAATAAAAAAATTATAGACTTACATATTCATCTTTTATATTACAAAGTTACTTATGTTTTGTAGTGATAGATATAAGATTAATAAAAACTTTGTATCTATGCTTACATATGAGTGTTAAAATTTCATGTACCAAGTATATAAAGTGAAAACTATCAATATTAATATCATAAATGAATTTGTTAATTATTTGATGGCTTCTTACTATTTTTTCAAAAATATTGCCTACATTCAGATAAGCTATACCCTAGCACTTACAGTAATTTCATAAATAGTTGCATTTTCTAATCATAGGATATTGTTACTTGTGAAATATGTGCTACAATAAGCAATGTGGTGTATTGGATTAAAAAAATGTAAATAATGATAAAGTAACTAAATTATCATAAACAGGGTGTCTAATTTATGGTGAAGTAAGTAGTAGACATTAAAAAAAGTAAAAGCATAACTTGGCCTTATTTTCTTCTCTAGATGTTGGTAGGATGGGATAGCCTACCTCTACTTCCGCTGCGGTGTATTTTGGAACACTTGAGCACAGAAGATGCGTTGGCTGCGACATCCGTATGCCGCCACTGGCGAACCGCACTCTTCATCTACGAGGGGCGCAAGTAAGTTAATATTTTCCATATTAAATGATTTAAATACTTATAGTTGATGATTTTATATATTTGTGATAATATTTACAATTTCTATTGAATTCAAATAGCCGTATGTATTTATCCTTCTATTTATATGGTTAAACGATTTTGCTTTTACACGGTTTATTAATTAAAGAGTTTATAAAAACTTATAAAAATTTATATATGGTTGCACATATATAAATTTCTAGTTATCGTTAGAAACATTTTCGTGTCGCATTGTATTTGCAACACCAATAGCTATAACGGGGGACTCCCCGTGTTATGAAACACAATATGTATAGCAAAGGAAATATTTATCCTTGATATGACATATGCAAACATGAAGTAGTCACGTGACCAAGATCGTATCAGGAATCCTCTAGTGTTTAAAGTATCATCATACCAATTAGGATTAAAGCTGATAATTCTTAAAAAATTATTACAGCGAATTAACATATTACGTTTTTATTTTGTTGTAGATTTATTTGTATTATTTTTATTCCTAATTAATAGTGGATTCATTAGGTAGGTTTTTTTAAGAGACTTATTATTTTTTTCTTAAATAAATGATAGACGCACATCTTGAGTGTTTCTTCAGTTTAGCTATTCGTAAGTTTCATTTTACACGGTTTTGACGTAACCCCAAAATTGAGGGACAAGCGAGTTTCATAAATGCGCATATACTTGAATAGATTATACTTTTTAATTTTTATTTATTCGACGAGGCAACAAGATGGTAATACGTCCGCTCATAACATGGTCATAGTTAGAATGATATACACAGTACCACATTTCGCTCGTTGCCTTGAGATAAAAGATGTTGTCTCATTACCTTAGTAATTTCACCAGCTATTGCACCTTTTAAACAGGAACGCAGTGATGTTTGTATACTGCTGATTAGAGAAATCGTGATTATGGTGGTAGACATCCTCCGATATATCTACCAAAAATAAGATATGATTAAATTCATTATAAGAAATGTTTTGCGTTGGAAGCGTCTAATTTATCTTTCATTACTTAGATGGTTATTGTAATACAACAAACTTTATAGTAAATACGTAGAAAAAATAAATTCAAGATATATTAATATTGTAAAGTAAGTGTATAAAAGCATCTGAAATTGGTTATACAAGGTTTCGATCGATGTCTGCTCAAACCTTGGCAACGTGTCCAAGGCCCGTATTGGGACGGTTACGTCGCTATTTCTCTAGTATTTTAAGTAAATATGACATGTCTATTTGACTTAACATAATCTCACTATTAAAAACTGAATAAGCAAATTAATGTTTTTACACACGAAATATGTTATTTATCAACCAAATATTACATAGTTACATCGTTTCGAATATTACATATCGATAAGATTTTAATGTATGTTGTAATGGATCATAGTCATTAGGTGCCTTCATCAAATTGGACTTTGGCGATCACATAAGGAAAACTAATCGGATCCTCATCTATTCCTTTTTAACTAATAGTATTTGAGCCCGGTCCACTCCCTCATATCCTCAAACCATTACATGCGCTGTCTACTTGGTGCATGTTTTCCAGGAATTTTACCCTCCATAATCAGTCTTGGGAGCTCGTAAAGGAATTTTCTTTACAGGTGTCCCAAAAGAGCAACCTTTCTTATTAGCCTGCTTTTGCACTTGGCACTTTTAAAAGCTTGAGCATTGGAGACGAACTGCTCCCACGTGATCATATGACGGAATCCACACGTCTCGAATGCTTGTGTATCTATCTAATGAATAAAGAAACGTAAACTTGTAATATTTTTCAAGATGTTTGTGCAGAAGTTATCAGTCTTAAATGACGCACGCAGCGGTCGCCAAAGTGTAGACCACATGAAAATTCGCAGCTTTGCAAAAAAAATATTGAGTTTACTCACTCATCGAGTTGTTTTAAGATGAATTAAACCAATTATTTATTTTATTATGTTTTGTTAATAAAACTTTTTATTTGGTTATATTTTATTAACTAATTGCATTTTATGTCTTTAGATCAGCTGGTTCTTTAAATATGTTTAACACTTAAAAATTAGTGGTCCGTCGAATTTAAGTTGCGAATTTACTGTTCCGTGAAGTCAAGAAGTTTGGCGACCGCTGCACTATACAGCACGGCGGCGGAAATGAGCAATGCGGTAATATTACCTACGTTCTTACGACTTTCGTTTTTGCTGTGTAGAAAAAAAAAACGTATTTTAATGGAAAATGAGGTGGTGCATTTTTGAGGGTACAGATATCGTTGTTCATATAATATAATGATGTGTAAGACGAGTGTGAATTCAGATATGACAGTTGATAGAGGGATGTGGAAGAGGAGTACATACTGTGCCGACCCCACGTAGCTGGGAAAAGGGCAGCAGGAAGAAAGAAGATATCGTTGTTCATACGTATTACAACAGATTTTATTTTGGCTCTATTTACGATGTACTTGACATTGATCGTAAACCATTTAATGTTGTAACACGCATTAGCCGGTCGCGTAGTCGTCAACGAGATGTTTTGTGACGTATTCACAATCCATTATTAACGCTATGCTGGTCTGGTAATTTATAAATTGTACTGGTGGTGCGTCTCTTGCCGGAGACCGTCTAGTTACCTCCGCAACTCCATTTCTTTTGGTTTGTAACCGGTATGTTCCCGTTTAAAGGGCGTTTTAGCTTGTCAAATTATTGGAGTAACAAGACTTATCTCAACAACCAACACGACGAGCTGTGGTTGTTGTATATCACTTACCATCAGATGAACGTCTCGCTCGTCTCGTCGCTTCGTAGGATTTTAATAAAAATTAACAAATTGAAGATATCTAAAAATACTCTGCCTCATGAAGATAAGAAAGTCTTTCACCCACAAAACTACTGTTGCTCGTAGGGTGTTTGTTATTAAGGTACACTGAGGATTGACCATACATGCTTATGAGCGAACTCGTACATTTATGCAATACTCCTAAATATATTATATGGATAATTATAACCTGAATCAGAACCCACACTTAATTTTTGTTTATTTTATGAAGCGACAAAATAGCGGCGACTTTTCATCTCTATCAGTCGCTAGTTAGCGTGATATACACTGCATCCCATTGTGCTCGTAGCTTTGAAACATAAGATGTTATATCACGTTACCCCAATAATTTCAGCAGCTACAACGACTTTGAACATGGTACTATTCGGCGGCAGAACGAGTAGCTGCTATGATATTTAGACCATGACGATCTCCGGCAACAGAGACGTACCACCAGTTACCTCTTCATTCTCCCCAAGCACACTTAGGATATGGAAGCCGCACACATAAAAAACTCTAACATGAAGGTCTTTTTTCATTAGTCTTGTACTAAATAGCCCTGATGTTATCCTGTTGGTTTGAAATTGGTAACGATAAGATAAAACAATAAATAATAGGACTCTTTAATACTATTATTGTATCTTATTGAATTATAACGAGTTAATTCTATTTTTTATAATAAAGAATCATTCAACTAATAGTTATCAACTTACGGATGTTGAACAATAAATGTTTTGAACCTTACATAGCTGAATAGAATAGTCGTCAACACAGGACGAAAGGTCAGTCTCAGGATACATTTCGAAGATTATGTGGTGTTCGGTTGCCAGAGACCGTCACGTTACCATCGCAACTTTTAAATCTACCTCCAAAGAGTAGTATACAAGCATTAATATATTGCAGTCTGAAGGGACTTAACTAACTAGTGAAATTACTGATATAACGAGTCATAAAATCTTAGGCATCAAGGCGACGAGCGCAACGTGGTGCAGTATATATCATCCTAACTAGTACAACGTTGTTATAGGCAAGTGTGTAGGTGGGGTCGTTCGCGGTTAGGATGAGTGTTCTCATCGCCTTCTATACGACCCTGAGGAGGACGATGACTCGACGTGGTCTCCGGTCATTGAAGTACTCACGAGGCAGGACTGCATATGGCAGGCCCTGGGACGGGCTATCCCAGCATAGCTTTAGCGAGGCCGTGGTTGTGTTCCGAATGGAGATCCCGTGACCTCTCGAAACGCCGAAGTTGACCATCGAGGGTATTTTAGTGGGTAAGACCTTCATATGCCTCTCCTCCCAGAAGACAGAGTACCTTTTCGAAGATTTCCACAAAAAAAAGCAAGTGTGTAGGTAATACGATCAATCGAACTTACGTAAAAGCAGGCTTATTACTTACAATCATTAATTGAATGTCCCGCTCGTCTCGTCGCCTCGTCGATTATAGAAAATCGTATTTTGGAATTATGTAACATAATTCCCTTATCCTGTTTGCACCACCGGACGCACGGTAATCACCATCCTTATCTCGTAAACATCCTCAGTTTTCGAACAAGGGTTTAACTCATAGTTCTTGATAAGAACAATAAAGAAGTGGAACAACTTGCCGGCGTTGGTCTTCCCATATAAATACGGCTTGGGTGTCTTCAAGAGTGAATAGGCTGTTACCTTAACACCAGGTGATAGCGATATATCACTAACGTTTTAATAAAAAAAAAACTTATATATTAAAAATAATAGAATTAATTTCCTAGTACTTTAATAAAGATTATAAAACGTTTCTAAGAACAATAACGGAGTTGTTGCATATTAAGTTGTTACATATAACTAACAGTTTATAACTACAGTTTATAATTGTAACGCGATCTTATCAAACCTGTGACGCGAGTTAACCGATTGTTTTTAAAACACTGTTAAGGCATAGGTGTTGTAATAACAATACATTTTTGACGTCAATGAAGGTTTATATTTTTTTTTTATATATGAGTCGGATCTACGAACAGAATGTTTTCTTTAAACTATGAAAAAGATATGTTCGATATTCATACTTGACTAATGTTGAAGAAATTTTAACCGTATCTAAAAGTTACATAAATTACATGACTATATGTGTGTGTGTATATATATATAAGAGATTTCCACCTATATAGAGACTCATCACGATATCTCTAGAACCATAAGGGTTAGAGACTTGAAATTTGGTAGAAATATTCCTTTTGCCGTGTATAAGTCACCTAGAAAGGGAGGATTATACGTTTTACGTTAATTCTTTTTCCAAGGAGAGTTGCAGGGGTGGTACGACCAGCAAACAGACATTAATTGACGACTCTTCATGAAATCTTCGAAACTATTAGACGTACTCAAAATTTTATAGAGACATTGCGTCTGTCCTTTAGAGGTCAGCTAAGAATAGATTTTACAAATTTGCTTCCCCAAAGGCCATTGCGAAAGTGTTAGTAAGGGGATGGGGCCCGGGCGCGGGTATATTTGTCTGTAATTCTAAGTTATGGACACCAGGAGCGGGCGGGGAACAGCTACTCAGTTTATATAACTTTGTATTCTCTAAAATTTAATCATCGCTTGCGGAACTAAAGGTTTAGTATTGCGACCTTTTTGTTTTATATTCTATTCGTATTTGCAATTTAAACGTAAGCAAGTACCTGTTTGTTATTCCTATTTTGTTAAAGTATTTCTCTCGTAATATTTAAACATATTTCTGCTTTAAGGTCTGTATAATTATACTCCTTACGTATTAACAGGTTTACTAATAAAGTAAAAAAAAAATCAATTTCAAATTCTGTTAGATAGATTTTTTTTAATTTTCAATATAAATTCATCTACCGAGACAATACCTGATCAGATAAGTTATTATACAAATATATTTTGATCTATTATTTTGAAGAGGTATTATAAATATTTACATAAAAAAATAAAAATGATCAGTGCCAACATTTAAACACGTTCTACTGCGGAGTAGTCACGAAATTTGTTGTATGGTACGAATTATGAATATCTTAGTAAGGTAATCTTCCAAACGGTACTCGCATAAAATGATGCCCTTGATGGTTTTGCGTCACTCATATCGCGATGTCTCCTGCTATTGCCGACGACTCCGTAAAAGTTCAAGGTATTGATAAAACTCAAATGTTTCTTACAATGTAAAGTCACGCAGGTTGGCAGTAATGTAATACTGAATCTTTTACTAGGACTAGTGCATTTGTAATCGTCTTTTACGATGTGGCGAGGGTCTCTATGAAGATAACCCGAAACCTAATACTTCTCTCACACTGCGATTTTTGTATATCGATGAATGACTCAGTGGACTCGACCGGATATCTCTCTTATTGTATCGCTTTAGAGGATATATGCTTATATTCTAAACTAAAATCCTTCAAACCTTACATAACCTGGGGACGATCACGGAAGGTTTGTTTGTTAATATGACGTTTATGTTATAGATTGCCTCACCACTCCTTTTTCCAATATTGGGAAGGAAATCAATGAGAAGATACTTTAAGTTTATTTGAGATTTGTACCCATTAAAACCATCTTTATGATCATCGTTAGTCCTTTCCGAGGAGATTCTCCATTGAAACACACCGGTACTTCTTTCAGGCAGGGCTTACCTTAGTTCTGTTCTTATAAGGCCGATATTATAAGGTAGATCTTACTATCGCTTAGTCGTTTTTTTAATATTCTCTTTTCCTTACATTTAGCAAAAAATATGTATTGTTTACTGGTCACATAGTTATTAATATAACCGTAGTTTATAGATTGACGTGGTGTTTGATTATGTGTTACGTTTCTTGTCACTATAGCTATAAAAATTATTACGCGTAACACGTCTTAGTCACTAATACAATTAATAATAGGTAATTATATTGCAAACTATGTAGGTCTGCTCGCTGCTAATGTATTAAGAGTTGGAACTTGAATCGTATCGAGTTTAACAAGTTTATCTGTTTTATACAGGTTGCTGATGTTACTGACGTTGAGTTATAATAATTGTTACATATAAATAATTATTTTAAACGAATCGATAGTTGGTTCTAAGATTTTTCTTTTCGTGTAAAGTTAATAAAAACACCCAGCACATACACATTCGGTTTGATTGTCTTCTGAATAATAAATCGTGACATATTTTATAATATAAAAGGTTTGATATCAATGTGAACCTAACACAACTTCGTTATATATTAAGAAAAAATAATGGACGGTAGGTAGAAATAATTAATTATTCATATATATTTGTTATATTTTCTGTATCTATGTAATATGAAATTAAAATTAACTATTTTAATGCGCATGAAATTTTTGCTTAAAAATTAAACAAAATATTGTTTCAGGAAAACATTGAAACTTAGTGTGAAGCAACTGGAAAAGAGCCTATTCCTGACGCGCCTCTTTAGAAAGTACACGAGGCGTCTCCACATTTACGTAGACTCCAGTGAGCTGGAGCTGGACGAATTCATCAACTACATATTGCCGCAGTAAATATGATATTTATTTCGTTTTCACACTTGCCTATAACAACTTGGCATTAGTTGTAATGATATATATTCGTACAGCACCATAATGTGCTCGTCTCCATAAGACATAAGATGTCAAGTCCTGTTATCCTGATAATTCCACTAGCTACAACACCCTTCGAACTGAAACACAATAATGTTTACGCACAACTGCTTAGCGACAAAAATAGGAGCTGTGGTGGTCACTATCTAGACGGTCTTCAGCAACAGAAACCGACTACCAGTAAAAAAACTATCACTTTTATAATGACTTTGATAACTTCCTATATATACATATAAATATTTATATATATGAAGTATTCTTTCGATTATGTTTAAGTAAGTATTGTTAAAACATTTGTTATCTTCAATGCGCTCACCATTGTCTCGAGATCAAGTGTTGTCATTTAATTAAGTAACAAACAGGTCGATGATGGTGAGACGACTAAAATATTCTGACTTTCATATATGTAAGGTGGAGAACATATCAGTCTCGTTATTGGTTGAGATCGCTAAAGCCTCCCACTTTTCAATCACAACCTTCATAACCCCCGAATCGAATCGAGGGCTAAATGTTTCAATACAAATCGATAGATACTGTTCTGTTAAAGCAATTCATACCGTTGTTATGGTATTATAACAGTGGTTTCTTCAGTGATATTAAAATTTCATTTAAAATTTGCTGTCGTGTAAACCAGTTATGATAGTGTCTATCTTAACGATGAAATATGGTAGAAACGGTCTGCCCTATCACGTAATAATGGTTACGTTACAAAAATAACATGTAATGCGATTACTCGCGTATTAAATGATGATAGGCATAGGTCGTTACAACATCTATGAAACTATTGTTCGACCTTTACTATGTTTACATCATTTCATAATAAATTTGTGTATTAGGAGACACGATGATGATGATGACATTAAAAAAATCGCTGGGATCAGTGCCTCCCAGCGATTCAGCTCATTCCCAGTTCCAGTGGGATTCACGGAGCACAAAACCGTGCTTAGTTACCACTAAGGATATAAGTATCCTATAACATGTACCCATGTTACGCGATACTTATATCCAACAGTGGACGTCCATGTGTTGACGTGATGATGATGATGATGAAATTTATGTTTAAAAAATAATCTGAGCATTTGAACAGATTTTAGGTCGGTTATATTAAATACTACAACCTTTAGAGTTTATTGGTTGTAGGTCTTTATTGCTGGAGACTGTCTATGCCGCCGCAGCCACTATTCATGCCGACGATAGTGTGCAAACATTACTGTGTTCCGGGTTTAAGGGCGCTGTAGCTAGTGTAATTACCGCAACAGCGAGGCTTAATCTCTTGTGTCTCGTGGCGACAAAGTGTGGTGCAATGTATATCATCATAACCATCGCCACGTTGTAATAGGCAGGCGTATCAATAACCATCAGATGAACGTCTGGCTGATCTCGTAGCTTCATATATTAAAAAAAGCTTACTATATGATTTCTCTCATATAGACATGAATCTGAGAAATTATAAAACTTTTTTTATCTGCAATGGGTAAAATACTTAATATCAATCTTATATGACTTTAAATAATAAAGATACTGAGAATGGTGAATGGCTCGCCGGATTCTATGGCCCTCAAATGTTGACAGCTGGAAACACAGCAATTAATGTGGCAAATTTATGATAATATGGTAGGGAGCCAGGTTATTTTGTTTACCCTACCACCAACCCAACGTATAGCTCCGAAATCGAATGCAGGCCATTAACTACTGCACCAAGGAGATAGTAAAAATAAGATTTTAGGAACATTAAAGATTTGATTAATTAAATAGAAATTGTTTCTATAATTTCTGGACAATTACCTCAATGGAAAGTCTATTAGCATTCGGATGTGAAACGAAAAAAAAAACGTATTGGCCCACATACATAATGAAAGAGTTATGTATGCATGTTGAAATTGTATTAGTATTGGATGAGTGTTACGTGCGTGTGTGTTGTACAATACAAACAAACAAATACATAAAAATTGTTTTATATACATGTAATTTAAGGTTGGATTTTTTTATTCTATGAAGAGACGAGCGAAGACTTCAGCTGATGGTAAGCGATACGCTTGCCCGTAACAACGTGACGCTAGTTAGGATGATATACACAACGCTATATTGTGCTCGACGTTATAAGGTGTTAAGTCCCGTGACCTCAGTAATTTTACTAGCTATAGCCTCTAACCGGGATACAGTAATGATTGCATACTACTGTTTGACAAAATCTAGTACAGACCGAAGCAGTAACGGTTGAAGTTATTACCTATATTTATTTGCACCTATAACAAAGTCTGCATTATTAGAGAATAAACTTGTAAAGTGAAACGACCTGCGCTCCTCATTGTTTTGTGGAATACAAAAAATTATTCTGTTTTCTTAGATTAGTTCTTAGGAAAATGAAATATAGTATTAAAAGTTTATTTTATGAAAATAATCATTTCTATTTCTTATTGCAGATTTTTCGACACGAAAATGTTGAACGAAGTGATATTCGTCGGTCCGAGCTACATACAACAGAACCATCATGCGCCTGTGATCACAATAAAACGGTGATAAATTCTACATTTCAAATATCTTCGTACATTAAATAATGGGCTAACATCTGATTGCCACTTAACCAATTGCTATAATGCAGCAGCGGAAGGTTATTGCAATTGATTAAGTGGAAAAAGCTATCACCAACCAAACTAACTGATCCTTATGTAAATTGTTTCTTCCAATTATGAAAATGCAGCCAGATTAAAGTTTTGGTTTAAAAAATAATAAAATCAGGTAATTGTTGTAGAATACATTACAAAATACCCATGTCCAACTGTGGGACTTAGTTGAGACGATTTATAAAAGAACCCACATTTTTACATCATGTTAATCATAGAAAAGTCTAGTTACAGCTTGTGGAATAAAATAAAAGATTTCTTAATTATAATTGAGTTTTCTCCTTTCAGAAAAATAACCGAAAGTTTATTATTTAAACATTTGTACTGTATACAAAGGCTTGCATTCATGGGCTGCGAGATGAGCACAGTTATATCGGTTGAGAACGAGAAATACACTGTAAGTTTAATTTTTTACTACTTTTCAGCTCTTGTAAAATTCCCACTGCCAGAAATATAAATTAACGTAGAAGTAAATAGTAATAACGTATGTAAATCATTATAACAATGGAGAGACTAAAGAAAGAGCAAATTTTAGAAGCGAAACATAAGAACGGATAATCAACGACTTTAGTATTTAAATCCGAGGAACCCGTAAGTAAAATAAAAAACAAATCTTCGCATTGCTGGTACTGGGGAGTTTGTTTTCTCACATATAGTGAGTCGAGGATGTTTATCCTCAACGCTTGGCAGTTGTCGCATGTTCAAGAAAGGAAAGAAATGTTTTATTTGTCCAAACCCTGTTTTCTTTTTTTATACATATAAAATAATGTACACACAATATAACTGGACAAAAATGGACTACGCTACATGGGGGCATGCAAGCGTCTATCATTTTGATTTTTTTTTTCAGCATAAACACTTCGAGTACTACTCTAGATCGCTATCGTTCAGCAACGCCATGTCTTCAGCGGATATGGTGATGTCGCGGTGTAATGTCGGACTGATGGTGTTCTCCACGTTGAAAGTAACTGATTTACAACAGTAGAATAGTATAGTTTTTATTGTCGGAGATGGTATAGGTATAATATCACAACAGCTCCAAGTTCTGCCGCCAAACATGTGTGCAAACATTGCGGTGTTACAATATTAGGTAGTGAAATTACTGGTATAACTATTTTTAACAAATTATGTCTCAAAGCGACAAGCGCAGTGTCTATCATCCTAGCTTCAGATGAAAGTCCTGTTCGTTGTGTGAGAAAAGAAAATAAACATGTGTCTGATAGATAATTATATTTTACAGCACATAATAGTGGATTACGATCATATAAGTACTGAGGCGTTGGAGACTTTGTCCCGTCTTACTCTATTCAAGCATCTCACTCTCAACATCCCAAGGAAGAGGAACTTAGCTCTGCAGCCCATCGACTGGATGCGATTAAACGCTTTCTATCCCAACGGACTCAATATATCCATTAACATTGTAAGTCTTTTTTACTAAGAACTGATGAAATTAATAACACATTCACACATACGTATTCTTTAACTGGTAGTGGGTTATCGGAGACCGTCCAGGTGGGTACCACTGCAGCTACTATTTCTGCCGCCGAACAGTACTTTGAAAACGTTTCTATGCAACGTTGTAAAGGGCACTGTAGTTAATGCAATTATTGCGGTAACGAGCCTTAGATTTTGTTTCAAGTCGTTAAGCACATGTGCTGTGTCATCATCATCATCATCATCAGCCGATAGACGCCGCCCCCAAAGATCTCCACATCGATATATATAACTACTGCAATGTATATCATCCTAACTAGCGTTGCTTTGTTTTTGGGTGAGCGTATCGCAATCAAGTAAACCTCTCGTTTGTCTCTTTACATAAAAAAAGGGAGCCTGTGAATTGTTGACAACCTTCACAATCCACGACCTGATTGTCACTTAACATCGTGTGAAATTGCAATGAAATATTAATCTATTATAGATAAAAGAGAAATGTAATTAAAATCTAAATTGTTTTATTTTACTTGAGTGTACCATTAAAGAAAAGATTCCGAACTAACTGATATGTTCCAAAGAGAATAGTTTTCGAGGATATGTGATATCCACCAACTCGCACTTGGCCACCATGGTGAATAAATCGCTGTAAATCTTTCCTTGTGAACAGACGCACAATTTATAGCTATTTTTTTTAAATATAATTAATTTTTAAGAAGTTGTAGTTTACTCATAATTTTTTTTTGCAGATTGCTTTATCTGTAAGAAAGTTACACGATGTGATGGAGAAGGTATTAGTGGACGGAATGACGCTGACTTCCTTCAAAGTCATGTATTGTAAAACGGTATGATTTTTTTTCTTTTTAAAAAATAGTTACGAAACCACACTTGAGTTTTAACACAAAATAATACTTTGGTTTTAACTAAACGTTTACACGTATCCTCTTTCGTGTTATCAATAGATTTATTAGTTGGAATCATTGCTGTCACATGTTTGAATGAATGAATGAAGTGGGTTGTTGGGGTGGAAGCCGTTATAATTCACAAAGCGGGATTGATCAGGGCGAAGTGCATGAAGTGATTCGTGATGATCATAGCATAGAGAGAGTACTAGTGAGGGCTGTTCCTTCCTTCTACGTTCCGAAGGAAATGCCAGGGCTTCTCGTAATTTAGTAAGATCTGCTACGACAAGGGTGTTATAGTAGAAATCCCATACAACTCTCTCTCTTCACGAAGGAATAATTTTTTTTTTTTTTCTAATTTAGATATTTTGTTAATTATAAATGTTTAAAAATGTGATTGAATTCAGTGCGCCTGGATCAATAAGTGATTGTTAGTGGGTAAAATATTAGAGAAAGAAAAAAAATAAGTAATCTTAAACATAATTTCTTCAGTTCCATGGGCCACTTGTGAGGCATCTGGTGAGCCTGTACAAGTCCTCGCTTCGAGAACTGGTCTGGGTCGACTGCCCCTTTGAATCTACTGAATCGTATAACAGACTTATTAGAATGACTGACGAAGATGAGGTAAGAATATAACGTTTTATTAACTATTCCGATATATGTGTTTTCTTTATTAGGTAGAGCAACGAGAGTTGCGAGAGGTTCGTCTGGTGGTTAGTGATACATCCGCCCGAAACTAAGTCCTATGGCCAGGGAAATAATTGATTTCAAAATGAGAGATAAGTTATTTTTTTAAATTTAAACTTATACAAAAAGTTATGTATATATGTTGATTGTTACAGATAGAAATGTGCAACATGAATCCATTAATACTGGCCTGCTGGCAGTGCGTGCATCTACAGCGCCTCGTTATACACGGTACATATTCTAACTTTATGTTATTTTATCTTCTTTTTTAAGACATAAAAAAGAGTAGGCAATAAATTATGAAACAGTATTAATAACAGAAAAATCTTTTCTTTTATTTTTTTTTAATCTCTAATATACCTACCTCAACATCTCTACATTACCTAACGTTAACCGGAAAATAATGCTAATGGCATTATGTTCATCTTTAAACGAAGTTTATAAAGTTAAATAAATAAATATAAAGTAATGACAACTAAAAAACTAATTTCTATCAATCCGTCAAATTTCTTTCATAGTTTATGTTGTATAAATAAAATTTACAACTTTATCTTATCAGACGTTTTCGCTTCTATTATCAACCCACATCCGTTCATTACCTGACATTCGCTTCGTAAACAGGCAACTGATTATTCGATGGAAACAACTGGTTCTTAACTTCAACTGTTTTTAGATTCACTTCACTTTATATTTATTTTTTTGTTATTGCTAAAGGCACTTAGAATGTACAAAAATACTAAGTGGAAGAAGAGAACTTGCAAAAGGCAAAGGAAATGCTGATGTGAATATTGATGAACGGTATTACCACAATGGATTTAATAAAAAGTGCACGAGAAAGGAAATTTCAAAATCATATTAATAGAAGAGATAAGAAGTTATTACTCTAGTTTACATTGTAGGGGCATGTCTTTTGGAAAGAAGAAAATCATATTACTAGAGTAACGATAAATAGAGTAAAAGAAGACTAAAGTAGATATGAATTGATTGTGTAATAAGATGATGTGTGTAAAGGAGTGGACTACGAGTTGCCGATTGACAAGAAGTGCTGACCCCACATAAAATATGACGGACGAAAGAAATGAACAGATCCGCAAATCTAAAGCTCAAATGAGCTATAGATTATTAAGTGTGTGCGTCTGATACTGTCGGTATAAGTTTGCATTATTGGCAGGCTACTGGGTGTGGCAGTACGACCTGCTTGGATTCGTGCGGCTGCGCAAAACGCTGCGCCAGCTGGAGGTGTCTGCGGTTCAAGGGCGGGCGAGGCGGCGCGCCAGCCGGCTGCAGTACGGCGAGGCTGCGCGCGTGCTCGCCACCGACACGCGGCGCGTTGTCGACCGAGACTTCGTACAGGTGATGTTTCTCTTCCCCACACGGACTATCATACAATAGCGTTCTAGAGGCCTTCCGTTCTGATCGGAAATTCCGTGACCTCTGCTAACTTGATCGGCCATTGAGACATATTTAGCGTGTATAAAACTCTATATAACCCTGCCTTCTGGAGAGTAACATTGTCAAAGATTTTTCCCCCGATACCATTCGTGCTTTTAATTTCGAATGTGCCTTATGCATGAAGTACATAATAATAATAATAATGTCTCGTCACCAATAGTGGAGATTATCATAATATTTGTCTCCTCCCTTTCTCTATCACACATTTTCTCTACATTGTTTTCTGCTGAGCGTTGTGACTGCTTCCACTAAGTAGCTTTTGTCGGACGATATCGCGCCTAGTGACTGATGGTTGCTTCATGTTGTGCACCGTGTATTTTGCCACTAAGTATTAAGTATGCATCTTTGTTGCGTCAGTTTGCGGATGCAGTCTAATAACTCCTTCATCAGGGTGCAATAAAAAATTTAATCCTATTTAATTTCCAGCAAGTTAACGAATATACGGATTTCATATGGAAACCATGCCAGTGGAACAAACTTCACCCGGGGTTGCGCGTCGGCGCCTCGCCGGAGCAGCGCGCTGACTACATAGTGCACGAAGCCAGGCAAACGTTTGGTGTTACGTAAGTTTGAATCAGGCAACTTTCAGCAAATCTCCAGCTCCCTGTTATAATTTTATCAATAATCGATCATTTTCATGACTGAAAAATATATTTCATATATCTCAGTGATTAGAGATACGTAAGTAAAATTCTGCAATACGTATTAAATACAATGCCGGCGAAACTACTTATACAAAAAGTAATATACCGAAGTTAAAACTATAAAATAATGTTATAACTGTAACTACCTACAATTACTATGGGGAGGCAGGGAGCTAAGGATGTCATTGGAAACACCTATAAAAGTGTAGCTGAAAAGTTTCTTAGCTACATAGTTATTCGAAAATGTCAAAATAAATACGACTATTTATTTTAAACATCTTGATTAAAAATTTATAAAATTCCTTTTTTAATATGACATTAATATGAAACAATATTAAATTTATGATTACTTTTTATTTTATGGACATAATTACAAATAATTTACATAACTATTATATATTGAAATTACTTTTGGGTAACGTCATTTACTTGACGGACGTTTAATGTAAAAACTAGAAATATTTTCGCCAGTTGCATAAAAGTTTACTCTACCTCTTTCATCTTTCTCTGTACGTTACTTAAAAGAAAATTTGAATTTATCCATATTGTAGAAATGATGTATTCGCCATTGCTATTATCATAATTATAATAAGAGATAGAGATAAGAGAACGATAAAATTGCATGATTCATCTCTTCTTCATTCAAACCATAAATACTGTTACTGTTCCTATGACACAGCTCTTTATTTTTTTTAATGACAAAGCACCTTTCTATAATTTTTACTAACCTGTTGAGTATACAGGTTGTATAATCTGTAATTCATATACAATAAACATTGAATGAGAAACACTATTCAAAACAAAAAGCATCACTTATATATTAAAGATTTATCATTGTAACATTATTATAGGAATTGAATTCGTTTTACAATAAAAGTCAAGATATTCATGTTCAAAACTATATAATATAATCAGTATACAGTTATACAATCTGTGTAACTAGTGATCTTTTATGTTTGAATGCAATGGTTCTTAATAATGTACTTGCCAAAGCAGGTTTGTATTGTTCCATATAACCTTATGTAGAAGTCTTAAAAAATTGCTACAGCTTCAATATTACATAAAATGGCTGACGGTTTAATTATATTCACATTATTTATACTACCGATTTCAGTTAAGCCTTATACATTTAGATATAAGCATATGCCTTAAAATATAATTTTAAATGTTGACCTATCCACTAGAGGCTGTAAAATCTTTAAACGGAAATATTTTGCTATGTTAAGTGAAATTATCTGTTGATGGCCTAATATTACATAATATTCATGAAACTTAGCGGCTTTTAAGTTAAACGATTGTAAAGTCGAAGGTATTGCTGTTACGAACTGTTCGCTCGTCCAAAGTTCCTGAATATAGGCAACGTAGCGGGTGACTCGGCTTTGTAGCACGCCGCGTAGAGTTACGCCACCGCGTGTGACTACGCCGCAGTGTAGCGCTACGGTGCTGCATAGAGCCGTGCTGCCGCGTAGACCGGCACGTAGACCGCAGGTCGGTTAGCATATAAGCGTAATGAATATATCGATGCGCCCGCAGTCTCCGCGGACGTCAACAATGCCGCGTGTGTGTATATACGTAGCTTGTTAATATAAAACTAGCGTTTTTCAAACTGTGAATTTGTACTATACTATTCAATTATATTACTCTCCATATTTAATATTTGTAAGAAAGAGTCAATTTCCTACCAAATTACTTAAAACCCCTTTAAAAAAAGGTATTATCTGTGTTCATAAACTTGTCTGTAGTGAAATATTGCGTGGCCCACCTTCGCTGTGAAGTCTATCGATGCAGTGTTAGTTTGTGAAAAAATTATGAATAACTTCCCTTAGCGATTGTATTATAACAAATAGGTAACATTGAGAATGGCCGATTGATATGTTTACTGGCAACAAATCTCAAATTAACGAATTTATTGTGTAGTTAAATGTAAATGGGAACGTATGGTTTATACATCTAAAAGTTAAACCGTTAGTGCTTGCGAGCCCGCCAATAATTAACACGAAACAAAATATTCACGCATGTTATACAAACATCTCATAGGTTTTGTTTTATTAAAAAGGAAACCCTAAATATTAAAAATTTGATCTTCACTGTAACTGCTGATTTACTCGATTGATTTTACTGTCTGTTTTTACAAGTACAGATATCAAAGAATTTATATCGACATTCCGTTTTAAAGCTCGACGGGTAGCGTATTCATTCCATCGAGTAACTCTTCAGTTACAAAAAAAGAAGTGAATGTACATATTATATTTACGAATTACTAAAGTACCAAAAGCAATTATTGGCGACGTATGTCTGTGCGCAACATCAAAGTTTTACCATAGTTTTGGTGTGAGGGAAATCGGAGACTAATTAAAACATCTAGTCAAAGAGACAAGTGGGGAAGCTGTAAATATTCACAACCACCGCGTCAGCCTACTGTCCTTTTAAAAATCAATGCACAAAACCGTAACGAAGTATTAAAGATACATATTATAATTTATATCAACTATATAGCTTTAAGGGGGAGAGGAAAAAGGAAACTCACGTTACTGTATCAAATACAGTTAATATATTACACGAAGTGCCACTGAGCTATTAGAGATCTTGCGTAAACGAATATTAAGTAGGTGATAAGAACACGATGCGCGTGCGCCGCTAAGTAATACGATAGCTTTTGAAAACAAATAAAAAAACAGCAAAGCTAATCATTTAACGCAGCAACAGACACAATTGCACTAAACGACGCTAAAAGACCTATCGAACTAAACAAACTAACACAATAAATAATAGCATACGTAACTGTCAACTGCCAGAAAGCGCGCGAAATGTGACGTTAATGAACAACTTTTTTTAATATCGGGACAAATAATATTCAAAATACAGTTAGCAATATTAGTTTTAAAGCAGCCAAAATTATTTTTACAGTAGCAAAAAAAATAGTCCGTCCCCATAGTACTCGATTGCATGCGAAACACAGACTGAATACTATGATTCTATTGCTTAAATTCTACAGAAAAAAAGAAATATGTAGTCTTGATATAAAAAAATTTTTTGCTTTAATCTAAAATTATTCACAAATAAATATTTGTTTTTGTCGCTTATTTTGTTTTAAATTGAACAAAAACAAAAACGGTTTCATTTTCCAACAAAGAGCTATAGGTTAATGCATGCATCATCACGATTCCATCTCGTATTTTTATTAGTTGTATAGTCTGTGATCGTAAAGCGTACTATTCTAATAGCAGCTGATTAAATCTAACATCCCCAATGTTTTCTGGATTGGAACACTGAAGCCGACAAGTTGTTCCGCTCACATACAATTTAAAAGTAATGTTTTTAGATTATAATGAAGACTTTCTATTTTTCTTAAATCCAAATCGATACCATTGTCGCGCACAAACGATGTGATGTTAAAAACGAATAGGACCAAAAAACTCTTATTCGGGCATGCCTTGATCTATATTGTACAAATGAAAGTCTAAAAAAAAAGTTTATATAGATAATCTTCGATTCTTAATATTATCGAGTTGTGTTATTAAAGTTTAATCGAATAATCATCTTAACCTTAGAAATGTAAGTGATCAAATATGCTTAAAAATAGTTTCTAGTACTAAGTACACTTTTTAAAAAGTTTAAGAGGTTATTAATGGTGAATAGAAAAAATAACAAAAAAAAATTACTTCCTTCAAATATTTTTATGACGTTTATTAATCGTTCCACGCGAAGAACATATTTTGTAAGGCAACGAAGAGACTTACCAACATACATTCCCTGAGACTGAGAACATATAGAAGAGGCTAAGATCAAATAACACGCTTACGTAATGAAGTAATGATAAGAGCTAAACACGAAGAGCGCACGGCGGCCCGCGCATGCGCATCCAATGTGATAAATTAACTATTTTATTTTTTAATCGATCCAAACGAGACGAGCAACACCTGATGGTAAGTGATGCGCCCGCCAATAACAACAAGGCGATAGTTAGGGTGATAAACACTACGCTTTACTGCTCGTCACTGAGACACGTGATAAATCAAGTCTCATTACCCAAGAAATATCACTAGCTGCTGTTTGACGGCAGAAATGGTAACTGCAGTGATACCTACATAGACGGTCTCCCACAACAGAGACCTACCATCAATAAATACTATGTTTATCATTAATCGCCGGGCTCACCAGCGCCTCTTTAATATTATTATCATCATATCTCTGTCCTCATCATCATCATTTACAATAACCACGGCGGTTTTAAAACAAATATAGTATGACAAAAATTATATATTATCAATCATAGATACGTTTCTGTCTAAACCAGTGTTTCCCAACATGGGGCCCACGCCCCCACAATGGGGCAATTCGAAAATGGACTCAACATTAGTTCAACCCTTTCACTCCGGACCATTTAAATGCAATGCTAAATTTCGGTGCCAATTTTAACGAAAAGAGCACATTCTTAAATAATTACAGCAAATTCTTAAACATTAATTTTTTTATATTAAAAATTTTTTATGACACACTGGGGGGCATAAGAATTTTAAAAAGACTAAGGTGAGGCATGGCACAAAAAGGTTGGGCAACACTGGTCTTAACAATAGACACAATGACAATAACTTTACAAACATTACAAAACAACACGAGGTTTAAGTTAATTTAGGCGTATTGGTTTTTTTTTTATTTTATTTTATCGATTACAAAATATCTATAATTTTACAGTTTATAATACTGGATATTATATAATTTTATTGTTGAAACTGTAAAATTTTATGTTAATTATGTATATGTAAATGTGAAGATTTTATCGCCATTTAACTCTGGTCATACTCTGTTAAAAATTAAACAAACGTATACCTAACTTAGATTATTTATATAACATACAACTTGAAGGGAAACGACTGATCGCCGAAGGCATTGTAGTGGTAGTTACGCGTTTGTAAGGTTGTATATCGCCGATTAAGGACAGGGATCCATTTTACCACCAGACTTCAATAAGGCTGTGAAACAACTGAATTCGGTTTAGCAAATATATAATAAGGGTTTAAGGGGGGGTGGAATGTGACAATCTATACACGGACAGCCTTTATTTGATTAAAACCGTACGCTTTAACTTACGGCTCCCGAAGATCTCTCCGATTGTCATCTTCTACTATGCATAACCTTCATGTAACGGCGATTGTTGAACTTGGTTTTATATATGTTAAAAAACCACATTTCACAATATATATACGCGAATATATCACAAGTAATATAACTTTAGTTTTAACATATTTTATACCGTTTACTTAACTACTTATCCCAACGTTACGAGTGCTTTACAGCAGCCATGGTCGTATCACTGAGGTCATATATGTGATATCATAGTCATCACGGAGTATCTTTAATTATAATAATAATAATAGATTATAAGCAGTATTTACACATATTAATACACCGGAAACTGCGGGTCTTAAACGAAGCTAAGATTATATCTCAGGACCCTGATGATTCTACCATCTCTTTCTATATACTTTTTTTTTTATTCTAATTTTTCCTGATGTTATTATTCAAGGCTTTACCTTATCCTATTATTTATAACATATTCACTAGTAATTTATTTACAATTTTTCTAACATTCTTTCTGTTTTTTTTTTACACATTATTTATATATACGCTAATTGTTTCATATTCACAGAAATACACAGAATATTATTGTGTCCATATGTTTAAAGTAATATTTACGTACACTTATTTCTATTGTTTACTATCTTTCATATATTTAAGCAATTTATTAACTTACTCCTAATCTATTTTTAACTATCTGCGGTAGACTGGGGCTGTATCTATTCTTAAACCTGTGTCCTGCTCAAAGTTATACCTCAAGCATCTATGTATAGGACACTCAAGTATCTTTCTATGTTCTATATATATCATTCTACCCATTATTAGGTCACTTTTTTTTTATTTGACGAAACGACGAATGAAAAGTGATACGCCCACCTATAACAACGTGGCCTTAGTTAGTATTATATACACTGCATCACATTGCGCTTATTGCCTTGAGACTTAAGATATTAAGTCTCGTTCCCGCGTTTCACTAGCTATAACGCCCTTCAAACCGGAACACACCACAGAACGTCGATGGTACCTACAAAGACAGTGTCCTGCAATAGTTTACCCACCCGTAAAATAAGTCGTTAAAAACAATCCCATCTACTTAGGATGAGTTCACTTTGTGTTACAAGTATATAAATACGACTTCACATTGTCATGGCTGCTGCTAAATACTGCGAACGTCTGTGTAATAAATAGTTCAATAAATGATATAAAATCTATAAAATTTGATTTTGTTAAATTTATACTATATTTTATTGTTGTTGAGTTTAACGGTCGCGGTTGTATGGGGAGTGCGGGCTAAACCGAATCGCCTAGAATTAGACCAAAATTGTTGTACTTATCCATCTTATAGTGATATTAAATAAAAGGGAATGCGGTGGAATGTTACGAAATAACGATTGTGATTTAACAACTGTTATAAAGTATGGGGGGGCCCACAGTATGTAATTTTTTTTTTTTATAACAATCGCCTCATGGAACGTGGGTCCTTTGGCAAATACTTAAGAGATATTTTTGGAAATATTATTTGTGTTTGATTTAAAAATGTTGTTGTTTAAAATTAATCGTATTTTTTCCATTATATCATTTCATTAAAAAGGGAATTAAAAGAAAGTTAATTTTTTTAGTTATTTTGAAATTTATATTGATTACGTTTAACAAATAAATATACTAGCATTTTCGATATTATCATTCTTGTAGTTAATATGGATGCATAGTAGTTGCATAGATATATATTTATTATATGTATAATTATTATCCAGTCCGATATATATTGCACCGAATCAATGTCGACGTACAATCCCTTGCCTTCGAGTGCTTTGATTTTTAAGCTTATAAATGTAAATTGTCTGTTACGTATATTATAAATGTTACCAGTTTAGCAATGAATCTTTTGAATCGCAATTACCAGCTTTCCGTTTTAAATATTACATGTAATAGATACTTATTTCAATATGTAACATTTAACGGGATCTTATTGATATATAAAAATTCTTCGCCGTCCTATATATAGTTTCTTTCATTGTATACTGTTGAGATAAAAGTTTATTTACATTGTCCGCACGCAACGAATATAAATTACTATATCTCTTATTTAACATACGTTGCCTTTTTTCATTGGAAATAAAAACTTCTATACCATGTGATACTAGGCATTTATCCTCAAAAGCAATTTTCCGTATAGAATGCTGTGTATATATATCATATATAAAATTACATACAATTATATTTATTTATACGGAAAGATGTTAATTGCGACTTCATATATATCAATGAAGGATTTTAAATGCACTTCTGTGCTGATGTAGACGGCGAACCGATCTTATAATGTGTGTTTTCATTAAATATAGTCGAATATATATTTCAGTAATAAATATGTTCGTATGTGTAGTATGTTTTCTTTCATTTATGTACTCCTCAACCCTCTCTTTGTCCTCCCTTTGTCTATAAAATAAGAATAGGATATTTTTGGGCAAATATACTTGCCATTATCCTGAAGGTAAACTTAGGGTAAAAATTTTAATAATCTATTTATGGAATACATTAGAGCTTTTAATTTTTGGAGCTGATTCATGCTAAAAGTATATTAGACATACTACCTATGTTTCCACCCTAAGGGCGACCTTCAACTGTCGTGTCTGGCGGACACTTGTGTTTATTGGCTACATTACTAGAAACAGAGAAATTTATTAATGAGATTAATTGACTAGAAAAAATTGACGGTAAGAATTCAAGAGACGAACCCCAAGACGTTGGAACGACGAGGTAGGGGAGGGTATAGACACGTGACCTATATATAAGGCAATAAACATAAACTTAATATATTATATAAAGCAGATTATCACTTGAAGAGTCGACCCTCGGCACTTACGAAGTGACTTACAGCAGTGATGCTCAACATTTTTTTCTTTTCCACCACATACGTGGTAGCCATGGTGTCACAGGCTACAAAAAAAAACATATTTAGTTTCTGAGCTTTTCGCGATTGTTTAAAATTGTAAAATGTTAAACAACAAAAACAGGATTTAAATTAAAGTGACGCCAGATGGACTAAGCACTAAAGTCCGGTGGACCGCTGGTTGAGTTTGTATAGCTGACTTACAGAAAGACTGGCGCTAGACCAGGATCCCACCTAATGGTAAGCGACGGTGCGACCAATTATTTAAGTAAATCCTAATAAGTCCATTGCTAGTAAGCTATTGTGGCTGTGCCTCTTTTGCCGTAAAACTATTACGTAGTAAATATTCCTGAGTTGTGGTTATTTGAGTAAATCACTAGCTTAGCGAGACGTACTGTTTAGGCAATTAGTATAATATATATGTAAATCGGAGATAACTTATATCGTACATTTAGGTGATACAACTAGAAGAAACTTTGTTGTTATACCTAAGCTGGAACTTGCGATAGTGGAAAACTAAGTGAGAAAAGCCACTTTTTATTCAACGAATACGACGAGACGAGCGGGACGGTCACTTGAGAATAAGTGATTCGTCTGCTTTATAATAACGAGGCGCTAGTCAGGATGATATCACATCACAATGCGATTGTCGCCTGAGACATATAGTGTAGAGACTCGTTACCCCCGTAATTTCACTAGCTACGTCACGCAAGAACAACAGCATTTGAGAACATACGTCAATCTGGACTTGATCAAAGAGGACTATCTACATGTAAAATATTCCCGAAATCCCGTGTTTTGAATGTTAAGTAATATGTGTATGACCATAATTAAGCAAAAAAAAAGACTAATGGGATAATTTATTACGCCATTGTTTCAGTAGGAGATATTATCACTTCGTTGCAATTATTATTAGGTAATAGCAACTCACCCACACTCAATCATTTGTGCATTATCATATATACTGGAGTTATCTATCAATTACTTAACGTAACCTTAACCCACTTATAGGATGTGGGCGGATCCTCATGTAATGCAATGATTAATATACACCTGTACACTAGGAATAGGTATTGACTTATAACTGATAAAATACAAATTAATACTATTTGCTGAGTAAGCTATTACTTGTGAGCAACCAAAAATATCCTGTAATGCACTTGCGGTGGGAATGATTAAAGTTTTCATTTTATTATCATCAGCCTCCATTGACCTACTGCTGGATATAGGTCTTCTCGAATGTCTTCTTCAAATACTCAGCTATACGCACCCGCCCATTTCCGACCGCTCCTATAAGATGGAGGGAAGCAATATAAAAATGAAATCAATAAAAAAAATGCTTATCAGTTTACCCAATTAGATCAAATCTTATTCATTAAACGCTCTGTTCCTCGCTCGCTTTGCTGACCGTAATATAGAACTAGATTTCAAATTTGTCACAATTTTTTTTATACAATTAAGCGACAAACCAAGCGGGACGTTCACCTGAAGGAAAGTAATACGCACGCCTATAATAACGTGGCACTAATTAGGATGTTATACACTGTACCACATGCACTCGTAGTCTAAACCAAGATGTTGAGTCACGATAACCCAGTAATTTCATTGGGTACAACGCCCTTCAAACCGGAATATAATAATTTTTGCACACTACTGTTTGGCGGCAGAAATATGCGCTGCGGTGGTACCCATCTAGACAGTGTCCTGCAACAGAGACCTACCGCCAGTAAATACTAAAATATTGTCATTCGTCGGCAATTCGCCAACCGCTGGGCCCCTGCTCGATATTAACACTCCCACAATTACCTTCAGGGACGGATTTTTGCCAAACCCATTCTTAGCTGATCTAAAAGGTAGAAGCTATATCTCTACCAAATTTTGAATATTGACGATTAATAGTTTCAGAGATCCCGTGATGAGTCAATTAATCTCTATATATCTCTTATATAGGTGTATAGAATTATCTAGTTAGAGAAAATGTAATTAGGATAATTAATTGCATCTTTCCCTTGTTCTCCCCAAAAACTTATAAATGCACAATATCATAAACGTCAGATTATTTAACACATTATTAAATACTTAAGCTAAATGTTTTTTTTGCTAATCAGCTGTAAAAACGGAGAATTATTCATTAGTCGTTCTATTTATCACTGCATGAACGAAACTTTAAACAAAAAAAATATTTACTGAACATTCAGCATCGAGTGCTTCCTCCGTATATGATATGCGTGTTAAGTTAAATTTTTTTTAGTTGTGATAGGCTATTTTTTTTTAATATCATAGATCCTTCATCATTTTGTTTCTAACTAACTTTTATAAACATTTTCATTTCTTATTATTTACGCGGTTGCTATTGGGCAGTAACGATTGCTATAGAAAGTCATTTGCGATTGCGGTTGCTCTCAAGTAATATTTCAGCCAAACTTCAGACCTAATTCTATATTACGGCCTGCAAAGCCGGCTGGGAACAGCTAATATAATATATAAATGAAACTATATCTAGCCATCAAGGTTCGATGTACGTTCATGAGGTAACAATTGATAATCCTACACTCGCTCGTCCTTTGCCACTTCCGTCCGAAGTAAAAGACAGATGGTCCATTGTTCCGCCGTGGGAAAACTTCTAAGTGTGCCTTTGTGATTCTATTGTGTAAAACGGAGAGCTAAGTTCTGTTCCTTTGGTTCTTAATTTATTGTAGATACAAGCAACTACAGTACATGGTCACTCACACTAACGGTACTCGCATTAAAAACGTATTTTTCTTTATATATATGTATATATAATAATGTAAAAGCGACAAAAGAAATTTGTAGAGGCTTTACATCATAATATTGACACAATTGCTAATAATTCATCAGCTGAGTCATAATACAAAATGGCTTGATTTTTCCAGGACACAGTTGTAAACATACATTCAGCCACACCTGGAGACCTAGTTTTAAAACCTATGCGAAAACAATATGAAATAAATATGCCAATGTAATTAACTATTATTGCGCGGTAGAGTGTGGTTACATTAAAAAAATAGTGTGCTTTTAATGGAATAAGCCCTCTGTGAATGTCCTCCACTATATTTTTTATAAAATACTATATAAGTGAGCAAAAAGATAATGAACACAAAAAGGATTAATCTCGGCGTAATCCAGTTCATAAGTAAGTATACATGGGACTATGTAATATTTACTGTATTCAGATTCGGGAGGCATTATAGCTATTGTTACTAGGGTATAGAGCCATAAAGAACGCGATGCAGTGCAGTGTATGCCGTCCTAACTAGCGCTACCTCTTAATTCGTATTATATTAGGTGACTTTTTACTCATTTCAAATGTATACAAATAGAAAACTTAAGAGTAGTCTTAACCGTATTTATTATTTTAATTATTAATCTGTCGCAATACAATGATGGATATTCTGTGTGATAGCGAAAGAGAGGAATCCTTTCCTCCGCGACGCTATCACACGTGCCCGACGGGTTTTCTCTGAACTTGAACCACTGCTACCAATATTTACATTACGCCTGTGAACCTGTTTCCAGTAATGTGTTTGATGCTATACGTTGGAAGTGAGAACTTGTTTCGTCAAACATTTGTTCAAATAAAGAGTAAAAAAATCCTGTTCAGAATAGTCAACAGTTTAGACCATAGTATGTGCGTGTGAGTCGATATATTTAGGATGTAACATTGCTAGACGTAAATTGCTATAGGCAGGAAATATTGTTTGAAATACTATCAGCTGATAAAGCAGTAACGAGTGTTGCCCGCGTACCGGCAGAAGCAGTGCTGGAAGGTCCTCCAGAAGGACTAACGATCCGGTGAAGGGAAAACGTGGGATGTGGGCAGAACCAAACCGCGTTCTCTCGAGATCTTTGGAAGACATTCGTTATGGTAATGAAGTGTCTTCTAGATTTTATAGATTTTAAATTATTTGTGCCCATATGTCGAACAATAATATATTTTTCTATATTCGTCATTATCATCTTAACTGACATATAATAGGTATCTTGTAAGGTATTTCCATATTGACGTTTTTTTTTTATTCGATGAATCAACTTGACGCACGAGACGTCTGATGATAAATTCTGCGCCTATAATAACGTTGAGCTAGTTAGGATAATGTACACTGCATCACATTGTACTCGCCGCCTTGAGACATAACACGTTCAGTTTCGTTACCCCAGTAATTTCATAAATTTGTTTGCACAACAATAACAACAAATTAGGAGCTGCAGTGAAAACTAGTCTCCGATAACAGACTTTTATATCATTTAAAGAACCCAAATATCACGTAACACACGGTTCTAATTGCAGTGCACAGTTTATATAGATTCTTTTAAAGTTGGCACAGTTTGGCCAAACTGTAGTCGGTAATGCCATTCCATGTGCATTCCCGCGCTTTGGCAATAAACTAATCTTACAGCAGTAGCGCGCCGGCACTCTGCGCAGGCGCACACCTTTATTAATTTCACTTATATACACAACTGTTGAAGTTACGTTGCAATGTTTCGTTGACACGTATAGGTTTATGTTTTTTTTATATATTAAAAATTAGTGTATGTGGCTTTGTGGCGACGAATCAATGTCTGAACTCTAAGGTTGGTAATAGTTTAAAATATTTATACTAGGTGAGATAATACGTTGTGTAAATAATGACAATATTCTCACGTATGTATTTAGTGTATATTCACTGGCAACCTTCTAACTCAGCAATAGACCATTTACCATTGCCTACAAATTACTTATTGCATGGAATTCATTAATGATAGCTTAGTGTTATGATACTCGGAACATTTCAGTAATATAACTCTTTCCATATATTTCTATTGCAATCTATCAGTAAAATTATATCTAATACATTTTAAATATTTAATCATACAAATAAAACTTATTGTTAAATTTTTAAGAATACTTTTTATTAATTTAATCAAACATTGAATTATTGAGTAAATTTTTTCTGATTTATCTCGAAATAATTCAGAAAACCGGTTTAGCGCGTTTCGCAACTTTTTTGCGGCCCTTTGGATGTTTCAAGCCCTGTGAATATGTATTTCTTATAATTATTGTGTTATTAAGGTTAAATGAAAATTAAAAAAAAATAATATACAAACACCCTGATGCCTTTTAAAGATGCAATATAATTATTGTTATATTATTACTTTAAAGAAATGTTTGTTTGCTGTGAGAAGATAAACATGTATATAAAATGAATTTCTTATACATCTAGGCATTTCTGTTCCATTTGTTGTTTATAACGGATATAATATCATTAGACTTACGTAGTACATGCATAATGCATGTAAATAATGAATGGCTGTACCTGCATAATCGGAAACTCGGTAAGTTAATAAACATTCAACATACGCGTTAAAATCGAGACTAGATACTTTAGAAAACGGTCTGATGAAATAAGTTATATATAAAATTTTAAACTCGAATGTCCTCTTATATAAAAACTACTAGCAACTATATAATAACACTGTTTCTTGTTTAATGTGGGGAAAATACCATTACATGTATAGGGCAAAGGAAAACCTTTCCGTTGTTTTCTCTTCGTCGCGTTAATAACAGCTATTTAGTTAATTAAATATCCATAACAGCCAATTTACGTCCCCGTTGCTGGGGCACAGGCCTACCCTCGATATGAGGGCGATGAGGCCATAGTCACCGCGCGGGCCCAATGGGGATTGGTGACTTCACACACACCTTAGAATAAATTCTAAGCCATGTGCAGGTTTCTTCACGATGTTTTCCTTCACCGTTTGTATTTCGCTGTTGTAACTAAAGTTCACAAATATACATAACTTAAATATTAAAGTCATCGATACATGCCGAGATTCAAACCCGCGACCTTCGAAATGAAGGCCGCACGCTCTAACCATTAGGCCTGCGAACTACTTTATATTTTGCTATTTATGCTAATGAAACATTGTGCATTAAAAACTCGTTTATTAATATTAGAATATACATTAATACAATTCAAATTTAATGCTGTGAAAGTAAAATTTTATGTTCTGTTTAACTTTTTTTCCATTCAAATTAGAAATCATTAAATAAAATAATATAAATAGACTAATAATTGAAGAGGTTTTCAACAGAAAATTATAAAAAGTGACCTTAAACTCTCACGAAGCGGTATTGAGACGGATAGACAAATAGGTTTTCGTGTTTGGTAAAGTTTTAGTATAATAACAATATTGATCTGATGAAGAAACATATTTACAATATATTTACACGTAACCAACTTGTAATGTATACAAACACATAAAACAATCTGCGTACATTACTATTATCCAACTCAAATACATGCTATTTTTTACATCCTGCTGTATTTTGCAACAGACAATCTTACATTCACTTGGTGTGTAAAAAGCAGTTACCAGATCTTAAACTAAATATGTAACTTCTACCAGTACATATTACTGGAGTATTTATTGATTTACTGGTCAGATTGCGTTGCCTTTTAAGCAGATGCAGCATACGCAGCTTCTATTTCTGCCGCCAAACAATCATTCTTTTGATAGGTGTTATAATTAATGAAATTATTAGAACAACGAAGCTTGCTAAAAGGATAATGTGGTGTAGTGTTTATCATCGTAACAACTACAATATTGCTACGGGCACCCGCTTAGATATATGATTATCGTAACTTCTTTATATTTCAATCTTAATTTGAATTAATCTTATTTTTATATTTAATCTATCAATTGGTGTCTAATATCACACGTACACGTAGTAAGGTAAAAGCCTTTCATCGCTGAAACTTATTTCTGCTTGTACCTATTAAAACTATAGGATAATGTGTATGTTTTTTTTTAACAAGCCAAAAGGATAAAATGTTATTGGGACGTCTTCTTACAGCTTATACAACTTCTAAAGATTTTTGTCCTTTGTAGATTTTTAGAAACATATTCCTTATTGAAGAATAGAAAAAATATATGATATTGACAATAATCTAAAATTAACATTGCAGGAATTTTTTTTAGCAATTTTTAATAGCAAAGTTCGTAGATAAAATGTACGGGAGATTGTCAAGTTGTTTAGTACTTTGATACATGTTAAATTAATAACAATTACGATTCAACGTAATCGTAATAAAACGAATAAACGTAACGTATTAAAAAAAAAAGTATTTATGAGTGTTACATTTGACATGTTACATTAGTATTTTTTTTTATTAATCACTTTTTTGTGTAAAATGTTTGTGTAAACACATGGGTAAATGTTTCTTCACATCCTAAAAAATATATTAGGGAAACCTTTTACTGTATACATCTAACTAGCCCATTAAAATTCAAAGAGGTTCTCGCTCAATACCACGACTTGGAAACAATGCCGGTGCACTAAGGTACAGAGACAATGAAAATGAGCAACTACCAATACAGAAAGGATGAGTCATAATTATATGTAATAATTTAAATGAATCACGATGATGTTCTAATGAAATATAGCATGAATACGCAGAAGAGTGAGAGAAGAGCAAAGAAGAGATGGATGGATTATATGGAAAAAGATGAGTGTAAAAAGGATGAATTGTATTATGATACCTTTGTAGATCTTTTATATCGGTAATTATCTAAATATATATTAGATCCTTACATATTAAATTGGCGTTTTGTACGGGAGGAATATAAAATCATTTTTTTTTTTTGTAAAATATATTTAATTAATCAAAGTATGCACCGTTGTTATCTATGCACCTTTGCCATCTCATAGGTAGTTCATTGATCCCTTTACTAAAAAAACCACGGGGGCTAGAATCAATAAACTCTTTGAAGGCGGTTTCGATTGCCGCATCCGAGTTGAATTTTTTACTTGTAAGAAGTTGTCTAAATTCCGGAAAAAATAGTAATCTGTTGGGGCAAGGTCCGGGGAGTAAGGTGGATGTCCCAGACATTCCAATTGTAGCTCATCTAACTTAGTGGTTGTTTGTTGTGCAGTGTGCGGTCTTGCATTGTCGTGAAGCAGCGGTGGCCTAGAGCGGTTGATCAATCTCGGTTGTTTAGCAGCGTGTTCTTTCATGGTTGGTGTCAACGATATAAGAGAACTACAAATAAGGAAATAAGAATATAAAAGTATATCTATGGAAATATCATAAATAACAAAAGACTTAATTTTATATATTTTTTTTAATTTTGTTCGTATTTATTTAGTACATTTTATAAGAGGTTTTAGAATGTATAAGAGATAAGCAAAACACAACCAAGTAAACATTTTTTGTAACCTCTGTTAAAATAAGTGTAAAAACCATTTAACTTTTTCGATACAATAACGTGATAATAACGTATACAAACGTTCATTGACAGAAAAATTACGCAAATATGAAAATTGCGGTGAGTCAACAGATAAATATGTAGTGGGTGTAGCTACAGCTGAGTAGAACCTTTCTTATAGCGGTGTCTCGACTTCGCCTCAAGGTTACCCACTAAGCAGCCAGACTTGTGAATTATGTACACAGATTTCACTGGAATTAAATATACTTTTTCTAACTAAAATTTCATTATAACTTAACATTTTCTTATTTAGAAGTAAATTGCACATTCATTCTCAAATAGTATCCTCAGCTGAACATAGGACTCCCCATACAATTTCTACCTCTACCGGTCTTACAGTATACAACGATTCCCTACGACCTTCACTACATCGTCGACCGTGGCTCCAATGTGTGATTACTTTACACGGTCTTTACTCTAAGATCTTCCTGCCACAACTGATCTTCGCATCATGTGGGCTGCCAATTCAACTTACTAATCCTCAGGATTTAATAGTCGCTAATGCGGTCTTCATTCTGCATAAAATTTTATTTATGATCCAAACCCTTATAGAAATAAAAATTTGTGTTAAATTTGAAATACGATTGCCGATGATTATCTGACGAAAACACCATCGAATATACTGTGACCGGAATAAAACAGTATTAATATTGAACTATCTCACAAAAGAAAACCTTAATGGTTCTTGTACTCATTAATAAACACTAAAATTGATCCCAATCTCCATCCTGATTAATACATTAGTGATGGTAGGAAAAGTGTTAATTATTCTCATATACTAGGAGAAAAGCTGTGAAGTAAACATTTGATAAATTGTAACAATTAACGTTTTATAATTATCTGCTTGGTAGAAAATAGATAAATGTAATGATAATGTTGAAATGAAAATAAAACATTATATGGAAATAATTTTGTATTGATATAAAATTTTGCGAATTGTAGCTCCCAAACATCGTAATCTTCTCTCATTACATCTTCTAGAGCTATTCGGTTTTCGTTTTTAAAATATTGCATTAACTACATCTGAAAATTCATTAGAAACGTTTTCATTTAATAAACCGACTTTAATAATTCTATTTAGATAACTATGTTTTTACTTCAATTTCCAGTTGGAATGATTTAAATATTTTTATACCGTGACGGAATTCCTAAAGCGATTTTATCCAATTCAGTCTACCGGTGGCGGTGGATAGCGTGGGCGGAAAATGCCGTTATAACTTTAAAAGGAGTATCTCAATTTTTACTATATTTATATAGAGATTATCGTTACTTCCTAAAATATATGACGGTTATACTTCCGTACAGACCATAAATACGATTATTAAAGAGTGAAATTGCTATTAACGTTTCTACTTGAACAAAAACCTAGCATGTTGGTAGCAGCATAGTTTTTAAATAGATATACAGAAATAAAAAAATTTTAGACGATAGTTATATCTATTACAAATTCTTCTTTCAGTTTCCATCAATGGTATAGGAGCGTTTTTTAGGATTGGCCTGTACCCTGGACTACCGTAAGCTATTGATATAGTCCATATTTCCTTTGCATGTGTAGCGCTTGTTAGTCATTTCGACTTATACAACTTAATTGATACTGGGTTCGCGGACCCATAATGTAGTGTACATTAGTACACACCTCAGAGAGTTGTTATCCGGTAGCGAATTATCATTTTTGCGTGTTTAGGTTTTTGGTGAATCCACTCGATCGTCGAAGACGGAGTCACATGCGTTCTCCGACCACCTTCGCCTGTATCAGAAACTATGGGCGGTGAAAACCGCCCCGGGTTAGATCCTCGAGAGTAATATGATAAAGCGAGAAAATATAGTCATTTGTCTCACTCTTGTACTCTTCACACATCAATACAACAAATAAAACGTTCTCGTGTTATAAAGCTGTTTATATAAATATATATAAACATAGAAATAGCCATAAGGCTATATCACTGAAGCGTTAATAAGGATGCATTTATTTCCAGAGATATGAGATACATTCGTCTCGTAACCTTAGTTATTTTACTAGTATGTGATTAGCACAAACGCTGGAAAATAGTTACATGAACAACAACTCTGAAAGTTTATTAGTTTTTTTACTAGTGGTAAGTCTCTATTGCCGGAGAACATCTATTTCCATCGCCGAACAGTACTGTGCAAACGTTACTGTGTTCCAGTTTGAAGAGCGCTGTAGCTAGTGAAACTACGGAGGTAACGAGACAGAACATCTTACGTCTCAAGGCGACGGGCGAATATGGTGTAGTGTACACCATCATAATTTGTGAATTGTCTGTTTCACGGTTTATCTGATTGCGGGAGTATCAGCTTGAAATTACGCTACCGTTAACTGTATTAGAACAACGCTTCTCGCTGTTACAATGTTAGTCCACCAGTGCCATTTGTTCCGTATGTTGGTAACTGTTAATGCGGATTGTCGTAATCTTGCCATGATGTACAACTGTTTATATTATTTTAAAATAAAATAATAGATGACGGTTGTATATATCCCAATGACTAAAATAATGTAAGACACAAAATTAGGCCTCCCGAGCGACTAAGAAAATGTAAATATCATCAAAGTTTTATTACTTTAGTAAATATTGTATTATTCGTTTAAAACAATTATCTGTGTTGTTCTCACATAATACATATCAATCTATAATTTCCAAGAAAAAAAAAACAAATTGAATTAATCATACCTGTTTGTTTTTTTTATTTTCCTGTAATTATTTTAAACTCACAATAGGCAAAGGTTATAAAAGGCGTGAAATCTAACATATATCTGCATTTGTATGAATATCTAACCGATTAAACGAAAGGAAGTTTTTGATATATCGAAGTTTTTATATTGTTTAATAACAAGATTTACTATCCAAGTTATTAGGTCCTTACATATGATATTAGCGTTGTAGTAGAATTCCAAATTTAAATGTATAAATTCATTTAGCTGGTACATTTGGGTTTCGAAAATAGTCATTTATTTGTTTTTCCTCATTACTTTTTTCTTTGGCGTCGCTTATTACCGCACAAATGAAAACATGAAATTTCAGTATATTTACGAGTACGAGGTCTACCGTGGCACCAGTGCTGCAAAAACAGCTCGAAGGATTAATGATGTGTACGGCGCTGGTGTCGCAAAAGAAAGAACGGTACGTTTTTCATTTCAACATTTTCGTTCTGGAAATTTCGACCTTCAGAGCCAACCCCGTGGACGGCCGGAGACCAAAGTGATAAATGAAGAATTAAAGGCTATTGTGGAAGCGGATCCATCACAAAGCACTTGAGAGATAGCTGCAGACTTCCGGGTAAATGACAAAACTGTATCAATCCACTTGAAGCAAATCGGGAAAGTAAAAAACTTGAACGATGCGTAACTCATGAATTGAGTTAAGCGAACTTGCAGACGCGCGTCGACTGCTGCTGTTGTGTTACTTTGCTCAACCGACACAATAATGAAGGGATTTTCAATCGAATCATTACTTGTGATGAAAAGTGATACTGTACGATAATCGGAAGCGCCCGTCGCAATGGCTGAACTTCGGAGACCCAGCCAAATCTTGGTCTAAACTAAAATCGACTCAGAAAATATTACTTCTAAATGTTTGGTGGACTAGCGCTGTTGTCGTTCAATTCAGCTTTCTAAAATCTGGCCAAACGATTACGGCAGATATCTATTGTCAGCAACTGCAAACCATGAAGGAAGAACTAGCTGCTAAACAACCGAGATTGGTCAATCGCTCTAGGCCACTGCTGCTTCACGACAACGCAAGACCACACACTGCACAATAAACAACCACTAAGTTAGATGAGCTACAATTGGAATGTCTGCGAGATCCACCGTATTCACCGGACCTTCCCCCAACAGACATTATTTCCGGAATTTGGACAACTTCTTACAAGGAAAAAAATTCAACTCCTTTGCGGCAGTCCAAACCGCCTTCAAAGAGTTTATTGATTCTCGTCCCATGGTTTTTTTAGTAAAGGGATAAATGAACTACCTATGAGATAGCAAAAGTGCATAGATAACAACGGTGCATACTTTGATTGGTTAAATATATTTTACCAAAAAAAACGACTTTATATTTTTCTCATACAAAACGCCAATTTCATATGTAAGGACCTAATACTACGATTATTTTCTTTTAGAAAGACTGCAAAGATCCGTTGTTCGTTTGGGGTCAGGTTTAGTAGGTCAGTTATACTAGTTCTATTTTTCTGTTTCATTTACTCGGTTAATTTTTTGTTTAAAAGTTGCTATTATTTTAAATCAAAAACTTTAAATTTTCGTGGCTAGGTCCGTTAGGTTGATAAGTTTAGTTTGCTAAATAAATTGGTTTAAATCTTTTAACGGTTATCACTCTCATGCTCTATTAAGTTGGAAACTGTGGAGCGGATATTTCTGTAACGATTTAACGATTACGAAAATTAATGAATGTTCTTGATATACATGATCGTAATAAATATCATAAATAATATAAAGTAATTTCTCATAACACATTATTATATTTATATTTTTATTTTATTACTATTTAAAATTAATAAGAAATATAACCTGATACATCTTTGACACCTATATTTCTAACTAGCTGTTCCCCGTCCACTTTGCTGGCCGATGTATAAGATTAAATCGCAAATGACTTTCTATAGCAACCGTTACTATAGTAACTGTATAAATAATACAAAATGTTTATAAAGTTTAATAAGAAATGAAATGATGAAGGATGTATGAAATTCAAAAAATAAATAGCCTAGAATCATCTACAAATCATTCCGCGTCGAATGCTGATGCGTCGATATACCCATGTATCCACCTCATTCACTAGTTTTCACGTGATGGGCAAACCAAGAAAACCCATTTTCATTACATTTATATACTAGCTGTTCCCCGTCCTCTTTGCTGGCTATAATATCAAATTAGATCGCAAATGACTTTTTATAGCAATCGTTACTATAGCTACCGCATAAATAGTACGAAATGAAAATGTTTATAAAAATTAATAAAAAATAAAATGATGAAAGAAACCTAAAACCATCTACGTATTATTTCTCGTCGAATGGTTATGTTCCCATGTCGATACATTCACTAGTTTTCATGTGATTGGTTAATCAAGAAAACCTACTTTCATTATATATATAGATAAATATGGACGATATATAGAGGAAATAAATAGCCGTACACTGGTAACGATAATGGTAAGGTTTAAAAGATTATGTAACAAACTTATAATGCAATATTGTTATTAAGTAAACTATTCAGCTTTTGTCCATAAATATCACACAGGTAGAATATTTTTTTTTTATTCAACGAAGCGACGAGACGAGCGCGGGATATTTACCTGCTGTTACAGTGATACGTCTGCCCATAGCAACCCGGCGCTAGTTATACACTGGACATCATTATGTTCGTCGCTTCGAGATTACTGATGTTGAGTCTCGATACCCCAGTAATCATACTAGCTACAGCGTCTTTCAAACCGGAACCCAGTTATGTTTTGCACACTACTGTCTGTATGCAATAAGCGCTGCGATGGTACCTATGTAGACGGTCTCCAGCAACGAACACCTACCACCAGAACTTCTATGAAGTGCTACCTACATGTCATATAGGTAACTGGGAGGATCAAGTAGAGTAAGAATACTGAATCCATAATAATACAGTCATATATTTCACGGAGTACCAGGATTGCATAACACACACATGTGATTGTATAACACACACATGTGATGAGTAAATTCCGTAAAGTACTTGGATCCCATATTACGTTGTAAGTTTAAATATTTCAGGGTGTACCGGTATTGCATGACATATAACCCTTTTTTTAATGGCAGGGTTATGTGAGATTCTCACTTACTAAAACCTCTTCGGTGGTCTGCATCAGTGCATTCGGAGAGGCTCCGGAAACTCTTGTATAACGTACTGGTGTACCTTTACACTTTCTATTACATGTCTCTGAGGAGGAGGCTAACCCTCCTAGGCACCACTGCTGAGCTGCTGTCTCACTTAGGTTTGCTTGCTGAGCGATAAGTTGACATATTACCTAGGTAACGTAAATTCTTTAAAATACTAGGATCCTATACCATGTAGCAGTTAGTAATAGTGCATCTAAATAATTCTGACTGGACTAGCATTGCATAATATGTTACAAGTCGACCGTATTTTGTGAACTACTAGGTTTCCATAAGCATTCATACAGCTAAATAAAATAAGTATTTCTGGGAACACCTTAGAGATAAACTCTAAAAATTAATATACTATAAAAAATATGTTTTATTTATAATTTTCGGAATTTTTTCTACGTCTACATCGACGTTTGACCACGATCCCACCTGATTTTAAGTGGTAGAGTGATCGGTGGTGATAAGGCGCACCAACGCAGTAGCAGGCTTATTCACTAATTTCTTGAAGACCATCCACCTCATATTTAGAGGGGACATCGACACCGGCAAACTGTTCCACTCCTGCGCTGTTCTCACGAAGAACGAGCTCTTCCTGTGATATATAGTGAAATAACCAAGTTATTGTGTTAGATATTGTTTAAGTACTAACGAGCTATCGTTTTTAGAAAATACGCCGCGGCATGCGGGCTTTTGAGCCTATAAACATTGTCACACTTTTTTTATGCGGCGTTAAACTTCACAACGACGTGACACCAATAACATTAACTACTTTATTCGTGCGGTTGAGTGTACTGCTTTATCCTCTTTTGTACCAAGTACACCATGACTACCGCAACAAATAACGGTTAAATTACTCGTACATATTTATTTATTTAATACTAAATATTATTTATTACTATCGTATGGCCTGCGAAATACTTTAAAGGTTTGCGTTTAATTTTTACTGGTGACAGCTTCGTTCTAATTTTTTGTATATCGTTTAAGTAGGTATGTGTTCTGATACAATTAAACTATTAGTCTATCGTATAACACATAAAAAAAGTTATACTATACCTTCCGTATATTCAAATATAATATAACAATGAGGCAATAAAATATCACTAACAATTATTGTGATAACAAGTACCCTAGTACCATTAATGATTTGATTGACAATGAATATATAACTGAAAAGGGCTATTCGTACCAGCTTAAAGTTAAAGTTTCACTTAGAAATAAATTTAACTATGTAACTATTATAATACATTTTCAGTTTACAAGGTATTTATGTAAATATATAATATATACTTTACAGTATTCACGAATATAGTAAAAATTGCTTTGCTTCTGTGTAACATCGGGTAACCGTTTCATTTGTTCGTTAATATTCGATTTTCGCGCTACTTGTTATGGATTTGAATAGTGGTTAGAGTTTCTAGATAGTTTGGACAGAGGTGGGATTTTTCGAACCTGCCTACCAGTCAACCACTTCCTTTTATATATCTGCCACCATAACGTCATTGCTGTATGACCGTTATCAAAATATGAGAGCTAAGGTATTTTATGCGAGCATACTTCGGAATTAAACGTTCTATTGATATGCTTAGTATTTGAATTGATTTAATGAACCATTTTCTTTATCGAATTTGGAATGGTTTTTTAATATAGCCTCGCAAACCATCCATATTTTCTGTGTGCAGTCAAATACTCTGGAATTTTAACATTCTAAAATAATTTACGCATTATTATACATGTAAATATTTGTAACAGTCGGTCTTCTTTTTTTACCTATGAAAGTGCCGCCATTCCGACACGTAGCTTTTTAAAATCAATCAGCTTCGCTTCGGTTTCCACGGCGAAAGTCCTCAATCATTACCGTTGAAAATGTTTGAAGGTTTTTCTTTTCCTTCTTTGTCGTTACACTCTTGCAGAGCGATAGCAGTCGTCACGATTGTAGTAGTAGAGTTCTTAGCAAATTATTATTTTTCTTGCACACTTGAGTAGATCGTAAGGTGTAGTTGTCAGTGCAGTGATTGAGTAATAGACATAATTCATCATCAACTACAGATAAACTTAGGTTACACTTGATGGTAACGGAGCGCAGTTTGTTGATAAGTCACAGGAAAAGCTATTTTCTAGAATCTAAGTCAACTTTTAATTGCCTAAGGAAGAGTGGCGATAGGAATCAAACCTGTCTCTCCCACGAATTACACCCTAAACCTTAAAACTTATTACAATATTATTAGTAGTACAATAAGTATACTAAAGATAAAAACGGAAAGATGAAAAAAAGGATGATTTATGTATTTCTGCCGGCACATTTTTTTTAAACAATAAAGTTTATCACAGTTATTAAAATGTATCGCAAAACCTACACGATGGGTTAATAATTAAAACAAAGTTATTTGCAGTATATTAAAGTGTTAGCGGTTGATATGTTAACATAATGTAGGAACGTTGTAGTATTTATAATTAAAATCGATGCAACACACGGAAGGATATTGTTAATGTAGCGTGTTACCGTTATACGAACATTGGCCGTACTCGGAGACTTGCAACTAAAAAGGAATATTTCGATTAGGGGATAGTTGCCACCTAATAATGGTAATGATGAAATCTAAATCAGCGACTTTCAAAATATATGACACAGCGATTTCCACCTAGTTATATTTCTAGGACTTGTGATCAAGGGGAAGGTAGACGGTACCAGATCACGGCGAAAAGCGCCTATGAGATGGACTGACCAGATAAAGGCGGCAGTGAATGGCTCATCATCGTTACCACTACATGAATGCGCTAGGAAGGCGGCCGTCAGATAAGAATGGCGACGTATTGTTAAGCTTGCGAGCAACACCTAAAGTGATGACCACGATCACTCTAACAAGAGTGATACCGACGAAGAAGAAAAAGATATACCTAGAGATTTGAAACTTGGTAGAAATATTCTTTTTGCTCAGTTAAGAACGGAATTTTCCAAAATTCTTTTCCCATAATGGGCTTGAGGGGTTGTTACGAACAGTTAGTATGATATATAAAGAAGTTTTTTCTGTTCCCATAATCGCAATTTACAACTTTCCATTAGCCTCAATTGCCAACCTAAATACTCAAACAATTGATTCCATTTTACAAAAACGTCACATTTACAGTTAGCACCACTTCCGCAGCGACTGGCAATATGGCAGTCGAGACGTGGTAGGAATACGATAAGGCCCAACAGAACTGTAACTTTACACTACGTGATTTGAATTACCACTGTCTGAATGCAGACAATAATAACCTTTACTTATTCCAGAACTGCATTATATATTTAGAATTGACTTAATTACAAACCCATGTTTTATATATTTTGTATGCGGATAAGATTTTAAGAGATACAGTCTTCGTAGCAAATTTATCCGTCGTTATTATTATTTTGGAAAAACATTGATTACGATTAACCCATCTTTTAAATATTCCTAAAAAAGCAAAGATGTGTATTTGTTATTACATGTAGCATTCAAATAAAAAAATCGATGATTTCTGTAATATTTTAAACCAATAAATTCATGGAAATTATATACTAATTATAATAGTGGTCCCCTGCACAACAACTCACGGGATCGACGCCACTTCACCTGCTCGTGATGTACCCTGCTTATCAATAAATGAGATTCTGACTGCCACCAACCCCCATTGGGCCAGCGTGGAGATAAATGGCCTAAATCCCCCATATGAGCTTCTATAAACGACGGCCCTAAGTGCCCGGCGGTATCGAAGGCCACGCTGACTGTGCTGCTGGATGCGGGCAGCGCAGGACCGATCAATGTGAAGATCTTTGGGGGAAGCCTGTATCCAACAGTGTACGTCTATCGGTTGACGATTGATGTAGTAATTGTATTACGTTATATTATAATCCTTACACTTTTATATGTAAAATTTTACATCTTTAATAAATTTCACAGTGTGATATTATACTACAAGTCAGTTGTAACCCTGCGCCAACTAGGAAGCTTAATACACTTTCGCGATGAATCAGCCTGCATTTTCTGCAACTTTTACTTTCATTGCGAGAGCGTAGTTCTAGGGAACCCGTCATAATGTAAAAGCTTTTTTAGACGGGTTTGCATCTTGTCTACTATTGAGCATTAAAAAAGTTAATTTCAAATTGTATTTGGTAATAACTATACTAAATATTTGAGATTAGAAGGATATGCCCAAATTGGTTACCAGTGCGTCAACTGCATTAGAGAAAATCGCAGCATCATAATCGAGTTGTCGTATCGTGTCTTTTGACTGGACTGAATATAGGCCTCTGTTGGTTGAGATCTACATAGGTACCAACTGCATATTTCAGTATACAGTAGTTTACAAATATTTCCCCGTCCTAGTTCTTAGAGAACTGTAGGCTGTACCTAATAAAATTATTGCGATACCTAAACAATGTTTTATGTCTTAAGTAATGCTTAATTTTTATGATCAAACGATACGAATACTAGTTCAAAAAAAAATACGCTAAGAAAAAATAAAAAAATTCATAAATTAAGACTAGAATACCATGTTTCAAAATACTTTAAAGTATTTTCAATTCTCGCAGTATGGAACAAGATAATAAAACCTCATTTGAAGAGGAAATACCAATCGTACAAAATAATAATACCTGTAAAGGACTTGTACTTTGATTTTCTGTTTTATAAATTTCTCCAGTTTTTTTTTTTAATTGTACTTCTGTTTACATTATAGTTATAGTTTGAGAAAACTTTTAGAGTTCAAGTCTCATAACAAAATCTAATTGAAAATTACATCACGCGAGTCTTACGTGAATTGAGCGTTTTCACTTCAATTTAAACGAATATTGAAAGGTAAGATTTAAATAAGACGAAGACATGGGAGCGCATAACTTAAAGCTACATTACGAAATGGACAACGGATCTACTTACCACCAGGCCTTCCATAACATCCGTCTCGACTTACCGTATTAGTGTATAAATAACTACCTGCTTAAGTACTTTTACGTGTAAAGCTTACAAATAACAACTTTTCCATGTCTCATTGAATTCTTTACATATGCAAAATCTCGGTTAATTATATCTTCCGTTGGTGCCATGGTGGGAAAATAGGCGTGAGATCGACATGCTTAGGTCTGAAACATGGAAGGTAAGTGAAGTTTGTGACAGGGGAAAGCGACATCGGAACTTTCTATATGAGTACATAAATAAACTAATAAACAGAGTTTTAACAACTATTTTGAAATTCCTTAATTATCTTTAAAAAAAACTTCCATATGTAATGTTGTTTTTGAAAAAAACAATGGTTATTAGACCTTTCATCGATAATTCGTACCACAATTCAAAGTCTTATAGTGGGTGGAGTAACAAACGTAAATTAACCTCAAAGTTATAATTTGTTTCAAGATGACTGCTTGTAACATTTGCTAACTACCCTCATAAAATTTAAACTTAGTTTATTTTATATATAGTCAATAGATGTCACTTTAGTACTTTTGGTTCGTGCTGTCGTTAGTTAAGTGCAATAGCTAAGAAGCCAGTTGATATATCATCATGGCGCTACATTGTTTTATTTTTTCACGAAAGGGTTACAGTTTGACTTTCGGACTGTAATCTCAAATTCTAAATGGGGACGTCTACAGTTTTAATAAGCTGTAACTTATTTATTCTTAGTGAAGTAAAAAGTTTATTTAAGTTCGTATTACATTTTTATTTTATTTTTCATATTAATATCAATCATACAATTATCTAGACCACACTTAAATCATAAAGAAAAGTCTTACTACTTGCTGTAATAACTTTTCAATTGAAAAATAACTTCTGTTACAAAGTTAAGTGAATAAACGCTCTACACTATTTCCAGTACTAAAAACCGAATGTATACAAAGTAAATGTGGCTCGTACTTATAAAATTTAACACTGAGGCATCCTCGTAAGTATTTTTCTTTCAAAATCAAGACTAGAATACAATGTTTCAAAATGATACTTTGTATTCTAAATAATACTAATTCTAAAAAATACTTTAAAGTATTTTCAATTCTCGCAGTATGGAACAAGAAAATAAAACCTCATTTGAGGAGGAAATACCAATCGTACAAAATAGTAATACCTGTAAAGGACTTGTACTTTGGTTTTCTGTATTATAAATTTAAATTCGTTTGGAGTACATTATCGTAAAGAATGTAGGCATAGTAAATATCACGCAATATATAAGATAAAACACATATTATCGTGTCTTTTAAAACGGTAAAAAAGAATACTTTGAAAGTTTTTTGGTCGGAAACATCTTGCGCGTACTAGAATCAAATACCTGGAATTAAATACGGCTTGTCCTTAGTCTGAAGTTTAGAATACTTGCTTATTTTTTTAGTCATGTCAAAGTTTTTAGAATTATATCAAATGTTTTTTTTTTATTTTACTACGTTCTACATCATACATACAAAGCGGAAACGAACAATGGTTATAGGAAAATGGCAAAGTACTCGTACAAGTGAGCTTAACTCACATAAAGTTTTCTACCAGCAAACCTTAGAGAATAAGTAAGTTTATTTGGGTAGTCAAAAGTTTAAAATAGAAAAAAAAACTGACAAATACATATACCTACAATATTCGATAAATACCAATTAAAAAACTAAATAAATAAATGTTTATTTTTAATGCCTTATAAAATGCTATTCGATCATATATAATTATTATTACGGCGCATGAATCGTGCTGAAAACTTTCTGGATACTTTTATTAATAATATCTCTATTTAGGAGTAACTTTTGTAAAAAAAAAACTTAATTATATACAAAGGATATATATATATATCTATATATAGATGGAATGTCTTAGATAAAAAGTAGTTCATTACATAACATTGTTCTTACACAGAACAGGTCATTAATTGCACATTGTATTCCCACAATACAAAAGCAAAGTCATTGACTGTATATATTCCCAAAGAATAAATGATAATTTCACATACGTTGAACTAAACCACAAGTTTTCCACTATGTTATTATTAACATTAAACATTTAAATATTATGTTTTAATTATACAATTATCATATATAACTGTTAAAAATTTTAATATTTTTTTAATATATTTCCTTTGACACGGGTCATAGTTGTAATATAAACAATAAACTTATAACGCTTGTTAACAATTTCTTATGATTATTTAAATATCCAAAATCAAGAAAACGAAACGAAATTATACAAAAAACTACTTTTCTACTTATTTATTTTTTCCCGATAAAAGCTAAATAATAAATTTAAATTTTTTTATTACTTAAGATTGCCTGACTTAAGTGGCAGTGGGCAGGGCACATTGTTCGAAGGACCGGCGACCGATGGGGCAGTAAGGTCCTCGAGTCGCTCCTGCGTACAGGGATCGCGTACCGTAGACGTAGTGTTGGGAGGCATCTTACAAGTTGGGCCGACAACCTGGTGAGAATCGCGGGAGCTGGACCGATCGATATGGAAATCTTTAGGGGAGGCCTATGTCCAGCAGTGGACGTCTATCGGCTAAAGATAATTATGATGATTTAGATAATTTAATCTACTTTCACATTTAAAGATATTTGAATTAACCATATTAACCATATTAAGCAACTTATTTTTTGCGAGAAACTAATTTTTTTTTTCTATATTTTCAGAAAGCAGAGAACAAAATTCCATCAAGTCAAGAAAGAACTGTCGTCTCAGTGAATATTGAGATGAAGTTGTTTTTTCGATACTACAGAAAGTTGGCAACAAATACAAATTATAATTGTTTAATAAAACTTTAAGATATGTGTGAACAATAGTTAATGGAACATAAGCGCTTTTGAAAGGAACGATAACATTTTTACGTCGTACAGTATACGATAAAATTGTAAAGGTTCCTGAAGTGAACGAGAAGTTAATAACAAGTGCCTGAAATATATTAAATGATTAAAAGCATATGGAAACAATGATTAAATTAAAAATCACAATATGTTGAGAATATAAATATAAAATAACAATGTCACTAACATAAAGTTCTAGTAGGAGAATTGAAAGAAAGGAAGATGTCGTCGAGCAATAATCTCAGTGATGTGGACTCTTCGCTGAAGCTAAGAATGAAACCAGCGATCAGCAAAATATTCTGCTGCAGCGTAACTGCGGCTTCTGGATTCATTGCAGCTTATGCTTTGGTGGGTTCCTCATGCTATAATTTACTTATCATCTATCATTATCTAGTTTCGATTTGGTACTTCTAAGTACAAAAAAAATATGTGTATAACAATAATCCTGCCGTCAACTAAGTGTCATCATGAGCTTAATACCGTGTGGACATAGCATCTCTGAACACAATCTATTAAAAAAAAAACAACAACAATTGCAATATTCTTAATATAGTTAATTTTTTTTTAATATTTGCAGTGTAATATATGTATTTAAAAGTATAATTTAGACCCTTGCATTAAGTATGTAGTGTAACGAACAAGATGTAGGAGCTTTCTGTTGTGGACATCACAAACATTTAAAAAAGACTATAAACGAAAAAAAATATTTAGGAAAAATAATTGTTTTAAATAGTACAAGAAAACATATGTTTTAATAAATAAAAGTTTAATTTGAAAATATTGGCAATTAGATTCACAAAAAAATTATGTAATCTACAAATTATGTATTAAACCGGACAAACTTATGTTAGATGTAGAAACAGAGCGATAGTAATATTTATTATAAACCTTAAAAGAACAAATATAGCTTCATTTACAAATGGTCTTTCTAAACTGGTCGTTTTTAAGGCCATGCCATATGGTTATCTCACGGTGTTATGAAACTAGGCCCAAGCGAGAGCAACAGCGGTACCTGTTCAGAATACGTAACACAGATCGGCGAGAGATTTCTGAGAGTTATTATTTTCGGACACCATTTGATTGCAACTGCGATTAGTATAATATTTTTTATCTACAATATACTAAAATTCGACCTCAATTGCAAAGCGTATAAAGCGACTTGGGGGCCGAAAATGATGAAGAGTGCTTGCGGTTGCTCTCATATTTAGACAGCCAGGATATAACAGCGGAAGGTTTACAATGTGATGGTGATAATGAGCTAGACGAGTTCAAATAAACCATTAAAAAAATCCACGACATGTGGTCCTACGATCGAATCACACACTGTGATAGTACAAATCATGCGTAAATACTACGCCAAAATGGTAGTTGAATATAAATGTTGCAAAACTGTTTCTATTCGTTCGCTATCTTGTCAATGATCTAAATCTTTAGAGTAATCGTAACCTTCTAAATAGTTAATCATATTTCTCGCAAATTAAAGCAAGTAATATCTGTCTGTTTTATAACTATATTTTATATTTAATTAAGCTTTTAAAAAAAAGGTAACAACTAAACTATACTAACTTAGTACAAAAGTTAATAAACGTAAAATAAATTCATTCATAGCTCAAATAAATTTTTACCCATGTGAAAGGAATTAGGGAAATACTAGCGGAAAGTAAGTAACATCGCAACCCTTATTTCTGTGCTGGATATTGTAGTGTAATTACTAACGAGTAGTAGTAGTATTATTTTAAATTATAGAATTTTTAAAACTGCTTTCTATTTACATTATACACATATACTTTTCAGGTAGCTTACGCAATAGCGTTGATTTACGAGATAGTCTGGCTGGTAGAGTCGCAGAGCGGAATACCGATAGCATCAGCGCTGCTGATGATCTGCTATTCCATCGTCATCGTTGCCACAGTAACACTCGTCCATGGACTCATTTCTGTGAGTTTTCATAACATCTCTAAAACGATGTGCTGTATACAAAGAAACTGCATTATACGGCACACATTTTTTAATTAATGTTGTAGATTTAATGCTTTATTCTCTGTTATTGATAGATAGTGTGAAATATATTAGGAAATATGAAAAATATCGTAACACCCAAAGTGCACAGCAATGATATTAATGCAATTAATGCTATCATTATATTTAGTAGTGACGGAATCGAATCAGGCTAAAGAGCCTCGTGTTACATTTATTATAGATATTACCATTGTATTAATAAGTAAGCATAAAATTAAAACTTAATAGATAACAGTTTTAAGGTCCATAAGCAAAAGTTGATGACTTCATCTGATCTTAATCTAATTCAACTTTTTCAGAAAAACAACACATACTTGTTGGCGTGGTTGATAACGGTCATCCTGGTGCTGATACCGGAATGCGCGCTCGTCTTCTACATGTCTATTAGCCATTGGGTAAGAACCATGTTAGTTCTTATTTTATTCGACGAAGCTATGAGACGAGTTACAACGACATTGCACCACATTGTGCTGGTCGGCTTGAGACGGACGATGATAAGGTACACAAGTCACTGGAAAAAAAACCTACCACCAGGTTTAGAATTTTTTTTAGATCGTGGTATTTTATTTTATTTTTTTATAAATGCTTCCAGGGTCTCCAAGGTGTATACGGTGGAGCCGAGCTGGCTTGTTACGTCGCCCGTCTGCCGGCCATTGTTTGCGGTGTCGTACTGGTGCAGTCAGCATACGCTCTTAGAGAGGCCAGGTACGGTAGTAGCTTTTTCGTATTATTGTAGTTATAGGTCAACTTGTTTTTCTTGCAGGTGCATTTGTAATGAAAGAAAAATTTGATTTTAGACATTTAAAAGCATCCATAATGCTTGAGAGACACATAATCACATTGTTTAGAGCAGTAGTATCAGGTAAACTTCCTGCTTGCGTCGCCGCTTCGCCAAATAAAAAATTAGCTGGGCCATTTTGATCAGTAACAGATACAGTTATACATTGTAGAGTTTATCTAGAGTTTATCTAATTTCGACTTGAAATGATTTTGTTATTATATTTCTTATAAAGTCATTAAATTTTGTATTCTTTTTAAATCTATTAGGCGACGAGACGAGTGGCACGTTCACTTGACTGTACTGCACCACATGTGCTCGTCGCCTCGAGAGTTAAGATGATAGGTCTCGTTACCCCAATAATTACGCTAGCTACAGTTCGTAATTTCCTTCGCATCGGGACACAGTAATGTTTGACGGGTGCAATAGGTGCTGCGGTGGTACCTAATTAGACAGTCTCCGGCAACAGAGACCTACTTTCAGTTATATATTTTTTTTTAACAACAACGTTCTCTTGGTAACAATAACAATGCTTACACTGTACCTACCATATTGTGTTTGTCGCCATGAGAAAAGGAGGTCACATGTATTATTACCCTAATAATTTCAGTAGTTATAATTTTATATAGAAAAACAGTAAAGTTTTTAATTATTTGGCTGTAAACACCTAATTAAAGAACGGAATGAGATTAAATACTTGTTGACTATACTGTATTGTATTGTAAAGTGCAAATTTAATTTGTATTTCTTTACATTTTGTAGAGGAATCTCTAATTCATATCATTTTCAATATTCTTCAGGAAAGCTGACTATGCAAACGGAGCGCCAATAAGCGGTAGCGAGTTCGACGCGAGCCACTATATACCGGACGCTCCTAGTGCTTTCACTAATGATGGCTTCTTACCGGATAGTGGTAATGACAGCTATACAAAAATGTATTTCAACAATCCTATTTAATATTCTCATGGCTGAAAAATTTCCGTTTTGCAGGTAAATCGGGATCAATGCCTGATCTTCGTCGCCACTTAGCCAGTCGACAGTCAATAGGCCACGGGTACCCGATAGTACTCCCGCAGCCGCCTCCGGCGTACTGGCAACACTTGGCCGACCGTCAGTACGCGGCCAGCCTCCAAGGGTACCCTAAGCAGTATTCCTCTCCGCAAGCCTATGGCACGTGGGTCGGCCCTAAAACCGGTCCATACGGCAACCCATACAAGCGTAGGCACTCCGTGGCCGGTGCTTTCAGCAGCGACGAATATCCAGCTAAAGATTTCGAAGCTTATTCCGAGGACCGGATGGACTGCAAGAGTGAAATCGCTTATCCGTATTACCGGCAATATCCTTACGACGCCCGAATGTACCCACCGGATTATGATCCGCGACTTTATCCAGATTATAAAAGGGAGGAGGCCTCGTACGGTGTTAATCTGCTGCGTCACGAACCGTACCACTTCAGCGGGTCGAGGGAAAGGATCTTTTATAACATGCGTAACAGTCACACGTCCGTCGGTAACGATTCTGACGATTTAACAAAGTATAAGGACGTTGCTCTGTAAAATTTTTGTTCACAACCTTGTCCCACAATGACAATAGACAGAGCGAAGGCTTTGTGTACACTTAAATAGACGTAATTTTTAAATAAATTATTTTAGTGCAAGACATAACAATAACAACTTCTGTCTTAATAATAGTTTCCTATGTTTTTTCTTTACTTTCTTTTGTATTTATTTATAACATTGTTACAAAAATAAATAACTCTCATAATGTTCTTACAGCTCGGATGCGAGCTTTCTCTCACACGGATATAGTCAAAGTCTTTTATCCGCCACGTAAGGAATTACAGATTAGCGGATATCACGCGATCGTTATTTCCGTTTTCCTCTCAATTTTCCTTAACATGAAGCCGTCGTATGGGTCTATTCAGTGCCTTTTAGTGACTTGTAATGCTTACGACTGTCTTAGGCTGAGTTATCACGGAACAGTGATTTGATAGCTTCAACGAAATATTTTTTACAGGGTAGTAAAAAAGTGGATAACGTATAATTTTACTCAGCAGCTTTGGTGCTATATTGTCCTGTTGTGTGCAAGGACTTTTTAATTTTATGACTGTTGTAAATATTTTATTTTTGCTCAGCGATAATTTTGTATAGATTTCATAAATAGATGAGATTCTTCATGAGACATCTTATGATACTGTATTATTATTAGTGCCGTCCGTAAATAATAAGTTTTTAATTTGTAACTTTATTTAGCTACATAGTTTGTTACCTAATAACCAAAGTTGTTTATATTATGCTCTTATAAAATAATGTATGGCATTCTTTAGTCAGTATTTTTATACGAAATGAAATATTAAATTTTTTTATAAATTATTTTGTTGTTATTTATTTGTATCAAAGTAACTTCATACTATACATTTTGTATATAAATTTTAAATTTATAAATGTACATTACGTATAATTATGTTAATTTGTTGTTTTATTGACCTAAAAATTTGTGTTATAGGATCACATAGAAAAAGAAATTATTTCGCGATTCACATAAATATTAATTTAAATTAAATATTACAAACATAACATTATACTTAATACATGAGGTAGTAGTTTCATGCTAAGAAGTGTTGTTCTTCCACCTTTTCATAGTCCGAAATAAAATTTTGCCGAACAAAAAATGAGGCGCCTGTATTTAAACAATCATAGTGATTTTACCTAATGAATACATCAATACCCCTTTAAAATTTGTAAATATTAGTTTATATTATCGCCTCATAAAAGTGTAGGTAATATGTTTAAAAAAACTATTGACGAAATTACCATAATCTCTATACAGAGCTACCATACATATTCTTTCTTCTTGAATAAGTGTAACTTGCCTATGGACTATAATTAGAATCATACTTAAATCAATTATTTAGCAATAGTTCATCAAAACATTATTTAATGAAATAATAGTTAATGTTTTCGAAAAAGTATTTCATCTATCTAAATTTAGTTGTTATAACATTTTTTGATGTATATTAAATTAAAAGTATTTAACATTATTTGCATCAAATAGCATTACTTAAGTATCATTGCGACCATAAATAGTAAAATAAACTAAAAAATGGCGATACTTTTACTCGATTATAGTATAAAATTACACACGCACGCAGTCGTTTAGAGAGAATATGTATGAAAGCAAGATAAATATATTAATAATAATTTCTATTAATTCCGAATTTTAGGTTCATCGATGTTTTAATATATTTCTTCGACCGATAAATGAATTTAAAAAAGATCTATCCAATAATTGAAAAGTGGCTTCATTTAACATCATTATTGTTTTAGTGTATTGTTGTCTACTGTTGAACATGAAGCTCTCCAATCGTCTCATTCGACTCTATCGCTGGGAGCCCGTGTGTGTAAAATTTTAGATGAATAGGATTATCCTGGACTTTATGGTAATATTAAAAATTTATGGCTTCATTGAGAAGCACCAAAATGCTGGTCTTCCCCGTGCCCATTTTTGTATATTTAGTATATTTTACATAAAAAAATAAGCATGTTTCCGATTGACATATAATTTTATTTTAATGTGTTATTTCATAGGAAAACCGAAGGCTAAAAATTAAAAAAAAAATCATCTCAGTCACTATTCTATTTTGCATATTTAAAACAGTATATGTGAAAAGTTGCCAGTTGCAAAATGTCTTTTCTATTTATATTGAAAACATTAACGTCATAATCAACAAGATATTAAAATTTATTTTGAAAAATCATGGTAAAGTAAACAACAATAATATTTTTATGTTTCTAAGATTTTGGATAATATATAATTTTTCCATCTAGCATGCCTTTTAATTTGTATTCCAACAACAGGCACAGTGTTTACCTCTATGAAGATTATAATCATTGTGTACATTTTTTATATGAAAGTTCCTGAGTATTGCGACACCGTGCTATAATTGGCGTTCTCTTGTCAGTCAGAAATTAGGAATTGAAGTCGTCGACATTTCTTAAAAGTTTCAAAGTTTTGTTGTTCATAAGAGACTTTTTTAACTTATTCGTGTGACTTAAAAGTATTATTAATGAACAATATTTAAAATTATACAAACTTTAGGAAGTTGAATTGTATTTTCTCATCATGTGTTGTGAATAACTGTATTATTGTTTTGTGTAGGTGGCTACGTACTCGATGGATTGTTCTAACGTGAAAGTGTTTTTCGCATAAAGTTTAACTTCCATTGTTTGAATTATTCTTGGTATTATCGAGAAAATACCCCATGTTTTACTTAAACAAATTAAAGTTATGAAGAAATATTCCGAGATGCGCTAAAGTGCAACTTTATACTATTTTACAAAAAACTGTTTTGGTAAGTTATAATTATAATTATAAATGACGGACGCATTAAGATGTTTCTTTTTATTAAATAGTTGTGTTTTATAAAACGTGCGCTTCCCATAAAATTCAAAACTAGTTACTTTTAGATTCTATGTTTAATGTTCTGCAATATTCTTGAAACAGGTTGTTTTTGGATTACAAATACAATTTTTCCCTAATATAACTAATATAAAAATAACAATAAACGACATCTTCCATACCAATTCAGTTATAACCATTTATACTATGAAAAGTTGTATAGAAATAAGAATAATCATTGCACATAATACTGTGATAAATGTGATTGTGTTCATGTAAATAAAGAAAAGATACTATCCTCATTGATATAAAAATATTAATTAATATTTCACTTATCCTGTTCATTAAAGATATAGTATAGTTGTCAGGAGATATTAGCACATGTGCAATATTCTTTGTCAAGGATCTCCAGTTTTTCAAAAGAATGGTTGAAGACCGAAACAGAAAAAATGTGTTTTAGGTTATATTCCCCTTATCTCTTTAAAAAAATAAATATCTTTAGTTCTGTTATTAATAATAACAAACTTGAGCATAGTTATTTTAAAAATGAAAATACTTATTTATACTTTATAAGCAATGGGAGTTGAAATTATAGTGTAGAAGGATTCAAACTACTAACAACATTAAGTGTAGCAAACAGATCACATTTTTTAGTTCTCCCTATTCTAATCTAAAACCCTAAAGAAAAGTCACTACTATGATTCATCATCATCATTTCAACTGACGCATGTCCACTGCTGGACATAGGTCTCTGGTAATGTGTGTTCAAGTGTAAGATCATGGTTTGTGTAACACATTATTATAATTTATTTAAAACTATTTTGGCAAAGTAATAATGTTGTCTATCAAAAATATTTTTTTTTCAGCTTGTGGTAGGTTGCAGCAAGGATGAATGTACCACCTCAGGTGATTGAAGGAGACGTCTTATCATCAGGTATATTTTCATTATTTCAAAAACATTGTCATTAAAAATAAAAAATTTTTCATTGACATTAACAAAATTTATGACACTTAATAGCAACAACTAATGTAATTTTAGTTGCTCGTATTTTTTTTTTAATAACTTAATATTAGACTAATAGGATTCAAGCTTAATTAATAAATGAAGTATCATTATAGGTATTATTTCTGTTAGCAGAATAATGATGTATAGACATAAAAAAATGTGAACGTGTAATTTTTATTAATACTAATTATATACAATAGCATGATTAAGTAAAAGTGTGAAAACTATTCCAATGTAAACTACAATCTCTTCTACATTCTTAAAAACTGGTTATATCGGATCCCTATATATGAAAATAAAAAAGGATCTGAATATGTTTGTAACTCGTGCAATTTTAGGTAAATTTTTTTAGTATGTTTTTATTACATATTTATATATTGTGTTATGACAGTAAGACTGAATGGTGAAGCATCCTTACACAGAATACTTTGATTCTCATAGTATGTCAGCTGGAAAAAAGCAACACTTATTGTGGCAGATTTACAATACGAGAGAGATTCTTAATGTAGCAGGTTTGAAAAAGCTCTTCCACATGCCATACTCAACCACACAGAAATCTGTAATGGATATTTAACTTATTCATCCGACTCAGATTTTAAATGTATAGAATCCTGAACTTGCATTTCAACAATAGAAAAAGAATGTCCATATAAAACATATGGACATTAAATCGAATAGTAATAGTATAAATAATAGTAAAAATAGTAATAGAATAACTACAAACCAAAATTTTAATTCACATTAAGTTCAATGGTAACCTGTGTAGAAATTGCCCTGTAACAAAATATGTTCGTATGTGGTCTAATATGTTAGTATGTAGGTCTAATTTAATTATAATTTTAACTTTAGTAACTAATCTAACAAAAATGCAGAAGTTTCAAATTGAGCATCTGTTCCGTGTGGTTCATTAAAACTGTTGCTAAATAGCCTTCAGTTTTCTTTTTATCTTTACAGTTAATGACTAATGGTGAGCCATAAGACAAATTGTAACGGAAATATGTTAGGAATTCTATTGTTACTTTTGAATGGAAGTGTGAAATATTGTATTTGAATTGTCTGACCATAACTATAGAGTATGAGAAAATTTATTTTTAGATATACAAGAACTAATTGTGTTACGCACACAAATGTTATATATTATGAGTGTGTGTACATCATTATTGTAAATGTAATATTGTATTCTGTTCATAGTCATTTTCAAATATTTTTTAATGTATATTTCTTAACTAAATAAGAAAAGACAAGCAGCTCCGTGAAGTGTTGGTAAATCATGCAATTGTCATTTAGTATGTGGTAGTAGTTAGAATGTCTATACAACACATTTCTTTTTACAGTTGGCTTAAAAAAAAAGTTAGCCAACATTTTTTCACAAATAGTCAACTTTTTTTTTTAATAAATTTAGTGATGAGACAAGCAGAAACATTAGCTGATGGTGTCTCTTTTGCTCATAACAATGTGGCTTTAGTAAGTAGCAATAAATTGCGTTTGTCGCTTTGTCGTATTTTGATCCTTCAAACAGGAACAAGGCAATATTTGCTTACTACTGTTGATGGATTAAATTAAACATTGGTGTGGAAAGTATCAAGACAGTCTCTGAGCAGCAGATATCTACCATCAGTTTTAGGAATAAATTTTGTTTATATATTATATGCTCTTTATGTTATGTAACCTACAACAAAAAAAAAATTATATAGAAATGGCACAGTTGGTCTAAAAAAAATGGTCATATTACCATTATTATATGAAATTTTGGTCATTGGCATTTATTTGTTTTTCACTTATACGGTTATACTATATAAAATTTAATTAAATGTGTTAAACATAAATATAACTACTAGCGCAACATTGTACAAACGTATCGCTCATCATCTGGTGAACATCCTGTTTGTGTTCTTGCTTTGTTCTATATACTTTATTTTAAAATAAAATTATCTAATGTATTTTGCATTTGTATGATTGACAATTTTCGATAGCAACAGGTTAAGAGTTAGTTAAGATAACGGAGGCTAGATAAGGTCAAATCGGCAGTGTGATAAAATGAGAAAGTGGTGTCCTATTGCGTTGCATGTCTATGTGAACAACGCTATTTAATTTTAACATATATTTTAAATTGGTTATTTAGGGGCCATAAGACATATGTATGCAATGTCTATAAAAAATGTACAGATTGGATATCTTTTTCTACGAAACTGCTAGAAGAGCGTTAAGTTCACCTAGTTAGGATGATACATAAAGCACCACATTGTGCTCGTCACCTTGAGACAGACAATTACAAATGTCAGTTAAGTTAAAAATACATTAAAATCTATTATAAATACATTTATAAAATTAGTTCATAATGTTATTGAATAAGTTAGTAAATATCATGTCACCTCTTTTGTTCTCATTATTCGAGGAAGCGACAAATCGTTCAGAATGTTCCCTGATGCTAAATGATATTTTTGTCTATAATAATACGGCGCTTCTTAGGATGATATATACTACATCACACTGTGCTCGTCGCACAAGAAGTTAAGTGTCGTCCGTTCAGTAATTTGACTAGATACAACGTTCTTACTACCGAAACAGGATAATGTTTGCCAACCGCCAGATTGGCGTTGCAGTGATACCTAGACTATCTCCGGACCTAAAGATTTACCACGCACGAAGAACAAGATCATTGCAAACTGAATTAAAAAAAAACATATATTACTAGTATTTGCTGATTCTACATTGTTGTTGTTTATTATGCTTATAGGTGTAGTTTGAACTTTTTAAACTACTTTGTAATTATTCCAAGCTTTCGACTTCACCTAACTTTAACGACACCGTTTTACTTGTGACAGCAAATTCATCTTTAAAATAATAGTAGTAGAAGTCATCACTGCATGTCGCCGTAAAAGATAGTGTTATCTTCAAGAAAACAATTTTCCCACGTCCACAGCAAGTAACTTCGTACTATCTTCACCCATATATCATTCACGGAGCATTCAAAGATACTTGAGTAAGTAACAATGCTAATATTACATCATTTACCGAAATCTCTCCATGTCTTAGATATTTTTATCAATATTAGTATCATTAGACAATAATTTGTCTTTTGAAATAAATATTAAGTCCTTACATATGAAATAGGTGTTTTGTGCAGGGGGAATATAAAGTAAATTTTTTTTTTTTGTAAAATATATTTAATTAATCAAAGTATGCACCGTTGTTATCTATGCACTTTTGCCATTTCATAGGTAGTTCATTGATCCCTTTACTAAAAGAACCGTGGGGGCGAGAATGAATAAACTCTTTGAAGGCGGCTTGGACTGCTGCATTGGAGTTGAAATTTTTCTTTTAGAGAAGTCTAAATTCCGGAAATACTTGTTATCTGTTGGGGCAAGGTTCGAGGAGTACGGTGGATGTAGCAGACATTCCAATTGTACCTCATCTAACTTAGTGGTTGTTTGTTGTGCAGTGTGTGGTGTTGCGTTGTCGTGAAGCAGCAGTGGCCTGGAGCGATTGACCAATCTCGGTTGTTTAGCAGCTAGTTCTTCCTTCATGGTTTGCCGTTGCTGACGATAGATATCAGCCGTAATCGTTTGGCTAGATTTTAGAAAGTTGTAGTAAACGACACCGGCGCTAGTTCACCAAACACTCACAAGTAACTTTTCCTGAGTCAATTTTCGTCTTAGGGCAGGATTTGGCTGGGTCTCCAGGGTCCAGCCATTGCGACGAGCGCTTCCAATTACCGTACAGTATCCACTTTTCATCACAAGTTATGATTCGATTCCTTCATTATTGTGTCGGTTGAGCAAAGTAACAGCAGTAGACGCGTGTTTGCAATTTCGATTTACTCAATTCATGAGGTACCTATCGTTCAAGTTTATTTACTTTCTCGATTTGCTTCAAGTGGATTAATACAGTTTTGCCACTTACCCCGAAGCCTGCAGCTATCTCTGAAGTGCTTTGTAATGCATCCACTTCCACAATAGCCTTTAATTCTTTATTTACCACTTTGATCTCAGGCCGTCTACACGGGTTGGTTCTGAAAGTCGAAATTTCCAGAACGAAAACGTTGAAACCAAAAACGTACCGTGCTTTCATTTGCGACACCAGCGCCGTACACATCATTAATCCTTCGAGCTGTTTCTGCAGCACTGGTGCCACGGTAGAACTCGTACTCGTAAATATACCGATATTTCTTGTTTTCCATTGTGCATTAATAAGCGACGCCAAAGAAAAAAATAATGAGAAAACAAATGAAGGACTTCAAAGGTTTTCAAAACTCAAATGTACCAGCTAAATGAATTTATAAATTTGAATTTAGAATTCTGAACCAAAAAGGAGATATTTCAGATCAAAGTGGTCAGTACGACAAAACGTTAATTTCACATATGAGGACCTAATATTTATAAAAAAAACTGTTGGTAGAACTCTGTTACTGGGAGACCGTTTAGGTAGGTTTGTTTTTATTTATCGAAGCGACGAGACTAGTGGGACGTTCACCTGATGGTACAAGACAATGAGCAGATCGTGATGCAGTGTATAACATCATCATTATCAGCCGACAAATGTCCACTGCTGGACATAGGCCAAAGATCTCCACGTCGAGCGATCCTGCGCTGCCCGCATCCAGCTATTTCCCGCAACCTTCACCAGATCGTCGGAGCACCTGGTGGGTAGTAATTTTACCATTAGGTTAACATTTTGTTCGCCTTATCGCTTTGTTGAATAAAAAGGAACAATGAGAAAAATAATCAGCTTTAAAAATTAATGGAATTGTACAAAAGTGAAATAAAGAGAACGGGGTAGGTCTCTGTTGCCGGAGACTGTCTAGATGGGTATCATCGCAGCCACCACCTATATCTGCCGCCAAACAGTAGTTTGTAAGCATTACTGTGTTCAGCTTTATAGGGCGCTGTATCTAGTGAAATTACTGGGATAACGAGACTTGACGTCTTTATCTCAAGGCGACGAGCACAATGTGGTGCAGTGTGTAACATTCTAACAAGCGCCGTTGTTGTAGGCAAGGATATCACTTACCATCAGGTGAACGTCCCGTTCATCTCGTAACTTAGTAGAATAAAAAGGAAACAACATTTTTAAAGTATTTAAAAATATCATCGACAATGATTATTTCGTTAATATAGATTGATTAGATATTATTTATGTATTGCCATAATAATTATGTCACTGTTTACAAAATATACGTATTGAAAATGTAATCTACGGCTATTGTGTAACGATTGTTTATCGCAATGTAATGCGGCATCAACAAATTCGTCATGCGCATTACAATTGCTCTTTCAGTTTTCGCTCTGCACCGTTATAAATACAATGTCAACTACCAGAGACGGAAATGTAATCAAAAAGAGTATGCTTTGTGACTTTGTATAGTCACCGGTTAACATGAGCCCTGTCTGTCGTAGAAGGCGACTAAGATGGTTAAGTGAGTTTAAGCCCTTCGTGGCGATGTCTTAGGGAAGAGCAAGGCACCGGTGCATTCCATAGATCCCGACGCCTTATCTGCAACTGAATGACTACACCATTCACTACCTGACTTTACTCTAAAAGTTTTACTTGTAATGATAATAACAAACGAAGGGTTTGGATCTTCTCACAACCAGACATAAATAGAACTTTTACCAAGAAGTTTTTTCAAATAAAATTCCGTCTCATTTCAAGGAAACTGTTTGATACTATTAATGTTCTAAAACAGCAAGATTGGATTACACCTGATCCTCGACTTGCACGGTATTCGAATTACAAGATTTCGCTTTTACACGGTTATTAAACCTCTTAACCTACCTAGATAGTCTTCAGCAACAGGGTCGCACCCAAACAGGTGAATCCGCTGATTTTATTCTCTTATCGTATATCATAAACGCCCTTAATCATCATGTATACTTTATAGCAAGCGTTGTTTACAATGATGGTGACCCTTAATAAATTTCAAGTGATTTATTTCTAATTGTTTACAGTAATCACGTCTATAATACAGTATGTTCCGCGTTGTAAGAAAACGCGTTGTGTGAGCATTCTCGTAAAACGCCCATGAATCACGAATAACTTTTCTTGTTAAAAGGAGTATAATTAGAATATTAAGGAAAGACTATGTTATCAATATAATAAATGCGTTTTATAAAAATCGATGTAAGACCATTTTAAATAAAAAAACATACATATGTAACTAATAAAAGGTTATTTTAGATAAATCAAATAATACTATAATAGAAATATAACGTTATATGAGGGACATGAAAACGCTTAATATGAGTACCGTGTTATAACAGAGAATACTGTATAAGAAAAAAAATTATATTCCGTGTAAAAAAGAAATTTTTCGCAAGGGTGTATCGCCTGTTGCACCCCACTTATGGTTTATAACTCGTTTTAAGAGTCGGTACAACCTTCGCCACCGGTCGGGTGGACTGCGTCCCGAACGGTTCACCTTCTGTTGGATCGATGCCGCGCCTGCGCCGTTCTCTCCATTTGTACAAAGGCTAACCAGCAGCCCTGCGAGCTGGCTCTGTCAAAACAACCCTCTGATTTTTGTGAATTTTTCTTCTTAAATTTAACAAATTCCGTTTGAAATTATTATCTTTAGTCAAATTGCTACTCCGTAGCTTAAGCATTTATATAAAAATTTGTTTTATTTTCTTTTTATATTTTTTTTTAAATATGTAATACCTATATTTTTATATATCAGTGTTTTTTTTCTGGATATTAGTAAAAAATTGTGTACAGAGATGTAGCGCCGAAGTAATAAGGTAAGTGTTTTGTGATTCCCGTTGTTACTTGTTGCGCCCACCGTTAGCGCTCTGATTACGTAATGAGATGTCACTCAAATTGCTTTAATGGACTCTTTCCCAGGTACATAAAACTTTTCAAATATCCTTATTTTATACAATATCGTGTTAGATTTGTTTTCAAATTTGCGCATCTATTTATCTATAAATAAATTATATCATAGTGAACATCTATATTATAGATACAAATATTCACTTTGCAAGTCAAAAGTTCATATATTTGAAAACTGTGGCGTATTGGTTTGCGTTGTAATGCGAAGATCCTAAATTCGATCCCCAGGCCATTGATTGTGGAATTTGGTTAGCGTCCATCATCTATCAAATAAAAAAAAAAAAAAATTTAGTTGGAGGTAGGACTTTAAGTACTTGCCTACCACATTGTAAATCTCCCTGTGGTTAACATAGAACTCCGTACACGGCCATACATTTTATTTGGGATATTCAGATATCCACTTTAAATGTGATGTGTTTGGGTAAAGTTATCAGTATTCCATATATTTAATAAAAGAAAACAGTACTCAATTCGTCATTACTTAATAATAACTTATTACACTGTGTACGTTATATTTGATTATTTAAAAATAGTTAATTATGTGTTTATTGTTACTACTCTATCACTTAATCTAATATGAACAGTGTTATATAAATTAAGTCATATGTGTATATAGCCTAGAATAAATAAGAATATCAATGTGTAAATAGCCTAGTTAAATAGAAAAATCTGTACCTAAAATAAGTATTTAATAGTTTTTAACGATAGAGGAATATTAATTAAGCCAAGTCTGAACCTAAATATAGCTTAGTACCTCTTGTTTTAATAAATAAACGGATAGAATATTACTAAATTCTATATATACACTTTCTTCTTGTCTTGGTACTTCAGGTTTGAGGGTGGCTGTTAACTATGAAAATAGTCGAGTTTCTTGCACAAAATGAAAAAGTTCCACGACTTCTTCCGTCTGTTAGCACATCTTTTGTCTTGTATTCACTAATGCCTTGTAAACACTATTGTGTTAAAGGGTGCTGTAGCTAGAGAAATTACTGGGGTAACGAAGCTGAACATTTTATGTCTCAAAACGACGAGCGCAATATTTGCAGTATATATTATCCTAATTAGCGTCTCGTTTTTAGGCGTAGGCGTATCACTGATCACCAAGTTGAACGTTGGCTGACTGTAATATAAAATTATATTTGAAATTTAGACTTGAAATGCCGGCGCCTCTCCCTTAAGACTTTTTTGGTTATTAACACTCAAAGAACGGAATTCTTAACTGACTTATGAATGGCAGGAGCAATGTCTGTACCAAATTTTGAGTGTTAACACCTAACAGATCCGGTGATTTCTATTATATATATATACACATAGACATATATATAGATTATTTTCTAAATTGACTAATTACTTTACAACTGTTTTGCTATCTATAATACTAATGGTTCGTTGAACGATTGTAAACTTTTCCGTCTTCTGTATCCGCAATGTATTATTGAGTAAAATTCTACGTAGACTATCTTGAAACAAGGTGATTAGTATTCCGATTATGTTCCCTGTTTAGGAAAAGAGAATATCTTCATCACTACTTGACGCCTGACAATTTAAAGGTTACCACTCTACTGCTATCACCAACGAGCAGTTGTGGACATAAGTGGAAATGATGACAAGTTGTGATCCCTTTATGATGAATAATATCTACTAAACTCAGTAAACGTAAATAAGACACGCACGTATGTCGCAAACACTACGATGGGATAAAATTATCTCCCTTTACGATTATTTTTACTGCGAACCCACAATAATGCTTTCATCCATTCATTCGTCGATGTTTATACCATTTTTATATAATAATATTATCTTAGTTCATCCACATTTCCTTTTTTATGCGTCAACACAGAGTGGTGGAAAAATGGCCTGCGTGTTCATGAGATACGCACACAGGGAGTCCGAGTAGTTAGAATATTAAGTTTTTGTATTATTTCAATGAAGAGACAGAAGCAAGTCATATACACTGCACCACATTAAGTTGGTCGCCTTGAAACATACGAAATTAAGTAACATTACACCCAGCCATTTCACTAGCTACAATGCCCTTCAAACCAGAATACAGTAATGTTTGCACACTACTCTGTGATGAAAAAAAAGGAGCTGCGTTGATACTTCGATGATCTCCGGAAACTAAGACCTTTGTACTAGACAAAAATGATGATACTTCAACTTTAGACATAAATTCTTTTAGCAATAACCTCAAGCTATCATCTACTTCTACTGTCTTTCCTTAAAGTTTGTAACCTAAAGTTTTTTGTGCTGGTGCCAGGCCGTTGCCTTCTAATGAGATTTCGTCGGAGCTTTTATTTCTGTTGCCAAACAAGTTAGTAAACATAACTATGTTTCACACAGCAGGATATAAAACAATATTAGAGTATGTAATACAAACGCCGTGGGAAACCACATCCGTTCTCTGGACCGGTTATTTTTTTTTCTTTATTGAAACACCCACAAAGGATAGGGATACAATGAACTTAAAACCTTTTGACGTTTCCTACCATTCAAAACGTTGAGACATTTGGAACAAATGATACAAAGGGTAGTATTAAATTAGTAGAATTATACCATCATCCTTGCTCCCATCACATGCGGTATCGAAGTAGAGACCTGCGTATGACATATCACAAAGACATTTAAGCTAGTAGTCCTATTACAATAAAACTGATTCGATACACGACCGGGTCACTTCGTTTGAAGTGCTGATTAAAAAGGCATGTAGCAAAGATATGTAGCATTCGATATGCCAATTCAACACGTCTCGCGCAATTATTACAATACGCTAAATGGCCTCATGTTGTGCGAAGTATTTCATATTCGGCTTTCGGTTTGTAAGGATAAAACTCACTACCTGATGAAAATAATCAAATGTGGCTAAAATATTTTTATTTATCATCACAATTTATTTCACGGACGGTAATGTGTACAGTGGTGAACGAAATCTCATGAGGAAATCGTCGTGTTCCAAAAACAATCATCATCCTCAGTTCACTGAAAATAATAGTCCCCAAAAGATATTCAAACCGATCGCTCCTTAAGTGGGAATGGACAGGACACTTTATTCGAGGAACTGTTGGCCGATGGGGCGTTAGAATATTCGAGTGGCGGTCACATACCGGTAGACACAGTGCTGAAAAACCCCAACCCTCACAAGGCGGACCGACGATCTGGTATAGAACACGAGAGTTTCAAAACATGTGATATCCACCGATTCATACTTTGTCTGATTAATAATAGATTTTGACTCTCTTTTTATAAAAGCAGACTCCGGGTCCCAACAGTCGGAACATTAAAAAGGATGTTCATGTTAGGTTACGTAGCATATATTTTCATGGCTGCTCAGTTTCCGGTTTTGTTAAATCGTAATGTCCGTTAATTGATTAATGAGGTAAATACAATAAGTCGGTAAAGACAACCAAATTAAGGTTAAACGTGAATCCTTATATCTATCAAGTTACACACGCCTACCATTTACCAAACGGCTCAAGGATAAAAGTACACTAATTTTTATTAATTTACGTATATAAAACTTACTGGGTCTCTTTTTAACCTTTTGTTTTATTTGATGAAGCGATCAGACGGAAATGACGTTCACATGATGGTAATTTATACCTGCCCATTAAAACGTAACCCTAGTTCGGACGATACACTAATTATCCCCACATAGTGCTTGTCGCCTTAAAACATAAGATATTAAGTATCGTTACTTCAGTTGTTTCAGCTACAGCAACCCTTTAATCCAAAAACAGTAATGATTGCTGGCTGAATTGTAGCTGGGTAGACGGCTTCTAACAAGACCTAACAATCAGTAACCTGTTTCAAAACCAAAAATAAGGCGATGTAGTTTCTTATAAACGGCAAGTTAAAGAATCACGATTTAACACTGACTATTTTAAATCACCATCCACATGAGATGTACATAAAACTACATTCGAAATGCTCTAAACCAGTATAGAATAGAGCATTGTTAATTCTGATGTGTTGTAACCATATTCACCAATATTATCTACGCCGGTCATTTCCATCAAAGTCAAAACGTCGGCGATCGTGTAAACAAACAATGATGGTAGGAGACAACAAACTTTACGCCCAACTGTTGTAACCCCCGTCTGTATTTGTTTAACTTTCAAAGTTAACTTGACAGCGGTGTATTTAAGCTGGCCGATCGCAGGGGAGCTATGCGCCTTGACCCAGCCGTTACTAGGTCACAGCCTCTAGGGTACGGAAGCAGGGAGCGGAAGGCGAATGTATATTCGCCCGTTTGTGAGATCACCAGAAAACGTCACATTGTTACCTGCGATCAAACAAGCCATTTGGGGCTTTTATATTACTACTACTACTACAGAAAGTTATGAATAAACCTTATTGATTTCTTCTACTTCATAGTTGCTTATTATAAGCAGTTTACTTAGAAAATAGTCTAGTTGCAACTCCATGCATGTAACTCCCAATACTGGCATTAAAATATATGTGATATAACAGTTTAAACATGTTTCGATTTACACAAGAAACTTTTCTTAATATATAAACAATTCGTTTTATATTGTAATTGCTGATACGCCGGACCTTTTCCCAAAAAGAGTGAGTGACAATTGAAATGTATGCTGGCAAAGTACGGGTTATCGGATTTCAGATGCCACATGACCTCGAAAGCTATTGCTCTTGGGACATGTTCGTTTCCTACTACTCATTTTTTCTTCAGCATAACCACAAGTTCCGTGTATAAATAAAATGCATCTTGAAATCGCACTTAAAACTACGCTTTATTCGTTCAAAATCAAAAAAAATTGTCCAATTTAATCTAAAAGAAAAAAAAAGTAAAACTAAATAGTATTGTAAATGAGCTTTGTAAGCAGAGCATGGTCCCCATAAGGTATATACTCATTTGTCTTTTTCATAGAATTACTTCCGTTTTTCATATTCTTAATAATATAATTTTATTATAATAAATATCTGTCTTCAATTAATAACGCATTTTGTTAAGTTTTATAACTTTATAATAATTGTAGTGATATATGAACTCCGAATCCCTTTCCCCTGCATCGAGAATTTTCTACATCACAAAGCGCATACTCTGTATTGATCGCAGAGGGCAACGAGGAGTTACCGAGTCCCGGTACCCGCGTTCAATCTTACCTCGGTCGCCATTAACAAACCTGCGCAGTTGACGTACTGATATAATATGTCGATGTAAACTAAACTAACATCAATATGTATTTTATATTGATTTTAATTTTCACATATTGTGTTTATTGCACAATCTTCTCCATGTACGAAGTCATAATGTAAACCCGGGGTCAGTAACCAATGACCTGCGAGTGTCTGAGTGACCCTAGTTTGAGTAATTTCGAAAATTAAGTATATAGAAAATTATATCGAAAACATTTCTTACCTATACGACTCTTTGATTCTTACATTTTGGTTCATTTTGTCCCCTCGAACAAAATAATATTAGGTTAGCGGTTAACTTTTTCATAAAAATATATCTTTTATACTGCAATGGTTAATTGAAAATCAATGACTGTTTACTTTATCCGTGTGGGAGATGGTTAGAATTTCTCCGCCTCAGTGTGGAAAAGTCGGCTAAGGAGGACATAATTCTGGGTAAAAGCATCATCTTTCATTGTAACCGTTATCATCATTCTCTGCTTGTCAAGCCCCATGTGAAATAAATCTTACTACTGACCAAACTCCACCATCTGTGTGACCTTCACTCAAAGTACAAGTTACAAATCTAATCATCAGCCAATAGATATACGCCTCCCCCAAAGATCTCCACATCGATCGGTTCCACGTTGATCGCATCCAGTGAGTTCCCGCAATTCTCACCAGATCGTTGGTCCATCTTGTAGGAGACCTAACACTACGTCTACCTGTACGCTGGCGCACTTGAGGATCTTGCTGCTCCATCGGCCGTGGGTCCTTCCAGTAATGAGCAATGTGTCTGTTACAAGTCTAAAGTCTAAAATAATTATTGCTTAAATTTTATTAGCGGAAGTAATTGATTGTATGTAGTACACTTTTTCTTACATATTCCAATTGCTTAGTGAAATATGTACAAAATTGCGTATCATGTGAACAAATTGTACTCTTTATTATAATTGCTTGTTTTAAAACAGCGATGTTTCATTTTACAAGAATTTCCTGAATCTGTATAATCAGGTGCAGCCAAAATATAAGTTTTATATGCGATAAGATTCCTATTTTCAATTTTATTTATATAAAATCTACAAGAAAGTTTTAACGTTATTCCTGATGACTTTCAATGTACTGCGAGGCTTTGATGTTTCCGATTTGATAGGAAATTTAGCAATTTCAAAAAGTACCAATATCAATCTAGTTAGTAATACGCTTTTAATGAAGGTTGGTGATTATTAATCTACACATATTCGTTTCTATTTTCATGTAAAATATACGACGGTTTATAGTATTAAATTTATGTTTGTTTATACACAGACGAGGGCGGCGGGAGTTCGGATTCACATTCTGACAGCAGCGAGGACGAAGTGACCGAGCACGTGCCGCGCACCACCCCCACCGACAACATGGCGGCAGCTAGGGCTCAGGTACGGTGGCGTTATGTTCATCCCTCCTGTAAATTTTATCATGTAACTAAGAGCGGAAACGGTGGACGTCCACCTGGTTAGTGTCATGCTTGCCTGTAACAATGTATGTGGTTTTACCTACACTGTTTTTTATTTTTCCGCCAGAGTTTTTTCCTCTGTTGGTCGTATACCATGATACTGTTTCATTAGTTCCTCTGTCGTATACCTAGACTGTTTTTATAGAATCACTATATAATACAGTAGTATATAATAATAATATACTACTGTATTCTTAATAATATAATACTGGTTTTAATTTTTTATGTATGTCGAAACAAGAATGAGCAAGCATTGAAGCACCAGTTAGAATGTCGACATACCACCACCGGTTTTCGCCATTACTATTTATTATGTTTCGATACCCCCGTGAATGTGAATATTTGCAATGTCATACGTCCTTTATTAAAAGTTTGTTTCCTTACCCAGGTGCCCACCATCAGCGTCACACCCCACAGCCCCGGCGTACTGGACGACAGTCTGCAGCAATTGAGGAGACTTAATGCCGCTGTCCAGCGCATGAGAGCTGCACCACTGCCATTATTGGTAGGTTCCCAGTTGTGAAAATATTTTATTTTCCATGTAAAATAGATATTTGTACAAAGTTTACTGGCGGTGTTATTTGTTATAAATAGTTCCTAAATATTTTAACCATGTATTTGAAATGCCAAACTTATCACATAACATCAACTCACACTTGGCCTACGTGCTAAATAAACAGCCTTGACTCTCCTTGGAGGGAAAAACCCGAATCCCAGCTGTTCATATACACATTTTTTTAACATTCTTTAAAAATTTGAACATCATTTTATAGTTAATGTTTGTCGATATAAAAAAAAAACACCCAAAAACTGCATAAACAATGAGACACACTTTGAAGTTTTTAATTAATATTTATTTAAACTATTAATGATTTGTTTAAGTTTTCGTAAAGAGTTGAATAAATTATAAATATGTACAATCTTTGAATAATACAGAGGATCTAAAGATAATTTTTTTTTCTGTTTGACGCAGCGACGAGATCAGCAGGATGTTCACCTGATGGTATGCTGTACACTCGCTTATAAAAATGTGGTACCGTTGATCATATTGATACACACCACAATAATATTAAAGAAAATATGGTAGATCTTATGAATACATTTTTTTTTAATCTTTAGGCCACAGGAAACAGTCGCCTCAGCACTTCTTGTCCGTCGCTTTGCAAAGATGGTGTTGTAGAGCCGGAGTGTTCGTCACCAACACACCTAGATTTCTATCCCCAGAGCAGGAAGGGAAGCGGTGCGTATACCTTATTCATCATCAGCCGATAGACGTTCACTGCTGGACGTAGGCCTTCCCTAAAGATCTCCACATCGATCACATATTAATTTGTAGTAAATCAACATTCGTTATTTTATAAAGAGAGTTATAAACAAATATCATAATTTCTTCAATTGCTCAAATAATGCATTATAAAGTGTGAATAAAAATTTAGTGATTTATGTTTTTAAGAAATCACTTTGCTCGATTATAGCGAAGTCAGGATTTATTGGAGATTTAAGTATTTTTTTTAAGTATTGATTACACCGTATCACTGAATTTTATTAATCGACTCTTGTAGCATAGTGGCTAATCGCTTGCCTTGTAATATGTAGGTTCCTGATTCGATTCCGAGTATATATATTGAAATTTTTTTTATCTGCCTGGCTGGTTACCACCGTCTAATTTATAAATTTGCCGCTATAACAGCAGTGCTGTAAACCGACTACAACTTATGTGAGATATTAGACATTGTATTTTGGACTATTCATTACCATCCATAGCTTTATTGTCACTTAATATCATCTCAAATTGAGATCAAATTTTAGGTTATTAAAATAAAAAAAAAAATCGAAAATTCTGCCTGTAAGGATAATAACATTACAATCTCAAAATGCTCCAGAAATTACAATTCACTTGTATAAAAGTAAATATAGTTTTCAATAAATTTGTTTTGAAAATATCGATATAATATGAATTATCTTGTGATGGTTTTTCTTTTTATATATTATGACGGCAAATTTGCAATATAAAGGGAGTTGATGGAAGGGCTCAAAATTAATAACACGTAGTTATGAAATCAAGGATCTCCATGCTACTAAGCAAGTGACTAATCCTTCCATCAGAGAGACAGTTTATTTTATCTTGATTAGTTGATATTTTAAAGAAAATACTTTCGGTTTTCTTAAATTTTTCTCCTATAAAATGCATACTAAATATTTCATTAAGATATGAATTTTAACTTATAATTGAGTACAGGAGACGCACGTCAATGGGGAGGCTGGGGTGTGTGGAACGCTTGGGAGAGGCGAGATGAAGGACGTCGCAGCTCTTGGGCAGCGCTGGAACCTGGCGCTAGGCCGCCTGATGCAAGGCGGCAGAGGAGGTATAGCTTATTTTTTTAATTGAGCCTTGTGCTATACAAAATTCTACAGCTGTAAAGCAAATTGTACTGGCGGTAGGCCGATTAGATAGTCTGAATAATCAGTTACCGTAGGAACAATCTTACTTTTAAGTGAATATACTGGGTGGAGATTGCTCTCAAACTCAATGGAGCGACAATCGAAGACTGATATCGCTGGATGAGAATAGTCCAAGATCGTGATTAGTAGTGCTTTTATATGTCTTTTATGAATTCTGTCTCATGCCATATATTTGCTATATGTGTCGAAAGAGCGCGAGGTTCGATTCCACTAAATTCTAGGTTCCGGTGAAGAAAACATGAAGACAAAACAGAAATTTCAAAAAACCCTTTTTTTTACTTGTACAAACCAACCCGTATTTGCGAGTGCAATCTTCTTATGAAAGAAGGCTGCGAGGCGCGTCAGTGGGAACATTAAGAAGCTAGTTTATGGCGTACCAAAGGATGCATGTATTTATACTTTGAAATGACAACCTAGAATTTATCATTTAATATATTTGTTTTTAATTCATATTGCAGTACCCTAAATGGACACAGCGCCTCACTGTCATCCATGGAGTCTGAAAGCGAGGTGCCCAGGCCTGTCCGACACTCCACACACTCTTTGAATGATAATGACTTGGCAGTAAGTATTCGAAATGCACTTTTTCAAAAACAAGCTGATTGTTCATACGTAGTTTTAAAGACTATTTTTGCTTTCTTCTGTCTATTAAAATGTCTTCGTTCACGTCACTATATTATGAGGTTTAAAAACGTTAATTGCATATTAAACACAAGGCAACCTCAAAAGCTTTATTTTGTTGTTGAATATCTGCTGATACGCGTTACAAGCTACCAGACCAGCGGCTACCTTTACATTATTAATATACGGCTATAACAGCATTGCTGTGTTGTAAGGTGCCTTATGTCAAACATATGTGAGCCAGAGTATTCTGAGCGAGCGATTTTTCATTTGCAGCCCCATTGACACTTCACTCATTAAAGTCACAAGATCATTTGACTAATTAAAGTCAAGTGTTGGCCATTGTATATAAAAAAGGTTTATTTTTACTCTCTCAGAAAGACTTCGAAAAAGTGACGGCGGCACTGCGTGCTGCCACCGGTGGCAGCAATGCTGCGGTCAGCGGTGGTCGGCTGGCGGCACGTCTGCCACTGCAGAAGTCAGTGTCCACGCCCAGTATCGTAGCAGCCGTGCAGCCCACGCAGCCAGTGCCGCCAGCGAATGCGTGAGTTCCACGCACGCGTATACACGTATTTACAAAAACAGATATATGATGTACACACACAGACCTACAAGATTTGCTCTACTTCAACATGTCTATATTTGATATAGATAAATAATATGCACAACCATCTTAATGGTCCCATTGTTGGAACTTAAGGCCATTTCTGACAAAGAAAGGGTAAAACCTTTTTAACTTCAAGTAAGTTTCGCTCTCATATTGAGGGTAGGCCTGTGCCCCAACAGTTGGGACGTAAATTGGCTGTTATGAATGAAGTAGGTTTCATAATTTTTTTTTAAGGAAATGTTCTCAAAATAATTATTTCACATTGGTAATGACAGCCTATATCTACAGATCACTCTTGTATCATATAGAGACTCTTTTGGCAGTCAAAAGATCTCATTTTTTCATTTTGGTTATCAGTAACATTGTTTTAATTTACAATTGCATAAAAAATACATTAGAACATAAACTACAGCAATTGCAAAGAGAAACAAAAAAGCAAGAAGCTACAAAACAAAACTTACAATACTACAAACAAACAATGAACCCAAAAGAGCGTAGAAAATAAGGTTATAGTATGTGTTATGTTTATGCTTAAGCCTCAATTATACTGTCTATAATTAAATGCCTAATTGTCCTATTTACAAACGTAATTGTTTTCAGACACTTTGTCTCTGTGTCCAGTGTAATTGAGGATATCGTTATTTAAAAAAATTAAGTGACATCATTTAACTCACAAATGTGCATGTGTGTAAGTTTTTTTTTTTGTTGCAATTGTTTGCTTTGAAATTTTTTTTCCGCACTCACCGGTGGAATACTGAAACTGATTGTGTACGGTGCACCTAATTTTAATACCCCATGTTACATGCTTTAACAAAATACCAGTAACACAAAACTAGTAACTATCTGCAAGAAAGTATTACATGAAAATGAGAAAAGACCTCTTCTCCTTATGTGCATAAGGGAAACTTAGGCGTGCACAATGTTAGGCATTATAAGTTCGCATGGTATTCCGCTCGATGTTAGCTTGTCGACTGGTGGTGCCAGCGAGACGGAGAGCGACGAAGACCTATCAATTCCAACCGAAGGGACTATCAACCAACTGCCAGGGAGGAGGAACAACGCCCACCAGGAACACCTCGGGTTGGATCGTCTGGCATTTTTGGAGCAGTGAGTGGAACTCTAATACGTTGGTATAAAAATCTTCAATTCGTGCGATATTCCAGTAATGATATTTACTGGTGATCGGTCTTTGTTTCAGAAAATAATATAGGTAGGTCCCACCGTAACACCTTTTTCTGCCGCCAAACAAAGTATGCACATAATACTGTTATTTTAACGGATTTATCTATCTATTATGATTTGGAGGGTAACTACTGATATTAAGGTAACGAGACTAATCATCTTATGTTTCTATCCGATAAGCACAGAGTAGTGCAATGTATATCATCTTAACTAGCGCCACATTTATGAGCCGTTGGATCATGTGAACATCCTGCTCGCTACGTTGGTTCTCCAAATAAAAATAATTACATATGAAACGGAGATATGGTCGCACTTACAGTGAGCGTCGTAAAGAGGGCCAAAAGTCTCACCGAAAGGAATGAAAGGCCAATCTCGGAGTTTCCTTGTGTAATCGAATTAGAAATGAGGTATGTAGTAGAATTAAAGAGCAGGCCGCATTACTTGAATGCACGGCTTATGTGTACTTGAATACTTGAATATAGATAGAATACAGTACAGTACTTGAATGTTAGTAGCGTATCATAACAGATGCAGGTTCGGCAGGATGCGAGTAGTAGAGTACCGATCGATGTAGAGGTTCTAGCTGGAAATCTATGAATCACAAGTCAGCGTCCTCCAGCTGATGATGATGATGAATCAGATATATACATACACAATATATGATATTTATTTTCGTAACAAACACGACATTTTCGTTTAATTAATCTCCGTATATCATTGAAATTTAAGCAGTGTGTATAAAACGTCTATGTCTTAATATATTAAACATCATAACATTTTCTGTTCATAATAATTAAGACGAAGCCATAATATGTAATACGTCTTGAAAAGGCGTGGTTTTCATCCTTACTGAACTTGAGGTTCCAGTGAAAAAAAAAAAACAACGTGAAGAAACCGACATATTATGGGATATGCAGCTTTTGTGAACATATGATATGGCTTTGTCTCTCTATATGAGAAGGTCCCTAGTCCCAAGTGTGGGAACATTAAATGGACCGTTTATATATTATTAATTATATTTTAATTATTATGGACAGACATCGAACAGGACTAGTTATATTATATAACACAAATATTAAAACGTAACATCACGATTAACGTTTTTAGGTATACATCGGCATGCTTTTAAGCACAGCTTCGCTTAATGTTTTTGTTTGGATCACGAGTATTTTTTTTTACTATTCTATTGTTTAATAAGGCATGGCTTTCAATGGGTCTGAGTAATTTCATTTGTATAGGTAAGTATTTTTGTTTACGCAGAGCCGCATTTGATCACCACGCGGAGAAGAGGCGAAAACGGGGCAGTTTGTTCTTTAGAAAAAAGAAGGTAGATCGTCTTTATGTTTATTTAAATTAACATACTGCAAAAGGCTAGCTAGTAGAAATTTTATTATGCCGAAATTATACCCCGAAAGTTAGGCTCAAAACTGTCTACATCATGATTGGCTACAAATCGAGTTATGTGCCGTATTTGTTTACTTTTTTTCTATTAAGCATTATTTCCTCTGATATGGAACAATGTTTTACTTTTGACATTAAATTACTACAATTATTTATAATGCTTAATTTATATATGTGGTGCTTATAAGCAGTTATTTATTGTGAAGACATGTTAAGTGGGTGCTAACAAAATATTAGATCCGTTTTGAAGAGAGCTGTAGATAGTAAAACCAATTCGTTGTTTATGATATATGTAAATTTCTATTTTCAGGATAAATCACGCAAAGCGGCGCACGTTTGGCAGGCGGCGGGAACAGGCGGCCACTGCGACTGGTGCGCACGCGCAGTCGGCGACAAGCCTGCTCTGTACTGTGAAAGTGAGTGGCATTACTTATTTATTTTTATTTAAAATGTGATAACTCTTGATTTCCTTTTCATATGTTGTTAACATTGATCCCATGGAAAAGAGATTGAGATCCTTAATTGCCATTAATAACGTAAGCATCCAATATCCAAATTCGCTAAAGACCTGGTATCTCTGGCGAATATTTTTACATGTCGCTTGTTAGCAATGGATCGATCGTGTTGAGAACCCAGTGAAGTCTTGTGTTCAGCAATGGACAACAATGGATTAAAATCGTGTCCTATTGTGTACGACTAATAGTCGAGGTGATAATGATTATGATATATATATTTATCAATACATTAGTTTAATATGGCGCATAGGGACATATATACACACCGTTTATATATTACTTTAAAATGACACTAATATTTTTTACTGCAGATTGCACTATGACAGTTCATCAAAATGTCTGCAAAGATTACATAGTCGAATGTAACAAGCCGAAGTCATCAAAAGTGAGTTTTTTTTTATGATAATCTGCTCTACTAAATTATAATTATTAATAGATGAGGTAAACATAATCTACTACTCTGAGACTTCTCTCAGTTACTGAATATAACGACAGCAGATCTATTCAGACCTCCCCTCACCATAGGTGCTGTAAACCACTGGAAACGTTGGGATAGTAAATAATTAAATTAACGCAATAAAATCCATAAGATTTAGTATTATGAGTAATTAATGTTCATGTAAATATAAAAAATCGTTTGTTTACTTTAAAGACGTCGGTTGGCAAGTCGCTCAGCACGAGCAGCGGTAAGAGCAGCAAGCGCAGCTCTGTCTCCGGCCAGTCCCAGAGCGCAACCAGGTGAGCGACGTTCTCACACGTCACATAAGGAAGCAAAAAAAAAAAAAATATCATGAAAAATGCGACCCATGCTTTATAATTCGAAATATATTTTGTATGGCATATATTTTGCTGCTTTTTATAATTGTCGCAATAAAAGAAAGACCATGGGATATGGTGAAAAAAGTTTTTACTTTGGCGCATTTTTTTTGGAATATGTTGCGCACGATGATGTGCGAGGCTCTTTTTGATACTCAGCAGAATGCCGATTCTAGCCTGCGCTGGGAGACGTATTTTTTTTATCAATGTACGACGACTGTATTGAGATGACGTGCAAAGTGATTTACACTATACGAAGATACACAAGTATGTGACACTGAACGCGAATTAATAACTTCCTCTGTGTACTACACTCGATGTTTTCTATACTTATTAATATTTTTGCTTTGTATCTTTGCCCATGTTTTCTAATTTATCGCCTATTTATTGTTTGTTACTAAGCAGTTTTCTCTGGTAAGCTCTTTTTTTCGTTCGGTTTTTTTTGTTTTTTGACGACGACGCATCGCTCAACATGTTTAAGGACTCAATCGGGAATCGAGGTGACATTGGCTACTTCACAGCAAAGTGGACAATACATCCTGGCAATAGTGACTATTACTATGACCATATAAAAATATTTTATATCTAAAATAAGAAATAGTAATTTATGTACTAGAAATAAGCAAGAAGAATATTCTTCTTGTTATAAGTAAAATATTCACCATTGCTATCGACGTATACACTGCGCACCGACAAGCTCGATTAGTTGTGTATATATACGCACACATATGTACACGTGTGTTCGTGTTCGCGCAAACACAGCAAGAAGCAGACGACGGGATGCTACTCGCCGTGGCGACGTGTCGCGACCAAGCTCGGCGTGCAGTAAGTTTGCGGGAATGCCTGTATCTCTCTCATCCGCACACTCACCGCCATAGTCTGTCTTTCTCTCTCTCTCTGTTTTCGAATCACCTGCGTCGCAGTTCTGTACTCCAGGTCTTTCGTGGCGGTTGTTTTTGTTCATCGTTAATTACTTTTTATATTAATGTTCAGTTAATAAAACTAAATTTTCTGGATTTTATCGTGTTTACTTAATTATTTATCATCACGTTGCGACGGCTTTTTAGCAGCCATGGTCACGTGAGGACCGTGGTAAAGATATCCCGACCCCGTAGTTTCACAGTCAGTCCAATCTAAACACATCGAGTCATAAGATGTTCTGATGGTACACTTGCCGTTTGATTTTATTTTATTAATAATGAAATCCTCCCAAGCAGATGATAGAATCCAATCATCTTCTCTATTGAAATTGATTTTTTTTATTGCTCCTAACTTGATTAGAAAGAATCGGTTCTTTTGCAAGGATTTTAGGTGTATCAAATAGATGTAATGTTTGAAATGATCAAACAATAGTCATATATTGCAGACTTAACAGGTGACAGCGGAAATTAATAATTATGTAAAAACAATAAAATCCGTATAAATTTACTTTTATTAAATGTTTTACTTTTCAATGTTTATTTTTTTCTTTTCGTTTTGTTGTTTTCTTAGATTTCGTCTTTTAGGTGTGGGGAGGTACTATGGAGAATTCTCGATCGACACACAATGTATAATAATAGTAATTTGCTATGAATTTTGGAATAAATATGTAATGTAATCTAATCTGAAGAAAACAGCTGGATGCAGACGGCGCAGGACCGATCGGTATGAAAGTCTTTGTGGGTGACGTATGTCTAGCTGTGCACTTCTATCGGCTGATGATGATGATGAAACGGATCTAACCGTGTGTCCTTTCTTTGTTTATCCTTTCACTCGGAATGCGTTAATAGTGCATATCTCACGCTATTAATTAATTAATGTTAGGTAATTAAGTTATTTAATATAACTTTCATTAATTCTTAAATCTGCGTTAGATGGTGGGCACGATTTTTCCCAAATTCACTTTGAACGGTTCTTTATTTGTGAAACACTACATTAAATGTAGTTTTTCTAGAGTAATAATTATATCAACAAAATAAATATTGCTCCATTTATTAAAATTGTTAATACTCTATTTTGGTGTGAAATAATGAGAAATTTAATAACCATTACATTTAAAGTGCTACTCGGAGCTCTGTTGTTTTTATTATCAATGGCTGGAATGATCACATTTGTAAAATTCTATTTCACCAAGCGACAGGACATACAGGAGATTCACCTGTTGACAAGCCTATATAAAAATTTCGCACTACTTAGGATGACAATCTTGGTGCCTCTCTCTTTGAAAGTATAAGATGTTATATTGTTACCTCAGTAATACCACTACCCAGAACGCGCTTCAATTTGGAACACATTAATATTTGCGATTAGTACGCGGCGGCAGACGTACGCGGTACTACGTAATTTTTTTTGAATACACCTCTTTATAAACCACTGAGATACAGCAGTATTAAAATATATATATATATATAAATGTTTCTCTAATGAGAATTTAGCTTAAAATACTCATAAATATCTGGCAGAAAAGTACCTTTGAATTTGTGTACAGAGTGTGTTACGTCTCCAGCGTCTGTCCATCATACATTCAAAACAGAAATTCTTCTAGATTGTTCTCGTATCATTCACAACGCCTTACTTGTGTATCTTTCTTATCTATTATGAAGGTAGTTTGAAGTTTCTCTTGAAATAATGTTGTCGTAGATCTAGGTTGGCGTTACTACGTATGTTATTTTTGCTGCAGTTTTTCGTTTCAACGATTGGTGACAGGCAGAAGGGTTCAACAAGTGATTTTTATATTCGAATAAAAACTACTGTAGCTTTTTTTTTAAACAAATAAAACTATGAGTTGTATTTGACTCGAAGAATTACATTTATTGCAATTGTAACATGAATAGTTTTTAAAGTATATATTTAGTTTTAATTTTTTTTCCTTTTGCCTAGAACATATTTTTTTTATTTTGGAAAATTGGACCTCCTACTCTTGTTCAGCTCTATCTGCCAAATCCAGAATTTAATCGACAAACAACTTCTGAGTTACTTTTTAATCATTTGTATTTGTGCAAATCAAAATCTGCATGAGATTTATTTACATCGGATTGTAATAGTTCTCGATTTGCTTGTTATTATTATTTAGGCTTCGCCAAAATTAAATTATGTTCTTTTATAGCATTAATGAATTTGGTTTAAAAATGTAATTTTTCGTTACTGACAAGTCGTTTGAAGGAAGGGTAAAGTGTGAGACAACCCAATGTATACTAGTGCCATTTGTTGCGTCGGATGAATTGACCCTGTCTGTACCTATTAAATTGTTTTAAATGTACACATTGAATAATATATAAAAAATCACAACAAAAGTTTTAAATAAGCCTAAGAACTTCAATTCTGACTACAGTCCCAAATGTATGGAATGTGAAGTTGCATTTCACAAGTAATTTAAGTTATCAGCATATAGACTTCACTACATATCAAACAACCTACTAAATAATTATCCGAAATATAAAATTATGTTAATAATATTCATTATTAAATTTCGTCTTACCCTTATCGTGTTAAATATATTATTCTGTGTGTACTGACAATGAAATATATTATGAAAAAGTATAACGGTTGTTTTGAATTCACAGCACCAGTGTGTACGCTGACGACAAGGATGGCTCGGATCATAAACACGATCAGAGCAAGTGAGTATTATTATAGCCGATAGACGTCTACTATTAGGCATGACCCTATCATCATCAGGCTTAAACAAATAGAATTTCTTCAATTCATTAAATTTTTCATGGTGTTAAGTGACAATAAAGCTTTGAATAGTGAACCGTGCTCGCCTAGAACGCTCTAATAAGTTGGCATCCGGAGCACAGTAATACTACTAGAGTAGCAAATTTACGATACGAGGTGCAAGGTAGTCAGTCGGGAACCATAACCCTATTACTAGCTAAACTCTGCAACCTGTAGCTCCGGAATCAAATCAGAGACCTGCATGTTACATGGCAAAATCTAAGATTTTTTTTATTCTACGGAGCGATGAGCTAACGAGTCGTTCACCTGATAGTAAGCGATGCGCCCGCCCATAATAACGTGACGTTAGTTAGGTATACACTACACCACATTGAACTCGTCGCCTTCAGACATAAGATGTTAAGTATCGTTACCCCAGCAATTTCACTAGCTACAACGCTCTTCATACCGGCACATAGTAACAGTAAGACACTACTCATTGGCAGTAGAAATAGACGCCGCTGTGGTACTTGAATGTGGTACCGGTGGTGAATAGAAAAAATATGGTGCTTTACGGAAGCAGGTAAAAATCAACAAATAATGTTAGATATTCAAATTGTGATTTGCTTTAATTTTCAGTGCTTCAGATGATGCCGCCGGAGCTGAATGGCCCGAGGTATACATAACTCCAGATCAGTTGGGTGAAGAGGCGATTCTTCTTGGACTGGGAGCTTCGGAACCGGACACTTGGGCAGCTGGTGCACCAAAGGGACTAGCAAAGTAATCATTTTTATTTAATACTACTAATTATTCTATTTTGGAATTAAAAGTTTTATAAAGTTGTGTTTGTTGCTATACTATATGATGGTATGTGTATTTAGTATGCGAAAGCAAAGTACACTAGCTTATTCATTATGGACAGGTTAAACAACAGCTTGCTCGCTCTTTCGCGAGCACTCACGTCGTATTTAATGAGTAAGCCAAGTTGTCCTGCATGTTTGCTGTTTACAATTTTTTTATTAGACGAAGCGAAAGATATGTGAAAGCAGGATATAACACTTGATGATAACATCTGTTTTAATGTTTATCTATAAAATGTGATGATTGTTATTTGTTTGACCGAATTTTGCTATACTACTGGTATAGTAACATGGCCCCTGAATCGATTCAGGGGCCACATGTTGTGGACCTCGGTTATTTGTAGATTCTGAAACTTTTCAAACATGTTGTACCAACCTCACATGACAGCCCCACTCTATGAAGCAGGAATGATCTATATATGTTTCTACTTCTCGCCATCTGTTAACCGGCATAAAATACACATAAGGTTCATGGTTAAATATTGTATCTTTAAATATAAGGTGTACAACAATTATTTAAATGAAGAAATGACAGTTACTATTTTCATTATTTGTAATATTATAATATTGTGGATATTCATAGGAATATGAATATTTCAGGACTCTAGGGGATAGGGAGACAAAGCGACAAGAACACATCTATGAATTGATTTTGACGGAGAAACATCACTGTCTCACTATACGACTTATGCAGAAGGTAAAGTGAAATGCCCTTTTTAATTCGTCAAAGCTACAAGACGAGCAGAACGTTTGCCTGATGATCAAGTGATACGCCCGTTCATGACAACATGGCCCTAATTACAATTATACACAGCACCATATTGTGCTTGTCGTTTTGAAACGTAATCACTATGAGAAAAAACCAAATACGATTGGTTCGCTGGACACGCTAAATCGAGCGATCAACTGGTTGAACCGTCACGTCTAAAACATCGAAGAAATAGTATGGTATTCGACTAAGGGTATATTAATTCAGGGATATTTCAAACAGAATAAAACGCTTGTCATTAATACAACTGCTCTGTAACAATAATGTATTAATGTACACATACATATACTTATTTCAGATGTTCGCCGAGGGTATGACTCGTCTGGGCGGCATATCCAGCGCACAGGTCTCTCGCATGTTCCCACGGCTTGACGAGCTTTGGGCGCTGCACGCTGCTCTGCTCGCTCGCCTGCGCGCCCGCCAGCGAGCCGCGCCACGCGTCGCCACCGTCGCTGACATACTCGCCGAGGCTTTCGCGCCACCCGCGCATCAGCGACTTAAAGCCGCTTACGGTCAGCAGCATAACCATGGACAGCAACATTTTCTCTTATTTTCCATTCCTAATTGCTCTCCTCTTAATTTTTGCAATAAATGACGTAGTTCCCATAGCCGAATTCCACCTTGAGTAGCCATATGCACATGCATGCACACACGATTTTTGTAGGGTAATTATAAAGTCATTTATCCAACAACCAAACCAATAATGTATGTGTTATCAAGTTAGCAGTTAGTTGCTGCACCACGGTAACAGTTAAAAAGCTCAGATATTTCTTATTTGTCGTCATCCCAGTAGCGCACATGTTATATTAAATCAAAATAATGAACTCACTACTATTTGTCGACAAATAGGTTTATTCTATTCGGACAATATATAAAATTCCTCTGAGAAACAATTGATTTTTTTAAATTTATGTTGCAGGTGAATTCTGTTCAAGACATAGAGAAGCAGTGGAAGTGTTTAAAGAGAGCTGCACGAGAGAGCCGCGACTGTCGCGCTTCATACGCAAATGTCAACAGAATCCGCTGCTTAGGAAGAAGGTATAAACAATTATTAATCTTCGAAATGTGGAACTAAAAAACTCTTATTTACCATGTCAGCTAGTTGAGGTACGGGTGCCAGATATTTGTTGTTAAAGAATATCCAGGTAGGTACCACCGGCAGCATTTGATTCTATCACAAATGATAAGCAATTAGATAAGCGTTGTAGCTTTTAAAGTTACTGGAGGAGCAATATTTGATGTCATATATTTCGTGGCAACCAGCATAATGTGTTCCAGCACCACAACGTTATAAAGTATATTATAATACTTAAAAATTTACCGCGAATTAGGACGTTCTCTCACGTGGACAGAGTCAAGGAACATTTGTCCACTATGCTGGCGAAATACGGAATGTTTAATGTAACATGTCAATGAAAGCTTGATCTTGTTAATGCATCGCTTTTCTCACGTTTTTTCTTTCACCGGAAACTAACTTAATGAAGATTAAACCTAGATCTCGAAGAAACATTTGATCCATATTGGCGACCAGCAGTGCTAACTCGTTTGACTCTTTTAAAAAAAGCTTGCATATGTCAAGCACATAATTCTAGTTTTATCAACTTTTTTTCACCAGGGTGTACCAGAGTGCGTATTGTTCGTTGCTCAGAGGCTTACAAAGTACCCTCTACTACTGGAGCCGCTCCTTAAGACCGCCGGTGATGACGTCATTGAAAGGGAATTATTGCAGAAAGCACTATGCGGAGTGAAGGTAAATTAATATTTTTATAAGCTTAGCATGCACTAAAGACTTCTGGAAGGCCGTCCACAAGGTGGTCTAATGATCTGGTAAAGGTTGCAGAAAACTGCTGGGGGAAAAAAAGTAAATTATAGGCAAAAGGCACCTCCACTGTGGAGATCCCAAGCCTTCTCTTGGAAGAAGAAGGTAGAGGTTATTTATCCACGACGCTGACTAAATGCGGGTTACTGTGTCGATTCTTCACATACTTAAATTAATTTAAATAATTGTACTAGGAAATCTTAGTGGATGTGGACAATCAAGTCGCTGCCAAAGAAAGAGAAGACAGGAAGTTGGAGATATATCATCGCATCGACGCAAAATCTTTCGCTAACTTCCGTGGCCGGAAGTTCAAGAAGAGTGACATATTGCAAGGCAACAGAAGTTTGAAGTAGGTATTTTTTTTCTCTTGTTTTATTCTGATGATTTTTATTATGTTTCCACAAAGTGATGAGTAATATGACCACTAGATATTAAGTGATACACCTATTCATAAGCATAAAAGCGTAAAAAACTGATTTGTTTTCTTTTGATATGTATGACTATGATCAAAATTGATTTTCTATAGAGATCAAAGTCACTTTTTTTCTTCAACAGATTCGAAGGTGTAGCAACATTGATGCAAGGTCGTAGTAAAATGCAAACTATACTTGTGATAGTATTGACTGACGTGCTCTTCTTCCTGCATGATAATAACAACAAGTATACCTTCTTCACACCTGAGAATAAGGTGTGTATGCACTTCCTTTTATCGTTCTATAACTTACCCAAGTAGTAATATGAAAACATGACTGTTCTGGTACAAACTATACTATAGCTAGAGTATCTCTACGGTAATGAGACTAAACATCTTATGTCATAAAGCGCATTGTTTTTATAGACAGCTTTTCACTTGTGATAGATCTCTGTTCCCGGAGACCTTCTATGTGGCCTACCACCGTAGCGCTTATTTCTGCCGCCGAACAGTAGTATGCTGACATTACTGTTCCGGTGTGAAGGGCGTTTTAACCAGTGAAATTACTGAGGTAACGAGACTCAACATCTAATGTCTCAAGCGACGAGCGCAATGTGATGTATAAATCCTAAGTGTGTAAAAAATATCTACAATCTATAGTTAATTTATTACTACAACCATCAACTACAATTAACTTTAATTTCACATGGTGTAAAGTGACAAACATACGAAAAATGTAGAGAAGCATACTCTCCTAGAATACTATAGCTGTTTTATATTGAAACTGTAACAGTGCAATATAAGCCAGGCATTTGAAACTGCCTAACACCAACCAATCTATATATCATGAAAATTTGGAAGCCAATCAAAGGGGCTCTTTGTTATAAAGAGAGCTACTGCATCATGTAGCCAGTTGTGCTTTACTTCAAAAGTTATATCGACTTACCATCTCTTAGTTTAATGATCGCGCGCTAGTCAATATAGTAAAATAAAGGTAAAGCCAATATTTTGTTCTACTATATGTGGTGCTGATGTAGTTGTCATGATTAAGCAGACTGGGGTCGTGTCACTGTGGAAACTGCTGGTGCGGGAGAAAGCGGGCGCTGAAGGCAGGGGCCTGTACTTGATCTGCAGCGGGCCAGCCGAGCCCGAGATGTTTGAGCTGCGTGTGCATAGACCCAAGGACATTGCATCGTGGATACACGCTATTCGGTATAGTAAATGATGTATATACAACTATATAAAACTTAAACAACTTTATGGCATATATTACACAAGGCAGGACATATTATTACCAGACAATTATTACTGTAATATTTTTTTTATTTTGGTAATAAAAGTATTTTACATCATTCAAATTTGCTGTGAAGCAGAGTTTGTCTTATCTGTATAACAAAATTCGTCATAGTGTAACAGAGAAACACATTTTTTAATTATTAATATTGTTATGGATAATTGTAACGTATATTCTGATAACTACAGAGCGGCTGTACAAAGCTGTCCAGAAGAAGTTGAGGAGTCAGAGGCCAGCGCGCTTGCGTCCTCCGCTGAGGAGAGGCAGCGCCAGTTGGAGGCGAGACATGAGAATATAAGACTGATTACAGGTACGCATGATTCTGCCCAGATTTTATATGATGGGATATGTGCCACAGCTACACACACTGTTTCATAGTTGAGGACAAACAGGAGTTACTTCATGTATAAATAAGTTTATTTTGACAAAATTATTTGAAAACACCGCCAAAAAATTATGCATATGGTGGTCGATCTCTGTTGTTTAGTACGTCTAAGTAGAGCATATTTTTCTAACGTTGTAAGAATACAAAACTTTAGATTAAAACTACATTTATCAGTTACATGTTAAACTGTTATCTCACGTTTTTATTAGGTATTTTTCGGTACAAATATATAATCGCGCAAAACTCATACAAATTAAATGATCCTAGATTCCTGACGATGTTAGCGCTGCAAGCCATGCTACTTTTACGGATTATCTGATATTGGGCTCGTGGACCCGGATCCACGGCCTGTTATCAAAAAAAAGTGTACTATGTAGAGTGTAGTTATCCGACGGCGGAATTTCTCAATATATATCTGGTTGTTGGTTTTCCAGCCGAATTTACTCGGTCGTCGAGGGCGGGCCCGGACCCGTTCCCCGACTACCTTCGCCTAAGTAGGAATCTCGGGGCGGTTAAATAACTAATATAGAAATGTAGTATTTGTATTAATGTAACTCCGTGGTCCAGTGGCGAACTGCTTGTATAGTTACACGGAAGTCCCTGGTTCGATTCCAGGGCCAGGTTGTTAGTCGCCATAACAGTATTGCTTTTTTTTTTCGGTTGTCAACATACTAGAGCCTTCCACGGTCTTATTATCAGTTAACATCGTTCAAAATTGAAGTCAAGTGTTAGCCCACTGAAAATAAATAAAATAGAGGGGTAATAACAGGATATACCTTTTCTTTGTCAGATGAAACACCATGGTGGCATATTGAAGGTGATTGAACTAAATAAAGTTTTACTTTTGTTCATTTTTCTTGCATGATAGCATGGTCCCGTTTACATAAATAATTTAATAACAAATTGTACATTTTTTCATTGTATATATCTTTTCTGACTTCTTTTTCCAAAACACTGATTTTTTTCTAAATTAATGTATGTTATTTATCTATTAAAATACCTTTATCCATTTTCAAATTAAATGGTTCCTGAATGCAATTCCGTTATATTCTTATTTTATTTAAACTTTAATGTGAAATTTTTAAAGTATAGTAAAGTTAGAAATAACACACAAAATGTATATAATGGATATTAGTGTTATATTTATAAATTTGGAAACAAAGTAATACCAATATATAAAGTATACCGAAAGGCCTTTGTCCAATTGTGGATTTCTATCAGCTGATGGCCAAGACATAAAATTTTTTGACTCTTGTATAATTTTACTAATTAATAACATTTATTATATTTAACGAAGCGACTGTTAATATTGTTCCTTTTGTTTTAAATTGGAACGTTGAATCCTGAATAAAAGTAGAACATTAATGTGTTTAACTTTTATGTGCACAGAGGCATTACGCTTGAAAGATCGAGAGCATGCGGTACTGCTGGAGGAGAAAATGGCGCTTCACATGAAGATGGTCGGACATACTGGCTCGTCGACATTGGATATACCGAATACGGGTTAGTTATTTATTAACCTGTACTGTGTTTTATCTATTGCATTACGGGGAGTGTGCCCAGGAACTATATGATTTGGTTCTGCCATCGCCCTTCTACCATCGGATGTGCAGACACCGCACGCATTCGTCCCAACGTTGTTGAGATGCCACGCGTTAAGATGAAGCGTTTCGAAGCGATAGGACAATAGTGAAGCGCTAGTCTATATGATAAAAAATAAATAAATAAACAGTTATTTTGATGTTTCCACTGCTGGAGTTGGGGCCTACTGCCACAATTGAAATTCTAGGAATATGCCAGTTTCTCCTTGATTTTTTTTTATTCTGTATGTCTATACTGTGTGGGATCAAACCCGCATCTCTTCATGACGGACATCGCGTATGCCTGCCTTACAAACTTATCACTGTTTCCCGTTACTAACTGAATTAAACTGAAAAACACTACTCATTCATATGAATTTATATTCCATTGCTAATACAGTCCAGCAGATGATTTACTGCATATTAAATGTATTTATTTATATTACAAGTATTATTATTTTTTATTAAGTATAGGCAACTTTTATCAATTAATAACTTGGTGGTAAGTGGCAAGAAGGCTGTGGGTGGTGAAGCTAGCTCAACTAGAATATTCTGTTTTCAATATTCTCATATGTTGTCAGTCGAAATACAGCAAGTTTCGCGTGGGTGGTCCGAAAAAATTCTACCACGATCCAAACTTTTTAACATAAAGCCACAGAATCGAATCAAGAACCTCCGTTTCATATATCAAACGGTGTCATAAGCACAACTTTTTTCAGGTGTATCGTCTGTTTTCCCGGGGGGTCTAGTTTTCCCTGACTATGTGCGTTTGTCCGCGCCCACACCCGACACGCACGCGCTATGGCAGGAGGTTTGCAGGGTCGTCAAGGTACAGATACTTCATAGTTTTAACTAATAATTTCATTGTTTTATTACTTGGTACTATAAATGCTTAACAATCGACAAAGAAAACAAGTCGATAGGATACCTGATATTGTGTAATTAAAAGAGTGCTCCTGACTTTCTTGTTGCTTTCTTCTCAGAAGATATATGTGAAACCGTCGGTAAGATGTAAGCTTTAAAATTTCCTTCTCTTCTATAGCTTTATTTTCTCAAGTAAAAACTATTTGAATAACATTGTAAGAGGAATTTAATGAAACTTATCCAATAATAGACAATACTGAATTACTTTTAGTAATGCTTTGTTATTCTCTTTCACATTTTAGGAAGCTCTAGAAGCGTCTAGCGGTACTTGGAGTGGCAGTATCTCACTGGGGCGTAGCACTAGTTCAGCGGGAGAGCGGCATTCTGTCGCGTACCAGAGCCCCGCGTTGCCACGAAGGGCTGATACGTTCGCGGGCTTTGACGCTGCAAAGCATAGAGGTGAGTTTGGTTTAAACATACTCGTATAATCCTGTAAATTTTCACTAACCTGTTCACTATAAATATCCCTCTTAATATTCCCACCGCTGGCAATCTGAACCTTCTCTCATAAAGTGAAAGTCATTATCATTTATTCACCATGACTGTCATAATAAACATTTGTAACTGTTTAATTTTGTGATTCATCATATTTACAAATAAAATTATTTCAAATTATGTATTCCTTGTTCAATAACTTTAAATTAATTTTTGAATAGGTATGTAATTTACATCATAATGCTTGCTTTACATCATAGAGTTTGGGATTTAACTTTGATAAAATTGATGTCATATTTCAAGCACGAGAGCTATTCTATGCAATCGCACTTTACCAAACTGGACATGATACCCACTTAAGTCCATATACATTTTTTTTTGCGATTGAAGTCAAGATTTAGGCAATTGTAGATAAAAATAAACTCATTGCCAGGTGTTGCGGTTCGTCTATCAACAGATACACCCACCGAACCTAATGCGGGAATGGCGCCTACCGGAACAGAGGCGAGACTTGAAGGTGAATCCCAAGGCCACAATCTTCTCGAAGTCTCTGAACCCCGCTTACTGGAGCAGATTGGCGGAGACGCTGCGCTCAAGCTACAACATGCTATATACACGCTCACTTGCATCGTTTGGCAACAACTCACCACTATACATAGGTAAGTTGCTACGCTAAATAAAAAAAGAGCCTAGGTATGGTTTTCACTACTGGAATTTGGGTTCATCTTTCAAATTGGAAATATAGACGCCATTTATTAAGCCAAGTGCGGGTTAGAGGATATCATATGTCCTTAAATGCTATTGTATTATGAACATGGCGGGATCCTCGAAATATTTTCTTATAGCAGAATCTTAAGCTCAAAAATCAAACCTGTTCATCTCCTGTTTGTATAAAACCACAAACAAACCTTGCAACATACTCCAACAAACTTTTTGCAGCCGATAGGTATGTGCAATTGTAAATAAGGAAATTACTGGGATAACCAGACTTAACATCTTAGATCTCAAGACGATGACCTCAATTCGGGCCAACGCTTGTCATGCTAGCTAGCCTCACATTATTACATACAGACGTATCACTTATTATCGGTGAAAGTCTTCCACTGATCGACGCTTTGTCGAATATAAACACAAAAAAAAGTTATAAGGTAGTGGTGTTGATCCGGCAGCCTGGAGGCGCAGGTGTGCGCCTGGCGTTCCAGCGGCGGCAGCGCGGCGCGTACGCACGACGCGCAGCTGGAGGAGCTACGTCATGCGCAAGCGCGGCTCACAGCCGAGCGTGCTGCGTGGGAGGTGCAACGCGCTGCCGACAGGGCATCGGTCGAGGACGGTTAGATTCTATTAAATAATCACCAGAATAGTTTTTAATTACACAACAACAACAATATACATTATCAATAATTCCTAATTAGATGTTAAATTGTATTCGGTTGGCGTTATCCTTCTAGCTAATAGAATTTAGCTCTATATATCTAATGATGTCTTATCGACGAAGGAAAACATTATAACAAAACCGGCAAGTTTGAAGAATGACCACTTTAGACATGTGAAATCCACCAATTCACACTTGAGTAGCCAGTAGATACTTAGGCTCAACTGTTTCTGTTATGTTATCTGATAATGAATGGTTAGTGAATATTAATCTTCACCTATTAATTTAAATGGTTGTATTAAAAGCACCCAGAGTAACACTTTCACATCTTTCTTACTACTACATATTTCTTACCCATACACTTACGACACATACAACTTTTGTAAATAAACAAACATTCTTCTTAATTAATGTCTGTAATGATATAAAAGTTGTAACTATCAATATACAAATATTTATAACAATCTTCACGCTGTTTCCTACAAAGTTATAGCCATTAACTGCATAATAATGCAGTGCCATAGCAACAACAATGGTGTTTCAGAACGTCGACAGCTACAAGCAGCGCGGCAGGAATTGGAGGAGCAGCAGAAGGACGTCGAACAACAAAGGGACAGGCTGTATCGGCGGCTGGAGAGGTTACAGCAGCACGGTAACTATGTGTTCAAATATTATAATATTTAATTAAACTTAAAAAAGAAACATGTTTTTTGTTTTCCTTCATTAATATTGGTATTTTTTTAATCCTTCCAGAGTTTGCATGTATTCTCGAATTATTTAGAATATATAACGGCTTTTGTGCCAAGAAACCTGTGAGCTTTTAAGGTGGCGGTCCTCACCGCTCTGTAAGCGAACACAAGGTGAAAGAAGTAGTCTCGTATTTGGCTCGATTGGAGGACTGTGGTAGTTTATCCTTATCCAGAACATGCGTAGACATAGCGCAAGGAAACAAATGTGTTAAATGTTCAACCTCCCTACATCGGCAGTTATAATCTTTAAAGGCTTTACTCTTCAAAACATATTTTTTTCTTTCTCAGGTGGTTCGCAAGAGGAGATAGCGAGTGTGGGGACGCTGTCACCGGATTCCAGTGTCAGCGATACAACGCGTAGGAAAGACCCAAAATGGCGAAGTTAGTTCGTTTTAGTAATTCTCTAATAGTACATTGCCGTAATTAGCTATATGCCGTTATCATCATTTCAAACAAATTTTGCCATCAACTGACTGCAACTCCAGATATACTGTAAGAGGTTCCTTTGGATTAGCAAGCCTCACATTGAAATCGATAAAAATAGTATTTATTACTAAATAAAATAAAGGTTAATGTTAATCAAACTACTGAAGCTATAATGGTTACTTTTAATTATTAGTACGCTCCATGCTCTTGCAAATACTCGGGTACCGTTCCCGGGGGGTTCCGAGGGTAGTTTATATGTTAATACAGCTTTTTTAGTCATATAATATCAACTAATCCACACTTGACCAGTATGTTGAATAAAATAGCTTAGATTTGCTCTTTGTCATAGAAGGATCTGAGTCCCCTTTAGTAAGCACATTAAGAGAGCAATTTATAGTACAAGATGTTATAGAGAGTGTTGTTGAGGTATATCTACTTGAAAAATAAGCCCAAACCCCTAAGTTTGGTTTCAGAGTTGTAGTGGTTTTATTTTTATCTTATCAGACAACCGCGGCTCCACCGGCTCCGAGTCCTCGGCGTCAGCCTGCAGTGTCCGCAGCGGCGCGCTGCCGCCTCCTCAGCTACTATCTGCGCAGAATGAGAGCAAAGCCACCGTGCGGGCACCAGCTATCTGTGTTAGTGTCTTATTTTTGAACCTTCCATACAAATTAATACACACACATATTATTCTATTAATCTTTTTTATATTCAATAGTCCAATATTTAACCACAATTTCAAACAATATTGTGTCAATGAGAATACCTCAGGTCCGATATATTAAAATCCCAAATACAGTAAAGATATTATGTCGACATATTTATAAAATGAAGGTGGTACCTGGAGAGACAGGATCCAAAATGCGACTTATCACTTTCCAAATTCCACAACATGTAGCCTCGGAATGAAACCAGAGGCTTCAGTATTCCAAGGTAATTATTTAGCAACTGTGCCACAAAAGCTGTTGAATATGTATGCCTCTGTCGTGGCGGCCATATTTATCGCTATAAGCTATATTCCCACTGTCAACATATAAAAGTATTCTAAGCAAGTACGTGCCACCATACTGTCGCATTCACCGTATTTAACCCGTTTTCGAAGACCAACGGTAAGAAAATTTTAATAGAACATATAGATATCGCACATAACCCTCTCCTTCAAGAAGAAGAGAGAGAAGACATAACCCTCAGTTGCCTGAATATCACCTGTAGAAATGTAGGCAAATTAAAGAAGTTTCTATGATAACATGATGTGAAAATATTATCTATTGCAGCAAATGGTGAAACAACAGCTGCCGCTGAAATTAGCCAGCGGTAAGAACCAGCAGCCGCCTCCCGGATACCACAGGCTTCACGAATCGCCTAGCGAGGTAACTGTATAAATATCATAACTAAATTATTTTAAGTTATCTTTTGGGTTAACTTACAGCTACATTATTTTTTTTTATAAAACCAATGCTTATTATTAGGGTGACGATAGACATAGAAAGGAAGCATCGTGTGGAATTCTTTGTATATAATAAAATTAATCAAGTTAGTTTAAATAATTATTAAGAGTAATAAGGTATCGTAAATTTATAAAAAAAAATTGTCTAAATTTGATGAGACTATTATTAGTAACTTAAATATCTTATTATAAAACAAATTAACATTATAAATGGCCTTAGCACTCTCTTTGTGAGGTAATGCATCTTGTTCGCGCAGAAGGAACATTTAAAATGCTGTTTATTTTGTTCAAGATTATTAATTATTAAGCAACAGATAAAATGGTTGATTTTTCAGGAGGCCGAGTATCCGAATGTATTTTAATGGTCACTTTTTTATTTATTATCTGTAAGTAATCTTAGTTCAATTGGTGTTGCGTAGAGTATTTATTTAATTTGTTCTTGTATAAGTTAATGAAGCACAGATTTTTTATTGTATCCCCCCAATAAATTGTTGTCTGTCTATAATCGATTTTTGAAATAGCTATCATCCTCGTATTGGAAATCTACCGCTATAATAATTTTGTCCTGTCCCGGCTGCCAACATATGAGAGCCCGACAATTTCCGACCAGTACGCTTCATCATCCGGTTACTTAACATCATATGAAATTGAAGCCAAGTGTGAGTTCATTGCGCATAAAATTATATTAAACACCTATCCAATTAAACAAAGAAAAAAGAGGAAAAGTTAGAGTTGGAAACATTAAAAGGAAATTTTATTTTACACAATTTATTCGGGTCTGGAAACAAAATTTATCGCTTTCTTTTATGTATTGCCCTACAATGCTATTTAGTTCTTTATCAGAAATTAAATCTCTTATCAGATATTTATACTTCAACCATTTCGTCTGTTGGGCTTTCGATGTTAGCGCATGTTCGTTTTTTTAATGTACTTTTAAGGTAACAAAAATTCACTTTTTCCCATCGTTATTTTTTATATCGTAGTAAAAGGTGTTCTGTTATTTTTATATCTCAGTTAATGAACGTCCGCTGTTGGACATAAGTGTTTTGTAATATATTCTACAAAACGTAGTCTTACAGAAAGCAATATACAGAGAATTTAAGTCTGCTTAAAAGACTTATATCGCAAATTAACTACTTTTTGTTTAATGGTTTATGATTTCAAACAATAAGATGTGTATTAAAGTTTTTTTTTTGTTTTTTCCAGCATAGCCACGGTTTAGTCATACACCACACGCGCACGGGCAGTTCTCCTGCACCTTTGCCATCACAACAACAATTAAATAATAAAGCTACTAGGTAAACACTACGTTATTAATTCTCACTTGTTTGAAGCTCGATGTAGTAGCTAGTGGAGTTACTGAGGTAAAGAAATTTAACGTGTTATTTATCAAGGCAATGAACATGTGGTAATAGTATATATCAAACTAACTGGTACCACGTTGTCGTGAGCGCGAGTATCACTTACCATCAGGAGAAGGTCTAGCTTGTCCCGTTAATTCATTAAATAAAAAAATATAATTTATGTTAAACGTATTTCTATTAATTCCAGAACTAATACTTACCCAAAATTGCCGGATAAGTTCCGCGTGCGTACGCCGGATGCGTGCGGTGCCGCTTCTCCCGCCCCGCCCACCATGCTGCCCGCGCTGCCCACGAGCGCTCCGCCGCCCGAGGAGGAGGTTATTTATTTCTGACATGAGCGCTCGCCGCCCGCGCAGACGCGCTCCTGAGACTGCCGACTCTCCTAGACTGCTGTGCGCTCCTGGTACTTCTCAATGAAACGTTATGTATCAAAATTAAAAAGCGCAGCTAAATTACCCACACATTTTTCTCAGTTAAAATTTTGTCTGTGTATTATATACACGTATATACATGATTCGATGAACATTGTAACTTTAAAAATAGACGTGAATATGGCGTATAATAGGTTTTTATTAATTCTCTCTCAGATTAGAGGTTGAAGCTTATAAACTTAACTGTTCATCCAAATTAAAGAGGATTGGTTTAAAATAACAATGCAAAACTTCTGTAGATGATTTAATATTATGTAGGAATCTTCAAGAAAATAGTGAATAAGCTAGTGCGTTTAACCATCGCTGTACCAAATAACTATTTATCACCTAGTGAAATTGTGGCCAAGCACTAATATATTTGATTTAAAATAAAACTTAAATATCATTCCATTTTAGCGATCTCTTGATATATTGGATCTTAAGGTATTTTGTTTACATTTTACTTAATGTTTTCAATTAGGATATTTACACAATCTAGTAATCATACGGTCTAATATTATTATTGCATTTTAATAGTCGATCTATTTTTTTCCTATTAATGGACATACCAGTATTTTTTGTGCAGCTATGTAATGGAGCCACAGTTTTTATCGTGAACGATCCTTGTTTAGCGTAATGGTGGCCTTGACTCTCTCCCTGTGAGAGGTATCGAGTTCCAGCAGTGAGACCATTGAGCGGGCTGTTTGTGTTATGTTTACGGATCTTCTCTGTACTTGGATTGTTAGTAACCTATTCCTTTACGACGGCGAAACGTTAAGCGGTCTAGTAGAGTCTTAGTCATGTTGCTGTTAGTTATAAAGTTAGGTCTAAGTTAGGTGTTAATAAGTAGTTAGGTCTCGGATATGAAATGCTTAGTTTCACTTAATTGAAAACATTGAATAAGGATTAGAAATAGAAGTAAAAAAAACTTGTAAGTCTACATAGCGTTCTATGAATATAATTGTTGAATTAGATCGTTGGAATCATGTAAATATTCTATTGTTGGTATACATATATATGTTGAAATGTTGATGAAGTATATTATTGATGATATAATGTATATATATTCACATATATTGAAAATAATGATTTTACATAGGTGTGTTTCCCCTAAATCATAATCAATATTACCAAACGATAAACAGTGAAATCCGTATTAATTATAAATGAGAATTTCCTTTAAATAATTGTCATCATTATCATCAACGGATAAACAAAAAATAATCATAATAATAAATCCGCATACTATATTAAATTTATGCCTAGAAATGGATTTCAAACTGTTTAAATTACGATGGTGATGAATGTATCAAAACTCCAAGGAGCTTTGAATCTATTAATGAAATCATTAACTTCACAATTTGTTATATATAATTAATACACAATAATTTTTACGACATTGTCACAATCAATTTAATTTTAAATCAAATTAACAAATAGATTTATTTATTACACAGTATTGTTTAAATGTTGTACAAATAATTAAAATAATGAAATATCTAGAGATATATATATATATGTTCAATATCTACACGGACTTCATGTTGTATGTGAATGAAGAAATGTGTACAAACACAAGAAAGTAGCGATAGCTCAGATTGTAAAACACTGTACTACTAAGAAGCCTGGGTTCTATCCTAACAGATCCTTGAGCTTCCGTCGAAAATAAACATATTCCTATAATGTCAACTATTGTGAATGTACATCCGCCAACTCGCATGTGACAAGAGTAACGGATAAATGGCCTTGACTCTTTCCTTACGAGGGAAGGCCCCGAATCCCACCTGTGGGAACGTTATGTGGGCTGTTAGAATACATGTACGTTATAAGTAAACTATCGAATACTGTATTTTTGGAGTCCTGATATGGAAACTGCTTACAGATAAAATGACCAAGAAATTTATTTATTCATTGTATACACAAAAACGCTTATGCAATACATTCAAGATTAACTGTCAGAGTTATATTTATTAAATAAGGTGCTCTGTAAACTTCAACTTTATCTTTGCAAGTTTTAGGTTTATTTTTGAATGAACTCGATGTACCCACTGGTTATACACAGACAGTACTTTATTTCTTTGTAACGTGAAAAAAAAATTATAGATATATAAGATTCAGTAATATATTCAAACACTACGATCTTATTGCACGCCTAATCAGAAATATCTTTGTAGGTATTACTACATATATATTGTTAAATTTTATCAAATATTGTAACCATACACTTTTTAAACTGATCTGCATTTTACTAATGCTGTTATTATAGTATGTTCGTTGAAAAAAAATATATAAGGGTTGTAACACTTGAAGGTTGCATAATATCTTTTTTCCTTTTGATGGAAATAAAAGAAGCGATAAGCGAACAGCATTGTTAGTTATGTATGCATCTTCACATACCAATATGTTAGGATGAGATATTTAGTTTCAGGGTCCCAATATGTACAGCACAGTGCCTTTCAAAATGTGATCCTGTGCCAAAAGAGAGCACCAAAAAAACAGAGGTCCCTGGTCCGATTCCTGGGCCACATATTATGGAGTTTTGTTAGCCCGTTGTATATAATTTTTATTGCGAATATTCTCCAATTTGTTAAATTTCATACACTACTACCAATTCTATAGTGTTACGACCCTTAACTTAAATATATTTAAATATGTTACATATTATATCACAATGTTATAATGCAGGTTATCGAAGAATGGCAATTGCATGTTATCGAGGCTATTACTAAGTTATATAAAAGTCTGAGGAAAGAGAGAAAAATAACGGATAAACGGGCTTACTACTCTGTCTCTAATAATTGATACAATTAATTTTTATTTAAATCTAGTATCATTTTTATATTTATTTACTCAAGCGCAAAGAGACATCCAAAACAAAAAGACTCAATCACACAAAGTGCGATTGAGAGGACTATCCTCCGAAGTTTTTTTGCGCTATGCAATCGGAAATAAAGAGATCGGTTGTACGACTAAAACCATAACGGATTCTAGACTTATTTGCAATGAGTAGGGCACATCACTAAGAGGAATGTTGTGTGATGGGACAGTAAGGTCCAGGACCTTTATGGCGACCGCGTAATGGTACACGCAGTGCTTGATGACACCTCACAAAGGTCGCGGGAAACTGTTAAATGCGAGGAACTCAATACCAATTGGTTTTGAGGGAGGACCATGTCAAGCAGTGAATGTTTATAAAATGATGAGGATTTAAAAAAAAATTATACATTGTTGTTACACATAGTCTAAATTCTTAATACTGCGACTCTTAATTCTGAAACTCATTACATTATCAGCCACAAAACTCCTTTCTACAGAGCTTAAGCCTCTCAGGGATCTCTACACCAATTGGACCACTACCCAAGTACTTAACAACTACAAACTAAATTGTGACAAAAAAATTGCACTACAAACTTCATTTATTGTTTAGTATGCATTTTGCTTTTAATATTTTCTTATATCGTTACAATGTTTTTTATTTAACTTTATTGATGTTTTAGTAATCCACATAGAAGATTCTAAATTTAGAATAAGACAAGTGAGAACAGTCATAACGATGTGTATACGGTCATGAGAGACAGAGCCAGAGGTATGAGAGAAAAGGCATACAATTGCTAGTCTTTTGCATTTACTCTAGTTTCGTTTGCGGGTATTTGGAAAACGTACTTTCTTTCATAATACAAGGCAACTTAAGAAATTCTGTTGTCTCGGTTATATTTTTGATATGTACATGTCAGATAGTCAAGTTTGATACTTTTAAGCTTAAAATGATATATTTTTTATTTAATGAATACTATTATAATTTTATAATGTCTGTACTGTTAAATTGTAATAGTGTAATAAATTACTTTTACTGATGGCAGATCTCTACTGCCGAAGACCGTTTCGGTAGATAGCACTAGTGTCTGCCGCAAAACTAGTAGCGTACAAACATTACTGTTTTCCGGTTCGAAAGGCGCTTTAATTAATAAAATTACTGGTGTAATGATACTTAACATAATTTTGGTGTCTAAAATCGACAAACAATATAAATAGCGTAACATTCTTATGAGCGGATGTTTACTTACCATTAGACGAACGTCTTGCTTGTCTGCTCGTGGAATAAAAAAAATTAAATAATGCCCAAGTTGCAGTAAATTCTCCAAGTACCCGCCCACGACGATTGTTAAGCTCACTTAGAATACTGTTGTTATATGAACTCATAAGACTATGTGACTATTTTTTGTGCATTTACTGTAATCCTTTTTAACGTTTTAGCGTTTAGAAAATGGTGATATTTTAAACTATTGTCTCGTTAAAGACATAAATTCGTACTATTATATATATATATATATATCTATATATAATAGAAACGAGCGTTTGATGATTACGTGTATATTAAGACTTATTCGTCGCGAAATGCGAGGCTATTAAATAAGTGCAACATATTCTATGAAAATGTTTGTCTGTTTAGGTATTATAGGAATTTTAACTTGCAGTTAATTTCGTTAAAAATAGTTTGATAAATATTGCAATCTTACATATATTAGATAATGTTGATGAATTATTAAAATCTAACGGCATAGAGATATCATATTTAGAGTGCTTCAATTCGCGTTATGGTCGTTAAAACAACATATATTTACAGTACATACTTATATGTATAGAAATTAAATTTCAATCATAAAACATACTAGTTTACAGTTTACCTGTCGAGTCTTATAGGTAAGTGATGTGTAGAATGAAAAGGGGGCTACTATTTGAATGTTAAAGTTAAAAACCTGCCCCTATTATTATTTACAATGCTTCGTATGTAGCTTATGCAGGCCAATATTTTAAAGTTGATTTGATATGAAACTCGTAAAAATACTTTGATATCGAAAACCGTCTATGTAGGTACAACCGCAGCGCCTACTTCTCTCGATTAACAGTAGTGTGCAAACATTCTTCCGGTTTGAAGAGCACTGTGGCTTAGTGAAATTACTGTGGATACGGAATTTAACATCTTATATCTCGAGGCGACAAGCCCAGTTTGGTATTGTCTATATCATTCTAACTAGCGCCACATTGTTATGAGCAGATGTATCACATCACGTGATCGATGTTTTCGATTCGGCGCTACGTTGAATAAAAAATAAAATAAACAATAACTCTCTGTATAATATCTCTATAGACCTTCGTCGGAATGTTTCGACCACAAAATATCATGACAATAATATGTTTTATTCCGAACTATCGTGTATTGTTTCTTAGATTATATTTGGGAATAAATTTATTAATACTCTGTATTCAGCAAGAATAAGCGCTACCAACATCGCCAACCTAAAAGCCGGCTTCATTCTATCAAAAAACTTTTCTTGCAAAAATAAATTTTACTTGTCGTAAAAACAAAAAAAAATTCCGTTTAAGCAATACTAACCTTAAAATCAATTATTATACTTAACGATAATAGTGTAACAGGACACCAACTGGTAAAATTATTTATAAATCATAACAATACCTCTACCAATTTTTTTTTTTGGTAATATATCATAGCATTATTTTTTAGGAGACTATATAAAAATCAATAACACGACTGTCTCCATGGCGTAGTGGCTAAGCGCTTTCTTTGTAACATGGAATTCTCTGGTTCTATTCCGGGCCCACATGTTGGAAAGCTGTTATGGTGGTTGGTAAATTTGCCTCCATAACAGTATTGTTGCTATCCGGATGTCAACATATGAGAACCAAGAGGATTCCGAGTGAGAATTCTTCACCATCTACGGCGCCATTGTCACTTAACACCGAGTGACATTGAGTTGATTGATTTGATAAATAGGTTAATGTTGAAAAAAATACATTCCGTTTTTTGATTTATTATTATTAATGATGTCAATGATTAATTAATTTATATAGCGATTCTATACTTCATAAGGCAACTTAAGTTAGACGATCAAGAAGGCAAGCTAGTTAAGTAATCTTTATTTCTTCGGTTGAACCAGCCGTACGCTAAAATCAAGTCAATCATGCAACTGAAGATAAATAAACACTATTTGTTAATATACCTACATTTCAATAATGTTATTACTAATATTTCTCTTATTAAAACGGAAGTATCATAATACAATAAAATTTCGTGGCAATATTTATATTATGTATAAGCTTTAACAGACGTTCATTTTTTTTTATTTCGTAACGTCTATTTTGTACTGTGGCAACGACAATACATTTAGGTATTGCTCAAGTTTGCTCATTTATTATTATGCCACTTCCGGTCGATATTAAATCCTTTTTTTGTGTATAGTTGAATTATTTAGATTTGTCTGATTACTTTGTAGGCTGTATTTACTTATATATCAATTGATCTGTGAAAGAGGCCGTCGCCCTGCATTGTATTTAGAATAGATGAATAAAAATAAACATTTACTTAGTCTCATTATTAATGTGTTTTCTTTAACATTTAAACCTTGTAATGTAAAAATAATTGTTAACAATTTTTTTTTTATTACAAGACCAGCAGGACACTATAGTGTGCTAGCTGACACTGCACCGCGTTGTGTTCGTCGCTTTGATACACAAGATGATAGCTCTCACTAACCCGGTAAATTCACTCGCTACAACGCCTTTCAAAACGGAACTCGCTAATATTTGCACACTACTGTTCGTCAGTACAAACATGACCTGCGGTAGTACCTACTTGGACAGTTTATGGGAACAAACACCTACCGTATTTATTTAATAACATGTTTAATGTCGTCCATCAATGTATTTGTTGAATTGTAGCTTCCAAACTGCTGATTCAGAAGTTGTTCATGGTTTTTATTTTTAACTGCCTTTACGTGGCCGTGGTTAACCACTTAGCTTATAACACAGGTTCCCGGTTACATTTCGGGACCAAAAATTTATAGACATTGCTTGGTGATACGATCTTTGCGAACCCACCTGGCTAATATACATATTTCAAATCTACCACCATAGCGGCATCTTTACTATCTTCGCCCTCATTGTCATTTTGCACCATAAGGTAGACAGTTGTTGTCCAGCTGTAGACGTCTATCAGCTAATGATGATGTTAAACCATTATATATTAAAACAGTTTAAGATCTTTAAGTAATTGTCAAACCTGTGTTTTCATTGTTTACATATATTTAGAGATCCAAAAATTATATTATATTATTATATTGCTAAACTATTATTGGAACTTCATAGGAATGTTCATTTGTTAAATAGTATGAAATAAAAGATTATAAACTTAAAAATTTTTAACATTTATTTACGTATTAAACTCAACTACTCAAAATCTACTATCGATTTAAACATATACAGATAAGCAGTCTTATTATATTAAGCATTAAAGTTCACAACGAAACGAATATCATGAATTAACGCTCACTATAACCCTCATACTTTCAAGGCACATCCTTCTATATTATCACTGTACTCCATAATTGGCAGTGTATACGTTTCACATGATTTATTGACAAATATAACTAAAAGAGTACATTCAAAGGATTACTTAGATTATCATCTCTCAATTATCAAATTGCTTTATAAACAAGTTTAAAATATGAGTGAAAATTAAAAGAATTTACGTTACACTTAAATGCTATGGTAGAAATGCCACTAGATTACGCATATTAATTTTTTCTACACAGTGAAATCTAATTATTGTAAAGAAATCTTATATTTATTAAACATAGTTTATTTAAATCTAAAAAGTATTGACAAATACTCATATGATACCTTTATTTTATTTTAATCTTGTCTATTCAATATTATTTGAGAGAAATACGATGAATATATCTCTAGGGTTAGTTCAGAGTCATTCCATAGTGAGGAAACAAAGAGACAGAAAGAACAACAGCTCGTGCAGACATGGGATATGTACCAACCAGAAGTTGGCAAGTGTGGTAGAAAGACATTAAATCCCAATAGTGGGATCAATATGAAAGCTGTTTAAATCACATTTACTATGATGGTTGGACTAGGATGGTTGTCAATTAGTAAAATTTCAACAATTTGTGAGAATCACTTGCTTAAAGCAAAGGACAACAAACATGTTTATCAATACAGTCCTAACATTATTAAACAATTATATGTTTAAATTACAAATTTTATATTATAATAAATAGTGTCTTGTGCCACATCTTTTTATATACAAATAAACAATGTTAGTATAGCTTTACTGGGCTTTAATTTCTCACGATCACAAGTACAAGGTGGTGCAGTGTTTTTTATTTTAACTAGCGCCACATTATAATACACAGAGATTTACGATCAGGTAAACATCCTCACATCTTATAGTCTTGTATATTTAAAAAATAATCTTACTATTACCACTTCAAAGCAAGTTTAATAGCTTGTTTTGCACAAGATACAGGGGATGTTTTATATATAAGAAACATTAAAAATAAATTATATTCTATTAACATTGTTTAATGAGAAAGCTATCAAAATATAATGTATATTTAATTATATAAATCTAGTCTGATACACATACCAGTTCAATTCATAAATCAAATTAAATTATAAGTAAATAATAACATTTTTAAAATATGGCAGTTATTTGTAATCATTACTTGAAATTTTTCATCATTTTATTAGTTATTTTCAATGGTATATATTTGAATCCCAAACATTCTGTGTAATTAAAGAAGAATGTTATCTGGTGTATTGGTGTATGTAACAATGTTTTGTAAGCGTTAATATCACTGGCTGTTAGTCTTGTGCCTTTTTACTCAAAACTTTATTGCATGTCTAAACCATGTCTGAAATATTAATAACTCATAGCATATCTCTTACATTCTCACTAGCAGTTCTCTCCCAAATCTGACCTGATTTATACAATCTATATATTTTATTGCTCAACAAGCTCTGAGCAAATTGTGTGATTGCACCTTCAAGCTTGTGTTGGAAAATTTGCAATTGAGTTTCATTGTAGCCTCTAGGATTGTACTTCTTACTATCCCTACATTCAGTGTATTTGTGCACACCTAACATATCCAATGGGATTTCTTTAGTAGATGTGACATTAAACAGTTCTTCAAATTTGGACATTGCATCCAAATTCTTTATATTGATCAATGTTTTCTTATCTGGTAAAATGTAATAGTGCCTTTTATTTAATATATCTGGATAACCAATTTCAGCATAGTCATCATCAGCTTGATTAAGACAAAATGTAAGTGGTTGGACAGTTACAGAATGCAACTGTCTTGTTGGATCAAAATCACCTAAAACATCTTTTATATTAGTATGGAAACGGGGAACTAGAAATTCATCCCAAGCTAGAACTGTGGCATGGCTAACTTTATCAGACTCCTCTTTGTCATATCGGAAATGTCTAAAAAGGCAATCTAATTCAACTGCATATCTTACAATGTCATAAGACTTTGAAAATACAAATGGATAGTTTAATGGAAAAAACTGTATGTTCCATTGTGTTATATCTGTAGGCAACAAATTTAACCTTCTTATAACATCTTCAGATATCATACTATCATATATAGTAAAGTAATTGACACCCATCATGTGGTGGAAAACAAGAAATTCAATAAAATCATCTCTGGACACCATTGGAATTTTGTTTGGTATTACACAAACTGCAGGTACAATGTTATTTACAAATTTAATACTACTGATTTTTCTTTGTTTACGTTTTGTATTGACTTGTATTACTCTATTAATTGGTGCATGTATTGGATTAATGTTATAATCATTAACATAAAAACTTATCCCTTTAGGCTTCCCAAAATCTTTATTCATTGTGCATTGAAATACATATAAATTAAAATTGTTGATTGGTTTAGAAATTATTTTAAATGAAAATCTACCAGATTTAGGCTTATGATCGTTCTCCAGCCAAATATTACAACGGAATGAAGGGTTAACATTAGCTTTTCCAATAACAATAGTATCAATGTTGTGAGCAAATAATGGTGTTAATGTCTCATATTTTTGATACGAACGTAAAAATGACGAATATGAATAAAAATCTTCATCTATTTGTTGAAATAGCGGTGGAGTTTCACGCACTTCCATGGACGAGTTTCTAAGTATTTCAGATAACATCGTAGCATTAAAACCAGGACCACAAAATTCGATTTCAGACAAGCCAGGTTTTCCAAAAAAATTGAGAACCTCCAAAACATATCGCAGCCGGTAATACTCGTGACGATATATTAGAAGCGTTACTATACTTATAAAACTGATTAAAACTAGAATCAGCTGGTAGTACTTTCGCATGATGTTTGTTGATGATTTTCGTTGAGTCTTCATTTAATTATTACGTGATTAATATAAAATTCGCCCACAAAAAAAAAACAATCGATAGCACCATTAATAACAAAACACCAGAAATTTTTCATATATTATTTTGCATCTTTCTAGGTTATCTAAAATAAATTATGACATTAACAACATAGCTGTAAAACATAGCTATAAACTGTAAGTTTTTGTAAAGCCGTTTCCGTCTTGAGGAGAATCTGCATGCTACCAAAAAACTAAATGCTTGAATTTTGTTATACATTATTAAAATAGATTAATAATACAGTCCTCTCCATAATGATTAATTATTTTAGGAAAATTCCGATTAAAGTATAAAAAATTATGATGTTTTGAACCATTTGTTCTTACAAATAAAACCACATATATCATTACAAAAATTTTACTGAAATTTATTTATTTTATTTAAATAAATTTCAGTATGAATTTTTATTAAAAATATTTGTAATTACAGCTGTTACAGGTTTATCACTATAAATTCTTATATGCAACATTAATTTTAATGTCATTGTCAATGTACCAAAATTACTGACGAAAAGCAAGTCATCGGCGTTTCAGATATTTCAAAACGTTGGTTTCTATAATTGTCAAATAAATTCCGAAAATGTCTGATAACAAAGAAGATACATTACGGCAGTTTTGTGATGTAACAGGAGCTGATGATGCACGAAGTAGATTCTTTTTGGAATCCGCCAATTGGCAACTTGAGGTTAATTTGCCAACATAATTTTTCATGTTTTGTTTTAGCATTTAAGGCTATAGATTTTAGTTGTTGTATTTCGCAATGGTATGTTTCCCATAAGTTTTTACATCCATAACTTAATACCGTAAAGGTAACTTGACTGCTAGGAACATATATATATATATATAACAAAACATTTACATAAAGAAAATTTGGTTGCCTGTTAGTTGTATTAGTTGTTGTTGCTGTTGATCTATAGATTTATAAATTATTTGGAAACTAAATTATGATATATTTTTATACAATTTTTCAAAATATATATTAATGTATGTAATTCATGAGCTTAAAGCTGCTTTCACTTTGTAGAAATCTGCAGTTGTATAAATAAGTTGGTTTTTCTAAACTTTTTCGGTTACTTTTTTTTTTGGTTGTGTTAATTCCTTTTCAACAGATTCACTTTAGAAATAGTGTAATTAATTACGAAATGATAGTGCAAATTAGACTAGCCATTCATTTGTCCACTATAAAAAATAAAGTTTTGTGTATTCATTTTAAGTACTCCCAAATTAAAATAAAAGAAAACTGTAGTACAAAGCAAGTGATACCGAATTTCCTTTTTATCACCACCTATAAATATTTAAGAAACATCATATCACAGTTTAGCTTATTTTTGTTAACAATGGCATATATACATAAAGAGAGCAAAAATGTTGTTAAATATGTATTGCTTATTTTAATGATGTTTTTAATAAACAATGAATGATCTATAATTTAATATTAATCAGTTTTTTTAACTGTATTTTTTTTTAAAATCATGACATATTTTTTCATTTGTTTTCAGGTGGCTCTTTCTAGTTTTTATGAACATGGAGGCAATGTGGATGATGTCCCAGCTAATCCCACCCCAGCAGTGGCCTCAGTCCCAGTTCTGTCAGACAGTGACATGGAGTCTCCACCGAAATCCCCTGTAATACCACTGAAGAAATATATGAAAAAACAAGGAAGTTCTAAATTTGCTACTTTAGAATCTCTGCAACAGGAGAGTTCTAGTGATGAAGAAGAAGGTAAGATAAGAGTTTAAATTTATTGCCTTGTCTTTTGAACTCTGGAAAATGGTAGAAATATCCTAGTGTTTTTATTTTCGATTTTTATTCCCCTGCTTCTTTGTGTAATAACTGTTTTTTTAAAAACAGATACAATAAATCCTCAAATGCATACAACTTATGATTGCATAAAAGCAAGACTGTCTAATTTAATGTCAGGGATTTATTGTCATATACCAACAAGTTCAAAGCAGACTGAGATAAACTACAGACCATCCATACAGTCACAAACTCCAGACAATTACATAGACCAAAAGAAAGTAATAGAAGAACTAGAGCAAAATATAGAGAAGTTGAAGTTAGAGAATATTGAATTAAAAAAAGAAATACAGAAGCTTAAGGGAATCTCTGATAAAACAGATGAAACAGGTCTGTTATTAATAAAGGCAAACAAACATTATTAGAATGAAAAAAATTAAATAATCATCATCTTATTGCCCCATTCTCACTTAATGTGGGATGGGCATAACATATTGTCTATTGCATTATTATAAACGATTTGGCATGGATTTTTCAACTGCTTGCCTGCTTAACATCAACTATTCTTGGGAATGTTGTTACTGGTGTAATTACCACTTTTGGTTAAAATATGCAGACTGGTAGTAGTATCTTGGTCATTATTAGTTGTGCTGCTAACTATCTTTTAATCTTCTTATGGCACCTATGGACCTGTAAGTGTGGTACTGTTCTGCCTTGCTGATGCCACATGATATAAATTTAAACCAGTGACATATAAAGATGTTCGGGAATATATTTTGATTATTTTATCACACTTAACATGTATGCACACTGTTAATAAATTAAATATCAAAAATTTGTAGGAATATTTAATTGTTATTCCTTATCTAAGATAGAATTCCCATTTTATTCATTCATTTCCAGCTAATTTACCTACCTTTTAATTTACTAAACAATCTTGTTCCTATAATGTCACACCGATTGTCCAATTATTTGTATTGTTTAATATACATGATTGTGGGACTGGCCTATTGGCACTAGTTCAAGAGAATATTCCAATTTTTTTATAATGTTTTCTCTTATGTATTCATTTCCGATTCTTTGTTTTTTTCTAATATTTTATACTAACAACAATTACTTGCTTTAATAATTTGATCAGTCAGTAGTATGGCGGGTATCTAATATAGTTGATGATAAAGCATATAATCTTAATTTTATTACAGGTCAAGCATTTTATGCAGGAGGGTCAGAGAGATCAGGCCAGCAGATCTTGGGACCCAGTAAAGGCCAGAAGCATATTGTAACTGAGATGTTTAAAAGTGTTAGAGAGTAAGTAGATTTTTTTAAAAAGTATTATCATAAAAGTACACAGCTGGACATAGCTTTCTCAAAAATCCCTATAAGTATTGGTTAACTCTACCCTCATCTAGTAGTTTCTCACATTTAGCAGTATACATATGTATAAATTGTCCCAGCAATTTAGTATGCAGTGGGAATTTAAAACAACACCAAAAAGAAACAGTTTTATGTATACTATTTATATTAATGAAGACAATTTAATTTATTTATTACTTAGAATGTTACTATTCCAATTTATTATTTGTTGTAGTTATAGTAGTATACTAATCAGTTACATTGTTATAATGTCCTTACGCAGTATGGTCTATGCTTACTAACCATATTTTAAGGACAATGCTAAACACTGCTAGATAAAAGGTGATTGTGTAAAGAGAACTGCTTGTAACAAACTTGCTGTTTAAAATGAAATTTTAAAACTGGCTGCTTGCTCCCAAATTTTTACTAACTTATAGACAATTGGTATAATATATGGGCACAGGGAAAACTTCACTAGTAGGACATAATTACATGAGACCAACCAAAAATGTACCACTGAGAAACAGTAATGCGTAAACATTATTCTTTTGATTAGATGTTAAAGGAAACTCATACAATCAACAAATAAAACAAGATGTAATAATAAATACTTTATTTTTCTTTATTTTAATTTTGGGACTTTTAAATAACAATTATAACAGTCCCATTGTAACATAAATAAATAGTTTACTTCCTATTTTTATACTATACTACTTCATATTTTTATATTTATTTCTATTGTTACTGGTTTCTATGTATGTGTGTTACTAATGACCACCTTAGCATTTATTTTTATCGATAATCAGTTGTATGCTCAGAGGTGTACACTTTATTGTGTCCTTGTTCATTATGGAGGGTATAGCCAGTGAAATTACGAAGGTAATGTAGTTTACCGTCTTGTGCGAACAGATCAGTGCGATGAGCACAATGTGGTGTAGTGTTTACCATCCTAATTGGTGTCACATTGGTTTGGGCATGTGTATCACTTACCAACAGTTAAAAGTTCTGTTTGTCTCGGTGCTTTGCTAAATTAACATATTTTTATTGCAGACAGGGTGCTGTAGTTCTTGAGAATGAGCCATCTTCAACAAGCAGGGGACGGGGTGCCTTTAGTGGAGTTGGCTACAGGCTTGGTGAGTGGAAAGTGAACCAAAATAATATATATGTTATGTTATAGCCACTGTGCTGGAACCCCATATCAGTCGGGACTCAGACCAGAACATAGTACTACTACAACCATTCTTAAAGTAATTGACGATATTTGGACAAATGGGGGACTCATGTGCATGACAATATATAGTGTTAATCGTTATATATGTGGTTATTTGACTTGTATGGGTTATCAACAAATAATATCAACTAAGTGGATACTTCATAATATATTCACATAATTTCACTTTAGAAAACGGCTACGTAGCTGCTAACAACACAGTACCTACCCATGTGTCTTATCTATTCAATACATAACAGTGGCAACGAGGTTAAAAAGTGAAAAAAATGGACAAAACGCAGTGAAATTTGAAGAACTTAATCCACAAACGGACAATTTGGATCATTATATACATCTATTAAAATTTTGTTTCGAAGCTACTGGCGTCGTATTAGATCCAGCTAAAAGAGCTAATTTTTTACAATGTATGGGCCGCGAGTGTATGAGACTTTGGCGGCGTTAATTACTCTTAAAAAAATCGAGTGATATAACATTTAGTGAAATTCAAACCATTTTCACAAATCACTATAGGTCTAAACCTAACCAAATTTCGGCTTCGATTAAATTTTACAATTACGATCAGAAACGCGGTGAAGCAGCTTGCGATAACATTGCACGATTGCGCAAACTTAATGTCGGGTGTGACTTCATGGACCTGGGGCGAATTTTACGCGATAGGCTGGTGTGGGATATGGGTGATGAAAGATTACAATACGAACTTTTAAAACGAGACAATGTATGTTATCAGCATGTGGTGGACACTATGTTGTCATCAGAAAGTGCAGTGCGGGACGTCCGTATGATTCTGGACAGCACGGCTGGTGCAGATGCGCGCGATGCGGCGGCCGGTGCGAACGAACCGATGGATATCAATGGTTTACACAACAAGAGCCGTTTTTGTTATCGTTGCGGTGAACGCCATTGGTATGAGTGTCGATTTGTTAACAAGGTCTGCCGGTATTGTAAGAAAAGAGATCATTTAGAAAAAGTATGCGTAAGTAAGGAGGGTATTGAAAGGCAATTAAATATCATGGAAGATCCAAACAACCTGTTAAACGGCATATACTGCGTGAATGGCATCACTCGAGTACCTCCGTATGAAGTCGGGATGACATATGCAGGAATACCTATTACTAAGCAAGTGGACACAGAAGCTACCTTTTCGCTAGTTAAAGAGCGAACATGGCATTCATTTCGTTCTTATCTAAAACGAGTCACACTGCATCCAGTCACTATTGTGTTACGCACTTGGACTAACACACCAGTAGAACTTCTTGGGCAAACTGCGTTGCCTTCACGCTACAAAAACATCACAAAGAATATACCGACTATAGTGGATAATGGTGACGGGCCTAACTTACTAGAACGTGATTGGTTGGATCAACGCTTCGAATTAGCATGAATATCAAATACATTTCAAACACAGAATTGATGGACATGAAAAGTATGTTAGATAAACACAAGAGTGTTTTTGAGGATGGGCTTGATACTTACCAAGGACACCTTGTAAATCTGGAGCTATGCCGAAATTCTTAAAAGCACGACCGGTACCATACGCTGTCAGAGAAAGGGTAGAGAATGAGATAGATCGACTCGAGAAAGGAGTTTTACAACCTTTTTCAAATTGGGCTACTCCAGTGGGCCCAATAGTATAAATATCTGGAGAGATAAGATTATGTGGCGATTACCGAAGCACGGTTAATCTAACAACTGAGTCAGATACATATCCCATGTCAACAGCAAACGAAGTATTTGCAACCGTAGCTGGAGACAGATTTTTCACCACTCTAAACTTGGACCAAGCATATACACAAGTGGTTGTAGATGATAAAACTTCAAAATTACTAACTTTGAATACTTGGTGTAAAAGCATGTCCAATTGAAGCAGTCCATATATAAACAATCTTTGAATATGAGAAAAGTCTCCGCAAGATGGGTGTCGAGAATGTTAACCGACAGTCAGAAACAAATTCGACTTGATATTTCGAAGATATTGTTGGACAAGTTTCAAGAAGATTCTGAAAACTTTTTATCTCGTTTCGTAACAATGGACGAAACATAGGTCCATCATTTTGATCCCGAGACCAAACAGCAATCTTAGCAATGGAAACGGCCATCATCACCGTCCCTGAAGAAGTTTCATGCCGTGGCATCGCCTGGCAAGGTTATGGCCTCAATATTTTGGGAGTCAGAAGGAATATTGTTGATTGATTACCTGGAGCGTGCAACCACTATTACAGGCCAATATTATGCACCTTTAATTCCCAAGTTGAGGAATGCCATTAAAGAGAAAAAGAGAGGGAAACTTCGAAGGGGCCTGCTGTTTCATCACGACAATGCACCCGCGCACAGGTCGGCAGTTGCGATGGCGGCCATTCAGCAAGCTGGCTTCGAATTGGTTGACCACCCCCCTTATTCACTAGATGTGGCGCTTAGCGATTTTTATCTGTTCCCGAAATTGAAAGAATACTTAAGGGGAAACAGGTACGAAGACAATAACGAGGCGATGGATGCCATGGAGACCTCTTTGCAGGACCTAGGCAAAACTTTTTTCTTAAAGTAAACTTGGAAAAGCGCTGGTCTCGGTGTGTAGAGTAGACTATGTAGAAAAATAAATTATTAAGTTATTAATAGTCATTATATTCTATCTCATTCTCACTACTTTTTGATCCCTCCTCGTAGTACTACTCAAGTGTCTTATTATGATAAGACATTTTCAGTACATAACAGTTAATTAATTTTTATAACGCGTTCAATGCTGTGGACCATGACATCCTCCTTGCTATATTAGAGTACTATAGAGTTTCATCTTTGGCACAGGATTAATTCTCAATTTACTTAGAGGTTGTCTGCACGCTGTTCATGTGGGTCAACCGATTTCTGACTCGTGAACACTGGTTGCAGGCCTCACTCAAGGTGGAATATTCTCTCCTCTTCTATTCTCTATTCATCAATTTTATTACAACTCTCATTCTTAATTCATACCATCTATACGCCACTGGCCCGCAAATTTATGACCAAGTAAATTACACCAAAATTCAGGATGCTATGTCACTGCTATACCAGCTTAACAATGATCTTGCTCAAATCTCTGGAGTAACAAGTTTGGCATCACTATGAATCAATCATTATTGGTAACTTTCGAGGAGTGGCTAATTTAGAACTCTGCTCATTACCAGCCATCACATTTAATCAAACAGCAATTCCATTTTCCACTAGTGTAAAAAACCTGGGATTGTTGATCGATTGATCACTTAGCTGGTGCTCTCATTTTGTGGAGCTATCCAGAAAAGTCTCCAATATTTTATGTTGCCTTTATAGCTTTAATGATTTTCTACCTGAAAGGACAAGGAGTTTATTAATACCAACTCTGATTATTTATATTTTTATAAGAGTTTGCACCTTGTATATGGACATTTCGCAGTAAAGCTTCCTTTAAGTAAATGTTGTGGGAAAACTATGTCTCATGTCAGCATATATAATACTTATTATTACAAAATATTTTAACCCTTGCACAATTCTGCAACCATACTTTTTTCTTTGCTCAATCCTAGGGTAGACTGGGAGAGAATATTATTAGGTATTAAGTCCGCCTATTTATAAATCTTTATTGGTGTGCAAAAAAGTTTTAAATAAATATGTTTGATTCTCTTACTTAAATAGATTTTTTTAAATGTACTATAACATTATATTATTTGACAGTTCTAAGATGAATTTTCTTTGCATAGCTGCTTGCTGTTACTCCGGTCATGTGATCTGAGGAGTTTGGGAGTTACTTTATCTATATTAATGAATTTTTTTACGTTTCAGGTCAAACTGCTGATGACCATGAACAAATCTCACCTTCCAATGCACAACAACAGGTGATTGTCTTTACTAATTATGCATTGTCATCATACATCATACTTTATCTTCATTCTCTCTGCCCTGTTCTTTGTAGGGTCGGCATAACAAGATTTCTTTAGCCATATTGTAATAAACATTGTACACAATTTCAGTACTTTATATTTTTAAATTTTTCAATTCTTGTTTAATTTCTCTTTACAACACATTATTTTTATTTACACAGTATATTTTATTACTATGGTATGTTTTGTCATAATGAAATAATAAATGGGTCTGATTTGTTAAATTATGATGCTACTGTGGGAAATCTGGGCCTCTTCTAACAAGAAAGGAGTCAGGGCTATTTATCCACCATGATGGTCAAATGATGTTTACAAGCGCGTCACAAATATATCGCTTGAAATCTTTTAGCTTATGTCATTAATATTTAAGGAAAAAGCAATATTTGTGAAATATTCTAATAAATATTATTCCAGGAACAGTCCCGGTCGGTGAGGCTTCAATTGTACCGAGAAGGGTTCACAGTGGACTCCGGACCCATTAGGGCTTACACTGATCCTGAAAACGTTGAGTTCCTCAATTGTATAAGACGTGGGTATGTTAAGTTTTTTTTTTATTAACGTTATTTTCCGACTATAGATGCAAAAAGAGGTTCTTAAAAGTTTAACGCGTGGTAACATATAATGTGGAGATCCTTGGTTCATCCTTGAGACCATGTCGTAGAGTTTGCTTGGTGGTAGCCTCAGCCAGTAGTATCAACCTCATATAGTCTGTCGCCAGAACAATATTAACATTTTCCAGTCAACATATGAGAACCAGAGTATGCTTGCTGCTTATTTTCACTAAACTCTAATGGAATTTAAGGTCAAGTGCTAGCCTATTGGAAATTTTCATTAGCAACAACAACCTTTAAACTTGAGTATATTATAATAAGTATCTCTTAACATGAATAGATTACCAGTAAGATTTATTAGAACTATGTCACAATACTATTTATGAGGAAAACCAAAATCTTCATTTTCTACTTTCTTCCTCTCTGTCTCTTTTGTGCTCCAGTTCTCTCTGATCGATATCCATTATAATTGGATATGAATGTCTGTGTACAGCTGTGAACAATAATGGACTAAAATGATAATAATTGATGAATGCTTACAATTAACTTTTATTACTTTTGGTTAATTCCTGACGATAACTCAAGTGATGATTATCTTGCAGTGAAATACCAAGTGAGTTGTCAAGGATTGGTGGTGAAGTGAGGATTAGTTTAGAGGATCGCAGACACGAGGAATGTCCACGCACCACTTCCAAACCACAAGCATTCTCTGGAAAGGGACATCTTCTGGGAAGGTATGTTAAAAAGTATATTGTAAAGATAAGAGAAAACCTTTATTATTGTATCTTCGCGTGCACATTCAGTAATACTGCGGCTAAATTATTGAATACTGGTTTATCATTATCATCGTCATGATTGTTACCATTTTTATCGCTATCATCATAATCACTGTCATTTGAATCTGTAGTCCACCTGTTCGTCATGTCGTAGAATTAAATATATCACTGACCTATACATGACTTATTTTATATTGGAATATAATTCTAGCTGTAATGTGATTAAACCTAAACCTTTTAGATGTTTTGTGTTTCTCTATGTTGCTTATGTCGATATTGTAGTTTTGGTTTACTGCTCAACAGACATCTGTTGTCTTATAGTTTTGGGATATTCCATTCCATGTCTTAATGCTGACAGAATATTGCATTTACATGTTATATAACTCTATTCTTTTTCCAATGCTCCATATTTAACCTTTATTATTACTGTCCTCTTGTGTAACTATATACCCTAGTGCTACCCTCACAACTATTCAAATGGACTGAAAAGTAATGATTATGAACTTAAATTACTTTTCAGTCCGACGCCAGCGACCGTGGGCGCAACAGCTCCGGTGGCGGCCTCTATTGGCGACCGCGAGGCTAACCAGCGGGCGGCGCAGGAGGAGGTCGCGCTCGACGACGCCAACCCAGTCACCACACTGCAGGTACGTCATGTTACTCAATAAATTATTTCAGCCCCTTGGGGACACTAAAGTCCTTCTATGGCAGACGTAAAATAAGTTTCGAACCGAAACAGTAATGTTTTGCAGACTACTGCTTGACGATAGAAATTGGTGCGTTGTCGTGTCATTGACGGCCGATAGCGAAGGAGTCTTGGAGTCGAGATCGCGTACAGGATGCAGGAGTGTAGAACGCCGTCCCTCCAGATAGATCGACGACATCGTCAGGGTGGTCGGAAGTGGGTGGATGCGAGAAGCTCAGGATCGCATTTGGTGGAAGACATTGGGGAAGACAAACAAAGGCTGATAATGATGGTACCCAGTAGAGGAGACCTACCAGCAGTAAATCATTAACCAGCACTAGAATCTGGATAGCCGCTATTATTTTTATTTATTTAAGTAGATTAGTGTTTGATCACTATGCTATCTGGTGTTGTGGTATTGTGGTACTATAGTGTTAAAACCATCTAGCCTATGTCCTTTGTTCTCGACAACAAAAAGTACTATTCGTGCAGGAATAGCGACGCTAGCAAGTTTTTATATAATTCATTTCCAGTTCCGCTTAGCTGATGGAAGCCGTCTAACAGGGCGGTTCAACCACAGCCACACAGTGGGCGACTTACACCGGTACATCGCCCGTGCAGAGCCTTCATACCAGCTGCAGTCATTTATTCTGCTGACAACCTTCCCGAGCGTGGAGCTATCAGATCACACGGTGACATTGGCACAGGCGAACCTGCTTAATACCACTCTGCTGCAGAGACTGAAATAGAAAACGTCCCAAGTCCTGTCTTGCAATTTATTCAACAAGGCAATATCAGTGATTTCATGGTATGGTTTAGTCGCAAGTCGGTAATTTGTATTTCATGCATTTAAGGTCCAATACTTATGTGTACCCTTTTTTCGAGTATATGTGTGTGTGAGAAGGGGGGATTTTCAAAAGATAACCTCCTTATAAGGTAAACCTATCCATTGAAATTTCCTCGGTGGTAATGCTATGGTAAGTACGAGACGGCTTTGTTCTAAAAATAGATTTTAGTCGACTTCGACGTATAATACTGCTCTGTCTTTTAGTCATATCTTTTCTTATAGCGAATTATCTGTAATAAGTTGTTTAATTTTTTAGACTTCAGTTAGGCATTTTTTATCTGTACCTGACATTGATGTTGTTATCCGAAAAATAACAGATAACCAACCAAAAGAAATATTGCTTTAATCATCAGGGACCAATCTCGTAAATGTAATAGAAAATGGCGCTGGAACGTAACATTTTAATTTTTTTTTTCTAATATCAACCTATCAAAAGCAATCACTCTCTTTTTGGTTATTTCATTTGTTGGCGAGATAAGTTTTTTTCTTTCACGTTGTTCTCTAAGTCATCGGAAGTCACAAAAATTGCTTAAATAAATCATCAGAAGGCTAGTTCGACACCAGCTTTAAACCATTATTAGCCAGTGTTCATCCACTGCTGAACATAGGCCTGCCCCAAAAATCTCCATAGCGAAAGGTATTACACTACAGCATATAACAGTTTCCCGTGATCCTCATCAGATTGCCACCTTGGTAGATTTCATTAATTTTGGTTATACCTTACCCACTTTTGTTGCATATTTTTATGGACCACTTTTTTCCCATGACATGATAATTTGTGGCTAAAATGTGGCGCATTATTGTGTTGGACTATTTAAAAAACATTTTCCTGTAAATCTAATTTTTGACTTAAATTGTTTTTGAGTATTGGGCTTTATTAAATAAATGATTATCAAATGATTTTTTATTTAACCACGCACTCTAAATAAATTAATTTATATAATATAAGGGATTAAGTAATCAGACTCGCCATCTAAGTAAAAATTAAAATAACCCGCTAAAGACGCGTTATTGGGACGTTACTATACGCCATTTTGCGGTGGCATCACTTGAATTTGGAACGTGCATTCAAAATGGCGGACTCAACTGCAGCATTCCGCCTTCGGAAAATTGCAGGCGCAAGGGTCTGTAGCGATACATTCCGACGGACAAATGCAGTCACACGCTGAAATTAAAATAAACATTTTATCTGTATGATGTTTATGATACACGGTTGGCTAATGGCGCCCTTTATCAGCTAAGTAGGCACTGCTGTATATCGCTGCCAAATATTAATGTGAAAACATTACATATTTCGGTGTAAAATCCATCATAACCAGTGAAATTCATCTAGTATCTCATGCGGAAGATTGTGGTGCAGTATTCACATTCACATGTTCTGCTCTTTTCTTCGGCTTAATATATTTATTTTTCTTCATCTTGTAACCTCTGAGTGTTCTAATGTCTTTTAAAAAATCTGATACATTATATAATTTTTCAGGTTATTGAATTAAAATTCATTTTACACCAATAAACGGTCGAATAACAATTTGAAAATACTTGTACTCACGGTTGCAATCACCATAGGAGCACGGGTCCATATATTGTGAGCAATCTTCGCCAGGTGGTAGGAACGAAGAGCGGTATATAGTTGTACTTTCCAACTGAAAAGTAGACAAAAACGTGATGGGATTTATTATCGTCTGTCTAATTTCAACCATACAAATGTTAAAGGGATTTGCATAGTTAAGTATTGACAAAGATTTGATTGGGTTCATTATTATTATTAAGACGTTCCTCTAAAGATCTTTCACAGTTATGGGTTCTGCAGTGACCGTATTTAACGGCTTACCACGACCATCGCCAAATTGTGGGTACCTCTTGTCCAACCACGTTGCCAATACGTATGTCAGATATTGGTAATTGGCTTGATGGGGCCGGGGTGGACGAATAACGGGTAAACAAGTCTTACCCGTTGACACGGCTTCTGGTATTGCCCCTTGCAAGCCCAAGGTGGCCGCTGCGGCGCCGGCGCACATACCGGTTGGTACGACATCTTTTGTGTCGTCGAAGACTCCATTTTAGCTGCAATATTAATAAATGAACAATATAATGAGTAAAGATTTACTACGAATGAGAAACTTTCTAAAGAAATGTTATACGTCGTACAAAATACTACTCTCATCGTTCATTTTCACTCTAATCCATTTAAGTGAGAGTTTACCTGATGGTTTCTCATAACATCTAGCTGGAGCGAATGATTCCAGTTTCTCTGCTCGTCCAGGATCCAAATATGACATACGGTTTACAGTGCGATCTGCGCAACAAACACAAAATATGTTGTAAAAAAAATTACAAAAAAAAAAATTTGTATAAATTTGAAGAAGATCTAAGTGCGATCGCAGTGCCTATTTCTGCCGCCAGTTAAGAACATTTGTCATGCTACCACTGTAGCTAGCAAAATTACTAGGGTTTTTTTTTTTTTTTTTTTTTTTTTTTTTTTTTTTTTTTTTTTTTTTTTTTTTTACGGGGGGGAAATGCCTACGCATACTCGTCCTCGCGGGGGCAAGGACGAGTTATGTCGGACTTGCACCGACTAAAACCCCCACGATGTTCCGCCTCATCGCCATGATGGCAGGGTCACGGGAACGCATGCACTCAACCGCGACCCTGCCGGCGCTGGCCGCTTGCGCAGCCCCACCTCGGGAGGGAGGGACGAACCCTCCCTTTCCAGGGCGCGCCGGAACATGCAGCGCGCCCCCTCCTCGACCTCATGCGTGTGCGGGCGACCGGTTCCCCCGAACCTGTCGCCCAGAGGCCATGGGAGCCACTGGAGAAAACCTCTCCCGGCTCCCCGCGGCGGAGAAATGTTAGGCCCGCCGCTACCTGTCAACGGCCGCGGAGGATAGGGAGAGCGGCGCATCTCAATACCGGCACTCCTCTTCCCCCGCGGCCCCACCGCCGCCGCATCGCCGGTGCGACACCGGTTGGCCGCAGAGGGTACTCCCTCCGCGACCCCACCTCGGCTGCGAAGGGCGGTATGAAACCGCCCCTGCAGCCGGCCGCTAGGGCAGCACACAGCCGCCCCTGCGGCCCCCGGCCGCTCCGGTGAGCTCCAGTTACCCCAACCGGTGCTCGAACCTGGAGCGGCCGCTTCGGCCAGCCCTTCGCCGCGGGCCGGCCGGGTGGGTTCCACTTGGCTTCACCGTGTACCGGACCACGGTTACTAAGCCCCTCCGCCGCGACAAGGCGAGAACCCGTTGGAGGGGAAAATTACTAGGGTTACGACACTTAATATCTGACATTTCAAGCCGACGATCACAATGTGGTGCAGTGTACATCAGCTTAACTTAATCCTTAATTTTTTTGCCGGGAATATCCAATACCATCAAGAGAACGACTTACTCGCCCGGGCGCTTAAAAAATGAAAATAATAAAAATCTAAGGAATTTCTAGTCTTCTCGTCTAGTTAACTAGTTAGCACGTGACTTAAATTTCGCTTCATTTTCGGGGTTTGGAGGTTTAGGACCTTATAGTCTTTACAGAACAGAATTTTGTAAAAAGGCTCTACACTTTTGTACATACTTTCGAAGGGTTGTTCGACGCTGTGGAATTTAGCGGGAGGCTTGCATGACTCCCTCACGGCGCAAGGTTTGGCCACGAAGTCGTGCCGCTGCGTGGTGACATTCTGCATAGGCCCTTGACCCCACATATCGTGGTGGCAAGGGCGGATCGCTTGCGTCACGCATACAGGGTTCGGCAGGAATGAAAGCTGAAGAAAAAATTAAGGGAGGGTTTATGTTTAGTTCTGTGCCTCTAGCTATTAAAATAAGACAAAGGCAACTCCGATCCAAGCGAGATTATTAAGCGTACCAATCACGGAGTGATCTGCATTTACTGTTTAATAAATAGCCATGATATATTTCTGGAACGTGGTCAGATGTCGAGCAGTTAACGTAACATTTGTGTTCCGTAGAGGATATCAGGACTTTTAACAGAGTGATCACCAAGAAGAAAGTATGTTTACCAAAACCTATCAAGATCTTACTCTCCATACTAAAAAACAATCTTCTTGTTTAAGATAATTTTATATAGATCGTTCGCTATTTAGTGATCACCAGATATTAGATAAATAAAATTTCAAAATCTTCTAGTTTATTATGAATAATTTCAAACGTAGGAATTTGTTTTCTATGCTGTCCTTGGAAATTTTGTAACAAAACCCTCATACCTACCATACTCAACAGTCTTATTAGGCTCAACGCAATAATTACCTTTTGTACTGTATCACCATCCATTAACGCTGTAGACGGCACTAGATTTGGCAGCGGTTTTATTGCTTGCGGTCTAGGAGCTTCCACGGGTAAGTAACTTTAAAAAATTAGATCCAATTATTAATTTTAACAGCGTTAAATGACACCAATAATCTTGAATAAATTAGGCACCTTATACAATTAGTGTCTTGTTGAAGAGTTATCATCATCCTCATCAGATGCCATCTTTAAACTAAAGTTTGAGATCAGATTGAGAAAACTGTCGTCAGTAATTCATTTCAACTGATGGTATTTAAGCATGTTATAGCTTTTATTGTTCATAAACATTCGAAGGATTTTTATTACTAATATTGGACTTCCAGCCGTAACCTTTAAAAGTAAATGCCATTGTCAATGTTCCCACTACTGAGACTCGTAGCTTTCTCTGTCACCAGGCTCACGAGTCAAGGCTATTTGTCCACCATCCTGGTCAATTGAGGATCGGAGAATTAAGTATTTATGAATCGCAAATACAATAATACCTGTTCTTGTATATGGTCTGCGTCTCGAATCTTTTTGAGGGTGTAACGGGGTTCGTGCATGTGTTCGGCATAATTGCACGGCGGCGGCAGTCGCTTTTAGCATCCAAGAAACTGCCGGCGAGAGGTAAGGCGCAACGTAAGTAGTTTGCAACAGCATTTTTTTATTATTTTATAGCAACAGGATATAAAGAAAAGTGGAGTAAGAAAAGGATGATCGGACCTGGGTTTTATACAGAGTCAAAATCTGTCCCGATGCGAAGTACTGTCCTACTCTGGCAAGGATTCCGGGATTCCTTGAAGTTATTTTTTTTTAGATGAACCGCCGAAGTATTCAGTTATACATCTCTCCGTGTTATTAAATAATTTACGGCTTGTTTTATTCCATTAGCTTTGAAATAAAGGATTTTTCTAATTTTATAGCCAATGGTCTATGTTTAAACTAAGCTAAGTAATCAGTTCTACGCAAGTAAGTTTATTCGCAGGTAATCATACTAATAATACTATGCTTTCTATGTAGTATTACCCGCAGTAATACAATTACAGCTACATTTGCGGATACCAGATGCTTAAGCTGTCTAGTCTAGAATATTCCAATGGAGTCGGCTATATCAGATGCGGTACTATGCTTTTATTTTTACTTACAAAGAATTAATTCTTAGCTATTATAGAAAGCGTTAGTTTCATAAATTAAAACAAAGACAAGAGTTATTTACGAATTTTGACTAGTAGACAGTGACTACAATGAACTGAATAACCTAAATCAAAAAATCTATTTCATTGAACTATTTTCAAATCCTATTTATACAGCTAAGTGATTTCAATGTCCAAAAGTGAGACCTATGAGAACAAAACCATAAAGTTTTTATTTGGATTATAAATATTTCCCGCACTGAAAACACACAATTTGATACTAAGAGTATTACTTTAGCTGAAGGTAAAAAGTCACTAATCTAATGATTATGGTAATCCGTACGTTAAAAGATCATTAAGTTTCCAAATCTATTCTTTTCATTTAAATTCAAAATCATTCATAATATTTTCTTCTTATACAAAGAAACGACGAGACGAGCGGCTCGATCACCTGGTAATGGTAAGTGATAAGCCTGGCCATAACAACGTGGCGCTAGTTAAGTTGGTATATAATGTGCCACATTGTGCTCGTCTAGAATCTGGAACACACTGTTTGCATGCTACTGTTTGGCGGCAGGAATAGACTCGGCGGTGGTACCTCCCTGAACGGTCTCCGACAACAGAGACCTACCATCAGTGAAATATCTTCATAGTATTCATTTTATAAATATTTTTCACCTCAGTGTGTATGTCGTGTTGTCCTCTATTCTTTGACAGGGTTTCTGGTACTGACCCTTGCAAGCCCACGGTACTGGTTCTTTTGGTTGGATCTAATACGAGAAGAGATTTTAAAATCCTGTTGCATTAAAAAATCAAGCCACTGAATTCATGTTTATACCTAAAATAAAAAAAATACATGCAAATTTAGGTTTTGTTTCGCACTAGGTAACCTTATTCGGTAGGTAGCTCATCTTGTGGGTAGTAGAGCCCTCCATCTTTGCGGCTGGACGTTCGTAGCAGCGCTCCGGCGCAAACGACTTCACCAATTCAATCTTCTCCGGCGGTAAGTAGGATAACTTATTTATCGTCCGATCTGAAATGTTTTTGATTTTTTAATATTAGTCACGAATCTACTTTTTTATTGTTTTATGATCTGATGTCTTGACTTTGGAGACTGTCTACTATCCTTTAGAATCTAAGCAATAATCAATATCGCCAATACTTTTTATGATATTGGCATTAGCTTTTTAAAATAAGTGAAACCTTCGCTTATTGGTTCTCTATTTAGGATTCCCTTTATTTTTGTTCACCAATTGTTCATGGGTATAGTACTTAAACAAGAGGGCTTGCAAATCCTTTGTGGCCCCGGAACCAAAAACAGGGACATGATACTGTTACAAGGCGAGCGGTTTAGACTTGTAGAGTCGATTTACAAATTGTGTTAAAATATTCAGGAATAATTCAGGGCTATTGAAACATAGAATAAAATCTGGGATAAAATTACTCTCAAACGGTTGTTCCACGCTGTGAAACTTTGCAGGAGGCTTGAAGCTCTCACGCAGTACGCAAGGTTTGGCCACGAAGTCGTGTCGCTGCGTGGTGATATTCTGCATGGGCCCCTGACCCCACATGTCGTGGTGGCAGGGGCGAATGGCTTGCGTAACGCACACAGGGTTCGGCAAGAACGACATCTAGATAAGTTCAGTATACAATCAGCAACTACTGTAGTATATTATTTTCTTTTTCGGTAGGGTAGGTATGCAGTGAAGCCGGTAACTTCGAAAGGGTACGATTTATCTTTATTGGGATATACTGTGACTTGTTTGAATCCAAGGGTTAGGTCCAAGTTTATTTTAATAAAATAAATGTAATCTATAATTTGTTAAGAACCTTGTTCTAATCGTTATCCCTATATAATGGAGGAACGCAGTTGTTATTTCCCGTACCTTTTGCACAGTGCATGACTCCATAGGCTCGCAGCTCGGCACCAGGTTTGGTGGGGGTTTGCGTGCCACCCCCCTGAGGTTCTGGCAGCCCTCGACTGGCAGGTACGACAACTTGTAAGTGGTGCACGATTCCACCGGGGCAGACGGCTTCATGTAACACCGTCGCGGTGCGTACGAACTTGGGATCTTAGGTTGCTTGTAGCACTGTGAATGCCGAATTTGATAAACTAACATAGTCTATTTCAATCCCAACCTTCGTGGGATTTGTCAAAAATCAAAATGAGAAGTTATTTGTTAGCTCATTTGTACAAAAACTTTTTCTTCCTGCTAACTACCTCAAACACTGAACACCAACAATTTATAAATGAGATGGAAGAATCATTTATTATGATCGTTCACCCACGATCATAAATGATTATTCTATTGCATACAAATCGTTATTTATCTGGGAAGAAAATAACATAGGTCATGTATAGACATGTACTTGTGTAGACAAGTAAGAAGTTTTGTGAAGAAGGGAGTTTGTTTCTATTTAGACATTGAATTGAAATAAAAATAAAGAATCGTTTCTTCTAAATCCTTTAAATGAACGT